>OY728119.1:1210773649-1212175913 GCA_963277665.1 Viscum album | reverse complement strand
CCCTCATTAGAACCCAACTGATCCTTGGTTAAATCAAATGGTATCATAAAAAGATCCCCTCTCATGATAAGAAAACATTATGAGAAATGAAGGATCGTAATTCAGGGAGAAACCATGGAATACCTAATTTTAGGGAAATAACTACCATACATAGAGGAATATTATACTCTTTTCCTTCAATCGCTTTTCTTATAAATGAAAGACGTATCAACCATTAGATTACCACCTATTATTAATTATTATTATTGTAATAAATCTAAAATGATAAATCTTGAAGTTGATGGAAAATATCATAATTATACCCTAATGGATTTATCAAAAATGTTATACACTAAAGCGATGGGTGTTGAAACTACCAAGGATATTTTAGACAAACTAGGAAGTACTTATGAAGGAAATATTAATGTTAAGAGAGATAATATGAAAATCCTAAGAATAAAGTTTGAGAATATTAAAATGGTTGATGATGAAATCATTGATGACTATTTCATTAGGTTCAATGAGATGGTATGTAATATCTATGGATTTGGTTAGAAGATATAAGATTCAAAAATTTTGAAAACACTTTTGATAAATTTCCCTATAGGATTTGATGCCATGGTTTTAGACATGGAAGATAGGGAATATATTTCATTAGAGGAGTTATATTTTATTCTCATAGATTATGAAATGATAAAGGAAATGAGTTTCAAAAAGAAGATATAGATTATATATCCTTTGAGGCTATAAGAAAAAATAAGTTCAAAGAATTGGAAATTGGGGAATCAATTGATTCTGATGATGATGAATTTGATGAATACATTAATGAAATTTATTCACCTATTTAAAGATGGATTATATAGGGTAAATGAATTTAAAACTAAATAAACCACTATGGTGATGAATCTATAATTTCATTGGAATCTTTTCCATGAATTTTATAATGAAAATGGATAATTTATAATTTGATAAAAAAAGTGAGAATCCTCTAAAATAAAAAAACGATATGAAGAAGACATATCATTCTAGTAATAGACATAATAATTTGATAAGAAATTATTTAAAAGATAATTCATCAACTAGTAGTTCTTAAAAATATAAATTTAGTTTCATTAATCAAGTTGAGAAATTTTCAATTTATTCATATAGTAATGATAATGGTAAAGCTAGAAAATACAATAAATGGATATTAAAAGATGAGTTGGAATATTCTCTTGAGAAAACCACACAATGATGTATCATTATGCCTATAATTTTTATTAGGATCATAAGAATATTATTCTAATAGATAAGTTAAAAGTGGGAATATTTTAGTATTAAAAAATGTAGTTTAAAAGAAATAAACTAAAAAATAAAAAACTCTTACATTTTTTATTGGACATGGTTCTCAGTCCAATCAAATAATCATAAATAGAAACAATTTGATTAAATCAGAATGTAAAAGATCAGAGTCTATATGAATCCGAGTAATCAGAGTACAAGAATCATAATCATGATAGATTTTATTAATTCAAAAGTTTTGTTATTATCAAAATCATATTAATATGGATAAAATCATAATAAAAATACTAATATGATGTTTTGAATTCAATTATATGTGTGGTGGAAATATAAAAACTTTTTACAAAAAAGAAATACATTTTCATACAAAACAAATAATGGCTTTCAAATCCATTAAAAGAATAATGTCTTTTAACCTTAAGAGAATCGTATTCTATAACCAAAAAATAAAGGTGTCCCTTATTTTATAATTATAAGAAAGTCTATATTCTCTTAAAAAATAAATACCTCGATATAATGAATGAAATGAATCTATCTTCCTATCCAAAAAATCCATAGATACAATGATCCGATTATCTATCTACCTAGCCCTGGTATCCCTCAAACTGATGGATCAGATTCCCTATTCAAGTAGACTGTTTTGAAAGATTATAAATTAATTTTTATGGACATTTTTAGGATGTTTTTGTTGTTTTCAACTATTTCTTATATGTTTAATCAATGTTTAATGTTTCATTTATATTGGTCTTATATTTTATGTTTTATAGTCTTTCAAAGTCGGGAACTTGAATCATTTTTAAGTTTCATGTTGATGGTTTTGAAAGCTTATAAAATGTTTTTGGTGAACATTTTTTATGAATTTTTTTTTCAACTATTTATTATATTTTTAATCATTGTTTAAAGTTTCATTTGTATTGGTCTTATAATTTATCTTTTATAAGCTTTCAAAGTCACGTACTTCAAATATGTTTAAGTTTCAAGTAGGTGGTTTTGAAAGCTTATAAATTAATCCGTATCAACATTTTTTATGAAATTATTTTTGTTTTCAATTATTTCTTATATGTTTAATCAATGTTTAAAGTTTCATTTGTATTGGTCTTATAGTTTAACTTTTATAGTCTTTCAAAGTCGCGTACTTGAAACAGAATCACACATCGGAAATGCAGAATGTACTGTGCAGGAAAAGGAGAACCAAAATCCCACATCGGAAATGCAGTATTGTTTTCAGGGCAAACCCCCTTATAAAAGGGAGTCCTGGGTGAGGGTATCAGTCAGAATCCAGACTGCTGTAATGGCAGAACCACTGGATATTAAATAGCAGAACAATTCTGCTGAAAAGTTTTGTTATATATATATATATAAAACAAAACAAAACAAAAAATAAAAATAAATTTTTTTAAAAAAAAAATTATTTAGGCAAAGGAGGCACTTGGTGTGCCGCCTTTGCGGTTATTTTTTGGGCAAAGGCGGCACACCCGGTGCCACCTTGCCCTGGCCGGAAAATTCCCCAAAGGCGGCACACCAGGTGCCGCCTTTAGGATGTAAAAAAGAATTATTTTAAACCTGGTTGTATTTTTAAGAATTTTTTTTTGAAAAAATGTAAAAAAAAAATAACCCGCTCACATCCTATCCTGTTGGATGGACCACCCCCACCACCGCACTGACCTTCCCCTCCAGGTTTGATCCTGCCATACTAGCCTCCTGCCGTACTGGGCACCCGCCTTCCCACCACAAGCTGCCTAGTCAACCAGATCTGTTGGCGCTGCTCCCCTCTGTCGGCAGATCCACTGGGCGTAGCTCTATTGGCTAACCTGATCCAGGCCAATTGGGCCCTGCTGGACCCGCTAAACCCATTTTGGGTCCAGCTTAGGCCCGAAACCCCTTTCTGGAGTTTTCTGGGCAACAAAGGGTCCGATTTTTTTTGATTTTTTTTTGTAAAAGTAATTTAATTTTTTTTTGGAATTAATAAAAAAATAAATTTATTGAGACCAAGTGACAAATATTACTTTAATTAAAATTAGTAGAATTATTTAAATTCATTTAATGTCCTTGAAATAAATTTACCGCATATTTATTTTTTATTTTTCATTTAATTTGCATGCCGACTAATCTTGAACATCGACCGACCAATGTATGTCTGAAATTTATTTAATTAATTAATTATTACAATTGCATGCGGTATGAAGTAATTAATTTATTTGGGATGATTTGTGCATCATGTGTCTTCCTCTTTATATGTATAACGGTTTTTGTATCCACAAAACCTATATTGCATGTGGATTACACATTCCCGCGACCTCATCGCCTACGTGGGAGTATTTATATGTTATGAAGAAGACGAATGAAGGCGAGCACCTCGTCGAGACGAGGCTCTATTCTAGACAAGATGTGGATAGATTTGACCGGAGTGCGATGTACAATACGAATCAGACACGACTCATGTATTATACACCTAGGGTCATGGTTGATCTATTGAGCATAAATGAATCAACCAATACCAAATGATAAACATCAATTGCAGTTATTTAATTTAGACATTGTTTATTATTGTTTTGTGAGTACGAAAGTGAGTGTGATCACATAAAATAAAAAACAAAAAATTTATAGGTAAAAAAAAACAAGATGTGATGAATGTTTTTTTATTTACTGCATGGTAAAGTTGTGAGTGTGATCACATAGTACGTGAATATCTAATAGAAAATTATTTCATTTGTTGAGAAATTATAAAAACGCTCAAAGAAATATTAAGTCACAACTCTTTTTTTTGAAATTGAACAGAACTAGGTGTATGAGCTGCTCGTCATCCCTAGTTGAGGGTGCCTCCTACTATGAGGGAGTTCTTATGAAAGTGACGAATCGACTGAACTAAATATGACAACAAAGAATTATCCATAGATAGATTTTTGCAAATTTAGAGGCGAAGCATTGAGTAAATCAAGTTTACAATTTCAAGAAGTTGAGACTTTACTCAATAGTTCAAGAAGATGCATGTTAATGTGATTGGTCAGTCAAATGCCTACCTTGAAACTATCTGAGTAGTGGCGTATCCATAACTTGGACTATAAAGAGAGGTTTTAGGGAACTTTTCCACTAAAATACTCAAGCGATTGAGTATCCCAAATCTAGTAGCGAGAGATACTAGAGTTCAATAAAATAGTGAAATACATTTAATGATTTAATCGGTAATGTCTAATCGGTAATCAATATAAAGTACTTATCTACTGAAATTTCATTTTGTAGAAAATGAAAAATAATACCACATATACACTACGATTAGTTTTGGGCAAAGAAAATGTCCAAGCTGACACCAATTTCCAAGTATAGTGACACTAGTGCAGAAAACATTTTTTACGTCGGTTATTTTTCATTATTTACGTCGGTTTTTAGGCGACGTTAATACGGACGGCGTTATAAATAACGTTTTTTACGTCGGTTATTTAAAACCCGACGTAACATCCCTAACATCACGGTGTTTATCACGTCGGTTCATTAATAACCGACGTGAAACATGATGGGGGATGGGGATTTATCACGGCGGTTATTATATAACCGCCGTGATAAACCGCGGGTGGGGGGGGGGTGGGGGGGGGGTTAGCACGTCGGTTATATAATAACTGACGTGATAAATATGCGTGGGGGGTTTATCACGTCGGTTATTTCTAAACCGACGTGATAAAACACCTGGGATATCGTTTATCACGTCGGTTATGACATAACCGACGTGATTAACCCTTCCCCGGGCCTATTATCACGTCGGTTTCTTAAATAACCGACGTGATAAAAAGGCCTAGGAAACGTTTTAGCACGTCGGTTATCCAATAACCGACGTGGTAAATCGATTCCCAGGCCTTTTAGCACGTCGGTTATATTAAGAACCGACGTGATAAAAGGCCCGGGAACGGTTTAGCACGTCGGCTCTCGAAAAAACTGACGTGATAAACCCCTACCGATTTATTTACCACATCGGTTATAAAATAACCGACGTGAAAGCGATATATATATATATTTTTAAAATAATTGCATTGCTCTCACCAAAAAGCAACCAGAAACCAAACAACAAAAATAACCATGCCATCCCTCCCCCAAGCCCCAACTGAACCCCACCCTCATCTGTACCCACCTAACAACCTGGCCAGCCCTCCCCCACCACATTGGAGCCCCACCACAACCCTTGGACACCCGCACCCCTTGGACAGCCCCCCCACCCTCATTTACACCCCCACGACCCCTAGTACAGCCTCAAACACCCATTGGATACCCCTCCCATATCCCTTGGACACCCCCACCCCTTGGACACCCCCCACCCCTTGAACAGCCCCCCCACCCTCATTTACACCCCCAAGACCCCTAGTATAGCCTCAAACACCCATTGGACACCCCCCCCACACCTTGACAGCCCTCCCAGACCCCTTGGACACCCCCCTGACCCCTGGACACCCCCCCGAGCCCTTGGACAGCCCCAAACACCCCTTGGACACCCCTCCCATATCCCTTGGACACCCCCCACCCCTTGGACACCCCCCACCCCTTGGACAGCCCCCCACCCTCATTTACACCCAACCGGACCCTTGGACAGAACTCCCAGACACCTTGGACACCACTCCCATATCCCTTGGACACCCCCACCCTGTGGACACCCCCACCCCTTCGACAGCCCCCCACCCTCATTTACACCCCCCGAACACTAGGACAGACCCAAACACCCCTTGGACACCCCTCCCATATCCCTTGGACACCCCCCACCCCTTGGACACCCCCACCCCTTGGACAGCCCCCCCACCCCCTGGACACCCCCCGACCCCTTGGAAACCCCCCCGACCCCTTGGAAACCCCCCCATCCCCTTGGACAGCCCCAAACACCCCTTGGACACCCCTCCTATATCCCTTGGACACACCCCCACCACTTGGACACCCCCCACCCCTTGGACAGCCCCCCCCCCCCCCCCCACCCTCATTTACACCCAACCGACCCCTTGGACAGCCCCAAACACACCTTGGACACCCCTCCCATATCCCTTGGACACCCCCCACCCCTTGGACACCCCCACCCTCATTTACACCCCCCGAACCCTAGGACATCCCCAAACACACCTTGGACACCCCTCCCATATCCCTTGGACACCCCCCAAACACCCACCCACCCCCTTGGAACCTCTCCCCCCATACCAAAATCCAGACCAGAAAAACCATCAACAGTAGACCAAAACAAGAAGTAGAGAAAAATTGAACATTCACTTATATAACATTCAAAACTTACACTGTCAACTTCAAAAAAAACTAAATCCAGCCTAAACGACTACGAAATACACAATTACATTGACAATATTCAAAATTACATTTTACATTACAAACAACTAAAAGTCAATCAAACCTGTAAAATAATTTGACCATTCCACTTGTAAGTGTTTGATATCTTCAGCAGTAAAGGGTTGAGGGTCATCAAAAAGCTACAAAGGAAAAGGATAGTAGTCAACGTGTATAATGAATAAATCAAATTGAAATATTATGAGAAAGAGGAAATCTTACCAGGTCAAAACTCAGAACTGTCCCAGTTGTTATTATTTCATACATAAATCTTAACATGTAATATCCGCATTCGATGATGCCTTGTTGCTCATGACATTTCTGTTTGAATGAGTGTAAATTCAATATATTATTTTTATGTAATAAATCAAAATGTACAAATTATAAATGGATATTTACCTTCGCATGTACATATTTGATCTTGAAATTCCTTTTCTTTGCGCTTTTTCGAAAGTGGACCCATGCCCTGTTAGAAAATAATACGAATGGGGTAAATTTAAAATTCATTATAATATATAAAAATATTGTGAAATTGAAACTTACGTTTCCAATATATTCTTAACACTTTCTCGCACATCATCATGGAGAGAGCATATCCAATAAAGTGCTTTCTCCCTAGGGAAAAAAACCCCTAACATCCAATGATCCCTGATAAAAGGAAATTTAACGTTAGTGGTTTTTTATGTTAAAAGATAATTAACTCTTTGAGAGGGATGTGTTTCATACCTCTCACAAAAAGGCATCATCCAACACTGTGTGATTACATTCTTTTCAAATCTATCAGCAATATAAATCATTCTTTGTTCCTCATCCAATGCACATGCTTCAGGGGAAATCAATTGTGGGTCCACGAATCCATATACATCTGTCAGCTCATTCCTCTCAAAAATTTTATACAGATACCTAATACAAAGCAGACATAAGTATACATTTTTAATAAATATAACGCAAGGAAAAGGTGTTAAGACTTACATGATAAAAATTTTCACCACGTTGATGCCCAACTTATCTCCAGTGACAAACTCCATGATATCAGTTTTCATAATCCCCACACTTAGTTCACGTCCACAGACATGAGCTTCCATTGTAAAGTCATAATGATCCGCCAACAAATTTGAATATCTTGACAATTTGTCAAGACTGCTAGTATCTACATCTGATGTCATAGCTATCTGTCTTTGTTGTTGTCTATACAGTATTTCTTTACCTTTGAAGTATTCCTGTAAAAATAAATTGAAAAATATATTAGTTTTCAAATGATAAAACATTAATAAAAATATAAAATAAAAGATATAACATCCATACCTCTATGGTAATGAGTCGAAGAAGTCTGGATGGCCAAAGTAAAAAATGGCCGATACTATGTCCAACTTTCGTCACCTCATCTGTAGGTAATGGTATCCGAGCTGATCTATCTATAATATCCTGTACAGTGACCCTCTGATTCTCTACCTCTAACTGTTGATGATGAACTGTATCTCCTATACAATATACCATCCCATATGCAACTATATGATGTTAAGGATCATCAACATACAACTCACAATAAGTAGGTAGCTGCGGCGGAGGAGGATCAAAAATGGGGTCCGCAGGCTGAGGTGGGGGAGTGGGAGCTACTGGGAGAGGTGGAGTGGGAGCTGCACCCTGAAATTGTCTTTGCAAGTCTGCAAACATAAACTGCACCGATGCTCTAATCTTGTCCTCCATTGTCGCATTAATATTATGGACTTCATCCTCCAAGGATTCTATTTTTTTTATAAACTCTCTCAACGTTAGAAGTTGAGGAACGTGGCAACACTTTTCTTACCGATACACCTTCCGGATATCCTCTTACACGGCCAGGATGTTCGGGCTTTCCCAATGCCACAGATAAAATATCTTCCCTCCCAGATGGTGTAAATGTCCCCTGTGAACTCTGCTCCTCAAGAGAGTCCTGTAATAATTAATTGAACATTTCTATAATGATTGGAAATATATGACGAAAATAGTAAACTTAAATAAATAAAATAGATATCTTACAATCCTCTCAACTACGAGTCTCGATTCTTCCGAAAGATATTGTCCTTTTTTGCCCTTCCGAGCTCTTTTCCATTTCTCATGTCTAGATGGAGGGGATGGAGGGGCCACCTCTCCAGAGCTTGAAGACTCAGCTCTTAGTTGTTGAAATTTTTCGGCCATCATTTATTCTTCCAATAATGCATACCCTCCCCGAGATAAACTATGAGGGTATACATTTTTAGATTGGATCTCTTGATGAGCTTTCCTTGTTTGCTGTAAATTAAGAATAAGTAATCATTAACAAAACAATAATAAGATCATTTATATAAGAAAGCTTATAAAAGTTTACATTGCCCTTACCAAAAATGATTCTTTTCTTCTACTTTCAAAAAATTGTCTCCATGTGTCTTCATCTATAAAAGGATATATACGACATGGATTCTCACGACTCCTATGACCATAAATGAAATCAGATGAGAGGGTTGATTTGAAATCCCTCCATCTCCTAGCAGCCAACGATAAGCATTTCTTCCTGACTCCTCCAGTGTCAGGAATATCAAATGTCATCTGATAAAAAAGAGGTTAAAAATATTATATATACTAGAAACATTTAAAGAACAGTCAAACAATAGAAAAAGATCTTACCAAAATGGTCTCCCACAGCTGAGAAATTATCGCCTTATCCACACTTCTCCAATCATCATAGAGAATGCTTACTTTGCTCTTAGCCTGAGTTGCTACAAAACCCTTAAAATCTTTAGCATTTGGACCTCTAGGAAGATCATCATCATCAAACTCCACGACTATCCTCTCCTCCTTCGTACGGGCAAGTGATAATTTTGGTAAACGTGTGCACCCACGCTTACCAACCTTTGAACTCTTTTTCGTAATAGGAGCATGTGAATGTTCCTCCCCAGATATATGACCAATATGCTCATCTCCAGAATCATGTGGCTGATCAACTGATTGATCTGTCATTTTCCTTCAAATCAAAAAAACAAACATTAGTTCACAAATATACAAATTCAAATATTGTAATACTACTTAATCAGAAAATAGAAAAGTGTACTAAATTACATAATAGTAAACATTGGTAATATGGTAAGCATGTTAAACAATGATAAACATGGTAAACACAGTCTGTTGTACCCCTCTCTCTTGGATTTTAATGATCACAATCACTCTTATTTTGTTCTAACTTGTTTTCAAGTGTTTTTGTTGATAGGCAAAAGGTTGCCAAGGAGTTGGCCCAAGAAAGCTGAAAAGTGGACTCACTGAGTCCACCGGTCAGCCGGTGTGAGCTCACCGGCCAGCCGGAGGACCCAGGCAGCAGACTTGCCCACTACCTGGTGTCACCGGCCGACCGGTGGCTCACCACCGGCCGGCCGGTGGACCAGACAGCCTTGCTCTGTCTGGGCCACCGGCCGGCCGCTGGCTCACCACCGGCCGACCAGTGGACCAGACAGCCTTGCTCTGTCTGGACCACCGGCCCGCCGCTGGATCACCACCGGCCGACCGGTGGACCAGACAACCTTCCTCTCTGTCTGGACCACCGGCCGGCCGCTGGATCACCACCGGCCGGCCGGTGGACCAGACAGAGAGCCTTCCTCTGTCTGGACCACCGGCTGGCTGCTGGCTCATCACCGGCCGGCCGGTGGACCAGACAGAGCTTTGCTGTCTGGACAACCGGCCAACCGGTGATCCACCACCGGCCAGCCGGTGCGCCCAGGACTTCTCCTCTTTACGGTTTTTATTGTTTTATCATTTTGGTTTGATACATGTTTTAATAAGTAAAAAATTTACAATATCTAACATTATATGAAAAAAATAAATGTAAACAAGAAATAAACATGTGTTACCTGTAATTTTAGGAATGTACAGTTGGATTGTTTTCCCAAATTCCTTCGTCGTGATCGTTCCTTATGGCACAAACCATGTCTTCAACATACTCATCATTATGTTCTGTTAATCTTTCCATGGAAGTAGGGATCTCACATAAATCAGCATCTTCATCAAATTCATCCTCACCAACATATTGTTTTTTCCCTTGTAAAACAACAGCCCACTGCATATCTGATTGATCTACTACATAGAAAATTTGTTTGGCATGTGTTGCCATTATAAAAGAATCAGCTGTGTCTTCCAATCTATTCAGATTAACAAGTGTCATTCCAAATTCATCGTGTCTGACACTGTTGTTACCGATAAACCATTTACAGTTAAAAACAAGAACTTTATTTTTAAAGTAATCAGCCTCCCATATGTCTTCAATCACTCCATAATATGCACTTGATGCCGAAATTGGGTTTCTGTCCTTAGCACTCGAAAAATGCATTGCTTCTGCAAACACCAATACACCACTATTCTGAACTGCACTTCTGTTGTCCTGAGCTTTCGTATGAAATGTATAGCCATTAATGGCATAAGCGGACCATGTTATCACATTTAAAGATGGACCACCCACTATCCATTTTAATGTCTCTGATACATCTGATCTACCAAGCAAGGTCTTTTTAAACCATGGAAAAAAAGTTTTGTTGTTCTCATTCAAAATCCACATTTCTTTCTTCTTTGGATGACATTGTTTCAACTCATTAATATGCAATGTGATATACGGTTGAACATCAGCTATGTTATTCAAGATGTATGATTCTAACTTCTTCATCTGTTCAGCTGACAGTGATTTGACTTTCAAGCCACGAATCCCCTTTCCCTCATTATTAACCCGTTCATGGCGAGATGGAGGCAAACCTATGTGTTGCGCCGTAGCCAAGTAGCTCGTACAAAACTCTGCTACCTCCTCAGAAATATACTTTTCAATAATGGAGGCTTCAGGTCGATATGTATTTTTAACATATCCCTTTAATATTTTCATATACCTTTCAAAAGGATACATCCAACGAAGATATACAGGTCCACAAAGCTTTATTTCTCGAACCAGATGAATCATTAAATGCACCATCATATCAAAAAAAGTTGGAGGAAAATACATTTCTAAATGACAAAGTATAAAAATTGCATCCTTTTCCAAAATGTTCAAAGCATTCACATCAATCGCCTTGTTAAAAATTGAATTGAAAAAATAACACAACCTCATTATAGTCTTTCTGACATGGATGGGAAATATTCCACGCAGTGCAACTGGTAGAATTTGTTGCATCATGACGTGACAATCATGTGATTTCATACCTATCAACTTCAAGTCTTTCAATGAGACAAAATTTTTTACATTTGAAGAATAACCTTGAGGCACTTTGATATCATGAAGACACTGACAGAAGCTACTTTTCTCCCTCTTCAATAATGTATGACAAGCCGGGGGAAGAAATGTTCGTCTTCCTTTAGGAGTGGGAGCTAACTCCAAACGTATTCCCATTGATAGTAGGTCTAACCTTGCATTCAACCCATCTTTTGTCTTTCCTTTAATATCTAGCAATGTTCCGATCAAAGAATCACAAATATTCTTCTCCACGTGCATGACATCAATATTATGTTTGACTTCATGATACCTCCAATATGGTAGCTCAAAAAATATTGACCTTTTCTTCCAAATATGTCTATCATTACCAGATTTCTGTGTCTTTCCCAATGTCACATCAAGGTTTTTCACCCTCTCAAAATACAAATCTGGGGATAAAGGTTTTGGAGCAGTATCAAATTCTTGTGAGCCATTGAATGCCTTTTTTAGTCTTCTTATAAGGGTGATCCATAGGCAAAAACTTTCGATGACCCATGTACACTGTTTTCCTCCCATGATGCAATTGACAATATGACGTCTGTTGTTCGCAAATTGGACATGCTTTATTCCCTTTAACACTATATCCAGACAATTTTCCATATGCTGGGAAGTCATTTATAGTGAATAGAAGCACTGCATGCAGTTGAAAATATTCCATTTTATAAGAATCATACACCCTAATACCATCAGCCCATAACAGTTTCAAATCATCAATCAGCGGTGACAAGTATACATCAATATCATTACCGGGTTGCTTTGGACCAGAGATCATGATACTCAACATGACATATTTGCGCTTCATACAAACTTCAGGAGAGAGGTTGTAAATTACCAATAAAACAGGCCATGAACTATGTGTGCTACTGAGGGTTCAGTATGGATTCATTCCATCTATGCACAAGCCTAGTCTCAGATTTCTAATTTCATTTCCAAATGTAGGGTACTGGGCATCAATTTTCTTCCATTGTGGACAATCAGCTGGATGACGTATTTTTCCATCACATACCCACTCATCAGCATGCCATCTTAACCTTTTTGCATCATGTGAATTAGCAAATAAACGTTTGAAACGAGGAATTATAGAAAGATACCAAAATACCTTTGAAGGGAGCTTTTTAATCTCTACATCAGCTTGTGATTTTTCTTTCACCTTATACCGTGATGTCCCACATTTAGGACACTCTTTCAGAAATTCATATTCCTTCCTATATATAATGCAGTCATTCGGACAGGCATGTATTTTCCGGTATCCCAATCCCATCAGGCATAATATTTTTTTTGCCTTATAATGTGAATCTGGAAGATCGTTATCTTTTGGAAGAATGTCTTTCATCAATTGTAGCAGCTCTGTAAAACTTCTGTCACTCCATCCATGTTTCGCCTTCAGGTTAATCAATCTTAACACCGCCGACAAAACCGTAAAATCTGTACAACCAGGATATAATGGTTTTTTGGCATCACCATATAGACGTGAAACTGTCGGTTCTATCTCAATTTGTTCTGCTACAATATCGCGAATCATTTCTTCAATTCCAGCGGAGTTACCATGTTGCGATTCATTATCATCAGTGACATTCTGTCCAGTTTCGCCATGCCAAATCCAAGGGTTGTAACTCGGATTGAAACCATGACAAATCAGATGATCTTTTATCTCTCTACTTTTCAACTTCTTCATATTCAGACATTTCAGGCATGGACAGAAAAAAATGTCACTACTTGGAACATTTCGTTTAGCAAATTCCAAAAAGGCATCAACACCTTCCTCATATTCATTGCTCATTCGATGTGCCGTAATCCAACTTCGACTCATTATTACCTATAACAAATAGCAAAAATATATATATTTTTTAGATAAGAAAAATATATGTTTATATGAAAAAAATCATAATTTGAATGTAAACAATTTTGAAATATAAAACAAATCTATGTGTATTTAAAAAAATATGCTTGAATATTATTTTTTAAACAAAATATAGTAAGATATAACACCCCCCCTGGACACCCCCCGACCCCTCTGGACAGCCCCCCGCCCCTCCTGGACACCACCCCCCACCCCCTACCCCCTTGGACACCCCCCTGGACATCCCCCAACCCTCTGGACAGCCCCCCCCCACCCACCCGGACAACCCCAAATACCCTCTGGAGAGGCCGCCACCCACTTGGACAGCCCCCCACACCCATCCATCCCCTTGGACACCCCCCTGGACACCCCACCAACCCATCTGGACAGGCTGCCACCCCCTTGGACAGCCCCCCACACCCACCCATCCCCTTGGACACCACCCTGGACACCCCCCGACCCCTCTGGACAGCCCCCGACCCATCTAGAAAGCACCCCCACCCCTCCTGGACACAACCCCCCACCCCCGACCTGCTTGGACACCCCCCTGGACACCCCCAACCCTCTGGACAGCCCCCCCACCCCTCCTAAACACCACCCCACCCCCTACCCCCTTGGACACCCCCCTGGACACCCCCCAACACCCACCCACACCCTTGGACAGCCCCCCACACCCACCCACCCCCTTGTAAACCCCCCTGGACACCCCCTGACCCCTCTGGACAGCCCCCACCCCTCCTGGACACCACCCCTACCCCCTACCCCCTTGGACACCCCCCTGGACATCCCCCAACCCTCTGGACAGCCCCCCACCCACCCGGACAACCCCAAATACCCTCTGGAGAGGCCGCCACCCACTTGGACAGCCCCCCACACCCATCCAACCCATTGGACACCCCCCTGGACACCCCACCGACCCCTCTGGACAGGCCGCCACCCCCTTGGACAACCCCCCACACCCACCCATCCCCTTGGACACCACCCTGGACACCCCCCGACCCCTCTGGACAGCCCCCGACCCCTCTAGAAAGCACCCCACCCCTCCTGGACACAACCCCCCACCCCCGACCTGCTTGAACACCCCCCTAGACACCCCCAACCCTCTGGACAGCCCCCCACCCCTCCTAAACACCACCCCCACCCCCTACCCCCTTGGACACCCCCTGGACACCCCCCAACACCCACCCACACCCTTGGACAGCCCCCACACCCACCCACCCCCTTGTAAACCCCCCTGGACACCCCCCGACCCCTCTGGACAGCCCCCCACCCCTCCTGAACACCACCCCCCACACCCTACCCCCTTGGTCACCCCCCTGGACACCCCCCAACCCTCTTGATAGCCCTCCCACCCCCCTGGAATCACTGAAAATTTACCATAACAAGAAGTTGGGCCATTCAAAGAATGTTTTTAGGTGTGGAGGAAGAACTGAGTTTCAATAGATAGAGAAGGAACTCGACATTAGGTTGTCTATTCCAGGTGTGGATTTGAAGGAGTTAATGTTTGTTCAGTGACCCAAGAGATTGAATCAGAAATTCAGATGTTGTGCCATTTTCTCATGATGAGGATGAATAATTGGTGGGGTTTGACTTTTAAATGGAGAGCTTAGCAGACCATCATATTTTCTATAGATCAGTAAAGGATGTTAGCATCGAACATAAGGCTTAAGGGATGCTTTCAGATCCAAATATGTATGTTGATGGATGTAATGGATCTAGTAGAGGTTCTAGAAAGAATGGTGGTTTTATTTGTTTAGGATAAGTAGTGAAGAAAAAACTAGTTAATTTTTTACTTGCTGAAAAGAGGGTATCTAAAATTTTTAACATGCCGAGGGGAAATCTGGCGAGTCCTCCTCGTGAAACTTTGTTTGCAGGGGGTGAAAATGGTGATGTGATCCCAAATCCATGCACCTATGCCATGGTTGTGTGTGAATAAAGTAGTAACAACTGTAAAAGGGCAACCCATCCAAATGGACACGCCCCAACCCTCTCGGGGATTTATATAAAACGATGAAAAATTAGTGAAATCATAAAATTAGTCAATATTGCAAGTCGAACTAATAGATCTAGGTATGATAAATAAGATTATGGTGCCAAAACAAGTTAAAAGGGTTCGCAATCGAAGAATCTTAGCTAGTTTCAACAAAAAAATCACAACACATATATATATACTATCCGCGAAAAAAAACGAACGAGTGGGAGGATTACCTGAGTGATGCGAGTTTAGATGATTGATCCGAGGAGATTAAATATGAGAAACGATGATCGCAAAACGAATCTAAACCAACGAAATGGACGAGCCGATTCGGGTTTACGTGCGAGAGAGACGAGTCGCGACTGTCGAAGGTAAACTCGCGAATGACAATCCACGGGTCTGGGTAAATTTTTAAATGAGTTATCACGTCGGTTATTCAATAACCGACGTTATAATTTTTTTCAAAACATTTATAACGTCGGTTATAAAATAACCGACGTTATAAAGGGCTCAAAATCCGCGTTTTTTTACGTCGGTTATTCCATAACCGACGTCAAAAACATCTGCGGATTCTTTTTTTGCGTCGGTTATTTTATAACGGACGTAAAAAGGCCTTCAAAAACCGCGTTTTTTTACGTCGGTTATTGAATAACTGACGTAAAAAACACCCCCCGCTTCTATTTTTTACGGCGGTTAATGTATAGCCGACGTAAAAAACGAAGCCGCGCGATTAATAACGTCGGTTATAAAAATAACCGACGTTAAAGGTGTACCGAACACAGGTTTTTACGTCGGTTATTAAATAACCGACGTAAAAAACCTCGTTTTACATATTATGACGTCGGTTTTATATAACCGACGTAAAAAATGGTGACGTAAAAAACGTTTTCTGCACTAGTGTGAAAACACTTGCATAAAATACTACGATATGAAAAGAAATTTTAAGTGTCGGAGTCCCCACTACCTGTTGATCCACGTCAAGAAGCAAGGGTGGGAAAGATGCTTACAGGAGACACATGTATATCACATTTTATGTTTACATCATAATTTTATTATAAATGTCCAATGAGTTTTGGATACATCATGATGATATATATGGTTATATAATGGTGTCTCATCTCTAAACAGTCTATGAGGAGAAAGTGAAGCCAGACATGAATAAGGTGATAATTACACTGAATACGTGTAAATTGAAAGATGAATCGTATTATTTTAATCCACACCTTTCTTATATATTTTCACCCAGTTACTCCAATTTTGTTTAAGATTATAAAATGAACAGATTGGAGAAAACACTTCATTACCTTTTCGGCAAGGTTTTCCAAGCAAATAAGAACCAAAAGAAAGATTAATCTTTAGCTCTTATGGTGAACAAGTTAAAGACAAGGCAAAAAAGTCATTGATAAGTGGGTTGCAAATGACACCTTCGCAACATCCTTCAAATAACTAAAGAAAGACATTAAAGATAAGTTTATTTGCATCACATGTCATGAGATAATTATATGGAAGAATAAATGCAATGAATTGAAGTAGAAGCAAGCAATGAATTTGACTTAGTGCATTTTCATCAATATATATGATGTTTATTCCATACTTCATGGGTATTAAATACAACATATCTATCACATATGTGTATTTAAATACAATAACCAAGAAAGAAAATAAATATTATAAATGTAAGCTTAGTTCTCCTAGTGGCTAAGAAAGTGTGATTCCTAAGTTAGTAGTGAGTACTACAGAGATAATTACAAAGTTTAATTGTTCTAGTTTAACTTTTGTTAAATATTACCAAAACATTTATCAAACATGTCCATTGGACACGTGGATACATTATTCTATATAGTAATGGATGTTGTTTGTGGTGTATAATATTTAACTAGTAGTTCATTAATCCTTTACTCATTGGTGATAACTGATGAATATAAAATGTAGGACTTAATTATACCCATTTGTGGAAAATAATTCTTTTTATGGTAATACTAAGTTGTTGTCGATGATATACTAACTATGGTTTTAAACTCTTTGGAGCTAAAGACCAAAGGTATTATCGACACATTTACTTGTTTAGCTTTTGACAAAGAAACCTTTAGAAATAAAGGTTGACCATAAAGATTTCAAAATTTGTTTAGCTAGAGAGCGTGATCTATTCCAAGGTTAATCTAGTGGTAAACGTACTTTATAAGATTTATTTAAGCATTTTAAGGGATGTAAAAGTCAAGTACGATATATGAATTGTTAGAGGATATGAGTTGCTTCAGGCCCGTGTGCTGAAGAATATATGGACCAAACATTCATTGATCATGAAATATAGAGTGTATTTTTTCCCAAACTCACATTTCCTTATACACATCAATATTCAAATGTAAAGAAGATTGATGATGAGCCTAACATGAAAACATTGATCATTAAAATGTAGCATAGTGTAATTCCTAAACACACATTTCCTTATACATATCAGATCCATGCTGAAATTAAAAGGGTAATCAATGTTAAGATACATTTTCATTTCATATACTTCCATTAATTTTCAAGACATTCTTTTCAAATAGCGGCATTATCCCATTACCATATGACAAATATAATGAAAAATTAATATCATATGAGTTATAGTGTGATATAAATCCATCATGCCATTATAACATGTCTTTAGATGAAAAGTGTATGTTAAAGATATAAACAAACTTACATCAAGAAAAACCCAATGTGCATCTAAATTCATTATCCTAATGGTTTTCTAAGGATATTACAGAAATCTATAAGATATAAAAGTTATATTCAAGTGATAAACTATATTTCTATAAAAGGGTGTACATATATTTGCAATAATTGGAGAAATATTGACTTGGATTTAGTTAATTCCATAGATTCACAAGTTGTTAGCATAAGAAAAAGTTCTACAAGATCTTGTGGAAATGTTTTAGAGACATATACTACATAGGGAGTATAAATCCTTGGTAATGGTTTTACATTCATCGCAGATGGAGATACATTATTCATTGAGAATAATGAATCCTAGAAGTAAGAAGTAAACGATAATGATCTAAGATTGACAAGTTCAATTAAATTTCAATAATGGAATCCATATATCAATGTGTAGGTTCTTAGTATTTTGAATGTTTCTAATCTTGATACTGCAGTGGTAGTCAAGAGAAACATTACATGGGTGATACAAGAGTGACACTAGTAAGGCTCGATTGGTAATACCAATCCATCCTTCTTAAATCCATTAGAATTTTACTTATCATAGCTACTTTGTTTGATCATTTTATTTGGCATTGGATGTCAAGATCGCCTTTCTTTCAAAGTTGTTATATGATACAAACAAAAAGATTTGGTGACACCATAGAATTTCAATAAGGGGAGAATGTTGGTAAAATCTTGTTTTAGATTGAAATAAGCAACAAGATCATAGAATATTCATTTGGAATGAATTTTTACCATTTGTCTATAATTGGTCAGTGGGAGAACTATTGATTCCAAGTAAAATATGTTTGATAACATATGAAAAAAAACTATCGGTCTTACAGTTAGTTAACACCAAAATGAAAGTAACTCTCTAGAGATTGACTAAAAGAAACCACCTAAGTTTTAGGGAATAAGTTTTACTATGGTAGATCTAATGGGTTTCTTAGACCAAGTCAAAAATACACATACTAAAAAGGTATTGAAAAATTAAAGTTGAAACAATTCAAGAGATAATTGTTAATAATGTCACATAACATAAATCCCTCCAAGAGGACATGTATGAGATATTAGAGGAGATTAATGTGGTAAGTTGAATTCTATATGCTTCTACAATGGATCAATCACATATTCCATGCTTTGTACAAGATATGATATTACCAACATATACGTTATGGTAGGAAAATATCAGTTATATCAAGGAGAACTACATGAGATGCAGTCAAAACTATCCAATTATATCTAAGTGAGTATAACAGATTTGTTCCTAGTACATGGAGAGGAAGTTACACTAGTTATAATGGAGCACAAACTAGTCTTTGGATCAATATTATTTAATATCATAGCCAAGATAAAGTAATAAGAAAGATAATCTCATTCAATTTAGTGGTAGCCATATCTTCGAATACTAAGTGCATTGCGGCTTCTGATGCAGTTGAAGATGTAGTGTATAATATGTAATGATTTTTTCCGGTTCATGTAATCTCACCTAGTATGTAAAGTTTTATCATAATATAAATTATGATAATCCTACTACTATTACTAGACAAGAATTCAAGATTTGATAGTGGAAAAAAGGAATATACTCTAGGATATCATCTCTTGAGGAGTTTTACTAAAGGAGGTGAAGTTGCAAAAAGCAGAATAACCACACAACAGATACATGGAAGACCCAGTGACTAAAGATACAACTTGACATAAGCATGATCTTATCACGTGAGAGCTAACAAGGTTAGTTAACGAGTTGGCTCTAGTGCAAGTGAGAGTGATGTAATAGTGGGTTTCATAGACCCAACTTAAAAAGTACTTTTTGATTACCATATCTTGTATACAATGAGTTATTCATGATGTACAATTACCATAATAGTTTTGATATTTTTACATCCACTATGTATATTGTAATATTCTTAGATTATTTTTTTGTCTTAAAATGTTATAGAAGTTCCCAAGATATAATGAGAACCTCTAGATACTATGAAATTGATCTTAAGCATATGTCATATGATACAGAAACATCATGAAGACATGACACATATTATGTATGACTATCAGGTGTTGGGGGCTCATCATCATTGAGATTTATTCTCACGAAGATCGCAATGGTGATCTCGGGTAGTTGAGATCATGAAAACTGAACCACCAATAGAAACACCATATGTTTTGGGTGTCATTGGTAGTTCATATTTTCGAACACGTGTAATGGTCTCTTGATTTGAGATTATTATCAATGATTACCATTTCATTGAATACTTTGATGCAATATGAAAACAATAACATTGATGTCGTAGCGAGGTAACTTTCATCGGGTGTGTCATTGGTGGTATGACATTGATTTAATAATCAATAATTTGTTGCCTCCAAAAGGAAGTGATATTTTGGGACTAGTTGATCAAGATGATAACACCATAACTAAATCCATGATCATGGTAGAATAAGGAATGTCTATCTAGTTAGGTCAACGAATTATAAAGCGAGAAAGGATGATGATATAAAGTGTGTGTCATGATTTATGAGATATTGTGAGACGAAGTGATTATATTACATGACATGTGTTCATAAGAAATGTTTCCTATACAATGACTTTTCCTTATCTCTTCAGGGGCCTTGATGAGTTTCTAGACTCCGGTCTTGGTCTATGAATAGTATTCACTGCTATCAAGATAATGTACTAGAGGGCCACACACTTAGCATATTGAAAAGCATGTAATATTCTAATGAATATGAGTATATGACATAGTGGGTCCCATAATGGGGTCTGAGTGATGTATGAGAATATAAAATTAATAAAGAATAAATAAATTTATTATTATTTGAGTTTAGAATAATTGGTATTGAATTTATTTATTAAATGTATTCATAAGATATTAAGCGAATACCTGAAAATTTTTTAACGAATGAATATTATTTTAATATTCAATGCTCATTTAATATTGGTATGAATATCGGGTTGAGTCAATGACTTATTTTTATCTTATAATATATTTATTACATTACAAGTAAGTGATAAAAATATAAATGATATTTATGACTCAGTAAAATATTCATGAGATGTCATTTATAACTTATTTAGTGGGTAATACATATATGAGGGTCAGGGATCCATTTCCAAGTATTTGTGTAACTCAATATATAAGGAGGAGGGGAATCTCATTCAAGGTACTATGCACAACATTATTTTGAGAATCTTTCGATCAGAGCAACACATCTGAGTTCTCCTTCATGTATCAAAGGATCGATGTAGCTATGATCGTCGAGACATCGAAGACTTCATTGAATATCTGTGCTAGCACCCAAAATTTGACTATCATTTTTCCCATAGACTTTTGAAGAACATGTGGAAGATCTAGAGGGATCTAGATTTAGTTCATTCGAGCAATATTCATCGGTGAAGAGTGGTTGTTGAATGCATTTTCAAATCGAATGAACTAAATTTTTTGTTTAATTTTCATGATTAAAAAATCATCAAATGGGAACCTCAACTTTTTTACTGGGCCACGCATCACCGATGGTGACATAGTTACATTGATCAACCATGGGATTTTTTAAATACTAGACCCTTCTACTTCCACTACGTGCCCCAATACCTTCAGTTTTTAATTCAAATTCAATGAGATATACACAAATAATATCATAAGGAACGAGATAAGTAGAGAAAATGAGAACACCCATGAAACAAATAATTCTTTGAAAAATGCATACGATACTCTTCTTTCCTATACATACATGTTATTCGGTTCTTTCTAAAAAGAATGAATATTTACTATTGCTATTCTTTGAAGAACATATCTTTTTCATGTTGGAATGGTGTAGCTCAATTTGTTTGGATGATGTCGGGCTGAATATTAGTGGCCTAGACTGCACACTAGACCACAACTCCGACATGACATTATAACAGCACAAATCGACGACACTGATAGGGCACTGTAGCAGTGTGGACTTCGATATGACATTGTAGCCAAGATGACTAGACAACACCGATAGAGAACTATTTTTATAATATAGGATTCCCTAGACACAACTTGAACAATACTTTTTGATTACCATACGTTATATACCATGAGCTATGTATGATGTAAACATTCCATTATAGTGTTTATATTTCTATATCTACTATTTAAATGGTAATTTCCATTGATTTTTTTTCATATCAAAAGGATATAGTAGTTCTTAGGCTATAATGGAAACCTCAAGATACTATAACATTAATCATAAACATATGTCCTATGATCTAGATACATCATACTGGATGGACACAATTGATGTTTGACTATCAGGTGTTGGGGGATCATATGTATTAAAACTTATCATGAAGTTCACACTTGGTGATATCTAGTAGGTGAGATCATGAGGATAGACCCGTCAATTGTAACACAACATGTTTTAGGTGTCATTGGTCATTCCTATCTATGAAAATATGTATTTTCCTCTTGACTCGAGATCATTATCATTGTGTACCATTTGATCACATACTTTGATGCAAGGAAAAAACCATGACATTGAAGTTGTGGCGAGATAGCTTGCGTTGGCTGTGTCATTAGTGGAATGACATTGGTTGAATGATCAAGATAGAATCTTTCACATTTTAGTTGAGAAAGTGATATCTCGAGATTAGTTGATCAGGATGGTAGTACCATTATAAATCTGCGACCAAGGTAGTCGAAGGTAAGTCTGTTTAGTTAAATTAAAAAATAATAAAGCAATAAAAGATGATGCCACAAGTGTGTGTCCTGCATTATGAGATATCATGAGGCAAAGAGATTATATTATACTGTGTGTGTTCATAGGATAGTTGTCGTTTCTATGATTATTCCTTATCTCTTTAAAGATCTTGATGAGATGATAGACTATGATCGTGGTCTATGAATAATATTCACTGTTATCGAGATAAGGGTCTAGAACGTCACACAGACTAGCGTTATAATTTCTTGAACCCCTTCTATCCATTCATTTTTAAAAAATCTAGTGTTTGAGGTGTTCTGGGAGGTCACAGTGACTCATTTCAAGAGTTTTCCAGTTTTCCAGTTTTTCTAATGGTGACTCGCTGTCGGTAGGTCGCATTGGTGGGTCGCATCAGTGACTCGCTATCGGTAGGTTGTATTGCTGGGCCGCGTCGGTGACTCGCTGTCAGTAGATCACGTTGGTTGGTCACGTTGGAGACTCACTTTTGGTGAGTGGCATCAGTAGGTGGTGTCAGTGAGTAGCATCTGTGAGTGGCATCGGTGAGTGGCGTTGGTGAGTGGTGTCGGTAGGTGGCATTAGTGAGTGGAATCAGTGAGTGGCATCAGTGAGTGGCATCGGTAAGTGGCATCAGTGGGTGGCATCAGTGGGTGGCATCAGTGAGTGGCATCGGTGACTCGCGTCAGTGACTCACTGAACGATGATTCATTTCCAGTTTTCTCCAGGTTTTCTAGTTTCGCCCCTTTGATGTTTCTTTTGATGTTAAATAAATTAAATGCCATATTTAATCATTTTTTGGGCCGTTTCAAATGATATCTATCTCCAAAAAATGGGAAACTTTTTTTGACTCATAAAATGTTTGGTCTTGATTATGATCCGGCTTTAATAACATTTGAAACTGTTTCCCCGATAGATTTAGGATCTCGCCTTTCTAAAGCTGAGATCCTTCCTTTCTTGTGTGTTTCCCTTTCTCTTGATACCGAGGCACCCATAACCCTTCTTCCCCGAGTGATCATGCGTTTTTGTGTGTGACCCCTTGGATCGTATCTCCCAGGAGGTTCCTCCTACTGTTTGTGCACCCCCTGTCTTAGCACAAGGAGGAGTTGCTGATCGACTGTTGTTCCAAGTATGGATTCCTTCATCTCTCTTTTAATTGTGCATCATGCGAGGTGAGTGTGCTAATGTATTTTTGGGGGTATGGATGAAACCAATTTTAACAATGATAAATGAAGGTATGAGAAGATGATAATAATGATCATATTGTTTTATATGTTATCCTTGAACCATGTTGTGATTAGTACTGGTTGTATGCCTTCTGAAAATCATGGTCATTGGTGGTCTCTGTTTTTGAACCTATATGGCTTATGAATACTTACTATTGATTTCTTGTTGAATGATTATATATATTAAATTTATTAACCATGTATATTCGGTTAAATTAAATGGATGCCCCAGGATCAAACTTGTTCTGTGATAACCCCTATTTTATCAAAGTGTAATTAAAGAACGAGTGTTTTTTAAATTTAAATACATCTTGCCTTGTTTGCTATGGTTTTGGGATGTGTGTGGTTTCATTCTGTTGCTGCTGTTGAGGGTGCATCTATAGTTGGGGTGGTCAGGATGGTGTAGTGGAATCTCAGGTTTAGAGATTGATTGATTGTGGAATTAATGGGTGGTGTTTGAGCAGTGGGGCTGCAGGTTCTGGTTGTGGTATGTTTATGTTATTGGGTGTGATGGGTGTGGTGATATTATACAGGAGGGCTGTTTGGTTGGTTGTGATGAGGTGTGTTGCAGGGTTTGGATGTATGTTGGGGGTTTTATTGTTGAGAGAAAGGAAAGAGTGACATGACTTTTAAGAATGATAACAGAAGTGGTTGGTTTGGGTGCTAAGTGGGGAGGAAGTGTGAAGTGGAGTGTTTTATCATAGTTTTATTCCTTTGTTTGGCTTGGTTGTGAGGCTGGGTTGTGTGTTGTGGTTGTTAGTTTCCTAAGTAGGGATGGAATAACTAATAAATGCTTAATAATGTCAAAATTATTGGGTGTTAAGAGACTTTCTTTTATCAACATCGGAAGTGATCGTTGTTCTTCCTAATACATGCATTTTAGTGGTAGAATCAAAGGTAGTTTTTTGGAATGGTTGTTATTTGGAACCCCATAGGTTGGGCTAAGTTTTTGTTACATATATATATATATATATATATTATTACTTGTGAAATATATACTCACCCCACCATAGTTGAGAACAATGCGTCGAACAACCCCATTATTATAGAGGAGAGTGTATTTTCCAAACATTATGGTGGAAGGATGGATGACTAGCTACCAACTCTTCCATGCTCCCTCTTCCAGGCGGTGATAGCCCGAGACTCTTCGAGTAGGTTGTGGTTTGTGAGGCCCTGGTGTGTGCGGACGAGTTGTGCTTCCCATGTGTCTTCGGGATGAGATGTGTTGTGGTTCCCAAGTATCTTCTGGATGTGGTGTTATTTGTGGACCAGGTGTCAGCAGGTGAGATGAGACGTGGTTGTGAGGCCCATGTGTGTGTAAGTAGGTTGGTGACGTGATACTTTTGGAAGAGGTGGGAGCGTCGAGATGTTTTCCATTAGTGTGTGAGAGTGGATAATAAGTGGAAAATTGGTGTGGGGTACCATATCATTGATGTTATCTATATTACTTTACTTGAATTGTGTTTTTTGGTGAGCGTTCCTTTAGTGTGGTTGGGGTGGCTAGTATACCTTGTTAGGTGCTTTTGGTTTTTGCAGTTTTCTCATAAGGTAATTAGTATGCTTCTCCATTTGGCATGAGAGACTTTGGTTTTCCTACTGAGTATACTTGTATGCTCACCCTACACTATAAAACTACTTTCAGGTTTCCATGAGGATTACGTGGATCGTGCTGGACCGTACTAGCTCAGATAATAATTTTTGTTGTGTCACTACGTAGCTTTACTTTTTGTACTTGCTTTGAAGACATTTGTATTTGTATCAGTATTCGTTTTGAACATGCATGTCAGATGGTTTGACTTTTCTTTTATCTATATATATTTGTCTTGGAGTTGTTTGAGCTTGGTACATCTTATCTCCTGAACTTGGTTACTATAAATGGGTAATGAATCCCATTTCATGAGATTTCTATACCCTTGGTGTTGGTCTCCACCCCAGGGCCTACTGGAGGCGGGAATCGGGGGTCATTATCTCTCTTCCTTTATTTCCAGCTCAGGAGGGACATATTTGGAGTGTGGGGGTCATGACAAAGGTATTCATGAGTCTTCCCTATTCTAGTGAACATGAATATTGGACATGGTGAGCCTCACCACATGGTTCGAGAGTTGTCCAAGTATTCGATCACCAATGAATAAATAAATACATTATTATTCAAGTATAGAATAATTAAGATGAATTTATTTATTGAAAGTATTCATAAGGTATTAAGTGAATAAAAGAAAAATATGATACAAATAGATATTATTCTAATATTCAAGATTTGTTTAATACTGTGGGAACTACAGGTTGAGTTAATGACTCGGTTTTATCATGTAATATATTTATTATATATTACAAGTATGTGATAATATATAAATGATGTTTTTGATGTGTTGAATTTGTCATAACATGTCATTTATTACTTATTTAGTGGGTGTTGAATATATGGGGGTTAGATAACCTTTTCTGGGTATTTTGGACATCCAGTATATAAGCATGAGAGAATATTTATTCCATATACTATTCATTTCAATGAAATTGTGTCACTCTCTCCTCCCACATCCTAGAGAGAGAAAGTCTTTTCCTGAGCTACAGATCCAAGAACGGCTTCACTGATCAATGAGATGAGATCAAGGTGAACATCGTGACATTGAAGGAATCATCAGAGCTCTGTGTTAGCGCCCAAAATTCAATGATCGGCATACATATAGATTTTTGAAGCAAGTGTGGATGAATTAGAGGGGTTCAAGCTAGGATTCAAAAAACAGTGGTCATCGATGACAAGCGACAGATGTACGCACCATTGATTCAAACGAGCGTCATATATTTGAAAAAGACACACATTTGTTTAATTTTTGGGATATAAAATATTCACAAGAGATCCTCAGACCTCTATCAGGTCTCAAACCTCTATAGACGACACTATTTCGTCGTTTCGGTGATGAAATATTTTAAATCACCAGCTCATCGGTTTCGGATGTGCTTACCGGTACTAGGAATTGATATTAGAGTGATTTTTTGAATTTTTTATGTCAAGAAAAAATAATAATTTATATTAAATTAAGTATAGGGTTTTAATTCGGTCCCAATAGATTTGACCGCGTTTCGATATGATCTCGGATAACCGAGTTACGGTCATCTGAAAAAACTTTTATTGATCGAAAAAAGTGTTTTTCTAGGTATTAAAATTGTAAAAACATATATTTTATTTATCTTATTTTTATTCGAACCAGTTTTCCATCGTAATTTTAGGTGCCATATGACTCCTCTGTAATTCTATCCTGGTATCGCCTGAAATATGATGGCTGAAAAAAAATTCCGGTGAGTGGATAATTTCTTCCCAACAATGATAGAATTGTTAAAAAAAATCAAAAGACCTATAATTAGGATTTTAAAAATTGAATACAAACAAAATCAAAGGGGTGTTTCGTGTGGCATAAAAATAAACAACCTTTTTAAAAAAATATAAAAGGAAAGTATGTGTAGAGGGAAACGATCCATTGACGCAAAAGAATATTAATAAAAAAACCAACTTTCAACTTGCTTCCTTTCGGCTGGCTTCCAAGTGGGCGCTCCGCCGGATCCATTCGCCGTTGCGAGCGGTCATCACCATCGCCCTCCCCGCCACCCTTCTCACCAGACTGCCAATGCCGTGACCTCTATCCCCACTGTTCACTCCCATTTGACTAGCCGCCAGTCACACCACTCTGGCCAATGATTGCCACTGTGCACAGTCAACCCTAGTGGCCCCCTACCACACTGAAAGATCTCCTTGTTGGGGCTCAGAGCCTGGCGCCACAACAGAAGTCGTTGCAAAAAACACACAATAGAATATTCACCTGAAGGCCTTTTATCACCCGAAGGCATTTTATCACACCATACCTGAAGACATTTTTAACATCACCACACCCTAAGGCATTTTGCAACACACCCGAAGGAATTTTACAAAGTACCTGAAGGATTTCTCTCTCAACACACCCACGCTCATGAACATACCATTTCGATGTACCACTGATCATCACAACTAGGACACGCTGCTTGATCTCAGCAACCAAGAGGACTTTCAATACATGGAACCATCATGAACCACTTTGAACGCCATCGTCGACAATTCTCTCTCCATCATCGCATGTAATAATCTTCATCATCTCACTCTCTGCCATCCTCAGCACTTCAGGCAACATCAATGGCGGCACCCCCTTCTTCATTCTCTCCTGGCGGTTACATCTTTGCCAAGACACATTCCAGAACATGCTATTCCATCCTCTTATATATACTTCATATCCATATCTCCATTATTACGGCCAACATTAATTATTTCATAAATTGATATTGGGAATAACTCTCCATTAATAATGGGAGAAAATCCTCCATTAATGTTGAGAAAATCTATCCATTAATAATTTTCTCTCTCCCTAGTATTTAAATTTTAAATCAAAAAACACAAAAATCACCACATTTATTGAAAATTAAAATACTCAACATTTATCTCCACCATCTGGTTCAATGTGATCATCAACTCCACCAAGATCCAAATGTCACCCAATGAACGAAACATGCCGCATGACACCTGCGGCCAAGAATAATTTTTAATATTCCAGCAACACCGCTGATACCACCATCATTTTCTGGTGAAATTCTTTTGGATTCCTGATTGACCACCTAACCCGAGGAACTTCAACAGTCTTCCACAAAAGCTACTCCACCAGATGCCTCCTACCATGTTCTACAACCAAGCACTTCAACCAAACCCTCTAATACCACTATTGAGGCTCAGAGCCCAATGCCGCATTGGATGTCGTTGCAGCAAACACACAATAGAAGATTCACCTAAAGGCCATTTATCACTCGAAGGAATTTTATCACACCATACCCAAAGGCATTTTTAACATCAGCACACACGAAGGCATTTTACAACACACCCGAAGGCCTTTTACAATGCACCCTAATGGTTTCTCTCTCAACACACCCACACTCATGAACCTCTTTGCACTTCATCATCGAAAATTCTATCTCCATCATCGCATGTCATAATCTTCATCTTATCACTGTCTTCCAACCTCAGCAATTAGGGAAACCGCAATGGTGCCACCCCCTTCTTCGTTCTCTCCTGGCGGTTACATCTTTTCCAGGACACATTCCAGAATATGTTATTGCATCCTCTTATATAGACATCATGTCCATATCTCCATTAATGCGGTCAAAATTCATTATTCCATAAATTAATATTGGGAATAACTATCCATTAATGATGGGAGAAAATCCTCCATTAATGTTGAGAAAATACCTCCATTAATAATTTTATCTATCCACAATATTTAAATTTTAAATCAAAAAACACAACACTCCTCCCGCCACAGTTCTGAGGTGCCTAATCCTGGCCTCAACGCATCACCGACCAACTCCGCAGGCCGCCCCATTATGTCAGATCCATCAGATCTGAGAATCAAGCCTCCCTTAACGGACGTCCACCTCGCCATCGGACCCCGCCAACCATCCAACCTTTTGAGTCTCATGAAACCTATACCGACCTCCTTCTCATTTGGACCGACCACACCCCATCATGACTACATGCAATCCCTAACAGTCTCCTCCGATTGTTGTTCATCCACCCGTTGCATCAACTGTCTCCACCATAGGCAGGACCTCCCAGGTCAGCCTCACTAGGTTCCATCATGTAAGAAAACCTCACTATGGTGATCAGAGAACTCCCTACTGAGGTTCGACCTACCTAGATCAGGCTACTCATAGCCAAACCAGGTTTTGCCTCCCGGTACATCCCTCAGTGGGGCAGCCCATCCCGGAATGGGTTAGTGCGGGTTTTCTTGGCTCAGAAAAGTTCTACATGGGGTCTGCTTGGCTCAGAACGGGTCTTCGTAGGTTTGGCTCGACCCACAACGATTCTGGGCGAGGTTCTAGGGCCTGATTTTTTTTAAAATATCCCAAATATTAATTATTTAATTCATTTGATTAAAAGAACAATAATTTTTTTATTCTAGAATGTTAATTTAATTTTAAAATTAAATTAAATTAATTGATTGATTTAATTTTGGAATAAAGTTAAAATAATTATGGGGATGAGACAAAATAAATTATTTGAATTAAAATAAATAATATAATTTTTTAAATTCCATCGAGCTTAAATTTATTTCATTTTTATTTTATGAATCTTTTTAATTTACACATATACTCTACTTGAGCATCGACCGTGCATGTCTGGTTTTATTTTATTTAATTATTTACCACAAATAAGTGCAATTCTTGAAACAATTAATTATGTTTTTCGATTGTTTGTGCATTGTATTATTCATTTAAATGTGTATAAGCACCTACACGTCCATCGATTTATTACTGTATGTATTTTGCGCTTCTTGAGACTCCATCATCTGCGTGCAAGTACATTTGTACTATTGATGATGACAATGTAAGATGTGGACCACACCAAGAAGAGTCGGTATACCAGATGAGAAGTGGAAACATTGAACCGGGGGTGAGCTGCATCATGAGTCAAGTCTCGATTCGGGTATGATACACCTAGGTCACAATTGATCCAATTTGTTTAAATGGATCAAAAAATATTAGATACTCAAAGAACAGTCTGGTAATAAATTTCCTTTATGCATAATTTATTATTTTATGCATTTTCATGTTTATGAGAAACAGATAAAATAATAAATAGAAAAATTCATAAAGATGTGGTGAATTTTATCTGTTAATACATGTTCATTTATGAGCGTGAAAACATAATATGAACATATTTAATAGAAATGGATTATATTCTTCAAAAATATTAAAAAACCATCAAAAAAATATTGAGTCATCAATGAATTCCACTCAAATTTGAACAAAACCAGGTGTACAGGGTGCTTGTCAGTCAAAGTTGAGGGTGCCTCTTATTACCGGTGAGTTCTTATGAGAATGATGAGTTGACTTAATTGAAGTTGGCAGCAAAGCAGTAGTCAAGGCTATAATGTTGCTACTTTAGAGGTAAGCGTTGAGTAAATCATGCTTTAATGATTTTTAGAAGCTGAGAGTTCACTCAACAAACCAAGGACCCATGAGTTAATACGGTTGACCAGTCGAACACCTACCTGGAAATTCTCGGAGTAGTGGCATAGCCAAAGATTTTAGACCATGAGGAGAGTTAACAGAGATACTTTCCATGTAAATACTCAAGAAATAGAGTATTCTGAGTCTAGTAGTGAGGGCCACTAGAGTTTGATAAAATAGTGGGAGATATTTAATGATTAAATTAATTAGTAATATCTAAATCAGTAATCAAGATAGAAGTATTAATCTGTTATATTTTTTTTGTAGAAAAAGGCAATTAATTTCACAAGCATATTGCGATAACTATAGGACAAAAGAACATGTCCAAATTAGCACAAGTTTCCAAGAGTAGTACCGATGGATTCTCAAAGTACTACAATATTGAAAATTCAATGTGCTAGTGTCCCCAATACTAGTTAAACCTACTCAGGAGATGAGAGTTAGAAAAATACTTACAAGAGACTCATGAATGATGCATATGATGTTCATATAATAATGTTATTATCAACGTTTGATGTGAGTTATTGATACAACACCAAGACATTGATGATTTCACATGCTGTCTCACCTATGAGAAGATTGCGAGGAGAAAGTGAAGTGAGATTTGAATAGGTGATGATTACACTAGTTACATGCAAATACGAAAGATAGATCACAATCTTTCAATACTTCACATTCTTATATCTTTATCACCCATTTTCTCTAATCTCATTTAAGATTACAAAATTTGCAGTATGGAGAAAAAGTTTCATTACCTTCTCGGTAAAGTTTCACCAAGTAAATAAGAGCTTAACGAAATTATAATTTTGTCTTCTTATTGTGAGTAAGTTGAAAGACAAGATGAAAAAACAAATGAAAAGTTTGATTCCAAAGCACCTTCACAAGGTCCTTCAAAGAAAAGAGGAAAGACATTATACATTAGTTTTTTTGCTTCGCATGTCATGAGATAAATATATGGAAGTGTAAATGCAATGAACTAAATCGAAAAATAAAATGGTCTCTTCTTCTTTAGGTTTATTCATCAATTTTAAGTAATGTTTATTTCATACTTCTTGGGTATTGAATACAACATGTATATCACATATATGCATTTAAATACTGTAACCAAGTAATAATAGAAATGTTACAATAAGTAAGGCATGTTTTTCAAGAAGCTAATAAAGGGTAGTTCCTAATTCAGTGGTGAGAAGTGTAGAACTTCTAATTTCAAAGAATAATGATTCTAGCCGAAATTTTATTGAGTATAACCAAAACATTTATCTCATGTGTCCATTGGACACAAGGAGACATTATTCCATTTTTTGTAATGAATGTTTTTTGTGACGGTTTATACTCAAAAAATTGTTTAGTAGTGCTTGAATCATTGATAATAACTGATGAATATTAAAATGTAAGGCTTTAATACCCAGTTGTGGAAGATAATAAATTGTCAAGAAAAAGTAAGTAGTTTTCAAAGATATACCCAATATGGTTTTACACTCTTTTGAGTTAAAAATATTGAGTATTTTCGACACACTCATGTACTTAGTTTGGGAAAAAGAAATGTTCAGAAATAAAGGTAAGCCACAAAGCTTTCAGAATTAGTTAATCTAAAGAGCATGGACTATTCCATTGTTGAGATAGTGGTAAAAATATACTTCATAATATTAATTTAAGAGTTTTAAGGAATTTGAAAATGATGTTTGGTATATTTATGGTCGGATGACTTGAGTTACTTCGGCCCTACATGTTGAAGAATATCTTGATCAAACATCCATCGATCATTAGAATGTAGCATGGAGTAATTCTTTTACACACATTTTCTGATACACATCGAAGTTATGGTATTAGTAAGGGGATTAATGTTGAGTCTTACATGTTAACATTGATCAATAAAACATTGCATGGAGTAATTTCTAAATGCACTTTTCCTTATACACATCAAAACCATGATGTAAGTAAAAGGAGTATCAATGTTGAGACTAATAATCATTATAGAAACTTCTATCCTTTTTCAAGAGATGCTTCACAAATAATGAAATTATCCTATAACCACATGACAACTGTCATGAAAAATGGATATCATGTGAGTTATAGTATGATATAAGTCCATTATGTCATAATAATATATTTTAGAATGCAAAGGATATAAGCAAACTCTCATCAAGAAAAACACAAAGTACATCTATAGTAATTATCTTATAGTTTTTAAGGATATTACTTAAATCCATGAGATAGAAATTTTAGTCAGTGATAGACTATATTTTTATAAAAGGGTGCACATCTCTATCCATGATAGTTGGAGAAATATTGACTTGAGTTTAGTCATTTCCAAAGATGCACAAGTAGTTGGCATAGGAACTAGTTCCACAAGAGCATGTGGAAGAGAAATGTCCCAAAGACACATATTGCGTAGGAAGGATAAACAAATTGTAATGGTTTTGTATTCACCATGACCGATGACACATTATTCATTGAGAATAATAAATCCTTCAAGTAAGAATTATATGTCAATCAGATAAGATTGACAAGATCAATTAATATTTAATAATAGATTCCTTGTATACATGTTAAGGGGATTATTATTTTGAATATGAAATTGTGTATTCAAGCGAGGATATACATGGATGAGGTTCGATTGATAATACCAAGTCATTATGCCTAAATCCATTAGAATTTTATCTGTCATAGCTACTTACTATTATCATTATATTGGGCATTGGATGTCTGGACCACCAATCGTAGAAGTGTATATACAAGGCAACTGAAAAGGGATAATGACACTATAAAATGTTAATAAGGGGTTCATGTTACTCAAAACCAGTCCAGGATTAAAGAAATCAACAAGATCATATAATACTCGCTTGGAATGAATTTTTCCATGTGTCTACAAGAGGTTAGTGAGAGCACCACTATTTTTCCAAGTCAAATATGATTTATAACATATGGAAAACAACTTTTGGTCTTATAGTTATCTAAGATCATGATGTAAGAAACTATCCAAATATTGACTTGAAGTCACAACCTATGTTCTAGGGAACAAGATCTAATGAGGTAGATCTAATTGTTTATTAGACTTAGTCAATAACACATACAGTGAAAATGCTTTAAAAAATACATGTTGGAAAAATTCAAGAGAGAATTTTTACTAGTGTCACATGACATATATGTCTCCAATAAGATATGCATGAGAATAAGAGGATATTAATTTGGTGAGTTGAGTTCCATATGTCTTAGTGATAGATCAATCACATATTCCATGATATGTATATAAAATGACATTGCCGACATAAACTTTATGGTAGGTAAATATAAGTTATATCCAGGAGAACTACATGGGATGCAGTCAGAACTATCCAATTGTACTTGAGAAAGTACAACAGATATGTGCCTAATATGTGGAGAGGAAGGGATAAAAGTTACAAGGTGACACAGACTAGTCTTCCTATAGATCAATATGCTCAAATATCATAGTTAGGATAAGGTAATGAGAAACACATGCTCATTAAAGCTAGTGGTAGCCATGTTTACAAATATTGAGAGCGTTATGGATTCTAAGGCAGCTAAATAAGCAGTGTAAAATTTGAAACAATTTGTTCCAATTCATGGAATCGCACCTAGTAAGTACAGTTTTATCATAATGATAATTCTTCTATTGGTTCAAGGAATGATGTAAGTTTTAACAGTGAACAAAAGGGATATAATCGTGGATATCATCTCTTGAGAAGTCTTAATCAAGGTGGAAAAGTAACAGATAGTAGAATAACCATGTAGCGGAAACAAGTCAAGCCCATAAATAAATCTATAACTTAGTAGAAACATGATATTATCATGTGAGTTCTAACAAGGATATTTATCAAGTTGACTTTAGTGAAAGTGAATGTTATAATAGTGGGGTCTCTAGACCCAACTTGAACAATAATATTTTATTACCATACCATATATATATATTGTGTTATGCATGATTTAAAATCACCATTATAGTGTTTATATTTATGCATTCATTGTTTAAATGGTAATAAACATAGATTATTTGTTATATCAAAATGTTATAGTAGTTCCCAGGCTGTAATGAGAACCTCGAGATATTATGAAATTAATCTTAAACACATGTCATATGGTTCAGATACATCATATTGACTAGACATAGTTGATGTTTGACTATCAGGTGCTGGGGGCTCATAAAAATGGAGAATTTTTTTAACGAATTTCACACTTGATGAACTTTAGTAGGTGAGATCATGAGGACACACATGCAAATAGGATCACCAAATGTTTCAGGTGTTATTGGTTATTACTATCGCAAACATGCATATCAGTCTCCTGATTTGAGATCATTATCAATGTGTACCATTTGATCACATTATTTTACCTTAATGTTCAAATTTTTATTAAAAAACTCAATGGGGGGGGGACAAATACACAGAAGTAAAAAACAAAGAGAATTTGAAATAAGAACTTGAAACCACGGAGTAATGGGGTTTTAAAGTAGTGATGACCTTGAGAATATCCACTAACAAGGTTCTCATAAACCAGGGGAAGAGAAATCAAGATGGAGAAGAAAATGAAGTGTTCAACTTGAGAATGACAAGAAAGGAAGTCCACCACCTTATTCCTCTCATGCCATGTGTACTTTAAGCTCACCCGATTGTTGATGACAGTCCTGTATCTTCTGATATGGTAAGATATAGACCACATAGTTTGGATTTGATTGTTGAGTAAACTGTAGATTGTCATTGAATCAGTTTCAATCACCTCTAGAGTGATCTTATTAGATTCGTAAACCTCCAAACCCTCAACCAAGGCCCATGACTCTGCCTGATGTGAATACCCTTACCCAAAAGAAGCACTAAATCCAGAAACAACATTACCATTAGGATCCCGAACAATACCTAACCCCTTCATGATTCCTTGAGAGCACAATCCATCAATGTTAATTTTTAACCCAGTTTCACTTGGGTTCCAGCTAATCCATCATCCCTAGGGGGTCCTCATGTGACTAAGGATGGAAGGATAACTTTTCTTAAAAAAATTATGAGGATAGGGGGAATCCTCCCAATGTTTCAGGAGGGTACCTTGGTCAGAAACCACCCATCCGGTTTTAGAAGTGAGATCCATCAATGCGCTTGATGTTCCTTCATTATAGGATTTATTCTAAGACTCTTAGATAACCCAATAAATGAAAGATAAAAGATAGCACGTTCCTTCTTCTCCGAGTTATTCCTTCCCACTTCATGAAACCATCTCTCTATGAAGTTGACACCTTGGAGAATCATAGATGACACCCTAGTGAACTTGCACATATAATTCCATACTGTATTATCCCACTCACCTTCAAAGAATAAATGATCAATCAACTCATTATTCAATCGAGTGCAACATAATCATTTTGAATCTATATTAATACATTTTCGCTGCACCTCCTCATCAGTCAGAATTTTATGGTTATGTAAGCACCATATGCAGAAACTGTACTTCGGTTAGAGTTCTTTGCGCCAAAGGATATTAACCTACGTGTCAAGATTTGAAGAATATGCTAATACTGATATGTAGGCCTTAACCGTGATGGCTCGTGAAGAATACACCATGAAGATAAACTTGTCTAGCTCATCTCATCATTTAAATTGATGAGGAAGAATACATCCTTCTGATCATTGTTTAAAATTTTATAGATAAAGACAGGATGATCACATGCTTCTCTAAAAAATTGGTCAGGGGATGGGCATCCAGAAAAACTGATTGAGCTACCAATCCAATTTTTATACCAGAAGTTGATGTTACCCTTTCCAATTATATAGTGAACGTGATTCTGAAGTCGAGGGATGTGGCTTTGAAGCATCTTCCACATATTGGAAGCAGATCATATAGGCATCCCCAAATTATCACCATACTTTTCCGCAATGAATTTATCCCAGAGAGTGCATCCTTCAAGCACCTCCCAAGCATTCCTTGCATGAAGGCATTTCATCATGTCCACCACACTCCTTACACTAACAACACCCTCTTCCATAGTAGAATCCATCCTAGTCCAAGAAGCTAAGTGATGCCTCCCCTCTTAGTGGGAGTCTTAGATGAAAGAGTTTAAAATTTTATCAATGCTCTCGATGACCGACTTTGGAACCAGAATCACCGAGAGGGCATGTATGATGGTAGATGTGAGCACACTATTGAAAATCTTGATCCTACCTCCAAAGGATATAAATATGTTATTCTAGTTATTGATTTGAGATGTGATCTTTCCAACCAAATTATCCAGATGCTAGATGCCGAGCCTTCCAGACAAAATATGAGCTCTTATGTAGTCTATAGGAAAACTTTTTCTATGAACTCCAGTTCTAGATTCAATACTACTCACTCACCTCTTCGAGCATATTCTTGAAATATAGACACTAATTTTGTTGCAATTGATCATTTGACCACTCCACTTGCAACACTCACTAAGAACTATGTTGATACCTCGAATGGAATTAGAGATTCCATTAATAAAAAGCACCATATCATCTGCAAATATTAGATGAGACACCCCCTGTAATTTGGATCTCCAATGGAAATGTCAGATATGTCTTGCTCTCATATTTTTATATTATACTATGCGTATTTGTAAGATGGTTGTCATTGCTATAATTATTCCTTATCTCTTCGGGGCCTTGATGTGTTGCGAGACTCTGCTCCTGGTCTGTGAATAATATTTACTGCTCTCGAGATATGAGTCTAGAGGGTCACACACAATAGCTTATTCAGGATTCCGCCATAGTTAATTGGAATACTGGACATGGTGGGCCCCATGATGGGCTCTGAGAGTTGTCCAAGTAATCAATCATCAATGAATAAATAAATTCATTATGATTAGAGTATAGAATAATTGAGTTGAATTTATTTATTTAGACTATTCATAAGGTATTAAGTGAATACAGAAAAAATATTATATAAACAAATATTATTTTAATATTCTAGATTCGTTTAACATTGCTGAAATTATGAGTCAATTTAATTACTCTGTTTTATCACATAATATATTTATTATATATTACATGTAAGTGATAAAATATAAATGATGTTTATGATGAAATTTTTTCATTATAATGTGTCATTTATTTCTTATTTAGTGGATATTGAATATACAGGGTCTAGGGACCCTTTCTGGGTATTTTGGACATCCACTATATAAGTAGGGGAGGAGCTCTATTATATAGACTATTCATTTCAACAGAATTTAGTGGCTCTCTCTTCTATCGCATCCTAGAGAAAAAAAGTCACCATCAGAGCTATCAATTAAATAAAGCTTTTATAGATCGAAGGGATGAGATCAGGGTGATCATCACGACATCAAAGGAATCATCGTTGTATGTGAGGATTCTTGAACTGTGTATGGATGATCTAGAGGGTTGGAGATCAGATCCTTCATGCAATGGTTGCTGGTGACAAGTGAAAGTTGTACGCACCATCAATTCAAATGGGCACCATCGATTCAAACAAGGTACATATTTGTTTGATTTTTATTATTTAAAATATTCATGCGAGATCTTTGGACCTCTATCAGGATTCAGATCTCCAAATATTATATAGTTTTGTCGCTTCGATGATGATTTTTTTTAAATCCGCTACCCATCTGCTTCCACTGCCTGAATTGGTACGAGAAACTGTAGCATCTCAGACATTGGAGAGAGTGGTATTGTAGCTCCGCAGACTTCTTTCCACTGACACTATTTTAGCTTAAACTTGGGTGGCTGCAGTCCTATAGCAGTTCAGACTTTGGTGGTTGTGGCACTGTAGCATAGTGGACTTACTATGCAGTTGGTGGAATAGTGCATTGTCTTCTTTATTAGCTCCTTCGATCTTGGGTTTCTGTGCATGAAAAAATCTGATTGTGCCTTTGTAATTGTGATCCTAAAGTAGTGAATTTTTCTTGATCTCCATGGACATAGGTATTTTTTCCAAACCATGAAAATCAATGTGTCCTTTTTCATCATCATCTTAGTCTTTTATTTTGTATTTTCTTCATTTGAAAACCTATCTATCACTATGAATCCTAGAATTTTCGCAACATTGTAGTCGAGAAAACTTCTGGAGATGATTGTTGAAGTCTTTCTCTTTCTTTGAAATAACCTCATATCCTTTGTCAATTGCATCTTGCAACCATGAGATGAATTTGTATCTCTATTATAAATCCTTATCATTTGTAAAGTGAACACTCCATGTTTAGAGTGTGTGAATGTCGTGGATAGGTATTGTAAAAAAGGAAATCCTTATAAAATATCTTGGTATTTTTTAACATGTTGTTGTTGTTTTCACTCAACTATTGAGATCTTTGATAAAATGACCTGCATAGTGAAAATCACCAAGCTCACGGAGAGTGTGTTGGTGGAGTGGACTAAGGGATTCCAATTCCCCGAAACACTATAAATCCTAACTGTTTTGTTCTTCTCTTTTCTAATTTTATTTCCATTGTCTTTTTATAAAAGAGTTGAGAACAATTCAAGGGTCGAATTTATTTTAGGGTTAAAAGTGTAAGAACTCAATTCAAACCATCTTGAGTTATTTTGTAACTCCCTCTGAATCAACAATTGGTATTAGAGGATACGAATCTTATGTTCTCAACTCTAAAAGGTTGAAACTATTAAGATCATTTTCAAATGGATTTAATGGGTAATAATAGAGAGGTAATGTATATGGCCTTAGATTCTTATTTCAAGGGAGAAAAATATTGATGCTGGAAGGATCAAATGATTATCTACTTGAAAATTCTTGGTCTTGCGATTTATTTGAAATCCATTAAGCCTTATGAAATTATTGATGGTAAACCAGATAAATGAGATGATACTATAGAAAGTGAATATGACTTGAAATATAATGCTACGAATGCCATTATATTTGGTTTAAGTATAGATGAATTTAATAAAGTTTCTCAATGTTCTACATCACATGAAATGTGGAAAAAAATATCAGTAGATTATGAAAGTACTGACAATGTTATAATATTAAGGTACAACACTATCAAGTTGAAATTTGACACATTTCGAAAGATTGATAAAGAAATAATTGCTCAGATTAATGGAAGGATGAATGAAATTTTAAATAATGTGGCTGCTTCAGGGTATCATATTTTTGAACTCGATCAAGATTTTAAAGTTCTCAGAGTTTTCCATTTAACAGAGGGGAATTTCAGCTTCTATTAAGAAATTTATTTCTTTAAAAAATTTAGAAATAAAATATTTTATTGGAATACTCGTGATGTATAGAGTTGAGATGGAAGCTAAGTCATGTGAACATAAGATGACAAAAATAGGGAATGTTTCTTTCAAGTAATTTACTTGAAAGGATGAGAAGAAACACCAGGTGGAACCATTGTCATGGTTATATGATGATGGGACTTAAAAAAATTTAGAGTTATGTGTTGAGCTTTCTTAATTTTATAAGAAGTTCAAAAACTTTTACAATAAGAGAAGATGATTCAAAAAATTCTTTAAAAAGTACAAAAAGTTTGATGAAAATACTAGTGATACATGATGATATGATTGAAAGAAAATTGGGCATATCCAATGTGATTGTCTCTAGCTTAAATATAATAATAAGTATGACAATAAGTTCAAAAAGAAATCATACTATAAGAAATAGAAGAAAGCTATGAAGGATACATGGAGTTCCTTGGAGGACTCTGGTGATTAATCCAATTCTGGTTCAAAATCTAAAGTATCTAATTAGAATAAAAATATATGTTTCATGGAAAAAACTAATGAGGTACATTCTACACATTATTATTATTCTAAATATGGATCTAAAAATTGCTCTCATGAAAAATTAAATGAGTAACATTCTTTGTTTTAAGATCACTATGAGTCGTTGAATAAAGAGACACTACGGGAATATGATGTTTTCCCAATGGGTATATACCAACTGTTTCTTCAAACCGTTGCTATACTTTAAAAAGGCAACATTTTCCAATGATTTGTTCAAACCATTGGAAATGTGTAAATATACTTAAGATTTCTCAACGGTTTGATAAAACCGTTGGAAAATATTTAGTTTCTCTAAGATATACCAACGGTTTTAATAAACCATTGGTAAAGAGAGGCTTTCCCAATAGTTTTTAAAAACTGATGGGAAAGTTTTCCCACAAATACCCAGCACCAAAGCTCACACTTGCTCGATTATAGAACCTAATCTAGAGATCCTCCCAAAGTTTTCTCGGCCGCAAAACTCCTTCGAGCCATAGATCTATTTTCAATCAAACAAATTTTTATTTATTCACTTCAAATTAGTAAGTGTTACCTTAGTTTTAATGTTCTCCTTCTATTTTTTTACTGTTTTGATTTTGGCTAAATTAGAGTTCATGCTGTTTGTGGAGTACCGAACCCTTTGATTTGTTTTCTATTTTTTGTTCTACACTTCAAACATGGTAAATGGTTTGTTTAGTGGGGTGATATATTAGTTTTTGTGGACTTTAGTTTAGTTTAAAATAGGATTTAGATTTTGTATTTATAGTTTTTTTTCAGGGAATGATGGGAAGGGAATTGATATTGAGGATGAATTGGCATTGGTTGGGTGATGGATTGGAATTGTGATCACCCCCACCCCCATTGCCCCTCAACACCTCTCACCCCCTAGAAAGCCCCCACCCCTGGAAAACCCCCAATTGGACAACCCCCCACCCCCTGCACCCCCACCCCCTGGACACCCCCACCCCCACCCTACCTAGACACCCCTCACCCCCATGGAAAACCCCCTTGGATAGCCCCCCCACCTCCACCAATCCTAGACAACCCCACCCCCTAGACACACTCCACCCCTTGGGCACCCCCACCCCACCCCCTTAGACAGCCCCCCTGGACACCACCACACCTCCTAGACACCACCACACCTCCTAAGTGCTTGTCCCAATTTTTAAATTGGAATTAACAATGTAGTTGTTTTCACATATCCCCCATGAAATTTTCTAAGTGAAACATAGAGAATTATAAATTGAATTTTTCATGTTTTGATAAAATGAATTTGTCATGTTTTGATAAATTGAATTTTTCATTTTTTGATAAATTGAATTTGTCATGTTTTGATAAATTGAATGGGTTGTTTGGAATGAAATGGATAATTCATGATGGTTTGCCTTTATTAATGAATAAAATGATTTTAAATTAAATTACCTAAAGGGGGGATGCAGGAGGGGTAGGGGGGTTTTCCAGGTGTGGGGGACTGTCTAGATGGGGGGTGGGTTGTCCAGGGGTGTAGGGGGCCGCAAGGGGGGTTATAGGGGTGTGGGGGAGGGTGGTATGGGCAACACAAGGAGGGGTGTGGGTTGTCCATGGGGGTCAAGGTGGCGTGTCCAGGTGGGGGAGGGGGGGTGTGGGGTGTCCAGGGAGGGGGGATGCACTGTCTAGGTGGGGGGGGGGGCTGTCGATGTGGGGGTGAGATGTCCAGGTGGGGGTGGGGGGGATGTCCAGGTGTGGGGTGGGGGGTGGGCTGTCTAGGTGGGGGGGGGGGGTGGGCTATCAGGGGGTAGGGGGTTGTAGGGAAGGGGGGGTGTGGGCTGTCTAGGGAGGGGGTGGGTTGTCCAGGGGTGTTGGTGGTTGGGCTATCTAGGAGGGGGAGGAGGGTGTGGGCTGTCAAGGGGGGATGGGTTGCCCAAGGGGGGTGGGGGTGGTCTGTCTAGGTGGGGGAGGGGGGGGGGGTGGGTTTAGTTTTTATGGGGATGAGGGGGGTGGGCTGTCCAGGTGTGGTGGTGGTGGTGGGTGTCCAGGTGGGGTGGGGGTGGGGTGCAGGGGGTAGGGGGGATGCAAGGGTGTGTGTGTGTGGGGGGGGGGGGGGGTGTCCAGGGAGGGGGTGGGTTTTCCACTTCGATACTCTACAAAAAATAGGAATAAAAAATAAGCAATGTATACTTTCTTTCTCACGTTAAGACTTTTCTTGAAGTTCCATACAAACACTCACTCTTACCCTTCCAATAAGAAGTGATCTCAGCAATGAAATCTCACTTAGTTTCTTATCCACTATCCATATTGATCTCATAAAAATTTAACATTCGTACAACTCCATATCACTTAATGATATCACAAGGCTCATACTCCTATGAGTAGTATCCCATCAAAACATGGATCATAAAATCTGATCCACATATGATATTTGGTGGTTTGTCTGCAATTGTGTGTGTTGTGATTTATATGTATGATATTCATGTATAACACCAATTGTCTTCTCGATAATATATAATAGGCTTGAAGTCATGCTACAATTGGATAAATATTGTATTTTATGAACCTAGTTTGGGGGTGGATACCCCCACCCCCTTGGACAACCCCCACCCCCTGGGACAACCCCGACCCCCTAGATAGCCTCGCCATCCCCTGGATAGCCCGCCCACCCCCTAGACACCTCGTACCCCCTAGAAATCCCCCACCCCCTAGAAAGTCCCTCCACCCCCTAGACCCCCGACCCCCTAGATAGCCCCGCCACCCCTGTGGACAGTCGGCCACCCCCTGGACACCTCGTACCCCCTAGAAAGTCCCCCCATCCCTGTGGAGAGCCCGCCCACCCCCTAAACACCCCATACCCCCTGGAAAGCCCCATCACCCCCATGGATAGCTCGCCCACCAACCCCGTACCCCCTGGACAGCCCCCCCTGAATAGACCACCCACACCCTGGACATCCCCCACCCCTGGAAAGCACCCCACACCCTGGACACCCCACCCCCTCGACAACTCCGCCACCCCCGTGGATAACCCGCCCACCCCCTAGACACCCTGTAACCCCCCCCCCCCCCCCCCCCCCCCCCGGGATAGCCCCCACCCCTGTGGACAGCCTGCCCACCCCTAGACACCCGCCCACCACCCCCGAGACACCCACATCCCCCCAGACACCCCACCCCCTAGACACCCGACCCCACTGGACAACCCCACCACCCCCATGGATAGCTCGGGTACCCCCTATGGACATCCTGTCCACCCCCTAGACACCCCGTACCCCCTTGGATATCCCCACCACCCCCCCCACCCGCCTGGACAGCCCGCCCACCCCCATAGACACTCATGTATAGTTCTTCAAAGATATTTTGTTATAAATATAGTATTTTGTTTTTTTTATATTATGATTCTCATATAGAGTAGTGTGTCGGTTATGGTTTCATATAAAGTGAAAATTTCTTGTTTACTTAAATATATTTTCGATGAAACTTCAATCTTATTGAATTGATTTGGATGAAATGACTTATAAATTTTTTTTTACATAATGGATAGAAGTTGGATGTATGAAATCGATTTGATCTGAAGCTATTTTGAAAACAATTTGGAGATCTTTTTAGATTTTTCATTTCACAATGCTTCAGATAGTGGTCACATACACTGCCCCAGAAAAAATTGTGTTGGAAGGCCTTGGTTGATCCGTGAATAAGTCATCTACCACATAACCAAATATGGTTTTCAAGAAAACTACTATGTGTGGCATCACAATGGGGAGAAAATAAAATCTCAAATTGCTAATGATCCAAATGAGAGGACTAGATTGGAGAATTTGTTATATGATCGGTTTTCATTTATTCATCATCATGAAAAATAAATTATTCCAACCCAAGAAGATTTCGATATGAGCACACATGATGCATCTAATGAAAATTATGATGTTGTCAGGGTGAAAAAATTGAATGATTCTACCACGACTCCAGTATATCGACAATGCGGTAAAATGAAAAAACTGGAATTTTTAATCTGATTATTTCAGGGGAAAACTATGTATGGGATTTCTAATACTACCATCGATTAAATTCCTACCTTCTTGAAGGACTTAATTCTAGATGATGCATATATTCCCTCAAACCACTATATGGAATGGAAGTTAGTTGAGGAACTTGGATTTTTAAGAAACAAAATTCATGCTTTCCCAAAATATTTTAGTTTATTCTGGGAGGAAAATGCTGAACGAAATGATTGTATAAAATGCAGCACATCCCGCTGGAAGGAAAAAGCTGATTGAACACCATCCTGTGTGCCATAGAATGTAATGTAGCACTTTCCATTGATCCCTAGAATCCAGAATCTTTTTATGTCTTATGAAATATAAATAAAAATGAGATGGAATGATATTGAGAAAAAGAAGACTAATGATGAGTTGGTTCACCCTACAGATAGATTTTCATGGTAGAGATTTGATGCTTGATATCCTGATTTTGCAGGTGACATGCGTAATGTGAGGTTGTGCCTTTAATTTCATGGTTTTAAACCATTTGGGAATATTCTTACGTCTCACAGCACATGTCCGATTTTTATTCACATTTATAATATTCCCCCATGGCTATTTATGAAAAAACCTTTCACTCTCATGATTATACTCATATCTAGATCTTCTGATCCCATAAATGATATATACGTATACATGCAACCTTTAATAAGAGAGTTGAAACTTCTTTGGGATGTGGGTGTGCGCATATACGATGCATGTTTCAAAGATATATTTCAGTTGCATGTTGCGCTTATGTGGATGATTAATGATTTTATTTCTTATGAAATGATGTCTGGATGGAGAAATAAGGGAAAAATATCATTTCTTATTTGTATGAAGAATACACAATCCAAAAGACTGGAACATCATTGTAGTTTCAGTTTTCTTGGACATCGACGATTCTTGCCAATGGACCATATATATAGAAATAATCGTTGAAGATTTGACAATACCATGGAGACCGATGATCTACCTCAGCATATGTATGGGACTGATGTGCTTAATGAATTGAAAGATTTTAGTTTTTCATTTAGGAAGGGTCAAATTAAATCTAGAAAGGGAAAGAATGTTTCCACTGAAACCTATTACAATTGGAAGAAGAGAAGTATCTTCTTTGATTTTCCTTATTTTTCAACCAATTTGTTACATCATTTCTTAGACGTAGTGCACATTGAAAAAAATGTGAAATGTTACTTTCAATTCTTCTAAATGTTAAGGGAAAGACAAAAGATGATTTTTGGTCTCGACGTGACTTGGTGGATTGGGGAATCTGACCAGAATTGCATCCTGTGCGTATTAGTGAAAATAAATGTAATGTTCCATGTGCTTCTTATGTGATGAAACCTACAGAAAAAAAGAAATTTCTGGAAGTACTAGAGACTGTTAAATTTCTTAATGGATATTCAAGCAACATATCCAAACGGGTCAACAGAAGAGAGTTGAAGCTAAAATCATTGACGACTCATGATAATCACATCCTTCTACATGAGTTTATTCCAATAGCAATTTGTCATCTTTTTTACAATAATGTAATGGTGGATATTATTTTGTTGTGCCATTTGTTTAGAGATCTTTGTTCTAAGAAGATTTCCAAGTCTTTCTTGCAAAAACTGTTGGCAGATTCCCCATTAATTTTTTTTTGAGTTAGAGAAAATATTTCCTCCATCATTTTTCACATGCATGCTCCATCTGACTATCCATATTCCAACTGAAATACTTCTTAGAGGACCTATTTTTTTCTTTGTATGTATCTAACTGAATGAAATATGTACAAATTAAAGTATTATGTCTATAAAAGGAATCATTCCGATGGTTCTATTGTGAATGTTTACTTGGCACACGAATGTATGGATTTATGCTCTATGTATTTGTTTGATCTTACTAAAATAATTAACAGACTAATGAGAAACGAATAAGAATAGTATGAGAAAATTGAACCTTGTTTTCCATCACTACCTCAAACAGGAGGAATTCTTGTATCATATACATTGACGAAATTAATCCTTGAAGAGAAGGAGATGGCACATCACATAGTTTTGTTCAACTGGGATTTGTTCGATGACTACATCTTGTAAGTAAATTCAATATGTATATATCATATATATATATATATATTAATATATTCCTATTTTTATCTATAGGGAACATAAAGAGATGATAAATAGAAAGCATCATTCTTTATCTTTGAGAAGGAGGGATACTTTGAATAACAAAGAGTTTTCTACTTGGTTAAAATTGAATTTAATAATATTATTGTTTAAAATAATTAATAAGATATTTAATTAAGTTTAATATTGATTTATATTTTAGGTATTGATTTTTCCTGCTGACTCTGTCTCTGAGGAAATAAGAGCTTTGGATTTTGGTCCTAATACTGTGGTTCGTGACTGTAAATCAATTGTTATCAATGAGTACAGATTTGTTATCACTGAACGAGCAAATAACATGAGAACACAACATGATGGTGTTATGGTTACTACCACAACAGACCGTTATTCTAGTCCATTATACAGTATATCAAAATTTGAAAATGTAGGTTATTATAGAGTCGTTGAAAAAATAATAATATTGGATTATTATTCTAATGGACGAGTCACGATGATGAAATGCTAGTGGTTTGATTTGATGATGAGGCATGGCACATTTATTGATGATTATGGATTTTCAGTAATTGATATGACTCACCATCTTACTACTGATGAACCATATGTATTGGGATCAATGGAGAAATAAGTTTTTTATGTCAAAGACCATATTCGACCTGAATTTGGTGTCATTATTGAAGTAATTCCAAGGCATATTTTTGATGATGGTGATGATGGAATTGACACCATCCCTACTTCCATTGGAAACAATCCAAATATTAATTTTGATGACTCAGCGAGCTCAATTTTCAGAGTTGACTATGAACCAAAAGTTGTGGTGAGAAATATACAAAATCACTCATTCATGTTCTCAATTCTTTTTGTTTACCTCGATTTGGGCTGTTAAGGTTGGTACAATTCAAATTTATTTAATATTGATTACAAATATATTTTATCTGACCAGACCATTATGTTAATTTTCAATGTTTATTGGTTTCAATTTTATTTGAATAACATTTTCTAATTTGGAATTGAATTGTATTCAAACCTCCGAAACCAACATTTCTAAATTGGTGAACATTTCAATGCTTCAACTATGATTTTTATAAATTTTTTAAAGCTCTAAGACCTCTCTTTAACATTTTACCAGGTAATGAACATTATGGTTTTTATTCTTCTACAAAACATGTATTAAAACCTTCATCGTTTACCTAGGCTAAAGAAATTAATTTTTCCCTTAATTTTGACAACTGCTTTACCCCTTATGAATATGGTAGAATCAATGTTCCATGATTTTAATAGACTGATGAAACATAGTAAATAACCATCTTACTAAAAATTGAACTTCTTTATTACATCTTGTATGATTTATTAACTTCATTATATATCTGTTCAAGCTCACCTAAAATAATGGATAGTTAAATTATCCCTGAACCCCTCTATTACCTCTCATTTATTTTGTTTTTTGGGTTACCCATTAGTTATCCTTTTCTATTTACTTCCATATTTGTTTTCAAATGTAGTAAATGAAACCCATTGAAGAGAGGCAATGAAAACAGATTATGGACAACAATCATCACATGACTGAGTTGGTCATTCCACCACTAGTGCCTGCAGTGAGTATTTTATTTCAAATATATTTATTTTAATAATATATAATGTATTGTGATTATTTTTTTTTAAATTTTTTCCAGGATCCATCTATTAGGCGACAGTTATTTGATGAGAATCTTAGTAGGGGTCCCATTACTCAGGGTGTTCTTATGAGGGGGTGGTACGAGAGCTAGACGATCTGGTCAGCGTACCCGATTAGACCTTTCCCCTCCCATTGACATACCATCCATCCCACATTCTGATCCTGATGTGCCGTTAGGGACACATGAAAAATTTAGGCCTCCCATGTTTTCACCACCTTTTACATATGATCCTCCTCACCCTTCTGTACCATATCCTATGATGATTCCCACTCCCCATCCATCATTCGGCCATCCATCCCTGTCATCTTCTTTTACTTCTACTTCCTTCTATCCAAGCTTTTATATTACATCTTCTTCGACTCCTTCTCCACAAGAGTCTATCCCTGCACAGCATAAATTGGGACCCAATCCATCTGTATAGGGTGTTCCTTCAGTTTCTGTGGATCCAGCAGCGCCCATTGATCAGACTACCGCAAGTATACTTACACAACCCGAAAATTTTTTTACACCATTATTTATTTTTATTATAACATGTATTGATAAAATATTTGGTTTTATTTCATAACAGATACATCTAATAATAGGAGGTAGGGGCAGGGGAGTACAAGCAGGCGTGTGGTGTGGAACCACTGCTCACAGTTGATGGTGGACTACAATGGAGATAATCAAATGATTGAAAAATCAGGGTAGTAGTGTCAGAGTTTTTTGGTGATGATTTCCAAATACTCTGCCATCATTCCCGTCAGTCCTCTCTCATGGAGATAACTGCCAAATGAAGTCAAGGATAAATCTTGTGCAGAGATATGGGTAAAAAAATCTGTTTTATTTAATGAAATATATTATTTTTTCTATTTAATTGAATTAATATTTTGGTGTCAACTATGGTTTAATTTCCCCGATGGTGAGGGTGCATGGCTAGCACGTTAAAGGATTTAGGTGAGCTTTGGATAGCTTATAAGAAAGAGCTGTATATTGGCTGGAATGCTAGAATGGGAACAGAGTTAGAGGCAGTCCCTGTCGTGGATGATTGTCTATTAGAACAGTACTGACAAAATATTACTCATTGGATGACTATCCAATTTAAGGTATTAATCACATTAGAGGTATTTAAATGAAAATTTTCATGTTTTTCATTAATACCAATTATTGAATTTTATTTAGGATTCATCTGGAAGAAATAAAAAAATATTGATGATAAAAAATACATCCACACATTGGGACGTACTACAATGCCAGATCATGAGAGGCAGTAGGTATGGAAATTTATAATTTTTCTTTATGAATTGCACTTTCTATTTCTACCTCCACAATTTATTCGATTGCCAATGTTGTTACATAATTTTAGTTATAAAATTAATTATTGGTATCCTATTTTTAATTATGTTATTCTACATTCAATGTCATTATAGAGGCATAAATTAAATATTGAAGGACGTGTGGCTCGAGGAAATCTGTTTTTCTCGAGTAGAAGGATGAAAGATGGAAGGGCGGTTAATGAACCGGCTCAGTAGTACATTGTAAGTTTTACTTTGTAGATTTAAAATTTTGATCTCTATTTTGTAACTTAAGAATCTATTTATATTTGTAACAGTCTATTTTAGAGGCCCTTGATGCCCAGGAACCTGACAATTTTGGGCCAAACGATCTCTTTCATTAGGTGTTGGGAGATGAGCACCCTAGTAGAGTACGATTCTGACCTGGGAAGAGTATAGTTCTAACGAGGTATTGGCCATCATCAGGTATGAGTTGTAGTACCACTGAGTTCCAGCAGGTTAAGGAACAAGCAGAGAAATATGAAAAAAGGTCCCTAGAGATGGCAGAATAGTCTGCTAGGGGGAAAACACTGCATTTATGAAACTGATGGAAGTTTTACGTCCAACACTTCCACTAGAGGCCATCATAGCTTGTGGTGAATATATTTCATCAATTAATTCTATATATGGTGCACCAGGTGGCTATTCTTGTGGAGGTCGAGATGATGGTAAGGAGGAGGCTGAGGTGGAGGAGGAGGAGGGTGAGGAGGAGGTTGAGGCGGAGGAGGAGGGCAAGGAGGAGGGTGAGACGGAGGAGGAGGGAAAGGCAGAAGAAGAGGGAGATGAGGAGGTCTAGGATGAGTACGAGGATGAGGAGGAGGGAGGGGAAGATGATGAGTAATATGACGCAGATGAGGGTGAGGATGATGATGAAAGTGATGATAGGGATGGTGATCAGGGACAAATTGATCCATTATATTTTTACTCATATTACTGACCTTTGATGCTTATTGATTTGTTGTGCCTGAATATATGTGTGATTAGGTAGGTCACATTATCTTTATTGTTTTTATATATAAATAATAAAACTTGACTTGATGATTTGTTGAGACTGATTCACCCCTCTCCTAGATAGCCCCCACCCTCGTGGACAACCCTCCCACCCCCTGGACACCCTGTAAGCCCGTGGAAATCCCCACCACCTCCGTGGATAGCCCGCCTACCCCCTTGGATAGCCCCTCCCCCTGTGGATAGTCCCCCACCCCCCATGGACATCCCACCCACCCACTGGATAACCCCTCCCCCGTGGACAGCCTGCCCACCCATTGGACACCCCGTACCCCCTGGATAGCCACACCCACCCCCTAGACACCCCATACCCCTTGGAAAGCCCCACCCACCCCACTCAACTGCCTGCCCACCCCCGTGGACTGACCCCCCCATGGACAACTCGTACCCCCTGGGATGCCCTTCCCACCCCCTAGAAAGCACCGCCACCCCTGGATAGCCCCACCACCCCCTTAGACAGCCCTGCCACCCCCATGGACAACCCTTCCACCCCCATTGGACAGCCCGCCCACCCCCTATACCCCTTGGACTGCCCCACCCACACCCCTGGACAACCATACCCCCCTGGATAGCCCCCACCCCATGGAAAGCCCTGCCCACCCCTGGACACCCCAAACCCCTGGATATCCCCTCTACCCCCATAGACAACCCCCACCCCTTGGACAACCCCTATCCTCATGGACAACCTGGGCACCCCCATGGATAGCCCGCCCAACCCTGTGGATAGCTCGCCCACCCCCTTGGACACCTCGTACCCCCCTGGACAGCCCTGCAACCCTCGTGGATAGCCCACCCACCCCACTGGACACTTCGTACCCCCCTGGATAGCCCCCCCACCCCCATGGACAACCCCCCACCCCCTGGACAGCCGACCCCCCTACCCCCCCCCCCCCCCCGACCCCCCTTGATAGCCCCACCACCCCCGTGGATAGCCTAACCACCCCCTAGACACCCCCTCCCCCCGATGGATAGCCCCCGCCCCCGTGGACAGCCCTCACACCCCCTGGACACCCCTACCCCCCGTGGATAGCCCGCCCACTCCCCCTAGACTGCCCCACCCACCCCCTAGACACCCATACCCCTTGGACAACCCCACCCACGTGGACAGCCTCACCCACCCCCCTGGACAGCCCCTCCACCACCGTGGACAGCCCCCCACCACCTTCAACAGCCCCCACCCCTATGGATTATAGGGTTTCTAACAAGTCTAAGATCCCATTAATCATATATACCCACATCGTTGCCTCTTGGGATCCTTGATCACCAATACAAAATAGTTGATGGTATTTTAGAAACTCTGATGAATAATAAATGATCCAAGAAAAACATGTCTATTCCACTTCCACAAGAGTTTGAGTAAAGACCAAGACTAGGAAGACAATAGCTGGATCACAAGAATGGATACCTAGGATATCCCCTTATGGAATTTATGATTCATTTATAGTGGTAACATTCTAAAGAATTATAAAAAACAAAACCTTTAGTACAACAAGCTGATGTTCTAAAACAAGGGACACAAAATCACAAATCCCACAAAGATACATCATAAATAATTCTTCATAAAACCATTTCAAAATCACATAATAGAGACTTATTTCTATTTAAAACTCACCAATGGTTTATAAAAATCTATTTTATGGTTCCATTTCAAAAATAATATAGTATTTTTGTCCCACAATAAAAATTTAATCCATTTCCTAATAACCAAATCCCCCTTTCTACCATACACACCCAACACATTCATTTTTTCCTAAAGAAACACATACAATTGAAATAAACACTATTCCAAAACCATTTTAAAAATACCAATGATCTTAACATCCATGAAATTAATTCCATTAAAACCATTAAAGCCCCCACCCCCTGGACACCACCCCACCACCCCGGACACCCCATGGACAACCCCCCCACCACCCTGGACAGCCCCCCACCCTGGAAAACCCCCACCCCCTGGACACCCCCACCCCCATGGACAGGAACCCCCACCCCTGGACATAACCCCATCCCCCTTGGATATCCCCCAACCCCCTGGACCGCCCGCACCCCCTGGACACCACCCCACCCCTGGAAACCCCCACCCTTAGAAAGCCCCCCAACCCCCTGAACACCACCCTACCCCCCATGGATGCCCCCATGGACAACCCCCACCCCCACACACCAACACAACCCCCACCCCCTGGATGGACCCCACCCACTGGACACCACCCCACCCCCATAGACACCTCCACACCACCTGGACTCCCCCACCCCCTGGACACCCCCACCCTCATGGATAGCCAAACCCACCCCCAAGATACCACCCCACCACCCTTGGACAGCCCCCCTACCAACTCCCTAGATGACCCCCACCCCTAGACCCCACCCCACCCCCTTGATACCCCCCCACACCCTGGACACCCCCACTCCATGGAAAGCCCCCCAACCCCCTGGACACCACCCCACCCCTGGGTATACTTGTGGTATGTGTATACTTGCTGCCATTACCTTATGAATTATGTGTTTATTCGGTATGTGTGTAGAGGGTAATTAAAAAAAATTATAGGTATTAAGATTTATGTATGAATTATTTGTTTGATGAATTTTGTATGAATTCATACAGAATTTTGTATGTATTATGCAGGTATACTTATTAATGGTGTATTGTGTTACTTGTTGTATGAGTATTCATTATGCAGGTATTTTGTTGTGTTTGAATTTTTCAGGCCTGATGGATTTTTTAAAACAACTGCACAGGGGGAGGCCAGCAAACCGGCTTGATGCAGGTACAAAAAAGATATGCCAACGGTTTACAACCCTTGGAATATGTGTAAAATCAGAACATATACCAACGGTTTTATGTAAACCATTAGTATAAGTATATTCCAATGGTTTTTAAACTATTGGAATAAATAATTTTACATTATATTTACCAACAGTTTCAGGGAAACCGATGGAAAAATTCTATACTAACGGTTTTGTAAACTGTTGGTATAGAAAGAATTATTGCTATTACCTATGGTTTAAAACCGTTGTTAAACATTTATACCAATAGTTTACTAAAACCGTTGGTATATACTTAATTTTTCATACATATCCTAATAGTTCTCATAGAACCATTGAGATATGTCTATTACTATATCTCAAGACCCAATGGTTTGGACAACCATTGGTATAGTTTATACCAACGGTTGTCCAGCCTTTACCAACAGTTTTAAACCATTGGTACAACTAAAATTTCCAGTAGTGAGAACAAGACTCTAATGAAATTATATGATGTTGTTTTAAATAAAAAAAAAGTTTTAAAAAAAAAAATTTCCAAAATAAAAGTTAAACTAGATGAGTTTGATTCTAGTTGTGCTGCCCATGACAACAAAATAAAAGAATTAATGGTTGAAGCTAAGAATATAAAGGATGCTGCTAGTGTTTTTACTAAGGGGGTTGATTATTTAAATAAAATTGTTGGTAAGAACAATGAAAATAAAGAAAAATATGACATAGTAAGTAAAGGAGAAAAAACCAATATGTAAATAAATTTTTTCATACATAGTTAAAAATATATAAATATGTCTAATATCACTTGTTTTTATTCTGGCCTAAATGGTCATTTTTTAAAAAGATTTTTGTATGAGGAATCCTCAGATATGTTGAATAAAGAAGACATTTATTTCTGTAAATTTATCCAAGTCTATTTCTAAAATTTTTGGAAAGTATAACAGATTTGGGTTCCCAAATATTTTATAGATAACACTACTGAACCAAAGTGAATTTGGGTACCAAAACAACTTTTTTCTTAAGTTGTTTCTATAGAGAATGAGGCACATCAACAATAATGAAAAATGGTTTAATGATAATAGATATTCAAAACATACAAGTCGATATTTTTCAAAATTATACTCATTATCTAAAATCAATGGATGTCACATTTGGTGACAATGAAAAAGAAAAAATTATTAGCATTGGATCTATGAGAGATCCTAGTTTTATCCTCAGCAGAAAAAAACATTATATTGAAGGATTAAAAAACAACCTAATAAGTATTTATAATCTTTGTGATGATTAACATTAAATTTATTTTTATAATAATACTTGTTTTGTTTTTATGAATAAGTTTCTTAAATTTAGCACACTAAGAAATGAAAATGTTTACACACCAGATCTTCATTCTTTGTGTAAACAAAATGTGAACTCTTCGAATACTGAAATTGATGAATCTTGGATTTGGACTAGGAGGCTTGGATATTTTATTTTAATGTATATTATTTAAGGAAATTATCTAAGAAAAATATAAACTTTTATTTTCCTAAACTCAAATTGGATAAAAAGAAGTTTTGTGATGCATGACAAATGAGCAAGTAACAAGAAATCATATTTTATGCCAATTAAAGAAGATGATTTGTCCAGACCACTTGAACTTATTAATATGGATATGTTTAGATCTTCTATAATTTCAAGCCTAGATGGAAATATTTTTTTTTATTTTTTTGTTGATAATTTTTCAAGATTAACATGGGTTTATTTCTTGAAACTTAAAAGTGAAGCTTGTGGTGTTTTTTCTAATTTTTGTAAGGTTGTTCAAAATGAAAAAGGCTATAAAATTATTTATTTGAGAAGTGATTATTAGAGAATTTTAAGATCATGAATTAAATTTATTTTTTGCATAATATGACATTAAATATACCTTCTCTTCCTCCAAATCAGCTCAAAAAAATGGTTTCATTGAAAGATATAATATGAAATTGTAAGAAATTACTAAAACAATGTATTGTGAATATAAAATACCTACTCATTTTTGGGCTGAAGTTATTAACACAACATGATATGTCATTAATAGAATTATAATAAGGAATATCCTGAAGAAATTACCATATGAGCTATGGAATAATAGAAAATAAAAGTTGGATACTCTAATGTTTTTGGATGAAAATTTTATATCTTGAACACCAAATACTATCTTGGTAAGTTTGATCCAAATTCTAATGAATGAATCTTCCTAGAACTAAATGAGTATTTATAAATAAATAGGATGATCAAGGTGTGATCACTAGGAATAAGGCTAGATTAGTTTCTAAAGGTTATATTCATTAATAATGAATAGATTATGAAGAAAATTTTTACCCTATTGTTAAGTTGGAAGAAATTATAATTCTATTAGAATATGCATATTATATAGATTTTAAATTATATCACATTGATGTTAAATATTCTTTTCTAAATATATTTTTAATTGAGGAAGTATTTTTTGAAAATCCTTCCAGTTTTGAAGACTCTCATTTTCAAAAATCTATTTTTAAACTTATCAATGATTTTTATGGTCTTAAACAAACATCTAGAGTTTGGTATGAAAGACTAAGTTCATTTATTTTCTCACGTGATATTACTTTGGGTCTAGGAGAGACCACTTTATTTAAGAAAAAATATTCAAAAAATATTTTACTCATGAAAATTTATATTAATGATGTTATTTTTGGTTCCACAAAAAAAACATTTTAATGATTTTTTAAAACTCATACAAGAGGAATTTGAAATGAGCATGATGAGTGAATTTAAATTTTTTCCTTAGATTTCAAATTTACCAAAAATATTTCAGGAATGTTTTAAACCAAAATAAATACATAGTTGATTTATTAAAAATATTTGGACTCAAAATTATTAATCCATGTTAAAATCATTTGAGTTCCAATAGTAAGGTTGACTTGGATGATGCTGGAAAACCAGTTCATAATAAATTATAGAGGAATAATTTGGAATTTTATTTATATAACTATAAGTCGAACAAATATTATGTTTTCATTTTTTCTATGTGTATGATTTCAAGAAAACACAAAGGAATCTCATTCAACTATTTCTAAAAGAATTTAAGATATTTAAAAGGAACAATTTAATTATCTTTACTTTTGTCAAAAACTTCTAATATTAATTTAGCTTCGTATTATAATGCTGATTTTGATGGTTGTATTCAAGACTAAGAAATTAATTTTGGAACCTCTATATTTTTAGGAAAATATCTAGTTTCTTGGTCAAGTAAAAAACTAATTTTTTTGTATTATTAATTTCTAAAACCAAGTACATTGAAACTAATATTTTTTATTCTAAGGTGTTGTGGATAAAACACACCTTAATGAATTTCAGATTTAATTTTACTCATGTCCCAATAAACTGTGATAACACTAGTGCTATCAACATTTATAAAAATTCAATAGATCATTCAATGACCAAATATATTGATTTAAAACATAATTTCATAAGATATCATTCTCATAAGGGTGATATTTATCTTGAATTAATTTGACCTAAAAACCAATTAACATACATATTTACCAAACCATTTCTTGTCCATAGGTTTGATTTCATTAATAGTGAATTATGTTTATTTAATTTTAAATCACTTCATTTCAATTTTAGTTTTAAATTATTTGTTTGATGATTTTTTAATAAGTTATGATACATTCTCATTATCAAATTTATATTTAAAGTTACTGGTTTATTTGTCAAGTGATAAAGTGTAAGTGTGTAAAAATGGCACGAACCTTGGTCTCTTGGGTTGGGATTGAACCTATAAACATTGGGCTCGAAGACACTATTTAGGCTAGGTTGAGCAGACCTGAATAATGTTGCAGCTCGACCCAGGCTAGGTCGGGCTGGGATTGCTGGGCCATGGGCCTAGGAGATTAGGCCTTTAATATCAAAGTAAAATTAATGATATAATTTTTAAAATTACCATTATAATATTTTTTTATAAAATAGATATATAATTATAGGTATTATATAAATTTATTATGCGCAATGCCTGAAATTGTTGGTCCAGGTTAAGCCTTTGAAGAAAAAATGGTAGGGGGTTCAAATCTCCACTACTGCATGGTTTCTGGTAAATTTTTGGGTTTTTTTCGAGCCTGATTCAGGTATGCAATGTAGGTTTCTGGGTCTGGCTGGCCCTATGGGTTGTGCTTTCAGTCCATCCTAGGGCAAAATATATTGGTCCACTAGGGATTCAGGCTAGATTGGGCAGGATTTCAGGCTATAGAGCTAGATTTACACCCTTAATAAAGTGTCCCATGCCCTATATTAATTTATATTTTATTTGTTTATTTTATTATGTCACCTGTGTAAGGAGACTATGCATATTCCAATAGAAAAAAATCAGTCACTCGAAAAACTCGAATATACAAAAACCTCTGAACTTATCTACAAACACAACCCCTTTTTACCTCAACCAAATCTTTTGAAACTTAAGATACCGATTTCTTATTGAGAATGCGAAATTATACGAGTGGGGATGAGGGTTCTTCGAAAAGTTTGAAGAGGTCGGGAGTTCTGTGAAAGTTTTTAAGCAGTAAAGTTGTTGATTACACCATGATAGATTGCGTAGATTTATTGTTGAATAAAGTTTTGAACTTCCAAGGATGACAGTTTGTGATTTATTAAAGGAGATCAAAGTTCTTTTACATGAATGAATTTTGAGTGTTCTATGAAAATGTTGAGTTTAGATTTGAAGATGCTAATGATTTTGTAGTATCGAAAGTATGTGGAAAGAACTTTTCAATATCATTCATGGAAGTTGTTGAAGTCATATAATGCATTTATAAAGAAAGTCTTGTGTTTAGTTTATCCCAGATTAATGTATATTTTGTATGATCATCTAAGATTATGACATCTCGTTTTGGTTCCCCAGTAGCAGAGAAAAACCTCTCAAGGATTTGGAAGTTAACATGAAAATTTTAATTAATTTCATTCAAACTAGAATCATTCAGTTAAATGGTGAGTTTGATAAATTTCTTTAACCTGAAATTCATCTCCTCTATATACTGCTGGTTGAGAAGAAAATCAATCTTCCAAGTTACATTTTGAGATATATGTAATTTGCCTGCCAAAAATCATGAAGTTTCTATCCTAGTGGGAGGATTCTTACATTGTTGTTTGAGAAAGATAGAGTAGTTCTTAGTGAGGTTACGATAACTATGTTCCATAGCCTAAAAACTCTTAGATATAGGTTGGTTAAGAAAATTGGATATTTTTTGAGCTACACTTTAATTAATTTATTACATATTATTCATGATGAAATAGAAGAAATCCCTAATCAGGTTGAGGGGGAGACTGTTGCTGCTACTCCTGTTGTTCAAGAAGAATTGAAGGACTCAATGGATAATGAACCTATAATTGTGAGAATAAAATTATGTAGAATTTCATCTCAAGATATTATTTCTACTGTTACTCAATTTAGGAATGAGGAAAAATCTGTTGTGTATATAAGAGATTCCAAGGAAGCTATAGTTAGTCAAGAAGGTGAAGCTATTGTTGCTTAAGAAGAACATCAATAACTAGTTGTTGGAGTTGAAAACCTCAAGAATCTATGAATATATCTCATGTTGATGAAGATAAGATGTAAATAACCCAATCTATGGAAGAACTTGGTGCTTCTCTTCGATGGTTAATATCCATGTTAGTTGGCGTGTCAAAGAATATCTCTTTTCCTAATGATGTTTACCGAAACATTCGCTATCCTGCTTTAGAAAAAATGAGCCATCTTGATGAACTGTCAATTGATTAGTCTCTTCAAGTTGTTAAGGCTAAAGATAGAGGAAGATTTAATATTTCAAATCATATTGGTTTGAAGAATAAGAAAAAGTTAGAGAATACACTTCCCTAGTTATGAAGACTAGAAGAAGATTACCACCAGATCTACTTTCTCCTTTTGTGTTATACATAAGGATTTCACTATTATAGAGATCATAAAATTTATGAAGATGATGAGGATATGAAGAAATTTTCCAATGCAATTCTTCATGAGTTTACATCGATGAAATATAATATTGACGTGTTTAAGATCCAAATAGGCGGTATGAGAGAAAATTATATTTCAAATTCAAAATTTGATTAGCTGAAAGGAATGTTAAAATTTTATACATAGATGATGAAAATCCTTCCAGTTGTTCAATATGACATCTCTACTTCAATGTTAGAAGAAACCAAGTCATTAATGACAAACATTAATTACCTAAATAAGGTTCTAATTTCGCATTTGTGATATCTTTGGACACTATTCAAGACCCAAAATATATATCACAACCATACTAAATCTTGTTAAAATTGATTCTCAAAGAGGAAGAGAATGAATTTATAATAAAATGGAAAAGTTATTTATATTTTTTGAAGATGTTTTTTCATATTTGAAAGAAACATCAGTGGAGACCCATGATCTGACTAGAAAGAGTTTCACTTTGATTTATCTATGGGTATCTATTATAAATACGCATCTACTATCCATGAAGGACTCCCTTCAGAAGATATTGAAAGAAGTTCAAGATTTTTCTTCATCTAATTCCGAAGATACACAATCTGATAAAGTAGTAAAAATTAGTGAGAGATATGCTAGACTTGTTACTATTTTGGAGACAATTCCAAGAAAGGGGAAGAAATTTGTCTTACAACCAATCATTTATAATAATGGTCTTCAAGTGCTTTAAGTCTTAGTTGAGTTGTTTGATTTCACCTATAAAAACATTCAAGTTCTAAATGATAACTTTTATGGAAATAATTGAGTCTCCAAAGACTATATTTCTAATATTTGAGAATATTTTGGTGATAAGATTAAGAAAGATATTTTTTCCTCACTATATTTATTTTAGGATGTCATCGTCTCTTGGTTAGAAATGCGTGTAAATGCATTGTTCCATCTTAGAGGAATTATATATTTATGGGATAATCCTTTTATCTTCTTTGGGGATATTAGTGATAAGATTTATAATATATTTCCTCCACCTACTGTAATTGAAAAGGATAATGCTGCAGTGGAAGAAGCAATTTAGAAGGAAGCATCTACCTCTTCTATGCAAATTACTTTTACCAAACTCAGGTTTCCCTTCTCTATGGATGATATTTTTTATGAACAAAGTGTTTGAAATATTCATGAAGATATTTTGTCATTTTCTAGGAATCATTTAGGAGATGTTACTAGTCTTGGTTCAGATGAGACTAAACTTTCATTGTTTATCCCTAACCTAAAAACTTTTCACCTTGGTCCCACTTCTCCAAAGCTTAACCCCAAGCCAAAAGATTGATATATATGTATCAATTTACATTTTTGACAATCTTACACTATATTGATGTAATTATACTATCTTACTTAATGAAATTCATCGCTCTGTGTTTTTTTTACATTGCTTTTTTTACATATTATTTGTTTTTTCTATATTTCTCAAAGTAAAATGCCAAATTATGTCCATTTCTGGTATCTATATTTTTCTAGTTCATAATTTACTATGCTATATTAAATGTGACATCTTACTCCACTTGTTCTACTTTTTGATATAACAAAATAGGGAGAAAAGAGTTAACATGAAATTTTACACCATATTCTGAAAAAGAAAAGTTTTAAGGATTTTATATTTTTTTGTTCCAATTTATAAAATTTTCTGTTTAATTTTCCATGGGTTTTGTATTCATCAAAAAGAGGGAGATTGTTGGACATACTAATATTGTTTCAACATATCTCAATATATCAGATGTTTTGATGCTCACAAAATCTCCATTTGTTTTACTGATAAATTCTTCTTATGTGTTTTTAGTTAATTGTGTGTTTTCTTAAGTAATGTTTCATTTCAGAATATTTTGGTCAAACTTATGTTTTTCAAATTTTAATAAATCTTATAAGGAAATTATCATATGAGCTAATTAATTATCATACATGGTGGTAATTTATCATACAAGTTGTTATTTGTCATACGCCACTAGAATTTCATTTTCTATCAAAGGAAATCATTATACGAACAGACATACATCTTCGTGTTGGATTTAAAACTCTAGAAAAATTAAATTATCCTATAAAAGTGTTACATATGATAAATTTCAAATGAGGCAAAAGAATGCATTAAAAATAATGCTTTTGGAAAGGACATTTATCATACAGATACTAAATTATCATACGAAGTGCTAAATTATGGTATGAGTTCAACAAGCTAAAATACTGATATTCAATAAAGGAAATTATCGAACTAAGTGAATATTTATCAAATGCTGATAAAAAACATTTCATGAGGATAAAATATATCTTATAAAAGAGTGTTTCCTATTTGATTATACTATAAAGATAATATCATCTTATATAAGTATGAAATATCCTACGAGATAGATTATCTTATAAACTCAAAGATTTCTTTCAAAGTGAAAGAATTCATTGATGTTTCAAGTTAGGAATTTCAAGTCTTATAAACCATTGAAGTTGTAAATGAAATATAAATAATATAATGTCAATTCCATCAATAGTCATTTGAAGTTATTATTTTAAGAGTATTTATTCACACTTTTGAGATTTTTATTACCGTTGCATAAACTCTAGAAAAGTACACACCTACTTTTATTTTTATCAGAAATTATTATGGCTAAATAACGAAATATGAATTAAATAATACATATATTTACAAGAATTTGTATAGTTTTAATGAAGATGATCATTATAGTCCACATTGATCTTTACGATTTCTATTTTAAGAATCGAAGGTCACAAGCAAGAAAAGAGCTGGTCTTTTTGGATTATTCTATCCACTTTTGATTGTTGGAGTATACAGGGAGTTTCAAATTCAAATTCAAAGAGATATACATAGAGAATGTCATCGAGAACTATTGCAGAAACATTGGGAGTCAGAATGACAGATGATTTATAGAAGAGTAAAAGGGAATAAAATAAAATAATGAGAAGAAGAACTTGGACATAGAGATTTACGTGGTTTGAGAATAATCCATACATCCTCGGAGAGATAGAAATATCACTCTGAAATATGGGAGCAAAATTATAAGATCTCAAAGTTTTTATCACATAGAAACCTTAGCCTGTAAAGGGATAATAAAGATGATGAAAAATTATTCCACCAACCACACAAAAAGTCTGTTATGTTATAATAAAAGGTGGATGAAAGTCTGCATCACTATAGTGCCACAACCACCCAAGACCAAGATTTTGTAGTGGATGGTGGATAGAAGTCCGTGAAGCTATAGTAACGTTGTCTCCAATGTCTAACCTACTATAGTTATCGTGCCAAAATCCATACAGTTACAATGCCCTATCGGTGTTAGTCAGTCAACTCTACGAACAATCGGTCAGAGTTGCTACAATGCTCCAAAAATTTGGACAGGCGAACTTTGTCCCCCAGACCCCCAGAGTAGAGGCATGTTTCCCCCTGCAACCTCCAATGAGCTCACCGCGGAGATCGATCTGCATAGTTGTGGCACGGTGTGTATTATGGGCCACAACAATTCAGTTCTACATCATCCAATCGAATTAAGCTACAACAATCCAATAAGAACAACATATACGGAGAAATGGATAACACTTGTGAAATAAATTATTCTTTGAAGAACACATATGATACTTTTTCTTCCTATTTCATGGCCCATCCCCCAGGGCCCCTGCTGTGACTACCCCAAGAGTACCTTCCATAGGCCAGGGGTTGGCGATAAGCACCTGAAAGACATAGCCCAAAAAGGGAAGACATTTCCTTTAAACCTGTACACACATAGATTAGGTACACACTGTATACAAGTAAAACACAACGAAAAAATGGAATGTATAACCACTACTAAAAACCACCACTGAGAGTAAAATTAAGTACTGAATATAAAGAGTCCAGTATACAAGCCTTGCTGGAAAGAAAGTACATCAAAAAAGTGAAAAACGTGCTCTGAAGTTCATCCACCAAGGATCCTACCTGAAGGGTAGGTAAATCTTTTCATCTGCCATCACTACCACTCACCACATATGTCAATCACCTTTGAGTACCATCTATCCATGGATCCTTGAGTCTCAGTCATCCTATATATCATATGTATAGGACACAACAAGGAGTGGGTGAAGCTCGTGTAGGGGTGACTATAACAATACTCAGTAGGGAACTCGAGACCCCTGAAGGTATCTCAGAATTCCACAATGGATGAATCAAAAAGCATGATCTCAATCACAAAGCTCTAAGTAAAAGACAGCTCACACAATGTATACTACTTAGAAAACAGGAATAAATATGATTGGTTTTCTGCTAGATCATTTTGTTCTGTTGAGAGGTTCTGCTGCCGAAGGGTCGCTCTACTGTCGATCCACATAGAGTCTCTCTACTGTCGGTCTATATAGTTTCACTCTACTATCAATCCACACAGGGTCTCTCTACTATTGATCCACATAGGGTCTCTTGATTTTTGATCCACACAGGGTTCCACCATTGTCTATCCATATAGGGTCGCACCACTGTCGATCCACACAGGGTCACAGCAATGTCGATCCACACAGGTTCGTACCACTGTCGATCCACTCATGGTCGCACTACTACTGATCCACACAAGGCCGGTCTACTACCGATGCACGAAGGGTCACTCTCATACCAATCCATAGATGGTCTCCCATCACTTGATAGACGGCCACATGATTCATGCACTTGGTGTGCTTGAGTTCCTAAGAGACCGCTCCTCAAGACACTGTTCATATTTCAACTGTCACGAAGTCTCATGGAGATGTAACCTGAAGGACCGTCTTGTTATAAGGGTTCCAATGCGATAGACGATGCGTCAATCGGATGCCAGATTTGTAAGATAAAGGCAAAAAGGTAAATAGGTCCTGTTTGTATTTGAGTCCTATCCGACTGATCCATACTCCAACTTAGGAAAAAACACATGTGGAGTATATTAAAAGGACCACCTAATCACGGAGGTCCTCACGCCACTGACGACGCATCAATCAAATGCCATGTTTGTGAGATACACCCAATTTAGAGAAACGAGACCAGTTAGGTCTGGGTCTGGTAGGGGTTTGGCCTAGCCGGTCCGTTGGACCCGCAGGTCCGGCCAGACCAACGGGTTTGGCCCAGTTGGCGGACTCGGCCCGGTTGGCAGGTCCGACCTAGCTGGCGGGTTTGACCAACCTAGAAATCATGACCCGAACAGATGCATGCCGGTTGCTGGATACATCTACAGAACATGGTGCATCTAGTTCGACCAGTTGGCGGTGCCAATGGGGTGCCACCCCCCCTTCTGAAACGGCCGGCTGGACCCGACCGTTGGTCCAGTTGACCAGACTGAGTGGGCCGCTCCTCTTCCCACACAGCGCAACAGCGCCGCACCATTCCACCTGCCGCAGCTCGGCTGGCCGCAGCTCCTACCGCCACGACAGCTGTGGACGTTGCTCCTCTATACAGCCGGCTGCCTCCACAACACTGACAGCTACTTTCACGGGCCACTAGAGATGCTACAAAAATTTGTTTTCTTTCTCATCTGCGCCTATGGACCTCCCATATCTCTGTATTCATTGCGAGTCTCTTAAATTATTCTTTCCGCCTCGTTGCCCAGTCACACTCAAATAACACACATAAACCAAGAACGGAGGGGGGGGGGGTACGAGCATTGTTCGGATTGACCCGAACCCTCCACATTAGTGTCCTAACATGGGGTGATAACAATCATCAATCAGAAAGAACAATTCCCCAAATTAAGACCACACAATAACCACCCACAATAACAAACAAGACGCGGATCAACCCGTTAGTTGGTTGTTTCGTGTTCATCTTATTTTCTAAGAATGAGATGATATGAAACATAAAACACGTAAATTCCCCTACCTAGATTTGGTGGATTCTGTTCTGGAAGATAGAAGGAATCTGTGTTCAAAGTCATTTGTCATTGTTCATCAATCCCCAGATCGATTCCCCCAACGGTCATCATTCATCCACCATTCTTCATTGGAGAGGAAAGTCGTCACCGTTTCATCAGAGGTTCCTCATGTGGATCTTCAATTTCCTTTCCAAAGGTTTGATTAAATAAAATAAACCACACGATTTTGTGTTCCTTAACATAGTTAATTAATGAACCACAATTAATGAACCCTCAATCCATGAATGTTGCAGTTACACAACCAAAGGGACGTGTCATTAAATGTATCTTATTTAGTGTCTATTGTTACACTACGGTCCTGCCATCTACTGCTCAATGTTTTCATAAAGAATAAAATAAATTTTAGTTATATTATTATTATTTTCTCTAAAAGTACAAAAATTAACTTTTTCATTCGACCCTTGCCGGTTGATGTTATGTTTCGACCAAGAGAATCCTAGTGATGCAAATTCCACAGTGCCCTCAGATTTTTAATCCAAGCAACATTTCAAAATATTGAAATCCCCTCTCCCACATTTATTGAACATACCTTAAAAAAAGTTCAAAATTATATTCCAGAATCTTCGGGCCTCAGAATCACATGCCGTCAATTTTCACAGTCTCGTAATAATTCCTTAAAATTTTAAAAAAATTATATGGAATTTCCAAGTCTTTACATTCTTTCCACCTTAGGGATTTACGTCCCCAAAATCCGCAACAAAGGCTAAGAAAAAAATGGGGGTACTAAGCATGAATATAAGTCTCCTTCTCCCATGTGCTCTCCTGGAGGTTCCTGTGCTACCATCGAACTCACACTAGAGGAATTGATCACCCATTAGGACCTGCACCTATCAATCCCCTATCTCCACTTGGAACTCCATGAACATCACCCCATCATCAATGTCTAACATGCCACAGTTGATAACGTGTGATGGATCATGCACATATCTCCTCAGGTGCGACACATGGAAAAAATTATGCACCTGGTGCATCTGTGGGGGAAGAGCTAGGAGGTACGCCACCTCTCTAACTCTGCTTAGGATTTGTAAAGGTCCAAGGAACTTTGGAGATATCTTGCCGCCCCAGCTAAATATCCGCTCAATACTCATCAGGGTGATACCCAAAGGAAAATATGGCTTCTCTCCTCAAACTCCAAGGGTCTTCATATTCTGTCGGTATAAGAATTCAGCCTGATTTTTGTAGTCTTTATCCGCTCTTGGATGACCTGCACCTTCTCAGTGGTAGCTCATACCATCTCTGGACCCATAAGTGCTGACTCCCATGGGTCTATCCAATATAGAGGTGATCTAAAAGGCCACCCGTACAAGGCGTCAAACAGTGCCATGTTGATGGTGGGGTGATAATTGTTATTTTATGCGAACTCCACCAGTGGCTGGTGGTTCTCCCAACTGTGGGCAAAATCAATGACGCAAGAATGAAGCATGTCTTGAAGTGTTTGTATGGTTCACTCCGTTTGACCATCTTTCTGTGGGTGAAAGGCAGTGCTCAAGTGTAGCTAAGTCCCAAACACCTCCTGTAATTCCTTCCACAACCGGGATGTAAAATGAGTGTCACAATCTGAAATGATCATCAATGGTTTCCTATGAATCCATAATATCTCCTGGATGTAGAGGCGTCACAATCCCTCTACTGACACCTACTCTTGGATGGGTAGAAAATGGGCCGACTTGGTGATTCAGTCAACGATCACCAAGATAGAGTCATGCCCCCTGGACATTCATGGTAACCCCATCACAAATTCTATTGAGATATTTTCCCACTTCCATTTGGTACCTCAAGTGGCTGTGCTAAGCCTGCTGGAACCTGGTGCCCAGTCTTCATTTGTTGACAATTTAGGAATCGTGAAACGAACTCTGCCACTGCTTTCTTCATTCCTATCCACCAATACTAACATCAGAGGTCCTGATACATCTTCACCAAACCAGAATGTACCGCCAAAGGGGATGTATGGAATTACTTTTACACCACCTCCCAAAACATCACTGGTACCATGGTGTATCCTATAAAAAGGATGACGTGCTCCCCACCTATCGAAAATCCATCAGGAGCCTATCCTAGAGATATTTTAACATGTCGGGCCCCGTGGTCAACATCCCCAAGTTGTGCCTCCTAAACTCATTGAAAGAGTGGGGGAGTGACAGTCGTATAATGGAGGTAAGCTGCTCTATCACTATCGATGAAGGATATCCACAATACTACTAGCTTCTATGTCACCTCATTCAGCAGATGTAGACCCGACCTCCTACTGAGTGCGACTCCTACTATGTTTTCCTTCCTAGGAGTGTAGACTATATCCAAGTTATAGTCCTGGAGGAACTCCATCCATCACCGTTGTCTCGGGTTCAGGTCTTTCTGTGTTAAGATATACCTGAAATTCTTGTGATTGGAGTAGATAGTAAATAGTTCTCCCATCAAGTAGTGCCACCACATCATCAATACAAAGACCACTACTGCTAAATCCAGGTCATGGTTTGCGTAGTTCTGCTCGTGTTTCCTTATCCTTTGTGAGACGTCGGCAATCACCACTTGCTCCTACATCCAGACACATCCTAGTCTGGTCCCCGATGTGTCGCAATAGACTATATACCCAATTCCCTCTTCTAGTAGCCTCAAGATGGGGGCACTTGTCAGTCTCTGCCTTAGTTTCTAAAAACTCTACTGGCATCTCTCCGTCCATACAAAGGGTTTCCCCTTCTTTTTAAATGCTGAAAAGTGTGATTATACTCTAGAAAAGTTGGGTACAAATCTCCGGCAGTACCCAGCTATTCCCAGAAAACTCCGTACATCGGTCACAATCCTGGGTGGATCCCAAGAAATCATGGCCTCTATCGTTTTCGGATCCACTGGAACTCTAGCCTCCAAGATAACGTGCCCCAGAAAATGGACTTCCTATATCCAGAACTAGCACTTCGAGAGCTTTCCATAAATCCTTTTCTCTCTAAGTGTATCCAAAACTATCTGCAGATGCATGGCGTGCTCCTTCTCCGATGCCGAGTATACCAAGACGTCGTCAATGAATACCACCACGAAGCGATCAAGGTAAGGCTAGAAGATCTTATTGATGAGTCCCATGAACACTACCAGAGTGTTGGTAATGCTGAAATACAATACCAAGAACATTTAGCGGCTATAAAAGCATATAAAGGCTGTATTCGGCATGTCCTCATCCCGTACCCTGAGCTGATGATAGCCTGATATGAGGTCTATCTTCAAAAACCACCATGATCATTTCAGCTGGTCAAAGAGATCATCAATCCTCACTAGATGATATTTGTTCTTCATGGTCACCTGGTTCAGGCACCGATAGTCGACGCAAAGCCTCAAACTTTCATCTACCTTCTTTGTGAACAAAATCAGAGCTGCCCATGGAGAGACACTGGGTCTTACGAACCACTTCCTCTGCAAGTCCTCCAAATGTACCCTCAACTAACGAATCTCCACGGGAGCCATCCAATATGATGGCATAGATATTAGTGTTTTCTTGGGGTATAGGTCAATGTAGAAGTCTACCTCTCTGTAAAGAGGGTAGTCCAAGAACATCATTAGGGAAGACATATGCAAACTGGTCCACCATAATAGGATAGCTCAGACTCCTCTCATCCACCACACCAAGGGTGAGGCTATCCAACTGATGAGTGATTAGCTGTAACCTCCTCTATGAAATTTAATCCTGTGCTACAAATATTCCCTTCACATCAATGAAGGAAAACTTGGTCCCATTCTTGTGGATACACCACACTTTGCGCCTAAAACAGTCGATCTGAGCATGGAGTATGGATAGCCAGTCCATACCCAAGAGGGCATCATAAGGCCTCAAAACCTCTACTGAGAGATCCTAGATGAAGATCTCACCTCCTAGAGTATACCCACACTACCTTCACCAGTGTGTAATCATGGAATCTTCTCCCATAAGAGTCTCTAAATGTAAGGATCGAGCCAACAGATCCATCAAAATCTTCGAGATCCGAACGAGAGTCGTGGAAATGAAAGAGTGACTGTAATCTTTGTTTATAAGAACTATAGCTAGGATGGAGTAGACATAGATCTTAACTTGAATCACCTCTGGAGGGCCATGGTCATAGGCCTCTGCCGCCTGAAGCTGAGATCGTCCTTGTCCACCTACTCCCTAGGGTCGGGGTAAACCACATGGAGGTGGTGGCTGTAGTACCTCAAACTGTCGTCCACCGCCTGTTGCACGACCTGATCCTCTACCTCATCTGCCACCCTACAGACCTCCTCATTCTAACCTCTTATACTGATTCAACGGTCCCTCAATCGTCTACTGATCATTAGTATAGATGGTCGGGCAGTCACGATCTATGTGACCCTACCCACCACACGAGTAGCACAATCTGCTCCTTTGCTAACCTCCTCTACTTTGTGCGCTCTGCACCTCTGAACCTACTTCCTGGGCTCGTCCACTGAAATTTATGGCCCGATTAGACCTCTACATCATTTTCCTACTACCTGTTGTAGATGACTCAGCTACCTTTCATCTAGTGGTGTATCTCACCATCAGTTCCAGTTCAGTTCGGAAGCTCTCCACCAATAGTGCTCGCTCTATCACCGTAGCCTATGTCGGGATGTTGAGAGATATCATCGAAGCTCTAATATCCCATCAAAGAACCTTCTCAATGGTCTGATCCCTGAAGAAATGGTCTTGTACCATGTCGGTGGAGTAGCGAGAGAGGTAAGTGAATCTCACCAAGTACTGGGCCACTGTCAGGCTGCCCAACTATAAGTGGATTAGCTCTTGGATACGCATAGTTCATAGTCTCGCTGGTACGAACTCCACCCCGAAGAGGCTCTCGAAGTCCAACCAGGAAATATTTGTCTCCTAATTCATCTAGAGCATCATTCTCCACCATCTTCCTACTGTACCCTGAAAGAGACTACCAACTTGGATCACCATATGGTCTTCTGGTGTCTCGACCAAACGGAAAACCCATGACATAGCATCTAGTTAGTCCTCAGCTGCCTATGGATCTGCCTTTCTTCGAAACCGAGAAGGACTCTGTCTCTTGAACTTGTGCAATGCACTCAGTTAGCATGCACGGTACGCTGGTGAGGCTGGAGACAACTGCTGCCCTATGGGTGGTGGTGCTACTGGTGCACCACCCAAAGGTGCTATCGCTATAAGAGGGCCCTGCACTGAAGCCTCATCACTCAGTGGGCCGTCATCATGATCTCTCACTGTAATCCTGGATGGATGTCTACACGACGAGATCCTATAAAGAAACAAATGTGCCATGGTCAATAAGTTATACCCGGTGAGCTGTCTCAAAAGAGATCAAAAGAAAAATATTTTCAAAACACATGAAAACATTATTTTCATGGATCAAGTTGGAAGTCAAAACTCAGGGTCCAGGTGTACAGATAGGTTGGCCACTGCACCAACACTAGAATCCCCGAACTATAATCTAAACTCAAGAAACTTAATACAATTACTCCATTGAAAAACATAGACTCTTAGTTCTTATGGTAGAACCGACCACCCCTTCGATGCTACTATGTCATGACCCGTCCCCCGGGGCCCATGTCGTGAATACCCAAAGTTCACCTTCCATAGGATAGGGGTTGGTGACTATCACCACAAAAACATAACCCAAAAGAGAAATCATTGCCTTTAAACTTTTATACACATTGAATAGGTACAAACTGCATAAAAGTAAAATACAATGGAAAAAGGGAATGTATAACCACTACTAAAAACCACCACTGAGAGTAAAAGTAGGTACTGAATGTAAAGAGGCCAATATACAAGCCAAACTGGAAATAAAGTACAACAAAAAAAAGGAAAAAACATGCTCCGATGTTCGTCCACCAAGGATCCTACCTGAAGGATAGGTAATGCTCGTCTTCTTCCGTCACTGCTACACACCACATCTATTAATCACCATCGAGCAACATTTAGCCCGGACTCCTCAAGTCTTACTCAAGTTGTTCGTCATATGCACAAGACACAATAGGGTGCGGGCGGAACCTGTGCATGAGTGAGTATAAAAATACTCATTAGGGACCCCGATACCCTTGAAGGTCTCTCTGAATTTCACAAAGGAAGAACCACAAAGCATGATCTCAATCAAAAAGCACATTTTAAAAGATAGCTCTCACAAGGTATATAACTTAGAGAATAGGAATAAAGATGATTAGTCTTCAGCTAGATCATTTTATTCTATTGAGAGGTTTTGTTGTTGATCCATGAAGGGTTGTTGAATTGCCGATCCACATAGGGTTGCTAAACTACTGATCCACACATGGTCTCTCTACTATCGATCCACACAGGGTCTCTCTACTGTCGATCCACACAGGGTCTCTCTACTATCAATCAACATAGGGTCACACTACTGACGATCCAGATAGGGTCGCTCTATTGTTTATCCACATAGGTTCACACCACTTTTGATCTACATAGGGTCGCACTAATGGTGATACACATAGGGTCACTCTACTTCTTTTCCACGAAGGGTCTCTCTCATACCGATTCATAGAGGGTCACTCTTCACTTGATATCCAAACACAGGATTCCTGCACTTGGTGCACTTGAGTTCCCAAGAAACTTCTCCTTAAGCCACTGGTAATATTTCAACCACCAAGAAGTCTAAAAAATAAGTAAAATGAAGTTCTTCCTTTTCATAAGGGTTCCAACACGATAGACATTGCGTCAATCGGACGCTTGGTCTATAAGATATAGGAAAAAAGGTAAATAGGGCTCAGTTGGATTCGAGTCTGATCCAAAATGTCCATAATCAAACTTTTACCAAAACTCAAGTGGCGTATCTCAGAAGGAACACCTCGTCATGAGGGTCCTTACGCCACTGGCGGTGCATCAATCGGATGCCCAATTTGTGAAATAAACCCAATTTAGTGAAACGGGACCAGTCGGGTCAGGGTCCGGTGGGGGTCCTGCCCGGCTGGTAGGTCCAGACCACATAGATAAAATGGCCCATGAGAATGTAGGGTGGTTTCTGAACACACTGAAAGGAAGATGTGCATCCAGTTTTGTCAGCTGGGGGTGCCACCCCCCCTTCTGAAACGGCCGGTTGGAGCCGGCCGTTGGTCCAGCTGAGTGGCTCGAGTGGGCCACTTCTCATACCGTGCGGTGCGACAACGTCGTTCCATTCCACCCACCACGGCCAAGCTGGAAATGGATCCTACCTCCGCGTCACCTACGGGTGCTTCTCCTCCATGCGGCCGGATCGACCGGCCACCGTCGCTACACTAGTGGTGTCGCGCCATTGGTTGCTCCTAAGGGCCCCCAGAGATGACCCGGTGGTCCGTTTTATTTTATTTCTATTCTTACTGGACTCCAGGGTCACCGCCTTCATTGCGAGGATCTTAAATTCTCTTTTCCACCTCGTTTCCGTATTTTGCACAAAGAACACACATAAACAAAGAACGGTGGGGGGTCTGGGCTTTGTTCGGATTGGCCCGTATCCTCCGCGTTAGTGTTCTAACATGGGGTGATAACAATCATCAATCAGAAAGAACAATTCCCCTAATTAAGACCCTACAAAAGCCACCCTCAAGAACAAACAAGATTTGAATCATCCCATTAGTCAGTTGGTCCGCATTTTTTTAATTTTCTAAGAACAGGATGCGAGGAAATATAAAACATGCAAACCCCCTTACCTGGATTCGGTGGAATTTGTTTCGGACGATGGAAGGAATTTGAGTTCGAAGTCGTTCCCCGTTGTTCGTCAATCCATGGATCGATTTCCCCAATGGTCATCATTCTTCCACCATTATTCATTATAGAGGAAATTCTTCGGTGTTTCTTTAGAGGTTCCTACTGTGGGTCCTCAATTCCCATGCCAAAGTTTTGATTAAATAAAATAAACCACACCATGTTCCATTCATTAATATGGATAATTAATGAACCACAATTGATGAACCTTTAATCCATGAATGTTGCAGTTACACATCCAAAGTGAAGTTTCATTAAATGTCTCTTATATAATTCCCATTATTACCCTACAGTCCCGCTATTCGCCGCTCAATGGTAGAAGAATGAATAAAATTACTTATAGTTATTTTATTTTTTTCTTCAAAAGTCCAAAAATTAAATTTTTCATCTGACCCTAGCCGGCCGAAATTATGCTTTTTCTAAAAAAATCTCAGAATTGTAAATTCAACGGTGCCCTCAAATTTTTAATCCAAGCACTGGTTCAAAATATAGAAATCTCTACTTGCACGTTTACTGAACGTACCTTTAACAAAGTTCAGAATTTCTTTTAGGGCTCCCCGGGCCTCAGAATCACAAGACATCAATTTTTGCAGTCTCATAATAATTCGATATAATTTTTAAAAAACATTATATGGAATTTCTGGGTATTTACTCTATACATACAAGATATTCCATGTTTTATATAAAGAAGAAAAATTGTGTACTCCTATTCTTTATAGAACATATCTTCTGATGTTGAGAGACCTTCCATAACTGATCATTGAAGGCTTATTATTTCTCTAGAGGGGATTTATATCAATTTTTAGTAGCATCCTGCAATTGTGAGCTTAATCTATATCTCTATTATACATCCTTATCTTCTTTACAGTTAACACTCCTTGTTTTGAGTGTGTGAAGCTCGTGGATAAGTCTTTTAAAAAGGGAGAGCCCCATAAAAACTATTGGTGATGTGGAAACTTCAGGAGTCACAACGACAAAAATTGGTTTTCAGATGAAGAAAAAAACATTGAAGAAAGTAACATAGAGGACACTAAGATTTATGTGGTTCAGGAAATGTTCCCTATGTCCACAGAGAGGTTAAAACATCACTATGAAATCCAAGAGGAAAATTAATTGGAAATCTATCAAAGATTCTCACACAGAATGACCTTGGCTCGAACTGGGCTAATAAAGAATATGAAGCACTATTCCACCAACCTCACAGAAAGTACATTGTTCTATAGTGAATGACACCTATAAGTCTACATTGCTACAGTGTTGGCAGTTGGAAGTCCACGGTGCTATAGTACCGGCTTCTCCAAAGTCCGACCTGCTATAGTAATCATGCAAAATGTCCACACTGCTACAGTGACCTGTTGGTGTCGGCCGATTAGTTCTGCTACAGTCAGTTAGAGATGCTACATTGCCCCCAAAATTTGGTTCGGGGACCACCAATCTCCAGACCCATGGAGTAGGGGCGCGTTGTACCATACAACTCTAATCAAGCTCACCACGAAGCTCAACCCATGGATTTGTGTCCTAGTGCGCAGTATGGGTTAGAAGCATTCAACTCAATCATCATCCAGAACAAATTAGGATACATCGATCCAATAATTGATACTTTTTTATAATAATTTTCAGTTAGTTTAACTCAACTATAGAGGTACTTAGGAAAATGACCCATATAGTGAAAATCACTATATTAATGGAGAGAGTGTTGGTTAAGTGAACTAGGTGATTCATGTACCCCAAACCACTATAAATCCTCTATGTTTTTTTCTTGTCTTTTATGGTTTTATTTTCACTATATTTTTGATAAAATATGTATGAATAATTTGTGGGTCAAATATATTTTAGGGTTAAAATTTTATGAAATCAATTCACCCTCCCTCTTGAGTCATTGTGTAACTCCCCCTGGATCAATAGTTATTTTCATTATGGTATTTCAAAAAATAGTAAAATATGAAAGTGGGATGTTTTTAAATTTTTTCATTGGGGTATTACCAAAGACGATCAATTTGAAAATTAAAATTTGAATGTTCTTTGATTTTAACAATGGGTTTTGTTAATAAATATGGATCTTGGAAAATGGGAGTTCTGTAATATGCTTTGTTTTGATTATGTGTGTTCCACCATGTTTAACTAGTTTTCAAAAGGGGGTTTGACTTGATTTTCAAGCGTATTCCTTCATGGAGAGTCTTTTCAAAATTCATCACTGAAATTTGTTAATTTTGAAAGAAATATTTCTTTTCCTAGTGTGGAATTGATGTATTGTGTAATGGTGACTCATTGTTTTTAGTTTTGGTCCTTATTTTGTAATTGGATTTCTTAGTTTATATTTTGAGGAATGAGTTTATGTTGGTCATGTCTTATGTTGTTTATAGTATGCCTCCTAGAATGGTAAAATGAAAAAGTAGAATCCATTTTTTTGATGATGATCCTTTTGTAGAATCCTCTTATCAATTTAAAAGAGTTTCTTTAGTTCCCAAATCTACCCAGACTCTGAGTAGATTGGTGGACTCAAAACCTTCTTTACTCTTAGACCCCATCAAAAATTTCATGAATCAGCACCCTCTTTTTTCCTATGGTTATCAGTGTTCGAAAAAAGAGGTAAAGTGGATGGAAAGGATCGAGGTGATATTAAATTCTCTTGGAACACCTAAAGCTTCATGAGTGGGAGCTACAATGTGCTTGCTTGTCGGATCTTGCCGCGTGTAGTGGGATTCTATGGTACATTCTCAATTGCATGAAGTCATGTCTTATGAATTCTTCTAGATGATGGTTATCCATTGGTACTACCTTGAGTCCATGAACATAGAGAGAGATCTCAATATTGTGAGCCTTCATTAGGGTGGGTGACCGATGAAAGAATACATAGATAACTTCTCAGAGTTGGTTGTCTTGTCTTTGAGGGATGGTTGTCAACGATTTTGAGAAAGTTAATTTTTTATAGAGGTGGTATTCATCCAGATTTTGGGTCAGCTATGCTTGAGTACAACCCAACGTCCTTTATAGTGGTTGTTGAGGAGGCCATTCGGGTGGAAGCTGACCAGTCTAGGAAACCGGTGATGGGTGATTCCATGGTTCCATTGGGTTGGAATAAGGGTAGCCCGGTGGGTGGGAAGTGGAAGAAGGACGAGCCTAGGTTAGAAGCAAAGGTTCTTTCTTATAGGAAGAATAGACCTTTCATGTTCTCTCAGTGTGGGGCTCAAGACAACTCTATGACAATACATATTAAAAATCACATACGTTTCCTTCGTTGTGGCTATTTAGGTCATGTTTAGATGTTTTGTATTCTAGGTATTCATAAGAGGTTACAGGTTTTATTTTTTTGTGGTTAGTTTATTTCAGGAATTTTTTTTAATGGTTGTAATTTGGAAGATCTTTTGGAATTCCGCTATTTTTTGTTTGGAAACTAGTGGATGGTTCTCTTAGATTGTCCCTTGTGAATGGTTTCCAATGTCACTTTTATGGAATGCATTGTTATTTTGTGGATGTCTATGAGTGTTTATTTTCATGTGCCTCATAATTTTGGTAAATATCTTCTAAGAGTTTTGGTTTCTACTGGTTATTATGTTGAGCTTTTAGATGCTCATTGGTTGGACATGATAAAATTTATTAGGTTAATTATTGGATAACTAGGGTGGGTGAATCACCAATTGAGATTATTCACTTTCTGGTGTTTGGATTGAACTATTATGGATTCACTGTGAGGTGGTGATATAGTCTTTGATCTTATAAGTTAGCTGTGTGTGTTATGGCCTGAGGTTAGAGCTCATGTTGTTCTTTGAGGCCACTTGTGGTTTGTTTTCCCTTTTTTTGTTTGGAATTTCTTTTGTTTTGCTAGAGAGTTTCTCTCATGGTTTCTCAGTTGTTTTGAGGATGCGTATCTCAAAAATTTTCTCTAGTTCCACCATGTTAGAAGCATTCTAAATGTCAAGGAGACCGTGTTTGGTCTCCTTTGGTCCTTAGAACATCCAGTTTGTTGTTTTTGTTTCAGTTGTGCTTAGAGACATCATGGATTTTTTGTGGATGCTCTGTTTACATTTTTTGAGGATGTTGGAATTTTGGTTTTGAGGTAAGATCATTTGGAGAGGTTCTCTTTGTCTTAGTTTTCTTCAAATATTTAATTTTTCATCACCTTGTAATTTCTACCACAGACATTCTAGAGGAAGAAAGTTTCTTGATGAGGAGAATTGTGACACCCACCTATCAATGAAGCAATTGGTTTTCATTATTTTATGTTATCTTGGGCCACCTTGAGTACCGATGGGTTTATGGATGGAAATTTGGAGTTTGGGAGATCTTATAGGTGTTATATGGTTTACCCACATGGTTAGTAGTAACTATGTGGTGGTCATGCATAGGGTGTTTCCAGGGAGACAATGATGTTTTCATGGTTTTTTTTAAACTTTTTGGAGTTTCCAAGGGAACTATGTGACTTATTTTGCGCAAAAGGGTGCTCCCGCATGATTGTTGCTTGATTTGAGAAACTATGTAGACAAATCATGTGCCCTGCCCATAATCACTTAAAAAGTGGTTTTACTTATGTACCCTTTCACATTTTTATCCCTTTTCACCTCTCCTACCACTCCACTTATTCGAACGACACTATAGAGACTAAGGGGGAGCTCTATCCTTCTCCTCTGATTCTTGGATTTTCCTTGGTGAGTTTCAAGTGATTCCATGGTAAATCTTCCATCCATTCTCTTATATTCTTTTTTTCCATCCATCTTTCCTAGTTTTACTCATTCTCCCAATACCCTAATTCATTTTGTAAGCTAGGGATTGGGATAAATATGTACTTATACTAGGGTTTTAGTCTCTAATGACTTGTATAGAAGGTCTTTTTACTTATTCTGGTGGTCCCTATCAAAGGAGACATGTTTCTTCTTGATTTTCGCTTCTTCCAAGTAGGTGTTTCTATGAAATTATTCCATTTTGGAATTCATAGTGTGATTAAATTTTCTAAATATCTTTTTTATTAAATTAATAAATATATGTGATATCCATGTGATGTTTCTAAATCATTTATATGACGTTTGAGATTGATATAAAGGGTTTCTATTTTGAATTCCATGTTTTAATGATTAAAATGAAATTTTTTTATGTGCCAAATATTTGTGAAATGCCTATGATGATTTTAGAAATAGTTTTGATGGTGTGTGTTGAATTTTAATCCCACTAGGTTTTCAAGGAGTGGTGTTGAACTCAAAATTATTTAAAAAGGATCATTTGATGCATTTCAAATGTTTATTGAAATGAGTGTGTTGTTATGCCCCTTTTGAAAATGCCTTAATGTCTCTTTAAAATGTGTTTGATGAATATGGATAGCCCTTGGCCTTATTTTGGATTTCAATGAAGAAAAACAATGTTTTAAAGGGTGGATTTAGATGTATATGGTGTGTATAGTTTTAATGGATTTTTAAAGGATGTAAAAGTGGTGTTTTATGAAAACTAAAGGTCTTGGAATTTTGAGCCACATTTTTATGGTAAAGGCCTAACAGACACTTTGTAAAGCATGTTGTTTAAAGCTTGTGATAAACTCTTAATTGCCCCTTGGTGTTTGTTTCCCCTCATGGATTTATTATCACTATATTATTTTTATTACTCCCTTTTAAGAGGATGTACTTTTTTTATTCCATGGATGTATGATATATAGAGGGGTGGTTTTATATGAAGGTTATGGAGGTGGGGGTGAGTTTTGATTATGCATCTTGTGTTGATCTTAGCTTGCATATTAAATCACCTCTAACTTGGTTCTGGTCATGGGAATTCATGTACTAAGTGTGAGATCTATATTTATATTGCACTTGTTTGTTCACATACTGCTAGTGTATATCCAGTTATTATAGGCACTGGGGTTAGGATGGGGTTCCATTTGCGATGAGTTCAATGTGGGCTAGCCAAATGGATTGTGATGGTTTGGAATCAACACATGCTGACTGTTGGTCCATGGGGAATTGATAAAGTTAGATGTGTCTCACATCAGGATGTAAGGTAGATCCCATGACATAGTTGTTGCTTGATTGGTGGTTTATATGGGGGATACCTATCTTGTGCTAGATTGTATCTTCCTCTTGCATGTATTTCTATGACACCCTTATCTTATTTATCTTCATTGTTGTCTTTGGACTTGTGGTTCCCAATTAGTGCATGTTTGACCCGTTGTGTTTGATTCATTTCCTAAAATGGTTTTCAAGGATTTTTAGAAAACTCATTTTGATTTAAGGACATCTATGTTGGGTTTTTAAAGTGGATTTCAAAATGGGTGATTTAAATTTAAAATGGATCGGGTTGCAAAAATGTTTTCCAAGCGATTGTTTTCATTTAAAGAAAACAAATGGAAAATTTTACAAAGAGATTATGGACTTTATTTTGGGTGTTCATGTATTTATATTTGAAAAAACTATTTTAGTTATATTTTGAAACTAGAATTTACGAATTTCCTTATGAAATGGATTGCAAAATATTCAACAGGTGGTGACCTATTGGGCTGTTTAACTCATGCCTATATATTGTAGGTACCGAGTTTTAACTAAACATGAGTTTTAATCTTTTGGATGATGGTGGGTGTGTTGGGAGGTGGTGAGAAACTAGAGGTTGCAAGGAGTGGACTTCAAGCTTGGCTCAAGTTTGATTTATTTTTTATCATCGTTGTATCGACCATGATGACCTTCATTTTATCTACTTTTAATTTATTTTGTAGAACTTGGTTATGATATTCTATTCCATATTCATTTATGGACAATTTTTTGTATTTATGATAATTGGTTGAATTAGTGTTGTTGGTTATGACCAGTTTGGTATGCCTATTTATTTTGGTTATTTATGCTTTATGCCACATGGATGTCCAATGTAAGGACAGTACTTTACATACCTTTTGGTAAATGTTTCATTTAATTAAGAATGAAATATTTCTCAATGGTATTTCTTGTGATTCCTAGACACTATTTTCTAGCCTGTGGGGATCACGAACACCCTTCAGGTCTTGTGATAATCCAGGTAAGATTCCAAGTGGAGGCAACCCAGGTCAGTTTGTTACATACCCCAACCATGAGGGTTACCTTTTCCATACAGATTCTAGACTCTCCTCCATGTATTGAGTTTTTTCCAAGGTTCATGATCTTATCCTAAAGAGAAAGTTTTGTTATCTTGATCCTCAGAGCTTCTAGTATAGTAGGTAACATCCATGATAAGAAGTGAAACCTCCTCCATAAAATCCTTTCCCGAGACTTTATTAGAGCTTGTTTCCCTGTTTAAATGAAAAAATTCATGAATATCTTCTTCCTTATGATCATAAGAGTCATCTAATATGGAAAAGGAGTTGGTGGTGGGAACCAGACTATTCAACTTATTAGTCAAGGATATTGGGATCAATTTGGAAGAAAATTGTTTTTTGGTTTCTGGATGTTTGATGCTTTTTTGGAAGTTTTTGTTTTTGTTTTATTTATAAAAAATTACCTTACTTGGTAAAATATGATGATTAGATGAACGAGTTCAGACACATTTGATCAGACACAATTTTATTAAGAAAGTCCATCGATTGAGGTTTTCTATTCTGAATGTTGGTTTCTAGGTGTACTTATTTTCAAACATATCTTTCTACAATGGTTCTTATCAGAAGAACCAAGGAGTATAAAAAATAGAATATCAAAAGAGCTATTTGACAATAAATCAGACGATTATATGAAGATATCAATGTTCATAACATCATGGAAAATATTATGATAATTTCTTTTGTAAAAGAGATGCTGAAATTGTATGAACACATACTTTCTGTACATAGAATTTTGGAAATAGAATTCCAGACATAGGAATCTAGAAACAGAGGTTTAGTTTGAGTTCATCCAACTAATATGGTGACGTTTAACCACTATAAATGTTCTCAAAATCATGATTATTTTAAAAAACATATGATCCAAGCATTTTGTATGAAGGGGAAAAACATGTTCAGGATTAATTTTTTTTTCTTAGATGTTGTGTGAAATTTCTCTAGACACAAGACCAGATAGAGTGTTGGATGAGGAATGCTGTTTAAAGAGATTAACAAGTCTATGATGTTCATAATTTTTGATGTTTCAATAGTTGAGAAAGTTTGTAAAGCTCGAAAATTATTGAACAATAAATTTTGATAATGTTAATGTCAGAAAAATTCTTTAGATAGAGTGTGGATGATGATATTTGAAGTAGCGAATAGAAAGGTGTATGGCTGAAGAAGTTACTGAAATATTGAAGAACTCAAGTTTGTTATCGATCTTAGATTTCTGGACTAACAAGATCAAACACAGTTGAGAAGACAATGAATTCAGACAAAGAAATCTTATGAAGGTTTACGAGAATATCTATTTCTAGAAAGAGTTTTATGATGAAATGAAATTAAATAAATTTGAACTAAAGTTTTTTTGATTATTATAGAAGAGCCATGAAGATTTGAGAAGTTTTCAGAGGTTTTAATTTGATTGGGAGGTTTGAACTGTGAATTTTTATTAAGGAGGAAAACAAATTGGATTTTCTGCCTTTGTTTTTTGATCACACCTACATAAAGGGGTGAAAGTACAACGTTTTAAAGTATTGTTCATGTGTGAAAAAAGTGACAGCGTTGATGTTTTTGATTTTGAATGGATTTTCATGATGAACAGAAATTCCAGAGGAAGTTTTATGGATAGAAGAAGTAGTTAAACTCATTAAAAGAACTTATGTTGGCCATAGTTTGGTAAGCTCTTTATAACCAAGGAATATTTTAGTTGAAGTAAATAATAAGGTTTTAGTGAACCAAGAAGTTGTGGTTTGGGTTCACCAAATAAAATTTTCAGAAAAACTCATCAAATGCATTGGAATAGAAAGAATAATCAGACATAAAGATTATAGAAAAAGAAAGTAGAGGGAAAGAGAAGATTTCTGGTTTACTATAGAAAAACTAGATAAACATGTTTTCAGAAAGATGAAATGGACATAGGAATTAGATAGAGTGATCAGACTGAGCTTTGTACAAAGTCCATGAATAATTTATTACCTATTTCTAGGGAAGAAAGCAAAGAACCATTATTGAAGAATAAAAAAGTAAATTTTTTTGAAGTAGCATTGTAACAATGTTTTGAACCCATTGATGAAGGTTTTTAAACTTGTTACAAAATCATATTTACATATTTTGTGCTAGAAAAAGAAAATGCAATATTTTTTTTGATCAAATTTCTATGAAAGTGAAAGGATATTTCTAACATACTATAACCACATAAAAAAGGATTTTTTTCTAGTGGATTTTTTGGTATTTAATTATTTTCAAACCATGCCAATGACTAGTTACTCTTATTGAGTAGTGATCCTTGTAAATTCATGTGTTTATGTGGATGTGTTTTGAATGTTTGGTTTTTCAGAAAAGTGAAAAATATTTAACAGGAGGTGAAGGTTTTTCCATAAGAAAGATAACATAAAATAAAAATATATCACTGATTCACCCCTCCCCCTCTCAATGATTACATTAATCTTGCATGGGAATTTTCAATTGGTATTAGAGTGAATGTTCCATTCATTTACTCTTTATCAAAGTTTAAATATATGTTACTATGGATAATTTTAATTGTGTAAACATCAAGGGGATTCCATTTTTTATGGAAAGAAAAATCATATATAGAAAGATAGAATGTTGTCTTATCTTATGTCCCTTGGTTATAAATTTCTTGAGGCTACTAGATATATATTTTCGCCTCATGATGAAAATGTTCCTCTTACAACTGCAGATAAGAAAAATCTAGACAATTATGTAAGGGATAAAAATACTTTACTTTCATCACTCTCTAAAAGTGAATTTATTATAGTAAAGGGAGTAGGACTTGCCAAAGGTATTTGAGAAAATTTGAAAAATATATCTGAAGGCAATACAAAGGTGAATAATGAATAGTTACAAATATAAGGTATGGAATATGAAGAACTCAAAATGGGTGACTATTAATCTTTTGGAGACTTTTTTTACACAGGTGAATGAAAGTTTTAGCACAATAAGATATCTTGGTGAAAATATAACTAATTCAATCATTATTGAGAAGATCAAAAAAATTCTTCCTAACACGTTTGATTCCATGGTTTCATCATTATAATATAGAGATCCTGAAACACTATCTTTGGATGACTTACATAGAATTATCATTACATATGAAAAGATAAAGATAAGTTTGTGAAAAAAAGAAAATGTTGATCGAGAAGATTCCTTTAAAGATTCCAAATAAAGAAAATATATGAAAATTCTCAAATTAGAAGAAGTTAGTGACTCTGCACTGAAGATGAGGTCAGGAATAATTTTGAAAAAATTTTCCCTTGTTTTCTAAAAATTTGAAAAGAGGTACATGAAAGTACAAAGAGAAGTTACCACTAAAATGCTCTGGCTATGGTGCTATTTGGCTTTTTTTTGAAAATTAACCATGAAGAAAGGATGAAGAAGAAAGTGATGAATATGATATAAATTAAAGAATATCCTTTAAAAAATATGCCAATAAATCTAAATCTTATTCCAAGGAAGAGGATAAAAATTTCTCCAAATACAAAAGGAGAAGTTTTTTGTCTAAGGATGATGAAGATAATGGCAGTGAATTTGAAGCATATAAATTCACTAAATATTCTGCACAAAACACATTTATTGAAAAATTAAATGATTAAGAGTTTGTTGGTTATAAAATAAGTAGTTCTGAAGAAGAGAATCAATTAGAATTTTCTGTGAAAAGAGTGTTGAAAGATTATTTTCAAAAGATTGTAAGAATTGAAAGGGACATCAAGAAATTGAAAATTTAATGTTCTAGAGTAACTGAACAAGAACATTTTCTTGTATAAAAATCTAATTTGTAGGAAGAGATTGATCATTTGAAGAAATATATTGAAAAAGAAAAGAATATAAATGAAAATTTTTAAGTAAAGATAAAATTAAAGGAGGAAGAGTTAGAACTTGTTCAACAAAAGTTCTCTAAAACTATGAAGGGAGTTACAAGATTTAAAAAATCTATTTTTGAAGCTAGTAAAATTACTTGTAATTGTGAACTTGAGAAAGATCAACAAAAGTTATCTACAAAGGTTGAAAAAAAATAAAGATGTCCAAAAGATTAAGAATTTTGAGAAAATCATGTATGTGTCCAAAACCAACAAAGTTGAAAATTCAGAAGTTTATAAAATTTAAAAGTCTCACTTAAATGTTTCTACAAATAGTGATTATGTTGAACATGGGAAAAAATACAATCTGAAGTAGAAATTTTAGAAATATTTCAGAAATTTTGAGACTCCACAATGTCCTAATGTGGAAATTGAGAAATTTATCTAGAAAGAAGTTTACAAATCCAAGAAATATGGAAGTTGTAGAGAAAAATATTATTTCTATGGCCACTTCTGGTGTTGTGGTGGATTTGGCCATACAAAAAATACGTGTTGCTTTAATCAAAAACACTACAATAATCCCATAAGTAACTAAAAGAAAAGGTTTAGGGGGAGTCAATCCACTCAAAGAAGAAAACCTGAAAAAGTTGGTATGATGATTGGAAATAGATTCCAACCATTTGAAACTATTCATGAAATATGTGAACAACCTGATCATCTTGAAAAATGATGTCTTATTCTGTTACTGGCAGTACAATTTTTTTATAAAAATTATCAAAATATGGATTTGAAGAATAATAAATTCAAATAAAATGCTCTTGTTATAGAAACTTCTCTCAAAGCTACAAAAGGAGAATGAACTTGGATTTTGGATAGTAGGTTATCTTCAAATATAAGAGGATATTTGAAGCTTTTAAAGAATGTGAAAGATTTTAAAGAAGGAACAATGACTTTTGGAAATGATGAATCACTCATAATTAGAGGTGTTAGATCTGCTATTATTGGGGAAGAAAAAATTAAATCAAAAAGGCCTTATTTGTTGATGGTTTGAAACATAACTTGTTAAGTGTTTCAAAAATTTGTGATGAAGGTAATAAATTTGTTTTTAGAAAATATAGGTTTGTTTTGAAAAGAGTAGAATATGGAAAAGTTGTTACGAGAGACCAACATACAAATAGAAACTTTGTTTCAAGTTGGTGATGCAAAAAATTTATGTTATCTAAGCATAATGGAAGAAAATAAATTATGGAATAAAAGTTTTGGACATATGTTTCAGAGGAACATGAGAAAGTTAACTAAGTGAGACAATGTCCATAATATTTTTGATATGATAGGAAGAAGAGATTGGTGTTGTTCCATTTTCCAGAAATGGAAAATTTTAAACTCAATGCATAGGAAAGTTGAAATTCATTCAAATAACCCCCTAGAGTCGATTCATTCGGATATTTATGGGTCAATGACCAAACAATCAACTTTTATAGATAATTACTTCATTTCTTTTATTGATGATTTTACTCGCATTACATGTATTATGTATTTGAAACATAAATACGAAGCTTTGAAAATGTTTTAGAGTTTCAGAAAAGAGATGAAAAGGAATGTTGATATCCCATGAAGAAGTTTGAAACTAATAATAGTTGTGAATACAAAAATGAATAATTTAGATATTTTCTTGAAAAAACATGGAATTTTCATGAGTTCAGTGCACCTTATACACCACATAAAAACGGTGTTGCTGAAAGAAATAATTGAATTTTGGTGGAGATGAGATGTACAATGTTGACATAACATGTTATTTCTCATTATTTATAGAGGTAAGTGATGATTACAATAATTTATTTTCAGAATTAGTGTTTCTATAGACCAATTTTAGATATGACTCCTTACAAAATTTTCTATAATGAAATTCCATGTTGGAAACACTTAATGATTTTTGGGAGTCCCTTTATCATAAAAATCAAGTTGAAATCATGGAAATTTATATCAAATTGTTGTAGATGGAATTTTTCTTGGATATTCTCTTAATGGTGGAGGGTATATATGTTTCAAGAAAAAAGCAAGAAAGGTAATTGATTCTACTGATGTATAAGTTCCTGAAAAAGGTTAATAGGAAGTTTCAAAAACACATACAGATAAGGAATATGGGAAAGATGAGATAGTTTTTGTTGAGAAACATGAAAAAATTTCCAACAATAGCACTGAAAATTGAATATCTGACTCAGTTATTTCTAGTGACAAGAAAGAAATTCATACATCTCATCCTTGATCAAGGAAACATGTGGAAGTTCAAAAAATCATTGGTGATCAGCAAAAAAAAGTTCTAATGATAAGAATATCAAATTTTGTTTTACATACTTCCTTGTATTAAAAAGTTGATTTAAAAGATGTTAGTTAATTTTTTTTAACATCAGTAGTAGAGACATGTTATTAATTAAGAGTAAAACTAGATTGAGAAGAATGATACTTGAGAACATTTACCCAAACCAAATAATAAAAATGTCATTGGCATAAAGCTGGTGTTTTGAAACAAGTTAAATGATGACTGTGTAGTGATAAGAAACAAAGCTTAGGTTTACAAAGGTTACTCTCAAATTGAAGGCATTGATTTTGGTGATACATTTTCTCCATTAGAAATGTTAGAAAAAATAAAAAACTTTCTTGCTATTTCTGCACAAAAAAGTTATAAGGTCTTTCAAATGGATGTAAAGTTAGTTTTTATTAATGAATAACTTGATGAAGAAATTTATTTTGAACCACCGTGTGACTTCATAATTGGAAAAGATGAAATCTATATGTGCAAGTTAAAGAAAGACTTGTATGGGTTAATGTAATCCCTGAGAGTTTGGTACTCCAAATTGGATTCTTCCTTAAGGAAGTTGAACTTTAAAGAAAGGAAGAGTTGAACGTAATATCTATATTAATGAAAATCAAGAGATCTCTCTCATTGTAATTGTCTATATTGATAATATCATCTTTTTTGGGAGTGATGAAGGAACTTGTGAAAAGTTTTCTGAAGAGATGAGGAAGTTATTTGAAATGTCCATGCTTGGTGAAATGAAATATTTTCTTGGCTTACATATCTCACTAGAGAAGAAATATATTTTTCTATTTCAAGAAAAGTGTGATATGTAACTTCTTATGAAAATTGGAATGGAAAATTCAAAACTTTTTTACACAACAATTTCAATGGGAACCAAGTTGTTTAAAGATGGATAAAGAAAGGAAGTGAATTTTAAGGAATTTAGGAAGCTGATTGGAAGTTTTTTATATCTGATAGCTTCAAGACCAGATATAGTATATTCTATGACATTGTGTACAAGATTCTAATGTGTTCTAAAATAATCTCATATTTTGTAAGGAAAACTAAATCTAAGATATATCAAAGGCACAATAGGTTTAGGTATAAAATATGATAGTTTATGAATGATTTATTTGTTTGGTTATACATATGCTGGTTGGGAATGAAGTGTTGATGATAGAAGATTCACACATGCTGGAGTGTTTTTTGGGAGAAAGTTGTGTGTGTTTCCATAATAAAAAGAAAAATTCTATAACTATTAATATGGATGAAGCTGAATATGTTTCCACCACTCAAACTATAACACAACTTATGTAGATGGAAAATCAAATGGAAGATTTTTTAGTTGAAGTAACGTTTCCACACCACTTGGTTTGTGATAATCAATTTTTTATAAATCTCACTAAAAATCTAGTGAAACATTATTTTTCAAAGAATATTAATATAAAATATCACTTCATCAAAGATCATGTGGAGAATAATGAACTCAAGTTAGAGTATATTCCTATAATATAAAAAGTTATCGACATATTCTCAAAACCTTTACAGAAGGAGGATTTTTATAATCTAAGGTTGAACATGGTGTATAACCTACTTCTTTTCAAGGTTAAGGTATGTGCTTCTATCCCCCCTCTCATAATGTAATTGGATAGTGTTTTCATGGGGGAGATAAATACTGTTTCATAAATATATCCATTGGTATGCGCTAAACTCTTTTAGGAAAGCATGTATTTAGGGGGAGTTTTTAAAAGGGGTAACCTATGATCTCAGCATGTGAATGTGTGAACTATTTTAAAAATTTATTAAAAAGATTGTAGGAAACTTTGTTCTTACAAGAAATTTGAAAAGGTGTGAAGAGATGGCAAGTTTGATGTTCAAGAAGAAGTTTCTTAAGTTGGTACTTATAAACATCATGGTTTTAAAGTTCAATAATTATTATTTCCTAAACTAAGTTCACTAATTTAAGCTTAATTTTTTTTGATAAGTGATATATATCTTGAGTTATAAATTTTCCATGATTTATGATTCTTAGTTGACAATAAAATCCAAAGGGGGATATTCTTGGGGTCAAGTTGGGTGAAGATTTTTTTTCGGTTGCTGGATGTTTTATGTTTGGTTGATGTTTTGGTTTTTCTTGTCTATAAAAAATCACCTTAAATTGTAAAACATGGTGATCAGATGAATAAGTTCGAACATAGATGACTAGATGCAGTTTTCTTAAGAAAGTTCATTGATTGAAGTTTTCTGTTTTAAATGGTGTTTTTTACTGTACTTGTTTCTGGACAAATCATTCCAAAATAGAGGCTATCAGATGGACCAATGAGGAGTAATAAGCAAAAAAGATCAAAAGAGATGTTTGAAAATAAATCAGACGATGCTATACATATCTGAATGTTCATAACATCATGGAAAACCTCATGATAATTTATTTTGTTAAAGAGATGTTGATGTTGTTCAGACACAATATTTTTAGACACAAAAGATTGTACATAGAATTACAAACATAAAAATTTGGATGTATAGGTTCATTTTGTGTTCATATAAAAAATTTGGAAATGATTTTCTACTATAAGGGTTCTCAACATCATGATTATTCTAAAGAACTCATGATCCAAGCATTTTTTAGGAAGGTTAGAATCTTGTTTCAATGTACTAAATTTTGTCTTAGATGTTGTGTGAAAGATATCAAGACACAAGACTAGATAGAGTGTAGGTTGAGGAATGATTTTTTTTCAAAGATTAACAAGTCTGTGAAGTTGAGAAGTTTAAAAAATGAGAAAGTTGCTGAAGATCAGAAATTTATGAAGAATGAATTTTGATAAAGTTCATTTTAGACAAAGTCTTCAAATAAAACTTCTAAATAATGTATTATTCATTAAGTGACAATGATACTAGTTTAAATTTAGGCCACTAAGTGATAGATTTAATTTCTTTACAATCTTAAAATTAATATAATCAGAGTTCTAGACATATATTTCTAGACAGAGTGTCGATGATTATATTTGAAGTAGTGAACATAAATGTGTATGGATGAAGTATTTTCTGAAAGATATTAGAGCTCAAGTTTTCTATCAGACATAGTTTTCCAGACTAACAAGATCGGACACAGTTGAGTAGATATATAATCCTAAAAAATAAATCTTATGATGGTTTACTAGAATATTTTTTTCGAACAATCTTTTATGATGAAAATAAATTTGAAGAAGAAAGTTATTCTAAAGTTTAATTGAAAATTATAAAATATCCTAGAATATTTGAGATGTTTTTGGAGGTTTTAATTTGAGTGGGATTTTTGAATTTTGAATGTTCATTGAACTTAAAAAATAATTAGAGTTCTCGCCTTTAGTGTCTCGAGAAAACCTATATAAATGGGTGAAAGTAAAACGTTCTGAAGTAATATTCAAATGCATAAAAAGTGAGGGCGATGGTGATATTGATTTCAAATATAGTTTTTGGATGAAAAAACATTAATAGGAAGGTTTCCAAATAGAAGAATCATTTTAACTCATCAGATGAACTTCTGTTTTCCATAGTTTTGAGTAGGCTATTTCCAACCAAGGAATAAGGTTGTATAAAAATAAGAAGTTGTGGTCATGGTTTACCGAAGGAAGTTTCCAAATGAAATCATTGGGTAGATATGATCAAACAGAATAATCAAACATATAGATATTAGATTAAGAATGTCTAGGGAAGGGAAAGGGTTCTGGTTTACTATAGAAAAAATGGACATATGTGTTTTCTAATAGATGAAACAGACAGAGGAATCATATAGAGTAGACTATGTTTTTTAAAAATTATAAAGAAAAAGTTATTACCTACTATTGGGTAAGGAAGTGAAGAACTATTATTGAAAAATAATAAAAGTAGCATTTGTTGAAGAAGCATAATGATAAAGTTATGAACCCATTAGTGAAGGTTTTTAAACTTGTTAAAAACTCATATTTATATCATTAATTCTAGAAGAATCATATGCACTATTGTTTTTTATCAAATAAATTTGCAAGTGAAAGGATATTTCCTACTTTCTATAACCACAAAAAAGATTGTTTTCTAGTGGATTGTGTGGTACTGGATTATTTCCAAACCATACCAAGGACTAAATAAACTTATTGAGTTGTAAACCTTGTAAACATTTGTGTTCTTGTGGATGTGTTTTGAATTATTAGGGTTTCAGAAAAGTGACAATCCTGTAATAGGAGGTAAAAGATATTTCATAAGAAATATAACATAAAAAAATATATTACTGATTCACCCCCTCTCAATGATTACATTGATCTGATGTGATCATTTTCAATGGAATCATCCATATAAAGAGTTCCTTGGAAAACATTAAGAATGTTAGGATCAATCCTACTTGAGGAATCTGTGACCAAGTTTCCAATTAAAACCATTTTATCCAGAGCCTATTCATCAGCCAAATCTTTAGATCCATCCATTCTAAGAGTAGAAGAGTTTTTCTAGATTGAGGTTTTGTTTGAAGAATATGTTTTATTTGGATTCCCCAAATCACCAGCCTTAGTAGTATCAGTAATTTTTCTTTTGATAAAAGACTTAGCCCTAGAGAGAATCAATTTTCCACATCATGTTCCTACTGACTAATATCAGGTTGAGCAACCTCATACACCTGTGATTTCTTGCAAGAAATAAGATGCACTGATGTTGAGTCCTACCAAGGAGGAACTCCAATAATGCATTTATATTCTTCACCATTATTAGATCCAGTGGAAAAACACTTCTTAGATTTAAATTTCTTTGATTAAGAAACAACCATTATCATCCTTCCTTCTCCTTTTGTAGTGTGAAATTTATGATCCCTCCACAACTCCTGATCCAGATTAGTTTATTTAGCTAAATTATTATTAAACTAACCAAAAATAGAAGTAAAATTAGACTAATAATCCCTTATACCCTTAATAAGGGCATCCCTAAATGAATTACCTAAAGGGGTATATTCCCATTATCCCTCTCTCTATTTACAATGTCTTCCCAAGGCCCTTCAGATTGAATTTTTTGAAACCGTGCGTTCATCCCCAATGAAGTAAAATTAACACATTGTCTTGTAATCCCCAAGACTTCTTTAAAGTATAATGATGATAGCAATTAGGTGAACTAACTTGAATTGTAGTAACTGTGTGTTACTTATCACCTAGTTGAGTCCATAGTTATCCTTTAGGTTGAACCTGATAACCCCCTATGTAATGACCCAAACTCTTATCAATTATATTTATCCCTTCTTATAGTAATTTCATATAGTATAAATCACATAAAATCACTTATTGACCATAATATAAACTTTATAAATGAATAATTAAAGAAATAAGAAGTATTTCTAGAAGTTAAGGAACCAATACTGATGAAATAGTAACCTGACCTTAGGAATAGTAATATGAGCCTTATGAATAGTAAATTAGTGAAATGAATAGTAACCTCACCCATGAAAGTATAAATAAAATTTAGGCATCTTATAAATAAATGTATGGTATAATTATATAAAATTCTAAGTGAATAAATGTTTTAAAAATTACTAATCAAGTGTTGTCATTTTTTAAGTCATAAATATTCAATTAAAATTTTATGATTTATTTAATAACTTAAAAAAATTTATTTTCATAAAATGTATTCATAAATAAATATTTTTATTGTTATTATTTTAAGATAATTTTTTGAGACCTTAAGTAATTTTTCAAAGTGTTATAAAATCAGTTATAATTTTAAAAACTGTATTTTCCAAGTAAATGATGATTTTAATTTAAAATTAAATTACTCATACTTAGAAAATTATTTTCATAAAATTGAGTTGTTTTTTTAATTCTATATATCAAAAAATTGTTAGGGTGAATTTTTGTGATATTTCTATAATACTTGAATTTTTAGTGAATAGTAAAATATGGTAATTTACGATATATATACATTATCAGTTAAATACACTATTCCTTGAGTCATCACTAATGTAATCACCATAATCTCAAACTTATCTTTATTATTTTAATTTATTTATTGATAATTTTCAATCTATTCATTGTATAATAAACTAATGAATATAATAATGAGAAAACACCCCTCTCCTCCACTATAAGTACCATCCATCACGACCTCTTTTCATTACACCTCTCAAGATTTCATTATTGTCAAAATGCAGCCCCAAAATCTTCTAAATACCCTCCTCCTAGTACAAAATCTATTGGTCTAATAAAAATACCAAAACCATTGTCGTTAAGAGGTTCTCAAGGAGGATAAATCCAAGAGGTAAAATCTTCTTCCTTTTTCTTTTAATTTCTTTTCAATTTCATTTAATTTTTTATCTTCTCCTCATATTATCTTATCCAAATGGAATTTTAACTTCAATATGTTTTATATAACAGAATTATATCATGTTAATGAAATATTCATCATCAAACTTCTCTCTATCTCTCTCTTATTCTAAAAATTATATCATCATCCATGATGTGTCAATTTACCGACATCATGGGCGATGCACATTCATTTTTCTTTAAAACCTCCAAGAATGTTAATAAAACCATTATAATGGTTGAAAAATATTTTAAAATTTATTTTAAAACCCTATTTATGTTCTGAAACTAATATATATACGTAATACTAGATGATATAACAAAATGAGTTTGTTGTGATAAGAAAACCGCCAAAATTAACCTAAAACGACCATCATTAACTTTTATCTAATGATTCATCCTCATACCATATAACCAAATTATTTATTAGATAATTAAAACTTATAAAAGGACATTAATAACATATAATAATAATCCTGTATATTTATCTATATTTTACATGAACTTCCATTCATGTATACAAGCAAACCAATCATGGAAACTAAGAAAACGAACACACATGAATAATGAAATTAAACACTATAAATCATTGGAAAAACAATAAATTAAATTAATAAAATAATCATGAATTGAATTAATGTATAAAATGTTCTGTATTTTTTAATTTATGAATCTAATGTGATTATATAGGACATTAAAGTGAAGAAATCATTCAAACATAAGGAAGGGGGAATTCTCGAACCCAACTCCCTTTCTTTAGGTTTTCTCTTTTCACCCCATTTTCAGTACGGATATTCTTTTATTGTTACTAATATATAATTTCTTCATCATTATCTTATAATTTATGGTATATACATGTTACCAATACATTTTTATGAAAAATTCAAAGTTTCTTCCAAAAGAAATCTTCTTTTAAAAAAATACATCTTTTACTTCTCATGTGATTGTTTCTTTTTCAATCAAGATTGATACCAAGAATATTATTTCCTTTTTAGATTAGGAACTCTAATTTTTATTAATTTATTCTTTATGAAATGAAAACCATTTATTTCTATGTGTTATTTTATGTCCATGGTTGATATACGTTCTATGTGGCATGCATGTTAATGTAAATGTTATGATATGACAGGTGCACCCAAAATTATATAGCGCAATGTAAATGTTATGATGCGATGGGTGTGCCTATAATTATATAGAGCTCTAATGTATTGGGTTATGTGATATAAATCATGAGAAAAAGTAAAATATGCATGAACATGATGCTAGTTTTGTTCACAACAATGTGTGGTTGTTAACCACTATGATATGATGTTTCATTTTTATGCATTGCCACATTCCAAGCCTTTTCTTAATGCTTCCTCTCATGATAATGATCATATTCCTATATTATAATTATAATTATTATTCTCATCCCATGTTATATTGATTCATGTTCTTATCTATCATCTTAATGGGATTTTAGCTCACCCCCTTTTTTGATGTATATCCTCAGGTGATTACTTGTACTAAGGAGAACACAAGAGCCAATAAGAAGCTAGAGAAGAAGGAATTAAATAAATTTTTATTCTTTATTTTGTAATAGTTATGTATAGTTGTAATTTTTCCAAGACACTATACATTTGTATCCTATTTGTGTAATGATTTTATGTGATTTTTCTTTAAAATGATTTAATAAGTTATGTACAAAAAGTAGGCTTTCTACAGTTGGTAGCAGAGCACAATTTAGTTAATTTGGGAATTATGATTAGAGAATCTCAGTGAAAACCCTTAGTATGAGACTAAGTATAAGTAAGCACCCAATAATCTTTGTTTTAAAAAATGGTAAACATATGGATCCCATAATATATTCCTTTATACTTAATTGCACAATAGAATAAATTATTTATTCATGGATTGTTGTCTTATGTTTTTTTCTAACCTTTTCTATTTTATAAAATGGTAAGAACTAGGAGAAATTAGGCCAACAACCCATGCGAGGGTAAATTTAGCTATTGTCCAAATGATATCCCCAATGCCTTGGGAGTGGAGTTCAAAATTTCATCGTGTTGTTTACCAAGATATCTTAGGTTATGAAAAAATAACTTGAATAATGTAGAACATATGCCTTCACCTTGGAGGGAGAAACTGGATATCGAGTCCCTTATGAGGCAATGACCACCAATGTTTATTGGATCTTCTGATCCAAAAGTCATGAAATAGCAGGTCAACTCAGTGGGGAAGATATTTTCTATACTTCACTATTATGAGACAGAGAAGGTGACTTTTTCCGTTTATCATCTAGATGGAGAGGCCAACCAATGGTGGGCGTTGATTAAGAACATTAAGACGACTAGAAAAAATGAAGAGATGGAGTGGGAAGACATTAAGATAATGTTTTTTAACAGGTATTTCCCTAGAACTCTTCATACAAAGATAGAGAGAAAATTCATAGATATATAGTAAAAGGAATGAGAATTTGTCACGACCTACGGAAAAAATTTCACAAGCCTTTCAAGGTATTCTTCTATTTTTGTTATCTATAATGATAGAAAAATTGATAGATTATTTAGTGGTTTAAATCCACACCTTCAAGAAATTCAATACTTTGAGAGTTATGAAGAATTTTTTCGATGTTATCTCAATGTGGAGATGGAGTATGTAGAATTGTCCCATAGATTTGGTGATATGAAACAAAATATAGATTTTCAATCTAGAGGATCTATTGAGAAAGGTGGAAAGAAAAATAAACCACCCACATGTCAAAAATGTGGGAAGAGACATCATGAGAACTACATCAAAGGGATGAGGAAATGATTAAGGTGTGGGAGAGAAGGACACTAAACTCATGAATTTAAAAAAGACATGAGGAAGCAGTACAATGTGGTGGAGGAATGGAGAGAACCATCCATGGTCCAATGCTACAACTACAGGGAGAAAGGGAAATATGAAATCCAGTGCACTAAACCTTGACTCCTTTAGGGTAATCAATATCAACAACCACAAAAACCAAAAGATCAAGGAAAGACTTATGCCATCACTATAGCTGAAGTGGAGCAATAAAAAGGAGTCGTACAAGATACACTTACTATTCACTAAAGAGTAAAAAAAGTCTTATTTGATTATGGTACTATATGTTCCTTTATATTTTGTAGGTTTGATATAATTATTGAATTGAAGCCCTGAAACCTTGAAGTAGAGATATCTTTAGAAATTCCAAGTGGTGAAATCATTACAACACAAGTGTTCGACTCTTCTTCTGTTGGTGTATGTGGGAAGATTATTCTAGTGAATCTTGTGAAACTTCCCTTGGTAGAATTTGACGCTATAATAGAGAGCACATATAAACTATCGATAAAAGGAAATATCATTTCATATTCCAAACCATCCCATTCTCCATTAAAAATTCAATGAAGATCATAAATATCTTTTGGAAAATCCTTCATCGGTGTGGGTGTTGATTCCCTGTGAAGAATCATACCCCGTTCAAATGTTTGGGTCAAAGAAATGTATAAACCTAGGAGAAATAACCATTATAAGGGAATACAATGATGTATTTCCCAAAGAGTTACCCAGAATTTCCTCGGATCATGAGGTATAATTATCAATAGTTCTCATTCCCGAAGTTACTCCTACCTCAAAGTGTCTCTATAGGATGGATCATACCAAACGGGAGGAGTTAAAGAAGAAGCTATAAGATAATTTGGATAAAGGGTTCAAATTCCCTAGTGCATCATCTTGGGGTGCACCAGTTCTCTTTGTCAAGAAGAAGGATGAATCAATGTGGCTGTGTATCGATTATCAAAAACTCAACAAGATCATCATAAAGAAAAATTATCCTCTTTCAAGTATTAATTAATTGTTTGATTATTTGCGAGGAGATCAGTAATTTTCAAAGTTGGATCTTCTTTATAGATATCATCATTTAAAGGTCAAGAAAGAAGATATCTAGAAGACTGCCTTCCATCAAGGTATGAGCACTATGATTTTCTGGTGATGCCCTTCATACTTACTAATTTCCCTGAAATCTTTATGGATTTGATTAATAGAGTTTTTAACATTACCTCAACAAATTTGTGGTGGTGGTTATCTATGATATTCACATATACTCCAAGATAAAGGATGAATATGAAGAATATCTAAGGCTTGTTTAGAGACATTAAGGAAGGAGAAGTTATAATACAATTTTATAAAGTTTGACTTTTGGATGCAGAAGTCACATTCTTGGGACATGTGATCACAAGTGAGTGAATTTTTGTAGACCCTTTAAAAACAAAGGTAATTGAGGAATGACCCAAACCCTCTAGTGTCATGGAAATCCATAGTTTTCTTGGATTAGCAGGGTATTATCAAATTTTTTTGAGATATTTTCATGATTTTCAAGCCCCATAACTAATTCAACAAGGAAATGGGTAATTTATGTCTTGATGGAAATAGATTTGGAAAGTTTCATGGAGTTAAAGAGAAAATTGATCACTGCACATGTACTCACATAACAAAAAAGTGGAGAATTTTTTGTGATATAAAGTGATTCTTCCAAGAATGGATTGGGTTTTTTACTTATGAAAAATGATAATGTGATAGCCTATGCCTCACGACATTTGAAGATCCATGAGTAGAATTACCCGACACATGATCTATAGTTAGAAGTTATGATTTTTTCCTTGAAAATCTGGCGATACTACCTCTATGGTGAGAAGTGTGACATATATACCTACCAAAATATCCTAAAGTATATATTCACATAAAAGGATCTCAACATGTGTCAAAATAGATGGTTATAGCTAATCAAAGACTACAATTTCTCAATTCACTATCATTTTAGTAAGGCGAATAAGGTTTCTCTCCACGATGTGGATTGAGAAAGTCCCTATCTACATTGACATGAAAAGAATATATTTGGAAATCATAATGGAAGAGAATATGTATTACCTTTACCAAACGATTTCCCAACCATCTATCCAATAGAATATTAAGGAGTCACAAAGGGTTGATTTGAAGTTATAAGTAGGTGAATACAGTAAAGGAAGGGAAGCTACAAGAGTTCCATATCAACAATGATGGTGTGATTCGGTCTAGAACAAGGTTTTGTGTGCCTTCATCACTTAGGATAAAGAAGGAACTATTGGATAATGTATATAACTCAACGTTCTCCATTCATCCTGGAAGTACCAAGATGTACCGTGATCTCCATGAACACTTATGGTGGGACAACATGAAGAATGATATTGCTGAGTATATCTCAAGGTGATTAATATTCCATCAAGTTAAAGCAGAGATAAAGAGTTCAAAAAGGATGATTCAACCATTTCCTATACCCATGTAAAAATGGGAGAATGTCACTATGGACTTTGTCTTGGGTCTTCTAAATACATCCAATGGAAATAATACGATATGGTTTGTGGTGGACCGACTCACCAAGACTACTCATTTTATCGCTATTTGGGATGATCTCTCTCTTGAACAACATGCAAAGATATATGTGAAGGAAGTGGTGAGACTGCATGTGGTTCCACTCTCAATTGCCTTTGATCCTGATCACATGTTCACATATAAATTTTGGAGGAGTCTTCAATATTTTTTGAGTACTGAGTTGAATTTCAGCACAACCTATCACCCCCAAACTGATGGATATTCTAAAAGGACTATTCAGACACTCGAAAATAATCTAAGAGCATAGTCATTATAATTAAAAGGTGGATGAGATCAAAATATCCCATTGGTTGAGTTCTCATACAACAATTGCTTTAACTTGAGTATTTAGATGGCTTCATATGATGCTCTATATGAAAAAAGATGTAGAACTCAAACATTTTAGGGTGATGTTTGAGAAAGAAAGCTACTTGGACCTGATCTTTTACAAGAGATGAAAGAGAAGGTTTAAACCATCCAAAAACATATCAAATCTACTTAGATTCGACAAAATTGTTATGTTGACAACATTTGAAGAAACTTGAAGTTTGACATTATAGATAATGTCTTACTTTGAATATCACCATGGGAAAGAGTAATGCGGTTTGGAATGAAATGGAATCTTAGACGAATGTACATTGGCCCCTTTGATTTTCTCAATCGAATATGAGAAATAACCTATTGGATTTCACTTACACCATGTATGGATCGAATTCATTAAGTGTTCCATGTATCTATCATGAGAAAGTACATACCAGATCTCTCACATGAACTAAATTCAGAGGTGGTATAATTGGAGGATGAACTCTCATATGAGGAGTAGTCGATAAATATTTCGGACCAAAGAGATAAGGTTATTTTCAAAAAGAAAACCCACTTTGTCAATGTACTGTAAAGTAACCATAAGTATGAAGAAGAAACTTGGGAACCAAAGGAGTTGATGAAGGATAAGTACCCTCACCTGTTAATGTAAAATGAAATTTTGAGGGTGAAATTTCAAGAGGGGAAGAATGTAACAACCCAAAATTTTATCAATGGAATTTCTCCATTCTTATAGTAATTTCATATAGTATCAATCACATAAAATATTTTATAGACAATAATAAAAACATTATAAACAAATAATTAATGAAAAAAGAAGTATTTTTTAGAAGTTAAGGAACCAATATCAATGAAATAGTAACTCGACCTTAAGAATTGTAATATAACCCTAATGAATAGTAAACCAACCAAATTAATAGTATCCTTACCCATGAAATTATAAATAAAATTTAGTAAGCTTATAAAAAAAATTATGGTATAATTATATCATATTCTAAAAAAATAAATGTTTTAAAAATTATTAATTAAGTGTCGGCATTTTTTAGTCGTAAAAATTTAATTACAATTTTTTGATTAATTTAATAACTTAAAAGAAAATGTATCTTCATAAAATGTATTCATAAATTAATATTTTGATTTCTTATTATTTTAATATAATTTTATGAGACCTTAAATAATTTTTCAAAGTGTTATAAAATATGTGATAATTTTAAAATCACTATTTTCTATGTAAGTAATTATTTAATTAAAAATAAAATTACTCCTACATAGAAAATTAGTTTCATAAAATTGATTTCATTTATTAATTTTAGACATCTAAAAATGGTTAGGGTGAATTTTTAGTATTTTTCTAAAATACTTGAATTTTTAGTGAATAGTGAAATATGATAATTTATAGTATATATACATTATAAGTTAAATACACTATTCCTTGAGTCATCGCTGATGTAATCACTATAATCTTGAACTCCCATTAATTATTTTATTATATTAAGTTATAATTTTCAATCTATTCATAGTGCTGAGCCAAAATAATAAACTAATGAATATAATAATGAGAAAACACCCCTCTCCTCCACTATAACTACCACCCCTCACCACCCACTTTTTCACACCTCTAAATATTTGATCCTTGTCAAATTTCTTCCCTAACCTATTTTCCAAGCTCCTCCCCCACATCCAGGATCTCTTGTTCACATCAAAAGATCAAAAATTTTTTTAAGGAGGTTCTCAAGGAGGATAATTGCTAGAGGTAAAATCATCTTTCTTTTTGTTTTAATATCTTTTCAATTTCATTTATTTTATTCTCTTATCCTCACTTTCTATTTTACAAATGGTATGATAACTACAGCATGTTTAATATATTATAATTCTATCATGTTAATGGAATATCCATTATCAAAATCCTATCTCTCTCTCTCTCTCTCTCTCTCTCTTTTATTTTAAAAATGAAATCGTTGCCCATGAGGTGTCAATTTACCAACATCGTGGGTGATATACTTTCATTTTCATTTAACACCTTCAAATATGTTAGTAAAAAAATTATAATATATGAAAAATATTGTAAAATTTATGTTACATCCCTCTATTTGTTCTGGAATTAACATATATATATATAATACTAAATGATAAAAAAAATGACTTTGTTGTGGTAAAGAAATATAAAAAATTAACCTAAAACAATCATCATTAACTTTTAGGTAATAATTCATCTTCATACCATATAAAAAAAATTATTTATAAGATAATTTGAAATTCTATAAGACTATTAATAACATATAATAACAATCTTGGATATTTATCCATATTTTACATGAAATTTAATTCATGTATAAAAGAGAACCAATATTGGAAGCTAAGAAAACGAACACTCTCAAATGATGAAATTAAACTCTACAACTCATCAAAAAGACTATAAATGAACTTAATAAAAGTAAAAAGAAAAATATTCATGTATAAAAGGTTCTTTATTTTTTAATTAATGAATCTAATGTGATTATACAAGACATTAAATTGAAGTGATCATTCAGACATAAGGTAAGGGGAATTATGGAACCTAACTCTGTTTCTTTGGGTTTTTCCTCTTTCACCCCATTTTCAGTATAAATATTTCTTTATTGTTCCTTATATATCATTTCTTCATTGTTATATTATATTTTCCAGGATATACATGTTACCAATATGGTTTTATGAAAAATGTAATGATTTTTCCGAATGAACTCTTCTTTCAAAAAAATATATCTTTCGCTTCTCATGTGGTTATTTCTTCTTCAATAAATATTGATACCAATAATATTATTCCCTTTTTATGTTGGGAACTCCAATGTTTATACATTTATGCTTTATGAAATTAAAACCATTCCTTTCTATGAGTTATTTTATATCTAAGGTTGATATACATTCTATGTGGTATGAATGTTAGTGTAAATGTTATGATGTGATGGGTGCACCTAGAATTATATAGAATAATGTAAATGTTATAATGTGATGGGTGCGCCTAGAATTATATAGCACTCAAATACATTGGATAATGTGATGTATCTCATGAGAAAAAAATGAAATATGTATGAACATGATGCTAGCTTTGTTCACAACTATGTGTCTTAGTTGATCACTAAGACCTCATGTTTCATTTTTATGAATTTCCACATTCCAAGACTTTTTTAACGATTCCTCTCATGATTTTGATCCTATACCTATGTTATGATGATAATTATTATGCTCACCCCATTTTATACTGACTCATGTTCTTATCTATTCTCTTACTGAGCTTTTAGCTCATATTTTTTTGATGTATATCCTCTGGTGATAACTTGTACTAAAGAGAACACGAGGTCTGATAAGATGCTAGATAAGAAGGAATTAAATAAATTTTTATGCTTTGTTTTTTAAATTTTATGTGTGGTCCTAATTTTACAAAGACACTAAACCTTTGGATCTTGGCTGTGTAATGTTTTTTTGTATTTTTTATTTAAAATGATGCATTATGTTATGTTAGAAAATTAGAGTTGGTATACACTGAATCAGTAGTCTCATTATGTTCCTCATTTAGGAACTCATCCCTCTTTCCCAAATTATCGAAATTCTTCTCCTGATGGACACTCTAAGATCATACTAAGAATATAATATTTAATATAAAACTAGATTTTGTAGTCCCTATTATTGTAGATTCTAAATAAAAATATGAAACCATTTTATACAAAATACACCATAACATTTTATAATTTAAACGTATTTTGTTTTTAATTATATGAAATTATTTTAGGACCAGAAACTAAGACAATGTGTGATTTCGAGGCCCAGAGTTCCTGGAATGTTCAATCAAAAAATGTTAACCTTTAAATAACATGCGGAAGTAGTTTTCTTGAAAAAGTATAATAACTCCAAAACGGCACCTCGGATCAAAAATCTTAGGGAACTGCTATGTTCATTATGACAGGTTTACTCTAAGCGCGACTTAAGTATAGTCAGCATAGGCCTCCAGTGAGAAAACCTGAAAATGTAATAACTGTAAATAAAATAATTAAATAAAATTATTTTATTTTTTAAATGCTTATAACTCATGAACAGTTTCTTGGATTAAAAATCCAAGCCCACCGCTAAACTCGTGAGGGTATTATTTCCTTAGGAAGATCCTAACATTGGATAGCACGGGCCAACAGTGGAAGTTAGTTTTTGGCCGTAAATAAATTAATTAAGTAACAATTATTTTATTGTAAAATCGTTATAACTCCTAAACAGAAACTCAGATTAAAAATACGAGAGTACGATTGAGATCATGGGGGAATGTTCCCCTTAGGTGGAGCCTAACCCCGACTAGTAGGGGTTGAGGTTGAAATTTAATTTTTGATATTTTTAAGGTTCATTTAAATAAACATGTGAGTGGGTTTTTCTAACTTTTGAATCAGTGGTAGGATCAAAAATCCGAGGGAACCACTGAACCTAGAATGCCAGGATTCACCTAAAGAGGACTTAACTTCAGCCAGTATGGGCCGAACAAAAAAGATAATTTTCAGACCTTTTAAGAAAAATAAAAAAAAAATTTAAAAAGTTATTTTGTTTCCTTTATCCTTGACGAGCAACGAAATGTAGATGTTGTAGTACAACGATGAGGTAGCGACGAGGTACATTAATGGAACTTGTGAATAACTCATTAACATGTAGCATAAATATGTTTTAATGATGTGACATCACAACATAACAAAAATTTTGTGAAATATTTTCTTTTAATAGTTGACGCGTTGGTGGAATGAGGATTAAACTGTGAAGATTCTCTAACGAACCTCCGATGGATTTTCTCCCCACTGAAGAATGATGAGTGCTGACGGGACATCGTCGACTTCAACATAATTCGAAGAACGATGAACTCCATCGACCTCTTGGACCCTCAAGGATGAAATGTTGCAAAAAAAACTTCAATGAGGTAGGTTTTTGAATTATTTAATGTTTTCCCCTGTATTTATTCTAAACAATGAACGCGGATTATCCCACAAACAGGTTAATCCACAGATCGTGTTTTCTTGCGGGAGGGTGTCATTCTTGGGTGTGATATTTGAGATTAATTTTATTGACGATAGAGTTGTAATCCCAAGCCTCCCATACTTTAAACCTCTAACACAAAGGTTGTAAGACGAAACAAAAAAGGCTCGACCCCCCTTCACCTTGTGCATTCATGGTGGAATTTTTTTTGAACGGTGGCAAGGAAAGTTTGAGGCCATCACAGTGAAGGCTGCAGGCCAACAATTTGAAAAATGGACCACCAAAGCAACTCTGGTGGCCCACGTCGGTGGCCACAGGAAAAGGGAGGCTATGCGCTATGGAGGCAGGAGAGCCACGCCTGGTGGTGCGCTGGGGCGGCAGGAGAGCCGCGCCTAGCGGTGCACCGCAGCGGTAGGAGAGCCGCGCCCGACGCACGCTGCAGCGGAATGGAAGGAGGCCGCGGCCCGTCGGCCGCAACATTGAGTTTGAAATGCGGTTCCACCGAGCACCGCATATAGGAGAGTCCCACATTCGCGGTCTGCGTTGAACAAAGTGGCTGGCCGAGCTGACCAACCAAACATTCCCCCACCTAGACTGGCCGAACCGGTTCGGGCTGTACCGGATCGGCCGAGCTAGTTCGGGCCGAACTAGGCTGGCCCTTCGGGCTAGGCCGAACTGGCCAAACCCCCAGCTAGTTGGACTAGACTGCTCGAGCGGCCCTGTCAGTTCCTTGATCTAGTCCATTTTAGAAGAATGGGCTGGTGAGTTAAATCTAGGTTGCATAGACCGTAATGCGGCCCTGGTGGAAAAAAGAGACCGTCTCGCCCAAGTGTGCCGGGCTGGATAAAACCAAGTCACTGGGAGACTCGGCGGTTTGGACCCATGACCAACCTGAGCGAGGCTTAGTGAGGCCTAATGGGCCAGGTAGGCAATAAGGGTCATGCAGGACCTCAGGCCAGGATTGGTCAGGTCGGTCCGAACGAGTCGTACCGGGCCCGGATATAACCGACCCCTATTTACTAAAACTCTAATAACTCGCAGACCGGGTGTCCGATTGATGCACCATCTATGGAAAAATAACCCTTACGATGAGGTAGTCCTTAAGAGATACCCTATGGTATTTTTAGCGGGGGTTGGCATACGACCGGGTTGGATTGGACTCGAATCTAACCAGGTCCTTTTTACTAAAATGCCCATATCTTACAGACCGGGCGTTTGTTTGACGCGTTGTCTATTTAAATGGAACCCTTATGATAAGGCGGTCTTTGGGATATTCTACATGGGACTTTATGGTAGTTGAGGTAAAACTGAGGGCTCCAGCACCAACCATTTGGATCCTTAGTGGCACGAAAGATGAGCAACGACCGTATAGATCCTTAGTTGCCCGGAAGACAAGCAACAGCTGTGTGGATACTTAGTGTCCCGATAGACAAGCAGTATCCATGTGGATCTTTAGTGGCCAGACATAAGAGAAATAGCTATGTGGATCCTTAGTTGTCTGATAGATGAGCTTTAATCATGTGTATCCTTATTGGCCTAGTAGATGTGCAACGATTCATCTAGGATGAGTCCCTCAACAGTATAAAACATTCATCACTATAGTCGATGAAACTTCTTCCTATTATTTAGATTGAACCTAGTGTGAGTTTTCCTTACTTTTTGGCTTTGTTTTGTTGTTTCTTTGGTGTATTTCTCCTTAGTGGACTGGGGTCCCCTACTGAGTACTGTGTTACTCACCCCTACACGGGCTTCGCCCGCACGTGTTGTGTCTTATGCAGATGACAGATATTTGGATAGAGGACTTAGTGGTTTAGGAGCTAATGGGGCCTAGTAGGATCGAGTGGACATGAAATACTACCTCATCTTCCATTAGCTACACTAATCTTACCATCAGGTGGGATTTTCAACAGATGGCTACTTGTGTCCCTTTGTAATTTCTTATTTTCATTTTTTTATTGGGTTTGTATTCTGGCCCACTTGTTTTCAGTTGCACTTGTAATCAGCACTTGTTTCAGTGTACTTGTTTCCCCTTTTAGTTTGTGGGACGTGGTTGTGTGTGTGTGTGTGTATTCATATAGGTACTCAGAAAAATTCCTCCTACTTGTAGGTTGATTCCTTCAGTGCTAGTCACTAACCCATGGCCTTTGGGAGGTGTTCTTGGGGTATGTCACGACACGGGCCCCAGGGTATGGGTCATGACGAAGTGGTATCAGAGGTAAGACGATTGTACCTCAAAGACTGAGAGTCTATTTTTTTTGTTTTTGGGCAATATTGTTGAGTGTCTCAGGTTAGACTTTTAGTTCTCTAGAGTCTAGTGTTGGTGCGGCAGCCGACGTATCAATGCACAAGGACCCCAAATAATAATTTTCGGATCTAAACATAAAAACACTAGTTACATAAGTGTCTCTTCATGTTCTTTTGAATAAAATTCAGATCACCAGGTATAATCTATTTACCATGGTCCATCTTGATCTATTTTAGGATGCCTCCATGCTGACATCCAGGTTGGTTCCCGATACATGGTCATGAGGACAGTCTGCCTAGATATTAGGTGTCTATTAATGGACCAGTTTCTAGAAATGGCCCCACCGAGTGGTGTACCAGTGTTTCCACCACCTGTTGATCAGCTAGAAGGCCCACCTCTAGTGGTTCAGATGGATGCAGCTTGCTAGACTGGGTCGTGGATGACTCCTTTGGCAGTTAGCGATGAGGTACATGGTTTGAATTTGTGTTAAGGGCATCTGAGGCAATTATCACCCGAGATGCAGGGTCAGCAAGACCAACGGATTGAAGGTTAGAAAAGTAAGTCATGGAACCAAAGGGTTCATTGGAGGGAACATTCTAGTTTTTAGAAGGGAAGGCATTGATATGATTTTCGTGAAAAGGGAAATCTCGTTTGAGATTGTACCACCATTCATGTTGTAGGGCAGGAGAGGAGGCAGTTGCAGACCATCGAGGCTTATAACCCCAGAACACCAGGGTTGAATCAAGTTACGATGCGTGTCATTATACATTATCTATAGTATTGAAAGACACTTGTACTAGTGATTTCCCTTTTCTTCCACTTCTTCTTGTTTGTTACCTATAGGTTCTGTTTAATACCATTGACTTGAACCTCACATTTAGAGGTTTCTACAGGAGGACATCCAATGAACACACACTGGTGTTGACTGTGTGACTTGAATCTTGGAGGAGAGAGTATCAGTTGGGATCTCTAGGTAGTAGCATCAAGGCCTTACAACATATTTCTTAGTATTGATTCGTACCATTCATGCAAGGATTTATAGTACTAGGCAAAGGATGTGGTTCATCTGTAGATATGGAACCCGATTTTCCTTTATCGACAGGGGAAATCCTTATAGTACTTTATTGACTCAGGCAGAGGAGGGTGTTGCCAATTCTTATTTAGTTGGCTAGTTCGAAAATCTGTGTAGTGAATGTAACGATTCCTCAAGTTCCTTAGTGATAGTAGAGTGTTAGAACGTCTCCCTTGATTATGTTCCATATTTAACTCTCTGTTGAGAGTAATACTTCTAATTTGATCTATACCCTAGGATGACACTGATATCCACACCCACATATCAGATAGCTCCTGTAGAGCTTCGTGAATTGAGGGTTCAAATGGAGAACTTATGGGGGAAGGGATAAGTAAGATCCAATGTTTGAGGTTTTGTGTGGATTACCAGCACTTTAACCATGTGGATGTGGAGAATTAGAACCCACTATGAAAGGGTCGATGGGAATATCAATCAATTAAAAGAGGTATCCTTTCACATGGATGGAAAGGTTCTCGTAGGCTTTTATGTAGATGAGATAGCGGAGATTGCTGGAGTTCATCTAGGACTATGACTTTGAGATATTCTATAATTTTGGGGAGGAAAACATAGATACAGATGTGCTTAACAGGAGGATCAGTTTGCAGCTACTGAGTGGGGTGATAGAGCAGCTAGCTACGATGTAGATATCCTTTGTGGATGACAATGGAGAAGCTTATCTTCATTCGATGACTATTACTCCCCCACTCTTACAGCGAGTCAGGGAGGCATGATTGGTGGATATTTACTACGACGCCCGATGTGCTCATTTATCCTCAGGAAATGCTCCTAATAGATTTTTGATAGTTGGGGAGCACGCCATCCTTTTCAGATGGCACAACACAGTACTAGTGGTGTTGCAGGAGGAGGTGTTGAGGGAGTTCCATACATCCCCTTTGGAGGTACATCTTGGAGTGGAAAAGATCTTCCAGGACCTCTGATGCCAGTACTGGTGGCCAGGAATGAAGAAAAAAGTGGCTTATTTTGTCTCACGATGCCTCACTTATCAGCAAGTGAAGGTCGAGAAACAGGTTCTAGCAAGATTGCCTCACCCACTTGAGGTATCAGAGTGGAAATGAGGCTGTATCTCAATGGACTTTAGGATAGGGTTACCATGTACATCCAGAGGCCATGATTCTATCTGGGTGATCTTTGACCAACTTATGAAGCCAGATAACTTCCTACCCATATGGGAGTAGGGACCAGTAGATGGCTTGGGATGTCTTTATGTCCAGGAGATAGTGTGGCTCCTCATAGTTCCATCGACAATTGTCTCAGACCGTGATGCACACTTTACATCCCAGTTGTGGAAGGGATTATATGCGGCGTTCAGGACTCAACTACACTTGAGAAAAACTTTTCATCCCCAGACAGATGTTTAGATGGAGCGGACCATACAGAACCTGGAGGACATGCTTCAGGCTTTCATCCTTTATTTTGGTCATAGTTGGGAGGACCACCACCACTGGGCGAGTTTGCATATAACATAAAATATCACTCCCCCATTGGCATGACACCGTTCGAGTCCATGTATGGGTGGCCTTGCAGATCACCTCTATGATGGAAAGACCCAGGGGGTCAGTGCTCATGGGTCCAGAGTTAGTACAAGATACCAATGATAAGGTGAACATTATCCAAGAGAAAATGAGGATTGCGCAGAGTAGGCATAAGTTTTATACTGATAAGAGACGGAGACCCTTAGTGTTAGAGGAGGGAGACCATGTGTTCCTTTGGGTCTCACCCTGAAGAGGATTGGAGAGATTTGACTGTGGTTCCAAGATATCTACGAGGATCATCAGACCTTTTCAAATACTAAGTAGTGTTGGCGATGTGGCGTATCTCTTATCTCTCCCCTATAGATGAACCGAGTGCACGATATTTCCACATGTCTCAACTAAGTAGATACATGCATGATCCAACGCACGTTATCGACTAGGGTGGGCTAGACATTGACAATGGGTGATGTTTGCGGAGTTCCTGATGGAGATAGATGATCGACAAGATTAGGTCCTACATCCACGTTCGAATCCTATGGTGCACATTTGGTGGCATCATTAGAATCTCCCGGAGAGCACATGGGAGCGGGAGGCTCATATTCATGCTCAGTACCCCCATTTTTTTGATTATCCATTGTTTTAGCTTTCAGGGATGTACAGCCCTATGGTAGGGAGAATGTGACATCTCGGAATTTCCATCCATTTTTTCAATTATATTGAATTATTTTGAGACTAGGAAGTGAGACGGAGTGCGATTCCAAGGCCCGGAGTGCCCAGAATTATCCGTCAAAAAATTTTATGCTTCAAATAACACGCATGAGAGATTTTCTTGAAAATGATTAATAAATCCTAAATGGGTGCCCAGATCAGAAATCTGAGGGCACTGTTGCATTCAGGATTGTGGGTTTACCCTAAGTGCAACTTAATTTTAGTCGGCGTAGGCTTCTATTGAGAAAACCTGAAAATGGAATAACTATAAATAATAGAATTAAATAAAATCATTTTACTTTTCAAATTATTATAACTCACGAATGGTGACTCAAATTAAAAATATGAGACCACCTCTAAACTCATTAGGGTATGCTTTCCTTAGGGAGATCCTAACTTTGGCTGGAATGGGCCAATAGTGGAAGTTAGATTTTGCATGTAAATAAAATAATTTACAATTATTTTGTTGTCAAATCCTTATAACTCCTAAATGGGTACTCAAATTAAAAATCTAAGGGCAGTTTAGAGCTCATGGGGGTGTTTTCCCCTTAGGAAGAGCCTAACCTTGACCGGAAAGGGTTGAGGGTGAATGTTAATTTTTGAAATTTTTTTAAGGTTCACTTAAATAAACATGTCAGCGGGTTTTTTTAACTTTTGATCCGTTGCTCGGATCAAAAATTTGAGGGAACCGTTAAACTCAGAATGCCCTGATTCACTTATAAAAGACTTAAATTCACCTAGAAAGGTCCAAATGAAAAAAAGTAATTTTTGGACTTTTTGAGAAAAATAATTTAATAAATTAAAAAATAATTTTATTTCCTTTCTCAGTGACGAGTGGCGACACAGAGACGCTGTGGTGCAACAATGAGGTAGCGACGAGGCATATTAATGGAATTAATTAATGGCTCATTAACACGCATTCCAACGACGCTTTAGTGACGTGACGTTGCAGTGTAACAGAAACACTGTGATGTCATTTCTTTTAATAGTTGAAGCCTTGGTGGAACAAGTATTAAACTATAAGGATTCTCTAACAAACCTCTGATGGATCTCCTCCCCAAAGAAGAATGACGAAAACTGGTGGGATGTCATCGACTTCGACGCACTTCGAAGAATGATGAAAACCATGTTGTACCCCACACTCTTTGATTTTCATGATCACAATCACTTTCATATTTGTCTAACATTGTGTTTTAAGTGTTGTGGATGATAGGCAAGAGATTGCCAAAGGAATGGCCCAAGAAAGCATCTCAAGTGGACTGAAATTCAGTCCACCGGCCAGCCGGTGGCTTCACCACCGGCCAGCCGATGGAGCCTGGACAGAAGGCATCCTTTTGTCCAGACCACCGGCCAACCGGTGGCACACCAGCGGCCAGCCGGTGGCACCCAGACTCAAGGGGTAGCTACTGCCTCCCCACCGGCCAACCGGTGGCCTCAGCACCGGCCAGCCGGTGGCACCCAGCAGAACAGTGGGAGCTACTGTCTCCACACCGGCCAACCGGTGGCCTCAGCACCGGGCAGCCGGTGGAGGCTGAGCCCGAATCCTATGCCTTTTTGCACACACCGGTCAGCCGGTGGGACTGTACCGGCCAGCCGGTGGAGCCAGTCAAACTAGCCGTTACAGTTTGACCAGGCTGGCCCACTTGGCTCCCAACGGCTCTTTAAGCCTTTCCAACGGCTCCAAAGCCCTCCAACGGATACTTGAAGGTTCCTAGCCTATAAATAAAGGCTAAGGAAGCCCCGGACACTCACCGGAACTATTGTGAATCCAACGGACACTTTTTCCATCATTCGGCAATCCTCCGGAGAGCCACTTCAAAGGAACCCCAAGTGCTCCAACCAACTTCCAATCCAAGGAGCACCTCAAGAAGCTTGGGAGAGCACGCTACATCAACTCCATCATACCTTGGCGCCCAAGTCTTCCTCACATACGGGTTTTATTGTTTTATTTATTTTGAGCTTTAAATTTGGGTTTGTGCCTACAAACCCCAAACCCTTTTCTCATCTCCCTTTCTTTTGGGTTTCACACCACCATTAAGGTGTGAAGAGGTTTCTTCAAGCCTTTCCTTTTAAAGGGCTTGAGTTTTCGGTGAGCTAGCCTTCACCCGTTAAAAAGGCTAGTGGGTTCTTGCTATTCCATTGAAAGCAAGTGGGTTCTTGCTTAACCACAAAAAGCAAGCTGTAATAGGTCCTAGTGCTACCTCAAAGCCTAGTGGGTTTCTTGCTAAAACCATTGAAAAGCAAGCGGTAGGAATCTCTCAACGGTTGAGTTGGGAGCGGAGACGTAGGCCGGTTTTTGGCCGAACTCCGTTATCAATTTTGTGTGTCTTGCCTCTTTATTTCCGCTGCATTCTTTACTTTGATTTTAAATTGTTAATCATTTTTTAAAAGGCAATTCACCCCCCCTCTTGCCATCATTCCTCGTTTGTTCCGACCCAACAATTGGTATCAGAGGGAAGATTTGAGTAATACCCTAACCCGGTTTCAAATTTAAGATCCATTAAGATGGCATCAACTTCTTTCGCCCCCGAGGGCCTCTCATTGGGTCGGGCTCCATTTTTTGATGGGACCGACTATAATTATTGGAAAACCCGCATGACCACTTTTTTAAGAAGCATAGGATATCCCATATATAAAATTGTCATGCAAGGTTATACTTTGTCTACCCCCGATGAATCCAAATGGACCCCCACCGATATAAAGAATTTTGAGCTTGATGGCAAAGCCATGAACGCTCTCCATTGCGGCCTAGACCAAAATGAATTCAATCGAGTGTCTACTTGCACCTCCTCACATGAAATTTGGAAACTTTTAGAAGTAACTCATGAGGGCACTAACAAAGTCAAAGACACTAGATTGGATATGTATAGACAAGACTTTGAATCTTTTTCCATGCACCCAAATGAATCAATTTCTGAAATGTTTACTCGCTTTACTGACGTGTGCAATGGAAGGAAATCTCTTGGTGATGATGTTTCAGCCGAGACGATGGTCAAGAAGATCTTATGGGTCCTTCCGAGCTCATGGGCACCAAAGGTGACGGCGATCCAAGAAGCTAAGGACGTCAAAAATATGCCGGTAGAGGAGCTCATCGGATCTCTCATGACTTATGAGATCACGATGAGGAGGCAAGCTCAAAAGGAGGGCACACCAATCAAGACACCAAAGAACATTGCCCTCAAGGTACAAAAAGAAGTAAGCTCCTCCTCCTCCTCATCATCTTCATCTTCCTCATCATCAAGCGGCGACTCGGAAATGGAGAATCTCGCCCGCCAAATGCATAAATTTATGAAGAAGCACAAGAAGAAGAAATCTCGCAAGGCGCGAAAGCAAGAACCCACCGAAAAATCCGAGCCCAAGGTAAAATGCTACGGGTGCGGCGAAAAGGGCCATTACAAGCCCGATTGCCCACTCAACAAGAAACGGGCCAAGGAAAAAGGAAAGAAGAAGGTCCTCAAGGCGACATGGAGTGACACCTCATCATCCTCCTCCTCCTCCTCCTCGAGCGACCAAGGTCCAAAATGCCTAATGGCATTTCATGAGGTAACATCTTCCGACTCCTCCTCCTCTTGTTCTTCAAATTCAAATTCTTTAAATCATCTTTCTTATGAAGAACTCTCACACGCTAGAGACCAACTAGAAAAAGGTTTTCATGCTTTATCGTCAAAATTTGTTGCTTTAAAAAAGTCTTTCAAAAAACTCTCCTCCGAAAAAGAACAACTTCTCAAAGAGAAGGAGGAGATGTCCCTAAAAATCCAAAATTTTCCAAATGTTGATTCTTTGGAATCAACCATCAAAGACCTAAGGGAGACCCTAGCTAAGTTCACCCAAGGGGAACAAAATTTGAACAATCTCCTAGGTTCCCAACGAATTTCTAGGACCACTCAAGGACTTGGCTATACCAACCAAGCCTCCTCCTCCCATGCACCCACTGTTTTTGTAAGGGGGAGCTCCGCTTACAAATTTTGTAATTATTGCAAGAAGACCGGGCACCTTATTTATGAATGTAATTGTAAAAATGCCCGGTACGGTCAACCCAAATCTTTTTACTTTTCGGACGAATTTTATAGGAGAAGACCCGCTATGAGACAAGTTTGGATTGAAAAATCCCTTCTTGCGAGTCTCTCCGGGCCAAAATTTATTTCCTCTCCCCGGTGATCTTTTGTTTTATTTAGGGGGAGTTAGGATCATTTTAGTCTTTTTGTCTTTCAATTTCAACACTTGGTATCAAAAGTTTCATTTCAAAATATTCAATACGAATTTTTCATTCAAAACTTTCAGTTCAAACTTTTGATTCAAAACTTTCAATTCAAATTTCAAATCTCAATTGGTTTTTTGATTCAAAACTTTCAATTCAAACTGTTATTCAAATTTTCATTTCAAATTTCATTTGGTTTAAAAATCTCTATCTTGTTTTTCAAAGTCTTCCCTCAATCAAGTTTTATGCCCCATTCTATTTTGATAATCACAAAGGGGGAGAAATTTCTTGATTGATTGGGGGAGAATCTTTTCTCTCATGCTTAGTATTTATTTTCAATTTATCTTTTAGGCATGCCCTTCATTTAAGTTTTTACATTGCTTAGATAAGTGATTGTGATCATCAAAATAGGGGGAGATTGTTGTACCCCACACTCTTTGATTTTCATGATCACAATCACTTTCATATTTGTCTAACATTGTGTTTTAAGTGTTGTGGATGATAGGCAAGAGATTGCCAAAGGAATGGCCCAAGAAAGCATCTCAAGTGGACTGAAATTCAGTCCACCGGCCAGCCGGTGGAGCCTGGACAGAAGGAATCCTTCTGTCCAGACCACCGGCCAACCGGTGGCACACCAGCGGCCAGCCGGTGGCACCCAGACTCAAGGGGTAGCTACTGCCTCCCCACCGGCCAACCGGTGGCCTCAGCACCGGCCAGCCGGTGGCACCCAGCAGAACAGTGGGAGCTACTGTCTCCACACCGGCCAACCGGTGGCCTCAGCACCGGCCAGCCGGTGGAGGCTGAGCCCGAATCCTATGCCTTTTTGCACACACCGGTCAGCCGGTGGGACTGTACCGGCCAGCCGGTGGAGCCAGTCAAACTAGCCGTTACAGTTTGACCAGGCTGGCCCACTTGGCTCCCAACGGCTCTTTAAGCCTTTACAACGGCTCCAAAGCCCTCCAACGGATACTTGAAGGTTCCTAGCCTATAAATAAAGGCTAAGGAAGCCCCGGACACTCACCGGAACTATTGTGAAGCCAACAGACACTTTTTCCATCATTCGGAAATCCTCCGGCGAGCCACTTCAAAGGAACCCCAAGTGCTCCAACCAACTTCCAATCCAAGGAGCACCTCAAGAAGCTTGGGAGAGCACGCTACATCAACTCCATCATACCTTGGCGCCCAAGTCTTCCTCACATACGGGTTTTATTGTTTTATTTATTTTGAGCTTTAAATTTGGGTTTGTGCCTACAAACCCCAAACCCTTTTCTCATCTCCCTTTCTTTTGGGTTTCACACCACCATTAAGGTGTGAAGAGGTTTCTTCAAGCCTTTCCTTTTAAAGGGCTTGAGTTTTCGGTGAGCTAGCCTTCACCCGTTAAAAAGGCTAGTGGGTTCTTGCTATTCCATTGAAAGCAAGTGGGTTCTTGCTTAACCACAAAAAGCAAGCTGTAATAGGTCCTAGTGCTACCTCAAAGCCTAGTGGGTTTCTTGCTAAAACCATTGAAAAGCAAGCGGTAGCAATCTCTCAACGGTTGAGTTGGGAGCGGAGACATAGGCCGGGTTTTGGCCGAACTCCGTTATCAATTTTGTGTGTCTTGCCTCTTTATTTCCGCTGCATTCTTTACTTTGATTTTAAATTGTTAATCATTTTTTAAAAGGCAATTCACCCCCCCTCTTGCCATCATTCCTCGTTTGTTCCGACCCAACAAACCATTGACCTCTTGGACCCTCAAGGATGAAATGCTGTGGCAACAGACATCAACGAGGCAAGGGTTTGAATTATTTAAACTTTTCCCCATTCTTTATTCTAAACGACGTACACAAATTAAAAAATGAATAGGTTAATCCGTGAATCATGAGTTATTTTGGGAGGGTGTCATTCTTTGGTTTTCTATTCGGGATTAATTTTATTGTTGATAGAATTGTAATCCCAAGCCTCCCCTGCTTTAATCCACTAACACAGAGGGCGTAGGCTGACACAAACAAGGCCCGAACCCACTCTCCTTCGTGGGTTCTTGGTTTAAATGTATTTCAAATGGCAGAAAGGCAAGTTCGATTCCTTCATAGTGAAGGCGGAAGCCCTACGGTCTCATAGGCATAGACTATTTGAATAACGGACTACCAGAGTAACTCTGGTGGACCGAAAAAGGAACCGCCAGCGTGCCGACGACATCAGCTGACAGGGGTCCACGATGGTGGACACAGGTATAGGGAGGTGGCGCACCCAAAATCATGCCATGGTGAAAATAGAGCTGCGGCCCACTGGCCATGGCAGTGCGGCAAAGGGGACGCACGCCTGTAGGAGCAGCGCGCCTGGTGCCTGCCGCGGCAGAATGACAGGAGGCCGTGGACCGTCAGCCGTGACGTTGAGATGGAAATGCTATTCCACTGGGAACCGCATGGGGGAGTAGCCTGCATCCAAAAGCCGCACTGAAAAAACAAGTTGGCTGGGTTGACCTGCCACACACTCCACCACCAGGACCGGCTGAGCCAGCCCGGGCCAAACCAGGTTGGCCCTTCGGGTCCGGATGATCCGGGCTAGTTGGACCGGCCCGTGCGAGTGGCCCAGTCAATTCCTTGAGCTATTCCATTTTATCATACCTGGCTGATGAGTTAATGCTGCGTCATATAGGCCGCTTTGTAGCTCATGTGGGAAAAAGAGACTGGCCCACCCGAGTTGGCCAGACTGGATAAAACCAAGTCACTGGAAGACTGGGCGGTTTAGATGCACGAACAAACTAAGCTAGGCCCAGTGAGGCCTAATGGGCCAGGCAGACAAGACATGTTATACGGGACCCCAGGCTGGGATTGGTCGTGTCGGTTTGACCGAGTCAGAACGGGCCCGGTTGCTACCGACCCCAGTTTACTAAAATTCTAATAACTCGTAGACCGGGTGTCCGATTGACACGCCGTTTGTGGCATGAGGACCCTTGCGATGAGGTGGTACTTCTGAGATACTCAACGACAGTTTTTGTGGGGGTTATTGTCTGGCTGGGATGGATCGTACTTGAATCTAACCTGACCCTTTTTACTAAAATGCCCATATCTTATAGACCGGGCGTCTGTTCGACGCACCGTCTATTGCGATGGAACCCTTATGAAGAGATGGTCCTTTGGGTTATTATATGTGGGACTTCTTGGTGGCTGATGTATTAATAATGGCTTTAGAATCATTCATGTGGATCGTTAGTGGCCTCACAAATGAGCAGTAGCGGTGTGGATCCTTAGTGGCCTAGCAGACGAGCAGCAGCCGTGTAGATCTTTAGTGGTCTGACATAAGAGAAGTGCTTTACAAGGGATAATTCTCTCAATAGTATGAAACGTTCATCACTATAGTCGATGAATCTTATTCCTATGATTTATATTGTACCTGGTGTGAGCTGTCCTTAATTTAGGGCTTTGCTTTGTGGTTTCTTTGTGGTTGCTTTGTGGTATTTCTCTTTAGTGGATTGGGGTCCCCTATTGTGTACTGTTTTACTCACCTCTGCACGGGCTTTGTCCACATGTGCTGTGTCTTGTGTATAGGATAGAAGTTTTGATGGAGGAATTGGTGGACTAGGAGTAGGCGGGGCTCAGTAGGATCAGGTAGAGATGACATACTACCTCAGCTTCCCATAGCTACACAACTCGTACCATCAGGTGGGGTTTTATGTGGATGGCTACCCAAGTCCCTTATTTACATTCCTGTTTTCATTTCTTTTGTTGGGTTTTTATTTTGGCCCACTTATTTTCATTTTTACTTGTACTCATCTTTTGTTTCAGTATACATGTTTTCCCTTTTCAGTTTGTGGTATGTGGTTCTGCATGTGTGTACATACATGCACTAATGAAAAATTCCTCCCACTTACAGGTTGACACCTTTGGAGCTAGTCTCCAACCATTGGCCTTCAGGAGGTGGTCTTGGTGTATGTCATGGCATGAGCCCTGGGGGAAGGGTCATGACATACACAAAGTAAATTAATCCTTAAGTGTTGAAAGAAAGACTTTTCCAACTAAGGTGGAGCATAGATCGACTTCAACCAACATACAAGAATAGTGACCAAAACTAACATTTTTAGTTTCCTTATCCATATTTATAGGAACACTAATAGATAATGAAATATCAAAAAAAATTATTGGATTCAGAGGATACAATTATGTCCATAAACGCTATCCCATACCTATATAGATGAATTCTTAATCAAAATGGGATTGAAATTATAGTCCAGTTTTGGAACATGCAAAAAACAAGGCTTGAATGACACAAAGACAAATCATTAAGCCTTAATATTCAATTCCTTTGATGGAGATAACAAATGAAAGTAGCCACGACCCATCAACAAAGATATCTATGATTTGAAAACCCAAATAGATGGGAGAAATTAACTAAATCCTCTAACCTCCATGGACTAGAACCCCAAAGATGAATTAAGCGAGAAATAATGGAGTGCTTATAGAACCTAATATTCACTGAAATAGATTCCTCATTGGAAACACAAGTGAGATGTTACCCTTCTTCTAAATTAAACCAATATATACATCCTTAAATCAAAGGAAAAGTTGTTTTTCAATTTCGTCAATGTATTTTCCATTCACAAACTCCTCATGTTCAGGAGATTTTTTGATTTTCTTGGAACCATCCAATGATCCAATCTTCCCAATATAATTATTAATATTTATTCATTTATAGAATTTATAATATTTTTTTCATTATAATTAATAATATTTAAATATAATAAATAATTATTAATAATATTTATAAATAATTAATATTAAATAAAAAAATATAACTAGTAATTTATTGTGAAACCTTTTGTATTTAAATATAATATAATTTTTTTATTTAATTATACATTTATATAATTAATAATATTAGGTGAAATATTTTTTTGAATTAATATAATTAATAATTATTAGTTTTCATTATATATAATTAATTATATATATTTATTTTAAATATCTTAATAATATTTAATTAGTGTAAATATATATATATATATATATATATATAATATAATCATTTACATAGAAATATATTTTAATATAAACATATAAATATTTAAATACAAGTAAATATAGAAATAATAATATATTTGTTATAATATATATTAATAAATAAAAAGTTCATAAATTTATCGAATAACCTCACTTAGTCAATCGGAATAACCTTCCAATCAGAGGCTAGGGAGATAAGTTATGAACCCCATTGGTCTCCCAAGACCACTATTTTTTTCTTTTACTTTGGGATTTATCAATGCTAATGAATATGCTATTATTAACACTAAATTTATTGATGATAAAATTTTACTTTATGAGCACTAAATTTAGTAGTGATAAAATGTTACTTTATCAGTGATTTTTAAAAAGTGTAGATAAAGGCCTTGATCTATTTTTAAAAGAACCATATTCACTACACCACTAGACCATGTTCTTACAGATGCCAACCCTTCTTGATTTTGGTGTGTAACATTTTGGACGAATTGACTTCAAAAATTGAAGTTATGTAATTTGAAACTTAGTTTTAAGGATATCTAAACTAATCATATATTTGTTTTTTTATTTTTCATCATGACAACAGTCTATTTTCATGTGTATATATGTGCCTATATCTATTTATATATGTGTGTGCACACACACACAATTGTGTGTATTTAATTTGTTTTTATGTATTTTTCTATGTCTCTCTCTCTCTGTATATATATAGATATTTATATATTTTTATAGATATTTATATATTTTTATATAAATACACTCACACATATATAATTATAAGTATATTCCTTAATTTGTTTTAATATTTTTTGTATATTTATGTATGAATGTATTAGAATTTATAACCATATTCTTTAAATTTATAGTTTATACTTTATAATTTATACAATATATATATATTTATTTATATTTGTTTGTGTATTTATACATGTATATTTGTATGTTTGTGTGTACACACACACCCAGAAATATACAAATGTGCATGTTTAATTTATTTTTTTGTATATATGTTTGTGAACACACACACCCCCCAATATGAAATGAAGGATTTATATATATTATTTTATATGCTTTATATATGTATGTATTATAATTTATAAATATATTTTTTCAAATTTATACTTATATATAATTTTCATATGTAATTAATGATAAATTTTATGCATACATTCTATATATTTATTTATATTTGTTAAATATGAATACTATGATGAGTTTATAAGGATTGAACGAAACTCTTTCAATACAAGAAAAGAAATTAGAAACCTCAAAACCCATGACCAACCATTCATGAAACAAAAACCACAAAAAAATAAAATAAATATCACTATGTACCTTTTTCTAATGAACCAATACTATAATCTTCAATTATAGTGGTTTGATGAAGATACCTTAGAGACAACAAAAAGACTCCCTCCTCCATGGTGTATCCATGAGCTAAACCAAATCACCTGATTCTTGAGTGAGATTCTTCTTCACTGAATGATATGCTAGTATCTCAAAAGGTAAGAGGAAGAAGAACAAAGCTTTAGAATATGAGAGAATTAACAGGGAGACGTAGGAAAACTTTTCCACCCCATATCGATGGCTAAATGTCCTTATATATCCCTCATGGATGCTCTTGAGTATTCATTCATTTACTCTTACGTTTCATAATGTTCGAGTAATTCATATATTTACAATGCTCACAACCCCTTCAACTATCCAAATCTGCCATACATTTCATCTTATGAAAATTTTTCTATTAATGATATCATTTCATGGAAGATGATTCAAATATTAACTATTTAATATTTTGATGCCATGATAATAATAGGAAGAAATTATAATCATTCAATACAAATTAAAACATTATAATATAGATTTGATAGCATCTATGATATCACTATATCGTAATCAACGACATTCCAAAACCAAAAAAATACCAAATTCAATTCTTTTATATATTTTTTTACAATATGATATAACTATATCATGAATTATGATATAGCCTAAAACATATCACATTTGTAAATGATTTAGGGAACTTATTCTTCAATATACCACTTGCACTGAAGACTCATAAACTAAGTGTTGTTTAACCAAATATTGACTAATATATAATAAATTATGAAACCCTTTCCAAAACCCATTTTTGATATATTCATAAACACTTTTGGAAAGATATTATCTAATTCATAGTGTATCACATCATATGAAACACCTTGTGAATACACATCCAAACAATCTATTTGGATAAAATATAAATCAATTTTAGAGCATCTTTATAAGTTTTTTACACTCGATCCCCATTCAGTTGATCAAAAAGTGTGACCACATGAGTGTTTTTATTGCCCTGCCACCCTAGACCACTCTTCTAGTGCCTGAAATAATGGACACTACATAAATTCAAGAATTCCTCACCATAAAATAGAGTGTGATGCCCTCCCGACCATATGTATGTTTTATTTTATGCTTAGTTTGTTTCTATTTTTATTTTAATGGATTTTAGGAGATAGGATCATGATTTTGGATTTTTGGGAGAAATAGGTTAGATGAACAATCTACTTACGACTATTAGTAATCATGCAGTGACCATGCGATATAGATTTGTAAAATCCAGTGGTGTTTTGTATGGTTTAAGTATGGTTTATCTAACCATGGGAGATTCCTAGGTACACCATGTAGATGGTTTTGTTTGGGTATAGAGGATGTTGCATGGCTTTCACATGGTTTGTCTAACCATGTGACTATTCCTCAGTAACTATGTAGTTCTATTTTCAATGGGTAGTAGCTACCACATGGTAAGCACATAGTTTATCTAACCATGTGACCTGTGCAGCCTTCTTAAAATTAGAAAATTACACAGATTACCTTGGGTTTTAACCCAAATCTCACAAAAATCTCTCATTATCCCAACCTATCCATTCCTTGATGTTTTAAGAGGTTCTCCCCTAGGTCTCTGAGTGATTATCTATCTATTTGAGTGGATCTATTCATGGTATGTGTGAATCTTCTCTCAATTACTCCTCTTTTCTCTTGACCTACTCTCAATATCTCTTCCCCTGGATTTTTTGTAACCATAATGGGGTGTTCCGAGCAATCCTAGGGTGTTGGATGAAGAATTCCTGATGTTTCTTATAGTTATAGTCTTTCAAGGGCCTGATCTCATTATTTATTCCCACCGTTTTTAGGGTGACTATGTTTCCCCTATCGACAAGGTAGGTGTATTTATACAATAGTTATTTCTCATGTAATACCTTGTTGTTCTTGTATTTTCTATTGGTTTGATTTAAGAAAATAGTTTATATAATATCTACGAGGGATATTATGCGTAAATTCATATTTTTTGGCTTAAAAAATCATTAAAATGGGTTTTACATTAAAAACAATTTTAACCACTTCATGTATTGGATGAAATTACTTATAATGGTTTTAAATCTAAAATATTTTTTCAAGCATGGGATCCGTAATTTTTTTATTATAGAAAAGTTATATAAAATGGTGTGCATTATTTAATTGAATGTTTTGAGAAAACAAAACACATTGGGAACCTTGGGTGCATTGGGTTATGGTCATATACAATCCTTAGTGAGTGTGAAACCACTAGGAGTTATGGTTCTGATACTGTTAGACTGTGGCGGGACTCGATATGATTATAATTCATATCTTATTGGTTTAATGTTCCTTTCATGTCTGAGTTATGTATTTACATTTTCTAGAGCCCATTTTGTGATTTGTTATTTATGATTGGTTTTATTCATGATGGAAATGCTTCATGCTTTGATTGCTTGCATGTTTATCTATTAAGATATGTATTCTTTCTGACTACTTCCCTATATGTTATCATTAATCTTTATTTCCAATTTATTATTCTTTGAATAAGGTTTTTCTTAAAGTAAAAACAAATGATGTTTTATGAGAAATGTTTTCAAATGAAATAGATTTAAAAAACTTGTTTTGTTTCAAAGCTAGAACTACTGGCTGCCTAGTGACAAACATTGTATAGATTCATGGTGGTATCCTACTGGGAGTTTTCCCCACACCCTGCTTATGTCTTGGGGAATATGCAGACTTGGTTTTTCAGGATATATGTAAAGGGATGTAACAACCCTATATTTTAAAAATAAAATTCCATTTGTGATTGAGTTAAATTCCCTATTATGGTTATAGAAATCACATGAAATTTTTTGGTTTTATTATATGATATTGGATTTAAAAGCCCATTAAAAATCATAATAATTGATAAAATAGACACTGAACAATGATTATATGGTTAGTATAAAAATATGGTTATGATAAATCCAATTAACACAAAAAAGAAGCAATGACCTCAAACAATAGGATAATACCCTATGAAGCCCATTTATTGGAGTTTCTGAGGGAGGTAGAATCACTAGGATTTTCCCTTCGAGAAGCTCAAACTAAGATCCAATAACTAAAGCATGAGCGAAACTATTTATGGGAGAAGTTCAAACTTATTGAGATCATGGACCAAACCATGTATACCGAACCACCCCATGAAAATTTCACCATTGCGCACCTTACCCTTAGGGATTTTTATGGTGTAATAAATGTTTATGTATCAAGACCCTAATAAAATATTTATATTGAATTTCCAATGGAATAATGGTTATATTTACATCTCATTATTGTTAATTTATATATGATTTTTATTTCAATACGATAAAACAAAAATTCTACTGTTGGGTAATATGTAATTTCAATTAAGAAATTAATTTTGATGAATTAACGATTTTTTGAAATAAATTAAATTTTAATAAAATATTAATATTAAATACTATTTATTAAATATATTTGATAATATAATTTTACAAATTCAAATATAATTTTTATAAGGGTTCGAAAATGAATCTTGTAAAAAAACCATCATTTCTCAATAAATGTCGATTATTTTTTTAAAAGTAAAAATTAAAAAATTCAAATATTTATTTTTATAAAATAAATAATATTTTTGGAATCAACATGTTGAAATTTACCAATTGTAATTTTTTCATAATTTTTTGGGATAATCGAATTTTCAGGTAAAAATTAAATATAGTATAAATATAAGATGTGTATTATGACATCATAATAACCCAAAGTGTTGTAATACATGGTATAAAAAGGATTCTATGACCAAATCTATGTTTCCTATTAAAAAAATTTATTTTGAGGTTATTTTATTAATTTTATAAATCCTGTACGAATCCTCTAAAACCTATATTATATATCAAGGTTTTAAAATCAATTCTTTATGAACATGACTCACTTCCACATCACCAGTGTGTAATATTTTATTGAGTTTTTACCATTAAATTATTAAATAATGAAAACCAATCCCCTTTGGAAGAATATATGGGAAGAAACATGGGAATGTTTGTGTTTTTGATTACTTTATTATATAGAGTCCAAAACCTAAATTTGGAAGATAATAAGGAACTCCTCTCCCTTTACCTATATAAACCCACCCAATATCCTATTACTATTCACTCAAAAACCTTGTAGCATTCCCTTAATCTTCCATACTCTCTCTAGAGTCCTCTTAAGGTTTCTCCAATCTCTCAAGAAGATCCATCCAATCTTATGGAATCATCCTCTCATTGTATGGGATTTTCCAATCTTCTTTTCCATCCAGGAACCTTCTTTTTATTTATCCTTTTGAATCTCAATTTGTTATGATTTCATGAAATTATAAATATCCCCCTACTATAAAATTTATTTCCTAATAATAATAGATCATTTATCCCCTCTCATTATATTATTTACCTAAGAAGTTACTATGCTGAAATTTAGCAAGAGATCTTCTCTTTCTCCTCTTTATTCAAGAACCTTATTTATGTAATACACGTTGTATTTAAATTATTATTAATGGGATATACTTTTACACACCCCTATTACTTCCCTTATTATTTATAATTTATGATTTACCTCTATCACTCTCATTAATCCTTCCCATGACTCATTTTGTACCCCTATTATGCTACCAAAATTATCCCGTGATTTTTCCATTCCATTTGTTTATTCAAGAACCATCCTTGTATTATGCATATTAATTCAAAAATTTTGATTTTGGATTATGTTATTACACTCCCATTATAACTTCCATTTACTTACAAGTGATGAGATACCCATTTCTATATCATTTAACCACTTTATGAATCTTCATGTGCTACTGTTACGCTGCCGAAATATACCTATGATTTTCCATACCGAACATTTGTGAGGTGTATACCCATACCCATTTCCACTCAAGTGTATTCACCTAGTTGTAACTATACATAATTTATTGGGTAATTATATTTATGCAACCTAAAATACTTAATCATGTAATTAAATTTGATGAAATATGTTCTTATGTTATATGATCTATTTGACACTCTCATGCATGTACATGATATGATTTTGATGGGTGCGCCCAGATAGTAATCAAATCCATTGGGTAATGTTTTAGTCTCATGAGATTCCATGTATGGTGTATGGAAGATTATCCTAAGAATATTATGTTATGATTTATTGGTGCTTAACCTTGACTTATGCTTATGATGTCATGTTTAAAGTTGTTGCCATATTCTCATGTTGCCTTCATGCTATCATACTACATCATACCTGATTGTTCATGTTTTTGATTATCACCCATTTTATGTTCCATTTAAACACCTATTATCTAAAATGTAATAATTTCTTCATGTTATGCATTGTTTATTCCCTTACTGGGCTTTATATCTCATCACTTTCTTATGTATGCCCCTAGGTTATCCCAGGAAGTTTTAAGAATGATGGAAAATTATAAGCATGTAAAGAAGTTTTCAATAATGCAGATGCACCCCTTGTTTTAATTTTCTGCGTAATGTACCTAATTACCCAGAGACACTAGAAATATCAATCTTCTAGGATGTATTATCTGTATTCTTATATAATAAATCATGAATTAATGTGTATTAAATACAAATGTTGTCATAGTTGGTATCAAAGGAATGTCTAGTTATTTTTGGGATTTAGATTAAGAAACTCTATAGAAATACTTACAGATAGAACTAAAAATAAGAAAACATCCCTAAGTTTTGGTAAAATATAGATTAATTGGTTTACATGAAAATAAATCACTGTATGTATACTACAAGGGGATATGGCTCTGGCACAGAGGTACCTAGGGGTAATAATCTTAAAAAGGGAAAATTGAGCTAGGCTCGATCATCACCAGGTGCATGAAAATGTACCTTGCTTCACACCTAATTTGACATTACCAATAGATATTATTTGGTAAATTTACATGTTCATTATGAACCATTTTGAAGGGAACAAAAATTCCCATAAGACTATATATTAAGAAATATATCATGGATAATATTGATTGGGGCCTAGAAATTCATAATTTAAGGAAATACATGTCATTTATAAATTATCCATTTAATATTATTGGATTCTCATTTGTGTGTTTAATAGTTTAAAAGCACTCTTTATTAATTTTACCTTTGTTCTAAAAAATAAATTGAAATAGGATGAATTGAGTAAACAAAAAATGTGAAGGGCAATGTGATGACTGCTCAAATGAGATGCCTAACATGATATGAGCTCAAGTAAGACATCTTGTGATAATGCTAAACAAGATATCAAAAATCATGGATAACAACTAGAACATAGATGAATGTCAAAACATGTTAAATAAGGGTATGATGACATCTCAAGAAATATCATCTGATAGAGGTGATACAAGAAAGAATTCCCAATTTCCTTTTTTTGAAAAAATGTGGAAATAGGCACCAAGGGAAATGTCATAAGAGAACTAAGAGATTTTTTAAGTACAAAAATATGGGGAATAAAGTATCCAATTATTGTGAAAAAATGAAGAACATGATGGATGGAAATAAAGTTCAATATTAGGTACCATATATAGCTCTATATCATATATTTTTAGAAGTTGGGAATTATCCAAGCCAATTCTATATTCTAAGGGATGAACATCATGATGAGTATAAAAAATATCCAAGACTAAGGGAGCAAAGAATGTCCTATACTGATGAGGATCATGATGATTGAAGTACTTGTACCTCTATATCAAAATTATGTATGTCATTTTGTATTTAAATTCATTCCATATTAGTATATCTTGTAAGTTTTCTAAAATCATAGAGTCCCCACCTGAAATGATTTGATATCAATAGGGAAAAATTATATGATTATTTTATCACATGTAAATGTTTTTGGTAATTTTTTTATTGAAAATATTATCAATCAACCTTTAGTGAAATTTTATGATATCCTAGTTTGAAATGTTTTTACTTTTATAAATCTAACAAAAATTTCTAGGAGAAGGAATTCACCCTCCATACCATGAATCACACTTTGATTATATAAAAGAGAAAAGTGGAGGATGAATCTTATATAGAACCAAAATCTCAAGTATGGTTATTATTTCCCTACAAGGAAGCATATCTAGCTCAAATGATTGAGTATGAGGAAAATATCATCCTTGAAAACATTACCATCATGAAGGAATATGCTAATGTGTTTCCTAATGAATTGTGTGGTCTCCCTCCTAAACAAGTTATTGAGTTCACAATCAAACTTATACCTAGACCAAGTAACATTACTAAGTAATTTCATCACCAGAAAAGGGATATCTTTGGAACCTTCGAAGACATAGGTCATTAAAGGATGGAAAATACTAACCACTATGATAGAAATCCATAGTTTCCTTGAATTAGCTGGGTACTATGGTTGATTTTTGAGAAATTTATCATGATTGTAAAAATCTATAACCAAGATAACTTGGAAGGAAGTCAAGTTTGTTTGGAATAATTAATGTGAAGATATATTCAATGAGTTTAAAAAGAGGCTTATCACTGCACCTGTACTTATGCTTCCCATAAGTGGGGAACATTTCATGGTATACAACAATGCTTAAAAGAAGGGATTTGGTTTTGTACTTATGTAGAATGAAAATGTGATAGCCTATGCCTCAGGGAAATTTAAAGTTCATGAATAGAAGTACCCAACACATGATTTGGAGTTGGTTTCATAATTCTTTAAATTGAAAATATGGAATTATTATCTCTTTGGGGAAAGTGTGAAATATATATGAATCATAAGAACCTCAAGTATATATTCTTAAAGAAATAACTGAATATGAGCCAACAAAGATGGTTAGAGATAATTAAAGACTATAAATTCCTTATCCACTATCATCATGGGAAATAAAATAAATTAGAAGATTCTCTAAGTAGAAAGGATCTAAAAATTTTATAATTGATGATATTTTGGAAGGATCCGATCTTCTTAAAACTGTAAAGAATGGACATGGGAATCATAAATGATGTAACATCATCGATCCTTTCAAAAATTATTTCTCAACCATACCTTCTAGAGAAGATAAATTATTCTCAAAGAGATGATATGGAAATTCAGAAGAAGGTGTAAGCTATAAGAAATGGTAAATCCTCGGATTTGAACATTAATAAAGAAGGAGCTATAGTATCTAATTCATGACTGTGTGCACCATCAAATATTGGGTTAACAAATGATATATTGGATGATGTACATTGATCAAACTTCTCCATCCATCAAGTGAGCACAAAGATGTATTGAGATCTCTAAGAGTATTGTTGGTGGTATGATATGAAGAAGGTTATCATGAAATATACATCAAGGTGTCTTGTATGTTAGTTTGTGAAGGATAAAAGGAAAAAATCTAAGGGGATGATGAAACCATTACCCATACCTACGTAGAAATGGTAAAACATAACCATGGAATTTTTCACTAGTATTCCAAATACATCAATATAAAATAATTATATATGGGTTGTGATGGATCATCTTTCAAACACTGGTCACTTAATTACAATCCTATAGGACTTCTCACTTGATCAGATTTCAAGGATATACATAAGAGAAGTGGTGGGGCTACATGAAACACCACTATCGATTGTATCTGATTAATATCCAAGATTTACCTCCAAGTTATAGAAAAGCATCCAACATGCTCTAAATATTGTGTGGAACTTCATCCCATATTATCACCCTTAAATTGATGGCCAATTTGAGCTGACTCTCTAGACACTTGAGGATATGTTGAGAACATACTCAATGAACTTAAAAAGAGGATGGGATCACATCTTCCTTTGAATGAGTTATTATACAATAATATTTTCAATTAAAGAAAAAAATTTTGTCCCTATGAATCCTTTTATGGTAATAGATTTAGAACACCTGCATGCTGGGATGAAGTTAGTGGACACAAACAACTAGGTCCTAAAATGGTTGAGGAAATAATGGGAAAGGTCAAAACCATTCAACAGTACACCATGGAAACTCATAGTTGATAGAATAGATATGATTAAAATCGTTAATGAGATATGGAGTTTGAGGTTGGAGATAATACATTCCTCCACATATCTACATTGATGAAAGTCATGAAATTTCAGAAGAAGGTAAAGCTTAGTCCAAGATACATCCATCCCATTGATATCCTTAATATAATTAGAGTGGTGGACTGTTAACTAGAACTCCCACCTAAAATATCTTAGGTAAATGATTTGTTCCATGTATCCCTCTTGAGGAAGTATATATCAGACCCCTCACATGTTTTGAATCCAGATGTGGTATTGTTGGAGAGTGATATTTCATATGAGGATAAACTTGGAAAGATATTAGATCATATAGATAAAGTTCTATAAAATAAGGCAATTCACCTGGTAAAAGTTCTATAGAGAAACCAAAAGTTAGAAGAAGTGGAATTAGAATGGGAGGAGGTGATGAAATAGAATTACCCTCACCTATTTCAGTGTGTGAAATGAAAAATTTGAGTTTGGAATATAGAAACCACGGTCTTTATTTCCTTTCAATACTTGTTTTATAACATAAGACAAAACTTAATACAACCTATATGATCAATAAGTCTATTGTATTTGGTAAAAAGGTACATTACATAAAAAAATAAAACATGGAATGAAACATATTTATTGAAAACATCATTAATATGCTCAAAATATTCCTTAAATCTTAAAAATGCATGGGATAACCTGAGGACATATATAAGAAATATGTGAGCTATAAATCCCAAAAAGGGAATAAACATGACATAAGTAATAAATTTCAGACATTTGGAATATCAATGAGTAATAAATGGAACATCAATAATAATGAATGATATATCATGATAATCAAAACATGGGAAATGTGGAAACAACTTAAAACACTAAATCATAAACATAGGATAAGGGTAAACCCACCAAGACATCAGGGTGTAAAAAGTAAAATTATAATAATCAGGCTAACTCCCTACCTGATGTGACGTATCATGATACTAAAAATTACCCAATACATTGGAGTGATATCTGAGTATACCCATCATATTCATTTCATTATCATGCTTAAGTATGCCACATATATCATAAAACATGGATTCATTCATCATCATAATTTATTCCATGATTATGTAATGTGGAATACATACATGTAATTCCCAAATAACTAAGTATATATGCATAAAGGTGAATACCATTGATAAAAAAATGGATATGGTATTAACTACACAAGTGTTTTGGCTTGGAAAATTATGATGAAATTTTTGCAGCATAACAATGTTAATTAAAAATTCATAAAAATGGTTGATGAGAGAGAAAATGGTATCTCATCATTTGGACATAAAATAGAAAGTAATAGGGACATGGAAATACATGTACCAACTTTATTAAATGGAAATAGATTCCATAAGTTCATAAAAAAACTTGAATCATGAAGAGAAGGTGAGGATCCTTTACAAAACTTTGGCATAGTAACAGTTTAGGTAAGGGTCAAAATAATGGAGGATAAATGATCCCAAATCCAAATAAAATAAATTTAATTGTAAGGTAATGATTATAAATTAATGATAATATAACCAATTAAAATTAAAAGAACTAATTTAAAAGTAGGTGCTTTAATTTTAAAGGAGGAGAGGAAGGTGAGGTTCCCTTACTTGAGTGTGTGACTTCAAAAGCTTAGGAGGGGATTATTGAGAGCTTAAAGGAACCTTAGGGGGGACTCTAGAGAGTGTAGGTCAAATTATGGTCATTATACAAGGATTTTTAGTGAAGAAAAAATGGTAGATTATGTGGGTTTACATTGGAGAAGAGGGGAATTTCTTTATTATTTAGGTTTTGAACTCAACGTAATAAAATATCCAAAATCACAAACCATCCCATGGTTTTTGCCTATGATTTTTTCTAGATGGGAGTGTTTCTCATTATTTTATAAGTACATGGTCTGAAATTATTTAAATAATTACCTTCATTATTTTTAGGTGAGTCATACTCTTAAAAAAGGATTTTAATACCTTAAAATATATTATAAGTTTTAGAGGATTCATAATGTCTTTAAAAAATAAATCAAATAAACTTAAAATCACACTATTTTAAAGGGAAAACATATATTTGGTCATGGATCCCATTTACAGTAATTATTATAGAACTTTTGGGTCATTTTGATGTCATAATACACAATGTATATTTATACTGTATTTAATTTTTACTCGAAAATTCGACTGTCTCAGAAAATTATAAAACATTCCCCAATGGATAATTTTGACATTATTAATATAAAAATATTTTTCATTTTATCTACATAATTTTATAAATATGTAAATTTTCTCTTTTAAAATAAAATCTATATTAATTAATATATGTTTGGTTTTTTGACAATGAAAATATTTAAACCCCTATAAAATATAAATTTAACTTCATAAAAATTATATGATCATTTATATTTGATAAAATTTATTTAAAATATTATTTATTTTGAAAAATAAATTAATTCATAATTCAATTAATTTAATTATAATATTAACTAAAATTACAATTTGTGATTTATTGTATGAAAATAAAAAAAATTTATAAAGTAACAATAATATAATGGAAATATATTAATTATTATATAAAAAAATTATATATTCATATTTCTAGGGTCTTGATACATATACCTTTAATATAATAGAAAATTATATAATATTAAGGTGTGCAATGGTTGGGATTTCATGTGGAAGTTCAGTGAATATGGTTTGGGTCGTGATCTTGATGAACTTGAACTTCTCCCGTAAACAGTTTCACTCATGATTTGGTTGTTGGATCTCAGTTTGGTCTTGGTTAAGAGAAAATCCAAAAATTCTATCTCCCTCAGATACTCTGATAAATGGCCCTCATATGGTATGATCTTGCTTGTCGTGGCCATCACTTCTTCTGTCTATGTCTATTCGATTTCTTAAAACTATATATTTATCCAAACCATGTGATCACTATTCAATGGTTATATTATTAACAATAATGATACACAATGATCTTTTAAATCCAATATGATATAATAAAACAAAATAACTTCATTTGTTTTCTATAACCATTTTATATTATATTACATTTAATTAAATCAAAAAGGGTAATTATATTTATTACAGTTCTGGTCATTACAATCTTCCCCCCTTTTTAAATTTCACGCTTGAAATTTTCTTTTCCTACACTGTAATAGATGAGGGTAACTCTATTTCATCACCTCTTATAGTCCCCACATTGATTCTTCAATCTTTTGGTTTCTCTATAACACTTTGACAAGGTGCATTTCCTTGTTTGTAGACCTTTTTTCTCTATGATCTAAGATCTTCACCAGATACTCCTGATAGGAAATTTCATTTTGAAATGGTTCCACCTTTGGATTGAGTACACGTGAGGGTTCTGGTATGTACTTCCTCGAGAGGGATACATGGAATACATCAAGTACTTCAGATAGGTTTTGTGGGAGTTCTAGTCAATAGGACAGTCCTCTAATGATATCAAGGATCTCAAAGGGTCCGATGTATCTTGGACTAAGCTTCCCCTTCTTCCCAAATCTCATCACTTTCTTACTTGGAGATATGTAGAGTAATACCATGTCTCCAACATCAAAATCTAGTTCTCACTAATGATTTCCAGCATAACTCTTCTGTCAACTCTGAGAAGCCTTGATGTGATGTTGAATGTTTTTAACCTTTTCCACAATTTCCTTGACCATTTAAAGACCTATCAATTATCATTCCCCAACTTCATCCCAACATGTAGGTTCTCTTCACCTCTTACCATTAATGGTATCATAAGTAGCTTTTTTGATGCTTGAGTGGAAACTTTTGTTGTATGAAAACTCTACCAGGGGAAGATGTTGGTCCTATCCTCATTTGAAGTACATGGAATGTGTTTGGATCATGTATTCCAGTTTCTAAATAGTCTGCTCAAATTGACCATCAGTTTGAGGATGATAGGACGTACTAATGTTCAGATCAGTATTTATAGCATGTTGGATACTTTTCTAGAAATTGGAGGTGAATCTTGGATCTTGATTAGATATAATTAATAGTTCTAACATCCCGTTACCGATATGACAGGTATTTCTGTAACCTTGTCTTGGTTTTTCCTTTTATTTGACCAGGTAGGGTTGAGAATGAATTGGTAGGATATCAATAATGGTTAAGTTAGTGATTTTTTGGAGTCTTAAATTTAACCATCTCTTTTTGTAGGCTTTAGGAGGGTTACACACCGTGTGACTAGGTTACATGACAAGTAAGAGTTACTGGATGCAAATCAGGAAAGGACCCATGTTGTGAAGGGTACACAACATGATGAGTCTTTACACGTAGTTAGTTAATTAATGATCTATTTTTAATTCTGATCATCGATTTTTAATTTGAGGTGAAGCGCGTTTTGGTGGTTTTTGATATTATCTATTTCATGACATGAAATGGTGTTATATGTTATGTAATACCCCAACTACTATTTTAAAATAGATAGTGTAGCCGATCTATCTCTTTTAATCACGTCTCTAAATTAATTTCTCTCAACCTAAATCCTTCCCCAGGCGATCTTGGAGCCCTCCAACCCTTCCAGGCCCCTTCATTCAGTGTTCGGTCACATTACATTGGCGGTGTGATTCTTAGGTAATATTTATCTCCCATTTTGCATCTTTCCCTCTTTCTCATCCTTTGATATTTCAATATATCATCTCAAAATTGATGTATATATACTCCATGTTGCTAGATCTCGTTTCTAGGTTGAGTTTCGATGTCTTATACACCTTCGTTCTCATTGACGAGTTCAATTAAAAGTGTTGGTTCTTCGAAAAAAGGTAGGTGATTCTGTCCTATTTGTCCAAATTTATTAAACTTGACTTTCTTGATTTATTTCAATTTTTTATTCAAATTCTACTTCTTAAACATTCTTTCAATTTATTCGATAAAACCCAATTCCAATTAATTAAGTTATTTGAAATGGTTTTGGCATGAAAATTTGGAAAAAATCCAATTACATTGAATGGGGGAGTGTTTGTGGAACTTTGTTGATTAAAATTATTTAATTTAAATTGTAAATTTGATGGAAGATATTTCAATTAAATTGTTGAACTAAATTGTGAAGAATAATTTTGAAATTGATGGAATTGGTTTTTAATTGCTTTCAAACTTGTGAAAATGGCTTTAAAATGATTTGATAGAAACCTAGTGGTTTTCTCTTATTAAAGAGGCATGTTTTTTTTATTAAAACCAATTTTGGTTTTAAAAGGAAAATTGGAATTTGAAATAGTGGAATGAGATTTAGTTGTATTTTAAGTAGTCTTAAAATAAATTTCCCACCATTGATTATGTAAGAGCACATTAAATACTTAGGTAGTTTACGAGTAATTTGGATACACTCTATGCTTATACAACGTTCTAAAAAATAAATGCAGTAAGTCACATCCTCGATGGGATAGTGAAGAGTCACATTTGGCTAGTTTTAGATGGACATGTGTATACACATATTTCCATGATCACTTAGAGAGTTCATAGTCATATAGCCTGAAACTTTCATACCTATTTGGAAGATGACCATGTTTCTCACATGATTATATTTGAGATATAAATGTATGTCAATGTTTTTAAACTTATTTACATGCCTTATTGATTTATATAAACTGGATTTATATAAATGTTTTATTTAATACATTTTTTATAAATATTAATCACTCATGAAGACATTTCTTAAAGTACTTTTCCATCATTTGAATTATATAGCATGATTTTTTTAAATAGAATTTAAAATGAAAAACATGTTTATTATAAAATCGAAAGAATTCCTTTTGGATAATATATTGTTGGCATCTGATATGGAATCGTACTGGTATTTTATATCTCACACCCTACGCGTGCCTTCGGGTGTTTTTAGATTATCTTCTTCTAGGTTTGAGTAAGGTGAAATGATCTCTTAGAGGTGGATCCCACTGTGCAACCTTGGATGTGGTGAGTTGTGTCTATAGGGACATGGGATTTTTTCCCTGTTTTGGTACTTAGGATGTAGTACTTTGGGCTTTAATGCATGTTTTACTTCTGGTACATTATTCCCAATAGATTTTTTTATACTGTATTTCTTATCTTTCTTTCGTTGTGTTTTGTTGAAAATTCATTCCAACATGCATGTTGAATGATGCCACGTTCTAGTTTTCAATCCATGGAGATTGAGAATTATCTTCAGGCTATGTTAGGAATGGATTGGTTATCAGGTTACCAGGGTAACTGGGATGGCTCATGGCAAAATGGTATCGGAGGAGGTTGTTTATCTTTTTTCTTAAAGTCAGTATATAGTTGAGTAGTCTTGTCAAAACCTAGGAGGTAATTGCGATTGAGTGCCTGACCAGCTCTAACCACAATGAAGCTTATGTTTCTAGGGGTGGTTAGGGAATGATGCCTTGTGTATTAGTTCTAGTATTTTACCTATTGTGATTTGGGTAGAGTGAAATCCAAATCCTGTTTATTCTATATGTTGGGATTAATTTCTATTGTTGCTTAGTTTGAGTGTTAATTTGATGTATTCCTTGTTGTTTTATGATGTTGTGTAGAATCATGCCCCCGATAAGACCTGATATTCAGATCTAAAAGGAAGCTATTGTTGAATCATAGTGAGAGAATCCTCTAGTGGACCCAAATCTATTTGAATTTTTTTTCACACTATCCAAGCTCTAGGATAGGAACCACCTCTAGTCCATATTCAGCCTCTAGCTGTGGATCCTCAGGGGTATATGCTTTGAAATCATTCTCAAGAGTTCCTTCACAAAAAGCCACCAATTTTAAAAGGCTCCACTGATCCTCAACATTCCAAAGAATAGTTGGGCAAGATATAATGTCCGTATGAGTTCTTAGAGACACTGGCTGAAATCAAGGTAAAGTATGCCACCTTCATGCTAAAAGGACCCATCAGGAAATGGTGATACATGACGCTGATGACAAAGAAATATGAGGGATGAACATGGAAAGACATCAAGGTTCTTTTCACTGACTATTTCTATTCAGATTCAATGGTTTTGGCCAAGGATGTGGAGTTTTTTAAGTTTGAGTAGGCTGACAGAACCATGACAGAGTATTAAAATCGCTTTGATGAGCTTTTACGGTTTGTGCCTAAGATGGTATCTAATTAAAAGATGAAGGCCTGACGTTTCGAGTTGGTACATTGATCAAGTATATTTTCTTATTTATTATTTATTAAGCTTACCACTTATGCTAATGTGATGGATAGGGCGATGATGATTGAGATAGACCTGGCTGAAAATTCAGGCTCGATAGGAGTTCCTTTTACTCTTAGTGGAAGTGTTGGTTCATTCATGGAAATCCAAAAACCTGATGATTGTCATGGTACTTCTAGATGACAGGGTCATTCTAGATCTCGTAAAACACCAGGAGGTAGTTATTTTACTTTCTATTAGTGTGGAAATCTAGGAAATTATAAGAGGGTTTACACTAGGGTTCCTAAGAACTGTTTCTCCAGCAGACATTTAGGACACTTACAGAGATTCCTCCATATATTTTTTACTCCATGCAGTGGGACAAGATCATTTTCTCATCTTAAAACTATGAGGGAATCATATTCTTCATGTATAATAGGGTTCCAGCCATAGTAATCCAGAACAAAGATATTTCACATAGTATAAGAGTCTCCAGAGGAAGAAGACATGGGTCCAGTAACTGCGAGGGGTACTATTACTATATCTTTGTCCTTAGTGACTACTCTATTTGATACTGGATCATCTCATTTGTTTATTTCATACTTTATTGTCAATATACTAAATCATTCAATGGATATTTTATCTTGTGCAATTGATATTACTACACCCCTTGGAACGAAGAGATAGTAGGGTCTCCGTAGTCCCGCTTGTGTCTTCTCCCTATCAGATGTAGAGCTGTCATGGAATTTTCTATTCCTCGACATGAAACCTATTGGATTCAATTTTAGAATGAATTATATCATTTCCAATAAATCCTTAATTGAATTTTATATTCAGTGGGTCTACCTTACTACACCCAGTGGTGTGTCTCTTGTCTTTCAATGAGAATGGGACCCAAGTTCAAAAATTAACTGAACTTCTTATTCAGAGAGGGTGATGGTAATATTAGTGTTTTAATTTTATCTAGAGATGGAATATTTGAGCAGTGATCTCCCTCTAATTGTCATCAAATTTCCCAACGTGTTTCCTTTTGATTTATCTAGTTTTCTACCTGTAAGGGAGGTCGAGATTTCCATTGACCTAATGTATGGTACTCAACTAGTTTCAACCCCCTATTACCACATGGATCTAGTTGAAATGAAAGAGATGAAGTCCAAGTTGGAAAATCTACTTGAGAAAGTAATTATACACCAGAGTGTGTCACCTTGGGTGGCGCTGGTTCTTTTCACTAAGAAGGATGATGGTTATCTTCACTTATGTGTGGGTTATTGAAATATCAATCGAGTTACAGTGAAGTAAAAGTATCCATTTACATATATTGATGATCTATTTGATTAGTTTAAAGTGAAAAAGTGGTTTTCAAAGATTAAACTTCGATCTGGTTACCATCAGTTGAGGATAAAAGAATTCGATGTTTATAAAACTTACATTTAGAGGTGGTATGACCATTATGAGTACCTTGCTATTCCCTTTGGTCTAAAAAATGACCCTGAAATTTTCTTGGATTTTATGAAAAAGATATTCCATGAGTATCTAGATACCTTTTTGGTAGTCTTTGTGGATTCCATCCTTATTTACTCTAAATATGAGGATGATTATATGCATCATCTGAGAACAATTCTGAGTCTAATGAGAAATCACAAACTTTATTCCAAGATTTAAAAGTGTGATTTAAGGATTTGGGAAGTAAAATTATTGGGATACGTGGTGTCATAAAAAAGTAATATTATTTGATCCTAAGAAGGTGAAGGATGTTTTGACTTGGGAGAAACCATGTAATGTCTTTGAGATTCATAGATTCTCAAGAATAGTCGGATATTATTGTCAGTTTGTAAAGGAATTCTTAAATTTGGATTCTTCGATGAGTTCTCTAAATTAGAAGAAGGTAAAGTTTTCTTAGTATGGTAAATGTTATAATTATTTTGTTAAGATGAAATATATTTTGACTAATGCGCCATTTTTAACTCTTTCAGAGGTCATTCATGTCTTTCTGGTCTTCTGTGATGCATCGAGTTCAGGCTTGGGCTCCGTTACTATGCAAGGAGATCATATAGTTTCCTATGGATATCTTCATATTAGAACATGTGAGAAGAATTATCCCACCCATGACCTTGAAATTTTATCTGTGATGAACATTCTTAAGAGTTGGTGGAACTTTATTTTCAGAGACAGGTCTACTTTGTAGCCTGACTTCATAATCATGAGTTATATATTCTCTAAAAAATATTTTAATCTTTTTTAGAGGCATTGGGTGGAGTACCTGCAACCTTTCAACTTTGACATCACCTATACCCCAGGGAAAGTGAATGTTGTTGCAAATGTGTTGAGGAGGAAAATTCTAACATAGGCAGGGAGAGAATCTTCAGAAGAGTGGAATTTAATGGATCTTTTTGCACAATTTCATATTAGAGTTTAGGAGAAAGGGGATGAAGTTTCTTTAGCCAAAATTTATTTGAAATCCACTCTTCTCAAGATGATTCATTAAGACCAAGAGTATGATGATTAATTATATAGCACTATAACTCTCTTTATGGTGGGGAGACCATGGCCTAGTGGTTGTTCTCTAATGAGGGTATTCTATTCTCTCAGAATCACTTTGTTATGATATTAGAAGCAAGGAAGGTTATGATGGGAAATTTTCATAATTCACAGCAGGCTATGCACCTAGGAACCACTAAGATGTTTAGTGATATATGATGGAAATTCTAGTGGCTAGGTATGAGATGGGGCATTGTTGAGTTTATTTCCCACTACTATACATGATAGTAGGTTAAAATTGATCATCATAAACCTTCGAGTTTACTTTAACCACTTTAAGTCCCTACTTAGATGTGGGATGAAATCTCTATGGAATTTTTGGTTGGGTTTCCTCATACCTAGAGGATGAAGAATGTGATATTGGTTGTGATTGATTGGCTGACCAAGTCAACTCACTTCATACACATTCTTAATATATCCAAAGTTATGGAGTTGGGAAATATCTATGTGAAAAAGATTATTGGTTTTCATGGAGTTCCATATGCTATAGTTTCTGAGAGGGATCATCGGTTCACTTCTGGCTTTTAGAGAGGACTTCAAGAGGCATAGTGATCTCAGTTCTATTTGAACATGACCTACCATCTGTAGTCGGATGGTTGGATAGAGATAGCTATACATATTATAGAGGATATGCTTCTTGCTTGTGTTCTCGACTTCAGTGGGGATTTGGATGATGAATTGAGACTAGTTGAGTTTTCATATAACAATAGTTACCAATCTACAATCAGAATGGATCCTTTTAAGGCCTTGTATGGCCATCCTTGTCAATATCTATTTTGTTGGTCAGAGATTAGTGAAATTTCCATAGTTAGACCATGTTTGGTGCAAGAGATGACATCAATGATTTAGTTAATTCACCGAAGAATGTTGATGGTATAGAACCCATATAAGTCTTATGATGATCATCTCCATAGACATTCGGAGTTCTCAGTTGGTGACTAGGTGTTCTTGAAAGTTGCAACCCATTTGGGTCATCGATGGCTTGAGAAGCAAGGGAAACTTGATCATTGTTTTGTGGGACCTTTTGAGGTTATTGAATAGGTGGGGAAAGTTGCATACCATTTATCACTTCACCTAAAGATGATGTCGATACAAAATTTATTCCATGTATCACAGTTGATAAAGTATCTTTCTGATCCATCTCACATTTTGAGCTAGAATGATCTTGAGATCAAACCTGATTTATCTGTAACTAAGCGTCTAGTTAGGATAGTTGGTTCTGAGACCAAGTTACTTTGTGGGAGGATGATAACTTTGGTTTGTGTTCTATGGAATCATGGTTTGGATAATCATGAGATGTGGGAATGTGAGGAACTAATGATAGATAAGTGGACTAATCTTTTTAGAATGGAAACTTTTTCATAGGTTTTCTGGGGATATAATGTTTTTATGGTGGGGATGTTCTAATATCTCGTTACCGATTTAATTGGTACGTCTAAATCCTTATCACGATTTTTCCATTTCTTTGGCTCGGTAGGGTTAGGAATGAATTGGGAGGATGCCTATAATGGTGAATTCAAAAAAAATTTAGACTCTTACCTTTAATCGGCTCTTTATACAAGCTGTAAGAGTGTTACACGCCATGTATCTTGGTTACATGATGTGTAAGGGTTACTGGATGTAAGTTGTGAAAGGCTTCACACAGTGAAGGGTACATGAAATAATTAGTCTTTACATTCATGAGTTAATTAAAGATCAGTTTTTAATTCAGATCATTTATTTTTAATTCAATATGACCTGTTTTTTGGTGGTTTTGGATATTAACCATTTCATGACTTTTAATGGTGTTACACATCGTGTAATACCCCGACTGTTGTTTTAAAATAGGCATCATAGCTAATCTATCTCTTTTTGGCTCCTATCCAAATTCACCTCCCTTGACCCAAAGAATTCCCTAGGTGATCTTATTTCCCTCCAACCCTTCAAGGTCCCTTTATTCGGTGTTTGCTCATCGATGTGTTTGCAGCGTGATTCCCAAGTAATCTTCCCCCCTCATGCTTCATCTTGTTCTCTTTCTCCTCCTTTGGGATTTCAATAGATCATCCTGAAATTGATGTATCTATACTCTTTGTTTCAATTTCTCATCTCTATGTTGAGTTTTGAGGTCTTATATACCTTCGTTCTCATTGATGGGTTTCATTGTGAGTGTTGGTTCTTGGGATAAAGGTAAGTGATTTTGTCCAATTTGGATAAATTGATTATCCTTGAGTTTCTTGATTTTTTCAATTATTTATTTAAACTCAATTTCTCAAACTTTAATTCAATTTATTTCATAAAACATGGATATTTGAAATTGTTTTGGCATGAAAATTGGAAAAAACCCCCAATTCCAATGAATTGGGGAGATTTTGTAGAACTCGGTTGATTTAAATTGTTTAATTTAAATTTTAAATTTGATGGAAGATATTTTAATTAAATTATTGAATTTAATTGTGGAAAAGAATTGTGATATTTTTGGAATTGGTTTTGAATTTATTTAAAACTTGTGAAAATGGATTTAACATGATTTGATAGAAACCCAGTGGTTTTATCTTGTTAAGGTTGCATGTTTTTTTATTTAAACCTATTTTGGTTTTAAATGGAAAATTAGCATTTGAAAAGGGGGAATGAGATTTAATTTTTTTAATCAGTGTTAAAATAAATTCCGTATCATTGATTGTGTAAGAGAACATGAAATCCTTAGGTAGTTTTTGGGTTATTTGGACACACTCTATGCTTATAAAACATTCTAAAACATAAATGTAGCAGGTCCCATCCCTGATAGGATTGTGATGATTCATCTTTGGCCAGTGTCAGAGGGACGTGTGTATACACATATTTCCATGATCACTTAAAGAGTGAAAAGTCATATAGTCTGGATCTTTCATTGCTCTTTGATAGATGACCATTTTTTCGCTTGATTATATTTGATATATAAATGTATATCAATGTTTTGAAACTACATTACACACCTTCTTGATTTATATAAATTTGATTTATATAAATGTTTTATTTAATCAATTATTTTAGAAATATTCCATCACTTGTGAAGCCTCTCTTCAATTATTTTTCCATCATTTGAATTGTATAGCATGATTTGTTTAAATATGATTTAAAATTACAAACCATTTATTCAGAAATTGAAATCATTCCATTGGTTAATCTATTATTGGCATCTGATATGGAATCCTTGGTGAGACCATACTGATAATTTTTAGCTCACACTCTTTTTGTGCCTTCGAGTGTTTGTATATTATCTCCTTATAGGTTTAAGAAAGGGGAAAGGATCTCTTAGAGGTTGATCTATATATTGAACCTTGGACATGACTGTTGTGTCCTTAGGGAATTGGGTTTTTTCCTCTATTTTGGTACATGGGTTGTAGTACTTTGGGATTTAATGCCTTTTTGAATTCTAGTACATTAATCCTAGTGGAGTTTCTTTTGTTATGCATACTATTCGGATTGTATTTTTTCCACTGTGTTTTGTGAGAAATTTGTTCCCACTTTCATGTTGTATGATTCCAGGTGATAGTTTCTAACCCGTAAGGATCGATAATTCCCTTCAGGCTATGTCAAAATCGGCTCGGTTATCAGGTTACCTGAGAACCAGGGCTGGTTAATGATAATAGTGATACTCCATGTAGCCTTACCACTTCTCTAATGTATATCCGTGAAAGTTGATACAATGATAATTCCCATCGAATTTAAATAAAGCGATCTGTCATTATAAGACTATAAAAAACAACCCATATAGAACTATTTTCCCTAGATTTCATTATAAGTCTGGGGAAAAATTCCATGGTGATGTTCTCCCATTTCCATATTGGCGTGGGTAATGGTTGTATCATCCCCTTAATCTCCTTCCTTTCATCTGTCACTTACTGTAATACCAGAAAATTTGATGTATATTCGTTGATCTCTTTATTCATACTCTCCCACCAATAGTGATCACAGAGATATTGATACACCTTTGTGCTTCCTAGGTGAATAGAGAATGTTAAACTATGTGCATCATCAAATAGTTCCTTAAATTAGGATTTTATGGAACACATAGTCTTGACCTAAATCTTACAATTCCTTATTCATCAATTTTAAACTTGAAGTACTTCCCCATTCTAATGGATTATAGATTCTTATGAATTTCCACATAATTTCTTTGAGAATACTATATATTTTACATAATATATGGTTGAGCAATCATTTGTGAGAGGATTGATGATTTTACTTGCTTTACGATTCCCATGTCCATCCTTTAGTGGGCTAAGAAGATTGTATCATTCTCAATTCTCATCATTGATAAAGATGCAAGATCCTTTCAACATAGAACATACACCACTTTATTCATTTTACTAGGATGATAGTGGATTGAACAACCATAGTCCTTTATTATCTTTAACCATATTATTTAGTGCATATTCAGCTCTTTCAGTGTGAATATATACTTGAGGCTTTTGTGATCCATATATATCTTACACTTCTCCCCATAGAGATGATGCCGACAGATTTTAAATGTAAAGATCATAGCTCCCAACTCTATATCTTGCATGAGATAGTTTTTCTCATGAATTTTTAACTACCTTGAAGCATAAGCTATGCCTTTGTCATTCTGCATTAACACATATCCCAATTTCTTCTTCTATGCGTCGTTAAATACTATGCAGAGTTCTTTACTTGTGGGTGGTTTGATCACATTCACAGTGATGAGCCTTCTTTTCAACTCCACGAACCTCTCTTCACATTAATTATTACAACAAAACATGACTCTGTTCCAAGTTAGAATGGTAAGGGGGTATGACAATCATGAGAAATTTCTCAAAAATCGGCGATAATAACCTGCTAACCCAAGGAAACTATGGATATATATCACATATATTGTCCTCGACCATCCTTCAATTGCTTCGGTCTTTGATGGTTCCACAGATATACCATTTCTAGTGATTATATGAACCAATAAATAGACATACTTCAACCAGAAATAACATTTTCCGTACTTGGTGTAAATCTCATCATTTTTTGGGTCTTTATCATAGTGATCATATGCTCCTCATACCCCTCCATTCATTTGGACTATATCAGAATATCATCTATAAATACTACCACAAATTTGTCGAGGTAATCTGTAAATACTCTATTCATCATGTTGATGAATATTTCTACAGAATTAATGAGTCTAAATGACATCACTATGAACTCATAGTTCTTATACCTTGTACAAAAAGTAGTCTTGGGGATATCTTCCTTCTTCACCCTTACTTGATAATATCATGACAAAAGATCCAACTTGAATAATTATTGTTCCTCTGTAGCCGATCAAACAAGTCATCAGTCTGAGGAAAATGATACATTTTCTTTATCCTGATCTTATTGATATTATGATAATTAATGAAAATACACATTGACCCATCCTTTTTATTGATGAAGAAAAATGGTGCACCCCATGGTGAAGCACTCGGGCATATGAAACCTTTATCTAAACTCTCCTGTATTTATTTATTTATTCATATACTAAAGTTACACAACAACCATTCAATATATATTCTTTGATAACAAAAACAGCCCAGGTATAAGATCTATTGAAAGTTCAACCTCTCAGCTAGTAGGAAGACCAGACAATTTCTCAAGAAACACATCACCGTATTCCCTCACAATAGACATGTCTTAAAGGATGGTTCTTTCCTTATACTCAATAATTTGATCTAGATACTCTTACTCATTGGTAAATAATATCCATGCTTGGGATGATGGTGTTAAAAAATATTCATCCTCCTCCCTGAACTTGTATAGAATCCGGGGTCAATTCTCAATATGGATTGTGATTTTATTCTCGTGGGAATTAATGATGGCTTTATATAGGGAACACTAATCCATGTCCATAATTGTATAAAATTCCACCAAAAGAAGTATTATAAGGTTCTATAAGAAGTTCATCCCACAAACATTAATAGATAATGATTTATATACTTGGAATGAAATAATTTCCACATTTTCCATTTTCATTGACAAATCTACTTCAATGATTTGTGGTGTTTTTTGACTAGTTCTGCTAAACTTTCATAATATGAAGAAATGCATAGAACTATGGATTATATCACCAAATTTCATTTCTTTATTATGGTTCTAATTCATCTGATATAGACTTAGGGATGAGTGCTTTTAAATGGTTGAACACATATTGGAAATCTAATGACATTGAAGGGATAACTTATAAATTAAATTTATTTTATTACCTTATGAATTTCTTGGCTTCAAAATATGTTATCCATGATATATTTTCTAACAGATACTCTTATGGTTATTTTTTTATTCTATTAAAAATGGTTTGTAATAATATTATGAATTTACCAAATCATATCTCGAAGGAGTTTCAAACCAGGTGCGCAGTAAGGCCCATTATCATGTAATGGGTTACCCTGAGTCAGGTCTAGAACACCTTTTCGGAGTTGTTACTCCTAGGTATATATGTTCCAAAAACACATCCACTTATAGTATATAGTCAGGGATATATTTTATTAGTAAACCAATTACTCTATACTAACCAAAATTTAGTTATGTTTTCTTATACTTAGTCTTATCCCTATGGATTTTGCGAGAGTTTTCTAATCCTAATCCCAAAAATAACTAAACCCTCCCTTTGATACCAACTATAACAACGATACTCTTTATTTTACAGTAATATTTTATTTATTACACAAGAATAAACGTAATACAACCTAAATGATCTATAAGTCTAGTGTATTTAAAAATTAAGTACATTCCATAACAATATAAAATAGACAATTAAACATCTTTATTAAAAACTTCTTTAACATTCTCAAAATACTCCATGGAACTTAAAAATGCATGGGATTACCTGGGGAAATACATAATAAATGGGTGAGCTATAAATCCTAGTAAGGGAATAAACATGACATAAGTGATACATTTTATACAATAGGCATATCAATGAGGAATAAAAGGAACATGAATAATTAGGCATGATATAACATGATAATCATAAAACGTGAAATGTGACAACAACATAAAACACTGAATCATAAACATAGGTCAAGGCAAAAACTATAAAGAAATCATGGAGGAAAAAGTATCATAAAGGATCCAGGTTCACTCCCTATCCCAACGTGACATATCATGATACAAAATATTATCCAATTCGTTGGAGCTCTATCTAGCCGCACCCATGATATTTATTTTATTCTCATGCTTAATTGTTCCACATAGATCATACAACATGGATTCATTCATCATAATAATTTATTATAATATCAAGAAATGTGGAATAAATAAATATAAGCCTCCAATCAATAAGTATATGTTCATAAAGGTGAACACCTTTGATAGAAAAAATGGGTATGGTATTCACTACACAATTGTTTTGGTATGAAAAATCGCAGTGAAGTTTCAGCAGCATAACGATGTTACTTGAAAATTCATCAAAATGGTTGATGGGAGTGAAAGTGGTCTATCATCATTTTAACATAAAATGGGTAGTAATATGGATAGGTAAATACATTTCCCAACTTTAGGAAATGGAAATATATTGCATAAGTTCATAAAAATACTTGAATCAAGAAGAGAAGGTGATGATCCCTTACGAAATTTCGGCATAGTAACGACTTAGGTAAGGGTCAAAATGAGGGAAGATAAATGAAAACTCATTAAAATAACATAATTTTTACAGTAATGTAATAATTATAAATGAATGATAATATAACCAATTGAAATTAAAAGAAATAATTTTAAAAAGGTTCTTAAATTTGTGGGGAGAGGAAGGTGAGGATCCCATACTTGAGTGTGTGACTTAAAAAGTTTGGGAGGGGCTTATTGAGATCCTAGGTTAACCTTGGGAGAAATTTATAGAGTTTAAATAAGAGTATTTTCATGCTCCAAGGAGTTTTAGTAAAGCAAAATTGGAGTTTGGGTGAGTCTATATAAGAAAAGAGGGGGATTTCTTTATTATTTAGATTTTGGACTCTACATAATAAAATATCCAAAACCACAAACCATCTAATGGTTTTCCCTTGATTTCTAAAAATTGGGAGTGGTTATTAATATTTTATAAGTCTAAGGGTCAAAATTATTAAAATAATTTCCTTCATTATGTGGAGGCGAGTCACGCACATAAAGAATGTATTTTAAAACCTTAAAATATTTATATGTTTCAAGGACTCATAATGGATTTAAAAAATAAATAAAATAAAATAAAAATCACATTATTTTAAATAGAAAAATATATTTTGTCATTTATCCCATTAATAGTAATTACAAAATCAATTTTGGGTCATTATGATGTCATAATACATAATGTTTATTTATATGGTATTTAATTTTTACGCAAAAAATTGACTATCTCAGAAAATTATGAAAAAAATATGAATTGGATAATTTCGATATTATGATTAAAAGAATAATATGAATTTTATCTGAACAATTTTCTATATATGATAATTTTTAATTTTAAATCTATATTTATTAAGAAATGCTCGATTTTTTTGACAATAACAGTTTTCGAACACTTATAAAAATTACATTTGACTTCATAAAAATTATATGATCATTTATATTTGATAGGAATTATTTAAAATATTATTTATTTCAAAAAAATATATTAATTCATAAATTCATTAATTTAATTTTAATATTAACTAAAAATAAAATTTCTGCTTTATTATATCAAAATAAAAATCATTTACAAAGTAACAATAACAGGGTAAAAATCTATTTATTATTCTATACAAAAAAGTGTCTATTCATATTTCTAGGGTCTTGATTCATATCCCTTTAATAAATGAGAAAACACCCTAATATTAAGGTGTGTTATGGTGTGACCTTCAAGGGGCGATTCGACAAACATGGTTTGGGACATGTTCTTGATGAGCTTGAATGTAAGGACCTCGAACCTAGTTACCCAGAGCTGGTGCCTTATATTACTACATTGTTATGTTTACAAGGACATCACATCCTGAAGGAAAAAATAGTTTAGTTGTTTTGGAAAAATTGATACAAACATAAGATTTACATTACAACATTGAAACAAAATCATTGCAACTCCATTAAAAACACCCATAAAATATTAGATTATTCCCACAAGTAATTCATAATAATATTCATCTTCACATCTAGATAAAATTAAAATATAAGAAAGGGGAAATATCATATGCTTATTAAGGGTGAGTAAAGCATCTAAAGTTATCATAAAGATAAACATTGGGTATTATTAATAACAAAAACACATGCCCTTAAAAATAAACATGAGCATAATATGGTAGGAATGAAAGCTGTGTAAATAAAGACATATAAATGATCATAAGAGAATAAACCATAGTCATGGATATTTTAGAAGTCAAATATCACATGGTTTATAAATTACTAATATGATAATTAGGTAATACATATTGCTAGACATCTTAAACATATTTTCATGGCTTGAGCCAAGATGTCTGAAAATACTAAGGTAAGGCCTCAGCCAAAACCCAATTTTGTTTTGTCTCATGAGACCTACCAATTCGTAGAGGGGATAAATAGGGCCCCACAAATCACTTTATAAGTCCAATTCATTTCTCATATGAATTATCTAAAACATAACAACATATACATATGAAATTTAAATAACTTTCCCCAATCAGTAAACATAATTACAAACAATTATGAGTAGTATGGTGAATGGTATCAAGATAGAACATCCACAGTCAAAATGATTATAAAACAATTAACAAAATATGGTAGATTATAATAATAATAGGTTAATACCAATAAAACATAATATTCAATCAGGGTGTCTAAATAGATGAAAATTCTCTAATAAACTCATCGAACAATTTTTGAGAGTAATACCCTTTTACTTTGAAAAGAAGAGTTACCTTGGATAAAACCAGAAATTAACTCAGATTTTTTTCCATGATAAAATGAGTGTTTTTATAAAAATAATGTTGGATTAAAAAATATTATAGAGTTAACTTTAAAATAGGTAAGAAATTGGGAAGTTCCGTTTAATCGAGCTTGCTTATCCTGAAGAATTAAGAAGGGGACCCTTTCAAAACATGTATTTTCAACAAAACAAATATGATCTGATTAGAATAAATTATTTTTAAACATATAACTAGAATTTATAATAATTATATAATATATATTAATAATTACACTAGTTTATAGAGGATGAAATCACAACCCGGATGAATATGGTGTTTCGGGAAGAAAACCCTTACCTTATGCCCAAATGTGTTCTCCACTTGACCGTAATGTCTTGGATAATAAAATTAAATCCAATAAATAATTAATTAATAACCTTAAATAGATTTATTTTATTTATTATAATTTTATTTAGTTTATTTATGTCCTTTTTTATGAGTTATAAGATACAACTTTATTGCTCAAGAGCGTTCGTTTCCTTGGTTTTCATGATCAGTATATTTCTATATGAGTATGGAAGTTCACGTGGAATGGATATAATTATATAGAATTGAATTTATATGATATTAATGAACATCTGTAACATTAAATGGTTAATTATAAAAAAAATTACATGGTATGAGGATGAATCATTAGATAATATATTTAGTGATAATCGTTTACATTATTATTGTGGTTATTAATCATAACAATCTCATTTTGTTTTATCGTTTAATAGTATGTAAATATGTTACTTCCAGAACATAAGAAAAATTATAATACATATATTATAGTTTGTTTTAACCATTAAAAATGGTATCATGGCCAGCCTTAAAGAAGAAATTGAAGAATGAAAGTTCATCGTCCATGAAGGTTGTAAATTGGCACCCCCTGGATGATGATTACGTTTTAAAATAAAAGAGGGAGAGTAAGAATATTGATGATAGTTCTTCCATTAAAATTATATAATTATATTATATAAATTATAATGTAAATGTCATGAACATTTTGATAGAGTATGTGAGGAGATAATAATAAAATAAATAGCTTGAAAAGAAAATAAAAAAAAAACGAATAGGATTTTACCTCTTGGATACTTCTCCTTGAGAACCTACTTAAGGAAAGAGTTTTTGGTAAAACCAAGAGCTCTTGGACATGGGGATAGAAAAGGTAATAATATTTGGGAAGAACATTTACAATCTTCAAGTCTTAGAGTTGTGAGGATAAGTGGTGGGTGGGAGGTGGTTTTTTTATACTGGAGGAGAGGGGTGATTTCTCATTATTATATTATTTTTCTCTAGACAACCAATAATGTTGATTACTATGACTATATATAGTAATAAGTGAATGTGAATTTTAACCAAGGGTGGTTACATCAACAAAAAATCACCTATAACTCAATAAATCCTGTTTTTACCATTTATCGCAAATTATTGTATTTTACAATTCACAAAATTCAAGTATTTTAGAAAAAACCCAAAATTTACTCTAATCATATTTAGATGTGTAGAATTATAAAATGAACTCCATTTTATGAATATAAGTTTCTAAATATGATAAATTTAGTTTTTATTTAAAATTATTTTTTACTTGAAAAATATAGTTTTAAATATATAACTGATTTTACAACCCTTTCAAAAATTAAATAAGTTCTAGTAAAATTATATCAAAATCATAAGAAAACAAAATAATTATTTATGAATAAATTTTATGGAAATTAATTTTCTTTTAAATAATTTTATTAATTAATAAATATTTATTACTGCCAAAAATACCAAAACTTAATTATTAATTTTTAAAATATTCACTTACTTGTACTATGAAAGAACTATATCATACTTTAATTTATAAGGTGCATAAATTTTATTTATACATTAATTAGTGAGGTTACTATATTACTATTCATTAGGGTGCATTACTATTCCAAAGGTTAAAGTTATTATTCACCAAAACTGTTAGTTGACCCTATCAGACTCTAAAAATCTTACTGATCACAACCGTGTGTGCCCGTTTTTCTGAATTCAAAACATAGAAGCGGAAAAATCTTGTTTAACGGATGGGTTACAACTATATCCTATAAAAAACAAAGTTTTTTTTTCATAGAGACTTTGTGTTTCATGTATTTCATTCTATATTATATTTATTTATACATCCTTGGGGTGTTATATTATCCCCTCAAAAAAATTTATCCTTGAAATTACCAGAATGTTACTTCATAAAATGATTTGGGTAGATATTAACCATAAGTTCCCTAGGATCCCACTTTGTCTCCCCAATATTATGATTTTTCCCAAATACCAATACCATCCAAGTCATTCAATTCCTAAAAACTTGTTCTTTAGTTTTGAAAATTTGGATAGGCTCTTCACAGTAAGATAAGTCTGGTTCCAATTATATTATTTTATAAGCGAGTACTTGTGTTGGGTCTAGTATGTGCTTCCTTAACAAGGAGATTTGGAACACATTGTGTACCTTAGAAATGCTAGGTGACAATTCTAAATGATAAGCCACAACTCCAATTCTCTCTAAAATTTCAAAGGTCCAATGTACCTGGGCCTCAGTTTCCATTTCTTCCCAAATATTATAACACCATTCCATGAAGATACATTCAATAAAACATGATCTTCCACATGAAATTCCAAATCCTTCCTTCAATTATTGGCATAACGTATTTGCCTACTTTGAGCTGCCTTGATATGGTTTTGAATAGTCTTTACCTTTGATGTTGTTTCCTCCACATGTTCTGGGCCTAAAATATTTCTTTCACCAACTCCATCCCCACATGTTGGTGTATGACATCTATTTCCATAAAATGATTCATATGGTTCCATTTAAATACTTGAATAGAAACTATTATTGTTGGTAAACTCTATCAAAGTAAAATACTGGTCCCACCAACCTTGAAAGTAGAGGGGGTATGATCTCAACATGTCTTCTTCTATTTTAATGGTACTCTCTGACTACCCGTTAGTTTGATGGTGATAAGTAGTACTCAAATGAAGCTCAGTATCCCAAGACTTATGAAGTCTTTTCAGAATTTCAATGTAAATCATAGATAATGACCAGACACAATTGAGAGATGTGCTCCATTAAGTCTTACAACTTCATTAATATAGAGTCATTCAAGGCGCTCTAGTGGAAAATCCACCCTTATAGTGAGGAAATGTGCAGATTTGGTAAGTTGGTCAACAATTACCCATATTGCATAATTCATTATTGTATTTTTGGGTAATCCAGTTACAAAATCCATAGTTATATCATCAAATTTCCATATAGGAATAGGAATAGGTTTCATGAAACCTCTAGGATGTTGTATTTGAGCCTTAACCTGTTGATAGACTAAACATCCTTCTACATAATAAGTAATTTCCCGCATCATATTATCCCCTTAGAAATATTCATTCAGATATCTATACATTTTAGTGCTACTAGGTTTTATAGAGAAATTTGATCTATGGTAATCATCCAATAACTCCTTTTTTATCTCAGCTATAGAGGGAACACATAACCTCCTCCAAAATTTCATAATTCCATCCTTACACATGATGTTTGGAAACTTCCAATCATTCAATAAATTAATTTTCTTTTTAAGAATCTCATCATTAGGTTGATAACATTTAATCCTTTCTAATAATGATGGTTGGGAAACCAATAGAAAAAGTAATTATGTTTCACCTTTGATAATTCCTACATCCATCCTTGCTAGATCCATGTACATAGGATCCTTGTCAATCCTCATTTAGTTTATAACTCCATGATCCATCCTACTCAATTCATCTTCTACCTTATTCACCTTCCCTGGGTGGTAGTGTATTTTTCAATCATAATCCTTGATTAGTTAGAACTATCCCATTTTCCTCTTGTTGATTTCTTTCTATGAGAAGATATATTTCAATCTCTTTTGATCTCTATATATCTCACACCTTTCACGATAGAGATAATGTCTCTATATATTTAGGGAAGATATTACAGCTGCTAACTCAAGATCATTAGTTGGATTGATTTTTTCATGATTTTTTAACTACCTTGATGTATAGGAAATAACTCTATCATTCATAATAAGGACACAACCAAGTCCTTTCTTTGATGCATAACTATAAATCACAAATCCACCACTCTCGGATGGTAGAGTAAATATTGGATCATTCACTAACCTCTTATTAAATTCTTCAAAACATTCTTCACATTATTTTTTCCATAAAAACTTAACACCTTTACAAGTAATCTTGGTTAATGGGTTATCTAATTAAGAAATATTCTGAATGAAATGCTGATAATGACATAATAAACCAATAAAACTATGTACCTCGGTTATGTTTGTTGGAGTAAGACATTAATGAACTGCCTTTATCTTTATAGGATTAACTAAGATTCCATCCTTAGAGACAATTTGGACAATAAAATAAAAAGTTTGAATCCAAAATTCACACTTGCTAAACTTACCATATAAATCATTTCTTATAAGAATCCATAGAATAATTCACACTTGATTCTCATGATATTTGTAGCTTTTTGAGTATACCAAGATATCATCAATAAATACCACAAAAAAATCATAAGTATATTTCTTGAAATTTATATTCATTAGATCCATGAAAATAGAGGGTACATTAGTCAATCCAAAATGCATTATTGTAAACTCACAATGCCCATACCTTCATTGAATTTCTATATTTGGAATATCTTACTTCCTAACACACAAATGATGATATCCATATTAAAGTTCAACATTCCAAAAATATTGGGCTCCATGATGTTGATCAAATAAATAATCAATGTGAGGAAGAGGATATTTTTTATTTATCATATTTGCATTTATTTCTCTATATTCAATTCATAGGCTCATGGATCCATCTTTCTTCTTGAAAAATAGAAAATGGAATCTCCATGGAGAAACACTAGGGTGGATAAATTCTTTATCACTCAATTCCTTTAGTTTTTTCTTTAGTTATACTAATTATACCATGTCTATTTTATAAGGAATATTTGATATGGGTCTTGAACCTGACATTAAATATATAGAAAACTCAAATTCCTGCTATGGAGTATGCCGAGGTAAATCCTATGGAAAAACATCAATGCATTCTTTCACAATAGGTACATCCTCAATTTGAATATTTCTTCCCTCACCCATATTTATTTCAATCTCCTCCTCCCCAATAATTGAATTCAGTGGAGCCACTGAGGGTAGATCTAGATAAGATTCATATGGTGATGTTTCCACTGTAATGTTAATGGATTATATGCCATCCTCACAAATAATAATTTCCTTCTTATTACAGTAGATTTTCACATCATATTTTGAAAGCTAGTCCATGCCAAGGATTATGTTAAAGTAAACCATAGGTAGGATGATAAAATCAGAAGATAATGCACATTTTTATACCATAATGGGGACTACCTAACATATCTTTGTTGCAATGGGACTTACCTTATGGGTTTTGACTAACAACTCAATTGTTATGTAAATTTTAAATATATAATTTTTAAAGAAAACTGGGAAGATATAAAGGAATGATATAATCCAAAATCAAATGAAGCATTTTACAAGTTTGAGGAAATGATTATAGTACCTACCGCCACATTATTAGGATAGTTAACCTCATCAGTTGTGATCTCATAAGCTTTTCCTTTCTCTCATGTCATTTTCTGAAGAATATTTCCTTGATAATTCAGAAAATCATTTGTGTAGTGTCTCATCTACCTATAATTGCAGCATTTAATATTGGTAGCTTTCCCCCCCTTTTTATTCATGGTATTAGTGTGCTTTTTCTCCACACTTGTATCACACTCCTTTAACTTTTATGTAGGCTCTGAGGTGTTTCCTTCCACAAGTATCACATGTTGGAAAATTCCCTTTTTTATTCTTAACTTTATCCATTATTTCCTCAGACACCCTCTTCTTTTCTTTATTTCCCTTAAAGTTGCATGATTTAGAAAAGTGTTTCTCTATCTTGATAACACATGATACTATATCTTAATATGATGATAATGTTTGGGATACTAGTACCCTTCGGAGGAATGGTTTTAAACCATCAATTAATCGATCAATATTTCTAATTATATTACGTATTTAGTCCACGACATTCCTTGATAGACTTGTAAAGTTGGATTCATAATTGGAAACATTCTCATCCTCCTTCTTCCTCATATTCAAGAACTACCTTTCCATATCTTCTCGCTGTTCATGAGGAAAATATTTTTCATGTAATTTTTTTTAAAATACCTCCATTACATAATTTCAATATCTTCTTACTCCTTTGTGTTTTTAATAATATAACACCATTGATCAACATCGCCCGATAGACGATAGACTTCCATGAAAACCTTATCCCTTTTTTTACTTCCCGAACTGAGAAATATCTTCTCTAAGGAACTTATCCAATCCTCTACTATGAATGAGTTTGTAATCCCATTAAATGATGGGGGATATTGTCACATAAAGCAGTCTATCAATGCTCCTCCATGTTATGGATCAGGATGATTCATACGGGTAAGGTTATTTTTCATAACCCAAGTCAGCAATCATATTATAGTTATAATTTTATCAGTACCAGTTTCAGATTTAAAACCAATATCATTATCTTTATTAGTAAAAAAATCCCTACATGGGATATGTGCATTCATACTATTTTGATTCTTTCCACTTGGTTCCATTTATAAATAATGGAATACACTAAATTAGGTTATGAATCATAATGTATAATATCAAACTAGAAAAACAGGTAACATAAATTGAAATTTTATTAATTTCTAATCACATAATAATAAGCATTGTTTCTTTGAGGATGTATTTACATTTATGTACTACATAAATGATTATAAATATAATTTTAATTATCCTAAGAATATCCCCCAGGAGTGTCAAACCAGACGTGTAGTAAGGCCTATTGTCGTGTACCTGGTTATCCCGAGTGAGGCCCGAAACTCCATGTCAGAGTTGTTACTCCTAGGTATGTTTGTGCCAAAACCATGTCCACTTATAGCATCCAGAAAAGGATGTATTTATATGAATATCCACATAATTTCTACCTTACCAAAATTCTAGGATGTTCATGTATTCATATCCTTAAAGTATATCTTACGGATTTGTTCCCTAATCTATATTTTCTAAATCTGTTTTCCAAGGCTTATACTAAACATCCTCTGATACCAACTATATGGACCCTGACCTAGTTCTTTAGAGACGATTCCATATATTAATACATTTTTATTTTTATAAGGAAATAACATCCATAAGGACAAAATAGTTTAGTAGTTTTGGAAAACCAGATACAAACATAAGATTTAAATTACCACTTGAAAAAAAATCATTACAACTCCATTGGAAACACCCATAAACTCATAGATTATTTCTAAAAGTCATTCATAACAATATTAATCTTTGCTTTCTATGAATACTAAAACATAATAAAGTTGTAGCTTGAATTGTTATTAAGGGTGAGTAATGTAGTGAATGTTATCATAAATATAAACATTAGGGATGATGAATAACAATAACACATGCCTTTAAAAAAACATGAGCTTAATATGGAATGAATGAAAACTGTGTAAATAAATGCATATGAATAATCATAATAGAATGAACCTTATTCATGTATATTATACTAGTTAAATATCACTTGGTTTATCAATTTCTAATATCATAATGAGGTAATTCATAATGCCAAAAATCTGAAACATATTGTTAAGACCTCAACCAAGACGTCTGAAAATACTAGGGAAAGCCCTTAGCAAAATCCCAATTTTTTGTCTCATGATACCTACCAATGAATATATGGGATATAAGGGGCCTCACTTATCACTTTATAAGTCAAATTCATTCCTCATATGAATGAGGTTAATCATAACGACATATATATATGAAATTTAAATAACATTCCCCAATCTATAAACATAATCACTAACCATTCTTAGTAGTTAGATGAATGGTATCAAGATAGGACATACACAGTCAAACTAATCATAAACCATTTAATAAAATATGGTAGAAGATAATAAAAAGATGTTAATCCCAATAAATCATAATATTCAACAAGGGTGTTGAAATAGATGAAAACTATCAAATAAATTCATCGAATAATTCTTGAGAGTAATAATCTTTTACTTTGAAATGAAGAGTTATTTTAGAAAAATATTTCCATAAAACCATAAATAAACTAAGATAGTTTTTCCATGATAAAATTATTGCTTTTATAAAAATAATAGTGTCTTAAAATAGATTATAGAGTGCACTTGAAAATAGGTAAGAAATCGGAAAGTTCCATTTTATTGGGCTTGATTATCATGATGAATTGAGAAGAGGAACCTTCTAAAACATGTATTTTCAAAAAAAAAAGATGAACTGGTCAATATACAGATTTTGGAACATATATCCATAATTTATAATAAATATATATAATAAATGTATAATTACATTGGTTTATAGAGAAAGAAAGCACAACCCGAATGAAAATGGAGGTTCGGTAAGAAAACCATTACCTTATGCTCAAATGTGTTCTTCACCTGACCTTAACATCCTAGATAATAAAATTAAATCCATTAATTAATTTATTAATTCATAACCTTGTCTACATGTATTTTATTTATTATAATTTTATTAAGTTTATTCATTGTCCAAGAAGGTTGTAAATTGGCACCTCCGGGACAATGATTTCATTTTAAAATAAAATAGGGAGAGGAAGGAGACTGATGATGGTTCTTCCATTAACAAGATATAATTACAATATATAAATTATAATGAAGTTATCATGATAATTTGTATAGAGTATGTGAGGATAGAATAATAAAAGAAAGATCTCGAAAAGAAAATAAACGGAAAATGAAGAGGATTTTACCTCTTGAATAATTCTCCTTGAGAACCTCTTTAAGGAATGGAGTTTTGGTCTTTTCTTAAGACCAAGAGATCCTGGACATATGGAGATACAAGGTAAGATGATTTGGACATAACTTTTACAATCATCAAGGCTTATATGAGTTTTGATAACGGGGGTTGGGGTGGGGGTAGTTTTTATAGCGGAGGAGAGGGGTGATTTCTCATTATTCTATTAATTATTTTTTTATTTTAACCAAGAAAACCAATAGTGTGGATTATTTTGACTATATAAAGAAATAAGTGAATGTGAGTTCGAACCAAGGGTGTGAATATCATCTAAAAATCTCCTCTAACTAAATAAATCATGTATTTATCATTTATCATAAATTATTGTATTTTACTATTCACAAATAATTCAAGTATTTTAGAAAAAAACCAAAAACTATCTCTAACCATTTTAGATGTGTAGAATTAAAAAATTATCTCCATTTTATGAAAATATTTTTCTAAATTTGATAAATTTAATTTTCTATTTAAATAATTAATTTCTCAAAAAATATAGTTTTAAATTTATTACCGATTTTATAACCCTTTCAAAAATTAAATAAGGTCTCATAAAATTATCTTAAATTTATATGAAAAAAATAGTTATTCATGAATAATTTCTATAAGAATAAATTTTCTTTGAAATCAATTTATTAATTATTAAATATTTATTACTGATAAAAATACCAACACTTAATTATTAATTTTTAAAATATTCACTTACTTGTACTATGACATAATTATATCATACATTCATTAATAAGTTCCAAAATTTTATTTATACATTCATGAGTGAGGTTATGATATTAATATTCATGAGGGTACATTACTATTCCAAAGGGTCAAGTTACTATTCACAAAAATGTGAGTTGAACCTATAAGACTCTAAAAATATTACTGATTGTAACCGTGCATGTCCTTTTTTTTGAAATTTAAAATATAAATGATGAAAAACTATGTTTAACTTTTTGGTTATTACTATACCCTATAAATAACAAAGTTTTGTTTTTTAGAGACTTATTATTGCATGTATTTCATTCTATATTAAATTTATTTGGAAATCCTTGGGGTGTTACATTAAACTTATCCTATAAACAGTTTTGACCATGCTTAAGTTGTTAGATCTCAGATTGGGTTTGGTCAAGGGAAAAAACCCATAAAAGCTATCTCCCCCAGAATCTATGTAAAATGAAATTCATAAGGTAAAATATTACTGGTTGATACTGTCAATTCATTTGTCTGTGTCAATTGGTTTTGTTAAAACAATATATTTGTTCTAACCATGTGATTGTTGTTCAACTATTATATTATCAATGATAATGATACATAACAGTCCTTTAAATCCAATAGGATATAATAAAACAAAAGACGTGCATTTGTTTTTTATAACTATATTATGTTATAATACATTTAATTAAATCAAAAGGGGAATTTTATTTATAACAGTTCAGGTCCTTACATGGAATTTTTGAAGGGGGGAAGATTGTAACAACTCAAAATTTTATAAAAAAAATTCCCTTTATGATTGAATTCAATGCCCTATTATGGATATAGAAATCACATGCACTTCTTTGACTTTATTATATCCAATAGGATTTAAAATACCATTATCATCAAAACCATTTATAAAATATCCATTGAGTAATGATCACACGATCAGTATAAATATAGAGTTATGATAAATCCAATTGACACAGAAAAAGAAATAATGGACTAAACCTGTAGTATTTTACCCTATGAAGCCCATTTATCAGAGATTCCAAGGGAGATAGCATCACTGGGTTTTTCCCTTGACCAAGCCCAATCCAAGATCCAATAACTAATGTATAAAAAAACCTTTTGTGGGAGAAGTTCATGTTCATCTAGATCATGACCTAAACCATGTATGCCGAACCACTCCCTAAAAATATCACAATCACACACCTTACCCTTAGAGTTTTTCTGGTGTAATAAAGGTATTTGTATCAATACCCTAAAAAAAGTTGAGGCCAAAGCGTTATTTTATTTAGGGAAAGGGGCTACATTACATAGAAAATTAGGAAACATACAATGCAGGGATATACTTAGAGAAATTCTAACTCAAGGCCTCACCGAAACCCACATGGGAAGCTACCACTGAGATGCACCCTTAGGGAAATCAAGACCCTAATAAAATATTCATATTGTATTTTCAATGGAATAATGGTTATATTTAATTCATATTATTGTTACTTCATAAATGATTTTTATTTTGGTACGATAAAACACAAAGGTCATTTTTTGGTAATATGAAATTTCAATTAAGAAATTTATTTTGATGAATTATTTATTTTTTTAAATAAATGTTATTTTAATAAAATATAAATTTTAAAAAATATTTATTATGTCTATTTGATAATAAAATTTTAAAAATTCAAAATAAGTTTTATAAGGTTCGAAAACTATTACTGTAAAAAAACTATCATTTCTCAATAAATGTAGATTCATTTTTTAAAAGTGAAAATTCATGTAACATCCTGTGTTTTTGGAGTTGGTTGAATTATTCTCCCATATTGAATTTTTAGAGTTTGGTGGGTATGCCAAGTTTTTAGTCATTTATTAGAACCCAATTTCATGTTTTACTCTGATCTGAGGCATGGAAAAATCTTTAGGAGTTCGGATGGGTTTTTGGTGTATCAAAGGCCTTGGTATGGTTAAGTATAGGCTGAGGCACATGGTTTGATTTAATCATGTGACCTCTTAGTAAAAACTTTGAAACCTTTTTTTGCACTGATCATTGTTTGAGAAACCTTACAGGATGGGGTGCATGGACATACAAGTCCTCTTCATTTTTTACCATAAGAAAATCGCACGGTTAGGGGAAACCATGCACAAGATTCATTATTAGTGCCAAGTGGGAAGTACCCTCACGCTGTAGCACGCACAATTTTCCCACAGTTGAGCCTAACTATAAGGGATAACCGTGTAGGTTTTAGTTCCTAAATAGAAAGAGCCACACATTTTGGAAAACCACGAGAGCTAACAACATGTCCTTTAAAAGGGTGAATTTACCTTTTATGTCTTCTTCTATTTATTTATTGTCCTTATTTTCTCCTCCCTTGGTCACACATGACATCATGGGTGATACTTTTTTCTCCTCCACTATGGATTGATACATCTCCCTCATCCAACCTTTATTCTTTATGCTATCAGTTGCGTTAGATTCATAGCAATAAGGTTCTTCATCCTCTTGCTTCTATTTTCCTTTTACCCTGCCTCACAAACTGCTAAATCTATGCAAGTAATTATTCCTATTTTTAGGGTGTTTGTCTAAAATAATAATTTCATTCGAATTGGTTTTAGTTAGAGGATAAAGTTGGATGTGCCTACATATTTCACTATGAGGTAGGCGGAGCATAATTTTCTTTGGAATTTCTCCATTGTTTTTTGGGCGTATCTTTAGTGCAACATTATGTTGACCAAGAGAGACCTTTCAAATAAGATGGTTTCTTTTAATTAATCAATTAAACCATATGATATTCCTATGGGAATTCTCAATCGAGACTACAAATTGGTTGATCCATGCGAGAGGATTTGGAACTTGTGAAGTTTAGCCCGAAGTGACTATTGATTTAATTTGGGCTGTTTAATATGTTTATATTAAATTTATTATATGTATGAACTACGTGTGAGATCCATGGGACCATCACGAGCTCAACCCAAGGATTGAGATAGCATTGGATATCTTTTTTAGGTGATGTAATCATCGAGACAAGCTTGACTAGAGGTATTTCAGTGATGAGAATCACCGGTTGGCTGACTTAGTCATTAAATTGAGGTGGCTAGGCTGTCAGACTATAGGAGAGAATGACGTGATATTGGATGGTGTGACCATTAGTTTGAGTGATTTGGTTAAATGGGAACGTGGTGCTAGAATTGGTGTCTCTTAGGTTCTAAATTGGTTATTGTCTTTCACACTTGTTGGCCAATGCACAATTTGGAGTCATGTTCACACAGGTTAAGTTAGATGTTTGAGGTGGCATTGACCACTCTTGTGGGTAGAGGCCCCCATTAGTTTCCAATTAGATAAAATGTTGGGGGGGTTCCTATTATAGAAATCCATGGGGATGATGAGGAACCATCAAAATGATAGCGTTGAGGACATCAGTTGGGGGCTGATGCTCTCCATGCTTGAGGCAAGTAAGTATGGACTCATTTGGGAGGAAGGAAATCATTGTACCTCAGGACATCACTTTTAGATCCAACAGTGGTTATTGCTTGAGGAAAGATATAGATGTACCTCCAGAAATCAGGCTTCGAGCCAAAGGGTGATTTTAAGTAGGGGTCTGAGGTACTAGATACTTAAATGGGCGTGACTTCGGGATATCAGTTACATGATATAGACATGAGGTGTCATTTACTTGGTTGAAGGTATGAGGTGTTGCGTAACATCCCACCCCTCTACGTTGGCTTGAGAAAAGGGGAGGATATTACTTGGCCTTAAGCGACATCCCCAATATTCCAAAGGCTTGAAATAAATTCCAAGAGATTCATTTACAATTGGGGGTTGTTTTTTCATTTGAGAATAAAACAACCAACCAAAAATTTCATAACTAAATAAACCACAACACGATGTATGATAATAATGAAATACAACTCAATATTTCATTTATATCAATACTAATTACAAAATTACCATAATGGAAGAGTAAAAAACAATCAAGTACAATGATGAAGACTATAGAACCAAAAAAACTCAATGAAACCCATAACTCCAAATCTCCAACCTCCTCCATGATCTAATCCACAAAATAATCCAAGTATCACTAAGAACTACTTGATAAGTGTGATACTTTACCTTTGTATTATCAATATAAAAAATATCTTCAAAAGCACCAATGTTCCAAAGCATGGATGAGTAGTGAAACTCAGTTGGCTTTCTCTAAACAACTTCCCTACTCACGACACTAGGATAGAACATGTTAGCACATTTATATAAAATAGTTTATATAAAACAATTTATAAACAATTTATTTCAAAATATAAAAAATTTCTAGAACCAAATTTTTTTCAAAAAAGTATAACATGTTCTAGGTAAAGAAACCAAGAAATTCTCTAAAACCATTTCATAAATTCCATTTTAGCATAACCATTCAATTCCACATACCCACACATCGAATCATGCATGAAACCAGGCCTCCCTATACTCACAAGTGGCGAGTAATCATTTCAATAAGTCTTCAATTAATGAACCATTTTGATAGGGGAGATCCTTGACCCTTATCCATCCCAATAATGATGGGGGAGGCTCCTTACCCTTATTCGTCCTGAATGCACATGAACATACACAACCATTATTCCAAAAACCAATTCCAAAAAAACCATTTCAACTATTTCAATAAAACTATTATTTTATTGAAAACCTTTCAAACAACCCGTTTCAAATCAAAAATTACCATTTCATTTCAATAAAATCATCATTTTGAAAACATTTCAATTAAACCATTTAACACAATTTCAACAAATCCACATTTTAAAATCAAGAAATCGAAGCACTTTGCAACCAATTTCTATAAAACCAAAAAATCCAAAAATCATCACTAAAGAGGGTTTTAAACAATAAATTCACAATAATTTCAATCAAAACCAACAATTTGGATCTAAGACTTCATATTCCTAATAGAGGAGTTGATAGTGAAGCCATATACATCAGGTTTTATGGATAAAATGAAGAATGAAACTCAAACGCCAACGAAATCACGTAAAATCTTCAAAAACCCACCTTAGATATCTTACACTATCACCAAAACATATAAATATCAACATATTTGGAATTAAATACCTTATATATATATTCACAGTAAAAGTAGATCTAAGAAACCAATAGAGAGGGAGAAGTATATCTAAGGAAAACCAAGAAAAACAACCAAGAACGATGACTTACCATTGGAATATGGCTTCAACACACCAAGAGAAGCCTTCATATCCCCGCTACATTTATGGGAGATTCCTCTACCTCATTTGGGAGGAGAAAGTCTTGAGTTATGATTGGTTGGGGGAAAATGACACAAAAAACCTACGTAGATCCACGTTTTGTGTATCTTTTTTTTAAATGGTACCAGTTAGTCAAATGGTTAGGAAAACCATGAACTAACCATGGACTGGCCACTATGTCAAGGATGAGCCTCATAATGTTGACTCACATTGTTTCCAAACTATGATCCAACTATTCCAATGACCACTGTCTAAATTTAAATAGTTTATCCTAAGCTACTGCATGGTTTGGACAAACTGTGCACCACCCATGTGACTTCCTCTTAGCCTATGTTTCACTGTGCATGGTTTCATATAGGAGTTGCACAGTTTCACAAAATGATGAACCAGTTGTGAACTTGTATAAAATCTCTATAAACCTTCTAAAATATCTCTAAACTATCCATAACCTCACCCAAACACTTAATATACTTAAAATACATAAATTAAGAGTTACTTACTTAATGCCAAGGGTCCCACATTCTCCCCTCTATTTTAATTTCCCTCCACGAAAAGTATAAGAACATCATTTCTATGAAATAGTCCAAACCATTTCCCATTCAATTCTTTATCCTATTCCAAATTCTCTTCTTGAATATCACCATTTTTTCACAAAACCCTTCCTAGATCGATGCTTTTTTCCATGCAAGACTTTTTATTGCCTATCCAAAATTTGAACTAGCATGTGTAACAATGATGCATCAGGATCTAGGTCAATGTTATCCCATATGATCACATGGTTAGGATCAGTCTTATACTTTTTCATTTGAGATATGTGAAAAAAATTCATAACACTGAACCGTGGTGACAATGATGACTGATATTCCACCCCAATACTTCATTATAGTATCTCAAAAGGGCCTATGTATCAAGGAGATAACTTTCCCTTATTCCCAAAAAAAATATGTAAAATCCTTGGAGAGATCCTCAAGAACACATGATCACTCACCTCAAACAACAACAAGCATTGATGATGATCCACATATGATTTCTGACAACTTTGCGCCATCTCCATATGTTTCCTAATCAACTGAATATTCTATGTAGTTTTTTATATAAGGCTCAGCACAACTAGTGAATTATCACTTATTTCCTCCACAAAAGTGGATAATTTCATAGAAACCCATAAAATTATTCAGAATAATCCATAAGTATCGAGGCTTGATAGCTTTTGTTATACGGGAACTCCACTAATGGTATGTGCTCTTTCCATGAGCCACCAAAATCCATTACACATCCCGCAACATTTATTGCAACCTTTGTATCATCTATTCGGATTGGTCTTCCATCAGAGGACGATAAACCCTACTGATAGTCAACTAATACCAAAGGTATTTTTATAAGGATTTCAAAAAATGAGACATAAACTTCAGATCTATGTCTGACACTATCGACATTGGTACTCCATGCCTCTTTACCACTTCTTGGATCTATATTTTTGAAAATACCTCCAATGTATGAGATTCCTGAATAGGGGTGAAATGGTACAACTTTGTGAGCTAATCCAATATCACCCATGTGAAATCGGGTTTCCAAACCATTCTTGGGAGACCAATTACAAAATCCATAGCTATATGCTCCCATTTACAAATTGGAATCAGTAAATATAGAAACATATCTACGGGTCACCAATGATCTACCTTAAATTGATGAAAAGTTAAGCATCTTGAAACAAACTTGATCACCTTAATTTTTTTACTAACCCACCAAAATTGTGCTTTCAAATCCTTGTACATATTCTTTATTCCAGATGAACAACCCATCGTGAATGGTGGTAAGAATTAATAACTCATTCTTAACATGTCATAGGTATGACCATCCTATTTATAAACCACAACATTGAACTCAAATCTAGATTCCAACCCTTAATGGTATCCCCCATTGAGGTTTGACCCCATAGCCACACAGTCAACATTGAATTTTTGTACCACTTTATCCATATTTACCATATCAAGAACAAATGAAACTAGAAATAAAACTTCAATATGACCTTGGTCTTTACATTCCAAGTGCGTTTCATCTTGAACCCACATCAACTGCCACTGATCAGAAGATTATTTTTCTATCTAATCATTTTACTTTTTTCTTAATGCATCCCCCACTAAATTACCCTTATCTGGTGTATCCATCAAGTAAAAGTTTAACATTTGGAGATAATCTATCCATATTCTTTTCCTCAGTTTCAAATCCTTTCATGAGAAAATATGTTTCATGATTTTATGGTCTATAAACATTGTAAATTTCTCGCCAAAGAGGAAATGAAGCCAAGTCTTCAAAGCATGAACCACAATAGCTAACTCCAAACCTTGTGTTGGTAAGTTCTTCTCATGAAACCTTAATTATCTTGAGCCATAAGCAACAATATGATCTCAATATATAAGAACACATCCCAATATAGATCCCAAAGCATCAAAATACATCATGTACCCTTATCCTGATTCCACAAAAATCATGATTGGTGCTGATGTAATGATAACGTTAAGCTCTTGAAAACACTTCTTACGTTATTTAGTCCATTGGACTAGAAATTCTTCCTTGTTAAAATTATTATAGGTGAGAATATTCATGAAAGATCATGAACAAAGAATCGGTAATAACCAACAAGACCAAAGAAACTGTGTATCTCAAAGACATTCTTTTGAGGTTTCAAAGAGATAACAACTTCTATCTTTTATGGATCCACAAAAAAACATTTTTTAGAAATTAAATGGCAAAGAAAATTTACCTATTTTATAAAAAACACAATTTAATAGTTTTTCATACAACCAATGATCCATTAATATTACCAAAACTATTTCTAAGTGTTTCTCATGCTCATCCCTTATCCTTGAATACAACAATATTTCATCCAAAAACACCAAAAAAAATATAGATGTTTCTGAAATATCCAATTCATCAATTCCATAAATGCTGTTGGTGCATTTTTAAGACTGAACGACATTTCTACATATTCATAATGGACATATCTTTTTCTGGAAGTTGTTTTTGGTATATCCTCCTTCCAAACACATAATTGGTGATATCCTGATCGCAAGTAAAATTTAGAGAACCACTTAGATCCCCCCAATTGAAAGAAAAAATAATCAATGTGTGGAAGTGGGTACCAATTCATTATCATAACTTGGTTAATCTCATGATAATCCACACATAGCCTTAGAGTTCCATCCTCCTTTTTGATAAACAAGACTGGTGCTACCCATTGAGACTTGATCAGAAGAATAAACCCTTTTTCTTTCTAGCTCTTAAAAATTGCACTTTCAATTCCCTAAATTATTTTGGTTCCATCTAATAATACAAATGGGAAATAAGAATTATAAACCAAAAAAGAGATCAATCCTAAACTATGCTTCCCTTATAGGTGGTAACCCTAATAAATTTTTGGGAAAGACATCTGGAAACTGATCAACCACTATTGGAAAAATTATATTCTCAATTTATTCCCTTTATTACAAAGTCAAGGATGCCAACTAGTATTATATCGTCCCAACTACTAGTTCCAACAAACCTGTTGCACTTAATTTTACACTTCTGTCTCCTCGAAAGAGATGCTCGATGCTATCATGAGTCATAAAACTAACCCTTATAGTATAACAGTCGATGTGAGATTTGAACATTTTCAACCAATCCATACCCTATATTATATAATTGAAATCTATCTCAAGCATATAGAATTACCATATCAGCTTGACTCCATCAATAGTTATAGTACATGCTTTACACACAAAGGCTCAACATTCTCTTTGACTAAGAAGAGTTTGAAGTTTTAACATAGAAGACATAATATCAAATTTTAAAACCTAGAATATAAACAATTAGAGAAGAAATAATGGAATGCGATGAACCAATATCAAAGAAATATTTCATAAGGGTAGAATTAAAAATAAACAAACCTCTCACAGTTGATTTTACAGACTGATCATCCACAATAACCTGCTCAACTCCATATAATTTCTTTCTTACCAAGCTGTGTTCATTATTGTAATGTTGAGATTTCACTGCCTGAGGAGTCATGGTATTCATGGAATCACCATGGCTAGATATTTTCTTTTGATGAGAGTTATTCTGCTGCCCTTACCCCATTGAAGCATACTACACCTAAAACACCTGATAAGTGTCCTAAACACCTGAACTCGGAGCACAACAACAATAGCTCTGAAGATTTCCCATTTGAATGAAATTGAGGCATGATCTAGGTGATGTTGTAAACTATCACTTCATGTGGTCGATCAAACCACATTGAAAACATCCTGCCTGCCACATTGGTGTTGGAGGAAGATTCACCAATCCAGCCATTTGATTATGAGCCATACTCCCACCTTATAAATATGTGTCCCTATTCCACTTTCTCCTAGAATTAGAGTTCCCACCATTTTCGAAAAGTATCAAAATGGTTACTCCCCCCCATAGCTCATAAGATGTCATGTTTATCCATTGTCTCTCTATTATCCATCTCTATATTTTCCGTAATACAGAGCAAAATAATCATTGATCGAATCTCCTACCTCAGAATCGATTCAAATATGCATGCCTTAAAGGATGAAATAGCCGCAACATTGGGTGAAAAACACACACTAAATTCATTAATTTAGCCACATATTACATGATAAAAATATTTTCTTTATTTAAGATGAAGAATTCTATCGTTCTTTGAATTTTGAACATGTGAGGATAGAATTTTTTGTAAACAATTCTTCAAAATCCTCCCATGCAATATCTTTTTCCAATTTAGCTAAAACTTCTAAATCCCACCACTGACATACATTATGTTCCAATATATATGTTTCCAGCTTGACGTTTATCTCTTCTAGTGTTCCAATGAAATCAAATATTCTATTCATCCTATTCATCCACACCTCTGCCTTCTCTGGTTCTGAGTCGACCCAAAAGATGGGTGGATTATTCATTTGGAACTAGATGAAGTGATCCACTTGCCTTGGTTCATCCTATTGTTTCCGTCAATCTACACCCTAAATGGATTAGATGATAATCTGAACCATCTTATGTTTCACCTATGGCTCAAGTGTAACTATATTCTCAATAAATTCTTTCGACTGGTTCATACGATGCCTAACAAGTTTCATTTTTGATACAAAAAAAAAGAGAAGCCTTCAAATCACCTCTATATTGATGGGAGAATACTATACTACCTTCGGGAGGAGTAAATCTTGAGTTAGGTTCAATTTGGGGAAAAAATGAGGGGTTAAAACATAAAACCAACCTAGTTCCGCCTTTTCAGATCTTTTTTTTAAATCATGCACAGTTAGACACATGGTAAAGAAAACCGTGTGCTAACCATTCGCCAGCCACTAACAAAAGGATGAGCCTCGAAAAGTTTCCAAACCATGAACCAACATTGCTGAAGACCAATTTATCATGTTACATGATTTCTCATAGGCTTCTTATAGCATCCCGCCTTTTTATTACATGACTTTTCATTACATTTTACATACAGATGATCTTTAAAGTATAGTGACTTGGAAATCAGGAAAATAATACATGAAAACAAGATAAAAAATCCTTCTAATACACTTTAAATGCATCATAATAGTTTCATCCTATGTACAATTACAATATCTTATAACCTGGAGACATACATCAAAAGAAATGGTGAGCAGAAGGCTTAGTAAGGAAAACAAGTGAAACAATTGACATGTGATCTTGAGCAATATTAATAAGAATATGATATAAATCATAAAGGCATGAGCAATGGAAGAATAGAATACCAAAATAAAAACACCATGAATCATAAATTGAATATGTGGATACAATATTTCATTTAGACATTCATGAACATATCACCAAGGTTTATCCCTGAGGTGTCATCAAAATTTCCAAGGCTATTCACCAAGGTATCGTGAAACTTGTCATCTCTAGAGATTAATTATTTACCCAATGAATTGGAGCGCTATCAGGGTGCACCATTTATATTTCTTTAATTTCATTTTGGCCACATATATTATAATCAAACATTTCATAAATAACCCATATATAATAAAAGAAATGGGTTTCATTTCAAAATCGTGACGTTTTAAAAGTTCTTAAAAACAAGATCATTATGTAAATTATAACACATGGAAAGGGAGTGAGGGTTATATGTATGTCAATTATAGAATAAAATATATCTTTTTGGGTATATTTATGAACACCCATAGAAACAAAATAGGTCTGGGTAATCACATAAATAAAACAAGAGAGAAAGAGGGATAAATTTTGAGGCGAACTTTCTACAGCATAACAACAATATATCATAGTTTTAGAAAATAATAAAAAGAGAGGGAAAAATGTTATACCATCCATAAATGAACCATTTTTATGTAGGTGGAAATAATAAAAATAAATAAGATCATGGTGTGGAAATTTGAATGACATACCACATGAAAAGGAAACTTGAAAGGAAAGAGAATATGCGATTTCTTTTACAAACAATTCGGCAGCATAACAGGGTCACTTAAAAATTCAGAAAATCAATTGATGAGAGCAGAAATGGTCTCTCATAATTTTGAAATGAAATGGACATTAGTAAAGATATATAAGAACAATCCCCCACATAATAAAATAGAACTTGAAGACATAACATAAAGGAAGTCATGACATAAAAGAGGAGGGTGAAAGGTTCCCTTACCTTGAAGAGTAACTTGAAAAGCATGAAGGTTGGGACCTTGGGAGGATTTAGGGAACCTTGGGAGGAATACTTGAGAGGTAAGAAGACCATAAATTCTTTGATGAGGATTTTGTAATGAAATGAATGAGAGAAATGTCTTGATATTTATAGAAAAAGTGAGGGAATAAATTATTAATTTCCAAGGGACACCTCATCGGTGGTATTTGACAAACCATGGGCTTGCCCATGGTACTGGACACTTAGGACACCTCATTGCATATATCGATATTCATAATTCTACCAGAAATATTACATCATTATTACATATTTAATGATATCATTAAACACACGAAACTCAATATTGTATTTTTAATATTCACTGAAAATTCAAATGTTTCATAAAAATCCCAAAAATTCACTCTAACCTAATATCGATGCCCTGAATTTAAAAATGAACTCCATTTTATGAAAATAATTTTCTAAATATTTTTAATTTAATTTTTAAATAAAATCATTATTTATTCCAAAAATACAACTTTAAAACTATAACACATTTTGTAACACCTAAAAAAAGTAATCACGGTCCCATAAAATTATTGTATAACCATGATACAATAAAGAAAAAATTAATGATTACATTTTATGAAAATATATTTAAATTTTAAATTATTAAATTAATTATAAAATTGTAAATAAAATATTTATGACATACAAAAATACCAAAACTTATACTATGATCGTTTTTCCACTTTTAAAATTTTTAAATTGTATTTATACATTCAGGGGTGAAGTTTATATTTTTTTGGCTAATTTACTATTTATTACTATTCATTACTATTTCTTACAGGGTGTTACTATTCATACTTTACTATTCACTAAAAATCATGTTGATCTTATTAGACTCCAAATTTCTCACTGATCACAACTGTAGAAGACCATTTTTTGAAAATCATTTCACATTATTAATTATTTAATGTTTATATAAATATTTTAAAATACCATTTTCCCCAAAATTCATTAATAATACACATCCTATATTTATCAGGATATTTGAAATCCACAAACCATTCCATAATAAGAAAAACATTTTTATTTATATAAAGGATTACACAAAGTAGCTAATGTCTTGTTACATAGCCCCTTATTACACCAGCATAAGACCTAAGTGTTAGGTGTGCTATGGTGATAGAATCTTGGGGTGGCTCGGAAAACATTTCCTGAGTTGTGATTTCTATCAGCTTGAACTTATCCCATAGGTGATTTCGTTCAAGCTTCACATGTTGAAGTTCGGCTTGGTCTTGGTCCAGAGTAAAGCCCAATGATGGTACCTTTTTCCCAAGCTCCGACAGATGGGCTTCATATGGCCCGAGTCTACTGGATGAGGCCATTCAATCTTCTTTCTGTATTAATTAACCAAGATAACTGTATTTATAGAAACACAACATTAAGATTATAGTTTCCAAAAGTCGTATTTACCAACGGTCATATTGATCAACGATCATATAATAGTCGAAACCCAACAGTCTCATTTTGATTATACCCACTTTATTAATTAAAGGATATAGTATTATTGAGTATAAAATAAAATAACCCACAAAATTAGAAAACAAATATAATTAAAAAGTTTGTTTTGTTACATTCTTCCCCCCTTAAGAAATTTCATTCCCAAAATTTTATCTTGTACCATCTGATGAGAAAAGGTGTGGGTACTTCTGTCTAATAGACTCCTCTGGTTCCCATATGGATTCTTCATATTTGTGGTTCCTCTATAACACCTTAACAAGGTGGGTAGTCATGTTGTGTAGAACTTGTCTCTAAGATCTAAGATCTCCACCGGTTGCCCCTCATAATAGTGGTCATGTTCTATTTCTACCACCTCTAGATTTAGTACATGTGAAGGTTTAGGTATGTACTACCTCAAGAGGGATACATGGAAGACATCATGAACTTGTGTTGGATTTAGAGGAAGTGAAAAATGATAGGCCACTGCTGACACATGATCAATGATTTCATAGGGGCCAATGTCCCTAGGGAGAAGCTTCCCTTTTAATCCAAACCCCATGACTCTCTTCCAAGGTGAAATCTGAAGAAAAACTTTGTCATCGACATCAAACTCCAAGTCCCTTCGACGGTTGTTGGCATAGCTATTTTTTTGACTCTGAGCAACCTTAATGTGTTTCTAGATGGAATGGACCTTTTCTGCATTCTCTCGAACAAGATCACACCCAAGAATATTTCTCTCACTATCTTCATCCCAAAAAGTAGGAGTTCTACATCACTTCCCATATAGATCTTCATAGGGTTCCATTTGAATGCTCGAGTGGAAGTTGTCGTTATAAGAGAACTCAACTAAAGGGACATTTTGATCCCATACACCTTTAAATTATATTGAGTCTGTTCTCAACATGTCCTCAAGTGTTTGAATAGTCCTTTTAGAGTGGAAATCAGTTTTTGGGTGATAGGCCGTACTGAAATTCAATGCAGTGCTCAGTGTTTGTTGATAAATTCTCTAGAATTTTGATGTGAGCCTTGGATCATGATCAGATATGATAGAAAGTGGAACTCCATGCAACCTTACCACTTTTTTCACGTAAATCCTAGAAAGTTGATCATGATAGAAATCTTCCTGAATTGAGATAAAATGGGCAGTCTTGGTGAGACAGTCCACAATAACCCATATCGCATTGTTTCCTTTGGATGTTCTCAGGAGACCAGTGACAAAGTCCATAGTGATATTGTCCCACTTCTATGCTGGTATGGGTAGTGGTTGCAATACCCCTTTAAGAAGTTGTCACTCTGCCTTCACTTGCTGACATACCAGGCACCTTGAAGTGTAGTAAGCAATCTACCATTTCATATTATCCCACCACTAATGATCACGAAGGTCCCTATACATTTTCATGCTACCAAGATGTATATAGAATGTTGAGCTATGAGCTTCATCCATCAACTCCTTTATTTCCGGAATAGAAGGAACACATAGTCTTGTATAAAATTTCAGTACACCTTCGTGATCAATATTGAACTCAGGAAACTTCCCATCCTTCACAGCCTCAAACTTCTTCTATAATAAAGGATATTCTTTCTATGTTTTCTTGATCTTCTCTAGTAATGACGGTTGACAAATCATTTGGGTTAGGGTTGATGGTGTCCCTTCCCTTATAATTCCCATGTCCAGCTTTACTAAGTCATTGATCAAAGTATCTTTTTGAATCCTCATCATGGAAAGAACAACTGGGTCTTTCCTACTTAATGCATGAGAAACTTTGTTTACTCTTCTAGGATGATAATGAATTGAAAAATCATAGTCTTTAATAAGTTCCAACCATCACATTTGTCTCGTGTTCAATTCCTTTTGTGTGAAAATATATTTCAAACTTTGATGGTCTGTGTATATATCACATTTCTCCCCTTAAAGATAGTGCCTCCATATCTTCAGAGCAAAAACGACCAAAACCATCTCCAGATCATGCGTAGGATAGTTTTTCTAATGAGTCATCAATTGTCAATATGGATAAGAAATTAATTTTTCATTTTTTATGAGGACACACCAAAACCCTTTTTGAGATGCATCGCTAAAAATAACGAATCCTTCTCCACTTTAGGGTAGAGTTTACATGGGTGTAGTAACCAATCTATTCTTCAGCTCTTGGAAACTTTCCTCACACTACTTTTACCTGATGAACTTGACCCATTTTCGAGTTAAATTGGTTAATGGATTAGAAAGTCATGAAATGTTTTTCACAAACCTCCTATAATATCCCTCTGAACCAAGGAGACTATGAATCTCAGTTATTGTTGTAGGTTGAGGCCACCCCTCTACAACTTTTGTCTTTGTATGGTCAACTGTGATTCCTTCATTGGTAACAATGTTCCCCAATAAAGCAACTTGTTGTAACCAGAATTCACATTTACTAAACTTCCCAAAAAGCCTCTCCTTCCTTAGAGTTTGCAAAATAATCCATAGATGATCCTCATTCTCATCACGACAATTGAAATAAATCATAATATCATCAACAAAAACTACCAAAAAGTTATTAAGATAGTCCTTAAAGACTATATTCATCAAATCCATAAAAATAGTAGGTACATTAGTCAGTCCAAAAGGCATAAAAAACTCATAATGACCATATCTTGACCGGAATGTAGTTTTTGGAATATCTTCTTTCTTAACCCTCAATTTATGATAACTAGATCGAAGATCAATCTTAGAAAATAATTGAGCCCCACAAAGACGGTAAAATAAGACATCAATTCTTGGAAGAGGGTATTTGTTCTTCACTGTGATCCCGTTCAATTATCTATAATCAATGCATAGCTGCATCGATCCATCCTTCTTCTTCAAAAAGAAAACTGGTGCTCCCCAAGGAGACACACTCGGTCAGATAAACCCCTTCTCTAAAAGTTCTTGGAGTTGTTTATTTAATTCCTCAAACTCCACATTTTCCATCCTATATGGGGTGTTTGATATTGGATGAGATCCAGGTAAGAGTTCAATAGAAAAGTCTACCTCTCTATCTGGGGGAGGTCCAAGAATCTCCTCAGGAAATACATCAACTTATTCCTTGACGATGGGGACATTTTATATCCTCAAACTCTAATTTCCATCTTATTCTTCACTAATCAACTCCATAAAGAAGGATATAAGAGTTTTTTCTTGACAAAGATCAAGTTGAGATATCTCTCCTTGAAGATAACTGTAGGTTCTCCATTCAAGACTACTGAGATTTCCTTGCTTCTGCATTTAATCGTAGCATTATACCTTGAGAGCCTGTCCATCCCGAGTATAATGTTGAATTCCAACATGAGAATGACTACTAGATTTGCGATAAGATTGTGCTCACTAAAGTAAATACCAGAGTTTCTAACCACTTATGATTATTGGATAATCCCACCAGGAGTCTTAACTGATAACTCTACTTTTAGAAAATCGGGAGTTGATTCTAAATTCTTTGCAAACTTGGAGGAAATAAAGGAATGCGTAGAACTAGAATCAAACAAAGTACTTGATAGATTTGATAGAACAACAAGAGTACCCACTACCACATCATTCTAATCTTTAACTTCAGTTGTCGTGAAAGCAAAAGCATGACCTTGATCCTTTGGACTTTGCTAAGGCTGATGGTGGTTCCCCTCCTCTACCCTCATATTTTGATAGTTACTAGAAAAGTGCCCATGTTGTCCACTCTTAAATCACTGGACATCAGGTAGGGCCTACACCATCTTCCCCTTGTCGTTAGTGTTTAGAAGTTGTGGTTTCATCTCACTACGAAAATTCCTTGCAATATGTCCATCTCTTCCACACTTGTAGCATTTCCCACTCCCGAGAAGGCAGTTCCCCGAATGCTTCTTCCCACATTTATTACCTGTGGGACGTTGCACTTGGTTGCCTCCTCTTCCTTGATCAAAAGTCCTCCCTAAGCTGGGATCCATCGATCTCTTTTTGTCATTTGATTTATGAGACCACTACGTCTCACTGAACTCCAGTTCGACTTTCATTACACTATGTAGGATCTCTTCATAGCCATCATAGTCTCGGTTGGATAGATTATTCCACAGATAAGGTCTCAGTCCACCGAAAAATCTATCAACCATACTATTGGGATCCATGAAAAATATTGAGTTATGACGGGAAAGTATTCTAAAGTTCATCTCATAGCTTCCCACAGATTCATTCTCCTTCTAATTCAGCTTGAGAAACTCCTTCTCCATTCTTGTTTTCATGGAATGAGGTAAATACTTGATGAAGAATATCCCTTTAAACTCTTCCCACTCCATATATTCAAACTACAGTCTTTGTCTTATGTTTTTAATCAGTTCCCACCACTGATCAGCTTATCCATCTAAGTGATAGACAACCAGGGTGACCTTCTCTTGCTCTGAACAGTGGAGCAAAGAGAAGATCTTCTCTATAGAGCTGGTCTATTGTTCATAAATCAATGGTTCGATCGATCCACTGAAGGTTGGTGGTCATTGACGCATAAAGGACTCAACATAATGTTGTTCCTATCATGGTGAGGTCAGCCTCTCAGCTTGATTCAACTTATTTCCCATAACTTGAGTCATTTTGTTCATCATTCGAATGAATGTTTCCATTCCAACTTCCATCAGAGTTCCGTCAGTGCATTGTAACGACCCGAAATTTTAAATAAATATTGTTTCCTAATTTTATGTGTTATTTTTATACTCAACAAAAATGTTTCATTTGGTAACATGAGTATAATTAAAATGAGACTGTTGGGTTTTGACTGTTATTTGACCATTGGTCAATATGACCACTGGAAACTAAACGTTTTGACTATTGTCTCTAAATACAAGCAATCCTGGTTAATTAATATTGAAAGAAGAGTCGATGGCCTCACCCAGTAGTCTTGGATCGATCAAATCCCATCTAACAGAACTTGGGAAGGAGGTAGCACCACTGGGCTTTGCTCTGGACCAAACCCAAGATGAACTTCATCGTATAAAGCTAGAACAGGATCACATTCACAAGAAGTTCAAACTGATAGAAATTACTACTCGTGCGATGTTGGCCGAGCCTCCCTCAGATTCTCTCACCTTAGCACACCTTACACTTAGGTCCTATGCTGGTGTGATAAGGGGCTATGTAAGGAGACCGTAACTGTCTTGTGTAATCCTTTGTTTTAAATAAAAAATTCGATTTCTTTTATGAATTTTCAAATGACTGGATAAATATAGTATGCATATTTTTGATGAATTTTAGAAAAAGGATATTTTAAATATGTTTATGTAAACCCTAAATAATTAAAAATGTGTAATGATTTTCAAAAAATGGTCTTCTATAATTATGTTCAGTATGAAATTTAGAGTCAAATAAGATCAACTTGATTTTTGATGAATAGTAAATTATGAATAGTGATTTTATGATTAGGATTAATAATGTGTCCAAATGGATTAGTAATCTCACTTAAAGAAATTATTAAAATAAGCTAGGCACTTTGATTAAGTAATGTGATTCAATAAAAAGGTTAAATAACGGTTTCATAAATTATTATTCAAGTATTAGTTTTTTAGGATGAATAGTATTTTTTAATTAAAATTTTAATTAAAAATATTTAGAAAATTATTTTTATAAAATGGACTTCATTTTTGAACTCAGAGCATCGATATTATGTTAAGGTAATTTTTGGGGATTTTTCTGAAAAAAATAAATTTTCGATGAATAGTGTTTTTATTTAAAAATTAAATTAAAAATATTTAGAAAATTATTTTTATAAAATGGATTTCATTTTTGAAATCAGAGCATTGATATTTGGTTAAGGTGAAATTTTGAGATTATTCTGAGAAAGTTGAATTTTCGATGAATAGTGAAAATATAGTTTTTAAGTTACGAGTGTTTAATGACATCATTAAATGATGTATTAAGTATATATTCAATATGGTCGAATTATGAATAGTAAGATAAGTTATGAGGTTTCCCAAGTGGCCAATACCATGGGCAAGCCCATGGTTTTGCCAAAACCACTAATGAGGTGTCCCTTGGCCATTAATGCCTTGTCCCCTCACTTTCCCTATAAATACTCACCCTTTCCTCCTTTATTTTTTACTCCCAACTCTCCCCCAACGAAGTTCTGGTCTCCTTACCTCCCAAGGAGTCCTCCCAAGGTTCCCCCAAGCCCTCAAGGTCCAAACCTTTGAGTTTTAAGAGTTACGTTTTAAGGTAAGGGATCCGACCTCTCTCTTTAATTTCAAGTAATCTCTTTTATGTCATTCCTTTTATGCTCCATGTTCTTATGTTGGAGGATGTTGTTTTATACTCCTATTACTGCCCTTTTCATGTTCATATAATGAGAGATCCACTCTTACTCTCATTATTTCGTTTTATGAAGTTTTAAGTGGCGCCGTTAGGCTGCCGAAATATTTGTAACAGATTCTTTCTCCCTTCTCATTTTTCAAGATCTATTTTCATGTAAAGTATTTCAAGTTCCTTTTTATTATGTTGGGGTATGATCTCTAAATTGATAATAATGATATTTTATGTTCATATGATGAGAGACCCCATTTTATGTCTTCAATTCAGTATTTTAAAGTTTTAAGTGGCGCCGTTAGGCTGCCGAATTTTTAAGTGGTTCTTCACCCTTCTCGTTTTGAAGTTCTACTTTCATGTCAATTATTTCAAGTTCCTTTTTGTTATGTTGGGGTATGATCTCTATATCTATCATACTGGACTCTTATGTTCATATGATTAGAGACCCCATTTGATCTCTCGAATTCAGTATTTTGAAGTTTTAAGTGGCGCCGTTAGGCTGCCAAATTTTTAGGGGATTCTTTCACCCTTCTCATTCTTTTCAAAGTTTCACTTTCATGTCAAGTCTTTCAAGTTCCTTTTTGATTATGTTGGGGAATTATCTCTATATCTATCATACTGGACTCTTATGTTCATATGATGAGAGACCCCATTTGATCTCTTCAATTCAGTATTTTGAAGTTTTAAGTGGCGCCGTTAGGCTGCCGAATTTTTAGGGGATTCTTTCACCCTTCTCATTCTTTTCAAAGTTCTACTTTCATGTCAAGTCTTTCAAGTTCCTTTTTAGTTATGTTGGGGAATTATCTCTATATCTATCATACCGAACTCATATGTTCACATGATGAGAGACCCTATTTGATCTTTTCAAGTCATTTTTGTTGAAGTTTAAGTAACGACGTTAGGCTGCCAAACTTTCATAAGAGAAATCTAATTTTTGTCTTCCTTCCATGTTTTTCATTTCAAATGGTATGTCCTTGAAATTTCATTACCATGATCATGTATCCTTCTTATTCTGTCCATATACTATTTTATGGGTCATTTATGAATGTTTGACCCATTTTCCCTCTCTTTTTAATGTCTTCTAAAACCTCGTAACATAGCCGTTATGCTGCAGAATTTCCGTCTCAAAATGTCTCTCTCTTTTTCTAAAGTTCTTTTATATTATTAAGTGAATACTCAAAGCTCATTCTTCTAAAGGGGTATTCAAATATATACCAAAATTTTCTATTTTAAATTCTGGGATTTACATACATGAGACCCACCTTCCTTTTCTGTGGGTTTTAAAGTGACGTAAGGATCATGTCTTTAAAGCAGTTTTTTTAACGTTACGATTATGAAATAAAACCCATTTATTTTATGATATATGGGTTATTTATGAAATGTTTGATGATGATATATGTGGATCACATGATAATAAAGGAAAATTTAAGGGTGCTCCCTGATAGCGCTCTGATGCATTGGGTAATGATGTAACCACTAGAGATTACAATTTTCATGATTCCTTGGTGAGTAACCTTGGTAATTTTCAAATGACACCTTGGGGATGGACCTTGGTGATATTTTCATGATTGTATATGTTAAATGATATAGCCACATCTTCAAGATTATGAAAAAGTTTTATTTTTATTATGATATGCCTCATGATTTCATTTTCATGCCTTAAAGTTCTTTTCATAACTTTATTGATGTATCTTAAGTTCATATGTGAAATGTTTCACTTGTTTCCCTTGCTGGGCCTTCTGCTCACCCTTCCTTTTGATGTATGTCCCCAGGTTATGAGATGCAGTAATGAGCCTAGGGTGAACATGAGGAGAAGCCTATCAAGTGTTTAAGAAGAATGTTTTTTTTGTTTCATGTTTTATGTTCCTTGTTTCCAAGACACTAAACCTTAAAGATCCTCAGTTCCGTGTAATGGAATGAAAGTTATGTTATAAAAAGACGGGATGTTATAGTTGGTATCAAAGGATGGTTTAGTTATTTGTGGAAATTAGGATATTAAAACTCTAGGAATAACCCTATAGAAAAGTTTAAATATAGGAAATCTTCCTGTTATTTTGGTGAGTATTGAGTAAGGGGTTGCCAAGCAAATACATCCATGTCTGGATACGAGCAGGTAGAGGTGGCTCTGGCACAGATGTACATAGGGGTAAAACCTGAAAAAACCGCTTTGAGCTAGAATCGAACGTGAACTGGTACACGACAACGGGCCTTACTGCACTCTTGGTTACGACACTCCCGGGGGATATGCTTTGGTAAATTCATAAGCTTGGTATGAACCATTGTTAAAGGAACAATGATAAAATAAAATAAAGATTCACATAAGAATATATGATCATAGATAACCTAGATGGGAACCAAGGGGATCACAAGTTAGGGTATACTTTTCTTCTACAAGTTATCCTTATATGCTTTAAGTTCCTTTTCATGATTATTGGTTAAGTATTTAAGCCTCTAATTATACTTTCTCTTCTTAATTAATGGTGGGAAATGGAATAACGTGTCCCAACAACCAATGTGATAGGAAATGTGACAATTTCCGTATTAATATGACAGAGATGATTAGGGGATTAAAAGATGATTATTATTTTGGAAGACGTTCACTATTTTGGGGACCCTATATGATCGAGGTAAATAGATTACTATAGTATTTTCATTGAGGAGTAAGGTTGACTTATATTTTGAAGAATTGATGAATTTAAGGTGGACTTATAGTAATTTAGGTTACTTATGGGAATGATTAACCTATCTTGGGTAAAATATGTTTAGGTTAGCTACTTTTGTTATAAGATGTTAGGAGAGGTTGATGTTGTCTGGAGATGAACAATGAAGTTGTTTTGGAAGACTATGTTATCAAATCCTTCTTGTATTTGGGTTTCAATCTTAGTTTGGTTTATTTTGAGGAATTTTAAGGACCGTTATTTATGGAATGGTCTATGATGAACTTTGGGTAGTACCATGGAACTTTGAAGATTTAAAAGTAGTTTCCATTCCTATGGGATTCTTTCATTTTGAAGAGTTGTTTTAACTTAACCTTTCTGTTTTTGGTATAATGTTTAAAGATATAATAAATAGATAGTTAATCTTTTGTAGATTATGTGATTCTCTAGAAGATGATTCTTGTGCTTTTATAAGACCAAGTGTTTTTGAATTCTCATAATTTGGAGAAAAGATTAGTGTTGGTAGGAACTTATTAAAGGATGAAACTCTACTTGAAGGTAGGTATATTTTCTTATGTTTTTTTCTATGTAGTAAATGAATTCCTCAAAATTATGAAAAGAAACGTAAAACAAAAATGTTTTTGGTTTACGTTTCCTACTAGGTAATCAAAGACCGTTTACACACATCATAAGTTTCGGATTTTCTCATGGTTAACTTTCTCTTAATCATGTTCTCTATCACTCTCCATCAGAACTTGACCCTTTGTTTTCTCCTCCATGTCCATGTTTTCCTACATGGAATCCTAGTGTGGGTTAACTCGGGTGACCTTTATACTTCCCTTTATTTCTTCTAAAGTAATAGTTTTACTGACTCCTTTTCCGATGTGGGAATTTCAATGAAATTTCAAAACCCAATTTTAAAAATTGCGAGGATGAAATTTCTTAAGGGGGGAAGATTGTAACAACCCTAAATTTTAAATAAATATTTTTTCATAATTTTATGTGTTATTTTTATACTCAACAAAAATGTTTCATTTGGTAACATGAGTATAATTAAAATGAGACTGTTGGGTTTTGACTGTTATTTGACCGTTGGTAAATATGACCGCTGGAAACTATACGTTTTGACTATTGTCTCTAAATACAAGCAATCTTGGTTAATTAATATTGAAAGAAGATTCGATGGCCTCACCCAGTAGTCTTGGACCAATCAAAGCCCATCTAACAGGACATGGGAAGGGGGTAGCACCACTGGGCTTTGCTCTGGACCAAACCCAAGCTGAACTTCATCGTATAATGCTAGAACGAGATCACATTCACGAGAAGTTCAAACTGATAGAAATTACTACTCGTGCGATGTTGGCCGAGCCTCCCTCAGATTCTCTCACCTTAGCACACCTTACACTTAGGTCCAATGCTGGTGTGATAAGGGGCTATGTAAGGATACCGTAACTGTCTTGTGTAATCCTTTGTTTTAAATAAAAATTTCGATTTCTTTTATGAATTTTCAAATGACCGGATAAATATAGTATGCATATTTTTGATGAATTTTAGAAAAAGGATATTTTAAATATGTTTATGTAAACCCTAAATAATTAAAAATGTGTAATGATTTTCAAAAAATGATCTTCTATAATTATGTTCAGTACGAAATTTAGAGTCTAATAAGATCAACTTGATTTTTGATGAATAGTAAATTATGAATAGTGATTTTATGATTAGGATTAATAATGTGTCCAAATGGATTAGTAATCTCACTTAAAGAAAGTATTAAAATAAGTTAGGCACTTTGATTAAGTAATGTGATTCAATAAAATGGTTAAATAACGGTTTCATAAATTATTATTCAAGTATTAGTTTTTTAGGATGAATAGTGTTTTTTAATTAAAATTTTAATTAAAAATATTTAGAAAATTATTTTTATAAAATGGGCTTCATTTTTGAACTCAGAGCATCGATATTATGTTAAGGTAATTTTTGGGGATTTTTCTAAAAAAAATAAATTTTCGATGAATAGTGTTTTTATTTAAAAATTAAATTAAAAATATTTAGAAAATTATTTTTATAAAATGGATTTCATTTTTGAAATCAGAGCATTGATATTTGGTTAAGGTGAAATTTTGAGATTATTCTGAGAAAGTTGAATTTTCGATGAATAGTGAAAATATAGTTTTTAAGTTACGGGTGTTTAATGACATCATTAAATGATGTATTAAGTATATTTTCAATATGGTAGAACTATTAATATTAAGATAAGGTATGAGGTGTCCCAAGTGTCCAATACCATGGGAAAATACCATGGGCAAGCCCATGGTTTTTCCAAAACCACTAATGAGGTGTCCCTTGGCCATTAATGCCTTGTCCCCTCACTTTCCCTATAAATACCCACCCTTTCCTCCTTTATTTTTCACTCCCAACTCTCCCCCAACGAAGTTCTGGTCTCCTTACCTCCCAATGAGTCCTCCCAAGGTGCCCCAAGCCCTCAAGGTCCAAACCTTTGAGTTTTAAGAGTTACGTTTTAAGGTAAGGGATCCGACCTCTTTCTTTAATTTCAAGTAATCTCTTTTATGTCATTCCTTTTATGCTCCATGTTCTTATGTTGGAGGATGTTCTTTTATACTACTATTACTTCCCTTTTCATGTTAATATAATGAGAGATCCCCTCTTACTCTCATTATTTAGTTTTATAAAGTTTTAAGTGGCGCCGTTAGGCTGTCGAAATTTTTGTAACGGATTCTTTCTCCCTTCTCATTTTCAAGATCTATTTTCATGTAAAGTATTTCAAGTTACTTTTTATTATGTTGGGGTATGATCTCCAAATTTATCATAATTATCTGTTATGTTCATATGATGAGAGACCCCATTTTATCTCTTCAATTCAATATTTTTATGTTTTAAGTGGCGCCTTTAGGCTGCCGAATTTTTAAGTGGTTCTTCACCCTTCTCGTTTTGAAGTTCTACTTTCATGTCAATTATTTCAAGTTCCTTTTTGTTATGTTGGGGTATGATCTCTATATCTATCATACTGGAATCTTATGTTCATATGATGATAGACCCCATTTGATCTCTCGAATTCAGTATTTTGAAGTTTTAAGTGGCGCCGTTAGGCTGCCAAATTTTTAGGGGATTCTTTCACCCTTCTCATTCTTTTCAAAGTTTCACTTTCATGTCAAGTATTTCACGTTACTTTTTGATTATGTTGGGGAATTATCTCTATATCTATCATACTGGAATCTTATGTTCATATGATGAAAGACCCCATTTGATCTCTTCAATTCAGTGTTTTGAAGTTTTATGTGGCGCCGTTAGGCTGCCGAATTTTTAGGGGATTCTTTCACCCTTCTCATTCTTTTCAAAGTTCTACTTTCATGTCAAGTATTTCAAGTTCCTTTTTAATTATGTTGGGGAATTATCTCTATATCTATCATACTTAACTCTTATTTTAACATGATGAGAGACCCTATTTGATCATTTCAAATCATTTTTGTTGAAGTTTAAGTAACACCGTTTGGCTGCCAAACTTTCATAAGAGAAATCTAATTTTTGTCTTCCTTCCATGTTTTTCATTTAAAATGGTATGTCCTTGAAATTTCACTACCATGATCATGTATCCTTCTTATTCTGTCCATCTACTGTTTTATGGGTCATTTATGAATGTTTGACCCATTTTCCCTCTCTTTTTAATGTCTTCTAAAACCTCGTAACATAGCCGTTATGCTGCCGAATTTCCGTCTCAAAATGTCTCTCTCTTTTTCTAAAGTTATTTTATATTATTAAGTGAATACTTAAAGCTCTTTTTTCTAAAGGGGTATTCACATATATACCAAAATTTTCTATTTTAAATTCTGGGATTTAAATACATGAGACCCACCTTCCTTTTCTGTGGATTTTAAAGTGACGTAAGGATCATGTCTTTAAATCAGTTTTTTTTAACGTTACGATTATGAATTAAAACCCATTTATTTTATGCTATATGGGTTATTTATGAAATGTTTGATAATGATATATGTGTCTCACATGATAATAAAGGCAAATTTAAGGGTGCGCCATGATATCGCTCCAATGCATTGGGTAATGATGTAACCACTAGAGATTACAATTTTCACGATTCCTTGGTGAGTAACCTTGGTAATTTTAAAATGACACCTTGGGGATGGACCTTGGTGATATGTTCATGATTGTCTATGTTAAATGATGTAGCCACATCTTCAAGATTATGAAAAAGTTTTATTTTTATTATGATATGCCTCATGATTTCATTTTCATTCCTTAAAGTTCTTTTCATGACTTTATTGATGTATCTTAAGTTCATATGTAAAATGTTTCACTTGTTTCACTTGCTGGGCCTTCTGCTCACCCTTCCTTTTGATGTATGTCCCCAGGTTATGAGATGCAGTAATGATCCTAGGGTGAACATGAGGAGAAGCCTTTCATGTGTTTAAGAAGAATGTTTTTTTTGTTTCATGTTTTATGTTCCTTGTTTCCAAGACACTAAACCTTAAAGATCCTCAGTTCTGTGTAATGGAATGAAAGTTATGTTATAAAAAGACGGGATGCTATATGCATGGTCCATTATGGTCACCATTTGCACGGTTCCTCCCATTTCCTGCCATTTCTAAAAGAAAAAAACCGTAGCGAGAAACTTATTTCATATACAAATCTTTTAACAATAAAAGATTTTATTTCTTAAAACTTCTTTAAACACTTACATTTCTCTATAAATCCTTCATAATGGTTCATAAAAAGAATATGATTAACCAAAAATACCCCCCAAAAGTGTCATAACCAAGAGTGTATCAAGAACCATTTTCGTGTACCAGGATACCCTAAGTCTAGCCCGAAACTCCTTGTTAGAGTTTTCACTAATAGGTACCTCTGTTCCAGAGCCGCCTCTACCTGCTCATATCCAGACAGGGATGTATTTGATTGATAAACCACTTACTAAATACTCACCAAAATACCAGGAAGTTTACCTATATTTATACTTTTCTATAGGATTATTCCTAAACTTTTCATAGCCTAATTTCTATAAATAACTAAAGTATCCTTTGATATCAACTATAACATCCCACCTTTTTATTACATAATTTTTCATTACATTTTACATACAGAGGATCTTTAAAGTCTATTGTCATGGAAATTAGGAACATAATACATGAAAACAACATAAAAAACCCTTCTAATACACATTTAAGGCTTCATTATAGGTTCATCCTATGTAAAATTACTGCATCTCATAACTTGGAGACATAAATCAAAGGAAAGGGTGAGTAGAAGGATCAATAAGGAAAACAAGTGAAAGAGTAGACATGTGATCTTGAGCAATATTAATTAGAACAAGATATAAATCATAAGGCATGAGAAATGAAAGAAAAGGAATATAATAATAAAAAGAAATTGAATCATAACTTGAATATGTGGCTACAACATTTCATTTAGATATTCATGAACATATCACTAAGGTTTATCCCCGAGGTGTCATAAAAATTACCTAGGTTATTCCCCAATGTATCATGAAACTTCTCATCTCTAGAGATTAATTATTTACCCAATGCATTAGAGCGCTATCAGGGAGCACCCTTAATATTTCTTTAATTTCATGTGATCCACATAGATCATAATCAAACATTTCATAAATAACCCATAGATAATAAAATAAATGGTTTCATTTCAAAATTATGACGTTTTAAATGTTCTTAAAAACAAGATCATTAAGTCAATTATAACCCCTGGAAAGGGAGTGGGGGTTATATGTATGTCAATTACAGAATAAAATTTATCTTTTTGGTATATTTATGAAAACCCATAGAAACAAAATAGGTCTAGGTATTCACATAAGTAAAACAAGAGAGAAAGAGAGATGAATTTTGAGGCAAAATTTCTACAGCATAACGGCTATATATCATGGTTTTAGAAAATAATTAAAAGAGAGGGGACAAGGGTATCCCATCCATAAATAAACCATTTTATGTATAGGGACATAATAAAAAGAAATAAGATCATGGTGTGTAAATTTGAATGACACACCACATGAAAAGGAATCTTGAAAGGAAAGAGAAGATGTGATTTCTTTTACAAACAATTCGGCAGCCTAACGACGTCACTTAAAAATTCAGAAAATAAATTTATGAGAGCAGAAAGGGTATCTCATTATTTTTAAATGAAATAGACTGTAGTAAAGATATATAATAACAAGGCCCCACATAATAAAATGGAACTATAAGACATAATAGAAAGAAAGTCATGACTTAAAAGAGGAGGGTGAAATGTTCCCTTACCTTGAAGACTAACTTCGAAAGCTTGATGGTCGGGACCTTGGGTGGTTTGAGGGCACCTTGGGAGGACTCCTTGGGAGGTAAGGAGACCATAACATTGTTCAGGAGGATTTTGGAATGAAATGAATGAGGTAAATGACTTAGTATTTATAGGAAAAGTGAAGGAATAAATTATTAATTTCCAAGGGACACCTCATCGATGGTATTTACAAAACCATGGGCTTTACCATAGTATTTTCTCTTGGTATTGGCCATTTGGGACACCTAATAAAATATCTCACTATTCATAAGTATACCGGAAATATTACATTATTATTATATCATTAATGATGTCATTAAACACCCGAAACTCAACATTGTATTTCTACTATTCACCGAAAATTCAACTGTTTCAGAAAAATCCAAAAAATTCACCCTTACCTAATATCAATGACCTAAATTCAAAAATGAACTCCATTTTATGAAAATAATTTTTTAAATATTTTTAATTTAATTTTCAAATAAAATCATTATTTATTCCAAAAATACAACTTTAAAAATATAACTCATTTTGTAACACCTTAAAAAAGTAATCAAGGTCCCATAAAATTATCATATAACCATAAAAAAAATAAAGTAACAATTTATGATTACATTTTATGAAAAACAATTTCCATATAAAATTATTAAATTAATTATAAAATTGTAAATAAAATATTTATGACATACAAAAATACCAAAACTTATACTATGATCATTTTTTCACTTTTAAGATGTTTAAATTGTATTTATACATTCAAAGGTGAAGTTTATATTTTTTTGGCCAATTTAATGTTTATTACTATTCATTATTATTCATACGGGTATGTTACTATTCAAACTTTACTATTCACTAAAAATCAAGTTGATCTTATTAGACTCTAAGTTTATTACTGATCAAAACTATAAAAGACCATTTTCTGAAAATAATTTCACATTATTAATTATTTAAAGTTTACATAAATATTTTAAAATACCCTTTTTTCCCAAAATTTATTAATAATACCCATATTATATTTATTCGGATATTTGAAATTCACAAACTTTTCCATAATAAGAAATAACAATATTATTTATATAAAGGATTAGAAAAAGTAGCGAACATCTCATTACATAGCCCTTTATTACACCTGCATAGGACCTAAGTGTAAGGTGTGCTGTGGTGATAGAATCCTGGGGCGGCTCGGACAATATTTCCCGAGTGGTGATTTCTATCAGCTTGAACTTCTCCCGTAGGTGATTCTGTTCGAGCTTCACATGTTGATGTTCGGCTTGGGATTGGTCCAGAGTAAAGCCCAATGATTCTACCTCCTTCCCAAGCTCTGATAGATGGGCTTCATATGGCCCGAGTCTACTGGATTAGGACATTAAATCTTCTTTCTATAATAATTAACCAAGATAACTGTATTTATAAAAACAAAATGTTAAGATTATAGTTTCCAATGGTCATATTGACCAACAGTCATATAAAAGTCAAAAACCAATAGTCTCATTTTAATTATATCCACTTTATTAATTAAAGGATATAGATTTGTTGAGTATAATATAAAATAACACAAAAATTTAGGAAAAAAATATAATTAAAAAGTTTGGGCCATTACACTTCCGCACATTTTGGAAAAAATGCGTGCCACCCGTGCGCTACCGCCTTAGCCTCTGTCTCACTATTCATAGTTTCTTGTAGGAGTTTTCTGATTTCCCCAAACCGTGCACCAAACACACATTTGTAAAGAAGACCCAAAACCATCCAAATAGTCTCCAAACCCTCCCAAACTTCACCCAAAACACTTTATATACTTGACATAACTAAATAAATTATTACTTACTTGAAACCAGGGGTGATACATGCCAGGAAACCTTTGGAGGTGGAACCTGAGGGTTCACCTAGGGATATTTGACATCAGGGGATTCCTTGGGCCATGGGATAAAGATCCTATCCTCTTTATATTTTTGGCGTTGGCCAAATAAGGTGATATATTATTGGTTTTTATTGATCACCAAAGAATCGTGTGTTATTTTAAATGCACACACTGAATTATTTAATTATTTTTTGTTCATTTCTACTTAATCACAAATGTAAATTTGGAAAACGTTGGTGATGTCATACTGAGAATCACTCTCACAACCTACATAGGCCCTTTAGGATGAGTGTGGAAATCATGATTTTGCGTTCATGTAAGGGTTTAGGATCTAGAGCTAGATCCTAGTGGTTAGGTTTTTATGGGATGGATGGAAAGGGACGTTGAGGGTCCTACATCAGCTGGAGTTTAATTTTTCTTTTTTTATATCAGTGTGCTACCTTTATATATATATATATATGGTTATCCATGGGAAAACATTTTTATATTATTGTATTGTATGACCTGTATTAGATGCATGATCTTTTTTTAGTATCTAAAAATGACATGTTTGACTTGTTTAATTTATTTCCCTACCTTGTTTAGTTATGATTCCAATATTGTTTGTTTTTGTTTCTTCTTCTGTAATGGGCGGGTTACTGGTCATATCTATTGGTCTTAAATTCTTCTATATTATTCTTATTAGAACATTATTGTATCATCAATATAGGGTATAGTCTCCTCACTATCACCACTTTACACCCTCACTTCTTGTTGAAAACCTTTGATGTGTGGGGAGGTGTGCTCAAGTCGTAGTGACACTCAACCCGTTGAACTGTTCGGGCGATAATTTATTTTGGGGCACTAAAAATGTTATCATAGGAGTTTATTTTACCTCTTCATAGTCTTAATATTTGGGTTATTGTAGACTAGAGATTATGATGACATCATAATTAGGTTTAGAACTCATGCTTGGGTGCCGACAACACCATGCACGAGGAATGGACCAAGTTTCCAGGGGTGGGAATTTTTTTTCTGCTTTACTCAATTTATAGTTCATTTTATTTCCACCTTGAGTGGTGCACGTGGATGTGAATTTTTACCTATTATGATATGTGACCCTTGACTTGGTATGATAAGGGAGGAGTTAATGTAACCTTTTCCCGATAAGGAATGGGATGTTTTTTATGCATGGGTATTATTTTTCTAGGAACATAAGATGATTATATATGCATGTTCCTATAGTAAAAATGATTTGTGATATGTGATAAATATATGTATATATGGTCCTGGATATTATAGGAGTAGGCGGGTACAATGATATGGGGTGGTGTTGATTACCAGGTTAGAAGACATGGTCATCAGATTGAGGTGACATGGTTTATCAGGACAGGCGTGGACCGAGGCATAGGTGATACTCAGCTCTGATATGGGTGGGTAAGGACTCCATGAGGCCGAGATTTCATATGACATGGTTGTGATGGGAAAGGGTAAGGGTAGTGATGCTATGCTTCCTATTACTGGTTTCCGTAAATATAATATATATATGTTATATGGGATGTATTACCATGCATTAGTATTAAGTGATTTTCCACCTGTATGACTTAATATAGAGCATCAGGCGGGTAGTTATAGGGTTCCACTAGAGCTGACATAGGTTGATACCCCTGAGAGTTAGGTACATCATGATCCATAGGTAAAGACTAAGGTACAGGCTCTAGTGTAGGCGTTCAGGCACCATATTTGACAGTTTTAGGGCCATGTCTTGAAGATAAGCTCATAGAAAGTTTGGGACATTTCATCCAGTTGATTGATAGGGGAGCTCAGGGAGTAGAGTCTTCCATGGAATATCAGACTTCAGAGTTCCGGTTGCAACACCTACCTATTTTTAAAGATAAGGGTGGTATATAGCTGGATGAGAATTGGATCGAGTCTATATAGATGTTCTTAGAGAATCTTGAGATACCCCAAGGATGGAGGGTGAAGTTGGCTATGTATATGCTCATAGGATCGACTATGTTCCGATTGAATGTGTAGTTTTAGGCAAGAAAACATGATGGACTAGCTTGGAAGGACTCTGAGTCTAGGTTCTTCGAGCAATTATTCTCAAAGACACTGAGGGAAGAGAGATATCATGATTTCTCTAACGTATAATAGGGATACATTCTTTTCATGGACTATGCTGTGAATTTCACCAAGATATCTCACTCTGCACCTAGCATGGTAAGCGATATTACATCGAGGGTGAGGCATTTCTAGGATGATTTAAAAGACACCATTCAGGTGTAGTAGAATATCTTTAGTTTTTTTTCATTCTCAGAGGTAATGAATCAGGTGCTTATAGTTGAGAAAAAATTTATGGATCATTTATACTCAAGTCGAGTGATGTCGTCATGGGAATTAAATGGTGATGCTTTAGATGGATAGAAGTGAGGCTGGGATGAGTTTCACTAGGGAAGTCAAAACAAGGGCTCGAGTAGACCAACTCAGACTGGATTGTTGATGGTGTGATTTCAATGTGGGCATCCAGGATATGTCCGAACATTGTGTGAGAGACATCCAAAGTATTTTCGTTCATGTATACAGGTTGGTAATATTAAGAGTTTATGTATGAAGCCTTTTCAGAAAGCAAGAAGTCAGGTATCATGGCATCCTTAGGGTTTTGAGATCAGACTGAGAGAGGTACTAGGTGATGAAATCCAAGTTTCAGCTACACGCGAGGGTCTTGGTAGAGACAACATAAACCTATAGTGGATTCAGTGGCTAATGGTTGGTACAATACCGTAGGTATTTTAGACTTCAGGTAGTCGAGCTTCCGGAAAGGTTCACTCAATGGAGATTGCAGGGCCAGTACAGGATGGTGAGATGACGATGGTCAGAGGTACAATGTGAGAATGACTGGGGTTTTTGTTTTTCATTGTCATGGCCTTTTTAGAGGCATGCTCATTTTCTGTGCAAGAGATGAACATGATATATGTATGGACTAACCAGATGCTGGTTTGTAGGTTAAATTTGTTTCAGATACATTACACACACACATGAGGTATGTTGGAACTGGGGCATAGAGGATATATGGATTACTTGAGGTCTGTTGGCATCACGTCATCAAATAGAAAAACGTTAATTGAGGTGTGTTGGCATCGGGTCATCTAGGAGATTTGAGCTACCTAAGGTGAATTGGAATCTGGGCATCATAACGATGAAATACTTATTGAGGCACGAGGAATAGAGATTTATTTGAGCATATTTTAAGATGTAGATCCTCATAGGTTCCATGTGTGGCATGGTTACGAGGTGGGAATCAATGTAGTGTAGGATTTTGATGTGTTTCAGGTATGAAACATGAGAACCTAATGAGGTTTAGGAGTGACAATTCTTCATAGGAGGACATTGAAACTATGGATGGTTGATGGAACATTAATTAGATTTGTGTCTTAGGTTGGGATATGACTGGGGTAGGTCACTCTAAAGGTGGGGAGCCCCTTGTGGTAGTTGACCTGTGCCCTTTTTATTGGGTTAGTCTAGGTCAATTTTAATGGGATGGGTATGTTTGGTACTATATCTGAGTTTTTTTATATCTTGGGGATGAGTTTTTTAAAGGTGGGGAGATTGTAATATCTCAGGTTTTTTGAGTGGGTCAAATTCCTTGCCTGTATTGAATTTTTGGATTTTTGTGGGTATGAAAAATATTTTCTCATTTTTCGAAACCTAATTCTGAGTTTTCCTTTGATTAAAGACTTCGTTTTTTGATGGGTTTGGAGGCTCATAAAATTCCTTAGGAGTTTTTATGGGTTTTAGGTGTTTCAGATACCCGAAGCCCTTTTTTTTGTTAAGTAAAGGCTAAGGAACACTATTATATTTAACTATGATGCCTCTTAGTGAAAACTATTTAGGTTTTTTTAACTGAGAATGGGTTGAGAAACCATGCTGGAGGGGGCACTCGGCTATTTGAGACCTTTTTAGTTTTTAGAAGAGGGAATTCCCATGGTTTTTACATGGATAGGGAAAACCAGGCACATGATTCATGCTTAGTGCCAAGTAGGAAGTACCCTCACATTGTAGCACGTACAGTTTGCACACATTTAGGCCTAAAAATGAGGGGCTTGGATTCTAAGAAGCAGGATCCTCACCGTTGATGCATGGTTTGAAAAACTGTGTGAGTTAACTATGTGGCCCTTTAAAGAGGTGACCTTAATTTTTTACCTCTTCTTGTATTTCTCTTCCTCTCATTTTTTTCTCCTCCCTTGGTCTTGAATAACAACATGGGTGATCCAATTTTTCTTCTTTTCTAGGGATTGATATATATCCCTCGTCCAACCTCCATTCTTTGGGCCATCAGCTATGTTTGATCTATATCAGTAAGGTTCTCTATCCTCTTTCTTCTATTTTTCTTTTCCCTCACCTTACAGAACACAAAATCCATACAATTGATTTTCCTTATTTTTAGGCTATTCATTTAAAATGATCATTTCATTAAAATCGGTTTTATTTAGTGGTTAAGATCAGACATGTCTACGTCTTTGATTATGAGGTATGTGGGGAATAATTTTCTTTGTGATGTTGTAAGTGTTTTGGGGGAACAAATTTTAGTGCATTATTGTGTTGACTGAGTGAGACCTTGTAAATAAAATGGTTTCTTTTAATTAATTAATCAAACCTTATGAGATTCTTATGGGAATGCTCAATCAATACTTTAAATGGATTGTGCCATGTAGTTGGATTTAGACCTTGGTTAGTTTAAGCTGGGGTGATGATTGATTTAATTTGAGTTTTTTAATTTTTTTATATTGAATTGAATTGTATGTATGAACTATTTGTGAGATCCATGGTATCATGATGAGCTCAGACTGAGGATTGAGATTGCATTGGATATCTATTTGAGGTGATGTGATCATAGGTATGGGCATAGACTGAGGAATTTGGGAGATGAGAATCACTGGTTAGGAGACTCATTCGTTAGATTAAGAGGGATAAATCCTCAAGCTATGGGAAAGGATCATGTGATATTGGATTAAACTATAATCAGTTTGAGCAATGTGGTCGTAAGGGAATGAGGTTTCAGAATTAGTGCGGATTAGGTTCTAAATTGGTTATTTCCACTCACTAGTGTTGGCCAATGTTCCATTTGGAGTCGTGTACACATTGATTGACTTATATGTTTGAGGTGGTATTGTCCACTCACAAGGGTAGGCCCTTGGTAGTTGAAGATTATGTAAATGGTTGGGGGTTCTTATCAAAGAAATCCATGTGGATGGTGAGGAGCGATCAGAATGAAAATGTTGAGGATGCCAGTTGGGGGATGAGGCTCATCATGCTTGAGGATATTGGGTTATGACTCATTTGGGAGGAAGAAAATCACCATACCTCAAGACTTCAGTTATATATCTGATGATAGGTATTGTTTGAGGATAGATATCGTTTTACCTCTAAATGTCAGCGTTCGAGCCTATGGGTGATTTCAAGTAGGGGTCCAAGGGACTAGATTCTTGAATTGGCGTGCCTTTGGGACATCGGTTACATGATATGGACCTGAGGTGTCGGTTACTTGGTTGAAGGAATGATGTGCCAGGTGACATTTGGTGGTGGAAAATGAGGGTTCACCTCGGGCTATTTGACAACAGGGGATTCTTTAGGATATAGACTAAGGATACTATCCCCTTTAGATTTCTGGCATTGGCTGAAGTAGGTGATAGCTTTCTAATAGCTATTGAGCACTAGGAAGGTTGATGTTATTTTAATTGCATGCACTACATTTTTTAATTATTTTATATAAAAAACTACTTAATAACAAATTTAAGGTAGAAAAATATTGGTGGTGTCCTGCTGAGACTTGTTCTCGCACTCTATACAGGCCCTTCTAAGTTTATGTAGACTTCATGCTTGTGCGTTAAGGTAAGGGTTTAGGCTTTTTAATTGGATCCATACAGTTTAGTTGGATTAGGATGGATGGAAAGGGACCTTGAGGTTCCAACATTAGCTAGAATTTCCTTTTCCTTTTTTATATCATCATGCTACTTATATGGATAAACAAATCCTCAGCTATGGGAGACACTTTTTTTTGTTATTGTATTGTATGAATTGTTTTGGATGCATGCTCTGTTTTTACATGTAGTGAAGGCATGAGAGTTTATGACCATGGATTAAGGAGTCCATTTTATAATGGAATATTTTACACATTTTTCTGAGTTAGTTGATATGTATCCAAGACTTTTCACTAATGAATACCTCAATGTTAGATAGTTTGTGATGGTCTTAAAGACCGATATTCAATCGATGATTATTCTCATGTGATTGTTAACATTTTTTTGAGGCGTTTGATAAAGAATCCATGACTAATATAGACTTAGCTGAGAAGATAGGTCTAGGTGGAGCTTCAGTTGCAATAGGGGGTATTTAGAGTGTATCATCTGGTTAGAAAAATAAGTGAAACAATAGTGCCCAGTTTACATCAGGATCAATTACCAGAGCCTCTTCAAGAAAACACCACAAAATCTTATACTAGTTTGGAAGACCATATCATATAGGAATAACTAGGTAGAATCACCTAGAATTTTTTATAGATATAGATTGTCTGGTCAACTTAAGTGATTTTGTGGAAAAGTATCGTAAGGCAGTTGAGCTATACAAAAACTTACCAAAAGCTCCTAGATTCAGTCTAATATATCAAAAGGTTGTAGGTCTAATTTTCATATAAAGAGAGATACACAGGTAGCAAAGATGGATTAGGTAGGGGTTAAGGATGAATTCCATTATATTATAGAATATATACGAGAGGAATTTGAAGTGGATCTAGCTACTATGATAGGTATGATGTTTATTTCATCCTCTATAGTTTTATATTTGTTTGATATTAGTGAATTTTTTTTATATCATCTATGGTGATTTATGTGTTGGAATTATGCTCAGATATCATTCCATTTATGATGGATATTTCCACTCCCTTGGGAATCAGGAGTGAACATTTTTTTACATGTTATGTTTGTTGGGTTATGATTACTGAGCATGAGGCCGTATGATATTTCCTAGTCCTTGACCTCGATATCTTCGAAGTCGTTATTGGAATGGATTGGATGGTTCATTTTTAGGCCCCAATTTATTTATATTATCATATAGTTCATTTTTTATCTTCAAATTGGTTACTCATATCTTTCAGGGTGAGTGAGATAATATATTAAGGAGAGTGGGGCCTATTGTTCTAGAGGTTGGAATAATCTAGTACCAATTCGGGAAGATGTTTCCTGATGTTTTTTACTAGAAATTAAGTGTCCCACTTCCCACCATTTTGAATGAGTACCTTGAGGTCTTTCCAAAGAATTTTTTGACTCACTTCTGGTGATATATCCCATATTCTTTCCATCTTATCATATGACACTAGCTGAGTTAAAAGAACTTAAAGTTCATCTTAAGGATATTGAGGCTAAAGTATTTGTTCCTCAAAGTGTGTCACTTTGGGATTTTCCAGTTTTCTTCTTAAAGAAGGTAGATGGAAACCTTTAAATTTGTGTTAATTACTGAAAGCATAACTTGGTGAGTGTTAAGAAAAACTAAACTTTTCCTTATATTGATGTCTTGTCTAATCAGCTCAGGGGATCCCAATGGGGTTTTAAGATTTATATGTCATCTGGTGTGGCGTCTCGCACCCAGATTCCACTAAACAGTGCCTTGAGCCCAGTTTTCCATATGGACTTAAGAAAATCTCTCCAAATTCTTGAGGCTGCCGACTGGTAACGAGGACCTTGAGTGTGTATATGGGGAGACTATTCCCTCATTACCAGAGTGTAGCTTAGCAGATAAGTAATATAACATGTAAATATCAGAAATATTATATCATATGGAATAATAGAAGCAGATATAAACAACCAAGAAACTGGCATCAACTGATTACTGAATCATATAAAGATGGATGAAAATGCATGCCATGTATCTATAAAGTAGGAAAAAATGGATACAACAAGAAGGTAGAAATACTATACAAAAGGTACAGAAAGGCCAAAATTTATCTCTATCATCCCAATCTCCAGCTTGATCATCTTATACTAGCTCCATCATAAGTGAAGAAAGATGTAACACATCTATTAGAGGATGCTTCCCCTTATCTACACCTGCAAGCATGTAGTCTGCCTGAGTACCATAGGTGGACCAAATAGAGTTTGAGATAAATATCAGTAAGACACCACCACCAACATCTATAACTATCTCATCTTTATATATAACATGGAAATGTATAGATATAATAAAGTAAAGTAGTAACTAAAAACTATAAAAGGGTTAGCTCTAGTTCCTGAGAGGAAACCATACTGACACTACCTGCTTCGTCTCGTGCCAAAACAATTATGAAATAGTATCAGGGGTCACAATTCTAACTATCACATTTATAAGGGACTCCATGCATTGTATCACAATAGTATAGGGAACTCCATGCCCAGTATCACATTGGTATCATAAGGGATTCGATTCCCGTATCAAAAGGGATTCCATTCCCATATAGTATCACAATAGTATCACAAGGGACACCATTCCTATAATCATAAGGGATGCCATGATTGTATAGTATCACAATAGTATCAAAAGGGAAACCATGACTATAAACATAAGGGTTTCCATTCCCAATTTACAATGAATTCCATATGAGGCCTCGACCTTAAAACATTACATAATCTTGAGTTATGTCAAGGATTTTACTCTCTTTCATATTAAGGATCTTTTCATGTTTATAGGTTTATAGAATAATCCCATAACTCATAAATGAAAAAAACATAACAATTAAAAGTGGACACTTCTGAAAATTATCCATTTTTCTCATAATCTAAATCATTTAAAATAAAGCATGATCACTTTTATGAAAACACTTTACAATATTCAACATTACATCTCCAAATCCTTACTCATCCTTAAGTCTTGAGAACAATGTTAAAAAATGTGGTATGAGCCTAAAAAGCATATTAATGGATATAAAAAGAAAAAAACCATTAGTCCATTGATAAACATTAAAACAATGAAAACGTTATCATAAGGTAATACTTTTCACCCTTAATAAGTATTAAATAATTTTCTGTGAAAATATGCTCATTTCAAACTTTTTGAGTCATAAGATAACCATAAGACCCATAGAAAACATAAAACATACATAAAGGTACCTTGGAAAATAATTATACTTGTCACTCTTATAAATGGAATAACCACGTGGTCGACTTCCATACATGTCAATCTTACAAATGGAAAATCCATACAACCGATTCCATACCTAATGTACTGGAGGATATAACATAACCACTAGTCCTTATTTTATCACATAACCATCCATCCTTGGTTTTTCAAGTAACAACATGTTAAATTTCCAAGTACCATTATAAAATCATAACACATAAAATATTGAAATATTCAACATGTCACTCTTAAAATTTCACTTTCACTTATAAGAAAACATTTTTTGTTGTAGAAATAATCAATCCATTTTCAAAATGAATTTATAATAAAAAAATATCAAGAAAAAGGAAAATAGGGGTTTCTATTTGTTTTAAAAACATGGATACTTGTAGAGGAATCCTAATATGAAATAATGGTCATGGCATCAGTGAAGTTGTTGTCGCTGTATATGTTAAAAAGAACATTCCTTTTTTCATTTGTAAAGGAAGTCAAACGTTCTGTATAGAAAATATAAAAAGATTCATTTTTTAAATCCTTTGAATGAAATTAAAAGTATACATAAAAATTCATATATGATACCTTTATAAAAATATAAAATAATATCAATAATATTGATATGGATAAAAATATTTGATACTTAAATATTTAAACATTAAAGTTATCCTATACCACTTTGAACCTTTAAATCATACGACCCATGAAATAATAAAATTTAACAAAAAATTACGTTACATTATTATAAATAAATTCCAGATATTATATGTCAACATGTCTGTGTATATACCTCACAAAATAAGGTAATTTTATAACATCATGATTTACCTCAATGAAAGAATATTAAGATGAAGTCCCTTACATTGAGTCTGATTCATCACGTATATTATTTATAATCTGAAATAATAAACTTATGTAAATTATTTAATTTCCTTATAACCTTTTTTAAGTTTATTATTCCTTTTATATCACTTAATATTATGTTATAACAATTACTTAATTATATAAGTTTACTTTTGAACGTTTTGATGATATTCGGTACACGAGTCCAAAATGACTTTGGTTTGTTGTATATAGTCAAAATGGTGTTAGTAGATATTATAAATAATAATATTAATGACCTAATAATCATGTTAAAACATAAATTATACTTTTAAATCAAACCATTTATGTATGGTTATGAAAAATTAACAGTGTTATAATCATGGAGACGGTAGGCCGTGCATACACATGAATAACGTTTCCCTTTTTCAATGATCATTATGGAAAGAAGGTAATTATTATTATATATATATATATAATTATAATAATATCATAAATATCATATTAATCATCTAAAAATACTTATATATATCATCCATGTGATTTGGTGATGAAAAATGAATCACATCGCTTTATGGAGGTGATAATTCACATGTACGCACGAACGACATTACCATTTTTAATTGCATGGAAAGGTAAAAATATAAATGATATATTATTATTTAATAATGATAAATATGTAATTAATATCATATATAAATATTAATTCCATTATTATGACCAGTCATGAGAGATGGTGATGGAAAACGAATTATATCGGTTCACGAGGTGGTAGTTCACTATACACACAAACGATAATTCATTTACCATTTAATGGAAGTGGAGATGGATTTAGGTGATGATATTATCATAAAAACATATCAATATATTTATGATACTGGATTTATTATTTCATCATAGTTGAAAAAGATTTCAAGTAAGTGGAATAATAAATATAATAAAAATACTTAATTAAAAACGATATCTCTTCATCAGATGATCTCCTTTGATTAACACCTTAACACCTCTAAGGAGGTTGTAATTCCTAAACTAAGGCCTCTAAAATATGGTTAGGGAATATAAGAAGGTATTTATGAAAATATTGGCTGATCCAAATATGTTTTTATATGTATTGAAATGAGAAGAATTGGTGCCCTTTTATAGGAGAGGGGAGGGACTCTCTTGGAATTCTCCAAAATATTAAATTAATGTAAATTAATTTTCTATTCAAAATAGATCCAATATGTATTATATATAATATATGATTATTATAGTAATAAATACATTCATCCAATGAAAATTATGCATGTTTTGAATATTTTTTAATCTCTATATTTTTTAACCCTTATTTAACCTCTTAATTCTTACGATGATATCATATAATTTACACTTTAAGGGTTAATATAATTACTATAAAATTATAAAAAACCCATTAACTGAGTCATTTATGAAATTTAGGACTTATCCAAATAATTTGGATGATATTTTTATTTTTATAAATTTTATAACATTTGATAAAATATTATTTATTTTAAAATATCAATAATGTCATTTCTGACACTATTCATTACTTGAATTTAAAAAAATATAATAACAAGATAAATTCTTGAAACTACTTCTAAAACATCACTAACAAGTAAAATAAATCTAAAAAATTCATGTATTACATTAATAATTTCATATCATATTTATTTTACTATTTTTAATATCATTTATTTGATATTTCCTTTAATTAAACAATTACTGCATTATCATCGTAGAAGCCTTTAATTTAATTATTTATTACCTAAAAATTACAAATAAATTATCATGATAAATATAAATGGTTTAAATTTCAAAATACTATTTATATTCTAACATATCTCTTACATAACCCCACATTAAATATATTTCACTTGTTAAAAATAGATGTTTGACAAAATTGACTTTCCTTTTAATATAATATTATTAAGGTTATATTCTCATCTAAAAGGGTATAAATGGTATAATAACCAATAATTTATTTATTATGGGCGAAATATTCTCATCCAATAAATTTAAGACTAGTGTTAGGCTAATTTTATAATATTTATAACATTATTTTTACCATTAATTACCCGATTTACCCTTAACCGTGGTAATAAAAAAATTACTAAAGTTACAATTCTTATTTTCTCAAAAAATAAAAGGAACCTATTTAATAAATTTGGAACTTTTTATTCCAAATATGGTATCTATTTTTCAAATATTCAAAACATATAATTTTTAGAAATTAATTAAAAATTAATCCTGTTGACAGAATGATAAAAAGTGTTTTTAAAGTAAAAACATTCAAAAGATCCCAAAGATTTAATATCGAATTTCAATTTGAAATTGACTAAATTGATATAAATTGGATTAAATTATATAAAATAAATATAATAATACTTTAAAAACAATCTAAAATATAATATAATAATAAAAATAAATTTGATGAAAAAGAAGTTTTCAATTAAAATACAATATTTTTTCACTATTAATCAAAAAATTAATATAATCAGAAAAATACAAAAAATTAATCAAAATTAAATTTTTATTCTCCAATTTATTGGAAAAAATTTATTATTTCAAATAGAATTTATAAAAGTGTCAAAACTAGATTTAAAACAACTACATCCTCAAAAGGAGAAAAATATACCTTTTTAGAAACAATACTTTATCCAAAAAATGAATTTATTCTTATATCATGTCTATAATATACATAAGACAAATTTTAAATATTATATTGAATATATATTATATGTATATATATATATATATTTCAGTATTATAATCCAACAAGAGTGGTTTAATAATTTATTGGTATAAAACACACTCATACACATTTAATGAGTTTTTCCTAAAAACATATCCATTTTTTTAAAAAGGATTTAATTTTAATTTATAATTAATTGGGCACTAAAGAATTATATATACTTGTGTACACCATATTTTCATATTTTAGTTAACTTTATTTATACCTTGTATTCCAACTTCTAGGTTAAAATAATAATATTTAGTTATTCAATTAATCTTGATGTGAAATATCATATATGTTATCAAACATATTGTTTTCCTTTTTAAAAACCTGAGATTTTAAATTTTCCCCCTTTTGAAAATTGTGACCTTGAAATTTTGAATTCGGGCTCGGTATTGAAGGTATGACTTTTCAAAACACATTTATTGAAATCTCACATTAGGAAAAAGATAAATGAAACTTACACATTAAAATAATGAAAGGGAAGTACAAATATCACCTAATATAACACATAGTGTGTATCCAGTAAGGAAAAAATAGACATGGAAGATAAAACAAACCCACAAGTTTTGATGGAGTGTGATAGAGAACATGGTCATTAGAAAGTTAACAATCACAAAACTATAAATCTTTGATGGGTTAGAAGGTCATTTATTTCATAGTAAGAGAAGTAAATGGATAAATTTTTTGTTTCAAAATCCTTTTCATAGAGTTGAGGAAATATTTTACTTTCTAGACTAAGATAAAAAAAAGTACTTACTTGACAAGACAATTTTCATCCTTTAAAAAATGATTTAACTTTAGTGGTTATCTTATACCTCTCCTTTGTATCCCAACCAATAATTAGCTCAACTTATTAATTTGTGAATTCTTTTATATCTTGACATTTTAAATTTCATTTCCCTATGATTTAACAAAACTATGACAAGAATAAAGAATGTTGTACCTTGATCATGGTGTCCACCTAGTTTTATCATCATTTTCATGACTGTAGATAATAGGTTCATGCATTGAAACAAAAATTTAGAGCTTATTCAAAGTAAATTTCTTACTTTATCCAAATACACCTTACATAACTTAGGTTATATGGGTGTTGGAAGGGAAATATTTTTGGAAAATAATTTTGTATGACATATAATTTCAAAACATCGGATAAAACATGATTTATATAAAAAATTAAGACTGAGTTTTTTTGAAAATTTCAATGAAGAGTAATTTTAATATACCATAAGTATGTGATAAAAGACCATAAGTTAAAACCAAATATAAATATGTGCACATTGGTCCCCTTCTTCTTTAGATTTTACAAAATCATTATATGCTTTAAATTATTATGATAAATTAAAATATCTAAAAAGGCATTGATAATATTTATCTTTTTTTGAAAATATGAGAATATTGTGAAGATATGATTTGATTAAAAACAACCAATGGACCATGGTGTTATCGAGGTACAAAGGAGGTTTTCGATATTTCATACAACTATTTTCAAGAGATTTGTATGTTAGAAAATTTTTCAGAATCATTAGGACACGGATTTGTAATAATTATTGTAAGAAAGTCATAAGAAGATATATGAATGTAGTATAATATCTTATTATTTCCATTTGTAACATGATTTCCTTGATTTTAGAGAGTTATAGAACAAGGATTTAAATAAAATAATTTAAATAGAACCTTATCCTATGTTTAACCAAAATTTATAACTCCAATTTTGTCTAAAACTTTCCTCTGATACAAACTATAAGGCCTTGACCTTAAACCATTTCATAATATTGAGTTAAGTAAAGAATATTACTTTATTTCACATTGATGATATTTTCAGATTTAGAGATTTAGAGAATTAATCCATAACTCATACAAAAAAACCATAACAATTCAAAGTGGTCACTTTCAAACAATATCAATTTTTTGCATAATCTAAAACATTTAAAATAAAGCATGATCGCTTTTATGGAAACTATTCATGACATTCAACATGAGGTATCTAAATCCTTACTCATCCTTAAGTCTTTTGAGCAACCCTAAAAAACATTGTATTAGTATAAAAATATTAGTACATGATATTAAAAGAAGTAAACCATTAGTCCATTGATAAATATTAAAACCCATGAACACATTATAATAAAGTAATACTTTTCACCCTTAATAAGTATTAAATACATTACTTTTAAAACAAGATCATTTAATAATTCTTTTAACCACAATATAACTCTAAAACCCATAATAAGCATATAAAATACATAAATGTACCTTTATAAATAATTATACTTATCACTCATATAAATGGAATAACCATGTGGTTGACTTCAATACATGACACTTTTAAAAATGGAATAGCTATACGACTGACTTCCTTACCCAATACATTGGAGGTTATAATGTAATCACCCATCCTTGGTTTATCCTAAAACTACCCATATTTGGTTTATCACATAACCACATGTCAGATGTCTAAGTACCATTATATAATCATAAAATATAAAATCTTGAAGTTTTCAACATGTCACTATTAAAATTTAATTTGAATTCATAAGAATAAATTTTATTTTATAGAAATAATAAATCCATTTAAAACCCATTTTTTAATAAAAAAAATACATAGAAAAAGAAAATAGGGGTTTCTTTTTATTTTAAAAACATGAAGACTTGTAGAGAAATCCAAATACAAAATAATGGTCACGGCGGAAGAGAAATTATTTTCTTCATATATGTTAAAAAGAATATTCCATTTTTCATGTGTAAAGGAAGTAAAACGTTTCATACAAAAACCATAAAAAGATTCTTTTAAAACCTTTGAATGAAATTCAAAACAAACATAAAATTTATTTTATAATCCATTTATAAAAATATAAAATAAAAACAATAATATTGACATCACTACAAAAAAACAGGGTGATTAGAAGGGATTATTTTTTCATTTATAAGAGGTTTAAATCCCTTCTAAATACTTTAGCTGCGGTTACCCAAAACTGTCGCTAATGTGGCTTCCTACATTGATTAGGGGCGGTTATGGAGAAGCGCTGGTAAACTTTGCATGTGTTTAATAGTGGTAAAATTAGAGGGGTTTTAATCCCCTCTAATTTCACCATAAATTCATCATAAATAGTTAGATTAGAGGTGGTAAAAACCTCCTCTAATTCAGACAATCAAAATAGAGGCAGTTTGAACCGCCTGCATTTGAGCCTATCAGGAACAAGTTTAGAGTCTTTTATAGTATAACCGCCCCAAAACCACACACTATATATATATATATATATATATTTTGCACAGATAGTTCCCCCTAAACACCACCTGAGACACCCCAAACCCACCAACACACTTGACACCACAACGAGACCCCACCCCCACCCCCCTATTGACACCTCAGGACAATAACCTGGACACACCCATGACAACCCTTGGAGACACCCCTGGAAAACCCAGGGACTCGCGACCGTCTATAGACACACCCTGACAGTGTCAAGACACCCCAGACACACCACCGCCCTTGACACCCCATAACAACAACCCAGACACACACCTGTCAACCCACTAGGAATCTAACACCCCAAAGACACCCCCTTGACAACCCCAAGGACCCAGGACACTCCACCGACATGCACTAACACCGTCGGGGACAACCACATTGACACCCATGTACCATACAAGACAAACCCCCATCAGACCCCGGACGGGCCACCCTACCAGGCCAAAGGCCCAAACTTACCGTGGGCCCAAAAAAGAAGTTGGAGAAACTTGAACTGTGAGAGGGAGGGTGGTAAGAATTCGGCACCAGAGAGTTGATCCCGCGACCTGTAGGAAGAACAATCAGCACCTTTTCCACAAAGCTGCTGTGTTTTTTATTTAATGTGTACAATTCCATATATTTATTTACAGACCAAAATATTAGATATTAGATATATATATATATATAAATAATTGGGCATGTAATATAAATAATATATATATTTTATATTATTTATATTATATAATATATGTATTTGTGTATATTTTTTATATTGTGTATATTATAATATTTATATATATATTTGTGTATAATATAATATATGTATAATATATATATATATATATTTGTGTATAATATAATATATGTATAATATATATATATATATATATATTTGTGTATATATAATATTATATATATATGTATAATATATATGCATAAATAATTATATTTAGATATATAAATATATTTTTATACATATATTTGTAAATAAATTTATATTTGTGTGTGTGTGTCTTTCTTTATTTACATGATATTTATAAATATGATATAATTATAATATATATATATATATATTTATAATCATTTTTATATATTTGTATATATGTTTGTGTGTGTGTGTAACAATAATATTAGTAATTATTATTAATATTACAATTATTTTTAAACTATAAAAATTATATGTTGGTTTTATAAATACTATAAATTTATACATTTTATGATTTTTAATATACATATATTATATGAAATACATTTATATTATATATCTATGTGTGTGATTATTTACATTTACATTATATCATATATATATACACACAGAAAACTAAATACTTTCATATAATTAGAAATATATAATATAATTAAATGAAATATATATATATATATATATACTAAATTAACTTATAATTAACTTATAATTATATAATATATATAAATATATCTATATATATAATTAAATATTTATAATATTATATATACAATATAATTATATAAAATATATATATATATATATATATTTAATTTTATCTATATTATATATATTTTGTATACATAATATAATATAAACTCATTTATACAAAAATATATAATAAAAATGTATTTAATATAATAAATTTTTAATATAAATCATAATATACATGTATAATATTTATTACACCATATATATATTTTATAAATTTCAATAAATATATTTATAATTACATTTATATTATGTATACCAATATTTATATATTTATACATTTTGTTTTATGTATAAGTATTTATTTAAAGTATTTATATAATGTCTTTATATATATGTTGTTATAATGTATTTATATGTATTTACATAATATGTTTTTTTATTATAAATATATACACACATGCACACACACACATATATATAATAAAATTTCAATTTTTATGAGATTTATTTTAGAAAATAAATAAAAAATTAGATGGGGTTAAAAACCCCCTCTAATAGGAGACATTATAGGTGGTTCATGACCCCATCAAATTTCTTGAATTATAGGGGGTTAAAACCCCCCATAATGTCATAAATTTGAGGGTGTTCAAAACACCCTCTAATATCATGAATTAGAGGGGGTTCAAACCCCCCTCTAATTTCTTAAATTAGATGTGGTTCAAAACCCCGTCTAATATCATGAATTATAAGGGATTCAAAACTACCTATAATGTCATCAATTAGAGGGGGTTAAAAATCCCCTCTAATGTCATCAATTAAAAGGGGTTCAAAACCCCCTCTAATCCAATAGATTAGCGGCGGTTCATGGACCCCCTATAATATCTTAAATTCGAGGGGGTTGTGAACCCCCACTATTTCATTTTTAAAAAAATCATATATATATATATATATATATATATTAAAACTAATTATATATATATATAAATATATATAGCCCCTCTAAAATCCAACAGAATATATAGATCCACTAATTATTAAATTTGCAGTGGTTTTGACATAACCGTATCTAAAATCAAATCAAATCCTAAAAAGATAATGCTAAAAAATTTAGAGGGGGTTGTAAACCCCCTATAATTTTTTTGATTATATGGGGTTGTGAATAACGTCCTCTAAAATGAATTTATAGTGGGTCGTGCATTACCCCTTCTAAAAAACTGTCGCTTAGTGCAAGGAGAAAAATATTTGATAATTAAATATTTAAACATTCAAGGTATCCCATACCACTTTAAACTTTTAAATCATATGCCCCATAAGAGAATAAAATTTAAAAAGACATTAAATAACATTATAATATATAAATTCATGATATGATATGTCAACGTGGTTGTATATAGGCCTCATAAAAGAAGTTTTGTGTATAACATCAAGATTTACCTCAATGAAAGGAGATTGAGATGAAGTCCCTTACTATGAGTCTGATATGTCATGTATGTTATTTATCTTTATGAATAATAAAATTATGTTAATTTTTTACTTTATGAGAACCTTTTCATGTTTATTATTCCTTTCATATCACTTAATATCATGTTGTAATAATTACTTAATTATATAAGTTCACGTTTGGACATTTTTACGATATATGGTACATGAGTCCAAAATGACTTTTTTTTGATGTCTATAGTCAAAATGGTATTATTAATCATCTATAAAATGATATTCATGATTTAATAATAACTTTTATAAATCAATTATACTTTTAAATCAAACAGTTTGTGTATGATTATGATAAATTAACATCGTTATAATCATGGAGACGGTACGCTATATGTACGCATGAGCAACGTTTCTATTTTTTAATGACCATTATGGAAAGAAGATAATTATTATTTTATATTTATATAATTATAATAATATAATAAATATCATATTAATAATTTAAATATACTTATATATATCATCCATGTGATGTGGTGATGAAAAATGAACCACATCACTTTGTGGAGGTGATAGTTCACACGTACGTACAAACAACGTTATCATTTTTGTGTGCATGAAAAGGTAGGAACGTGAATGATATATTATTATTTAATAATTATAATAATTTCATTAATATCATATATAGATATTAATTCCATCATTATAACTAGTCTTGAGAGATGGTGATAGAAAGAGAATTATACTGGTTCATGAGGCGGTAGTTCATCATGCAGACAAAAGCTAATTCTTTTCCCATTTAATGGAAGTGGAAATTTATTTAGGTTATTTTATTAACATCATAATATCTCATTAAATCGAGGATATTTTAGTTATTATTTAATCATGATTTAAGAATATTTCAAGGAATTAGAATAAGAAATGAAATAGAAATACTTAATTAAAAATGACACCTCTTCTTCGAATGATCTCCTTTGATTAACACCATATCACCTCTAAGAAGGGTGTTATTCGAAAAATAAGGTATATAGAATATGGGGAGGGATTATAGTAAGGGATTTGGGTTGATATTTTCTGAACCAAATTGGTTTTTATGTGTATTTAAATGAGAAGAATGTGTGCCCTTTTATAGGAGAGGGGAGGGGAACTCTTGGAATTATTCAAAATATTAAATTAATATAAATTAACTGTATTTTAAAAATGGGTACAAAGTAATTTATTTCATATATAGGATTAGGATGAGTCAAAATAAATTATTACAATGAAGATTATAACTGTTTTGAATATATTTTAATCCTTGTCTTTTTGTTTTAACCCTTATTTAACCTCTTTAATTCTAACCATGATATCATGTAATTTTTACATTGAGGGTTAATATAATTATTATAAAATGAAAATATACCATTAAATGAGTCATTCATGATATTTTAATAATTATCCAAATCATTTGGCTGAAATTTAAATTTTTATAAATTTTATACCATTTAATAAAATATTATTTATTTTAAAATATCAATAATGTAATTTTGACACTACTCATTAATTTAATTCAAATTATATTTATTTTATTTTTAATATCAATTATTTGATATTTATTTTAATTAAATAATTAGTGCATCATCATTGTAAAAGCCTTTAATTTAATTATTTATTCCCAAAAAATTGAAAAAGATATCATTATAAAAATAAATTGTGGAGATTTGAAAATAATTTTTATAGTCGAACATAACCCCTATATAACCCCATATTAAATATATTTCACTTGTAAAAAATAAAAGTATAGAAAAATAGACTTTCCTTTGAATATAATATTATAAAGTTTATATTCTCATCCAAAGGGAAATTAATGGTCTCATGACTAATCCTTTAATGATTATGGATGAATAATACTTATACAATAAAATTAGAAGAAGTGTCTGGGTAATTTGATAATATTTATAATATTCTTTTTAAACCTAATTACCCGATTTACCCTTAACCATGGTAATAAAAAAATTACTAAAGTTACAATTCATATATCCAAAATAAAAGGGGTATATTTAATAAATTTTTTCCTTATGATTCCAAATATGGAATACATTTTTCAATATTCAAAATACATAAATTTTAGAAACTAATTATAAATTAATCTCATTGATGGAACGACAAAATGAGTTTTTAATGTATAATTGTTCAAAAGTTCACAAAGTTCTTATATCCAATTTTCAATGTGAATTGATTAAAATGAACTAAATAGGATTAAATTATATAAAATATATCTAATTATACTTTAAAAAAAGTCTAAAATATTATATAAAAATATATATAAATTAGAAAAAAAAAGTTTTCAATTAAAGTATAGTCTTTTTTCAAAATTAATCAAAAAACAAATGTTATCAGAAAAATACTAAAAAATTAATCAAAGTAAATTTTCATAATAAAATTTCAAAGAATAATTTTATTTTTTCAAATATAATTTATAAAAGTGTAAAAAATGAGATTTAAAATAAATTCACTATTAAAAGGTGGTAAATATGCATTTTTAGAAAAATAATTCTTTTTTCCAAAAAAATTAATTTGTACATATATCATGTATATAAGAACCATAAGATGAATTTTAAATATTATATTTAATATATTATATATACATTTCATTAATATAATCCAACAAGAGTGATTTTACAATTTATTGTTATAAAACACACTTGTGCACATTGAAATAGGTTTTCAGTAAAATATTTTCTTTTATTTTAAAAAGGGTTTTAATTTATTTATAATTAATTGGTCACTAAATAATTATATATACATTTTTAAATCATACTTTCACAACTTAGTTAGCTTTTTTATACCCTTTATTTTAATGGATAGGTTAAAACGATATCATTAAATAATAATGTTTAGTTATTTTCTTAATCTTGATGTGGCATATCATATTTGTTACTAATCATAGTGTTTCCTTCTAAAAAACTGGGGAAGTTACATGCCATTCCCATTTATATATAATTAGGGTCGTCATTCCGGATTGGTTTAATAAAAACATAAGGGTTATCATTACCATTTACTATATTTCACAAGGGTCAGCAAGCCCATTCATTATAATTATTAAGGGTCTCTATGCCTCTATATAATGTCATTTACTAAAGAACACAGTATTAGAAATGATCCAATCTAAAATTATTAAATCATTTAATTTTACAATAATTAAGTGTGTAACCCCTGTTTAATTGAAGCAAGTTACTTGGCTCACCACTCACTTCAATTCGAGTCAATTTTTTTATAATTAAAAAGGGAACTAGTTGTGCTATTCCATTAGTTCCATTTCAAACAACATGATAACTTTGTTTTAATTAAGGGATAAATATACCTTTATTGTTTTGGTCATAAGATCTTGTAGGGCCATTTAGGCATATGTAGGTCACACACATGGGTATGGATCCATCTGAGTGGTCTGATATGATCATTAGGTTAAAAACATGGAAACCAATTTAAGGTAGAATCAATTTAGGGGAAACGCACTATGAAACCAGCATGAGGAACAATGAAGCATATTATAAAACATCAAAACATGAGGAATAACTTATATAACACCTTCCTAATACTCATATGACTCTCCTCATCCAATATTATCCTCTAGTTCGACCTAGATTCTAAGAGATCTGAAGAACATACCAATGACCTGAAAATAGGGTATATGAGCCAACACCTTGATAACTCCATCAAGAGAAATAATAACAAAGTACAGATAAAAAGGAATCAATATATTACCAGCATATATCTAATGAGATGAGCAATGCTTCAATCGAACTCTGGACGGAAAAATAGTATCAAATACTACTGAAGCTGCTCAAAGGAGCTTAAAATGGGAGAAAGGAGGAGACTTTGTTCACTAGAAAGAAAAATTGAGAGGAATGTTGAGTTTAATAGAATTTTAATTTAATTTTGGAAAAATCACCCAAAAATGGGGGTCTCATGATTTGTCCTCATGGTTGGATAAACTGTACACCAACCATGTTCCCTTCACTCCTTCAAAGTGGAACCTCTCACAATAAGGCCTCATAGTCTTATAAACTGTGCGAAAACCATGTGAAATGGATCTGCAAAAAACATCAGAATATTTTCATGACCATGTGATCCAAACTACATGGTTTCCTACAACTGTGTAGCCTCATGCTACTCACTATCTAGCCTCACATAGTTAGGAGAGACCATGCTTGCTGGGTCCTAGGGTTTCTACTAACCATGTGGCCTAGTGATTTTCTCCACTGACCAAGGCCTGAGCTCTGAATAAGCCCTAAACACCCCATAACCTTTATAAACTCATTTGGAATCTATATTAGGTCCATAAGAAGGAATTAAACCAAAATTAAAATGATTCATACCTGATATAAAAACTAGGTTTTTACATCTGGGTACCATCAGTTAAGGGTATGGGTGGAGGATTTTCTTAATATAGAATCCAGGAGAAGATATGGACCTTATGAGTATGTATTTATTACAATTTATCCTACATATGCTCTTATAGTGTTTATGAATTTGATGAATGTGATATTTCATCACATCTTAGATTCTTTTGTGGTTGTTTTTTTGGATGATATTTTGGTGTATTCGAAGTCAAAGGAAGAATACATGGATCATCTAGATATGGTTCTCAGAACACTGAATGAACATTGTCTGTATAGAAAGTATAGTGACCCAAGACATAAACACACTCTATTTCAAAAAAATTCACATACATTAACATAATTACAATTCAAGGGTCTAGAAGTCTTATTTACTTATAAATTTAGTTAAATTAATACAAAATCTTAAAAATAAACAAAATATATCTATTTAAAAATTCATATACTACTCCTAACTACCATAGATATTCTAAAACTACATAGGATACTCTGAGGAAGATACATAAATAAAATGGTTAGCTAGAAAGCCTAGTAATGGAATAAACATGACCATAAAGAGTAATATAAGTGTCAAGTGTAACAACATGATATCAAAAAGAGAATCATCATAAGAATTGAAACATTAAATAAGGAAATGAAATCATAAGATCACAGAATCATTAACATGCGATAACATCATAAAGCATGATACCATAATCACATTTCAATTATAACCTCTTAGACAACATAACATAGGCTAATCACCATCGTAATCATTGTATGCTTAGGATAAATGGTATTATAACATAGTGTGTTAATGCTAACATCCCATGTACTATACATGGTATCTCATAATACATTAACGTTACCCAATTCATTGGAGGTCTATAACAGAACCACTCATCACATCATAATATTCATATTAATATGTGTTCTATAAGAGGAAAATAATCCATACATAAATCATAAGCATTACATCACCCATTAAAAGAATCACGTTTCAAAATCTTGTCTTAAGACATAACTAAATACTATATCATATAGAATTTCAAAAAAAGAAGGAAATAAATCATTTTAAGCCCATTTTTGAAAAATAAACATAGTCTTGTAATAAAAAGTTCTATTGAATTAAAAATTCATAATAAAAACAAAGTGTTACGAATATAAATATACCAATTATGTAAAGATTTTCTAAATGAGAAAATGATCTTTAAAGAAATGTTGTTTTCATTTAAAACTATAATTTTACCAAAATGGGTTTTCATAAAATAATTAGTTATCTTACAAAATATACAAGATAAAAAACTTTTTATGGGGAGATACTTGAAATGAAATTAGACACTGGGGAGTTCCCTTAAATTGGGTTCCCTTAAGAGAGAATTTTGAAGGGAAATTAAAATGTTATTATCCTGAAAAAATAATGGTAAATTAAACTACGTATATATGTAAATAGAACACACACACACATATATATATAATATGGAGGATATAATTGAGAATAAAAATGAAGAAGGAGACAAATAAAGAGAACACATAACCAAAATGTAATGAGGGTTATTAAGAGGACCTCTTATAGCTCAAGAAACATTATAATAAAAACCCCTTGAAAGGGAGATATAATGAAATTGAAGTTAAAATACCATGAATCAAGATAATACATGATATAGTATATCCAATGGATAGTATATACAACATTTAAAAAAAAATTGGTTCACATAATAAAATGTGTCTCAAAGAAGAAAATTTTTAGACGAAACACTTACATCATGTCTGAATGAGCTCTGCACTTGCACGTAACATTATGAATAATAAAATTAATTTTATCAAATTTATTTACTTATAACCTTCTCCATTTATATTTTTTTCATAAGTTTTGTTTATTATCACATGTAATCAATTTGTTACATCGTTTCTATTTATGTCGGTTAGTTGAATTTATTTAGTCAATTTCTCAAGAAATTAAATGATATGTTTCCCAAGATCAATGTGTTGTAAAATATTTTCATAATATACATATTTTTTAGATTATTATTTCCATTATTATTATACCATCACATTATTTATATAGTTAAATAGGTTTTCCATGAATGGACTCAAATTAGAAAAGGTACTTTGATATATCCTTTTTAGAGATTAAATTGACTATAACCATTAATTGTTACTATCACCTATTGAATGTATAATAATATTATTATATAATTTTAATGGTTTATTAATTAATTTTTTTATATATTATATATATTTTTTATTCCACCCATTTTATTTGTTATGGAAAACGAAAGAGAAACATCATCATGTGGAGGTAGTAATGCGCACATACACACGGACGACACTCCCATTTTTGCAGAATAGAAGGTATGTAGAAAATAAAATATCTTATCATATTAGGATCATTAAAATGTTACTAATATAATTTTATATTAATAAATAAAAATTTATTAACCTTATATGAAATGAAAATATGAAATATATAAAACGTCATTCATGGAATCGGTATGCCACACATACGCATGACGACGTGTTTATTTTTCAAAACATTTTGGAGGAAGGTATAAAATGAATGTTTCATTAGTATAAAAATATATAAAAAATAATAATACTAGTGTTATAATAATCTCATGGTTAGAATAGGTTTTGGGTGATATAAGTAGAAAGGAATTGATAAGGTGTGGTGGGAAATATTACCTCTCTCTTTAGATGTTCTACTTTGGTAATCACCTTAAGACACCTTAGCTTGATATGTTGGTTAGAGAAAAGCTTCTAGGATGTGGGGATATGGTTTATCAAAGACCAGGCAAGTTAATGGGTCGATCATAATGGTATATGGAAGTTTGAAGAGGTGGATGGGAGGCATTTTCATATCATAATTGAAGAAAGCAACATTTTTGGCACATATAACTATTTAATAAAAAAAGAGTACATGTTTCCCATGGAATATGAAGCTAATGTGGAAAATAATATACTTTTGGAAGGTTAAATGTTTATAAATCCTTAACAAACCTTTCAGACACATGTTTTAAACATGTTTTAAGTCATCTACTCTCAGATATTTACTTTTACCTTTTTTGGTTTCTACCGAGGTAACTAATTTTTACATAAAATAATTATTTTTATTTCTTAAAAATAAACTGTGTATTATTATATAATGTGAAAATATTGATTCTAAATATGAAATAAAATTTATCAAATAAAATTTCTATGTGTAATAAATATTAATTTTAACATCAACACATGCAACGCGCAACAACTTGTTTTTAGAAAAAAAGTGTTTTTAAGCATTAGATTTATGTTTTTGATAAAATTATCAACGTTATTGATTATAGTGACATTAAAATGTTTATTATTATTAAAATAATATTTAATTAACATTAAAATAAGTAAAAATTTTAATTCCATGATGTTAAAATTTTATTAAAAAATAGACAAAAAACATTTTTTGTTAAAACATTACCCAAATTTTCTAAAACATTGAGCATGAGTTTTATATATAAAAATAGTTTTATAAAATAATTAATTTAAATTTATAAAATATATTTTTTATATTAAAATGTTATTTAAAAACTCTCATGGAATTATTTTATAACAATTTCATAAAAGTTACAATATTATTAAAATCAGTATTGTTCACTATTCACATAAAAATAAATTATTTTAGAAAATTGTAAATTTTTTATCATAAGATAATTTCAAAAAGATAAATTAAAAAATGGTGTTAATTTTAAAGCATTAAAACTATAAAATTTATAATTTTTTTTAAAAATAAAATTCAATATATCTATAAATATAAATTTATTTTATTGAAAAAATGATGTTTTTAAACATTAAGCATTATTACTATAATTTAATATCAATTTATAATTTAAAATATATAAATATATTAGTTAATTTATTATAATATTTTAACAATTTTAAATTTAATTGATTATCCTAACATATACAACACTTAACATATCAATTCATTGAAAAAAATAAATATTTCTTTTATACTAAATACACTTTAAGAAATACAATTAAAATTTAATTATTTATCTTTAAAAATTAAATTTTACTACTCCATTGATATTATTATTATTATTTTTATTATATATATATACATCATATCATATTTTAATAATAATATTAATATTTATATTCAAGGCATGAATATATATATATATATAATATTTTAATATAATATTTTTATTTCATTATGAGTTATATTATTTTAAATTTACTACATAATAATACCAGACTTCAGTATACCTATCTGGTATATTTTCCAATGACCATATTTGTAATGATAATATTTTAAATGACTATATTTGCAACTACGAGATTTTATTACCATATATATAGACTTAATAAATACTTTTTTCATTACACTCTCACTTTGGAAGGAAAATTTCAAATTTCACATTATTGAATTTGTATAATTGTTTATTATTTCATGGCGACCTTCCTCTTTATAGGTTTTTTTGTCTATTTGTGTTTCCCACAGTTAAAGATGATCCCAAATATTTCTTGGTTGTTAATGTTTTATTCCTTTCTTTCTATTATCCCCTATAGATTTATGTACTTTTAATGGATACACTTCACCCATAGTGAATAGAAATCCATAGTTTTAGTACTTAGTTTTATGTGTTTGATTTGTAATATCGCACGTATGAATGAATAAATTGTATTTATTTTGGTTCATATCTTATAGGGAATTTTTTTGAATCATGTTTCAACTATTTAGAAAGAATAGAGAAACGTTTTTTAGAATTATTGGCATAAATAATAATAATGATAGTAATAATAATAATTATAATTGTAATGAATCTTAAAACATGGGGAATTACATTCCCCTCTTAAATAAATTGTTTTCTCCCAATTTAAATTATTACTTACTAATGAACTTATCTAAGGGTATCGATAATCTGACTCAAGATTTTAATTTCTAAAGAGGTATCAATCAAATATATTCACTTATGATAATAATAGTACCTATATTGTGTTTCTAAAAAACTGTTTGAGATAAATAACTCTCAGGGTATAGGTTTTAGACCTATTTTATTTTTTGTTGAGTTCTTAGTTATAATTGTAGTGATAGATTATTTTAAATTGATCTGATTTATGAAATGTGATTCCCTATTTTTATAATAGATACACCACACACAATTATCTCTCATCCCTTGTTGTTCTTTTACATTTAAGTGATAATAAAAAGATGAGGTAAAATTATGATGTCGATGAATAATGATTATCCACATCATAAGGCTCATTGAGATACATTTTTAGACCCCCTACCCTTTCTGGAGTAGCTTCCTCCACCACATCGGCCTGTTCCCTCTCGAGCTTATCCCTTGCCTACATCGCTAACCTCAACAGATAACCACCCATCTCATTGTTCTTTTTTTGCATCAGACCCTAAATTTTGTGCTCCATGAATCCATATCTATTAATGGTTTGAGATGGATCGATTAACTGATATGTCCACTCATGGTGGAACATTATGTTCCCAAATAGGGCGTTCCAAAATATGAACTATTTCACACACATGCTACACATGCTCACATGCTATGGGACATCGAACCCAATTATTGAACTATTCATATCCTACAGGTCACTAAGAAACCTCCCCCTTTTCACCAAACCACCATGTCCTACTACATTAATGATGGATATAGAGTGTTGTATTCTACAACCACTATTGGAACAAGGCTTTCAACCTCTCCAGAAACATTGGGTCCTACACATGGTGTAAGTGCATTGATGAATGTTGATGAAGATGAACCATTGGTTTTTTCTACTATTTCAGTGATGTTAAGATATCTCTTTTACAACTACTTGTTGTTGTATCTACCCCCATCCATTTTTTCCAATATGGGGGATATTGTGGGTATTATAACCATGATCAGTGATTAATAAGTCTATGTTTAAATAGTTAATGCATTACTAAAATCATGTAAAATCCATATAAACTACCAATAATAAGATTTTTGTCCCCATAAACTTAAATTTGAAAATAAAAAAATAATATAATTATATTTTTTATTTGAGAAATGATACATCAGATCCATACACATAGAAAACAATATAGGAAAATTAGAGTGACTAGAATAAAGATCCCATATTCAAAATTCTGAAGTTGTGGATTTAGTTACCATAACACACCTCATCATTACTCATTGAACCTGTTATACCTTATTCTCATGTTTTTGGTGGTTTTTATTCATATCATTATTATTATCCTTGGATTTATGAAACTGAATTGGTCAAAGTCAATGTTTTCCACAGTTAAGGCATTGGACCATTAGTAGTTCTTTTGGATGCATGATTTCCACTCCCATAATTCTATCGGAAATCTTGATATTCCTATGATAGTTTGACGATTGATAACCACCTCTTCCACAGATAAAAAATTTTCCAGTCTCTTTGAGGTAATTTCCTTGGTGCCTCTTTCTATATTTTTTTGACATATATGTGGTTGAATATCCCTTCTTTCATCATCATAATTTTTTGAATTTTTAGGAGCCTCTATACTTCCCTTCTTTGGTACAATTTGGATTTAAACTATGGTTAAATTGTTAATCATGTTTTGAATATTTGGTTTGGAGTAATACCTAGATTTCTCAGTCCATCTTCTATTTTAATGGGTTTATCATTGAGGTAATCATCACATTATCCCTCGCACCCAAGGTTAAATCAGTTCCTTCTAGTTCCATACTTCACTAAAAACAAAAGGGTTAACATGAGTGATGAACATTTAACATCATAGGGGTATTTTCATAATCAATAATATAAAAGGGATTAAATTTTAAAACCTTTTACCCTTTACATCATCAAATTGGATCATAATTACTTGGGTTCAATCTATATAAATCTTAGTTTAACCATGGTTACTTTATGTTTGGTTATCATATATGTCACAACCATGTTCCTCAAAGTAACTAGAAAATAATTGTTTTATAATGTTTCATAAAGAGTACATGATTAACCAACACATATAATTTAAAATTGTCTATCCAGGTGTACAGTTAGACCCTTTTATCATGCACCAAGTCATGGTTGAGTTAATACCCAACATTCCCTCATCGGTGATTGATGAAATTTCCTTGGTTGGACCAAGATTGTTTCAAGAGATGACAAAAATTTGTTGATCCATAAAAGAATTTTGATAACATAAATCTAGTATAATTCTTTTACTAATCATCTTCATAATCTATTGGAGTTTTTAGTTGGTTACAAAGTGTTCTTGAAAGGTTCACCCTGGTTGGGTCTTCAATGATTTGGGAGGCATGGGAAACTTTCTCCTCATTTTTTTGAGAACTTTTGAGTTTGTTTTTTAGGTGGGAAAAGTGGATTACCGCTTAGCACTTCCACTATAATTAACATTGATACATAATGTGTTCCATGTATCTCATATGCGAAAGAATCTATCTAATTCATCTCATGTTTTGAGATGGTGTGATGTTGAGGTTGAACCTAATTTATCTGTGACTGAATAGAAAATTAGGATAGTTGATTTTAAAGCCAAGGTAATTTATGGGAGGATGATACCTTTGGTTCCTGAGATACATAATAACATCTTTCATAATCATGAGATGTGGGAGAGGGAGGCACTGATGATAGAGAAATGACCTTATCTCTTTTGAATGGTAGCTTCTGAGTAGGATTTATGGGGAAAGAAATTTTCTATGGTGGGTAGGTTGTAACATCCTTTTACTGTCTTTTAGGTATTCATAAACCCATCTTTTTAACATTCTTTTTTTGGGTTTATTTTAAGGGTAATTTGGGTGAAAATTTTAAATTTTGAATGTTTTACAGCTTGAGCACGGTTGGGGAATGATTTTTCCAAACTATACGCCCTCTCAAGAAAAACTGTGAAAACCTAGGAAGTTGGTTTTATGGTTGTTTCATGGTTTTTTAGACCTTTATTCCTATTAGAGGATACCGTGTAACCCATTTAAAGGGGGGCATGGTCAGGCTTCACGGGTTGGTCTAACCATGCGGCTCTGTCGAGGAAACAATGAACACGATAACTTTAATTCGAAAAAATGAATTAAAAATAAAAAACCCCCCATTTTAGGTTCCATATGGACCTAAAAAAACCCATGTGATTTATTCTTTCTCATGAGTACCCAAGAGAAGTTTTTGGCCCATTGGATCCCTCCAAAAAGCGATTTGAAGCATGATTAATTCCATTCAATCTTCTCCTGGATTCTTTACCCACCCCAATCTCTATCTTTCATGATCTGTCTTCTCCTCCCTAGAATTTTACGGATCCTTATGTTGCTTTTTAGATCTAATACATGATATTTTTGATCTAAAAATAGGTTTGATTCTTGTTTTCCAAGATTCTGTGATCATATTTCTTTGTTGACGAATCCCGATTAGGGTTTTGTGATACGATATCTATTGATCCTGAGGTAGTTAGTTCCATCATGATGCCCAATTTTTGTTAAAACTAAATTGATTTGTTTAATTTTAATTATTAAAATTAATTTAAATTTTTTGTTTTGATTAAATTTCTTTCAATTAGTTTTTTTGGAGAAACCCAATTCCATTGAATTGGGGTTTTAAAAATAGGTTTTTGGCATGAAATTAGAAAACCACCAATTCTATTGAATTGGGGTGTTTTTATAGGAATTGGTGAAATTTAAAATTTAAAATTTTTGTTTTGAAATGGATTTGATTGAAAATTGTGAAAAATCCCAATTCCATTGGATTAGGTGTTTGTAATGTAATTGATGGATTTTTTTAAATTAACTTTTTTAATTAAATTGTGAAAGTGGGTGGTGAAATTGAATTGTGAAATGATCTAAAATCCCTATTATTGAAAATTGATTAGTGTTGTTTTTATAGAAACCTTATGGTTTTATCTTAGTGAAAAGACATGTTCTTATTAAAAACCCATTTTGGGTTAGAAATAGAAAATTGGCATTTCTGAAATGTTGGAATGAGATATAATTGTATTTGAAGGTTTCCTAAAATAAACATCCCATAATTGAATTTTACTAGAGAACATACAAGCCATGGTAGTTAGTGAGTTATTTGGGACAAACATGTTAGGATAGTAAAACCCTAACACCGGATTGGCATTTTACAACACTACCAAAATATTGGTCAACACATATTACTTTCCCATTGGGACATGGTTGAGTTCTCTATTTTCATTGTTGTGGGATGTGTGTTCACATTGTCTTTTATCACATGAGTGTGTGAGGATCCCATAACATGGAACTATCATACCTCTTGAAAGATGACCATGTTGCTCGCTTGTTTATATATTAGATATAAATGCATACCGTTGTGAAAAACCATTTTACATAATTTTTGAATATATATAAATTATTTTATATAAAAATGTCTATTTAATCCATTTATGTATATAATTGTTTATGAATGTATGCCCATCATTTTGAAATATGAAGCATGAATTAGTAAACTATTTCCATCTTTTGAATTTTGAAGCATGATTTTTTAAAATATGGTTTTGAAATTCCAAACCTGTTTATTTGAAAATTTAAAGCACTTGTTTGGTTAATTATATGTTATAATCTTGTTATGGAATCCATGGTGACACCCTACTAAGATTTTAGCTCACACCCTACATGTGCCTTTGGGTGTTTCTATATTATCTCCTTCTAGGTTCAATCAATGGAAAATCACCACTTAAAGGTTGTTCTAGCTATTGATCCATGAAATTTGAGAGTTACATCCATTAGAACATGAGTATTTTATTTCATTGTTTTTGGTAATTGTTTGTAGTAATATGGGTTATTTATACCTATTTAATTTCTAGTACATGTCTACCTATGAAGTTTTTTCTTTATATACATTCTATCTTGTTTTTATTTCTTCCGTAATGTTTGTGAAAAATCATTCCCACTCTCACTTTATATGATGTTAGGTGCTAGTATCCAACCCATGGGGATCAAAAACACCCTTTAGGACATGTCAAGACTAGTTGATTATTATGTTGCTGGGGTACTTGGGATTGTTTATGACAAAGTGGTATCAGAGCTCCGGGTTGAGATTTTTCCTTGATGTCAGTATACAGTTTATGTATTCTTATCAGGACTTATGAGGTAGTTTCAATTGAGTGCCTAGCCATATCTCACCAAAATGAACCTTAAGTTACCAGGAGTGGTTTGGGAAATACATATTGAGGAATAGTTCTAGTATTGCCCCAATTTTTATTTGGATATAGGGAAATAAAAATATTGCTTTCTATATATTGGTATTTATTTCACTTATTTATAATTTTGAGTTTTAATTTGATGTGTTTTTTAGTGTATACTTATTTTTTTGTAGCACCATGCCTCTGAGAATACATGAGAATTATATCCTTGAGGAAGATACTGTTGAACTATAGTGAGAAAATCCTTATGTGGAACAAAACCTGGTTACGTTAATTATGCACACTTTCCATGCTTCATGATAGGAACCACCTCCAGTTACTATCTAAGATCTAGTTGTGGAACCTTACAAGGATGTTTTCAAGTTTTGTTTTTAATATTTCCTTCACCATAATCCATGACTATTCAAAGGCTCAAATGATCCTTAAGAGGCTGAAGAATGTTTGAGTATAATGAAGCGCTTCTGTTTGGTTCTTGGAGACACCCAAAGAAATAAAAGTGAAGTGTTCCACCTTCATGATGGAAGGACCGAGTAAGAGATGGTGGGAAACTATGGTAAATATGAATAAGAAATAGGGATTAGAGTGGAAAGACTTCGGAGTAATTTTCACAAACCAGTTCTATCCAGAGTCGATGTTATTGACCAAGGCTATAAAGTTTTTAAATCTTGATTAGGATAACAAGACTGTGATAAAGTATGAAAACTATTTTGTTGATCTTGTTCATTTTACACATGAGATTGTATTGATTGAGAAGATGAAGGCTCAAAGGTTCGAGTAGAGACTTCAATGATAAATTAATTCTCAGATTTTCTTATTGATGATGCCTTTTTATGATGATGTATTGGATAGAGTGCTAATGTTTGAGATGGACCTGGTTGGGAATCAGTATTATCAAGAGTTTCTTGCACTCATAGTGGGAGTGTGCATTCCTCTATGGGAAAAGGTATGGGTGATAATTCTTATAGTTTCTCTCAATATATGGGTCATTCTAAACCTCCTACAATAAATAGAAGAGGCCTCTTGATTTTCTACCTGTGCGGGAAGCCTAATAATTCTAAGTGAGTTTTCATTGAGGCATCCAAGTTATGTGCTTCTTGTGAGAATTTAGGATACCAATAGAAATTATTCCATATTTATTCCACTTGATGTAGTGGTACATGATCATCAACACCTTTTAGAACTATGGCACAATCAGATGATTCACGTGCAAAAGGGTTCCATCCACAACCATTCGGAATGAAGCTTCATCACGTAGTAGAAGAGTCTCTAGAGGAAGCGGATATAGATCAAGCGATTATGTGAAGTACAATTACAATAGCTTCATTAATAGTTACTGCTCTATTTTATACTATTTTATGTAATTAATTTATTTCACCCCTATTGTTAAACTGGTAAATCTTTATATGGATATTTTATCTTGTGTAATGGATATTATTACACCTTTTTGTATGAAGAGAGACTTGGGACTCTGTAGCCCCTCTTTTTTATCTCTCTCTACCAGATGTAGAATTTTGTTGAAGATTTATGGTTCTCAAAATAAAACCTCTTGACATTATTTTCAGGATGGATTGGAAATTTTATAATAAATACAAGATTGATTGTTATCATCGACATGTATCCTTTATTACAACCTATGGTGTGTGCCATATATTTCAAAGAGAATGGGACCTAAGTCTGAGTAGGGATAGACCTTCATATATAGAAATGTGAAAAATAATATCAGTTCTTTCTTTTGATATATAGTTGGAGTCTTTGAGTGGTGATCTCTCTCCAATTTTCATTAATTTTCCTGATGCATTTCCTTATGACTTCTATGGTTTTTGACTGGTAAAAGAGGTAGAGTTTTCAATTGATTTAGTTCCTGATACTCAACAAGTTTCTATTCCTTCTTATTTCATGGATACATATGACATAAAAAGATTAAGACTTTATTATATGATGTTATTGAGAAATTATTTATATGCTCGAGTGTGTCACCTTTGGCAATAACAGTCTTCTTTGCTAAGAATGCTGATGGTTCACTTCACCTATGTGTTGATTATTTAAAACTGAATAAAATTATGATAAATAACAAGTATCCATTTCAATGTATTGATAATATATTTGATCAGTTGAAAGGGTAAAAGTGGTTCTCAAATATTTATCCTGTATTTGGTTACCTTTAGTTAAGGATAAAAGAATCTAACATTCAGAAAACTGCCTTTTAGATAATGTACCATCAATATGAGTACATTGTCATGCCCTTTTCCTAACCGATGTTCCTAAAATATTCACGGATTTCCTGGATAATATTTTCCATGAGTATCTCAATAACTTTTTGATAGTATTTTCAGATGAAATTTTTGTTTACTATAAGTATGAGGAGGATCATGTCAATCATCTTTGAATAGTTATGTAATTGCTATGAAATCACCAACATTATATGAAGCTTTTGAAATGTAATTTATATATTCATAAAGTGATGTTCCTGGGAAATTTTGTGGTAGAACATGGTATTTTTTTGATAATGAAAATGTGAAGGCCATTATGACAGTATAAAAATAAAAAAATGTCTTTGAAATTCGGAGCTTCTTGGGATTAAGTGGATATTATCACCAGTTCGTTGAGGACTTCTCAAAGTTTTCTTCTTCGATGAATACTCTAACTTGGATTGGAGTAATTTTTGTTTGGGATGAGAAATATTATAATTATTTTGTTGAGTTGAAACTTATTTTGACTACTATGCTAGTGTTGACTCTTCCAGGGGCCAGGCAGGGCTATGTGATCTTTTTTGTTGCATTGGGTACAGGTTTAGGCAATATTATTATGCAATGTGATCATGTTGTTCCTTATGGATCTATTTATCTTAGTCCACATGAGAATAATTACCCTATTCAAGACCTTAAACATGCATCTATTATTCACACACTTAAAAAATTTGGTGACATAATTTTTAAAGAGAAAGGATTACCATTTTTTCAGTACGTAAGAGCTTGAGATATATCTTATCTCAAAAAGATCTGAATCTTTACCAGAGGCATTAGGTGGAATACCTACAATATCAAATTTTTAATTGCTTATACCCCAGGGAAAGGGAATTTCAATGTAGATTCATTTATCAAGAAACTTTTGACCCAGGCTGTGAAAGAATCATCAGCATAGTGAGAATTGGTGGCCCACTTTGTACAGTTTCATATTGGAGTCCAGAAATCAGGGGTTGAAGTTTCTTTGGTCATTGATCATTTGATGCCTCCTCTTCTCAAATTGATTCTTTAGGATCAACAGCTTGATGAAATGTTCCATGGTATCTAAGAATCTATTTATAGCAGGGGAGTCCATTCTTGATTAGTTATTCTACATCAAGGGAATTCTATGTTATCGGCAACACTTTGTTATACTGTTATTAGTGAGAAAATATGTGATGGGAGATTGAAATTATTCCCAATGAGTTATGCACTAAAGAAACAAGAATATATTCTATGAAATGTGGTGGAAATTATGGTGGCCAAGTTAGAGATGAGGCATTGCTGAGTTTGTCTCAATTTGCTACACTTTCCAACAGTTTAAGGCCAAGCACCAAAGGCCTTCCAGTTTTCTTTAGCCACTTCCAGTCCCAACATTGAAGTGGGATGAGATCCCTATGTAATTTTTGGTTAGGTTTCCTCATACCTAAATAAATAAGGGTTAGATATGGGTTGTGATTGATAGGCTAACTAAATTTTATCACTTTATATCCATTCATGATACAACCAATGTTGAAGAGTTGGGTAATCTCTATATGAAAGAGATTTTTCATTTTCATGGAGTTCTGTCTATTATATTCTCTAATAGGGATCATTAATTTACTTCTCATTTTTAGAGAGTCCTCTAGGAGGCACTGTGATCTCATGTTAATTTGAGTACGTAATAACATCCACTGTCGGATGTCCAGACAGAATGAGCAATATAGATTCTTAAATATATTATTCACACTTGTGTTATAGACTTTGTAGGGGATTGAGATGATCATCTAGGGATTGTTGAGTTTTCTTATAATAATAGTTACCCACTTGTAATAATAATAGATTATTCTGAGGCCTTGTATAGTGGACCTTGTAGATATTTGTTGTGTTGGTTGGAGATTGTTGAAAGTCCCTTGATTGGTTCAAGAGAAAAAACTATTCATTTTATCCATTATAGAATGTTGACATCATAAATCCAGTATATATATTATTATCATTATCATCATAGACCATTGGATTTATCAGTTGGTGAGAAAGTGTTCTTGAAAGTTTCTCCCCGGTCGGGTCATCAATGTCTTGGGAGGCAAGGAAAACTTTCTCCTCAGTTTTTGGGACCTTTGAGGTTGTTGAGAAGGTTGGAAAAGTGGATCACCGCTTATCACTTACACAGCAGCTGACATTGATACATAACGTTTTCCATGTATCTAAGCTATGGAGGTATCTATCTAATCCATCTCATGTTTTGAGATATAGTGATCTTGAGGTTGAACTTGATTTATCCATGACTGAACGAACAGTCAGTATAGTTGATTCCGAAACCATATTAAGTCATAGGAGAAATATATCTTTGGTTCATGTGATATGCAAGAATGGTTCTAATAATTATGTGACATGGGAGAGGGAGGCACTGATTAGAGTGCATTGAACTCATCTTTTTGGCATGGAATCTTCAAGGTAATATTTCTGGGGACAAAAAAGTTTTTATAGTGGGAGGTTGTGTCATCATGTCACTGTTTATTAGGTATTACTAAACCCCTCTTTTTACCGTGATTTGGTTGGGATTAATTTAAGAGTAATTCAGGTGAGAACTTTGATATTTTGAAAGTTTATAGGATATATAATGATTAGCACACAATTTTCTCAATCCATGCACCCTCTAAATACAAACCATGAAAACCCAGGTAGTGGGTTTTTCATGGTTGGTGCATGGTTTATAAAAACATTCACCCTTTTAGGAGATACAATGTGTCCCATTTAAAGGGCACATGGCCAGGCCAGGCTGCACAATTTGGTCTAACAGTGTGACTCTTCCTAGAAAACCATTCATGGGATATATATAATCTGAAAATCAATCTTAAAAATAATGAACCCCCAATTTTAGGTTCCATACTAACCTAATACAATCCCATTCAATTTCTTCTTCCCTGAGATCACCCAAGAGTAGTTTATGGCCTCTCACACCGATCTCAATCTCCAATGATCTCTCCTCTCCTCCCTAGGGTTTTGTGGATTCCCATGATGATTTGTGGATATAATACCCACTATTTTGGATCTAAACCTAAGTTTGATTTTTGTTATCATGGATTTATGATCATATTTCTTCATCGATGAATCCTGATTTGGGGTTGGTGATACCAAATATGTTGATACCATGGTAGGTGAATCCACCATGATGCTAAATTTATGTTAACCCTAAATTGATTTATTTAGTTTCAATTTTTATAATTAAATGAAATTGATTTATTTTCATTAAATTTCTTTAAATTGGTTTTTCGGAAAAACCCCATTCAATTGAATTGGGGTTTTAAAAATGTTTTTTTGGAATGAAATTGGAAAACCACCAATTCCATTAAATTGGGGTGTGTATATGGGAATTGGTGCAATTTAAATTGTCTAATTTAAATTATGAAATGAAATTAATGGAAAAATTGTGAAAAACTCAATTCCATTGGATTGGGGGTTTGTTATGAAATTGATGGAATTCATTCAAAAATTAAATTTTTGAATTTAATTGTGAAATTGGATTGTGAAATTTAATTTTTAAATGATTTAAAATCCAAATTTTTAAAATGGATTAATATGGTTTTGATAGAAAACTTATGGTTTTTTGTTGGTGAAAATATATGTTTTGATTAAAATATCATTTTGTTTTTTAAATGGAAAATTGGAATTTTTGAAATGGGGTAATGATAATTAATTTTATTTTAAGGTTGATTAAAATAAATTGAGCACCATTGAATTGTAATAGAAAATTTTCAATCCAAGGTACTTATTGAGTTATTTGGGACAAACATGTTAGGATTGGAATTCCCTAACACTATATTGATGCATTAAAACAGTAAAAAAACTTTGGTCTTGACATATTACTAACACATTGAGACATGGTTGAGTCCTCTCTATCCATTTCTGAGGGATGTGTGTACACATTGCAATTTATCACATGAGTATGTGGGGATCCCATGACCTAGAACTATCATACCTCTTGGAAGATGAACATGTTTCTCACTTGTTTATATATGATATTTAAATGTATTCAATTGTTGAAAACTATTTTACACGCCCTATGAATTTATATAAAATGTTTTATGTAAAAGTGTTTATTTAATCCATTTCAGTAAAGAATTGTTTGTGAAAGTATTTCCTTCATTTTGAAATGTGAATCATGAATTGAAAAAGTATTTCAACATTTTGAATTGTAAAGCATGATTTTTTTAAATATTATTCTTAAATGCCAAACCTATTTATTTGAAAATTGAAATCACTTGTTTAGTTAATTTGATATTAGAATATTGTTATTGAATCCTTAATGACACCCTACTATGATTTTAGATCACACTCTACCAGTGCCTTTAGGTGTTTATAGATTATCTCCTTCCATTTTCAATTAAGGGTAAAGCACTAATTGGATGTGGTTCTAACTGTTGATCTGTAGACTTAGAGAGTTTCATCCATTTGTACTTCAGTTGATTTATTTCCCACATTCTAGTACTTTTCTGTAGTAATTAAGGTTGGTTATCCTTGTTTAATTTCTAGTACACATCTCCCTATGGAGTTTTTTCCCTTATTTTAATACGTTATTTTTTCTCTTTCTTCCGAAATTCTTGTGGAAAAATTGTTTCCACTCTCATTTTGTATGATTCCAGGTTCTAGTTTCCAACCCATGGGGATCGGGAATTCCCTTCGAGATATATCAAGGCTAGCTTCGTTATCAGGTTAGTAGGAAAACTGGCCAAATTAATGACATAAATATATATGGGAGGTAATTTTTCCAACACCACGGCAGTGATGATGGATGAATAGATACCCACTATTTCTCATTATCTCTTATATGTGAGTATATAAGTATATACTACGATGGTTGGAGGTTATATAGTGCACTAGGTGATGAACTAGGTTTCTACGGGTGATATGCGATATCACCATACTGTGGGGAGGTGAGATGTGATGTGACCACGTTGTGGGGTGGCCTATGGTGGGGGTAGTGCATGGTTAGAGGAGGGAACAGGGTTGGTTTCATTTATGTTCATGATACCCCACTACTATGGTTATGACAATGGATATGGTGGGATGGTCCAAGTGTTTGTGAGCGATATGTGGTGTGACCATGTTGTGGGATGGTGGCCCAGGTGTTTGTGGGAATGATGTGATGTGACCATTCTATGGGGAAGCAATGTATGTTATATTGAAGAGATGAGAGAAAAAATATGTATGCTATTGGTATTTGAGGGTAGAAAATCAGTGGGAAAGTGGTTTGGGGTAACCTCTTATCGATATGATGACTATTATTAGATTATACTTGGAAAATTTAATTGGTTAGTATGCTATGGTTTGGATGGGGATCGATCAGTTGACCTATTTTTTTTTTTGTTTTAATATTTTCACATTGGTGAACTAGTATTCTGCTTTCAAATATACATAAGAGAATTTGTTTTACCCTATTGAGTATTCTTGTATTCTCACCCTATGTATATAAAATGTTTTTAGGTTTTTCGGAGGGTTACGTAGACCACATTGAACATTACTAACTCAGACCCTTGTAATTTTGATGTGACACTGCTTTATCTTTTACTTTTGGGAATTTAATTTGGATACTTTTATCTATAGCTATTTTATTTATTCATTAATTATAAGATGAATATTGATTTTTTTTATATTATGTCATGGAGTTTCTTGTGGTTGATTCATACTATCTCCTAATACTATATTATTATAGATGGTAAAGCCTCCAATTTATGATATTTTTATACCCTCAGTTCTAGTCTCTTACATGGGGCCTACTGGAGACAGGGCTTAGTGGTAATTATATCTCTCCCTTCATTATGGTATCTTTGGTCAGATGGGGTCATGAAAGAGTGGTATCAAAGGTGATGGTTGAGTGATAGGGTGGGGTTTGGAGTTAGGCATGGTAAGAATTTCATGTGTTGGTAAGGTAGAAACATCAACTGATCTTAGCGTGTGACATAGGATAGTGAATAACTACTTGGAAATAGGATTTTAGGACCCATGATGATCCAACACAATGACCCTGAGCCTACCGAACGACCAAGTGAGGTTGTACCTCTTGCAAGGTAGTGACCTAGGAGAGGTACATTTATTATGATGACTTGATTTCTTGTTTGAATTGGTTAGGTTTGGTTCTAGAGATTTAAAATGAATTAACTAAATATTAATAAAATTGCATACTAAACCTTTTTTCCCTTTTCAGTGATGGTTCTTGGTCATCATTTTCATGTGGTTTAGGAAGTGGAAGTTCAACATGCTGATCTGATTGATTGTCATAGGGTTGATTCAATAGAGGAGGATGAGGCTTAGCAAAGGTAATTACACACTTTTCAAAAGTAGGATTTAGGTAAGTTCAAGGTAGTATTTTGGATGTTGATACAGAGAGATGGATGGAGGATATTGAAATAGATTTTATTCTAATCCATGCCTCATTGGAGCATTAGGTCCCATTGGAATTTATTCTGATCTAGGGAGATGTGTGTTAGTGGTGGATGTTGTATCTGGGTGAGGGGAAGGAGGAGGATGTTTTGTGGGTTGGATTTTACAAAGAGTTATGGGAAGTGTTTCTTTCATTGAAAATGAAGGAATTAAAGAGGTAGGAGTTTCTTTCTCATTAGTAGGGTAGTTTTTCTATGTAGTATATCAGAATCTAGTTCAAGGACCTTATGTTTATTTACCTAGATAGTTTTATTAATGGAGAGTATCACGTGACACATATTGATGAGGAATTCCATCATTTAATAAAGTACATGATTACCCCATTTACGTTGAAAAAGTTTCAGGGTTTATAAGAAGGAATAGGTTATCGAGTGGATGAACATGAAAGGAGTTTTATAATGAGAGGGAGACCAACAAGGTTCCTTGAAGAGAAGAGTTATCCGTTGTAGGTCTCAGGTTCCAGGACCTTTTTGGTTTCAACTGTTAGGGAGACAACCTCATAAGATTCGCATATGGTCTTATGGGGAAAATTATTTCCATGCTTTTATCAGGGACTTCAGGCCAGTTTTGTTTGTCTGTAAGGTACACATCCATCACCAAAACCAGTTCCCAGTGGTTCTTTGAGCTCAGTTTGGTAGAGGGAATTAGGTTTAGCATAAGCCTCAACTTTTGTTTTCAACAAGGCTATTTCAATAGTAGGTGAGTCAAGATTATGCCCCTCCAAGAGGATGTGGTTAGTTTCATGTGGTAGATGATGTGGTGTCATTGGTTCTAGAGATTGTTCAAGTTACTCTCATTTGGTCATCCACCCTTGATTATAACTTATTTTATTTGGTATATTTTCACTCATTTGTTGTTCTTACTCTAGTTCATGCATCGGGGCTGGATGTAGAGAGGCTTCTCAAACCCCTGGTGTTGACTATGGTAGTCGGAGGCTAGAACTGCTTATTTTATGTGTGTTAGGGGTGTATAATGATGATGTGGACACATCAATCCCATGGGAATCTATTATTTCTTCTGATTAATTTATACGATGTAATCCTTGGCATCAACTCGTTATATTATGTGCGTGTTATTATTGACTACTTCTAGAGGAGAGTCATGTTCTTAGATATTTATGGATATCATGCAACTTTCAATGGTTAGGAGAGTTATGAGGTGAGATTTATACACATTAATCCACTTATTTCATTTATAGATGATCTGAGTATGAAATTGGTGGATATTGAGGTGGAAGAGGCTCTTGGGGGTTTTAGACTGTTTTTGGATGTTTTTTCTGAAGAGGTTGTGACTCTACCCCCTCGATGTGATATCATTTTTGGGATATACTTACAACCCAAAGCATCACCAATTTAAATGGATCCTTATTGTTTGAAACCCTTTGAGTTGCAGGAGTTGAGTATTCAGATAAATAATTTAATGAAGAAAGGTTTCATCCAGCTTAGTGTGTCACTGGGGGTTTTCTAATGTTATTCTTCTAGAAGGTGGATGGTAGTATGAGTTTGTGCATAGACTATCGAAGTTTGTATATTATGGTGATCATTAATTTTTATCCTATTCTGAAGATTGGTGGTATTTTAGACCAGTTGAGGGTAGGTAGTTGGTTCTCCATGATTGATCTATGAGTGGGATATCATCAGTTGAAGGTAAATGGGGGTGATGTCCTGAAGACTACCTTCAGATGCAGGTATGGGCCCTTCATTTTTATGGTCATTTCCTTCCATGTCGGGAATGAACCAGCCGTGTTCATGGGACTCATGAACTCCTTGTTCCATAAATTCATGATCTATTTTTTAATCATGTTCATCAAATACATATTGAAATCCATGAAGTTATAGGAGGAGCATGCTGATCATCTCAGATACATGATGATGGTTCTTTGACACCCTTTCCCTATGGTATGTTTTCCATGTGTAATTTTTAGGCATTAAAGGTGAATTTACTTGGGAATGTGGTGTTTCAGCAGGGTGTGGCAGTAGACCCATTGAATGTCAACGTAGTCGCTTCTTGGGAATCACCCAGGAATGTGAAATAGCTTCATAGCTTCTTCAGACTCATAAGATATTACCATAGGTTTTTATCTGACTACTCATTTATTGAATCCCTATTAATAGATTTGATCTATAAGTACTAGGATATTATATTGTCTGGTCAGTGTCAGGAATCATTTAGTTACCTAAATGAGAAGTTGATGAGTGCTTAGGTGCTCTAGTTTCTATAGGAAGGGGTGATGTTTGAGGTGTTTTGTGATGTTTCCCATACAGGATTTGTATTCATGTTTATTTAGTAGAGGGTGGTGATATCTTATGGGTTTTGGAAGTTATTCCACCATGAGAATAACTATTCTACACATGATTTGGAGCTAGTAATGGTTTCATTTGAGACGAAGCTATGGAAACATTACCTCATTGGGGATCGCTTTGTGGTCCTCATGGATCACAAGATTTTGAGGTATATATTTTATTAGTGTGATAGGAATATGTGGAAATATAGGTGGATAGAGTTTCTTATGGATTATGATTTTGATATTTTCTATACCATAGAAAATGGGAATGTTTTAGATGATACTTTGAGCAAGTATTCATAGAAGTATGTGGTTCGGGAGCCTGAATATGCTTAGAGAGAGATGGAGGAGTTGGAATCCATTCACTTGAATGTGATATTGGTTTAGGGTGGAGTTTACTTGTTTCAGATTATAGTAAAATATTAACTAATTCATCTAGTGTAAGATTCTTAGTGGGGAGACATAGAGGTGAAGATAATACATGATTGTATTGGCCATGAAGATGTTCTAAGGGGGTGGATTAGGGATGGTTAGAATCAGATATTGTTTTAGGGAAGGCTATTCATTCTTGTTGAAATGAATGGTTAAGTCATTGGGTTTCATGGTTAACCTTGGTTAGTAAACTCAAGAGTTTCCTAGATGTACCATGGATTGAGGATGCAATTTTTGTGGCTCAGGATTAAATAGGCGGTGGTAGAGTTTGTGTCCCGGTGTTTGGTTTTCCTACAGGTAAAGACTGATCACCGTGTTAATGGTAGTTTTATTCACCCCTTGGGTGTTCTTGAGTGGAAATAGGATGATATAACAATGTACTTCATCATAGATTTACCCCAAGATATAGGATGTTGTGATGTTATCTGGGTAATTTTGGATCGATCAACAAAATTTCTTCTCTTTCAAATGACCAAGGGTTCTGGAATCATGGATGTTTTAGAGATGATTTATATGGATAAGGTGGTGTGGTTGGATGGATTCCCAAGATCCATCATCATAGAACAAGATTATTGTTTTACCTCGCAAGTCTATATGGAATTACAACATGATTTTAGTACCCATTTGTGCCTTAACACTGATTTAATCCATCAAATGGATGGGTAGATGGATAAGAATATACAAAAAAAAGAGGATATGTTGTGAATGTTCCTCTTGGTGTTCGATGGATCTTGGGAAAACACTTTCCTTTGGTTGAGTTCACTTATAATAAAAACTATCATTCATCCATTAGCATGGAACCGTTTGAGGGTTTGTGTGGGTGGACATGTCGTTCTCTGTTGTGCTGGGATGAGGCGGGGGAGTGATAAATTATTGGACCTAATGTGGTGTATAGAGTGATAGATAAGGTTAAGGTTGTTTATGAGAGGATGAAATCATTGTAGGACTGAAAAAATTCTTATGTTAATCATTGAAGTAGGTCCTTGGAGTTCAATCATAGAGACCACATATTCTTGAAGGTTTCCTCTCGATGTGATAATTTGAGGTTCATCAAAGGAATTAAGCTCTTGCATTGTATTTTTTGGCCATTTGAGGTGTTGGGGAATATTGGTGAGGTATATTGTCGGTTGAAACTTCTTCCACGACTGAACTGAATTCAAAACACCTTTCATGTCTATCTATTCTGTTGGTATCTTCATGATGAATCCCATGTCATCAAATAGGGAGGGTTGGATATCAAGGGTGACGCCACATTTGTGGAGTGTCTTGTTGATATTTTTGATCATTTAGATAAGGTATTGTGTGGTTGAAACTTTCCCATTATTCGTGTGTTTTGGAGGAATGGTTTCCTGTAGGAGAGTACATCAGAGCGTTAGACACAGATTCATTCCTAGTACCTTGGGTTATTTTGATATTGTCTTGTTTTTCCTTATTTTTTTGATTATGTGATGTTTTCACCTTAATTTTTTATATGATATGAACATCTTCCTTGTTAACATGATGGGTGATTAATGATTCAATGCATATAAAGAATGAAAATCGTATTTCTAATTGAGATATGTTATACCTTGACATGATTGAAACCATGTGGGTAATTCAGGGCCACCCAAATCAGATAGGATCTTGACATTAGAGATGCAATTCCTTGATTTGTGTGTTTAGGGTTGTACTATGCGATAGTTGTGGATTTTTTTGGATTGGGGATATGTAGGGGTTGAAAGGGTTGTTTAATTGGTTATGTGGAAGAGAGTAAGCTTTTGGTTTTGAGATATATTGTGGATGTTTTCATTTTTCTTGTGTGTTTAGTTCGTGATGGTGTTTCATATGTATGGAAGTCCTATGAGGTATCTATAGGTATGGTTGTTTAGACATTTTACTTCTTTCCTTCTGAGTTGGTTTTGATTCTTGAGGGTGATAATAGTTCAACAGGTATATGATGTAATGACTCAGACCTTCTAGCCTATTACTTTTTGAGAAATCTAGTGGTAGAGGTTCCCATAGGATGTCCCAAGGATTGTTTAAGTGTTTAAGAGAAAAAAATTATTTTATATATTGATGGTAGATCTTGATGATTGAACCAAATATTAGATCCTAGTGCTATCATATTTAGTATGGAAGTAGCTTCTGATGGTAGCTTCTAGTGGTAGCTTCTGGAAGTAGCTTTTGATGGAAAATTGGTAGATTCTAAGAATAGAATTTGGTGGTCGAATCTAGAATTATCCTTCGATGAAATATTCTATGAGTAGATTTCAGTGATATCTTTTGGCAGTAAGATGAGGCAGTATCAAAATTAGTCTGGCAATAGCTTCTAGTGGTATCTTCTAATGGTAGCTTCTGTCAATAGATTCTAATGGTAGTTTCTGGTGGTAGCTTTTGATGGTATATTATTGGAAGTTCATTATTATCATTTCACATATAGAAAATTATAGGCTTGTTTATAATATCAAACATGAATTCCCTTATCTAATAATTTATGTGTGATTTATACAATTAAATCTAATCCATACCTAAGATGATATCAAGTTCAACTAGTGGGCGGATAATAAGATTTTTAGGGAATTCCCACAAACATAAATTAGATAAGAATCATATAATTGAGATGAAATCATCATACCATTATGAGTATTCACTTAAAATTCATCATCTAATCATTGCGGTGATATTTCGATGCCCATAGTAAATTCATCATATTTAAAATATTGGGAAGATCTAGAGTAAAATAATGCATTAGGAGTTCTAGAGTAGATAATACTTCTACCTTTCACCACATCATTATCATACCCCACATCAGAAATAGTTATCTCCTTATATTAATATTTATATATAGGATTAATGTGTTCTTAAAATCGATCATTGTCATTAACCATAGTATTTGAACAATGGCATTTATAATTCCTGTACTCATTGCATATGAAATAATGGAGTGTAGGTGGTGAAAATTGTGGGGATTTATCTTCATTATTAGAAAAATCATTCTTCCCATCACTTTGGAATTCAATTTCTTGATAAAATTCCTTTTCATATTTAAATTTTTTACTAATCCCCTAAATACGATTTCCTCCATGTTTTCTTCCACACATTGAGTAAAGAGGCAATATCATATTCTTCTCTATATGGATTTTATAATTTCAATTTAATCTTATCTATATTTTCTTATGAAAACCATAAAATTTATGAGTAAATCCAATATCCATATCCTCCTTGAAATCACATAAAACAATTTCTTTAAATCTACTGATATCACTTGTGGCTAAATTTTGGCTTGGTTTTAATACACTAAAGAATCAATCTATCTTAAATTTTGGTTGGATAAGAATACCATAATCAAACCTCATAAGTCTTGTAAAAGTTTCCTCAATTGTACTAATGGATTCATCATCCTTCTACTTTAGCTTAAGTAATTCCTTCTATATTATCATAATAATAATATTATGACTTTACTTATAGGAAAAGAATCTCTTAATATTATCCCACTATGTGGAGTCAATTTCTCTATGTTCCCTCATGATAATGATAATATCCCACTATTTATCTTATTCACTTTACAAATGGTAGACAACTAAAATAACACTTTCTTGTTTTGAACACAAGAGGACTGAAAATATATTTTCATTGGTATTGATCAATTACCCAAAAACTACTGGATCATCATAACTGACTAAAAGAAGGTGGATGTTTCCTCGTGAATGACTATGTTCCCTATTTTTGTTGTTTATAAGCTCAAAAAATTCATATATTGATAATGATCCATAATCATAACATTAATATTTTTTAATCCATATTCCATAAAATTTACTCTCTCATAAGTAAAATAATTATATAATTCTTCATATTTAAAAAAATCAAGGTTCTATTAGTTTCTATCCATTGACCAAAACCAAAATGAATATTATGAAGTACAATAATCATAAAAGGAAACCACATAATAATAAAAAAATAATTTATAGTATGTATAAATCAAGACACCTTATTTTCAATCATGAAATATTATGATTAACTTAAGTCATCAATGATCATCATCCGTTAAACTCATCCAAAATGATTGATAATGAAGATATGAATTATTATAATCATAACCCCCGAGAGAGTAAAACTAAGTGTGCAATAAGGTCTTCCTCACAATTTATTAGAATTATAGCCTAGTTATACTTGAACAATGATTTTTAGATTGATAACCTTTATATGTATCTGTTCAAAAACTATATCCAATTATGTTATCTTGGAAGGAGTGTTTTTCTTTAAAAACTAAACACATTTAATTTATAGTGTAGTATATTCTCCTATACATATGATTATCCTAATATTTATCATTAAAGTTTTCTTATATAATTTTTGAAAAGTAACTAAACTATTATTTGATACAATCTATACTGACCCATACATTTCATATATTGATATTATATCTTAATAGATGAATAATCATTACATAACATTATGATCAACACCAAAATCATATAGGTTTAGGCTATTTTGAATCATTGATACATAAACATCATGTTCATAAGAGATATAAATCATATACTACTATATTCTAAATAACTAAATCCATTCTTAGACATGTCATACTTAAAACGTTTCCTCACAACCTAAGGAATTGAAACATAATAAAAGGTTATCTCTGGTCCTTAAATAAGGAAAAAAGTTCGATACCAATGACCCCTTAGACATAGTATGGGAATAAGGGTATGATAACATGATAGTTTTTTGAAAACTACACCCTGTATATCATAGATCATAAACCTGAGTCATGGACGAAATCTTTTTAGTTCATAATACATGAATCATAATGGAATAAAATAACATGATCTATGAGATAATATCATTTTCATAAGACACATGTCTATAGAATACAAATAATCATAAAAAATTATTTCCATAGTCAAGGACTACTTCTATGACTATAATAGTAGATTGTGTTCAATCCTTATTACATTATATCCATATTCAAGTTTTAGTCATTGAACTATCATAGTGTAAAATTTCCCTTAATGAACTAGGTTTACTCCCCACTCTATTCCTTAATATCTCATGATATATCCATCATTACCCAATGCATTATAGGTATAAATAATTCTAGTCTCAACTATAAAATAATTATAATTCATTTATATATATATTCCATATGATCATAAAACATTCATCACATATCATAACCCTTGGAAAAGAAATTAGATTTATAAAAATTTAAACAATTAATCATACCATAACTCAAGGAAAATAAATAGCTTTTATAAACATCCCATACTTATAATCAAAAACCCATCAAGAGAAATAATTAGGATGATATACTTGAATAATAACCCCAATAATGTATAATTTACATCAACAGATGTTATTATAGATTAAATGTGACTTTTAAAGATCACTAGAACATTTATTGATGAGAATACAATTTTAACATTGAAATAAAAAGATTCAAATATAATTTTTTCCAAAATATAAAATAAATAATATTCCTTAAATAGAACCTTGAAACATTTCAAGGAATATTCAATCAATATTTTGGTAATAGTGGTTGTAAAAACCATTCATGGCATGTATTTTAAAAAAATATCCCTTTCACATTTTTGGTAAAAGGTCAAAATGTTCATGGTTTAGAAAACAATAAGAATATTCCCTTAAAAAAATATGTAAAAAATTAATCATTGGTAAAAATGGATTTTAATAATAATATAATAATTCTAAAAACAATCTTGATTTTTTTTTTGTAAAACATGGATATGTATATAAAATTATTTTCAACCAAATGGAAAAATAAAAACTACTGTCCTTAAAAATATTCGTTCAGTAAATTGAGTAAAAATGAGTGGAAAATGAATTAAAAAAATTTAATCCTATAAAATAAACACATTATAAGAATATTAATGGGAATTTAAATATATAGGTTATAATAGTTCATCATTAGAAACATGATCATAAACAATCTTGATAACTAATGAGATTATAATTGATATCTATTAACTAAAGATTAACTTGTTTTGAAATATCTCAAACCTAATTTATAATATATTTAATTTTATTATAATTTTATACTAGAGTCATTTACATAAATATAATATAATATATGATGAACTTATAACATTTAATACCTAATTTATTAATAATTCATTATTGAAATTTTTGTTTCTATGTGTTGAATGATGCATCTTTTATGTGAATTTTAGTTAAGTAGTTCCATTACTTGTACATTGATCAAAGTTATATATTTTATATAAAATTAATAATGATATTAATATAATTTATATTCATTTTATAAATATATAACGAGTCATCCATGAATGATAGACATAAAAAATAATGTATTACACAGTTCCTAGGGATGGTAGGCCATATGATTGCATGAATGTGTTTTTCATATTTCGATGCATATAATGAAAGAATAATAAATTAAAAATCACCTTAAAATTTTATTATTATAACATATATATCATATAAATTAATTAAATCTATCCTTATTACCATCCATGTAAAGTAGAATCGAAAAATGAATCACATTGCTTCGTGGAGTTGGTAGTCCACATATACGCAGTAGTGACATTATCATTTTCCAATGGATTGGAAGGTAATAAGGTAGATATTATATTATAATATAGATGAATAATTATTTAATAAATATTATTTATAAAAATTAATCCCCTCAAAATACACATACATTAATTATGGTGATGGAAAATGAATCGTATTTCTTCCTGAAGGCAATGGTCCACACGTACAGAAGAGCGATACTTTTACTTACCATATGATGGAAAAGATATTGAGTAATGGTTGTTAAATAATATTAATTATATTTAATTATATTTAGGAAATAAAAGATATTATTTTATGATGAATATTATATATTTATATGAGGTATAAAAAGAAATATATAGGCGTCGAGTATGATGATTACCTCTTCTTCAGTTGCCCTCCTTTAGATTCTTTATAATAAGAGTTCGAATGGAATTATAATAATACAATAACCTATAAATAATATATAAGGATGTTTATAATACTATTTTTTATGGTATGGTTGATCTATATGGCTCATAATGGTGTATTGAAATTAGATATCGGGTGTCCCTTTATAAGGGAGGGAAAGGAAACACATTGAAATACATAAAAGATGTAAATAAAAATAATGTATTTATCATGTGTAATGCTTCAAAATATACAATATTTTGAATTAAAAGAGTATACTTTCAAAATGTCATGATAAAATGAAATTTATATAGGTTATTGTTTCATTTTAAAACATATGTCTTGGTTTAACCCCTTCATTTACCAATTTTAACCTTAACTGGATTAATGCCTTTTTCATTCTTGAGTGGTTATAATATTACCCAAAAGTTTACTATTGTATCATAAACATACAAGTGATGATATTTTAGACCACTTATTACATTAATTTTCTTATTTAATTATAATTAATATTTTTACATTATTTTATAAAGCATCATTTTTTATAAAATAGGATAAATGTCATTTTTTTCACTAATTAATTAATTTATATATAAAGACCTAAATATCATAATGTAATTAAAATATAAACAATTAAAACATCCTTAATATGTTCTAATCATATATAAATTTTATATGGATCTATAAATCACCAAAACAATATTACTTTTAGTGATTTTAAAATCATTTAAATGATTTTTCTACTGCTTTACCGAATAGTGTATCACCGTTGAGTAAGAATTTAGGGTAATTATTTCACCAATAAAAATTAAAAATAAATAACAATGATAAAAAAATAGTTAATATTTATTTTTATACTTTAGAACCAAAAATATTCTATTTATCCATATATAAAAATTTATAGATATTAAAGTCAAGGGAGTGACATTTTGAAATTTTCTACTGTTAAAATAATATAAAAATTATTTTCAAGGGTAAATGGGACACATATGACATATATTAAAAATTTAAATGAATATGGATTAATTTTTACCATAAAATGAAATAATTGAATGTATTTAGTTGATTTTGAGGCCTTATCTCATGGTTTTAGCACTATTTTACTCATTTTACTCTTATCAGGGAGATAAATATTTACTAATGTTACTATTCATAATTACTAAACATAAAAGAGAACAATTAACCCAACATGAGAATCAGGATTCCAAATATGGTATCTATTTTTCATGGTTAAATTCATATAATGATTATAATATAATTTAAAACTAATCCCCAAAAACGTGACAGAATGGAATTTTCTAGAAAACATTTATCCAATGTATAAAATGTTTTTAAACTAAAATTCTATATAAAATTAATTTTAATTATATTACTTTTATTATCCATAATAATAATAATTTTAATTTAAAATAAATTTTTAAATAAAATGAAAAATTTTAAAATCATGAAATAAAAAGATAATTTTCAATAAAAATCAATATTTTCACTATTCATTGAAAAATCTATCCTTTTAGAAGTATCAAAAAGTAACTCTAAGTAAATATTGATATGATAATTCCAAAAATTTATGTTCATTTTTTAAAATAAATTTTCTTAGGGTTGTAGAAATTAATTATATTATTTCTTCTTAAAAATCAATAAAAAGCATTTTTGTTGAAAATTATATTTTTGAAAATATAATGACCTTAATAAAAATTGAGTAATTTTTTATCACTAAATTTCCTTTATCTAAAACTATAATAAATATTTTGTTTTAAAAAATTTGTCATCTTTATTCATTCCTTGAACAAAATTGCTATGTTATCACGATATACTACAATAAATCCATTTTGGATCAAGTTTCATGTATCACAAGCTATCGAAGAAATTAAATTTATTTAAAGATAAATATATCATAAAATATCAGAGTGTAAAATTTTTTTTAACAAAAATCTTGTCTCAGTCCTTAAAAAAACATATCCAATATACCGTTGTCTCTCAATCCTTCCAAAACTCTTTAATTTGTTATTGTTCTCATAATCCTCTAGTATCTGAAGGTTCAATCACACACAAACCTGTCCATCCATGTCGAATCACTAAAATAATGGGAAAAGGATACAAACATGAAGAAAATATATGGGTGATGCACAATATAATTTTAAGATTTTCATTTTACATTGAAATCTTGACCAATGGTGATAATCATGAAAATCAAAACTAATGAAATGCATGGGAACAATGAAAGTAGTTACTCATGTTTAATAAAGAAAATTTAAATCTTCAGTAGTGTAAAGAATTAAAATCATTAAATTAAGTAGATATTCAATCCATTCTCAACAATAAATAACTGAAAGGTGGAAATACACAAAAATAAAAATCTTTACCTTAAGAAGAGATCAACCATTGTTGAAGAACATGTTCGCATGTGTTTTCATTAAAGATTGTTTTGAATTAATTGTTTGTTCCATAAATCTCCTTGATTTTCCCATCATCGATCAACAATCTAGAGTTTTTCATTTATAATGGTGGATAATAATTACACATATCTAATCTCCCAAGGATATGTTACTAATCCTAGGGATTTTCCATAGATACATATTCATAAAGGCGTTTCAATGTTTTGGAAATTTTAAAAATTTTAAAAATTTAATATTTAATATATTTAATGGACCTTCCAATGACTTCCTTCCATGGAAAATTTGATACCAAAAAACCTTATATTGTGTCTATGATAATAACCATTTTCTAAAACCTAATAAATTTCATATTTTTCATTTGAGGATCTAAATAATAGGAAAACATTTAATCATAAAAGTATGCATGAGTATGCTTTAATGTTAATTATATTTTTTAGTTTTTAATTTCATGCTCCCATGACACCCAATTCACTATACCAACTCCATGAAATAATCTAGATATACATAAATAAATGTTAAAAGGATCAAATTCTAAACACATGAGTTATTAAAACACACCTTAGGTTTTAGTGATTTGGTGTTGACTAGTGTATTTTATGTCAAATATTCTACTTTGTTTAAATTTAAGTACATAATTAAATATATTTATAATCAATTATTTATATTATATTTAATGATAAATGATCTTATAAGGATTAATAATCATGGATAAGGCATTAATAATCATGTTCGAGGCTTGACAGAGATCTGTGGGGATTGTAACTCAGTGTTCGAGGTAGGTGGTTGTTTAAATATAATTTAATTTTCCTATTTATGCTTGAATTATATTGTGAATGCGTGTTTTATTTATATGGGTAGATATATAGGTACATATATAACCATAGGTAAATAGGTAGTATGGTGTTTGACATAAATGGTTTGGAATGAGTTCTCTTTAACAGTTTGACTAGTTGAGATCACCCATAAATTAAATTTCCATGGGACAACAGTGTCTACAGAGTTAATGAGAGACTCCTTGCCAGTCATTTGGATTGATAAATGATATGGGTAGACTAGGATAGTTTATTTAATCTAGTTAGTGGGTGTTACAAGAATAGGAATTAGGATGACGAGTGAGATGGTATTACATCTCATGCCTAATTGGTGGAACCATCTTGAGGGTGGATTGAAACATATTGATGGATATAAGAAGGATTTTTTATTTTTGATGATAGTAGGTGTTACTGATATGGGGTATCCAATAGGATATAGGTTGAAAGATATCCCTTATAATATGTAGGACTAGACTTAATAATGGGTAATTATAATTTTTTGGGACATGGCATGAGGTTGACCAGTGGCATTGAGTGAGATATCATTGGACATTCTTTATGTGGCGAGACTCAGAGTGATAAGGGTTTATACTATGGTTATATATGGAATTAAGGTCTACTATATAGGATCCTAAGGTCTATGTTATAACTTAATGATAATGGTAATGAGATGGTATTGACCAGATGGAACTAGTACTACTCTGAAGGACAACAAAAGAGAGATTATATGCTCATTGAGACGTTTTAATGGTGAGGGGACTTGGATTGGGTGAATAACACCCCATGATGAAATGGTATGTTTTGTGATTCTATATATTAATTTTATAATTATCAATGTATTTATTTATTTATTTTAATAGGGGATTAATTTTTATGTGGGGGTGTGCATCCTAGCACGTGAACCCACAACGAGTGAGATGGAACTGGCTGGACATCCATGATATAAATTTATCATTATACATGATATATGTGCATAGAATGTTTTATAATGTGTTTAATGTTATTATTGGAGTATTTCTTTGAGTGGTAATGATTGGGTCATAATATTTGACAACATTAAAGGTGGAAGTTTGTCTAATTGGCCCATTATATAGGAAGATAACGATAGACCATACCATGATCAATTAGTTAGTCATGATCTGGAAACATACATTATTTTTCTTGGTAGTGGGTCAATGACCTAGATTATTTCCACCAGGATTGTTATTGTATGAGCTAGGTTTTGGGAAACGTATCACTAGATTATGAGGAAACAATGTGTATTCTTATGTAGTGTTAAACTTGGTATGATAGAGTGCCATAGTTCCCTAGTTAATAAATGGTGTCTTAAATCTTAGGGTGTATTTTCTTCCCAGTTAGAACATGATATCTGATGTTATTATATGACATATTTTTTTCCTCATACAAACACATATATGATGGTGTATAATATGTGCACATGGTGGGACATTACTAAGATATATTTCACAAACACTAACATTTTTCTTGGTATTTAGGATGAGCGTATGAATTCTTCCTAGAATATAAATGGTTTTTAGGGGATTTGTGAGATGACCCAAGCATAAAATATATAAATATAATGTAATTTGATATGAATATTAAATACATATCACATGAATAAATTCTATAGGATCATAAAGGTTAAATATGTTTAATGACTAAATACATATTAAACTTATTTCAGGAATGATATTCAACATTTTTTAGATTGTGCTTCTCACATAGTACTCTTAAAACAATATCCTACATAATACCTTTCTTCATAAATTTGGAAAATGGAAACATTATAAATCATGAAATCATATGGTGTCTAAGGGTAAAAATTTATGGAATTAATTAATGATCATAAATAATTATAATATAAGAACAAGGGTTTGAGAACATGATCCATACTTATTAAAAAATAATCAACAATCCATAGAACATAAATCACGAGTCATGAAATAAGAGTTTATCAAAAAACAATACATGATTCATAAGAGTGTGTAATATTAAACAATCATTGTTCATGAATAAATAATATTGGAATAAGAATATTAAATAATTTTTTTTCATAAACATAACTATAGAAGTCATATGTCAAAGCTACCCACTCTGGTAATTATCACATAAAAATGGTTTGGTTAAACACTCATGTATGGACATGGATGAAGAAAAACCTCCCATGTACCCTTGGGAATAGGATAAACACTCATTTCATATATTGGAATTGGGATAACTACCCATGCATCCATAATATAATAAGAATTAAATCATTACCTAATGCATTGAAGGCCTATAACAGACCCTTCCATAACATATAAATAATCTATTCATAAATATTTCATAAGAAAATAATAGAAATCATCATTTTTTGTGGTATTTTTTTTTCTACTAGTATTTTTTTCTTCAAATTTTAATTTCAATATATGTGAAATATGACATGGGTGGTGGATTGGATGTATCCACCAAAAGGGTGGAAGGGAGATCACCACATTTTTCATGCACAATGAAAAGAATAAGTAAATGCTACCTTCAATACTAGGATGGATAGATTCAAAAGGAAGTCTTTACATCAATAAATTTTTTGGGATTCTATTCATGATTTAGATAAGTGACGATTTCAAATAATAATTATATTAAAATTTTCAAATAATAGAGATAATGATAGAAAATATGGATATTGAACCTATAGCGAGACAACATGAATAATGTGAATAAAAAGAATAATATAGGGTCAAAATGATTATGAGAGATTAGTAAAATTGGAAAAATCATAATTGAGTATCTCACACTCATTGATGAATATTTTTGTGATCAAATATGCATGAGTATTTTTTTTAAATAAATAATCACTTGAGCTAATAGAGAACATTTCTCTGAAATACTCTAATATAAGTATTTTATATGGTAAAACAACTAAAAATTGAGTTTTAAGAAGTTTCAATTTATTTCAATAATTATAATAATCATTTTTAGGAGATATGATATGATTTTTTATTTTTGGGGAATCCCTTGTGAAATTTTATGACCACTCAAATTCATCTACAAAAATCTGGATATTGGAAATTATCGATAAAATTAAAAACTCAAAAGTGTAATTCTTTTCCTACTGATCATATGTGTTTGATGTTAAAAATATGTCTTCAAGGGTTGAATATAATAATTTGACATAAATTGATTTACTCTTTCAATCATATGTATTTTCTAATTGTATTTATTCATTCTACAACTTTCATTCCAATCACATGAATTAGATATTGTTTAAAAATAAAAAATATGTGATTATATTAATTTAAGAATAGATAAGTCTTGATCATAAGAAATCACCATAAGTTTTTGAGGTCATTGTATGAATTGTATGGATCATTATGACATTGAGATAAGTTGGGTATTTTTTAAAGGAAAGTTAATAATACTTTTTAGGTTTAGAATATAAAAAAAACCACTGAGTGTAAGTTACTGAAAGAGATACCTATCAAATTTAAATCATTAAAATCCAAAGTTTAATATCTCAATGAATTGTAAATTTTTAGAATAATTCTAGAAAAAATTGGAAATATATATATATATAAGGTGATACAATTCCAATATAAGAGTGAAAAATAAATTTTGATGGATACATAAACATCATCTGGACTTGGGTGAAGGTTACCGACATTAATATAGAGGTCATTCTTACATTCATAATGACATACATATTGTTTCAATGAGCAATGTAAAGGTCATATGGACCTTTTTAAGTGTAAATATAATACATTATAGGATACCTAAACCTAATATTAGTTCCATAAATTTTTATGATTTAAATAAATGAACATATAATGTTCATAAACCTGTGCTTTCATGTTATTAACATGGAGAATCTTATTTATTCCATGTACCAGGATTTTTTTGAGGATGATCAAGTGAGAAGATCCACTCCATGTATATATTTATATAGAAAATTAATTTAAATCATTTTCAATTATAATATATACGATGTTCCATTAAATCTCATGATATTCATGAACATAATAAATCATTATGATATGAGCCAAAGTTACTGATTCAGGCTAAATTAGAAGAAAATAAAAGCATCAAGATTTTACATGGAACTAAAATGAGCTAAATTTTATATATCTGGTTTTTTATGAAAAATTTATATTTTTCCATGTTAAACCATGTCTTTTGATATATAAATAAATAGATAAAATCATTTAAATATCAAAAAGAACATCAAATATAATAGTCTTATAAATCGAGCATGTCAAAGTGGTAATAACTCTATTTAGATGATTATTTTATATAAAAAACAAGTTTATTTTTTATATTTTTTATTCTTTTATTTATCAAGTTGAAAATGAGTTTCTCCATTCTGCAAAAATATTTTTTTCATTATCATCATACCTTAAGATAATTTTATGTATAGATTTTTTGGAATATTTTATTAAAGAGGAAGAAAAAATACACTATACTAGAGAATAAAGAAATATTATGTTCATTAATGTTCAAAAATGAGAATAATTAAATGCATGTATTCATGAAATGAACCATGAGATGAATAAAAAATCCAAATAAATAATGGGAACTAAAATTTGGGTATTTGATAATAAAAATTTCTATATGGATTCTTATATTGGAATAATAAATTAAATTTATTAAACATTTAATATGAAATTTACATTTAATATGACCTCATAGGAACATGATATTTTGATTAGTTCAAGTAATATAGAATATCAATTAATGAATTAGTCAACATGTGTGATGGGTGTGTGTATAGAGAGTCTGAAAAAATTAATGTTCTATAAGAATAAGAAGAAGAAGAAGAAAGATAAGTAGAAGGATTCATTCAAACATGTAGATAAGAAGAAGAATAATAATAAAAAGAATAAGAACAAGATGGTGTGTTGACCTAGTGAAATTAGATGGGTCTCAATGAAGAATAATGTTTTGATTTGAGTTTTTGAAGAAATATTCTATGAATAACTAGATGTTTTGGACAACTATAGAGATCAAGAATCTTGTGATATGTTAGTATACCAGATGTAATTAAAAACCTATTTGTTGTTGAGTAAGAATACCAATAAATTGGGTGTAGATACATCCATGAATAGATTGTGATATGCTTCAAAAGAAGTAATGAAGCAGAATACCAGTGGGTGTTGAAGACATGAGAATATATATAAATACACCATCACATTAATAATATAGTGGAGGATTTTCACCAAATCATTATGGTTACTCAAACCGTGTAATATATTTGAAGAGGATCTAAGATGGTCCATGGAAACCAATTTTAATTCGAGTTTAATTTATAGTAAATATTCAATGACTAAATATGATTTTACATTATAAAGAGTAGGTTTCCTATATCACTATAAAATCCTTTAAAATTGACACATATTAAACTTCTTTATATCTCTGTATTGCATGTGTTTTTTTCCTTCTGAGTAAATTATAAAAAATCCAGACATGATTTAGCTATAAAGAGTGGTTCAAAAACAAATGGATTGAAGATAAAAAAAATGTTTTTGTTAAAGTAATTTTATAACAATTGATTCACCCCCATCCACTACCTTGTGATGTTTATCTAGAAAAAACACTAAGATATATAAATTCAATCAGAACTAAATTTAATATTGATAAGGAAATGGGTTTCATGAAAAAATCTTCATAAAATCCATAAAGAAAAAGTAAGTTTATGGAATCACATGATCATATTTCTAGTGAATCATAATAATCATTAAAGGATGTTGACATAGATGAAAATTAATTTTACATAATTATTAAGAAATTTTATTCCAAAAATAAAAAGAAATAACATTTATTTTTTGTAAAATTTAAAATATAAAAAGTAAAATAATAATAATAAGGGAAATTTATTTAGAAACTAATAAAATTATAAAGGAATATTCATTATGATTAAAGGATATAATGGTAGGAAAATCTATTCCTGGTGTATATATTAAAAATAAATCCCTATTTTCATACTTTTATAAAAAGTAAAAAGTGAATTGTACAAAAATCATTTGAAAATATATATTTTAATAATTGGTAATGAAGGTCAAAAGTATTATAAAACAACAGTATTAAAAATATATTTTTAGATAAATATACACATAAAAAAATTTCTAAAAACATGTATTTGGTGGAGAAACATTCCTAGAGAAAAATGAGAAATAAGGTAATCCTTACTTGAAAAAATAAATCATATGGTCTTGATGAGTACCAAAAGGGTAAAAATGGAAATAATACATTATAAAAATATAATTAAAAAAGATTAGAATAATATAAGTTGGGTTTATGAGATAAAGATAATTAAATTTACCGTAACAAAAAATGAAACCAAAACAATCCCAATAAAAAGTGATATTGTAACATAAACCCTTACAACATTGGTAATATTTAAATAAAACCTTCATAAAATAGATAAATTTAGATGGAATATTTACTTCCTATAAAATGCATGAATATTATGAAAAATATTAGTTTTGGGAAGTATTTACACAACAAAAAATAATGGAGGTGGTGATTAGAGAACATATCTCAAAGAATGGAAATTGAGATGATAAAACCCTTACAACATTGATATCACTAGAATTGTAATTCCATGATAGATAGAAATTGATATGTATTTTTAAATACCATGAATTTAATGAATTTTTAATAAAAAATACCCATATGGTATTATATACAACCAAAAATATAAAACAGTTGGTGAATATGGCATATGTCTCAAATAATGAAAAGTTAGTCAATAAACCCTTAAATCGTTCTCTAATTTCATCGTATGTGCACTAAACTATAGTATAATAAATTTATTTTTCATATAAATTTGTGAAAAAACAATATTCCAATTTATCATACTCTATATCATTCCATTATAATTTCCAATTTATTATTTTTTAATAATTCTTCATTATAATCAATATTTGGGTTTAAAGTGTTCAAAATTCCATGTATATTTTAGTTCTGCGATTCTTGTCCTTGAAACAATATCTATAGAATATTAATCATGTAATAAATATCTTATTTATTAATTATATATATTTTAATAACCATCCACGTATGGTGATCGTGAAAATGGATGATATCATTTCCTAGAGATGGTAGCCCATATGTACACCTGAGTGATGTTTTCAATTTTCTAAGAAATGAAAATTAGATAAAGTAGATAAAAGTTTACGTATAATAAATAAAAATAATATTATAAATATCATTTTTAGTCATCAAAGTTTCCCATATAACCAACCATATGTGGCACTCATGAAAAACAATGTTCGTTGTTCCTAGAGGTGGTAGTGAGCCTATACACATGAGCGATGTTATCATTTTCCATAATATGGGTGGGTAAGAAGGTAGGTAATATGATATTTTTTTAGAATAATATTGATTTTATAAATATCATATATATTAATTTCGACCCTCTATGTATCAATCTATGAGAGGTGGGGATGGAAAATAAAATACATATCATTTTAAAGATTATAGTCCATACAAATAGATTAGAAATGTTTTCATTTCCCATTAAATGAATTAGACAGAGAAATTTTTTTTTCCATTAACAAATCAAAATTTATGTATAGTAATGATATTAATTGAAATAATCACATTTAATGCTTATTTTTAAAGAGTTTTCAATGGTTTTAAGTGGGTTTATAATGAAAATCCACTTTAGTTTCAATGATTTAGTAAAAATTGTGAAATTGTAAATATGAAATAAAATTGGTTTAAAATGAATAAAATTGTTGATAGATAAATTTTGGTTTATCAATGATTAAAAAATAATTTAAGAGTTATTGTATAATGGTTTTCAAGTTTTATGAGACTTAAATTCATATATTTTAAAATATTTGAACATTTTTCTTAGTGTTAGTTATTTATTGGGTTTTAATAAAAATATACCTTCCAACTAGGTAGCCTCAACTCATCCGAGGAATGCCACATAGCTAGTTAAAAGATAGCTATTCAACCATGATAGCCAGTTGAGGAAGACTTCCAGTGGGAGGGAATGGGGGGCATCAAGCACCATACATAGGTGGCCCATGGTTGGTCATGCCCATGGGGAATAGAGGTGGGCCGAGGCTGAGCATGCCATCCCATAGTGGTGAAACACACAAGGTGGATGGATGATCATATCACCTAGAAACACCATTGAATCCACTAATTGATCTCGGGTTTGATCCATAATTCACTTCCAAATCCTACTAACACCTCGAATCACCTTTGTATGCCCTTTTTGAACACCATATAGGACCATCTTGATGCTCCCTCCATCCACTGCGAAGGACGAAGGACTTGAGGAGCCACCACAACCTTTTCCGGTTGCCCATAGTCCATGAAAGCCACAAAAATTCCCACCTAGAGGTTCCATGTACCTCCACCCATGCACACTATGAACAACCTAAGGTGAAGCCCTCTTATGCCACTTCCATCTATCCACACCTAAGAATAGAAAAACCTAACCATTCATGTGTATCATTGAACACCCCGAGTCTCATGGAAGTTCTTCAAGAAAATAGATATGTGGATATTCTTGAGGTGATTTAAATAAGAAGAGGTGGCCAAGGATTCCATAACCTTCCCTATAAAAAAGACCCTCAGACACTGTCATGGGAGAGTTCCACACAAGTAAAGGGAGATCCTACCACGGATCCGCTGCTGCATTCTTCTTCTATAGTTTATTTCTCCTATATTTTTTTGTTTATGTTTTATTTGTATTTTAATTTTCTTTTATAAAATCAATTCATTCATTTTAAGAAGTGTAATTCACCCATCCAAATTATCTTCATTTTCTTCACTTTCATAGTCTATTGTTACACCTTTTCACTTATTCTATTTTCTTTCATATGTTTCATTCACAATTTAGTTTTAAATATATATATATATATATATATTTATATAATTCCTTTCTTATTATTATTTTTTAATCTATTATTTCATGTATTATAATTTATCTTAGCTATCTCTCTCTCTCTTATATTATTATTATTTCTTTTATTTCTTTTATTCTTCTTTTCTTTCTTGTCTTACCACCATGACCTCTTACCCTAAAAAATAAATGGCTAACCCAAGGCTTGGACTGGGGGAGGTAAGTGGTGTTTCCATTTCATTGTGCACGTAAATTATTCAGTTTACTTATGTTTGTGGTGAGAAAGAGTGAAGTGCATGAGTGTGGTGATTTCCCAATAGAACACAGAACTCAAAATCATTTGTATTATTTATTTAAAAAAAATCCATCCATTAAACTAAACATAATATATTCATGAAATATATTTTATCTATTTAGTGGATGAGATGAAATACGATGGAGTCGGGTCCTTGAAGGTGTCACACTATCGATTGAGGTGTTAATTCAACCTTGATTATAGGGGGAGGTGAAATTCCGATTACTGAAGGCATTCAATATTTCACACCACAAAATATAATAATAGTAGATTAAAAGTGATATCTCATGATTAAACTGTCAAACTAAATTTAAACACAAATAAGGATAATAATGGAAACCTTAAACCAAACCAAAAGACCATGTTCTTTCTTTCTAATAACATTCATAAATTTCATGTTTGTAAACTTATATATTATATTTTATCTTTTCGATTACATTGATTTTTTAGAATAAATTAGACAACCAAGAAAAAGCAGTTTATGTGAATTATATTTAGTGAAAAACTAAGAAAGGATATCAAGTGAGATAACCCTAGTTTTCCGCTCTATAATATTAGAAAATAAATTTTCTTTGGTCACACCGTATGATAGGCTTCCATCACTGATCACATTATGATATTTTTGTTATAGATGATATAGAGTAGGACATAAAATAATGAACCTTGAAACAGGTTGGTACATAAGTATACCTTTTCCTTATACAAACTCCTTTGAAAAACTACTTCATACTTCTTTGATGGTTCTTTTGAAAAAAAAACTTCTAGATCATGGATAATAATTTTTGGAATTTATTTGTGTAGAGAGTGGTGAATATTAAGGGCTAATGTGGTGTTGAGAAGTGATAATATGATGTTTCCTTTTATAAGTGAGGGGATTTAAACCCATATAAATACCCTTAACATTAAAAATAATATAATATCATTCTCATTTAGAAGTGGCCAAAAATGAAAAATACTTCAAATTTAGAATATTTTAAAGTTTAAATCCAATAAAATAATCATATTTATATATTTTCTAAAGATTTTTTAAACTTTATCTCTTGATTTAACCCTCCCATTATTCCTTTTAACCCTTATCATAGTGATAAAACTTTTACAATCGTAACTATTCATTATGGATAAAATTATGTTGATCATAATACCTAATGTTAATTATTGTAATTCCAAATATTGAATACAATTTTAGAAAATTAGTTCCAATAGGTTTCATAATTTAAATCTAATATCCTTGCACACATTCCATAAATATAATTTTTTAGAAAAATGCATTTTATGGATAAATGTGTATTTATTCTCATTTCCAACTAAGGAAAAACCATTAGATGAATAAAAATTTAATTTATTAGTTATATTATCTAAAAATTATATTATATTAATTCATATATAGTTATTAATTTAGTCATTAATATAACTACACTACACACATAGAAAAATAGTTTTCTGAAAAATAAGTATTTTTACCTATAAATTATTTTACCTTTATTTATAAAAATATTATATTAAATGTATGGATAATTATTAATATTTATATATTTATAAAAAAATATTATTCCCTAGGTTTAATACTTAAATTTAGATAAATAAAATTTTGAATAAAAATATATATAAACAAGATAATGATTTTGAACAAAATAATTTATTTTACCAAGAATTATTATACTATTATTTTTTATCATTACAAAAACTTTTAATGAACTTAAATAATTATCTTATTACTTCATAATTCAATTTTATAAATAATTTTTATTTACATTATTACTAAAATTTGTTAAATCTAATAAAAATACATAATTTAACTGGAGAGTTCATAATAGTTTCAGTAGAATTAATGGTATTTCGTTAACTAAATTTGTCCATTTTTAAATTTAATTTATTACATCATTTTTTTTATTTTAATAAATCAATATTCACATAATATCAGTGTTGTGAGAATCATAATATATTTAATAGATAAAATTTTAATAATAATAAAAATACTCTATAATATCTCTTAGTTACGTTCTCTCACTAATATATATTTATCCCTCATAATTTTAATTTATTTATTCAAAAAATATTGTATAATTACATAGAAGTAAAATATAAAATTGATTTTACTATGATAATTAATTTATATATCACTATTAAGAAACATTTTATTACATAATTGAATATTTATAAAACCATGTATTATTCATTATAAGACTATTAATTCTAATTAGTCTCTAATGTCATATCTTGATAGTTCAAAAATATTTCCCATATAATAATTTATATATTTATCTCCCTATTTATTGAATTCATGAATTATTTTATAAACTTTATTGGGATAATGAGAAAATAAACTTACTTGATTTCATTTTATTCCCTAAGTATAACTTCATCCATTGGTTTTGATTCAAGAAGTTTTTCATATATGCTTCATCTTATATTCTGAATGATAATGAACATGATGATTTTTTCATGATTGAATAAATGAAAATAATTTTAAATGGAATATTAGATCCTCATCAAGGTTAAAATGTTATTCCTTTTATCTTTAGACATTTATTAAATCTAAGATAATTTTTTTATCATAAGTAAATATAATACCAAATGTGTAATGCTCTATACCTTCCTGGATTGTTATTTTTTCAGTTTTGAGCATTGGAGGTGATCGAGGGATGTTTGAGGAGTTTTTGGTAGAAGATGGAGGTGTTGTAGGGTTGTTGCATAAAATAAAAGTTTTTTAATCTTTACACATAGTTAAATTTTGTTTCACAGCTTGTCCAGGGCATGTTCATGATGTGTAGATTTTATGTGTTAAATAATGAAAATGTGATACATTTTTAAGCAAAAATGAACCCCTAGGATTACACGATGTGAAAGAGGATTACATTTCATGTAAATCCTTAATGTTATGAAATTTTATAAGTTATTTTTCTGCCTAATTATCATTAATTCAGTTGTGGCCTCTTATTCCTCTCATTTTGGTAAATACCTACGCAACTTGAGGAGTTCTTCAATCCCTCTTACTCCCTCTTTGATCCATTGATCCCGGTGTTTGTTCATTGGAAATCTGTGGTTGATATATGTATTATGTGGTGCAGTTGTGGTTTGTAGGCATTCTTCTCCACACTATGGGGCACAACAAGTCGGTAATGCTACCTTGAGGTAGGGAGTCCCTTGTTTCTCTATATTGTGTATCACGTAGTTGGGGGTTTCTTTTGTTTATATATGGGTTATTGTTGTGCTATTTTAATCAAGTATAAATAATTAGTTAAATTTAAATTGTAAGGGGAAAATTGGGTTTGATTCCGATATTTTTATAGCTTCGATATTATTTTGATTTCATGTATTATATGAGGTTTTAGTCCTTCTAAAGTTGTGTTCGTTGAGGGTTTTTGTTTGCAATAGATATATATGTACTATGATTGCTGATTTGGTTGTTATTATTGTGATATCACCCTAAAATTGAAGTTTATTAACCACTTATATTAGGATAATAAAATGGTTGCCCCAAGATTTTAACTTATGTGATAATTCCCCTAAAATAATTTGGAAATTGATAAAAGATCCTTTGTAAATTTTATAATGATATTGATGTGTTGTGATGTGTGAACGTGCTTTTGGGAAGGCAATGTGTGGTTGGGGCTTGTGGGGATGATGGTTTGTTTGTCCATGATTTTGGGGTGGTGAGGTGGTTTGTTGGCCATGATTTTGGGGTGGGGATGTGCTCTGATGGCCGTGATTTTGGGGTGGATAGGTGGTTGTTGGACATGATTTTGGAGCGATGAGGTGGTGGTTTCTTTGTGTTAGATGCCCGAGTAGTGATAGAATAAATTATTAATAATGATTGAAATGACATCGGATAGTTTGGTTAATGGGATAAAAATGATTAATGAATGATTAAAATCTGGATTGTGTGACTAAATGTGGTTGAGGATAAATAATGAAAATAATGGTTTGATTAAGTGGAATTGGTATGAAATGTGAAATAGGGTTTTAGGTTTGTTGTGGGGTGTTATGAATTTAGAGGTGGAAACAAAAGTGATGATGTTGTGAGTTGGTTAGTTAGTTTATGAACCCATATTTTGGGATTGAGTGTTCTATAATATATATATACTCTTTTATATTCTTTTGATTTCTATATGAACCACATCCATATCGATAACTATGGATGAAACCCTCATAGTCACATGAGGTGTGTTTTTCTTGATATCCAGTGAAGAGTATGGATGGATGGGTACCCACTATTTCCCGCTCTCTATTCTAGGTGAGGTAAGTATTGCATAGGATGTGAGGGGTAGAGGTTAGTTAGTGAATTAGATGGTTTTTTTGATAGCCCAGGGGTTTTTAGGTGATATGTGACCATGCTTGTGGGGTGTTGTCTTGGGGTTTTTTCTGGAAGGATGTGATATGAACATGATTATGGGAAGACTGATGGTGGGGGTTATGCATGGTTGGAGGGGGTAACAAAGTTGATGTCCTAAATGTTTATGATACTATACTAACTTGATTTTGATAGTGTTTGTGTCGTGGCCGAGGTGCTTTTGGGAAAGATGTGTTATGTCTGTGCTTGTGGGGTATCGAGCCTAGGTTTCATTAGGTGAGGTATGTTGTGACCGTACTTATGGGTAAATGTGTTTTACATAAGGAATGGGAGCACTAAGGCATACGATGTTGGGTGTGAGAGGGACATACCAGTGAGAAATTTTTGTGGGGTACCCATATTGATGCGATTCTTGTTAGGTAATATTACTTGGATTGTGTTATTTAGTGAGTGTTCCTTGTTAGGGTTGGGATGGTTTGTATACATTTATAAGTGCTGTCTGGTTCTTCTATTTTGTCATTAGTTCATTATTATGCTTCTTTCACATATGCATGAGAGACTTTGGTTTTCCTACATAGTACACTAGTATCCTATCCCTACATATATAAAACAATTTTCAAGTTTCCATGAGGATTACGTGGACCGTGGTGAACATTACTAGATTGGATCCTTGATATCTATTGTGTCGCTGCTTTAACTTTATTTTTTGTATTTACTTTTGAGAATTGTATTGTAACTATTTTTTTTTTAATTTCATTTTTGATGGTTTGGGTTTGTTTTATATTAAAACATGGAATTTAAAATGGATTATTCATCTTATCTCCCTTTTTTATTTATATTATAGAGGTTAATGCATCCTATATATGGGATTTTTAATACCCTCGGCGTTGGTCGCTAACCCGGGGCCTACTGGATGCTGGAATCGTGGGTCATTAGTTGTATCCCCTCATTGCGGTGTCTTTAGAGGGAGGCAGTCATGAAAAAGTGGTGTCAAAGGAGTGGTTGATAGATAGTATGAAGTTTGGAGTTCGGAACAATGAGGATTGTAAGGGTTGGTATGGAAATAGTGTTATTTGACCTTTGTGAATGACCTTTTACAGGGACACTGGCTAGGAAACATGATTTTAGGCCCCCCTCTGATCTAGTGCACAGACTCTGAGCTTGTTAATGTCCAAGTGATATGGACACTCTTTCAGGGTAGATACCTAGGAACAATAGATGAATCATGATGACTTGTGTTATTGTTTGAATTGGGTTATTTTGGAAAGGTTAAAATGGATTAACTAAATTATATGAATTAAATTGAATCTTAATAAAAGTTCTACACTACTAGGATTAGGAAGTTGTTGTTTTTTAGCTATGACTCCCATTCTTCATGTGTATGTTGATCAACAAATTGAGGTTTAGTAGGATGATCTGGTTGATCGTTGTTGGGTTTATCTGGAATAGGATGATGAGTCATGGCATAGGGAATCACATTCTTTCCAAAATTAGGCTTTGGGAAGTATGAGGGAAGTGTTTCAGATGTGGAGATAGAGAGCTGGCTAGAGGAGCTTGAGATCTATTTCAGTTTGATTCATACCATGATGGAGAATTAGGTCCCTTTTGTGGTCAGTCAGGGTGGGAGATGGGAATCAGGTTCAAGGACAATCTTCATTTTCTAAATATCTTTTTCTAAATGAGGAGTCTCATGTGATATTTCTTAAGGAGGCACTCTTTCCTTTTAAGTAGTATAAATTTACTCCTTTTACATTTTTGACATATCTAGCGGTGATCGAGAGGATTCACTCATGAGGATGTTTTCTAAGGGAGAGGAACTAGAATGGTTCCTTGAGGAGAATAGTTGTATGTGGAAAGTATCAGGCACTAGGACCATTTAGTTTTTTACTATATGGGAGTCGACCTCTAAGGATTCCCTTTCGATATTCTAGGGCCATCAGTTTTCGGGCTTTTCCTCGGAGATTTTTGGGAGTGTTTTTGGGTTGTGGTGTCTGTAGCCATTGGTATACCCAGTTCCCAGTTGTTCCCTAAGATTAGTTTGGTCGAGACAGATAGGTTCAACAATGATCTCAGTATCAGTTTCCAATGAGGCTATTTTAATAGTATGGGTAGTAGGTTTTTTCTCCACTAGGGGGGGATAGAGTAGGTAGAGGACATCATAAAGATATTCCTCACATACATAGACTGAAACCCAATAGTGACCATAGAGGTGGTCATCAACAAAGAGGTAGAAGAGCTAGGTGTGGTTAGTTTCATGTAGTGGAGGTAGCAGTTCTAGAGGGGCCAAAAATCTTCATAGGTACAATCAATTTTTTAATATCCTTGCATATGCCTTGTTTTATTCTGGATCTTCTCACTCCTTTGTTTCACCAACTCTATCCCATGATCTAGGACTAGATTTATTGAGGCTTCTGATTCCCCTGGTATTAACTTTACCAGTCAAAGGCTAGACCAACTTTTTCGATGTGTGCTGGGGGTGTTGACTAATGATGGGGATGCATCAGTCTAGTGGGGATCTTTTCTAACTACAGATGTAGCCATACAATGTTATCCCTGACATAAACTACTTTTATTTCATAAATTTTGTTATTGGATACTTCTGGAGGAGAGTCATGTATTCTGTTATGGATTATCAATGTGTGATTTTCCTTGGAGAGTGGGTTGTTAGGTGGGTAGTCAGCATGTGGAGACCCTTATTTCCTTGTTGGATGAGTTATCAGTGGAATTAGTGGATGATGGAATGGTTGAGGTTCCCAAGGTCATTGGATAGTTACTAGATGTTTTTCCCAAGGGGGTTGTAACACTACCCCCTCAATGTGATTTTGATTTTTGGATAGACTTGTAGCCTGATGCTTCTCTAATTTTGATGAATTTTTTTCAGATGGAATATTCTGAGTTATATGAGTTTAAGATTCAAATAGATGACCTGATGTCAGAAGTTTTTATCTATCCCAGTGTGTCACCGTGGGATGATCCAGTGTTGGTTTCAAAGAAAGTGGATGGTAGTCTAAGGATGTGCATTGACTACCGGAGGTTGAACTAGGTGATGGTCAAAAACCCTTACCCTCTTGTGGGGATATATGATCTTTTTGACCAGCTAAGAGGGGATAGTTGGTTTTTTTAGATCTATCTACAGTCTGGATATCACCAGTTGAGGGTGAAGGAGGGAGATATCTGGAGGACTACCTTCAAATACCTATATTGGAATTTCATGTTTTTATTCATGCCATTCATTGTTACTAACATTTGAACTATTTTCACGAGGATTATGAACCCCATGTTCCATGATTTCATGGATCATTTTTTCATATTATTCATTGATGATATCTTGATCTACTAGAAGTCATAGGAGAAGCATGCCAAGAATATCTGAACTGTGTTATGAGTTCTACAATGCCACCATATCTATAGAAATTTATCGAAGTGTAATTTATGTATATGATAGGTGAATTTACTCAAGAATGTGGTGTATCAGTAGGGTGTGGAAGTAGACTAGTCAATGGTTGAAGTAGTTGTTTCTTGGGAATCACCCAAGAATGTGGAAGAGGTTCATAGGTTCCTTAGTCTCTTAGGCTATTATTAGGGGTTTTTACCTAATTTTTATTGATTCTTATCCCCATTGAAATATTTTACAAGGACCAAGCTTTTGTGTTGTGTGATCAGTTACAGGTAGCATTCAGTTACCTGAAGGGGATATTGGTTTGTGCTCAAGTACTTCGGTTTCCTATGGAGGGGGTGATGTTTTAAGTGTTTTGTGATGATTCATATTTGGGAATGGGATGAATGATAATGTAGAAGTGGGAATTGATATATTATGAGTCTATTAAGTTATGTCTACATGAGAATAACTACACCACCCATGTTCTGGAGTTAGTAGAGATTGTGTTTTCACTAATTTTGTGTTGGCATTACCTCATTGGGGAGCACTTTGTGGTCTTCACAGATTACAAAAGTTTTACGTAGATATTTCTCAATATTATTTTAACTTTAGATAGTAGTGGTGGTTGGATTTTATTCAAGATTATGATTTTGAGATCTCCTGCACCTCAGGAAAAGGGAATGTTGTGGCCAACACTTTTAGTGGGAAGTCAGTGAAGGGTATTGTTTAGAAATTTGGGGATTCTTGGAGAGTAATGGAGGAGTTTGAAGCCTTTCAAATACATGTAAAGGTGTTTTATGACAATGAATGTTTGTTTAAAGTGAAGGTATAGGCTTCCTTGATGTAGTAAGTAGAGGAGTCTCAGTGGGGAGACTTAGAGGAAAAGGTGTTGCGTGATCGTTTTATCCATGGTGATACTCTAGAGGGATGGTTAGAGGATGGTCGTAACAAGATATTAATTCATGAGAGGTTGTTTTTATGGTCTTTATGAAAGAGGTAGTTCTTCATGAGTTTTATAGATTAACTTTTGTTGTACACATAGGAGTTTCCAAGATTTACCATGTCTTGTGGGAAGAGTTTTGGTGGCCTGGGATGAAATATGTAGTGGTAGAGTTTTGGCTTTATGTCTGGTTTTCCATAGGTAGAGGTTTATCATCTTGTTCTTGGTGGTTTGTTGCAGCCCTTTGATTTTACCAAGGGGAAATTGGATGAAATATATTTGTAATTCATCATAGGGTTACCCATAGCTCATGGATTTTGTGATGCTATCTAGGTAGTCAAGGATCGTTTGATGAAATCGGCATACTTCTTAGTTATCAAGGTTTTAGGAACAATGGATTTTTTTATAAGAGGTAAATAGATGAGGTGGTGTGGTTGTATAGATTTCCTAGGTACATTATCTCAGATCAGGATTCACGTTTTACCTTACAAGTCTGGAGGGGATTTCGACAGGCTTTTGGAACTCACTTATGCCTCATAATTTCCTTCCACCCTCAAATAAATGGGCATACAAAATGGACTATCCAATCATTAGAGGATATGTTGCAGACAAGTGTCTTAGACTTTGGTAGATCTTAGGTATGACACCTACCTTTGGTAGAGTTTTCTTATTTTAATTTCTTTCAATATTACATTGGAATGTCTCCATTTGAGGCTTTTTGTGGAAGATTATTTCATTCAATGTTGTGATGGATAGAGTTTGGGGAGACTTGTGTTCTTGGTCCTGATATGGTGCAGAGCATGATAGTAAAATTTCATCTTGTTTGTGAGAGGTTTAAATTAGCACACAACCAAAAAAAGTCTTATACTAATCGCAAAATGTGGCCATTTGAATTCAAGGTTGGTAACAATGTGTTCCTGAAGGTTTCCCCACTATGTGGGTAGAGAAGGTTTGGTAGAGGGAGTAAGATTTCTTCCTGGTTTTTTGGACCTTCGAGCTGTTGGGGTGATTTTGAGATGAGGAATATCATTTAGCGTTGCCACCATGGCTAGAGAGGACCCACAACATCTTCCACACCTCTTAGCTTCACTAGTATCTTCACGATGACTCCCATGTCAATGATTATGGAGAGTTTGATAGTGAGGAAAACAAGATGTTTGTGAAGAATCCAATAGAGATATAAGATCTCCATGAAAAGGTGTTGCATGGATGGACCATTTATTTAGTGCATCTGTTGGGAAGGTATGGTGTCTTAGAGGAGAGTAATTGAGAGAGAGAGACACAGATGTGTGTCTGGTACCGAGAGTTATTTTGAGTTTTTATTTTCTATGTTTTTCAATGTGATGTGATGTTTGAGATCTTGTCAGTTTATATGATGAGCTATTTTCCTACTATTTTGATATGTGTGATTTGATTTGTGATAAATTAATGACATATGAAAAGTGGAAGACCAAAATCCTAATCAAACTGCATTAACTGTGAGGCAATTAAACCAATGCCGAAGATTCAGTGATGCCTAGAAGAAATAGTATCTTTACATGGGGGATATGATTCCTAGATTTAGGTGTTCAGATGGATGTGGTTCGTTGGATGTAGTGGTTTATGGTTTGGGTTGTGTGGTGGTTTAGATGGATGTCTATAGGTTGTGTGAAAGTATTGTTGTGTGAGAAGAGGTGACTTATGGTTCTAGTGATGTGGTTGTGCAGTGTGTTTTGTGGTCATTTGGGTTGGCCTTTTGGATGGTGGTATCATTTGATGTATGATGAGATCCTTGGGAGGTATCTCACAGGGTGGTTGTTCGGACCCCTTTCCTTCTAGGATAGGATTTTTATTCTATATGGAGAGAATAATTTTATAGGTATCTAATGTAATAGTCTATGACTTCCAAGTCCATTAATTTCCCATTTTGGATCATTGGATGTGTTCAGGGGGTTCTCAGAGTTTTCAGTGGAATCTAGAGGTGCAGTAGGGCCACTAGAGGAAATACACAACGCATAAACTTTACTCGACATGGAAGTTGGTTTCAAATCTTGTCTTAGTTTATTTCAATATATGTAGATTTTAAATATTAAATAATGAAATGGAAACATTTTTTTCGGTGAAATCAAACCCTGAGTATTAAACGATGTGAAAGGGGATTGCACATCATGCATGAAAATCCCCAATGCAGTGCAGTTTCAAAAGTTCTTTTCTGGCCTAATTTTCATTCATTCATTTATAGATTCTCCTTCCTCTCATTTTGGGTGGACCCTAGGTTCAATACGAGTTCTTGAAGCCCTCTTAATACCACTTCGATCTGCTGGTCCTGATGATTTTTCATTGAAAATATTTGGTTGATCCATGATTTCAATGGTGCATTAGTAGTTTTCAAGTGTTCTTCTTCGCCCTGTGGTGCACAATGAGTTGTAAAACTTCCTTGAGGTAAGAAATCCCTCATTTATCATTATTGTTTATCAGGTGGGATGGGTTTTATTTTGTTTATATATGGTTTATGGTTGTTCTATATTAATAAAAGATAAATAATCGGTTAAAATTGAAAGGGGTAAATATAGTTTGATTCTCAAATTTTTACAGATTTGATATTTTTGTGATGTGATGGATTGTATGGGATTGTGGACCTACTGCAATTGTGGATATTGGAGGATTTATTTTCATTGGATATATGCTTTGTGATTTCTTATTTGTTTGTGATTTTAGTTATATCACCCTAAAATTGAAATTCATTAACCACTTATATTTGTCTAATGAAATGATTTCCCTAGGATATTGACTTGTGTGATAAATCCCCAAAAATAAATTGAAATGTGATAAAACCACCTTTAAAAATATGTAAAATGATCTTGATGTGTTGTTATGTGTGGACATGATTTTGGGATTTCAATGTGTGGTTGGGGTATATGGGGTTGATGGTTTTTTTTCATGTTTTTAGGGAGGTGAGGTGGTTTGTGGAAACCTCGATAGCTACATACGGTTTTCCAGTGTGGAAAGAACGTTTATAGGCTGGAAGGAGGCCAACATGTCAGGTGGGCCATGTTCTTGATGAAAAAAGGGTCTATTGGCCATGAGGGGTCATGGGCCATAAGGATTGTTTAGGTTTTTTGCTTTTAATTTTGTGGATAGAAATATCATTTCGAATCTATATTGGGTGACATTAGTACGTCACCTTTTGTATTTGGTGGTGCTTTGTGAGCCACTTATGTTTGTTTGTATTTTGATTTTCATTAATACATTTTTAGGAATGAGCATGCTCAGATCCTGAGGTGGTTTTTGGCCATGCTTTTAGTGTGACAAGGTGGTTTGTTGCCTATACTTTGGGGTGGAGAGGTAGTTGTTGGAAGTATTTTTGGGGTGGCGAGGTGGTAGTTGATTTGTGCTAGATGACTGAGTAGTGATGGAATAAATTATTAATAATGATTGAAATGACATTGGTTTGTTTGTTTAATTAGATTAAAATGATTAATGACTGATTAAATTATGGTTTGTTTGAATAAATTTGGTTAATATTAAATAATGAAAAGAATGGGATAACTAAGTATAATTGGTTGGAAATGAGGTCACATAAGGGGTATTTTTTCCAAAAGCCTATGAGGTGTATGGATGGATGGGTACCCAATCTTTCCCTCTCTATATTCTAGTCGAGGTAGGTATTTTATCGGCTATGATGGTTGAAGGTCTTTTAGTGCATTAAATGGTGGTTTTGATATCCCATGTGTTTTCGGGCGAGATGTCATTGTGTGTTTAGGGTAGTGGCCCCTATGTTTTAGGGTGGGATTTGATATGACAAGGCTTATGGGGTGACTTAGGGTGGGGGTCGTGCATGGTATGAGAGGGGGAAAAGGATTATGTCTTACATGTTCATGATACCCTACAACTCTGGTTTTGGCAGTGGTTGTGTTGTGGTCTAGGTTTTCTTGGGTGATATGTATTGTGGCCATGCTTGTGGGGTGGTGAGACTAGGTGTCTTTAGGTGAGGTGTGTTTTGAAAATGATTCTAGGTCATTGTGTTACACTAAAGGGATGGGAACGACAAGACATACGACATTGGGTGAGGGAGCAACATACCAGTGAGAAAGTGGTGTTGGGTACCCTTATCAATGCGATTCTTGTTATATTAAATTACCTGGCTTGAATTATTTGCTGATAATTCCTTTGTGAGGTTGGGATGGTTAGTATACCATTATAGGTGTAGTTCGGTTATTCTATTTTCTCACGGGTGCATTAGTATGCTTCTTTCACAAATGCATGAGAGGATTTTATTTTCCAACAGAGTATACTAGTATGCTCACCCTACGTATATAAAACTCTTTTCAAGTTTCCATAATGATTAAATGGACCGTTCTACCTCCAATGGCATGAAGGCCTTCATTTTTTATTTATTTTGATAATCCACATTTCAAGGGGTGAGGTGGAACCCTTACAAGTCCCATAGGCATAAGTATTACATGGCCCATAGGCCTTAGAGGAATTCATTGCCCGTAGGCTTCAAACATTACATACAACCAAGACTAACTACTTGGAACCGCTCATCCCCAGCATCTTCGTCATTAAAATCAGATCTACACTTTCGCATTGCTGTTTGGCTAGGCATTCCCATGCAGGCACAGGCTTGTCCCAATGGCAGGTGCCATACCCTCTCATTCTTGCAATCTGTTTAGCTTCTTCTTTGGTGAAAGCTCCTTGCTCATCCTCCTTGTAGAGCTTGTTCCTTGTAGGTTTTCTGGTTTGCATCTACACTTAAGGTGGCCCGAAGGCCTTGAGGTGGCCCTAAGGCCTTACTGACCCGAATTCCAGGGTGGCCCGAAGGCCTTAAAGGACTCAGGGACCAAATCGGTGGCCAGAAGGCCCAAACAGGGGCATATTTCCAGCTGCTACAGTGCCAAATCGGTGGCCCGAAGGACGAAATAGACCATTCTAGATATTAATAGATTGGATCCTTAATATCTCTTGTTTCACTTCATTAGCTTTACTTTGGGCATTTACTTTGGAGACTTTTTTTGTACCTATATATTTTTTACATTCATTTTAGGATGGTTTGGGTTTGTTCTATATTATGACACGAATGTTATCATGGATGATTCATCTTATCTCCAGATCTTATTTAAATTATAGAGGTAAATGACTCCCCTACATGATATTTTTTATACCTTTAGTTCTAGTCTCTAAAATGGGGCCAATCGGAGGAGGGAATCAATGTTCATTATCTCTCTCCCCTCATTGTGGTATATTTGGAGGGTGGGGGTTGTGAAAAGATGAAACTTTAATTGACCATGAAATGAAGAAAAAACAGGGTAATCAACTAAAAATAAGTAATAAAACCCAATGAATATAAATATTTGATGATATATTCATCAAAAATTAACATAACATTTATATAAAAAATCATTAATTACTCATAATGTCACATAATAAAAATGCATATTACTTAATCATATATTCTATAAAAAACGCTACCCCTTTCCCAAATTAAACTAAATCACCATGATATAAAGAAAATATTAAACATAACCAAATATAGAATTTAAAAAAGCTTTATTATATTACATATTAACCCTTAACTTTAATCTATACCTAGATTATGTGCTCACCAAAAAATATATCCAAAAATAGCACATTGTGAAATCAATTCATTCCAAGGTTTTTAATACAATTTAACATATTTTTCCAATGGAAAACTAAATAATTTTCAAAAAAATGACTTAAAATAATACATTATTTCATAACATTAAATTCCCCTTAATCCTTATATTTTCCTAATATAGTTAACTTCTTCAAAAATAACTTAAATCGATTTTCCACAAAATCACTTTTAAATACCCATGATTATCTCTATCGCTTAAAATATGTTCCTAAAAGTGTTTACCCAATATAACCATAATGATAACATCCAAGTATATAACATACATTAAGGTTCTCTATCCTATAATCATGTATTCTTTGTAAAACCTAACAAAAATTTCATAAAACTTTATATAATTACATTATTCATAAAAAGTGTATAGATCATTTTTTACAAAGGACAATGTTTGAACTTATACAGAATTAAATAAATTAAAGATGAAATATAAATATAAAAACCCTATATGTAGGAACTTTATTCATTAAAATTTTGTCATAAACCAATAAAAAATATTTTTATCATATTCAACAAATTCTTTTGAAAATAAAAAAAATAAGAATCATATCCTTAGATTTATCAATCTAAATATAATCTTGTTCCCAATAATAAAAATATGGAAAAAATATTAAAATAATCCGCATGTTTCTATATTATTTTTAGTTTAATCATATTATAAACTAATTGAATATAAATTTTATAAACCATTATTCTTATGATCTACTAATACCATCCTTATGTTTTCCACCTATGTAATTGGTTTTGATAATGTTCATACTCCCAAAAATTAATTTTTTTAATTTTTAGTAGTTCCCTCAGAATCAGTTTATGACTCTCAATTGAGTTAACTAAACTCTTCATATTTCCTCTCTGGACTATTGATATATTGCCTTATTTTTAATCATTTGAAGCATCATAAGTTTCTATTAAGACTTTTACTTGGGTACTTTAACCTACATTCTTAACATGTGGAATGCTAAACCCATTACCTTCATGATCTTTATCACCCATACTTCCATTTGAATCTATTTTTCTCTTATTTATTGATTTAATAAACACATATAGGTTCATTTTTTTAATCAAAACTCTAGGTAAATGGTTATTCATAATAATATGAGTTTTCATTACATATTATATCAAGTTTGGTTTCTCTTAAATATGATCATCTGATGGGACGTTATATTCATTTTAACATGATTCCTCCTAGATCTAACCATTAAATAAAACCAAAAATTATAGTGTGAGAATCAATAATTATTGTGAGAAATCATATGATAATGAAAATTATTACCACGATATCTAATATTTTGAGACCAGCTTTTTAACCCATTAAATTATATGTTTAAAACTAAAACATATAAAACTCCCTCAAAATGGTTCATAATGAGAATATGAATTAACCATAGAATATACCCAAAGATTATCAAATATGGTGTGTAGTTAGGATTCTTTTTAATACACCATGTTAAGGTCTAGTTAATACCTAAATATCATTTTATAGGATATTTACCTTAGTATCTTATCTTCTAGATCCTACATCAACTTTTTTTAACCATATAGGGATATAATTTCTTGGAAACCACACTCTCTATATGTTTCCAATAATTTATGATATTTACAATATTTTTAATTATCCATTGGGTTCTCTCTAATGGTTTCTAATAATAACACCCAAAATAACTAAACCTTACTCCGATACCTACTAAGGTGACCTAAGAATCACTTACATAAATATTACATCATTTTAGAATAATATTATATATATATCTTAATAATCCATTTTACATAAATAAAATAGTTTGGTGACTTTGGATAATAGATACATAATCAACATATTTAATTCCGGATCTTAAACATCTCTTATAATTTTATTCTCACATAATAACCTTCTTAGACATATCCTACTTAATACCCTCATTCGTTACATGAGAAAATGATAACATAAAAAATAATAAGCTTATGTACTCAACATGGGTAAACATGGGAGACATCAATCAATGATCATATGTGATAATAAGATAATTATATGGGTATTGGTACATGGTTATAACTTATGAAATCATACTAAAAAAGTAATAAATCATAAATAACGAGTCATTGAATAATTAATTTCCATGTCAAAAGGAACGAGCCACAATAGTTCGTAACATCAGATAATCTTCATCAAAGAGAGAAAAAAAATAGAATAAGAATATGATATAATAATGTTAAATAAAAATAACCATAGAAATAAAATTTCATGTCTACCCACAAATACATTCCTCACATAGTAGGATTTATCCAACAACCCATGTGCCTTATTATGCTTGGTCTATATGACCTGTATCCTTGGGCTAAGGTAAAGAACCCATGTACCCACTTTAGATTTGGGTAAATACCCATTCACCCTTGATCTCATATGATATAAATAATTTATCAATTTTTTGGAGGAAAATAGTGGACCCAATAATAATATGATAATAAAACATATATATATATATATATATATATATATTACAAAAGAACATAAGATCATTCAACATCCCTTCACTAAATAATTAACCCGTGATAATGAAATGGGTAACATGAAAATCTCTTCAAAGCCACATCATCTAAGGAAATACAAAGAAATTATGTATTCTATATTATATGATCATATCCCTAGTAAATCATTACAATCCTTAATGTATGTTTACATATATCAAATATACATTGAAAAAATATTTTTAAAATATGATTTCAAAAAACAATAAGAAATATGTTTTAATATTTATAAACATTTAAATGTATAAAATTTTTAAATAATGGAATAATATTTTTCTTGAGAATCCATAGAATATTATAAAATAAGATTTATAATTAATAAGGTACATAAAGATTGAATTTTTTTATTTGTTATACATTAAAAAGAAAATAGTCCTTTTAAACTTCTTTAAAATGCTAACTGTTAGTCATACAGAAGGAAATTTTAAAATATTACTTTTAATCATTTGTAATGAAAGATAAAATTAGTATAAAATAATCTTATAAATCATTTATTTATATATAAAAACATCTAATTTTTTTAAGAACATGGATAAGGTAGAGAAGTATTTCTGTCCAAAAATATTATATAAGATCGACTTTTTGTATTAAAAAAACTCTTTCAGTGTTTTTGGGTTCCAAATAGTGTAAATTGAAAGGAATATTTTAAATCCCCATAAATAACCAAATAATATGAAATATATATTTTTTATAAGATTATAAATATATAATTTTCTATAATATAAATTTAAATATGAACAATATTGGAAAAGTGATATTTTGACATAATCCCTAACAGATTTGGTAATCATTGAATTTAGAACTCAGGAAATAGAGAAACATAAATTGATTATTAAATCCAAATATATCCATGAAAAATACAATATAAACATTAATGGTAAGTATATAAAATAATCTAAACAATTAATATTGTGAATAGAGAACTTTTCTTAATTAAGAGAAATTGATATGATGAAACCCTTAATACATTTGTATTTATTGAATAAAAAGACCACGATCTATGTATATATATAGAGAGAGGAATGTTCAAATCCATTTATTTTCATTAAATTATTTTAAAATAATTCATAAGGATTTTTATACACCACACAATAAAAAAGAGGTGGTGAACATGGCATATGTCTCAAATAACGAGAAGTCACATGAGAAACCCTTACATAACGCCTCATCATGATTCATATGTAGTTTAAAATAATATATAATATATTTATATTTATTATAAATATATAACATAACCATATTTTTAATTATAATACTATATATAATTTCCTTATAAATTACAGTTTTTTATTTTTTAATAAAGAATCATTAAAATTAATATTCTGGTGTAAACTGTCTTGTTTTCCACATATTTATCAGTTTGGTGACTCTTTTACACAAAAAATTATCATGGTTTAATCATAAAAGAATTCTTTATAATTTCAAAAATATCATAATTACTTATTATATACACTTTCATAATGATCCATGTAAGGCTATCATGAATTAAAAAAATAAATTCTTTCATGGAGATGATAATCCGAACATATGCATGAGGGGTTTTTAAAATTCACTAATAGATGAAAAGAAAATAAACTAAATATAATATTTAATTTTAATAATAATAATAATAATATAAATATCATATTAATTCACTAAAGCAAACAATATTACGATCCATATGTGTTAGTAGTGAAAAATATAGCTTGTTATCCATATATGAGGTAGTCTGGATGTTGGCTTGAGAAATGTTTTTAATTTATATTGGGAGAGAGGTTCACAAGATATAGAATATATTATCTTCATATAATCATAATTATGTCATAAATATCATCTAATATTATTATATACATCTATATTACTATCCATGAGAGGATGTGATGAAAAAAAATACATCACATCGCGGAGAGAGTAGTCTGTACACACACATGAGCAATGGTTACCTTTTCAATTATGTGGAAAGGATATGAGAAAGGGTTGTAACATTAACTTAAAAACATATTGATGCCATTATGTCAAATTTTTTATTGAAATTTTGGATGACGTATATGAAGAATGTAACATTAAAAGGGTTAGTAAGATCACTTGTCACTTCATTTGAATAAATCCATTGAAAGAATCATATGGCTTCTTAGATTGGACTATTGGGAAGACAAGTACAAAAGGACATGGATAAATATATTGAAAATTTATTTCCTCATAGATCAGTCAAGATTGGGGGATCATATAGTGTGGATATGTGAGAAGTTGATGTTACCTTTTTTAAGTGAGGGGAGTGACACCCTGGTTAATGCCTATAACATTAAAATAATATAACATCATTGTCATAGGAGAGTGAAAAATGGAAAAAAATTATATTATTGGATATTTTAAAGTATAAATACCTTAATATAATCATATTTTAAAATAGAAAATGATATTTGAATCATTATCTCTTAGTTAAATCCCTTTTTGACTATTTTAACCCTTACCATGGTGACATGATTTTTACCATGGTAACTATTTATTATGGATTACGATAAGTTGGAAGAATTACCCATTATTAAATATGATTATTCCAAAAGTAAAATCTATTTTAAAATGTTTAATTCATATATTTGTATGAAATTAATTCTATTAGCCCCAAACAAAACACAATAAAACAACTCTCACAAAAATATATATTTTAAACATGGAATTGATTTTATTTTTATTCCATGCCTAGTAAAAGCCATTTTTTGAATATCAGTTTATCTAAATTAATATATTATTTATAAAATTTATTAAAATAATTATATAATAAGTGGTGAATTATATTTATTACCATAACATACATTTCAGATATAAAAAGTATTTTACTAAAAATATAACTATTTTTTCAATAAAAAGATTTTATCATCATTTATAAAAATTAACTAAATAATGTATGAATTATTAATAATTATTTTTAATATTTAAACAATATTTATAAATATAAATAATTTTTAAAATTAGAGAAAACTTTTTTTTAATTAAAAACTAATATAAATAAAATAATGTTTTAAAGAAAATATTTTTGTTTAACCAAGAATTATGAGCCCATTATTACAAGTCATTACATAAAAATTTCATGGATTTACCTAATTTAATATATTAATTAATAAATCAATATTAATAATAATTTTAATTAATAATATTACTAAAAATTAATAAATTTAACAAAAATATATAATTGAGTAAAACAGTTCAAAACAATTTCTCTAGATCTGACAGAATTTTCATAAGTGAATTTAAACCTTTTACAAAGTTATATATTTTATCAATTTTAACATTTTAATAATAATTCATATATTTCTAGTGTTTTTTGTATTATAATCTATTAAATTCATTGAATCCTTGAAATCCTCAAGACCCTCACACCCAGGTTTGGTTATAATAAAAACATACACAACATACTCTCTTTCATACATTTTAGTACGTGATTGTTAAAAAATAATATGACATTTAAATTCAGATAAAAAATTTTGGTTCAAAGATTGAGATATTTAAGTAACATATTTAAAAATTATTAGCCACATTATTTGTGTCAAATGGACTTTTTTTACTGTATAAGAAACTATTTAATACATATCAAGTCTTTAATGTTTCCTCTAAGTAATCCGTACACGATTTATTCGAGAAATATCATATATATTACATTTTTTCATAACCTAGGGAAATTTAATCATAATAAGGGAAAGATAAAATGATCTGTAAGGAAAAATGTATATCAAAAACTATCAATCTATGATATTTTCATGATTAAGGTTGTATAAAAAAATAATAAAAAAAAAATTTCTATATGACTGATCACATTAGAATGAATCAAATATATGGTTTAGAATAAAAATAAAAAAATATAAAATAATAACTAAACTCATAGTGATGTAATTATTAATTTAATATATATTTTACCATCATGGACTCATCCAAGACATCATTCTTTCTTTCATGGTCTAAACCAAGACATCATGTCTGTATTTGGTAGGCATACACCAAAAACCCAAACCATTTGTCTCATAAGAAAAACTAATGAATCATAGGGATATATAATATAACACCTCACCCATATATTATAAAAAAACTAAAGTGTAAGTATATATAAAATTCTAAAGAAAATTAATTTTATAATAAGAAATGTCTCAGGCGTTGAAAATTGGGGCCAAAACCAATAAAAACATATATAAATTTGAGTCAAAACCCCATGAAGGATATGATTTCAAATAAATCCTTAAAAAATAATTAGGGGATCATGAAAAAAATATTAATGGTGTATAAGGTACACCATTATAATGAAAAAATGGTTTATAATAATAAATATTTATCAAGGGGAGAAATCGTAGAGAATAACCCCTTACAATTTCAGTAACATTTAATCAAAAAATGATTTCCACATTGGAACATATTCAATTGAAATACATATATAATAAAACCTAATATGGATCCTAAAAATAGAATGAATATGGTAAAATAAATTCATTGTGATTTAATAACACCATATCAACTATATCGTGGTACACGCAATGAAATTTAACTTATGTAATTAAATTTGAGACAAATAACGCACTACCTTGTTTTTCATTATTTTTTTTGCATGAGACTAAATTATAGAATAATAAAATAATTTTTATTAAATACCTTATTATGAACCTTATTTTTATTTATTTCATGGTATATAAACTATTTATTACCATATTATATTATTAGTATACAGTTTTTGATAATGTTTTCATGAAAATTGAATCGTTGTCAGCTTATTTCAGTAATTTCACTGATCATATTTGATATTTTGGAAATAAGTTAAACACATAATATAATATCTTATGAACCATAAAAAATAAATTATTTACTTAATAACTTATTGTAACAATATTATTTATGTTTCCATATTTATCAATGACAGTGTTTATATCGTTGTTCACATAGGTTGTTAAAATAACCCCAAACTTGAAGACTCCATATTACAATGAGTGAGTATGGTAATGAAGCATATAATATAATATAATATAATAGAAGAATAATTTTATTTATTATATGTTTTTAATTTTTATAATCCAATATTAAGTAAATTATTTAAGGAATGAAAATGTAGTTGAAATTGAAAAACATGTTATTTTTGTGGAGGCGGTAGTCCGCACAATACACGATCAATGTTACTTTTGATTTTTAAGTGGTTACAAAGGAATAAATAAGGTTTATTACATTAATATAATAACAAATTACTATAATAATTATACTTAATTTTCTTTATAACTATTTTTTTCATAGGAATGGAAGGGAAATTACAAGACACAAAATATAAGTATAATGGAATACATAATTTTTGACCAAGAACTTTCTATAGGAATTCTCCATGGAAACGAAGGGAATAATCTAGATAATTGTTCTTAGAAATTTTTGAGCATGAGATAGGATTATAGAAGGTGAAAAAATTATAGTTTCTATAACAAATTCAAATAAATGGCTTTGTCATTAATGGGTAGAAGTGTCCACTTTTGTAAGGGATGAAAAGGGTGCCCTTGAGAACACTAAATGTTTTTCAATAATAATATGACACTATTTTAGTGGAAATGGTTCAAAAAATGAAAAATAATTTATTATGACGTGATCATCGGTCTATAAATCCTCAAAACACTACTTTCATATAGGTACTAAAAATTTTGGATATCATTTGTTTCTTATATTTTTTACTTTTACCTTCTAAGGTTTTCATCGAGGTATTTAGTTTTTTCCAAAAAAATATGTTTTATTAAGAAAATATTATTATCCAAATTTGTAAATTTGGTTTTTTGGAACCAAAATTAAACCTACATTTACTATAATTCAATTTTGAATTATTATTAAATTAACTCTTAGATTAATACATTTTATATATAGAAAAACGTTTTTTAGAAAAGTGATTTTTAAACCATTATGGGTTCATAAAATGTTATACTACTGATTACCAATTAAAATTATGTTAATATAACTATATATGTGCCTAAAAATCATTTTGGAGTCATAATTTAATTAGATAAATTTATTTTTCTATATAAAAATTAAACAATAATAATAAAAAAATTATTTGAATATAAAAGGTTATCAATATCATGGTTAATAACATTAATCACAATAATAAAACATTTATTAATGAAAATGAATTTGATCATATTACATAACATGATCATGTTGATCTAAATAATTAAATAAATTTGTATAGATAATATTTCTTCAAGTGATGAAATCTAATTTTTAACATTAGCGAATAAATCAGTTTTTAGAGTAAAATAATACTTATGTATCCAGCATGATATACATGGGGTTTATAAATACATAATAGTAATATTTAGTAATTTTATTTAATATATATATTTATATATATTATAGAAAATGGTATCAAATGAATTTAGTTCATGATATTATCATAGAATCAATAGTATTAGAAAAATATGTATTTATTTACTATTCTCCTAAAAACAAATATTATTTAATAATATCAAAAACTCATCTGAATATAATTTTTTAGAAAAAATTGATGTTAATTTGTTAAATTAAAATTTCAAAATTTATAAACATATCTTTTAAATATTAAATTTAATGAAAAACTTTTCTTATAGAATAATACACTATTGTTTTCTATTAAAGGTCCCAATGAAAAATGTGTCAAATACAAGTAAAAAATATTATTTTAATAATTACCTATTTATTATTTTAACAGTGGGTGATATAGACCCAACTAAAATCACTTTATTATTACATATCATCTATACAATGAGTTATTCATGATGCACACTTACCATAATAGTGTTGATATTTCTACGTCCACTATTAACATGATAATGTCCAAAGAATATTTTTCATGTCAAATGGATATAATTGTTCCCGAAATATAATGATATTCTTAAGTTAATATGACATTTATCATAAACATATGTCCTATGGTCTAGATAATTCATATTTAGTTGACATATATGATGTATGATTATTAGTTGATAGGGTCTCATAGGTATTGATACTTCTTCTCATAAAATTTTTACTTATTGATATAGAGTAAATGAGATCATCAAGATTGTCCCACCTATTTGAACACCACTTGTTTCAGGTGTCATTTTTAGTTCCTATCTAAATAAATGTGTGATGGTATCCATATTTGATATTATTATCAGGGTATACTATTTGATCATGTAATTTTATGAAATGAAAAAACTATAGCATTGAAGCTATAGTGAGGTAGATCATGTTGAGTGTGTTATTACAGGTATGACATTGATTTAATAATCAAGAAAGAATTTTTCAGTTCAAAAAAATGATATCTCAGGACCAATTTATCTAGATAGAAACACCTTCATTAAATCCATGTCCATGGAAGAAGAATGAAATTCTATTCGGTTAGGTTAATGAATAATAAATAAAGGATAGTGAAATGAAGTGTGAATACTTTTTCATGAGACATTTCAAGATAAAGAGATTATATAACACAATGTGTGTTCATAGGAATGTTTTATGTTGCTATGAATTTTCCCAATCTCATTAGGGGTCATGATGGGTTACTAGTCTCCACTATTGGTTTTTGAATAATATTCACTCCTATAAATATATGGTCCTCGAGGTTCAAGCACCTAGTGTATGGGCTGAATTTGGTGGGCATATGTCAGGTTCACACTTATCCTAAAAGTGTCATTAGAAAATATAAAAATATGGATTGTGGAAGGTTATTTTAATATTTTTCAAAATATTGGGCTGAGTTAATGGATCATTTTATCATGTAATATATCTTTTATATTACATGTATGTGATAAAAATATAATTGATATTAATAAATTAGTAAAATAGTCATAAGAAATAGTTTATAGTGGGTAATAAATATCTGGGTGATGGGAGACATTTTTTGATATTTTAGATTCACACCATATAAGCAGGTAATGGGAAATAATGAATATTACTATTCACTAACAATGGTTGATAGGTTCTCCCTATTTTCCCTCGTTCTAGATAGAGAAGTAGATGATATGAGAATCTTATCCGTGTTCTTCTTCACGGGTCGATGTATTATCATTGTGGTGTTGGTCATCACATCAAAGGATTCATTTAATCATTTTGATAACACCCAAAATTTAAATATCATTTTTCCCTAACACATTTAAATAACATGTGCACTTTTATGAGGGATATGAAATTGGTTCCTTTGATAAATGGTATAAGGAAAAAACATTAATGAACATAACCAAATATCCATATAAATGTATTTACATATTTTTTTCTTGATAAAAAACTACTTGAGATCATCCTGCCTTTATCAGGGCATAGATCATCGAAGAAAATGAATTTTTATTGATACCATAATGAAATTTGTAAATAATTATCTCATTTTATTCCGTTTCCCTAGTAAAATCAATTATTATCAAAGTTATCATATTATTTTTTAACTAAGAAAAATTATGTTAGCAATAAATATATGTGGAGGGCATACATATGGTTTGAACATTGTTGATGAAGATTCAATCCAACATTATACAATGAAGTTCCAGTCATTTAGATATTTGAATAGTATTTTAATCATTGTTTGAATGTATAATTTTAAGAATTTATATATATATATATAATATTATCCTAGAGACTATCATCATAAGTGTTTTTGGAAAATCCCAAATTCCAGTTAGATCATCTATGATTGGAATAATATTTTCCTAAAATTATAATTTGTCATGCATGTGGAAAAATTAATTTTATTAATTTTGTTAAAAATATTCAATGGGTGTGCTCATACTATAAAAAAATTGTTTTTTAAAAATCTATGGGGGGTGTGAGGTAAATAAATAAAAAACCTAAAAAACCATGTGGTGGTTCTTGTTAGCACATGAAACCATAAAAAAATAAAAGTATAAAGGTGGTGGATATATTTTCACACAATAAGACAATGAAAAAAATGTTTTTAAGTAGAGTAGATACCTGAATCACCCACCTAGCTACATGTCCCTCATCGACCACGTCTTCCACCAGTTGTCACTGGATTATCGGCCTCCTCGAATAGAAACTGCACAAAATACACCATCACTGCCCTAGTAAAAAATTACCTATCCATAATCCACCACCATTCATTACATATCCAGTGAACACTCCCATATAGACTTCCTTTAAAATACCACTCACAATTTCTACCCCCATCTTATAGCTCAGGACATCCACCTCCTCCACTGGATCTCAGTGCCAACTATTCCCTTTCGAGTAGAACCCAATGCACCAGAACCTCACCCTCATGTTGCACCTATGAGGCCTCTTGTTCATCGAATGACCTCCCTTGTGAGGCCAAACTACCAATTCCTATTCCTACATGTTGTCTTCTTTCTAGCCAGATGAGCTGTTATCTCTCCCGGGACATTGTCAACTGACCCCCTTTTGAAACTAACCTTGAGACCACCACCATACCGCTTATAGACCCACCATGGTTTATTATTATTGGCTGACACACTGTTATGTTGTGTCATCCCAACCAGGGCTAGTGTGTTTCTTGGCTCTCCCAACCAACCCGACCCATTTCGGTGCAAGATTTTTCATACAACCCATTTCAGGGTTTTATGGCCAAGTGGACACTAAGAATATTTGAATGTTTCAAAAAAAATTAATTTCTTATGAAATTAACTAAAAAAATTTTTGGAATAAAATTAATATATTATTTGTGATCAGGAGGAAATTTTTATTTGAATTAAAATTAAAATTAATTAATTTAATTCATTTAAATCCATCAACACAAATATATAACAATTTAGTTTTTATCACACAATATATTAATGTACAAACAAATCATGAGCATTGAACATACAATATATGTCTAAAATTTATTTTATTCAATTATTTATTGTAATAGAAGTTCATTTATATAATAATTAAATTTATTTTGATGGCCTACACATTCTCTTTACTCTCTTAAAATGTATAAGGGCATATATGTCCATGAGATCCATATTGAATGTGTATTACACATTTCTAATACCCCCTCACCTATGTGATAGTATTTATGTATTATGATTAAGATGGTATAATGTATTAATAACACTTATATTATTCATTATTCTAGATGAGATGGTGATACATTGGACCGAGGTGTGAGTTATGATATGAGTTAGATATGACTTATGTATTTCCCCCTAGGGTTACAATTGATCCATTGAGGGTAATTTAATTATCCAATAGTAAATAATAAATATTATTCATGGTATTTATTTAATTTATCAATCATTTATCACTTTATGGGGTTTTCATGTTTACATGATAATATAAAATAGTAAACTAAATGCATATAATAAAACAAAATAAGATGTGATGAGTGTTTTACCATTTACTGCATAGTCAGTTGTGAGTGAAATCACATAGCATGTTCATATCATAAAGAAAATTATTTCATTTATTGAAAAATAATAAAAATACTAAAATATATAATATGTGGTAAATCCTTCCATATTTTGAATTTACTCAAACGTAGGTGTATGGGGTGATCGCCATCTCTAGTTGTGGGTGTCTCATACTACTAGGGAGATCTTTTGAAAGATATGGGTTGAAATAACTAAATATGGGAGTAAATATGTATCCAAAGTTTTCATTTTGTGTACTTATAGTAAAATCATTGAGTAAATCAATGTGTCGATTTTTAGATGTTTGGAATTCACTCAACAGTTCAACGATCCATGAGTTAATGTGGCTGTCCAGTCAAACTCCTACCTCAAAACTCTCTAAGTAGTATTGTAGCCATATATTAGAATATAAAGGGAGGTTACAATGATCCTTTCTACTAGAGTAGTCTATCCACTGAGTATTTTAAATCTAGTTATGAGTGATACTAGGGTGAAAGAAAATAGTGGGATACATCTAATGATTTAAATAATCATTACTATTGAATCAGTAATCTAGATAAATGTACTAATATGCTAGTTCATATATTTTAGATTAATGGAAAGTAATATAAAATGTGTACTATGAATAATTTTGGATAGAGAAATGTCCTTTAGAAACAAGTTTCTATAAACCATTACCAGTTCTTGCACAAAGTACTATGATATAGGAAATTAATGGTTTTAGAGTGAACATTACCAAATGAGCTAACATTGGATGAAAGGATGTGAAATATTATTATAGGAGACTCATGTATCCTATATTTTATGCTCAAATCAGAATTTCATCACTATTTTCCAATGATTTGTCAATATATCATCGGTAGATAGATGATATCACATGTTGTCTCATCCCTGAGAAATCTATGTAGATAAATTGATGCGATATATGAATGGATGATAATTACACTAAATACTTGTAAATCAAAATATGGAACAATTTATTGAAATAAATCCCATTCTTATATCTTTATAACCTAACCCACAATATATTCATTTATGAAAATATATTAAAGAGGAGATTCAATGGAAGAATAAAGTTCATTATGGGTCGTGGGTTTGAATATATTTTTCTTGTTGGAGACTAGCCCAAAATCAATCCAATAATTGGAATGGAGTAGTGGTTATCCCTCCCATAGTTCTATAAGATGGTCTTTTGGGTATCACAAAATCATCTATTACATACTTCCATCATAAAGAGGTGAGATCGTTGAATCCTAGCCCGAGTTTTTACAACATGTTTCCCCCCTTGAGAAGTGATTTGGATGGATTCAAGATGACAATATAGATCTTAAGAGCAGTAGGGATGAACCATTCTATTGTATCACCTTATTCTATGGAATCTATCAAGGTTGATGGTGATGTAAAAGGGATGGATGGTGATTTAAATGTTGTTAGATATGTCGTCTCTACCCGAAGGGACAATCTAAACCATTGTTCCTTGTTATAAGATTCACATTGGTTGAATGTTATAGATCTTATGGTTTGGGGGTCTTTTGGCACACGGGATCCCTAAAGACCAATTCAACTTCAAAATGGTTCCAACTTATTGAATTGAAATTTAGAAGATTCTATTGAAAATGATGGTTGGAAAAATATGATTCCTCAATGGAAAATAAAGAATTTTGAGTCAAGGGCCTAGGGGGACTCTGAGATGGGTGTCCAAGAATCAAAATCTCAAAAAAAAATCATAATATGAGAAGAATCATCATGAGAAGATGAATGTGGGTTCTGGCCGAAACAATGGGAAGAATGGAAATACTTTTTCCAGAAATTTTCCAATCAATAAAACGGAAAAAAATCACGTAATTCAAATACCACTACAACCTTTTGATTCCCATAGTCACTAGATCAGTTGGAAAACTAAATAAAATTTAGGGAGATGCAAGGTTGGATATAGGATTGGTCCAATAATATAGAATTATAGGTGTTCTAGAAACCCCTTTAGGCGAAAAGGTTGAGGTATCTTGTGATAAGGTTGAGGAGACTAATGTTGTAACGTTAGAGGATCTTGAATGGTTATTGGAACCGGAGGCCTCTATTGGTGACTAGAAGGATGAAGGAAAGGAAAATATCAACTTAAATATTCTCCTACATTATAACAAAGAGATAACATTTGAATATTTCTAATATAAATGTTTTAAAGGTGAATGCTGATAGAATGTATGATATATCTATTCAAGTGGATCTTAATGAATAGAAAACAAATGGGATCAAGAAACATGATCAAATATTTCAAAGAGAAATTAATGATGGGATAATAATCTTGGAGGAATATATTTAGACCTAGGGAAAGATGACCTACCACTTTTAGGATCTCATCAGCGATGATCTAGAAATGAAGATAACCTTTATCACATAAAGTTTACATAGGGTGATTGATTCAAACCAATTAAATATTTCTTGGAATATCTTGGTAATTTCTTATGTTTTCTGAAACTCGGTGTTGCAAGTTATCTTTTTGTGGTCTCACTTTCCCATAAAACTATTTTCTAATATAAAATTTTTAAATTTTTAGTCAAAAGGTAATTTTTTTCCATTCCTGGAGCTAAGTATATGGAATATTAGATGAAAATAATTTAAGTAGAAGCAAGTAGATGATTCTACTTATTGTATATTCATCATGTATTGGATGTTTTTATCATACTCCCTGGGTATTAAATACATTATTACATTGACATTTGTGTATTTAAATATAGTAACCAAGTTAGAAATTAAATTTTTCTATAACTAAGGTGAATTATCTATGTGGTTGAGAAAGGGTGACTCCCATGTTAATAGTGAGATGTACACAATTTATCATTGAAAATATTGATGATTATATTTGAAATTTTATTATAAATTAAAAAAACATTCATCTCATGTTCCCGTTGGACATAAGGAGACATTATTCCATTTTATAATGAATGTTCTTTATGAAATATTATATTCAACTAATAGTTCAACAATTCATCAATCATTGGAAATAACTGATGAAAATATAATGCAAGACTCTATTATACCCATTTCCGTGAAGTTAATTCTTTGTATTTTTAAACTAAATGTAAATTTTAAGGATATACACAGAATTTTTTTAGACTCTCTAAATACCTTAGGTATTATTTATATATATACTTATTTATTTTTGGACAAATAAACCCTTACAAATAAATGTTAGTCACAAATATTTGGGAGGTAATGTAGCTATAGAGTGTGACCAATTCAAAAGCTATACTAGTTATAAATAAACTTCATAAGATTCCATTAAGAGTTTTATAGAATGTTAATGTGAATTATGCCATATTCAGGTTTAGATGATATGAGTTTTGTTGGGACCATGTGTCGATTAATATCTTGACTAAGAATTCATTGATCACAAAACGTAGAGTAGATTCATTTGTGAACAAAAATTTCCTTATACACATCAATATTATGATGTTAGTATGGATAATCGATCAGGTGTATTACAAAAAAAACATTAATAATTAAAATATAGCATGAAGTAAATCCTAAACACACATTTCCCTTCACACATAAATATCATGATTTAATAAAATGAGTATCAAATTTAAGAATCATATAAATTGAAGAAACATCCATTTTTTCATGACATGATCCATAGATAATAGTTTTATCCCATATTTGTACACAAACTATAATGAAATATGGATATCATTTGAGTTATAGTATGATATATATCCATAATTTCATAATCTATGAATATAAATTCAAAAAATAATTTATAGAATAACCAAACTTTCATCAAGAAAAAAACAATGTGCATCTAATGTAATTATCCTGGGTTTTTATAAATGATATTATAGATATATACAAGATAGAAAAGTGATAGTCAATGTAATAGCATGTATTTCTATAATAGGGTGGACATATCTATTTAATATAGTGAGTGGAATATTGTATCAGATTTTTTCAATGATAGAGAAGAATAAATAGTTTTCATAGGAACAAGTTCCACAAGAATTTCTAAAATGGAAAGTTCCACCAACACATACTATGTAGAAAGAATATATCCATATCAAAATGAATTATAATTTGATAATCGATTTCATCTATAAATGATAAGGTGATTATTATTTCAAATACTTTAGTGGATATTTATGTGAGACTATGCATGGGTGGTACAAGAAATTTACCAATATGGATCGATTGGTAATATGAATTCATTATGCCAAAATTCATTAGAATTTTACTTATCATAGATACTTTCTATGATCATTAATTATAAATTTGATGTCAAAAACAAAAATATTTTATGGCATATATATGACATAATACTAAATGGTTTTTGACACTATAAGATGCCAATATGGGGTGCATGTTACCAAGATCTAGTTTTGGATTAATGTAAAATTGGAATGAATTTCTCTGTTTAAAAACAATAGGTTCATGGTAAAATCACATATTTTCAAGTAAAATTAGTTAGATAACATATGGAAAAAAACTAGTAGTCTTATGATTTTTTAAGAACGTAATGAATTTAACTATCTAGATATTGACTTAAATTAGAAACCTATATTCTACAGAACAAGATCTACTGAGGTAGATCTAAAAAATTATTAGAGCCAGTCAAAAGTACATTTACTAAGAAGGTATAGGAAAATTTATGTTGGAATAATTCATTAGAAAATTGATTCCAATTTCACATAGAATAAATATCTATAAGAAGATACTTATAGGACATAAGTGGAGATTAATGTGGTGAGTTTAAATCCATACACTTATATGATGGGTAAATCACATTTTTCATGCTATGTACTAAATGTGATATGTCAAAAATATTCTCTATAGTAGGAAAATATCAGTATAATCCAGGGTAACTACACATTATGTAGTTAGAACAATCCAATTATACTTGAGAGATTTCATAAGATATGTTCCTTGTAATTGGAGAGGATGGGACACTAGTTTATGGGTAAAACCAATTTTCTTTCTGGATAAGCATGTTGTAATATCGTATTTTGGATAAGGCAATAAGAATGAGAGTCTCATTCAAGCCAATGGTATCAATATATTAAAATAAAAAGTGGGTTTAGACTTTTAATATAGATAAAGAAGTGGTTTAAAAATACACAATGATTTTTTCAAATTATGGGAATCACCCCTAGTAAGAATTTTTTTAGCATAATGTAAATTATGATAATTCAACTACTGAAAATAGCCAATATGTCAAGTTTATATTGTGGATAAAAGAATATACTTGGGGATATAACTTCTTTAGGGGTATTATTCAAGGATATTAATTCATGGATAACAGAATTTCCACACAAAATAGATGTGTAGACCCTACGAGTGAAGATATAACTCAGAATAAGCATGATCTTATCATATAAGAGCTAACAAGGTTCGTTAACAAGTTGGATCTAGTGTATGTGGGTGTGTATTAATAGTGGGGTTCGTAGACCCAACTAAACAATACATTTTAGTTACCACAACATTTATATAGTGAGTTATGCATGATATAAATTTAAAATAATAGTTTTTATATTTCAATGTCCACTATTTAAATGGAAAATTCCATAGATTACTTATCACATTTAATGATTATAGCTATTCCAGGGCTATGATGAGAACCTCATAGTAGTATGATATTATTCATAAAAATTTGTTATATGATCTTGATAAATTATACTAACTAGAAACATATGATGTATGACTATCCATTATTGGGGGTTTATAATCATTTAGACTCCGTCTCTTCATGTTCACTCTTAGTGATCTTAGGAAGTTGGTATAATGAGGATTGATTTGCCTATAGGAACACCACATGTTTCAGGAGTCATTTGTATTTCCTATTTATAGACATGTGTAATTGTCTCTTGAATTGTGATTATTATCAATGGATACTAATGGACCAAGTAATTTTATGTACGGAAAAAATATTCAATCAAAGTCAAAGAAAAATAGCTTGTGTTGGGTGCATCATTAGAGTTATGACATTTATTGAATATCAATAAAGAGTTTTTCTCTTCTAAATGGAAATTATATATTGGGCTACGTTGATCAAGATGGAACTAAATTCACTAAATCTATGGTTATGGTAGAAAAAAGGAAAGTTCATCCAGTTAGTTCAATTAATAATAAAGAAAAAAAGATGATGACCCAAAGATTGAATCATGATTTATGAGAAATCATGACATAAATAGTTTATATTACATGGAGTGTGTTTATAAGAAAGGTTTTCATTTCTATGCATATTCCTTATCTCTTTAGGGTCTTTTATAGTTTTATAGACACTACTCTTGGTTTTTAATAGTAGTCACTGCTATCACGATATGGTCATAGAGGGTTAAACCCTTACCATGTTCAAAATTATGCCCTATTCTAATGAATAGGAGTACATAACATGGTGGGAATCATACCAGGGTCTGAGATATATCCAATGATATATGATCTACAAGGAAAAAATAAATTTAAATTATTATAGATTATAATCATTCATATTTTATTTATTTATTAAATGTTTTATAAGTATTAAAGTAAATACAAGTAAAATATTATATTAATGAATATTATAAGAATATTCAATGTTCTTTTAATATTTTCCTCTCTATCGAATATTGTTCACATGTCATTTTTAACATTTAATATATTTATTATATTATGATTAAGTTATAAAATTATATATGATATTAATCACTCAGTAAAGTTGTTATAAAATTTTGTTTATAGTGGGTAATAAATATCCATAGGTTGGGATCCATTTTTTGGAATTCTATAAAATCAATATATAAGGAGGTAATGGGATCTCCTGAAAATGACCATTCATTTGACAACAATTGAGAGCCTCTTTATCTTCTCTAACTTCTTATAGATAGAAGCATATTATATATGATTATGATCCAAGTTCTTATTAATGGATTAATGGGATATCACTATGGTGATTTTCAAGATGTTGAAGGCATCCTTTCATCATTTCATCAAAGCATAACCTATAGAAGAAGAAACAAATTTCATAATAATTTTATCATGGTATAACTCGTGGAAGAGAAATGAGTTTCATAAACATCGTTCCATCATAAAAATAAAACAAAAAGAGAAATAATAATAATGGTATCCATGGATAATATATCCCATAAGGCATATGTTTCATCAATGACTGTCATTTTTTATGGAAAATGATTTTGATCGATCTTTTAAAAAATTTCTTAAGAAAAATATCCTTTCCTATTTGAAAAAATAATTTTTTACACATAAAATTTTGAAAATATTTTTATTTGAAAATAAAATTTAAAGAATATAAATAATATTCAAACAATATAATGGTTTCGATGATAGAAAGTTTTGTTCATGCTCTACTTGTTAAAATAAATATTTATTTAACATTTTTTGGTAAAATACAAGCATGAATTATTTGGAAAATGACATAAATATTCCATTAATTTTTTTTATAAAAATTTAAAAATGGGTAAATTTTTATTTGAAAAATAATAGAATAATATTATTTTGAATTTTTGTATAATGAATGGTTTTGGAAGAAAATATATTTATGTCCGAAGAGAGAAATAAATTAAGATTTTCTTAAAAACATTTTCCCAATTATTTTAATTACCTAAGAGTGAAAAAATTTAATATTACATGAATATATCATTAATAAATATGGGAGATGAAAATTAATAAGTTTCTTGAGATATGGATCATAATATTTTATCATAAAAAACATGATCATAAATAATCCCGATAAACGATGAGATTGTAACATAAAATAATTATCACTTTGGTACCATTGAATCATAAGCCCAATGAAGGAATAACATAGAATGGAACTTAAAATATCACAAGGATAAATAAATTCATTATATTACAAGTTAAATGGGTGGTATATACACATCATGGAAGAATTAATGTGTATAATATAATGTATATCTCAAAGAAGGTAAATTGAGACAAAAAAACCTTACCAATTTGGTTACTTTTGAATTGTAACCCCCGTGAAAGAGATATACTTAAATGGATATATAACTCCAAATAATTTTGTGGTGAATCATAATAAAATAAATTCATGTGTAGTATTCGCACAACATAAAATAAATATGTGGTGAATTTTCTTATGTCTTCTAAAAATAAAAGAGAGATTAGAAATCCCTTACCTTAAGTCTTGACTTCCTTCATACATGTTCAAAACTCTTAAATAATAAATATAAGTTTCTTATACATATATTTTAGTAATATGTATATATATATATATCATACCATCTATTATTTTATTATGACCTTTTATTACCTGTTTATTAACAATTCCATGTTAATATTACGTTTTGGGTAATAACCGCTTTGCTTTTCATATATGTTTTGATCTGTTATTTTTAGTACTCTTACTTTGATAATGATTAAATAATCATAATAAGGTTAAAAATGATATATATATAATATATATTTAATATATATATATATATTAATCCATAAAATTTAGTGATAAAAAATGAAATACACCATTCTTGAAGACGATATGCCTTACAAACATATAAACGTTGTTTCCATTTTTTATAGGATTGAAATAAAGAAATTTAAATAATATATTACCATTTTATAAATTTTTTATGAAATATATATAGAATGTGTTCATTAAGACCTTCCTTAATACCATCTATGTAAAGAGTGAACGAATCACATCGTTTCATGAGGCAGTACTCTTCCATAAACATGAGCAACATTAATGTATTCCAAAAAAGTGGAAGGTATGAAGTTATTAGTGATTTAATAATTAAATAAGTATAATAATATCAAAAATATAATATATAAACATTTAATACATCATTATAATCAACCTTGAGAAGTTGTAATGAAAAAATGAATGGCATCCGTTCCTGAGGCAATAATTTATGGTACACATGAACGATGATTTTGTAACTCATTTGATGAAAGTTGAGGTGGTTATAGGTAATGAAATTAACATAAAAAAATATATGTATATGCAAGGTACTGATTTTATTATATAATAATTGTATAATAATAATTTAAGGTGGTGGAAGGAGAAATAAAACATAATTTCTCCTTGATGAACTATAACTCTTCTTCGTGTATCCTCCTTAGGTTTACACCAAAAGCCTTCCTAGGTTGGATTTTTGAACAAATTAAGGATTCTAAGATTATTGGATAGAATTTGGTAAGGTATTTGGCTAGTTATTATAAAAAAATGGTTTCAATCTTTGGAGAAGAGAACATAGGTGGTTTCCTTTTATAAATGAGCTGAGTGGCACACTTATAATGTTTTGAAATGAAAAAGTGTAACCACGTTTTTAAAATAAAAAAAGGATAAAAAATGAATCAAATTAAAATATTAGAAATTATATGGTCTAAATATTTCCTTAAAATATATTTTATACAACCTTATATGTAATTTTAACCCTTATCTTCTTAGTTTAACCCATCGTAAACTGATTTATACCTTAACCGTGTGATTTTTTTTTACTATTTTTACTATTCATTTTCGTAGAAAATTTTGTTCAATTTATTATATATTATAAATTATTATTATTATAAATATGGAATAAATATTTCTAAATTCCATTCACATAAGTTTAAAATTTTAATTTAAAATTAATCCCACAGAAGTGATGAGAAAGCGAGTTTTTAAAGAGAAAATGTTCAAAAGTATACAAAGTTTTTATTTTAAATTCAATTTGAAATTGATTAAAAACAAATAAATTGGATTAAAGGATGTATAATTTAACTAATTTTATTTAAAATAAATTTTCAATATAATTTAACTTTATAAATAAATTAAATGAAAATACAGTTTTAAATTAAAATGTAGTTTTAAATTAAAATTCAGTATTTTTCAATATTAATAAAAAAATATAACTTTCCAGAAAAATCATAAGAATTATCCCTAAGATAATTTTGACATGTTGAATTTTAAAAATGAAGTTTATTTTATCAAATTAATTTTATAAAAGTGTGAAATTGTTTTTTATTAATCTTCAAAAAAAATTAAAATCATTTTTTTTGAAAATAGTTTTTTCAAAACATGTAGATTAAGAAATTTTTATGCAAAAATGTTTCCTTTATATAAAACCATTATACATAATATTTTAAAATAATTTATTACTATTCATCTTTCTATGTTTAACGGATTTGTTATAACAGCCATGTTTGAATAAAAATATTAATAGTATGTCATTGTTTTGTTAAAACATAGTGTTTTGTACAATACAGCTAACTTAGTGTTATATGTAGTGTAAGATTAACTTGTTGTTTCATATAACATAATCTATCAAGTAAATTTAATTTATTTGAAATAAAATCAAAGGACTCATCATGTTACATTTGACCCCCCTTAAAATAAATTTCTCCCTCAGAATTCTTTATTCTGATACAAGAAAATGAGGATACCTCTACCACATAATATCATCAAGTTCCTAAGTAACTTCACAAAACTCGTGGTTTCAACACAAAAATTTGACCATTTGAGTGTTTTTATTTCAAATAAATTTCTCTATATGATCTATAATCTTCACTAGTTTTACCTTATAATAAAAACGTACTCCAATGGTATGGAATTTTTGTTCAGTAAATATGAAGAGTCGGGTATATAATTCATCAGGAGAGATACAAGGAACACATCATAGAGTTGAGAGAGGTTTAGAAGAACGACTAGTTAATAGGATTCCATCCCGATATGACCAAGAATTTTAAAGGGAGCTATATACCTATGGATCAGTTTCCCTTTCTTTTTGAATCTCATAACCTTATTCCAAATAGAATTTATTATAAACACCTTGCTTCCAATATAAAATTATAGATAGCACTGATAATTATCAGCATAAATTTTATACTAAATCTGAGCCACCTTGATGTTTTTTTAATTTAATTTAATATTTTGATCCATTTTTTAACTATATAAAGTCCCAATATCTTTTTTTTCCATCTTCATTCCATCACATTAAATTTCTATATTTCATTCCATAGAGGGATTCATAAGGATTCATTTTAATGCATGAGTTAAATATATTATTGTAAGAAAACTCAACTAGAGGATGGTGTTGTTCCCAACGACATTTGAAATCCAAAGAAGAATACCTCTACATATAGTCATGTTTTTGAATTATTCTATCAGAATTAACAATTTTTTAGGATGATAAGTAGTGATGAAACTTACCACTATATCAAGATCTGACTAACGACTTCTTTGGAACATCGATGTAACCTTGAATACTTATCAAACACAAAGAAATGTAGTTCTCCATGCAACCTTATGGATTAATTAATGAATAACCTATAAATCTGATCTCGATATAATTATTCAATTATTGATATGAAGTGTGTGACTTAGTAATGAGATTGACTAAAACCTATATAGATTGATGCCGTTTAGTTTTTTTGGGGAGTCCAATGAAAAAATCCATGGTGATGTTTTCCCATTTCCATTATGGTATGGATAATGGATGTAACATACTCTTAGAATTATTTATTTTATACACAACTTAATGAAATAACACGATCTAAGATAAAAAATCTACAATATCTCTCTTCATGCCATCACACTAGAAGTACTCTTTCAAATAATTATACATATTCTAATTTCTGGAATGAATAAGGAATAAAGAACTATGGTATTCCTATAAAAAATCTGTTTTCAAAACAGGTAGAGACGGAACACATACACGATTCTTGAACCTTATCATTACATAATGATCAAGTTTAAACTTTGGAACATTTCTAAACATCTTTTGAAGTTATAAATTTTCTTTTTTAACTTCTTTAATATTCAGTTGGAAAAATAGTTGAAAATTCAATTGACCAAGATTATATTTTCCACTTCCTTTCATATTTCTAGATCCATCCTTTATAAATCCATAAATATTGCATCTTTTTTCATCCTCATCATGGATAATCTTGCATGATCCTTTTAACTCAAATCATTTTCCACCTTGTTTGTTTCCCATGGTAGTAATGTATTGAGTAGTCATAATCTTTAAATAGATCTAACCATCTTATTCGGTTCATATTAAACACCTTATATGTGAATATATACTTTAATCTTTTATTATCAGTATATATATCACAACTTTCTCCATAAATATCATTCCTCCATATCTTTAATGAAAAAATTACCACAGATAACTCCAAATCATGAGTTGGTTAATTTTTCTCTCGAATCTTTAATTTTCATGAGGCATAAGATATAACAATGAAATTATTCATAATGAGACCTCTCAATCCCTTCTTGGATGCGTCACTATAGATTAAAAACTCTTCTCTGCTATAGGATGATATAAGAATAGGTGCACTAACTAATCTTCGCTTCAGTTCCTTGTAATTCTCTTTATATTCAACTTTTCAGAGGATCTTGGGTCCCTTCAAAGTTAACCTAGTTAGAGGATTATATAGTAATGATAAATTCTCCATAAAACTTCAATAATATATATGTAAACTAATAGAAATATAGATATCAGTCACCATGTTTGTTATGGGATAACATTCAATATCCTACATCTTTGATGGATCTACTGATAAACCCTCTCTTGAGATTATTTTACCCACAAATGAAGCCTTTTGCAGAAAAAATTCAAACTTTGAAAATTCTTCATATATTTTCTCCTTCCTTAGGTTATTCACTAAAATTTTATAGTGATATTTATGGTCTTCCTTGGTCTTTTATTAGATAATAATATCATCTATAAAGACTACCAAAAACTAATCAAGGTAATCTCTAAGGACTCTATTCATTAAATCCATGAATATAATGGGGAAATTAGCAAGACTGAATGGCATCAATATATATTCATAGTGAAAATAACTTATTTGGAATGTTATCTTGGGTTTATCCTCCTTTTATACCCCCATTTGAAGATTTGCATAATCAACGTTAATCACGAAAAAGTATTGACCATTACGTAGTTAATCAAACAACTCATTAATATGGGGAAGAGGATACTTGTTCTTAATTGTGATCTTTATTATCTCTTGATAATCAATGAAAAGTTTCATTGATCCATATTTATTTTTAAATAAAATAATAGGTGTACCCCAAGGTGACACAATTGGTTGAATGAATCCATTTTCATGGTTTTGATGATGTTCCTTATTTATTTTATACAAGTCAATCGGGGCCACTCTATTGGGAGTCTTCAAAATTTGTGAGGCACAAGTATGAGTTCTATTGAGATGTCAAATTCATGTTTTGGTGTAAGGCTAGTAATCTCTTATATAAAGAAATTAAAAAATTCCCACACAATAAGAATGTCATTGATATCAATTTTTTTGCCAACCATTTGAGATAAAAACCCATTCTAAATGTGAATTATGTCCTATAAAATGGATTTGATCTCCATCGGATGTCCATACATATATTCACATTGTTGTTAGATAATAGTTTACTTTGTAATATCAAATGTGACTTCCCTTCCTCAAAAATTAATGAGATATTTATATAGATAAATTCAATCCATTCTCAAGATAACATCAGATTCAACCAGAGGATGAATGACAAGATTTGCAGGAAGCACATTCCTACCAACTTCAACCAGAGAGTAATTATAGACTTGAGATACGATCATCATACCATTAGGGTTTTCACTACTAATTACATATCTAATTATTTGGGTGGCATATTTATACCCTTATAAAATTTATTAGATACGAATGCATGGGTAGATCTAGAGTCATGTAAGACATTAGTGGTTCTAGACTGGATGGTAAATGTACCTTTCGCCACATAATTATCACACCCATTATAAAAAAATTTGATCAAATGATATTTTATTTTGAATATTGTCTTAATAGGTTTTTTATATCAATCATCATCATTAGCCTTTATATTTAGTCATTATTTAAAATAATTCCCATAATCTTTTCATTTGAAACACTTGAGTGTGGGTGGTACATTCTATGAAGATTTATCTATATTTATATCATTATCTAACTTCTTCCCATCACTTTAGTAATAAATTTCATGATGACCTTCCCTTCCACACTTAAAACATTTACTAGTCCCCTTAAGTTAATTTCCTCCATGCTTCTTCCCATACTTTGAGCATAAAGGAAAGATCATCTTCTTCTATCTAAGATTCTTATATTTTCCTTCGTATACCATTATCCTCTTCTTATAAAAATCATGATATTGATACTTAACTTTAACATCTATTTACACATTTATAGTAGAACAAAAAAATATATTCATAGTTACTGTAGTCTCTTATGGATAACACCTTTTAGAGGGTTGGTTTTAAGCCACTAAATATTCGATCAACCTTAATTTTTGGTTGAATGATAATACGAGAAATGTACCTCACAAGTCATGTAAAATGTTCCTCATAAGTACCAATAGATTCATCATCATTTTGATTTATCTCAAGGAACTCCTTCTATATCTTTGTATGAAGAATATAAATAATGTAATTATTGTAAAAATAAGTTGTTAAATTCATCCCTATCAATGGAGTCAATTTCGTTATGTTGTACTGTATTATTGATAAGATTACACCATTGATCTGCTTCACCTTCCAAAAAGTAGATATCCAATATTAAATTTTCATATTGTGAACACTAGAGAACAAAAAATATCTTTTTAGTGGTGCTAATCCATTATATAGAAACCAGTGGATTAGAAGACCCATTGAAAGATGGTGGAAGTTGACTCATAAAGGGCACAAAATAATGTCGTTCCCTCCTTTGTTTGTTGGTATTTCCAAAATGATTCATATCATGGGAAAGTTTTTTTAGAATAGTAATGAGATTATTCATTCAATATCCCATTACATTTAGATGCTTAGGAGTACAATCATTGAATTTTTTTCACACTCAGCATTAACACAGTTCCTTCAGGTTCCATCTATTGACTAAAACCAATAAACATAGTGTAAGAAACAATAATCATAATAGGGAACCACATAATCATGAAAAATCATTTAGAGAATTAATAAATAATAACACATTCTCTAATAAATGATGCCTTAAGTTTTTCCAAGTTCATTCATGATCATCATCTATCTAAACATTTCATGATGTATTATAAAGAGTTCGTGAATTTCCAAAACATATCCCCCAATATTTTCAACCCAAGTGTGAAAAAAGGCTAGTTTTCACACACGATATATTGATCAAGTGCGTATAAATGTACCATTTTCAGAGTGATTACCCCTAGGTACCTCTATATTAGATCCACATCCACTTGTAGTATCCATACATTGACGTAATTTTGTGGAAACCACTCACTCTATCATTTAACAAAATTCCAAATCATTTTCCTGTAATATGAATCATCCTTAAACCCATCCTTAGACATTTCATTAGGGTTATCACTAAAGTTTTATCATCCTAGTTTCCAATGGTTATATAGACCTATCCTCTGATTCCAACTATAGTGACAAGGGCCTATCAGACATAGAGATTACATCATTTTTTATGAATATTCATTTCATTACACAAACACATGCCTAAGGACTGTAATAGTTTAGTGTCCTTATAAACTTGGAAACATAAAAAAATGATCTATAATTAGACTAAATAATCCCCTAATATGATCTTCATAACTAGATACCTTCTCAAATATATCATACATACTAAATTTCTTCATAATTAAAGGAAAGGAAGCATAAGAAAGGGTGAGCTTAGATGCTCAAAAATGGCAAATAAGGGAGATACGTAGGTATAACTTGAGTGTAAGGATATGAGAACATTAGAATAAGATTTTAAATCCATTCCCAACACATCAAAGATCATAATATTAAGTCTTGAAATAAATATTGGTAGTTCATAAGACATGAATCTTAAGGGAATCAAAGAACATGATCCCTGAGAACAAAGAATTGGTATAATACATAGTTTTTTGGAATACAAATAACAATATAAAGTCATTTCCATATTAGTAAAGGTTAATTTATAAGGTTTTGATAGTGCAATGATTTCACTCACCGAACAATTGTACTAGTCAAGGTTCACTATCAAAACAATCATAACGGACAAAGTACCTTACTGGACCAGGTTTACTTCTCATTCCAACCCTATCTATCTCATGAGATATAAATCATTAACTAATGCATTGGAGGTAGATATAATTCCCACCTATCTCATAATGAAAACCATATATATATATGTTCCAAAATATCATAAGGAATTCATTATATAATAACCCCTGAAATGAAATGGTTTTCATAAACATTTCATTATATCATAACCAGTATAAAACTTATGTGTTTCATAATTATTTCATTATTTAGTTATAGAATAATCCACAGAAAAAGAAGTGGGTTTAATAATAATTTCATCATGGTATAACCCATGGAATAGAAAAGTGTTTCATAAGAATCATTTTATCAGAAAAATAAACCATTCAACGAAATAATAAGAATGGTATCCTTAGATTATATCCATATTAAGGAATATTTAACATCAATTGGTCTCATATTAGTTTTAAAATTATATTGATTGATAATTTAATACATTTCACGAGTAGAAAACCCTTTCTTATTTGAAAAAATAATTTTTTAAATGCAATTTTTTTGAAAATATATTTTTTTGAAAATAGATTTGAAAACTTATAAAGGAATATTCAAAGAAATTAATGGTCATGAAGATGTAAAGTTTCATTCATTTATTACATGTTTGAACAATGTCTCCTTTCACATTTTTGGTAAAATCCAAGAAATCAATTTCTGGAAAATGTCATGATGATTATTTTCAAATTTTTTATAGAAAGTAAAACACGAGTAAAAATCTATTTTAAAAATCATTAGAGAATAAAGCATAATTGAATAAATTTTTAGAAATCATGGTTTTTTAAAAATTTATACTTTCGATCGAAGAGATAAATAAAGGCGAATTTTATTAAATAAATTTTCTCAATTATTTTAAGTACAATATAGTGGAAAATGGACATATTTCATGAAAATTTCATGAATAACCAGAGGAGAAGAAAATTCAGGAGTTTATTTGGAGGATGATCCTAATATGTTATCATTGGATTCATAATAATAAATAATATTGATAAATGATGATATTGTAGCATAAAATCATTACTAAATTTGTAACATTGAATTATAAGCCACATAATGGAATAAAAAAATGGAACATAAAATATCATGAGGATATATAAATTTATGTTATTATATATTAAAGGGGATATATATACACCTCATGAAATAATATATGTGCCCAGTATAATGTACATCTCAAAGAAGATAAATTGAGACAGAAATCCTTTACCATTTGGTAAACTTTCTACTGTAAAGCCCATGAAAAAGGGATCCTAAAATGGATATACTTTTCACAATAATTTTTATTTGAAGATTCATAAAATATATTCATGTTCAGTATACACACCATGTAAAATAAATAGGTTGTGAATTTTCATGTCTCTTAGAAATAAAAGAGAGACTATAAGTCCCTTACCCTAAATCTTGACTTCCATCGTACACATTCAACCCTCCTATATAATAAAAATAATTTTATTATAAAAATATTATATATATATATATATATCATACCTTATATTATTTTCTATTGATATTTTATTACCCATTTATTAATAATTCCATGTCAAAGTTACATTTCACGTAATAACCGCTTTTTTGTATATATTTTGATTTGTTATTTTTAATCCTATTAATTTGATCATGTTTTCATCATATATTTTTTTATTAAATTTTTATAAATATCATACATATTCATTATATATTTATTTATATTAATCCATTATATTTAGTGACAAAAAATTCAATAGACTTTTCATGGAGACGGTAGGTCATATGCATGCATGAATATTATTTCCATTTTCTTATAAGATTGAAAGAAATAAAGGTAAATTATATATTAACATTAAATAATCCTCTTTATATCATATATATCACAAATTTTTATTAAAATAATCTATAATACCATCCATGTAAAGCTTGAATGAATCACATCACTCTATGAGGTTATAGTCTGTCGTACACATGAACGATGTTATCATTTTCTCAAAAAAAGAAAATTATGAAGTTATTTTTAATATAATATTCCAAAACTATAATAAAATAATAAATATCATACATAATTATTTAATACATCCTTATAACCAATTGTGATAGGTTTTAATGAAAAAATTAATGATATCAGTTCGTGAGTTGGTAGTCTGTTGTACACACGAACAATGATTTCATAACCCATTTGATGGAAGTGGAGATGGTCTTAGATCATTAAATTAAAATAAATAATATTATTATATTTAATATTATATTTTTATTATATCTTCATGTTATAATAAAAATTTAATGTGGTGTAGGAAGCAATAAAAAAACACTCATTGATGAAATTTTCCTCTTCTTCGGGTATCCTTATTAGTTTAGCACTAAAATATTTCCTAGGATAGTTTTATTTAAAAAATAAGGATTATAGGATGACATAAGGGACGTTTTTAAGGTATATTTTCAAATGTTGTCCAAATAAAAAGGGTTTTAAGGTGTGAAAAGAGAGTATAGTGTGTGGTCTTTTATAAGTGAGGTGAGTTGCACACTTTTAATTTATTTAAAATAAAATGTATACCCATGTTTTTTACATTCCAAAAGAGTAAAAAAATTTCCAAATTAGAAAATGTTCAATGTTTTCAAAGATTTTATTTCAAAATTCAATTTGAAATAGATTCTAATAGCCCAAATTGGATTAATAGATATATAATTTAACTATTTTGTAGAAAAATAATTTAAAAAAAAATTTAACTTTTTAAATAAAATAAATGGAAAGACGATTTTCACTTAAAATTCAATATTTTCACCATTTATCAAAAAATGAAATATTTCAGATAAGTTTGAAAATTTAACCCTAAGATTATTTTTATGTGATGATTTCAAAAATTAAGTTTTTTTATCAAATAAATTTTAAAAAATTGTGAAAATCAATTTGTTTAATGTTCCCAAAAATAAATAAAAAGAATTTTTTGAGATAATGGTATTTCTGAAACATATATATTGGTTGTTTTTTTATAAATATGTGTCCTTTATATAAAACCATTATAAATAATATTTAAAAAGTAGTGATTGATATTCATCTCACAAAGTTTGATGGCTTGGTTATAACAAGGAGAACCTGGTTTTTCCTTAGTTATGAATCCTTTATATTTTGGTCTAATTGTTTTTTGGACCTAATATAGATGTCTAATGTGTTAGGGAAGTTATCAAGGGTGTACGAGGATTTCTTAGAGCCCATATCCCAATTTTAGGGGTGAAAAGGCTTGTCAAACATTTTTTTTGACTATGCGAGGCAGGTTTTATAGTTAGTTTAAACCATGTGTGTTTTGATAGTGAGCAGCAAGAGGGAACACAGTTTGACCTATCTATGAGAAATGGGTTTCATGATCGTGTGAGAATATCTGCAATTTTGATAGTGTCATTTCACATGGTTGGTGTATGGTTTCCCTAATTGTGAAACATAACCATGTGATATACTCCTTCCTACAACTTCCCACACAAAGTTTGTGCATGATTTGGAAAAATCATGAGAATGAAAATTTTGGAAAAAATTACAATTATGCCCTTAAATTATATATTTTAACAAACCCCTTCATTGTATTATTTTTCTAGTATCCAGGCTTTCCCATTTCTTCTCTTTTTTAGTTTTTCGATTCCTAATATAACTTTTGATATCTACTACACATCTGGAGTCTGAATCGACCACCATTCATCTCCTTGGATGCACACCAGTATGTTCTAAATTCATTTTTTATCTTTCATCATTCTTATTCCTATCAAATATGATATTTAAATATAGGATAATATGCCCTATTTTCAGGGTGTTTATCCTTTCTTTAGATATCTTCAAATCTAGGTTAAATTAGAGGCTGATACTGGTCAAGGATAGTCATATGAGTATGATCACTCCTCAAAATTCATCATTTAATGAATTACTATATGGGAAAGAAGATTTCATCAGGAGTCATTTGTTAAATATGTATTCTTAGAATGTAGTCATTAGAACTATGTTCAAAGAGCAATTCCATATATTTAATTCATTATCGGGGGTTACGACCACAACTTCGACCACCCCATGTAGGGTGTAGTTCATAAATGGAGTTTTAGTGTTTTGGATTGTTATGAATTGTCTGCACCATTGTTTTGGTGTTGTTGATCTTGACCATTCTAATGGTAAGAATTTATATATAAAATTCCTATTGAATTGTTAAATTTATTGTACAACATTGTTTCCACTTGACCCGGCTATGGTAAGTACTTTAATTTGATTAATCAATGTTAAATGAAATAGAAAGTATATTGTTTGTATTTGACATGGTATAGTTTATATTAAATTAAATGAATATGGTTCCTTGTCCTTAGCAGAATGTTTTCTTGTTATTAAAGGAATAGGTGAGAACCAATTAATTAAAGAGGAAATGAATTGAATGGTTGAATTCCCCTTGGCCTTGTCAAATCAATGAAAGGAAATGAATTGAAACTTCACCTTATTAAATTATATAGATATCAGTTGTATTAATTAATTAAATGAATCTAATGTAAGGTTACTAATTATGTATATGGACCTACACATACTTATAGGTGTGGTTTGACTTGATCTCACCTTAAATTCCATAGGGAATTCCTTGAGCACTTAATACTGCCATTCCGATTCAAGGATGCTAATTGGCTTGGTTAAGACCCACCTTGGAACCTGATTATTGCCTATCAGTGGATACAATATATGAAACTATAGGATCCCTCCATTACTATTACTGGATGCCTTAGATATACTCCTTGGATCCAATGTGGCTTCTATAGACATGAGGTTCCTTAGTTATATCCTTGGACCTATCCATAGCTTATCCCATTTTACCTCTCATGTATTCCTTGGAATCTATTAGATCACACTATCATGGAATACCTTAGATGATGATCCTTGTATTACACTCGTACCCCTTATTTAGGATACAATTATTAATGATTTAGAGACCCTTGATGTCTTGGTTTCCTTGGTTATTACCTTGGAACCATTTCTTTATTAATAGCTTTACAGGTTGTCTTTTAATATATTGGAACATTTACTAGTATTATCATGAGGTGAAGTTAGTGCTAGATATGACTCACATGGCTTAAATATATAAACTAGAACTTAATTAATTAGTGAGTTGGTTATATGTTCAGACACCAACCAAGGTCTGATGCTGGTACTTGGTTATTTACATTACTATACTACTTTACTTTCATATATACATGCTTTCACACTGTTTCAGTTTATATTACATGGAAAGGATGTTATAGGAACCATTGTTGGTAGCCTACTCAGATTTATCTCACGCCCTATCTGAAAACTAATGGTACCTGGGAATATTATATATATTAAGGCATGGACAAAGGGAAGTGATTTTCTTTAGACAGTTGATTTTTTTCTACTTAGGACGGAGCCGGTAGCAAATGACCGAGATGGATCTTGGAATGACGAGGATAGTTTGTAGCTATTTTTCCTACTTTTTCATATAATTCTTATATGCTAATTTGTATCCATGTTTTCTAGATTTCTAGATACATTACATGTATCATCATTAGGTTTTTTATATTTTGATCAGTTGTTCATTTCTTATTATTATTGTATGCTTATGTTGTGACATATATATATATATTTACTTATATATATTTTACTATTTACATGTGTTTCTTATTGATCCACTATGATACACTCTAGTAATGTGGGTATAGTCTCCTTAGAGACACCCCAAGGTCCTCATTGCTAGTAAACATCCTCTGGTGTTCAGGGAGATGTGTTGATGCCATATGGACAACTGGGATCGAGGTACCTCTAAGTGGAATCCAAGTCTAGGAATTCACCAAGTGGTATCATAAGTGATTTGCTTTCTTGTTTTTTTATATTGATAAAATAGTCACGAGATTAGTAATGCAAGGTACATGGTTATAAGCTATGCATGGGCATCATGAACCCATGTTTATGGTAAATGTAGAGTTTCCTGAATTACAATTGTTTTTCAATTTTTCCTATTACAGTTGATATCATTTCACTATTGGGTGACTCACATGATATGTGGTGTTGTTAATTATTCTTCTTACTGATAATTTCATTTCATCCTTGGCCTGATGATATGAGGACATGGAGCATTGTTACATGCATTATCATAGGCACCTATAATTTACATGTCAAGAATATTTCCATGACACATAGGTGAATTTCACTCTTTTCATTGCTCGATATGCCTATGATTGTTGAGTGATGTTTTGGTAGTTATATTATACTCATTTTTTCTTTAGCTATGATTGAGTGATTACTGGTTTCAATTCATGCGGTGTTATGGGCCCTCATGGGTTGGAATTGATAATTGACTCAGTTGATCCATTAGATTAAAATCAAATGGGTGTTGTTTTCATGGATAATGTGTATGTACCCAAATTCAATGGGATTAGTGATCCATTGTAAATGAAATTTGATATAATTTAAAATAAAATGAAAACTATGAAAGTAAAAAATGTATTCTAAAATCAAATGGTTGCATGTCCCTATCCCACCTTATTGTGTTTATGAAAGTTAAAAGAGTGAAACTAGAAATTAAATTTGATGCGAATGAAATTGTTTCCAGTAAATGATGAGGAAAGGTTTTGTTGACCCTTCATATGCTCAAACCCATGTACCTTATAACTAATCACTTACAAATACCTAGCCATCTAAGAAGGTAGTTAGAGTAGTATTCCATGGTTATTGATCTCTTTTTTATGTTCAACATCCACTAATATTACTATCTATCTTCCTAAAGATTGGTATTAGGCTTGTTCTTTGAATTTTTAGAACACTTCCTCCACAATTTCCTCATATCGTGTGACAGGAGGGTGGTTATGACCATGCTCTAGATATGGTGGGCCCTGAGCTGGAAGTATTTCCTCTAGGAGTTCCACATGAGGCATGCCTGTTGTACCTAATATGAGAACCGATGCTCAGTTTCGAGATTATTTCCAACATTTTATTTTTTTCATGCATGGTGCTACATGGCCTGCACCTATGATGGCTAATCTAACTTGTGAGTTCTAGCATCAGCATCCTCCTACCTTCTTAGGGGATAGCGGTCAATAGGATGCTGAGTCGTGGCTAGAGACCAACCTTTCTATTTTTGAGAATCTGTATATGCCTCTAGAGTGGAGGGTCAATATTTATACTTACAAACTATATGATTCATCGAACAATTGGTGGGATGTAGTTACTCAGTTTGGTCACCATTAGGGCATGGTATGGGACGATTTCTAGACTGACTTTTATGATTAGGTATTTCTTTAGATGTTGAGAGGTGACAATTCCAGATAGTTCACAAATACTGAGTAGGGTTCTATTTCAGTTGTAGAATATTTAGTGTGTTTCATTTATTTTCAGTGCTTTTCACCACTTCTAGCTGGTGATGGGATTTCACATGATTTACACTTCAAGTATGGGCTCATGTATTCCATTTGTACTAAGGTGAATATCTTTATCCTACCTACTTTTTTTGAAATATCTAATCCGAGTCTTATCAATAAGTAGAACTTGAGGGAAAAAGATAGTATTGGGAATATAGGATTAGTGCTGAGGTGGGCCAGGAGTTCTTCCGATAGCTGAAAGAGATCCCTCAAGGTTTCTTGCTTGGGAAGTGGTAGCCAGGGTACCTGTACTGGTTTCTCTATGGTGTGTCACCAGTGTGGATGATAGGAGAACCTAAGTCCTGAATGTGATATAATCCCTATGGAGTGATAGGATTGTGTCTATATGGGGAACCTTTATAGATTTTATCAGACCTTTCCATAAGCTTCTAGTAGAAAAGGTTCCATACTTGGAACACTTTCAGGAGTATGTTCTTTTACACCATGTCAGGTAGGGAGTTGGAGTAGCATTGGAAGGACTGGACAAGGAGGAATTTATTATTGGGGTAGCTAGACTCTTGATCACCAGTAGCACTAGTATATTAGTTTTGATCATGGTAGTCTAGTTGTTGCACAGGTTCATGGATCCAGTTAGTTTCATGCGTTAGAGTTGATACCCAAGGATCCGGATGCATGACTGTTTATAGTATGAGTTACTATTCTAGTAGAATACACTGTAGTATATGTTTTATTTGTTATAGATTTTTTACATTGTTTTATCTCCTTATCTACCATTGAAATCCTTCTATTGGAAATACATTTTTACAATGGTGTAATGACCCTGGATACACCATTGGGAGTACATTCAGAGAGAGTAATGTAGTGTAGGGATTTTCCCCTTGAAATAGGAAGTTACACTTTCTTATGGGACCTATTTATTCTCAAGATGATGAGATTTTATTTCATTCTACGGATAGACTAGTTGGTTCCATATCACACCTTTGTAGATTTATATCTCTGAATGGTATAATTTACATCACTAGAGGGTAGTATATATCTACACAAGGGTGATTTAGATGCTTGGGATAGTAGAGTTGGACTAGAGCACCATGGCTAGGTGGATTGAACACCTAGATTTCAAATCTATTCATGGAGGATTACATTTTACATTAGAAAGATTTCCCTCTAGTAGTAGATCATTTTAGGGATGTATTTCCTGATGATTTCTTGGGCTAAATTCCTCGGAGATAGGTACAGTTTATGATCAAGATTATTCCAAGAGTATCCCTAGTTCTCATTTATTTGTATAGTATGGCACCTACTAAGCTCCAAGAGCATAAGAGGAAGTCAGAAAAATTGGAGGCCCATGGTTTTATATGACCCAAGACTTCCTCTTTGAGTTTACCAAATATTGTTTCTATGAAATTGAATATTAACCTTCATCTATGCATCGATTACAGATGGTTGAAAACAAGTAATGTCAAGAACCAGTACCCACTATCTCTAATATAATATATCTTTGAATAGATTTGAGGAGATATAGTGTTTTCAAAGATCAACATGAGATTGGGCTATCATTAGGTGTAATTAAGGCCATCATAAATATCTCATACAACTTTATATAGAATCTATGGTCTGTATGAGTACCTCTTTATACCATTCGGTCTCATAAATTCACCCACCATTTTCATGGCTCTAATGAATAGGTTTTTTATCCCTATATCTATTATTTTGTTATATTATTTGTGGATGAAATATTAGTGTATTCTAACACTCCTCTAAACATTACTAAGATCCTTAGGATTGTTCTGTGTATACTGAAGGACCATCAAGTTTATGATAATCATTATAAGTGCCACTTCTGGATCGAATTTTTTTACTTCTTGGGTCATATTATCTTGGAATCAGGGGTCTTTATTGACCTATAGAAGGTTAATGCTATGTTTTCTCAGGGGAATCCCAATAATGAGTTTTATATATGGTGTTTATTGGGTATTATTATATATTACATGTGTTTCATACATGACTTCTCACTCCATGATTCACTTCTTACTGGCCTTAAAAAGTAGGGAGTCATGTTCTTGTAGTTAGAAGAGTGTAAGAAATCCTTTTTGGAGCCGAAAGGGAGGCTTATCTCATCACCGATACTAATTATAATAGTTCCTCTAAAGGGATATATATTGTTCTTTAATGCATTATACATCATCCTAGGAGCAATATTGATGTAGGAGTATAGATTTGTTGCATACGGATCTCAAAAGTTGAGGCCTCGTGATAGAAATTACCCAACGCATCACCTTAAGATAGCAACAGTTTTCCATGCCTTATGTTACCAAAGAATCTATCTAATGGTGGAGCTCTTTATGGTGTATACAGAACACAAGAAAATCATATATATCTTCTCATAAAATGACTTGAATCTTTTATAGAAAATATGAGTTGAATTTCTTCAGTACTTCGATTTTGAGCTTGCCTATATGCTTGGAAAGTGTAATGTAGTTTATTATAAACTGAGCTAAAAAACTCAGAAACGTGATATACAATAAGCCAATGATGAATAGAAATTGATTAACATTTTTTGTTCTTCATCTAGAGTTTCTAAATTTCATCGAGAAATCCTATCTCTCAATCTTGAAAGTTACTTCTTCCCTCATTGAGAAGGTGAAGATCAGGAAATTGTTAGATCATATGGGATTGGTTCTCAATGATAATATTTTAGGAGATGACCCACCTCAAGATTGGTATGTGGATAGAGACTACATCCCGTGTATTCGTGGACATGTTTGGGTTCCTACAGATATGATCTAGGAGTTGATTCAAGAGTCCCACACTTCTTAGTGGGTAGTTTATCCAGGAATCTCCAAGATGTATCGAGACATGAGACACCAGTATTTGTTGAATGGGTTGAAACTTATGATAGCAGGATTTATCACTAGGTTTCCCACCTGTTAGTAGGTGAAGGTGGACCACCAGAGACCTAAAATCTTGTTAAACCCACTTACAATCCCACAATTGAAATGGGAAGATGTTTCTATGGAATTTGTAGTTATCTTACCTAGGTATCATAGAGGTAGTGACATAGTATGGGTTGTTATTGACTGACTGATGAAGGTAGCCATCTTAATTCGTATCTAAGAGACTTTTTCAATTGATGAGATAGGAATCTTGTATGTCCATGAGATAATATGACAAAATGGGGTCCCTTATACTATCGTTTCAAATAGGGAAACTCATTTCACAACATAGTTCTAGTAGTGGTTGCAGAAAACTACGGGTACATAGGTTATTCTGAGCACACATTTCACCATAAGACTGATGGATAGTTAGAATAGATTGTACATGTTCTGGAGTAAATTCTTTAAGAATGCATCCTTGATTTCGACAGTTCTAGGGAGAAACATATGCCTCTCATAGATTTCACCTATAATTATAGATTTTAGGTTACCATTCAGAATGATCCTTTTGAGGACAAGTATGGCATGCCATGATGTTTACCCATATTCTAGCTAGAGGGTGGAGAGGTATCCCTTCTAGGTCCTCATCTCATGTAGGAGACTCCAGAGCAGGTTCAGATGATCAAGAAGCATAAGTCTAATGATTAGTCTAGATAGAAATATTATGTTTATTATCATCAACGACCTCTATAGTTCGAGGTCTGGGATCTTGTTTTCCTATGGGTATCTTCTAGGATATAGAATAAATTGATACATATGAAAGAGAAGATGTTTCCATGATTTTTTTGTTTGTTTGATATGTTGGAGAGGGTTGTAACGATAGAATATCAGTTATTAATACCTCAGAGGTATTGTTCCACGCACGATGTCTTCCATGTTTCCCATTTTTTTCGGTATCATGCCAACTTGTGTCATATTTTTGATCCCAAGGAAGTTGAGTTAGTTCAAGATGCTTTTTTCGAGGAGTATCCTATAAGCATCGTGGACCCGAGCATGATGGATCTTTAAATCCAATCTGTCCCTCTAGTATTGGTGTTATGAAAACATGACCATTTATAAGATGAGTCCTAGGAGTGGGAGGCCAATGTACATGCCTTGTGGCTAGATCTATTCTCAGATAGTGTTTCAACACCCTTGGCAGTTGAACTCAGGGAGGAGTTTCTATAAGGGGTGAAGACTATAGGAGCCTAGATTTTTTCATAGGTAGGGATCCTTTATATTTTTTTTTCCAATTCATCATTTTGGTTGTAATATGGATTTATAATGGGTTAGTGATGGTATTAGGGGTGTTCATGGCTTGTTCAGAGCCTAAATCCCAATTTTTGGTGTAAAAAAGGCCCGTCACATGATTGTTTTTAACTGTGTGAGGCAGGGCGTAGGGTTAGTTTAAATAATTATGGGATGGATAGTGAGAAGTAGGGGAGAGAACAGTTTAACCTAACCATGTTAAATGGGCCGAATGACCATGTGAGAATGTCTACAATTTTTATAGTGGAATTTCACACAATTAGCACATGAGTTCCCTAACCCTGTAGCCCAACTATGCAGTATTTCCCTTCCTACAACTATTTGTGCATGGTTTTCACCTGGTTTAGTTAAACCATGAGAAGGAAATTTTTTGTAAAAATTACCATTTTCCCTTAAATGATCTATTTAAACAAACCCCTTGTTTTCACTCTCTAGTATACAACCCCTCACATTTCTCCTCTTTTGAGATTTGTAAAGCCTAATCTAGATTTTGAGATCTAGCACCCATTTGGAGTTTGAATCCACCACCATTCGTATCATTAGATCCTAACCGGTACATTATTAATTCCTTTTTAATATTTTTTCTTTATTATTCATATCAATGGAACTATTTAGATGCAGTCTCATTTGACATGTTTTTAGGGTGTTGATCAATTCTTCATATCTCCTCTCATCCAGGCTAAATTAGAGGCTGATACTGGAAAAATAGATCCATATGAGTATGAGGTAGGTTTTATATAACTAACTCCTCAAAATTCATCATTTTATAAATTCTCATGTGGGTGCACTGATTTCATTGGCATCGTTTGTTAAATTTTATTCCATTCATGTAGTTATTAGAATAGTGTTTTAAAACCCATGCCATATATGTAATTCATTTTTTGTGGTTACATCCTCAACATTGACCACCTCAAGTAGGGTGTAGTTCATAATTGGGTTTTTAGTGTTTTGACTTATTATGACTTGTCTTCACCACCATTCGGGTGCGCTTGAGCTTGACCATTTTAATGGTAAGCCTTTCTATATTAAATGACTATTGAATTGTTAAGTGTATTGTACCATGTTGTTTCCACTAGAACCACCTAAGGTAAGTGCTATAATTTTATTAGTAAATGTTAAATGAAATGGAAATTATATTTTATGTATATTACTAGGCCTAGTTTATATTAAATGAAATTCATATGGATGATCTTATTTAGAACGGGATACGTTATGTTATGAAAGGAAAATAATAGAACTATGTAATAAAATATGAAATGAATTGAATGGTTGCATACCACTTGGCCTTTTCAAATTAATGAAAGAAAATAGCTTGAACCTTCACCTTATTAAATGATTTATCTATCACTTGGTTTAATTAATTAAATAAATCTAATGTAAGGTTTCAAATTATGTATATGGAAATTTACATACGTATAGGGGTGGTTTGAATTAATATTATTTTGGATTCCTAAGGGAATTCCTTGAGAACTCGAGGACGCCATTATGATTTAAGGATGTTAGTTTCCTTGGTTGAGGCCCACCTTAGATCCCAGTCCTTTTCTATCAATGGCTGCCTAGTATGGAACCATAGGATCCCTCCTTTACTATTATAGGATGACTTGGATACACTCCTTGGATCCAATGTGATTCTAGGGATACAAGGTTTCTTGGTTATATCCTCGGGCCTAGCCATAGATTATCCTATTTTATGTTGGATGTATTCCTTGGAATCAGTTATAATACACTATTTTGGAATACCTCAAATGATACTCCTTGGATTTCACTCTTAACCCTTATCCAGGCTGCAATTACTTATGAGTTCGTGACTATTGGGGTCTTGGTTTCATTGGTTACTACCTTGGAACCCTTTCTTTATTAATATCATTACAAGTTTCCTTGTTACATATTGGAACCATTACGAGTACTATCACGAGTTGATTTTTGTGCTAGATATGCCTCATGTGACTTTAATATATAAACAAGAACTTAATTAATTAATGAAATGACTTCATGTTCAAACACTAGCCGAGGGATGAAGTAAGTACTTGGGTATTTTCGTTACTATAGTGATTTACTTTAATATATTAATGCTTCTACTCTGTTTCAGTTTATTTTAAATGGATATAATTTTATAGACACTGTTGGCAGTGGCGAAATGAGGTTTATCTCACACCCAGTATGACTAAAATTGGTACCCATGTAGATTATATATATGTGAGTGTTGACAAAGGGACATGAGTTTCTTTGGAAACTTGATTTCTTATTGTTTAGGATGGAGCTGGCGCAAATTACTGAGATGGATATTAGGATTCTTGGGTTAGTTTTTGGTTACCTTTTTCTACTTTTGTATAGAATGATGTTCTACTAATTTGTTTCCATGTTTTCTGTCTTTCTAGATAGATGACATATATCATCATAAGATTTTGTATATTTTTATTATTTGTTTATTTTTTGTTATTCTTGTCTGCTTTTGTTATTCCATCTATCTATTTACTTATATTTCATTCACTATTTACCTATGTCTATTATTTATCCATAGTACTACACTATGTTAATAATGTCATAGTGTCCCCACAAACACACCTCAGGCCCTCAATACTAGTCTACATCCTCTAGAATTCTAGAATATTCACTTGAGGCCATGTGGTCAAGTGGGCTTAGGGAACCTCTAAGTGGCATTTGGGTCTGGGATATCACAATAATAGTCACATTTCAATAATAATATTAATATTATATCATGGTTTTGTTAAAACTCAGTGCGATGTGAAGCACAAGATAACCCAGTACTACGTGTAGCGCACACTTAACTTTGTATTGTGTGTAACACAAGATATTAATGAAATTTAATTTATTTATAAAAACAATTCATAAAAATGTTGAGTGTTACTTATGATGTTGCAATTATACAAAACTTCTTTAGAAATAACCTTATTCAATTTGTCCCTAAATAAATTTTCAATCCCCAAGGTTATCTATATCTCTTCAAAAAATGTTCCTAAAATATTTTTTACAAAATAACTATAATTGTAACATCAAATCTTATAAAAATCTAAAGGTTCCCTACCACATAATTATTTATTCTTCAAAAAACATAGTAAACATATCCTTAAATTTCATACAATTACATAATTTCGAAATAGGATATCTATACCTTTGAAATTTATGTTTTACTTTAACATATAGATACATAAATAAAACATCACTTCCTTATAATCCTAGAAACCCTACATATAGACATATAAATCTCAAATTCCCTCACAAACCATTATCTAATATTTTCCATCATATTTCTTAATAATTCTTTCGTATAATAAAAAATACAAATCAATTCCTCTTATACATAAATATTAATCTAATAAATATTCCTAAATTAAACATAAGTAGTACTATTTAAATTATCCATACATTTTATACGTTATACAATTTTTATTCATCATTATATATAGAAACTTATGAATTTTCTACACATTAATTCATATGTTCTTGTTAATACCCTTCTCGAGTTTTACTCCTTTTGAATCAACTTTCATAATTCATATACCCAAAATAGTGAAAATAATAAATTAGTAGTGATACCTTAGGTATGTCATCATTACCCTTCATTGTGGAATCTAAAAAAATCCTTATTCCTCTAAAATTAATTTCTATTTAAATAACTTTACTACATATGAAACATCTTCAAATTCCTTTGAGATATTATACTTCTTACTTATACCCACATTCCTAAAATTTTGTAAGTTAAATCCTTTTACCTTCATGATAATTATCGCCCAAATACTCATGATGATTCATTTTTTCTCTTATTATATGTGTTAGAAAACTGACCTCAAATTTGGTTTTTAATCATAACCCAAGGTATTTAGTTATTCATAACCACAATATATTTAACTCTAGCTTATATCTTGTTCTGTTTCTCGTGGGTAAGGTAATTGCATTGGCTATCACATTTTTTATCACCACATTTCCCCTAGAATCCATTCATTGAATACAACAAATAATAATTTTGTTGAAATCAATAATTAATGGGTGAAATTATATGATAATAAAAAAATCATGATATTTCATAAATAATGACACCATTTTATCAACCCATGAAATTATAGGTTTTAATCCAAAATATATTCTTATACTCATAAATATACTGTGAATTAACAAAAGCATATTTCATAAGAGGGTACGACCAGGGATGTGGTGAGGAATCTATTTTGTTCCCCATGTAATGATCTAGTTAATCCTCATATATCCTTATTTTTATTATTACCCATTGGTACATCTATGCCAGATCATGTATCCACTAATTTTTATCCAGACAATGATTTCATTACTATGAAACTACACACTCTATACATTACCAAAAGTATATAATATATCCTTTGTTTAGACATGCCCAAAGGGTTTTGACTTAAGGATTTGAATCTGAATCCCAAAAAAATAACTAAACACTTCTCTGATACCATCTAAAGAAACCTAATAATCACATATAAAAATAATAAAACATGTTTATGAATATTCAACACATATTATAATAATACATTCCCCAAAACTATAATGGATTATTATATTTATAGAGTAGATACATAATCATCATATATCATGAAATATAGAACATAATACCAATATTTGTGACCTAGGATAATACACACATAATAATTGGTGATCTTAGATTCTCAATAAAGTTAAACATTGAAAACATAAAACAATAATAATAAGTGAGAATAAGATAATGATTATTTAATGTCAGGTGTTTTGGACTGGGTTGATATTTTCTAAAGGAGCTTGAATTTTTAGTTTGGTGGACATAATGAATTTTGAACACAGATTATAACTGAAATTATAGAAATTTTAACACTTAAATGTGTTCTTTTTTAGAATTGGTGTAAGGCCCAAGAGGTGTCTCAATTGTTTTTTTTTGAGTTTTTGGATTATTGGATCCGAAAACTCAAAACCAGAAGAAGAAGGTAAGAGAGAAATAATTATATGAAACCATATGAACCATAAGGTGAAGACATGTAGCTGATCCAATGGAATTGGAGGTCTTTCAAATATTTTTAAAACCATGAGATATGATCTGCATGGATATGTAGGTGTGAAGACATCATGACATAGGAATTTTTCACGAGCTTTTTATAATTATCCAAATCATGTGGCCAACCTATGTGGGGGGGTTCATTAGGAAATTTTGAGCACACAGTTGGTGCGTGGTTTGTCCAAAAGTGTATGAAAAAATATGTTCCTCATATAATGGGTTAAATTTACACTTTCCCCCCTCTAACCTTTATTTTTCCATCTCCTTATTTTTTTCTTCTCCTACATGCAAAACAACCCACCGTGGGTTCCGTCATCCTTTTCTCCTTCAATGGGGACATCTTCTTCAAATGGCCATAATTTTTACCACTGATCATCATGTTGGAAATGTATCAGTATGTATAAGACTTCTCCTTCCTCCTTTATTCATTTATCATCTCATATCCTGTTCTATCTTTGTGCGAGCTAAATCGACCTATTTTCTGGGTGTTTGTCTATTTATTCATTTTATCTCAAACCAAACCAATTAAATCCTAGATATTGGACAAGAGGACTATCATAAGAATGATTTAGGTGTTTTATTGGTTTTCCCTCAATTTTTCATTGAATTATAAAGTACGCCATAAAGTTGTACACCGTTATTTCCATGCGGTGGATCTTAAATGTGATGTTTAAATTGTAGAACACAATTCCCTAATTATCCATGTATATTAAATTTAAATTTAAATTATTGATGGTCATGGACTTCAAGTTTTAACCACCATTAAGGGCATGTATCTTTAATGCCTTTAATAATTTTATTGTTCTCTAATAAAACCCCTTATTGAGGTGCAATATCTTATAAAATGTTATCAGGTTAATTAATGGAAATAATTGGGAATTTAAAGGGTGAATTTCTCCACTATATCATCTTCTAGTGATCGAACCACCACCTAAGGTGTTAGAACCTTCTATTATTGAATGATCATGATGATTCGAATGTTTTATGCATGTTAGAATGGCCAATTTTCTACCACATTCCTATATGGTGTTAATTATTATGGATAGTTTACCTAGCCCTCATATTTTTGATGATGGAATAAACCAAATAATGGAAAAAATCCTATATGGAAATGCTAAGTGGGAACCCTTTTAAATGTTCATGACTTGTGTTGTGGAATGTTTAAAAAATTGGAAACTTTATTTATTTTTAAATGGATTTTGATAATGGAATGGACGAGAACACGGCCTATTTATAAATGTTAAATGAATTATATTAAAAGGATCCAATGTGCCTTGAGTGATGCTCGTTGATACCGAGGAATCATAATGAAAACAGATACCTTATATTTCTTGAAGACTATGGGGACCTCGTGTAGGGTCGTTAGTAATAAAATTCCACACCCCCTTGATCAAGAATGTTGGAATTGTTCCCACATAACATGGACTGTTAAGAATGATATTCCACACCCCCTTTATTAGGTGCTTGGGTATGACCCTCCTCATTATTGATTATAATACTTGACATGATGTCCTATACAAATTATGACACTCTACATGAAAACCTATATTGATTCTAATCCTTGGGCATGATGAACCTTATTTATTATTATGATACTATTATTACTATGAGTTGCATTACTCTTGGACGCCTAAGTTATGCCTCAGGTCCTAGATAATACTATGTATCTATATGTATGGATATAAATGTAACTACATATATAGTGCATATATATGTATACTTATATATATATATATATATTTCTTTATATATATATATATATTTATTTATTTATACATAGAGACATTTCGTCTTGCTCCAAAGTAGTTATGGTCAGCCAAGTTTCCTTAAGGGACATGAGCCTAACTTATGTTCCTTTAGTTACTTATTTTCCTTCTTTATTTATTATACCAACACACTACTATATTTATATTCATGGAATAGATTTAACTTTACAGAATGTTGGTTATGTCCTACTAAGTAGATCCCACACCCAGTTCAGGAATCCACTATATTGGGGTACCAAAGCAGACTTCATGTTCGTGGGTCCATAGATTATTGCACGTGCTGTGCATTTTCTAGAGAGCTTAGGATCATAGGACTGAGCTCATAATCAGGATTCTCATGGAGATCACCCTTGGGGAATTTTATTCTTTTTTTATTCATGTATTATATCATATATAACTACTATATTTTTCATATTTAGATTATGTAAAATCAAATGGGAATGCATTCATGATTTTATTTTGTGTTTTCCATGATCATTCAGTCTCTTATATTTTTCTACTGATTTTCATTTATTATAAATGCTTCTACTATTAACAATTGTTTTATATCTAATATACCACTATGATTATTTGATCATGAGTGTATATTCTCCCCACAATATCATCTTAGACCCACGCTTCTAGTTAGAAGTCTATTGTTTATAGGGAGGCATGCTTAAGACCATGTGACTGGACAGAATGAGGCACCGCTCTCAGATCAGAACATTAAAAAGTGGTATCAAAGGTTGTTTCTTTTACTTTGTATTATTATTTCTGAATGGTAGATATTATATTATAAATGTGTTGATGCCTGGTAAATATACTTATTTGGTGGTGATCAACCCACACAGAGTAAAAATACCAAGCGACTTGGGATAGGACTATTGTTTGTGATGTTTTTTGTTACAATTGATTATGATTTCACCTTGAGATCTGTTGATATGCCTTGTGTGTTTACTAGCATGATGATTATATTCCATGTTAGGTATCTTAGTAACATTTTTAGTTTTATACCTTATTAGGTATTTCATAAGCATTATTATCATATAATTAAATGGTTGATTTATTTATCATTTTTTCTATACAACATGATTTTTTGATTTTAGTGTTGTGATTAACATGTTTATCTATATACCACGCTTGGGTGTTTTCCCAGTTTACTTAGTAGTTTTCTATGTTAGGTATATTTACTGATTTTTATAGTCTATGTTGTTATAATTACAATACATGGTTATTTAAATGAAATTTCCACATCAACCTAAGTAATATTTTCCTATATAGCTTGATGGTGGTATTATAAATAACCAATTAATTTGAAAATGTTTGAGCCATGGACCATTGGTCATATGGGATGAAATATATTTGGCTGTGATTAAATGGGGGACCAACATAAATTTATAAAGTGTATGGTTTCTTTATAAATTGGGAATGTTAAACCATGAAATCAACCCATTACATACAAATTTATGATATTCTAAGATCAAATCCACAAAAACTTGGTTGCAATTACATGAATGTTGATTTTAATATTTATGGGAATGTACCTGTATAACATGGGAATGATGATTCATTGAAATTAACCATGGTACTTATATATGTATGATAAAATTTAGATCTTATCATAGATGGTGGCCTATATAAATGCTTGTAAATATATCACTTGGGCATGATAAATTGTATGAATAAATTCCTAAATTCATAATTAGACCCAAGTAGGTTAGTTGGAGCATGTTTCTTATGAAATAAGCCACTAACGGTGTTTGAAATTTTAATAATTAAATCACCTTCTACGTTTTATGGACAGAGGGTCGATATAATGGGTCTATTGTAGATCGCCTTCATTATTGCATGACTGGGACCCTTGTAGGTCACATTTTTTTATATGTCTTTGTATTTAACACCATAGGGTTATAGATATGCTATATAGGGATGTTCATTTAATATTTATGTACTGATTCTCCCTCAAATTTACCCAAGAGATTAATGTACAATGGTCCTTGTATTTTAGCTTGGGTTATCGAATCCTCAAGGACGTAAGAAAAAACCTATAGACACGTACATTATATTGACTATTTTTGTCGATAAAGTGGCCAATTTGGGTTTATTTTATATGGTTATAGTGGATAACTAAAAGAATTAATTTAATTCAATTTAAAAGAGTGAGTTGATCCTAGGTTATCACTTGGGGTGGATTGGACGTATTTTCTTTTCAATGATTTCAATTTCTTATAATTGAGATGGGTTCATTTAAGAAGATAAAACAACATCAACACTTACTGGTTTAATGCATACACCATTTAATACTAATCACCTATGTACTTGAAGGATCAAAGTTTTGATCACTTCAAGGTAAAGGTTCGTATTAGCACATGAAGTGTGTGGCCTTAAATTCAACAAGGATGATGGAGTTTAAAAATCATCAAATAAAAATATCAATTAAAGAAGTGATTATACATTAATGGGGTGATAAATAAAATCCAATACAGCCCCTTGATACTCCCTTGTATCAACCCATAAGTGGGTTAGCCCTCCATTGATGCTATGTTTTCAATGGAAGCGGGAAATATACTCATGAGGGAGGAATTGAAGAAGTAAATAAATCAATAGAAAGAAAATGACCACTCCACCATTGTGTGATTAATTTCACAAGGTTTAGTGTGAATAAATTCACACCTTGAACCAATGGTATCAAATTGATATGAAGAAAAATATAATAATAGGAAAAGAAGATATTTTTTTAAGAAACTAAAGTGAATTGAACAACTTACATGTGAAAGACAAATTTGAGAAAACAAAATCACAGCATAACATTACAATTGAACAAAGCACCAAAGATCCTCAAATCCTCCACCAACACTGCCTTAAATAGGAATTTTTGAATCCTTGGGTCTAGCCTTCAATAGTCCAAATCTCCTTAATTAATTTTGGTAGGCCATAGGTGGGTGGAAAGTTGAGGGAGAGTTGATTTTTCCACCCTTGACCCGAGGTGGAATCCAACTTTCATCCACCGAACAGACACTCTTGGAAGACCTTCTAGATGGCCGAATCAGAGTGGGACATAGACGAAGAAAATGGAGCCCCTGATGTATCCTAACCGGCTGTAAAAGTTTCTCCCATTTGGAGTAGTAGATTCAGAGATATGATTAAATTAGTGGACTATTTTTCTGGGGCGTAGAATCTGGTAAAGACTTTTATCTCCAACGTGGGCTGCCTAAATAACCACAATGGAGGCTGGATTAGCACTGGCTCATGAAGAATGATTTGTTTCTATATATGTATTCTAGAATACCACGAAATTTGGGCTTCATTGGGCCTGTATTTTAGTCCCCATATTCTCATCAGTGGGCTGGTGTCCAATATGACTTCTCCAGAATTGTTTCCTTTCATCACAAAATATCCCCATCTTCTTCCATGAATTCTCCATTGATCCCTGAATAAAATAATGTTCATATTTAAGTGTAGATACATTTCCCAATATGACTTCTCCATTTATCCTCTATATTGTGACATTACTAGGATGGTTTTTTATGCTGTACGATATGCCCAAAGAGAATCCAAGAGTTTCTCGGACCAATCGTTCCAAGAAGGATTGACAGTTTTCTCTAGAATTTGTTTGATTCCACGATTGGCTAACTCAGCTTGACCATTGGTATTTGGGTGGTAAGAAGTGGACACTTTGTGAGAAATTCCATATTTCTTAATGAGTGATGAGAATGGACGATTGCAAAAATGAGTTCCACGATCACTAATGATACCCCTAGGAATTCCAAATCTAGAGAAGATGTTTTCCTTGAGAAATCTAATCAAAGTTTTATGATCATTGGATTTTATAGGAATGGTCTCAACCCATTTGGAGACATAATCGATAGCTAAGAGAATAGAAATATATCCCCTAGAGTTTGGGAAGGGACCCATGAAATCAATTCCCCAACATTCAAAGATTTCAACCACTAAGATGGGAGTGAGTGGAATTTGATTCCATTTTGTGATGGACCATACTTGTTGACACCTAGGAAAGAATTGACAAAATGTGTAGGAGTCCCTTGAGATGGTGGGCCAGAATAGACCACATTGAAGAATCTTAGCAGATGTTTTATTAGAGGAAAAGTGACCCCCTCATGCCTCACTATGACAGAATTTAAGGATGGACTCTTGTTCATATTCTGGGACACACCTCCTAATGACTTGGTCAGGGTAGAACTTATAGTGGTATAGATCATCAAACACACAATTTCTAACATCAGAAAGGAATTTATTTCGAGCTTGAGTCCCTAATAATTTTGGAATGACTCATATAACTAAGAAATTGGCTATGACGGGATACCAAGGGCAGTCACTCACAGAGTATAGGTGTTCATCAGAAAATGAATCAGACACAGAAAGGTGATTTTAGTTGTCTTTAAATTCCATCCTAGAGAGGTGATCAGCTACAAAATTTTCAATTCCCTTTTTATCCTTGATTGTGAGGTCAAATTCTTGTAAGAGAAGGACCCACCTAATCAGTCTAGCCTTAGAATCTTTTTTTTGGAAGAGGTATTTTAGTACAGAATGGTTAGTGAAAACAGTGATGGGGGATCCTAGGAGACAGGACCTAAACTTATCTAAAGCAAACACAATAGCAAGTAACTCATTCTCAGTAGTGGTGTAGTTGATTTGGGAATAATTTAAGGATTTTCTTGCATAAGAAATGACATACGAAGTTTTATCACAACGTTTTCCTAACACAACTCCAACAACAAAGTCACTGGAATCACACATAAGTTCGAAAGGAAGGTTCCAATTTGGAGATTTAATAATGGGAGGAGAGGTGAGAGAGGATTTGAGGGTTGATAATGAACCCTCATAGATTTCGGTCCAAACAAATGGAGCATCCTTTACTAAGAGAGCACAAAGGGGATGTGAGATTGAACTAAAGTCTTTGATGAATCTTCTATAGAAACCAGCATGTCCTAAGAAACAACTCACTTCCTTGACAGTTTTGGGTGATGGAAGGTGATGAATGATGTCAACCTCATCTTTATCAACTTCAATCCCCCTACTTGAGACCAGATGGCCTATAACTAGTCCCTCTATAACCATGAAATGGAATTTTTCCCAGTTTAAGACAAGATTCTTTTCTTCACATCTTGAAAAGACTCTCTCCACATTCCTCAGACATCCCTCAAATGTATCCCCAATCATAGAGAAGTAATCCATGAAGACCTCTATAAAATCCTCTACCATGTCTGAGAAGATTCCCATCACGCACCACTGGAAGGTTCCAGGAGCATTGCATAAACCAAAGGGAATGTGTTTGAAGGAAAAGGTGCCGAATGGACATGTGAATGTAGTCTTCCCTTGATCCTATAGGGAGACCTCAATTTGATTATACCCTGAGTACCCATCTAAGAAATAGTAGAAGGCATGACCTGCCACTCTCTCAAGGACTTGGTCAATTAATGGTAAGGGGAAATGTTCCTTCTTGGTAAATGAGTTTAGATTCCTATAGTCAATGAAGACCCTCCATCAACTACTCACCCTTTTTGGAAGAATCCATCCATCCTCATTGGTTATCACTGTGATTCTAGCGTTTTTTGGAACCACTTGGATTGGGATCACCCATTCACTCTCAGCTATGGGATATATGATACCAGCTTCTAACAATTTCATAAGTTCTTTCCTTACTACCTCCATGATATTAGGATTGATTTGCCGTTGAGGTTGACGACCTGGCTTTGAATCAGATTCCAGAACAATCCTATGAGTCCTAATAAGTGGTCTAATCTCAGGAATATCAGACAGGGTCCAAGCAATGGCTTTCTTATGTTTCCTAAGGACATCTAGAATCATCCTCTCATGATTGGCTTCAAGATAAGAAGAAATGACTATAGGATGTGTTTGATTGTCCCCTAGGAAAGCATACTTCAGTGCAGCGGGAAGTTCCTTCAATTCAAGCTCAGGTCAATTCAGAATTTCAGAAGAAGATTGGGACATTGGATCAAGATCAATTTTATTTCATAAAGTTTTGGATAGGATTGATTCCCCACATGTAGAAGTTTCAGCTACTAGATTGGCTTGATCAGTTTTAGGGAAGGAAGTTGGAGTGGTCTCCATGAAAGTGGTTTCTTGAAAGGTTTAACTGATTGTTGGACCTAAGACTTCATCATAACATCAATTTGAAAATGATTCAATCCAAGGAGATAAACTTACTTCATATGAACAAAGGAAATCAATCTCATCTGGACTTAAACATTCATCAAATATTCCTTGATGTTCTATGGATTCATTATCAATGTTTCCTATCATGTTTACTTCATGAATGTCCTTGTCATCCCCTATTTGTGATCTTTCATTATAGATGTTCAAGTCTAGACTCATGTTTCCAAAGGTGATGGACATGTTCCCATTTCAGACTCGGATAACAGATTTTATTGTTGCAAGGAAGGGATGACCAAGGATAATTGGGGTTAGTTCCTTATTTCCTAAGTTTGGATGGTTGTCAAGGAAAATGAAGTCAGCAGGGTAGATGAAGTTTTAAACCTTTACCAAAACGTCCTTTAAAATCCCCTTTGGAACCCTAATGCTACGATTAGAAAGTTGAAGTGTAAAAGATCTGGGTTGGAGTTCTTCTAGGCCTAACTGGCATTACACAACATAGGGATTGATATTGACACTAGAACCTAGGTCACACAAGGCCTTGAAAACTTTTCTCTCTCCTAGTTCAACATTGATGTAAGGGAAACCCAAGTCTTTCAACTTAGGAGGAATGGTCCCTTGAATGGTGGTACTCACATTAGCAGCCAAAACGACTTGGTTTTTATGTGAAAAATTTATTTTAAATGTGAACAAGTACTTAAGTTAATTTGAGTAGTAAGGTATGGTTTGGATGGCATCTAGAAGGGGAATGTTCAACTTGACTAGTGAGAAGATTTCCCTTAATGTTTCACTCAATTCAGGCTTGGTTTTCCCACTCATGCGTTGAGGAAATGGTGCAGGTTGTGGGGTTGTTTGTTGAAGAGTTGTTTCTTTGACAATGTTATCATGTTTTCAGTTTGATCATTTGGTTCATTTGAATTTTCATCCAATGTTTGAATCGTTAGGTGGGTTCTGAATTAGTTGTTCTGGTTTCTCAATTTATTTCCTACTTCTTGAAATAGTCACTACCTTTAGTTGTTCATGAGTTGTTTGAGTAAAACATGACTCTCCCCTTGAAGTTGAGGATGGCACCGCCTGAGTAGGCATGGGTGCCTTTCCAGTTTTGATGGTTTGAAGTTCTTGTTTAAGGGAATAGACTTCCGAGTTCATCCATTCCATTTTTTTGCACTGTTGTTCTAGTAGGCTTTGTGGAATAGTATGGGTTGGTGCTTGAGAAGATTGGTTTATCCCGGGGGGATATTTTGGAGGTGGGATGGTTTGTTGAAAATGGACCGATGGCTGTTGGTATTGGATAGGTTGGGTTTGGAACTGGTTATGGGTTTGGTAGTTCTGATGGGGGTATGGATTTTGTCCCTGTGGTTGGCTTGGTTGTGGGTTATCTTTCCAGCGGAAGCCTGGGTGTTCATTATACCTTGGGTTAATGTTGTTTTGGTATTGAGACTTTTGAAAGTTTAAAAAATTTAATTCTGTTGGGGGTCCTCCTAAAATAATATCCTTGATGGATGGAATGGTTTGGCAGTTGTCTGTCTTATGGTCATGTTTGTCACAAATTGTGTAAACAGGGTCAACAGTTTGGATTTCATGGACTGTTCTAATGTCTATCTCTTCAACATTCCTAGAGAGTGTTGTGAGTTTAGCCCTAAGGATTTCCTCTTCTCTAATTGTATGAATTTCAGTAGTTCATTGTGGATTTTCAGAATAAGGTGAAGTTCCCCATGTTTGGTTTTGTTCAGAAAGGATTTCTAGATACTCGTAAGCATCATTTGGGGCTTTGTTTTTAAAGGTTCCATTACACATCATGTCAATGAATTGTTTGTTCCCTGGACACAACCATTCATAGAAAATTCTCACTTGTCCAGGAATAGAAAAACTATGGTGTGGAACCATGTTTAGAGTGTCTTTGAATGTCACGACCCGTCCTCGGGGCCCGTGCCGTGACTACCCCAAGCCCGCCTTCCATAGGCCAAGGGCTGGCGACTAGCACCAAGGCGTAAATCCCAACAAAAAGAGAAGTCATTTCCCTTGAAAAGTAAACAAGCACCACAGAGTAAGCAAGCGGAAAAGTAAAAACTAAGTAAAACTGTACAAGCTGTGCTGAAAGTAAAAAGGGGCCGGAAATACAAGCCCAACTGTAAAGTACAACTGAAAGGAAAAACAGCAACTGAAAAGGGAAAACTGCAGCGTCGAGCCGTCCTCCGGAAGTCCCACCTGAAGGGTGGGTACAGATAGCCTCCACTGCTCCTCGGGTCCACCTAACCGCTCCGAGTACGTCCCGCCCAGTGGTCCACCTCCAGGTACTGTCCTGCTCCGCACGCCTCCTCCACGATCAGCGTTGTCCGTCGTCTGCAACCAAGACCACGAAGTGCGGGCATAGCCCGTGCAGGGGTGAGTATAAGCTACTCAGTAGGGACCCCGAGACCCCTGAAGGTCTCCCGAAATCCCCAAAGGATAAGACGCGAAGGAGAGATACAATCACGAAGTAACATCTGACACGGCTTAGGTATATGCCCATACATATACCTAAGTCATCAATTCCCCGATCGGCTCCAACGTCCGAGCCCTAGCACAACCCAGTCCACACAGGAAAGCAAAACGCATACCCACGCAGGATAGAACAACACAATCCACAAAGGAGAGTAAACAGTAAATCCACACAGGATCGCTCAACACAATCCACAAAGGAGAGTAACACAAGATTCAGCTCACACAGGTATACTTCTTCGGATGACGATAAATATGATCATTGAAACATCTAAGTCGTTGGACCCACGAAGGATCGATAGGAACTAACCTTGCAGTGACCCACACAGGATCGGGCCCACGCAGGACCTGTAGGAGTTGGCTCACACAGAACCGCTGAGAGATGACCCACACAAGATCGGACCCACACAGGATCGGGCCCACACAGGACCGGGCCCACGCAGGACCTGTAGGCGCTGGCTCACACAGAACCGCTGAGCGCTGACCCACGCAGGATCGGACCCACACAGGATCGGGCCCACACAGGACCGGGCCCACGCAGGACCTGAAGCACTGATCCACGTAGGATCGCTGAGTGCAGGAGTCGTCGCAGTCCGCTGAGGATCTCTGCACAGTCGTCGCCGCAGTCCACTGAGGATCTCTGCACGGTCGTCGTCGGAGTCCACGGAGGATCTCTGCACAGTCGTCGCCGTAGTCCACTGAGGATCTCTGCACGGTCGTCGCTGTCGAAGTAGCAGTCGCAGCCAGCACTAGGGTTCCCGCACACAGCAAGCTCGTTCAGGAGGGTCCGCTCCACGAGCCGAGAGGCTGATACATCAACTGACACGAAGTCCGAAGTTGATGTATCCAAAAGTTCCGTATCGTCAACAGGAACTCAACGTCGCAGACGGCGCGTCAATCGGACGCCCGGTCTGAGAGATATTGGCATTTTCGTCCCAGGGGCCCGGTTGGTTTTTAAGGAAAAACCAACCCGACCGCACTCCACCCGTGTCCAAACCTCGGGCGGAGTATGCCAAAAGATCCGTCTCACTTAGAGGAATTCAGCAAAGCTTACGGCACGTCAATCGGACGTCCGTAACTCAAGATATGAGCGTTTCCGCTCCGAGGGCCCGGTTGGTCTCGTGTACGAACCAACCCGGCCGGACTCAAAGTATTCCAAAACCTTGAGTGCGATATACCGAAACGACCGTCTCGATCCAAGGATCGTGTTGCCGCTGACGGCGGGTCGTTTGGAGGCACGAAGCTCATGTTTCGGGTGTTTGAACGAAAACGTCCGAAGATGGGGGGTACGGGCCCGGGCCGACCCCCCCTGGGTCGGCCCGAACCGGGTCGACCCGAACTGGGTCCGACCCGGTTGGCCCAGCCCGGCCCGGCCATGGCCGGTCCGGCTCTGCCGGCTCGGCTCGGCCGAGCGGCGCGGGTGGAAGCCGCGGGCGCCGACCCGCGACCTGAGGAAGAACCGCGGCCCGCGTGCGGGCCGCGCTGGTGAACCGCGGACGCGGCTCTGCCGCGTCCCGCCTGGACGAACCGGAATCGCACAGCCATGGGTCCGTTGGCCGCCGCCGCCGCGGCGGCCTCGTCCGGCGGCGCGCCGGGGCGCCGCCGGCAACTTCCGCGGGCCGCCGGCGTCGCTCCGGTGGCCCGTTTTCCTTCCCGTCTGCGCCTTTGCTCCTCCCGGGATCCGTTCTTTACTGCGGGATCGTCAAACGTCCGCTGCGGCACGTTCCATCGTCGACTGTCAAATTTGCACAAAACGATGAACGACGGAGGGTCGTCGGGCCGTGTTCGTTTGGCCCGCACCCTCCGCGTTAGAGATAAACAACCGGGAGAAAATTATTCCACACAGGAAACAACAATTTTTAATAAGATTAAAAATTGTTCACAAAAACGGTTCTTTAATTTCTTTAAGAAACATAGACAGGAATTAATTTAAAAGGGGTAATTCCCATAATGAAATCCCTACCTCGTCGATCGTCACGCGCGGGCGTTCTTTGCGGATAAGATCATCACGGAAGAGATGGATCGTCGCGTCGTCGCGGGGAGGCGTCGCGTCGTCGCGGAAACCGGCGTTGAGTCGGCGAACTCAACGAACCAAGAACAACAGATTTAAATTATAATTAATTAAATATGTGTTTAAACCCAAAGAAAAGAACCTTGAGCGGAAATCCGAAATCACTCACCTCAAATGGTCGGTGATCGGAGATCGGAGATCGGAGATCGGAAGAACGTCTCGGACGAAGGCGTCGTCGATTTCCGGGTTCGGTGTTCTTCGCGTTCTTCGCGTTCTTCGCGTTCTTCGCGAGGGAGCTGAGGAAACAGGGATCCTCTCAAATCTTTTCAAAAGAGTTTGGGTTGGTCTTATTTTATTAACATGCCAACACACGAAAATAGGTTAAGAAACGATTGAATTAATTCGTTAAATTAATTCAATGAAAGAAACAGGACATTTAATTCACGAAAGAAACAGCCCATTTAATTCACGAAAGAAACAGCCTATTTAATGGTCTGTTAAGAATTTAGAAAACGCGTCGGTTTACTTTATTAAGACGGGTTTTCACGGGTGCGTTTCTTAGCGGAAAGAAACGGCGGGGCTCGTGCGGGCCCCACCTCACAAATATCCTACCAAGGGGGTAGGATATTTCTGGATAGCATCCTATCCAGTTCAACTTAGTTCAGGCCGCCTTTAAGTGGCTTCAAGTGGCTTCCAAGTGGCTTAAGTGAAATAAAATAAAGTTGTCGCAAAATTATTTTATTTCTTAACTTTAAGCCCGAAAATTAAAAACCACACCCGAGCAAACGCAACTCCGGGAGAGGCGTTTCTAAGCGAATACCGGCGCTGCGATTTCATCGGTGCCCTCAGAATTCGATTCCGGGCACCGGTTCAAAAGTTAGAAAAACCCGCTCGTCCGTTTACTGATCGTACCCGAGCCAAACTTCGGAAATTGATTCCGGGAACACTGGGCCTCGGAATCAGGTGCTGTCAGAAACTACGCTCTTGTAAAATTCCAAAGAAAATTAAGAAAAAAAATTTCCATGAAATTTACAGGTCTTTACATTACTCCCACCTCAGGACTTTACGTCCTCGTAAAGATACATCAAAAACTAGGGGAACAAATGTAGGTACTGAGAACGCATCTGAGCCTCCCGCTCCCAAGTGCTCTCCTGGAGGTTCCCATGCTGCCATCTGATGCGCACAAGAGGGATCGATCACCCACGTAGGACCCGCTCCTGTCGATCCTCTATCTCTACTGGGACCTCCGTAAAAGTCGCCCCATCATCCACGTCTAGATCCCCATAGTCGATGATGTGTGTCGGGTCGTGCACGTATCTCCTCCGCTGGGATACGTGGAAGACGTCGTGCACCCGGTGCAACTGAGGTGGCAGAGCCAGACGATAAGCCACCTCGCCAACCCTACTGAGGACCTGGAAGGGTCCGATGAAGCATGGAGACAACTTTCCGCCTCAGCCAAATCTCCTCAAACCACATCGAGGTGAGACCCGCAAGAAGACGTGGTCGCCATCCTCGAACTCTAGTGGCCTCCGCCTCCTGTCAGCATATGACTTCTGCCGGCTCTGTGCTGTCCTCATCCGCTCCTGGATGACCTGGACCTTCTCTGTCATGGCCCGGACCATCTCTGGTCCCACAAGTGCGGACTCTCCAGGGTCTGTCCAGCACAAAGGAGATCTGCAAGGCCTGCCGTACAATGCCTCGTAGGGTGCCATCCCGATGGTGGAGTGGTAGCTGTTATTGTACGCGAACTCCACCAAGGGTAGGTGGCCCTCCCAGCTGCGACCAAAGTCAAGGACACATGCGCGGAGAATGTCCTCAAGAGTCTGAATGGTCCTCTCCATCTGACCATCCGTCTGAGGGTGAAAGGCGGTGCTCAGACGTAGTCGCGTCCCGAACGCCTCCTGCAACCCCTTCCAAAGCCGGGAAGTAAAACGAGCGTCCCGATCGGAGACGATAGTCTATGGCACACCGTGAAGTCATACAATCTCCTGAACGTAGAGATGCCCCAAGCTCTCCACTGAGCCCTGCTCTCGGATGGGTAAGAAGTGTGCCGACTTGGTGAGTCGGTCAACAATCACCCAAATGGAATCGTGACCTCTAGAAGTGCGTGGAAGTCCAGTCACGAAGTACATAGATATCCCGTCCCACTTCCACTCTGGGACCTCCAAGGGATGTACCAAACCTGCTGGTACTTGATGCTCTTCCTTCACCTGCTGGCAGGTGAGGCACCGTGAAACGAACTCTGCGACAGCCTTCTTCATGCCCAGCCACCAGTGCTGTCGTCTGAGATCCTGGTACATCTTCGCCACTCCAGGATGTACCGCCAAAGGAGAAGTGTGAGACTCTCTTAGCACCTCCTCTCGTAAAGCGACTGGTACCAAGGTACGTCCTCTGAAAAGGACATCGTGCTCTGCTCCAAGGGAGAAACCATCAGGTGCCTGTCTCGAGGATATCTGTGCACGCCGTGTCTCACAGTCAACGTCCCCATGCTGTGCCTCTCTGACCCGCTGAAGAAGCGGAGGAGAGACTGTGAGAGACTGAAGGAAGGCTGCTCCGTCTCTATCCACGAAGGATATCTGCAAAGCGGCTAGCTGCTCTGTCGCCTCCTCAAGTAGCTGGATGCCCGTCCTCCTGCTGAGGGCATCAGCCACTACGTTCCCCTTCCCAGGAGTATAGACTATCTCAAATTCATAGTCCTGGAAGAACTCGAGCCATTGCCGCTGTCTCAGGTTCAGGTCCTTCTGAGAGAAGATGTACCTGAGACCCTGGTGGTCAGAAAAGACTGTGAAGCGCTCGCCCATCAGATAGTGTCGCCATGTCTTCAGGGCAAAGACCACTGCTGCCAACTCCAAGTCATGGGTAGCGTAGTTCTGCTCATGAGGCCTCAACTGACGTGATCCGTAGGCAATCACGGCCCGCTCCTGCATCAGGACACACCCGAGTCCGGTCCCTGATGCATCGTAGTAGAATACGTATCCAACTCCCTCCTCAGGCAACCTCAAGATAGGTGCGCTGGTCAACCTCTGCCTCAGCTCCTGGAGGCTCTGATGACATCTGTCTGACCACACGAAGGGTTTCCCCTTCTTCGTCAACGCTGAGAGTGGGGCCGCAAATCTGGAGAAGTCCAGCACAAATCTCCGATAGTATCCGGCTAGGCCCAAGAAACTCCGCACCTCTATCACGCTCTTGGGTGGCTCCCAAGCTAGCACTGCCTCGATCTTCGCGGGATCCTCTGAAACTCCCGCCTCAGAAATGACGTGCCCCAAGAAGTGGACCTAACGTAACCAGAACTGACACTTCGAGAGCCTGCCATAAAGCTGGTGCTCTCGGAGTGTGTCTAGTACAACACGCAGGTGGTAGGCGTGCTCCTCCTCCGTCGTCGAGTACACCAAAATGTCGTCGATGAAGACCACGACAAATCGATCGAGGTATGGCTGGAAGATCCTGTTCATGAGGCTCATGAACACTGCTGGAGCGTTGTTCACGTAGAAAGGCATAACCAAGAACTCATAGTGGCCATACCGACACCTGAAGGCCGTCTTCTGCACATCCTCGTCTCGAACTCTGAGCTGATGATAGCCTGACCTGAGGTCTATCTTCGAGAACCACCGTGCCCCCTTGAGCTGGTCGAAGAGGTCATCAATCCTGGGTAGCAGATACTTGTTCCTCACTGTCACCTGATTCAGGCGACGATAATCGACACACAGTCGCAAGCTCCCGTCCGCCTTCTTGGCGAACAAAATCGGGGAAGCCCAGGGCGAAACACTGGGTCGGATGAACCCCTTGCCCTGAAAGTCCTCCAACTGTACCCGCAGCTCTCGAAGCTCAGCGGGGGCCATCCGATATGCTGGAGTGGATATCGGGGCTGTCCCGGGGTACAGGTCAATATAATAGTCTACCTCTCTGCGAGGAGGTAGTCCTGGAACGTCGTCGGGAAAGACGTCCGCGTACTGATCCACCACTGCAGGAAAACTGGGACTCCGCACGTCAACTGCTCCCAGGATGAGGCTAGCCAACTGATGAGTGATGGTCTGACCTCTCCTCTGCGTGAGTCCATCCTGTGCTGCTAAGGCTCCCTTCTCGCCGGTGAAGGTGAACCTGCTCCCGTCGGTGCGCACACATCACACCTTGCGCCTAATGCAGTCTATCTGTGCATAGACTGTAGATAACCAATCCATTCCCAAGTTGACGTCGTAAGGCCTCGACGCCGCTACAAGAAGATCACAGCCGAAGCTCTCGCCTCCTAGAGTAATATCACACTGCCGGCACTAGTTTGTAATCGTCGAGTCTGCTCCCGTAGGAGTCTCTAGCCGTAAGGATCGAGCCAACGGCTCTGTCGGAATCTCCGAGCTCCGAAAAAGGGCAGTGGCTATGAAAGAGTGACTCGCTCCTGTGTCTATCAGAACTGCAGCAAGGGTGGAATAGACACAGATCGTACCTTGAATCATCTCTGGCGCACCGTGGTCGTAGGCCTCCACTGCCTGGAGCTGAGCCTGTCTCTGCCCGCCAGCTCCCTGTGGTCGGGGCGGGCCTCCTGGTGGTGGTGGTGGCAGAGCCTCAAAGCGTCGCCCACCACCTGCTGCTCGGCTAGCTCCTCTGCCTCGTCTGCCTCCTCCCTGCGGACCGCCACGGTCGACCCTCTGCCTCTGCTTGGGTGGTCCCTCCACCGTCTGCTGCCCCTCGGTACGACGGGTCGGGCAGTCACGAGCCATTTGGCCTTGCCCGCCGCACTCGTAGCACTGTCTGCCTCTTGGAAGGCTGGCTTCGCGCTGTGTGCCTCGCACTGCCGAGCCAGTGTCCTGGGGTCGTCTGCCGGAAGGTCTGGTCCGCCTGGAACCCTGAGTCATCTGCCGGCTACCAGCTACCGAAGACTCCGCTATCTGCCGCCCTGCGGCAGGTCTCGCTGTGGACTCAGCCAGGAAGCTCTCGATCAGGAGGGCTCGCTCCAGTACTCCTGCCTGGGTCGGGATGCTGAGGGAGATCAGCGATGCCCTGATCTCGTGTCTCAATCCCTGCTTGAAGGTCCAGGCCCGGAAGAAGGGGTCCCGTACCATGTCTGTCGAGTACCGAGAAAGGTCGGTGACCCATGCAGGATCGGACCCACACAGGATCGGGCCCACATAGGACCGGGCCCACGCAGGACCTGAAGCACTGATCCACGTAGGATCGCTGAGTGCAGGAGTCGTCGCAGTCCGCTGAGGATCTCTGCACAGTCGTCGCCGCAGTCCACTGAGGATCTCTGCACGGTCGTCGTCGGAGTCCACGGAGGATCTCTGCACAGTCCTCGCCGTAGTCCACTGAGGATCTCTGCACGGTCGTCGCTGTCGAAGTAGCAGTCGCAGCCAGCACTAGGGTTCCCGCACACAGCAAGCTCGTTCGGGAGGGTCCGCTCCACGAGCCGAGAGGCTGATACATCAACTGACACGATGTCCGAAGTTGATGTATCCAAAAGTTCCGTATCGTCAACAGGAACTCAACGTCGCAGACGGCGCGTCAATCGGACGCCCGGTCTGAGAGATATTGGCATTTTCGTCCCAGGGGCCCGGTTGGTTTTTAAGGCAAAACCAACCCGACCGCACTCCACCTGCTTCCAAACCTCGGGCGCAGTATGCCAAAAGATCCGTCTCACTTAGAGGAATTCAACAAAGCTGACGGCACGTCAATCGGACGTCCGTTGCTCAAGATATGAGCGTTTCCGCTCCGAGGGCCCGGTTGGTCTCGTGTACGAACCAACCCGGCCAGACTCAAAGTATTCCGAAACCTTGAGTGCGATGTACCAAAACGACCGTCTCGATCCAAGGATCTCTTTGCCGCTGACGGCGGGTAGTTTGGAGGAACGAAGCTCAAGTTACGGTCGTTTGAACGAAAACGTCCGAAGAAGGGGGGTACGGGCCCGGGACGACCCGGTTGGCCCAGCCCGGCCCGGCCATGGCCGGTCCGGCTCGGCCGGCTCGGCCGAGCGGCGTGGGTGGAAGCCGCGGGCGCCGTCCCGCGGCCTTAGGAAGAACCGCGGCCCGCGTGCGGGCCGCGCTGGTGAACCACGGACGCGGCTCTTCCGCGTCCCGCCTGGACAAACTGGACCCGCGCGGCCGCGGGTCCGTCGGCCGCCGGCGCCGCCGGCAACTTCCGCGGGCCGCCGGCGTCGCTCTGGTGGCCTGTTTTCCTTCCCGTCTGCGCCGTTGCTCCTCCCGAGATCCATTCTTTACAGCGGGATCGTCAAACGTCCGCTGCGGCACGTTCCATCGTCGACCGTCAAATTCGCACAAAACGAAGAACGACGGAGGGTTTTCGGGCCGTGTTCGTTTGGCCCGCACCCTCCGCGTTAGAGATAAACAACCGGGAGAAAATTATTCCACACAGGAAACAACAATTTTTTATAAGATTAAAAATTGTTCACAAAAACGGTTCTTTAATTACTTTAAGAAACATAGATGGGAATTAATTTAAAAGGGGTAATTCCCATAATGAAATCCCTACCTCGTCGATCGTCGCGCGCGGGCGTTCTTCGCGGATAAGATCGTCGCGGAAGAGAGGGATCATCGCGTCGTCGCAGGGAGGCGTCGCGTCGTCGCGGAAACCGGCGTTGAGTCGGCGAACTCAACGAACCAAGAACAAGAGATTTAAATTATAATTAATTAAATATGTGTTTAAACCCAAAGAAAAGAACCTTGAGCGGAAATCCGAAATCACTCACCTCAAATGGTCGGTGATCGGAGATCGGAGATCGGAGATCGGAAGAACGTCTCGGACGAAGGCGTCGTCGATTTCCGGGTTCAGCGTTCTTCGCGTTCTTCGTGTTCTTCGCGTTCTTCGCGAGGGAGCTGAAGAAACAGGGATCCTCTCAAATCTTTTCAAAAGATTTTGGGTTGGTCTTATTTTATTAACATGCCAACACACGAAAACAGGTTAAGAAACGATTGAATTAATTCGTTGAATTAATTCAACGAAAGAAACAGGACATTTAATTCACGAAAGAAACAGCCCATTTAATTCACGAAAGAAACAGCCCATTTAATGGTCTGTTAAGAATTTAGAAAACGCGTCGGCTGACTTCATTAAGACGGGTTTTCACGGGTGTGTTTCTTAGCGGAAAGAAACGGCGGGGCTCGTGCGGGCCCCACCTCACAAATATCCTACCAAGGGGGTAGGATATTTCTGGATAGCATCCTATCCAGTTCAACTTAGTTCAAGCCGCCTTTAACTGGCTTCAAGTGGCTTCCATGTGGCTTAAGTGAAATAAAATAAAGTTGTCGCAAAATTATTTTATTTCTTAACTTTAAGCCCAAAAATTAAAAACCACACCCGAGCAAACGCAACTCCGGAAGAGGCGTTTATAAGCGAATACCGGCACTGCGATTTCATCGGTGCCCTCAGAATTCGATTCCGGGCACCGGTTCAAAAGTTAGAAAAACCCGCTCGTCCGTTCACTGATCGTACCCAAGCCAAACTTCGAAAATTGATTCCGGGCACACCAAGCCTCGGAATCAGGTGCCGTCAGAAACTGCGCTCTTGTAAAATTCCAAAGAAAATTAAGAAAAAACATTTCCTTTAAATTTACGGGTCTTTACATTGAACCTCTCCCATGTTTCATAGAATTACTCTCCCTCTTTTTCAAAAACGTTTTGGATACTCTTTTTAAGTGCAATTGTTTTGTGGTGCGGAAAGTATTTTTTTTAGAATTCTCTTTGTAGTTGGTCCCAAGAGTTTATGGATAATGGTATCAAATTCTTTAGCCAATTTTTATCTTGATCCTTTAAAGAAAAATGAAATAGCCTCATCTTAGCTGATTCTTTTTGATGTGGGGGACACAAGGTTTCTACAATGTCATTGAATTCCTTAATGTGAAGGTAGGGTATCTCGGACTCCATTACATGGCATGTGGGATGCTGGTTTAAGACATGGGGTTTAAATATGTAGTTGGAATATTTTAGAGAATTGTTTCTAATGCATGATGGAGCATTGGTACAGGAAGGTGTGAGGTAGTCATTCATGGTTTGATCAATTACATTCCCCAAGTTCGGGGCTCCCTCATTTGGGTTTCCATTTTTGTGCCCACCTGGGTTTATGAGTTGGTTTCTTTGAATAACTTCCATTGAAATAGGCTCAATTTTTGACTCTAGAGTATTAGGAAGATTAGGATCTAATGTAACGAGTTTCCTTGGTGTACTTGACTCCCCAACCCCAGGACTGTCCACCCTAACTAGATGGTTTGATTAATCGCGGGTGTAGGCGGACATGCGCCAAAAGAAAAAAAATGAGAACGTGACAAGATAAGAGAATTTGGATGGGAAAAGAAGAAATGGGGGAGAATAGAATGGGTGTTATATGACTTACTTGGGTCCCCAAGAAAGGGCATCAAAATTTGATTCTCGCTCAAATTTTCCCAAGAGATGAAGGTAGAATGGTCCTTGTAGTTTAGCTTGGGTTATCGAATCCTCAGAGACCTAGGAAGAAACCTATAGACACGTACATTCTATAGACTGTTTTCGGATATGAAGTGGCCAACCTAGGTTTATTTTATATGGTTTTAAAGGATAACTAAAAGACTTAAGGGAATTCAATTTAAAAGAGTGAGTTGATCCTAGGTTATCACTTGGATTGGATTGGACGCATTTTTTTTCAATGATTTCAATTTCTTATATTTGAGATGTGTTCATTTAAGAAGATAAAACAACATCATCACTTACTGGTTTAATGCCTACACCCTTTAATAATAATAACCTATACATTTTAAGGATCAAAGTTTTGATCACTTCAAGGTAAAGGTTCGTATTATCACATGATGTGTGTGGCCTTAAATTCAACAACGACGATGGAGTTTAAAAATCGTCAAATAAAAATCTCAATTAAAGAAGTGATTATACATTAATTGGGTGATAAATAACATCCAATACAGCCCCTTTCTACCCCCTTGTATAAACCCATAAGTGGGTTAGCCCTCCATTGATTCTATGGTTTCAATGGAAGCGGGAAGTAGACTCATGAGGGAGGAATTGAAGAAGTAAAGAAAACAATAAAAAGAAAATTATAACTCCACCATTGTGTGAATAATTGCACAAGGTTTAGTGTGAATAAATTCACACAATGAACCAACAGTATCAAATTGATATGAAGAAAAATAGAATAAGAGGATAATAAGTGATATTATTAAGAAAAAAATGTGAATTGAACAACTTACATGTGAAAGACAAACTTGAAAAAACAAAATCGCAGCATAACATTACAATTAAACAAAGCACCAAAGATCCTCAACGCCTCCTCCAACACTACATTAAATTGGTATTTTGAAGCCTTGGGTATATCCTCCAATAGTCCAAGTCTCCTCAATTAATTTTGGTAGGCCATAGGTGGGTGGAAAGTTGAGGGAGAGTTGATTTTTCCAACCTTGACCCGAGGTGGAATCCCACTTTCATCCACCGAATAGACGCACTTGTAAGGCCTTTAGATGGAAAAATCAGAGTGGGACATAGAATAAGAAAATGTAGCCCCGGATGTTTCCTAATCTCCTGTAAGATTTGGGCCCATTTGGAATTTTAGATGCTGAGATATGATTAAATTAGTGGGCTGTTTTTATGGGCCGCAGAATCTCTCCCAGAATTTTATCTCTAACATGGGCCGCCTAAATAACCACAATGGAGGCCGAATTAGCACTGGATCATGAAGAATTATTTTTTCCTATATATGTATTATATAATCTGACAAAATTTGGGTTTCATCGGGCCTGTATGTTGGGCCCCACATTCTCATCAATGGGCTGGTATCCAATATGACTTCTCCAGAATTGTTTCCTTTCATCACAAAATATCCCCATCTTCTTCCATTAATTCTCCGTTGATCCCTAAATAAAAAAATGTTCATATTTAAGTGTAGATACATTTCCCAAAATATCAAATTAAAATATGGATAATTACATTCCTTAAAATCAGATGAATCATTGGGTACTTCAAATGATGTTCAAAAATGTACCACATAATACTGCATTTTAAGAAGGTATTACAATCATAATATGAAATGATGTTCAAAGTTTAAAATGAACTAAAATGGTGTTTATTAATAATAAAGAACATGAATATTATATATATTAAAAATGAATATTAGCCTCATTTAGTGGATAATCATGCACCCACCTATATGGGATCACATATTGATGTATGGTGCCATCTTATATGACCAGACCCCTCTTTAATTAATAAATGACATGTTATCTTCTTTTGATATTTATTATTTATGTGGCCGCTGTTAATTAAAATTACAATTACAACCTAATGGGAGTTTTATATATAGATTGGAATTGAAATTTTATCTGACTATGTTGGATTATGATAACCTAATAGATACCTAAAATCTAATAAAATGAATTTATGTGAAAAACTACCTAATTATGATAAGATTATAGTCAAATAACAATGTCTAAAATGATGTTTAATAACATGACTACGTTTCATGGGTGCATTAGTTAAATAAAGTACCAAGAAATTTTACCGACTAACTGGTACTTGGGACTCTTTAAAACCCAATCCTTAAAACATTTAAAGAACTAAATTTAAATTAAAGTAGTGATTTATAATGGAACCTTATTTTTCGACCTTTTTTAAAGATTCATTTAAGGGTAGTATCATTATTCCAAGAGCATTCCTCAGAACAGGAATGTGAGAATTTTCCATAGGACTCTTCAAACCTAAGTGATATTCAGAAGGGCCTAATTCCCTTTTTCATATATTACATAGTGTTGTGTTCAATTCCTTATTATTTAGTAAGGAGCTATCCAGAGGTAGGTATCACCCTTATGACTTCAAAAACCATAGTAATCATTTGAGATTTTGAACAAAAGGCACTATTTGGGTGCTAATTTCTGAAGTAGTAATCATAGATTCTAAAGTGAAACCCATGATGGATAGGTGTCCACGTGGTAGTTTGACCCCTGATATGGGTTTGATCATTGAGTAATGATCCATTTTAGTAGGTTAGGCATTCATAGGGCATGGTCAGCTGCTTAGTAGGTTGTGTGACCCATCTTCGTCTTCTTATTCATTGTTGGATGACTTGCGAGGTCATCATCCAATTTAATAGTCATATGAGATTATATGAATCTATATTTAAACCTCTTGGATAGTTCATATGATACATGGATTCATAGGGATAATAACTATATGGATAATATCAACAATGTGTTGTTTATCCTGTGAAATCTCAGGGTAGTGTTGGACAATATATTTGTTACCCATAATGATTCTTAAAAAGGTATAATGAACCTTATGTGCGTAGAAGAAATCATTTAATCCACAAGATGTTACACTTTGATCATAGGTAATCTTTGAGGTAGAGTTTCATAGGAGTTAAATGAAGTCTTACTTATCCCAATACTTGGGATGATATTTTAAAGAGTAGCGAGTGTTTTTGACATGCTGGTCCCTTTGTTTTGGCTATTACCGCTAATTCTTATACACATGTAGATGCAACTTGGTAGGAATTTCACACATGCATCTAATTTAAACCTAGAAAAATTCAATTCTAAGGGTCTACGTTTATCCTCTTTCTTATTGGTTCTTGGTAAAAACATGTCGTCCATGTCTTGATCTTGTAGTTAGTGGTCGAGGGAGTGTGTGTTTTCGGATGTGTTTCTATTTTTAGTAAATCGGATGATAATTGAACTTCTAATGTGGGGAGAATCATTTAAATTTGGAAAATATGTGTCCTTACAAGTAGAATGAACACAACCAAGTATAACCATTTATAAATGGTTAGTTAAACTTTTGAATACCCTTGGAGCTGGTAAATTTTATAAAGTTTTGATGCTTAGAGGGAAGCATGATGATGAAATGGTTGGTTTTGTGTGAAACGTTTTAAAACTCCATTACCCAAGGATGGATCTTGGTGGTTATTATTGTGTGATCATGGTATGCCTTAGGTAGTAAAGGAATCATGGTCAGGTTTGTGGTTCATTTTTAGGTGAAGCTAAGCTCTTCTAGAAGAAGTTATCCTGAGAGGTTTCACTAACCTTTTTGTATGCGTTAGACATGGTTGGTTCAATGATTCACCAAGACATTATTCTTGGATACAATGGAAGTGTCTTGGGTCTTCTTGGAAACTCTTGATACACTCTTAGGGTGCTCTTATAATTGTAGTGATCATGAACCTATCATGATCTAATCTAGTATACACTAAGAGAGCATTTATTATAAACCACTCTAAATTTAAATGTTATTGGGCTGAGTCAGTTTATTTATTTTTAGATGTTTCAACATTGTACCAATGTCTCAATTGTGAATAATGGATTATGGACTCCTTATACTCCCATTGGGGATTCCATTGTTTCCATGAACATTAGTGAGACACATATTTGATGTTTGAAATGTTGATGGTCATAGTTTGTAGGATTGATCGTACACCCATGTTCATGTTGGGGAATGAAAACATAAATGGATGTTGTGCTTTGAGATGTCACCAAAAGATGATTAAAAGCTTCAGTTGATGTTCTCAAAAAACTGTGAAGTGCCTTGGAAGATGGTGTTGTGGTTCAATTTGAGATACATCACCTATCTAATTTGGGTGTTTTGTGAGTAGTGAGCTAGAAGTTGCTCAACAATTTTCCTATTATTTTATTAAAAGCAGTTAGTGAGGAACCAATTGTGACACATCATCAAGTTGAGGCTAGATTGGTTTGGTTCGGCCATGGTTTTACATAAGGAGTTGGGTCATCAAGGTTAAATGAGATTGATTTGTAGTTTACTATTCATTTATGTTATAAAACATGGTAGAAGCATTGTAATAATTCTCAGGCCATGTTTTGATAGGTACTTAGTATAGTGAGGAGTACCGTGGCACAGAAATGACCACTAAGTGTTCAAAATCATTAGTGGTAAATTCCATGGGATGTTTTATGCAAATATGATTAAAAAACTCATGTATTAGGTTATATGGGCCTGGGTAAGATCTATCTTGATGTTTTTATTTTGGATAATGAATGTTGGATCGAGTTTTAATGGCCCATGTACTTTATTATTTAAAGGATGTTTGGATGTTCATTGAGCATTTGGAAATTTAACATAGCCATTTGAATGAAAACTCATGACCTATGTAAGTTAGGTGTTGTTTCTATTGTTTTCCCCCATGTATTATCAGGGATTATAACTTTTATGGAGGGGGGGGGGGGTTGTAGCATCTTTTGTTTTGTACTAGGATGAAATATGCCAAAGGAGCGTTAATTTTCAGTTTTGTTGATGAAATGAATTGTGTACCAACCTTTGGAATGAAATTAAAATAGTTTGAACACTTAAATGTGTTGTTTTTATACTTAGTTTAACGTTTGAGATGTGTGTTTGGTGTTCTGAAGAGTTTTGAGATCCTCAGGGTAAGAATACTCAAAACTAGGATTAGTTGGTAAGGGTGTAGAGTTTTTATGAAACCACATGACCCACCAGGTGAAACTGTGTAACTGATCCACAAATGTTTCAGGTCTCTCATAGTTTTTTCTAACTTTGTGAGAGGAACTACATGGTCATGTGATTTCCATAGACATCTTCATAGAGGGATTATTTATGGATAGCACATGGTTAGACAAAATGTGTGTCTAGCCCATGTGAGTTGGTTTCTTAGGGAGTTCTAAGTGCATGGTTGGTGCATAATTTGGAAAATTGTGAGTCAAAATCACACACCTCATTTAAAGTTGTAAATTTAACATTTTCCCCCTCTATCCTTTATTTTCCCTTCTCTAATATTTTTATTCTACTTCTCCATACACTGTATGCCACCAATGGTTTCCTCATCCTCCTCTCCTTCCATGGGGAGATCTTCTTCATCTGGCCACATTTTTGAGCGCCGCTCAACACATTATAAGTTTACTAGTAATTCCATAACACCTCATTCCTAATTTATTTATTTATCTTCTCATATCATTTTTTATCATTGTGTGGGCTAAGTCACCCTATTTTTAGGGAATTTATTATTCCTTTCCTCTCAAACTAGATCAATTCAAGCCTTGATATTGGATGAGCAAACCATCCTAAGCATGATATAGGTGGTCTATAGATTTTACAACAAATTTTCATTGATATATAAAGTATGTTTTTTGTTCTAGGAACTGGTATTTCTGTGAGACGTCTCTTAAATATGAAGTTAAATTATAGAAGATAATTCCCTAATTCCAGTAAACCTTTTATATTATGTTGACATTATTGATGGTCATGGACTTCAAGTTGTAACCAACCTTAATGGTGTGTCCCTTGAATTAATTTAATTAATTAATTGTTTTCTAATAAAACCCCTCATTGAGTTGTCATATCTTATAAAATTTTACTGGGTTAATTAATGGAATGAATGTGGAAGTGTAAGGGTATGTTTCTCTACTATATTATCTCTTAGTGACTGAACCCCCACCTAAGGGGTTGGAAACTTATCTTATTGAATTGAATTGATGATTTGGGTGTGGTATTCATGTTATCATGGCCAATTTTATACCTCCCACCTATATGGTGTAAACTATTATGGACAGTTCACATAGCACTCATATTTTTGATGATGGAATAAAACAAAAAATGAAACAAATATCCTATATTGAAATGGTAAGTGGTTGCCCTTTTGAATGTGCACGACTTCTGTTGTGGAATGTTCATAAGCATGTGAACTCTATTTATTTATAAATGTATTATATTAATCGCATGGATGAAAATATACCCTATTTATAAATGTTAAATGAATTATATTAAAATGATTCAATGCACCTTTAGTGATGTTGGTTTCCTCTTTATAGAACATCAAGACAAGGGATTGTAATGGAAAAAATTGCCTTATATTTCTTAATGAATAAAGGTAACTTTAGTAGGGTCATTGGACATGATCTGTCACACCCACTTGGTTGAGGATGTTGGCATGACGTCCACCTCACTTGGGTTGTTGGACATGATGTTACATACACCCTTGATTTTTTGGTTGGGTATAACCCTCCTCGGTTTTTATTATGAACTCAACATAAAAACCTATATTGATTGTGACACTCTTCATAGTGGCCTATATTTATTACGATCCATAGGCATGCTAAACCTCATTTATTATTATGAGAATATATTATTATTATGAGTAGTATTTTGCATTTTTTTCATGAATTATTCCTTGGGTCCTAGATATTACTATGCATCTATATATATGGATATAAACATCACCATGTCTATTGTTCATATATATGTAAAAATCTATCTCTTTCTATATATATTTATACATAGAGACATTTCATCTTAGTACAAAGTAGGTATGGTTGGATAGGTGTCCTTGAGGAACCCTATTCAAACTTGTTTACTTTTATTTACTTAATTTCCAACTTTATTTACAATAATTTCACACTATTGTATTTATATTCACAGACTAGATTTTTCTTTAGACACTCTTGGTGGTGGCTTATAGAGTATATCTCACACCCTGCATGTACCTCCACTACACTACGGTACACAAGAAGACATCATGTTCTCAAGCCCATGGACTATTTCATGTGATGTTCATTGTACATGGGAGCTTAGGATCACATGGTTGAGCTCATACTTGAGATGTTCGTGGAGATCAAATTTGTGGAATTTTATTCTTTTTCCTTGTTCATGTATTATATTATATATACCTTCTGTATGTTCCAACTTTAAATTATCTATAATCATGTGGATATGAATGAATGATATTTTTTAGAATTGGCTATATATATTCAATCTTTTATATTCTTTCTTTGCTTTTAATTTATCATTACTACTTCCAATGTTGACTATTTTTTCATATCTGATATACCGTTGTGCTACACTGATCATGAGGGTATAGTCTCCCCACCATACAATATTAGGCCCCTTGCTTCTAGTTAGTAGCCTCTGGTGTATGGAGAGACACATTTGAGGCCATGTGACTAATCGGATCACAACACTGTTTTAGTGGATCCTAGTTCGGGACGTTATATATTAGAGTATGAAAAAATGATGATAAAATGTAATGTAAAACCACCAACATATTCATCACATTTTAGGCTTAGTCTAATCACTCGTATACCATGTTAGGATTCGGTTAACTACCGGTGTACTCTTAGTCTTGGGATAAAGACCTCGGTAACCTCTTTGTTTTAGGTAGACCAATCTTGTACCCCAGACATCATAAGAAATTAAACATTATCAAATAGTTTGGGGGGTTTTAATAGACTAAAAAATAACCAAATAGTATTGTATTAATATTTATTCATCAAATTCAAAATTCCTATGTAGTATAATTAACCCATGAAAAAGAAAAGAGTTACATGAAATTATCATTAAAATATTGTCATCGTAAAACATATAGAGAGGGGAAGAGAATAGTTTTATAATAAAATATCCCCTTTGAAAAACTTAATTTTTTTTACATCATTAAAAAATAATTTTATAATATAATTTAAATAGTTAATTTGAAAAGTAATAAAGTATTTGTTTCTATTTTTGTAAATATTAAGAACTAAAAATTTAGAACAAATTGGTAACACTATTTTATTTTAAAAACCCAATAATCATTTAATGGATTTTTCATGGTGAATAAGGGAAATCATGGTGGGAAAATCTATTCATGACATGCTGGTTAAGAAGAAAACATTATTTTCACAATATTTTAATGTTTTAAAATTGATTCATACAAAAACATGTGAAAATATTCATTTTAGTAAATTTTAATAAATTTAAAAGTTAGTATAAAAGACATTTATATAAAATTTATACATAAGGAAGACATCCATAGAACAAATTTTAAGAACATGGATATGGAGGATAATGACTCTCGACCAAAAACAAAAAGTTATGTAATATTTTATTAAAAAACTTATTTCAGACTTTCTGAGTACCAAAGAAGGTAAAAATTGAAAAAAATACTAAAATGAAATATAAATAACCATATAAAATTAATATATAGTGGTTTTATGAGATATATAACATAAAAATTCCAAAAATAGAAATTAAAGTGTAAACAACATGGATAAAAATTTATATCATAACATAAACCCATACATCTTTAAAAACCTTTGAATTAGTACCACATGAACGAGATAAAAATAGATGGGTCAGCAAATCCCATTAATTTTCTGGATATTTGTCATAAAATACATCCATGGTAAATATATAGACAACAAAAAATGATTATTTTTGTTAATATATATTTAATCTTAATTAAGGATATTATTGATGAGAAATTCCTTACAACATTTGTATCTCATGAAAAAAATGTGTTGATAGATTGAACATGAAAAACATTTTTGAATAACTGTAATTTAATAATTTAATATAAAAACCTCCATAGGGTTTTACTTAAAAAAACACAATATAAAACATGTATTGAATATTTCATATTCCAAAAAGAATGAAAAGTGAGATGAGAATAACTTACCCCAAGTCTTGAAGTTCTTTATACGAGATCTATATGGATATATAATAATAATATATTTATTATAAATAAATACCAGATCCATATCCTTACTTATGTAAAAAAATTATTTCTTTATAATTTCAATTTTCCTAATTTTTAAAAAATCATCATAAAAATCAATATTCAGGTCTAGACTGTTTTGTTTTCCACATATGTTTCAGTTCTGAGATTCATATCTATAATCCTTGGTCATATATTCATTATCTCCATAATCATTATTATTTCTTTAATATAGTATTTATTCATTAAATATATTTTCATATACATCCATGTAAGATGTTTATGGAAATTTGAATACAACATTTCATGGAGATGTTACTTCGTACGTACACATGAGAAATATTTTTATTTTTCAATTGGTTGAAATAGAAATAAAGTAGATAACATTTTCCATTTATAAAATAATATTAATAATATTAATAAAATATCAATTAATTATTTCTATCCTTATAAAAATCCAAATGTGACTATAATGAATAACATAGAGTTTCTTTCATGGAGGTGGTGGTCTGCATGCACCCATGAGAGTTGATTTAATTATTTATCAGATCTAAGGGAAAAAAATTCGGATAATAAAATATAATTTAAAAATATTTTTTATATAATAAATATCATACATATTCATTATATCCAAATATATAACATATAGTGATAGGAGGTTATGAAAAATAAAATACATCACTTCATGGAGGCGGTAGTCTGTACTTCTTCTTGAGAAAAGTTTTCATTTCCCATTAGATATAAAGACGATAGAAAATGGATATACCATTAGTAAAAAATATATTTTTTATATTAATTAAACTTATTTCATTATTTTAATTTTTTTATTGATTATTTTTTGGTTCTTTAAGAAGGTAGAAACATTTAACATGTTGGTAAGAACATATACTTCTTTATTGGATAAACTCAACTGAAAAACACCATAAGGATTCATGGATAGTTCATTAGGTAAGAAAAAAAAAATATCAGTCATTGATAGTTATATTGGGGAAATATTTGTTATTATATTTGTCAATCTAAGTCTCTCATGTGGTGTAGAGAACTGAGAAGAATAGGTTCCCTTTTAAATATGATGCGAGTAGTACCCTTGTAAATACACTTAAAATTATAATAATTTAAAGTCATTTTCATTGGAATGTGGCACAAAATGGACACATTTTAGAATATATGATAATTTTTGGACTACATGGGCCCATACAACCATATTTATATAAATTCTAATGATTTTTTATGTCTTATATTTAAGTTTAATATGCTCATTAACCCTTTTAGACCTTGGAGTGGTCATAATATATTTAAAATATTAACTATTCATAATGGATAAAATTAATTTGAAATTATTAAATAATATTAATTATTATAATTTAAAAAATTGAAAAAAATTTATATGATTAAATTCCTTGAGTTGGAGGAAATTAAATCTAAGATCTGCATAGAAAACACATAAAACATATTTTTATAAGTGTATTTTCAAGAACAAAAATGATTATATTCTTACTCCATTCAATGTTAAAATTTATATTATTTTTAATTTACATGACTAAATATATTATCTAAAAATTTCCTTATAATAATTCACCAAAAGTGATTCATTCAATTTTTAGGAGAAAATAAATTGGAGATATAAAAACGCTTTTCTAAAAAGTAGAAATTTTTAAATTCAAATGATTTCATATTTATTTCTAATAATTTGATAAATATTTTATTATTATTTATGAAAATTAATAAATTTATTAAAAATACAATTCCATATGTTTAATACTTAAAATATAAAAAATCGGATTTTAATTAAACTATATATAAATAAATCTGTGTTGGTAAACTAAAAATTTCAGTTTAAAAATGATTTATTAAACATTTCTTATTTATAATTACATAATAATCTCATGAATGTAAATAATTATTTTTATTAATTCATAAATCAATTTTATTGATTTTATTTATGAAAATTGTTAAATTAAAAAAACATATCATTCAACAAAATAGATCAAAATAGTTTCTAGAGAATTAACTATATTTTATTATACGAAATTAGCCTTTTTTGAAGCCATTTATTTTTTTTCAAATTTCAAATTTTAGTAATTAATTATTAAAATATTTTTTAAGGTTCATATACCCTGAGATGATTAATTCATCAAATTTAATGAATAAGAATATATTATAAAACTGCAGGGTATTATAATCGGGCTAGAGAAACACAATGATATTTGGAGACGTGGTCATTAGTTTGGCCTGAGGATAGTAAAATGACCAGTTGTGTATTTTATTTTTTAGATTAGTTTCTGTTTTTTGTTGTCCTAATTGTGTGATCAATTAGTATGTGATTGTATGCAACCACTTAAAAAAAATTATAGCAGTGGTGTTTATTTATTTTGGTGTACTTTGATGTTTGTCACAGAAACTATTTGGTTATTTACACAATGCATTTGACTCTAATTAAATTTTATATACTATAAATGATTTGGATTTTTCCCTCTCTACAAGTCTACATCCTATGTTGTATGTGGAGGGATGTCTAAGGCAATGTGGCATCATCGTCATGTTCAACATAGGAGTTCCCTATGTCCATAATGTCATAAATTGGTATCAGAGTATTTTTTTCAGTATTTTGGGATATAGTAGACATGTGGTATTGGAATGTGGTTGAGATTGTGATTTACCCAAATATTTAGTATCATTAACACTTTTCTCATGGGAATACATGGCTACTCATGTGTAAAAAATATTTTTCATTGTTTTTACTGTTAGGATTTACATGTTTATTCAATAGGGTGCGTATTGTTAAGGATTTTATTTATGATTTTGGATCCTCCAAAATTATAAAGAGTCCAACTTACACATATCATGGTCATTGTATTGGATTCCCAAGATATATTTGTGATATTGTGTAATTTTTTTTGATGATGTGAGGATTATATGTTTAAAGAGAAGAAACACATTATATTTCATTTTCAAATAATTAATATTCATGGAATTTTTATAGAAATAAAGCATGGTATTTTTTCTCTAATTTCATGTCATGTGAATCATATAGTGATTCAATTACTGGTAATTTTTTACATCCTTTTTAATAATGTAAATATAAATAACATTATTTGGAAAATAGAGGCATCAGTGCATGATCATTAATTTTGGGAAATGCATTTGATTCTCTAATAATGAAATAATGATTATATAAACTATCTATAAATAATTACGCTATGTTTTCACATATAGTTTGTTGTTTTCAATATGCATAATTGAGATGGGTGGTCACTAGAGAGAACTAGGGGGTTTATAAATGGAATGTTAAGTTACAAGGGAATATAGTTTGTGAATTGTTTAGTGAATTTTTTGTATCATTGTCAATTTATAAGGATAGATATGTTAGATTTGTTCCCCAATAGATTTTTATTTTTCATTATTTGGTGAGGTGGATATGTGCGTAGTATCTCATGAGTTTTTTGATGATGTTTGTGTGGTGGGTGATAATGAAGTTATCCTTATAATGAACGATTTTTTATTAGATGTTGGTCGATATTAACCTATGTATGGAGCATGGTAAGTGGGTTAGGTGTGAGAGACTATTTTTAGTAATATGATACCCATGGGAGTGTTAACTGTGTAGCAAGATGATATTATATGTGAGTGTACACTTATTAGTTGTGTGTTTTATCAAATAATATAATGGGATAGTATACCGTAGAGGTTTTTGAAGGATCACATTGTTTTGGTGGTGGAAAGAGTGTTGGAGTGGATTTTTTGTTAGGAAATTCATGGTTTGAGAGTGTAGGGGATATAATTTTACATGTGATTCATATTTCTATTGAAGATCATTAAACTAGTCACCTTCTAGTCTATTAATAAATTATTTGGTTGTCGATGTACCCAATCAATTTTATAGTAGTAGAGCAGTGGTGATACTCTCACAAACATGGTGGCCTAAGTTGTATGATGAGAAAAGGAATGTCCCTCTATTGTAAGTAGGGGAATCAAGGATGGATCAGGGTGTCATGGATGGTTAAAATGGGGTTTGATCCTTGTCATGAGTGAAAACATTAGAGAGAGTGGCTCTGAAAGAGAGGTACTCATGTGTTATCTTCACTCATTTGAGTTGGTGATCAAGGAGAATTATAGGAATCCATATGATGGGGAGTGCACTATTTTTCATTAGAATATATGATCCATAATTTATATAGATTGTATAGTATCAAGGAGAACCTTCCTAGTAGTCTAGAGAGAGGTGTGGGTCAGTGTTTCAGTTAGGTACTCAAAAATGAGATGGTTGACAATTTCCCACAAATTTGTTCAGTAGTGGATAGATCATTAGACATAATAGTATATTAATTCTTTTATAGGGTTATGATACTAATAATCTAAGGATGAGGAGAGTTGTATCAGTTATGGGGGATGGAAAATCATGTTATAGAGTTCATGGATATCATGAGACCTACTATTTTATAGTTGACATGACATTGAGATTCTGGGGTGTGATAATATTGTGTCAAGAATATAGTGGAGTTAGTGTATTATTAGAGGGATATGAACTAGCGGTGCAATAGTGCTCATGGTGAGAGCAAGAAATTAGGTGTGATGATTGGTAATATAATCAGGGGATTACATAGGGAGATAGTTTTGGACATTGGTGTTGGAAATTTTAAGATATTGGGATTCCTATGAGTGTTAAGGTATCATGAATAAGCAGTATGGTGTGATAATACATTCATGGATGCGACCATGTGTTTTCAGGAGAAGTCGTACAAATGAGGAATGACTAATGTTTTGGAGTGGAATTAGATAAAGTGAGGTGAAGGTAATTATATGGGAACTTTTCAAAATGTAGGTGGAGGGTTGCTAGACCATTATAAGTTTATTTTCTATGGGGTACTCTTATGGTGGGGATAACCAATGCTTGGAATCTATATATTTTTTAGTGAGGCCTTATTATGGGACGAACTATTAGCTCAGTGATGAACCATTCAAAAATAAAGTCTCCTCTCATTTTATATGGGCATGGGTGAGAGCAGTCTTAGTATTGACATTGTGTAAAGTGGGGGCTCAACTCTAAGGGAATAATATTCCTTGAAGGATAAACCAACACATGAGTGATAATTTTGTATTTCAGCATCTAGACATAGGACATTAAATTATTCCTTTGGGTTGTGTGTTGATGACATGGTTGATGCCTTACCTATATATTTTAGAATGAGTTGGTTGTTCAAAATGAGATCATGAGATTATAAGGTGAAAGGAATAATTTTTTATGTTTATTGATGTATGTATGATTGAGTGTCATGGTGGTTTAGTTAGAATTTAGTTACATAACATACAGGAATATCTGGTGGCTTGGTTTTCATCCAATGTCATGTGTAGGGAACTTTGGTGGCTTGGTTAGAACCCGCTATCACACACTCTTTTATAACATGTTTACTTCCCCCAAGAATACATGTATATAATAGTTTATTCAAGGGGAACATGGTGAGATTCAATTGATATATATTTTTCATACACAACTTGAGAACTCTAGTGCATGTGTACACCTTATGATCTCTTTCTGGATCATCACATGTTTTTTCAAGGATCGAGTTGGAGTAGCTGAAGGGTATTTGGTGAATGGATACATAGTCTCACCAGGGGATGGAAATACAAAATATTATGTAGTTAATTTATTTTTATTTAATTTTTATATGTAATTAGACTGATGGGAGATTGATTGTTTTTTTATTTTTTGACTTTTTGTGTAATTTTTTATAATTTTTTTTATATGAACTTTGATGTTTGCGAGGGATATTGATTAGTTATTTCTATTCTATTTTTAAATATGATTTGAGGGACTAGTTTCCCATTGGTATGGGTTAGGCCTCTCATAATATTTAGAAGCCTTTATTTTTTAGGGAGATACAACTAAGGCTATGTTGAATCCTTATCCTTGGGCACTTATGAGTGACCTAGGGATTAGGCATCACATCCAAAGGTAATAAATCCTTGAAGGACTACCAGTTACCTAACACCTCAAATAAGGTAACTGATTGTCTCATGCTTCAAAATTCTTATTAAAATTATACCCTAAACCTATTCTTTTAAGTTTACAACACTCATGATCCTGAAAAGTTAAGAATTTTTTCTCCAAAATTCATTTCAATCTATAAAATATTAATTCGAATAAAATATCTCTCGAAACACCCATGAACAGATCCAAAAAATTAAAATTCCCCCAAATTCATCAATTCATTATGAAACTATTCAATACAGTATTTTATATATTTTCTTAATTATGGGGGTGGGATATTATTATGGTTTATTATATATTTATTATGAGTTTTCTAAAAGGAGAAGTATGTGAATTCAAAAACCCCATATGCTACGCCCGTGTGTCAGGATGTGATATTAGCGAATGTTTCTATAAACATTAATGGATCAACTATTATTTCTAAATTTTTATTATTTATGCGTGAATAATTTTTTCACATGAGATGTAAAATATTTTATGAAAAAGGAAGCATGAATATTTAATTTTGAGGGTTTTTAATAGATAATATGTGTCACTATAATGGAAAACATTGAAATTATTAATAATTATTATTGTTTAACTTATCATGTTAAAATACATAGTATTAAAGTGATTAAATAATGTTTTTTGTTCTTGATATCTATTTATATTTTATTTTATTTTATTAAACTCAAATAGGTGAAATTAATTAAATTTAGAAGTTATATAAGTGAATTTTGTGCCCTAATAAAAATCTTGTTTAATAAATAGGGGGATTCATGAATACAGAGGGTGAAATATACAAGCTTCATAGATATAATTTTTTTATTAAAAGCAATAAATTAAACAAAAAATTCTATGATTTAGATATTTGAAAATGTATGGATTAATTTAAGAACAGAGTAAAGGTGTTCCTCAAGAGTATTGGGACTATTATTAGGTTTCTTAAATAATTTGGTGAAATTTTTTTACGATGAGTATAAAATAAAGTTTTAAAATTTAATTATGTATTTAATTAATTCCTATAATAGACAATTCATGTACAATACATCATGACATGTATGACACACTGATTTTTTTCGTGATTCAATTTTCTTTTCCGTTATTATTGTTTTTTAGAATATTTCATCATTAAAGAGTTGGTTTCACTATAAATATTAAAATTTTACTATAATGTCATGGTGTAAAAAATTGGGTATTAAACTAGAAATATTTTTCCATGTGCTGAACTATGATTACAAGGGAAAATTTTGGAAATTTGGATTTCATTTTCAAATAATTATCAACTTTTATTTAAAGATCTTAATGAAAATATTTGTGTAAAGGTTAGTTGGAAAAAATTATACGGTAACTATATACAATATGACATCATGAATATCTGTAGCCTATTATGTCTAATAAAATCTAATTTTCAATTATTTTGGTGGTTTTTATTAATTAATGATATATTTATTTATTATTTATCCATCATTTATATAATTATGATATATTTTAGGTGATTTTGATGTTGATATTGATCCAAAAAAATTAATCTAATTTGAGAGATGTTTTGAGTTTAGTTTTTGATTGGATATTGAATATGAATTTATAAATTAAAAGTAAGAAATGGATGTGTGTTTTTACAATGTTGAATGAACAAATGACAAAAATTTTAAATTATAACAGTTTATTATCATATTATCTTGATGGATACACCCATAAAAAGTGATTATACCAAACTTAATATAAATATGATGCAATGATATATTTTTTACTTATTTCCATAATTATACCTCATTATTTTATGACAAATAATTTATTTTTAAATCATGAAAAAATAGATAGTAATTATATAAGTGGTTTGGTTTTTTGAATTTTTTTTGGTTTCATAATTATAGATATTCATTGATATAAGAGAAGAAGAATAAGTGATACTCTTTTAATAGTGGATTTTGATATTTTTATTAGAGATCAGACTCATTATTATATTTTTCATGATATGGAATATTGTTTTTTTATATAGAACATCATATATATTTAGAGATATTTTTACATTCATGAGGTCAAAGGTATACACTATCATTTTAATCCATTTGGTTCATCTATAATGTAATGTGGAGGGGTATAATACCACATAATAGTTATGATGTATCAATTATCTATGAATGGATAGCATTGAATATTATCAAAAACAATTTTTATCTATGTATGTGGAAATGATATTATTAATATAAATTGACCAACGTCATTGAGATCAATTTTGAAGATTAAATTTGGAAGAAATCATATTTTTTCTTCTTAAATTGGTATGATGATTGATTTTTGAGAAATAATATAAGATTTATATTCTTTTCATAGTAATAAATCACTAAAAAGTGTTTTAATCATTTTCCAATTTTATAGCGGTTAAAAATTTAATTTCATATAATCATGAACATGATGCCACATTCCACACAATGGATTCATATGATAGTGTAATTTAATTATTCCATGGGAAACTTCCTCTAATATTTTTTTTTACATTTGAAGTCCATTCATCCATTTTAAAATTAATTGGGATTTTTTACTTCATTATTTTTACATAGAATTATTAAATTTATTTCCATCTCATATCCACTACATCAAGGAAAATTGTTAACCTAAAATATTTCAACTAATTTCATCTTTTCATATTAACTACTTCCTCCAACCCCATAGTATTTTAAATTAAAATTAACAAAAAACTAATATATCCCTATTTATGGTATACTTATATTATGATGTTCTACCTTTATTAAATTTTCTTATCAATGAAAATCCAAAAAAAATCCATTTTTAATGTCTAAATATTTTAGCCATCCCTTAAAGGACGATAGTTTCTACCTAATAATGGGATCTATGGTTATTATTTTTTATTGGGGAGAAAAAAATACTCTATAAGGGAATTTATTGTAATGAATTATCATCTTGATTAATTAATTATTGGTAATGTATGAATAAATTTTAGATAATTACATATAAAATATATACAATCACCAACAATATTTATTATTTTTCTGAGATAGTGATCATTTTTGGTATATTATGATATTAATAAAGATATTTTGATGATTATGAGATGAAACTACTGAAAATCTGGCCTTCAACAGTGCTAGTAAAATGGATTTATCCGTACCATAGAAGCGTTGATAATGTAAGTGATGTTAACGAGTTATCTTTAAAAAAATTAATAAAAATAACTGATAAAGGCCCCCTTTAACAATGCTAAAAAAATACTGAGAAAGGGGGCCTTTATTAGTGTTTTTTAACACTGATAAAGGGGGACTTTTTTAACACTGTTAACTATGATAAAAAAGTGATGAAAAAGGCCTCGCTGATAAAAAATATAATTTTTTAGTTTACACCCCCGTTATCAGTGCTCCACCACTACTTTATCAGTGCTTTAGATAATCCCACCATCCTACACATGCCCCTGTGTCAAGAAAGTTTCGAACATGAGACCACCAGCTTATACACCAGCACCTTTTCTACTCTCCTATATTGTTTTGTTTTAAATTTTATGATATATCTATTTATTTATATTTTTTTCTTTTTTTATCCATATATTTTTATATAAGTTTATATATATATATTCTTCTATATATTTTTAATACATATATAAATCATGTTTGTTCATGTGTGTGTGTTTATAAATACATATAACCATAAATATATCATATATATATATATATGAAAATTTAAATATAATTATAATTTTTTTTATTTATTAACATATATTATATATTAATATTTAGTAACATATATCAGAATATATAGATAAATATATATCTATTTTTCAATACACACACAAATATATATAAGAAAATTATATATATATATATATTAATTATATAGGTATGTAAATATTCATACATTTTTATTTTAAATAAAATGAATATTAGTTATTATTTTGATAAGGTTTGTATTTTGATAGATATATTTTATATGTAAATATGTTTAATTATTTATTTATAAAATTAAATTTTTATTTCTGAATAAATAAAAAAATATGTTAATATTTTTATATATTTTTTTTATAAATATTAGTAAATTGTAAAAACGAAAAAATTTCAAATCAATAATATCAATATAAATTTATCCATCGGAATAAATTCACACCCCATTATAAAAGAAAAAAAAATACCTCCTTAAATGAGGATGAAAATCCATTGAATGTTAAAATATTTGAGTACCCCAACTAAAAACTGAATTTTAGAGGATTTATAAACCTTTTTTGGCCACTAAAAACAATTATCAGGGTTCCAATGATCAATATTTCGTAGATATTGTTACAAGATTTGATTTGATATGTGGTAGATCCCAAATGGACAGACAAATCAAAAGTTACGTCCAGTTGATGTTTGAGTTACGTTTTCAACTTATTTTTGATCTTTTATTGATTTTTTTTGATTTTTTTCTTTTAAAATTGTTATTAAATGACTATTACTCAATAATAACTAGCAAATTATTAATTAAAAATATTTTTTATCTATTTTATATTATATTTTCTCTAAATATCATATATATTATATGCGAATGCCTATTTTTCTATATCTAAAACATATTAAAAAATATACATTATATTTATATAAATATATATATATATTAATGAAATATATATATATATATATTGATATATATTAAATATCAACACTAGTAAAAATGCACTGATAAAGACCCCCCTTTATCAGCACTTTTTTAGAACTGTTGATAAAGGCCCCTTTTTATCATCACTTTTTTTACTAACGTTGTTAAAAGGGAGTCCTTTATTAGTGCTTTTTTACAAGCACTAATAAAATAAACACTTTAATATAATTTTTTGGCGCTTTTAAGATCCCCTTTAAAAGCACTAAAAAGGTATTGTTAATGAACCCTTTTAAAAGCATTTTTTCCCTAACACTAGAAAAGGTGGTTTTTAACAGCGCTTTTAGCTAGCACTGTTAAAACCGTTGTGCTGAATGGACATATTTTTTTAGTAGTGTGAATAGAAAATATTTAGAGTTCAAATTTGAGTTTTAGTGGAATAATGATATTGAAGTGGTGGTTTTATGTCCCCATTGGGTACTAAGTGATCAATCACTAACATATTATTGCCTATAGAAAATATATAATATGAAAATTATTTCCTCTAATCTCATTCTGGTCAATGGAATATAAATTTAAAAATATATCAATGTAGTGTTGAAATGAGGATAGGGTCATTAAGAGTTAGAGACAAGATTTTGAGACATATGGGGAAACCATGGTTCATGAAAACACAACAAATATAAAAATGATACCTCTATTTATATAGATGTATGAAAATTAATTCTAGGAGATTTACAGAGAATGATTTATTTTTTATGTGTAATGATTACCAAGTGTTGGAACATGGGAAGGGATATTGGGAAAAGCAACTCGATAATTATTTGTATTTTTATAAAAATCTTACATTTTTTAATATCTATGAAAGGATCATATATTTTATTCAGAAAATAATATCTAAATATCATGGATTAAAGAAATGTAAATAATATTGTAATTCATGTTTTTCTCAATAAAATATTAATTTATACTCAATGAACTATATTCACTCATATATTTTATTATATTACAATAATTCATAAATTTATTTTACCAGTTAACTACTTATAGGTATATAATAAATCTATGAGAATATTGGAAAATGACCCAGTAGTTAAAAATTAAGGAAAATAGTTACAAAACAATTCATTTAAATTATAATGGTGACTAAAAGGCAATTTTAAACACAAAATTTCACAACTCATTGGAAATAAATTGATAAATTTATCCTACAATGCGACATATAAAAAGTGATGGGGTTTGAGTGAATAAACATTGTACAATGTGGCTATGGTCTATTATTTTAAAACTATATATAAATTATTTAATTTAGCTTTATTTATTTTATTGATTCATATATATTGAAATATATTTTTTTAACACACATGTAACATACATAATATTTTTTATATGGAATTATTGTTATATAATGTAGAATTAAATAATTATTTATATAACTAAAATATAATTTGTCAAGAACCTAATCGCAATGAAATTTTTTGATGTTAAATTATATTTTATTCAATTGGTTATATTTTTTGTAATTGTTTCTATAAAATTATAAAGCACAGTGGTAGGTTAGCACCTATAGATCATTATAGAGTCTTAAAGTAGGGAAAACCCTGAAGATGGTTATACTGGTCACTGTCACTTTTGGAGAAATATACTAGTTGGTAGTTTTTTGGATTTATGATGTTTATGTATATAGTTTAACATTATTATTTTGAGACATGGATATAAGATGTGTGGAGAGAATTTTGGGAGAGGCTTTATACTATTTGTTGTAAATTTATGATGGGGATTGGGATATAATTATGTGTGCGAGAGTAGTTTCAATCTTCATTGATAAAATTGTTATATTTGGTAGTTTGTAATGACTAATGTTATTATCTTATTAATAAAATATTAACTAGGATTTTGAAAATATTATATTGATAAGATGTGTTATTTAATTTCTTTTAAAATATATCTAGTGTGACTATTTTTGGTATTTCTTGTAAGGATCCAGCCTTAAATATTACATATCATAGTGATTCAAAACTAGAATTTAGAATATTGAAATCCTATTGATCTTTTAGGTTTAGAGTTTTAGATAATTAGGAGTAAATATTATCTGTTTAACCAACACATAAAAAGTGGAAACTTATACTCACTATCCATTTTTTCACCAAATAAGACTTTTTTAATAAAACAAGTTTTCTCTTCATGAATAATATTCAAAAATTTTCCCTTCATCTCATCCTTGTCCCTACTCTCCCTTAAATACTATGAAATTTGTTTTAAAACTTTGGATGATCCCAAAAATCTCATTAAGGGATATAAAATAAATAAAACCATTAGTCTAGTGAAAATCTATAAAAACATTTCTTAAAAACATAACTTTTTACCCTTAAAAAGGAAACATCATTTTAAAAAGATCAATATCTTACCATTTGAAAATCAAATTATTTCCATGAAAAATCTCTAAAAATTATATAAAATTTTTGTAGGTATCTTGGGACATCATTTCCCATACCACTCTTAAAAATGGAATAACCAATATGGTCAACATCCATCTCCAGAATACCCAATGCATTGGAGGTTGTAATGTTACCACTCATCCTTGGTTTATCACAAAACTGCCCATCATTGGTTAATAATTTAATCACCCATACTTGGGTTATCATATAAACACTATTCATTGGTTTATAATGTAACAAACCATCATCATAAATAATTACCAAGAACAATATTAGAATCAGAGGACATGAATGCTTGAATCATAAAAATATTCTTAATGAAAATAACCTTTTAATTTTTAAATCACTAATTTTTAGAAAAACTGATCACATACAAAGGAAAAAAATTTATTTCAAAATAACCATGTAAAATATTAAAGTAATATTTAAATAATTAAGGTGTCATTATGGCACGAAAATTTTATCATGCTTTATAAGTTAAAAAAAATTCTTTTTTTACTTTAGAAAAAAAATGAAAGTGGAACATAAAAATATGATATTTAAAAAAGCATGTATTTTTCCTTGAGTCTAACACAATTCGTATGTTATTTGTATTCCCAAATAATAAACATATGTTAATAATTTACAAGATTTATAACCTTTTTCAAGTTCATTAATCCATTTATATAACTTAATTTCATGTTATATAAAATTTCTTAATCATTTTGTTCACGTCAGGAGTTTTGACGACATTCGATACTTAAGTACAAAATGAATTTAGTAACCAGAATTTGGTCAAAGATTTCATTATACCATAATAGATAGAAAAATAATCATGACATAATTATCATTTTTATACATCAATTACACAGTTAAATTCAATCGTTACATATGGTTTTGAAAAATGAACTACGTTACAATCATAGAGACGATATAAGTAACATTTCCGCTTTTCAAAGATCATTATGAAAATAAGTTAAGTATTATTTTATATTTAAAGAATTATAATAATATCATATAAATTATATTAATTATTTAAATATAATTATATATATCATTTTTGTGATTAAACTTGAATCACATTGCTTCGTAGAGATTGTAGTCCAGACGTACACACAAATGACGTTATCATTTTTCTGTTCATGGAATGGTAAGAATGTAAGGGATATATTATATTTTTGGAATTATAAATATGTAATTAATATAATATATAAACATTAATTCCGTAATTATAACTAATATTGAGAGACGGTGATGGAAGAAAATTACATTGGTTCGTGGGTCGGTAGTCTTCTACACAAACGAATGATGAATTATTTTTCCATTTGATAGAAAAGGAGGTGGATATGGGTCATGAAGCAAACATAATAAAATATAAGTATATTTATTGAATTTTATTTATTATTTTAGCATAGTTGAATAATATTTTAAATATTTTGAAGAAGAAACAAAACTAAAACATGTAGTTGAAAATTGTACCTCTTATTTGGAAATACTCCTTTTCTTAACACCTTAATCCCAATAAGATTAGTATTATCCCTAAAAATGTCCTCTAAAATGTTGGGAGTTATTATTTAAATGGATTTATGTTTTTATTGGCTCAAAAAAATGTGTTTTAAGTGTGAATAATTGAGAATAAAATGTTCATTTTTATAATATATGGGAGGGGCGAACTTGGCATTTCTCAAAATATTAAATTAATATTAATTAATATTCAATTAAAAATGTATCAAAAGTGTTTTATTTTTAATATAATATTATTTTGGGTAAAATTAAACTCATAAAATAAAAATTAGATATGTTTTGACTATATTTATACCCTTATCATTTGGTTTTAACCCTTATTTAACCATTTTAACATTTACCATGACAACAAGTATTTTTAATCTTTGAGGGTAAATATAGCTGCTATACACGTAAAAAGGATCCAAAAATAGACGATAGTAAATATTTTAATCCCTATAATAATCATGTGAATGAATTTAAGTTTTTTTGTAATTTTATATTATTAAATAAAATAATATTAATTATAAAATATCAATAATATCAATTTGTAGAACTATTTATTACTTTGACTTTAATAATATAAATATAACACTTATAATTTTTAAAATATATTTTATTGTATCCTTAAAAAATCATTATTATATAAAAAATTATTTTATCATATTATTTATCTCAAATTATATTTATTTACAATTTTTTAATATAATTTATTAGAATTTTTCAATAATTGAATACTTACTAAATCAGTGTTATGAAAGAATTTATAATGATTAATTTTCCATAAAAATTAAAAATAAATTACCATGATGAAAATAAATATATTATCTTTCAAAACACATCTTATCGTCAAACATATCCACTAGATAACACTATATTAAAGATATTACCCTTATTAAAAACGAGAGTGTGACATATTTAACATATCAATAAATAAAATATTATAAATTTCATAATATTATCCAAGTGACCCAAAAAGTTCATAAAGTAGACCATTGGATGATTATGGTTGATATATAATCACTCAATAAGTGTTAGGTAATTGTTTGGGTCATTTTATGGTTATTATCATTTTATTTTTAATCTAAATTAGTTGATTTACCCTTTACCGTGGTAACTATAATTACTAAAGTTACTATTCATATTGACAAAAAATAGAAGGGAAGTATTTAATAAATTTATACCCATTAATTATATATATTAAATAAATTCATTAACAATTCAAAAAAAATTGTATAATTTAATTTTAAATTAAACCGGAAAAATGTAATGAATTTTGTTTTTGAAAAAATTCCCTTTTTAAATATAAAATGTTTAATACTAAAATAAATGATAAAATACATTTAAAAACTGAAATTGGATTAATTTAAATAAAAATGAACTAATAAATAATTTCAGAAAATTATAAAAAAGTCATTCTATGATTATTTTGAAATGTTGAAATAAAAAATGAAATTAATTTTATCAAATTTATATTCTATAATTTAAAATTTAATATTTTAAATATAACATAACAATAAATGAGTTCAATAAAACTATACATTTTTTGTTTTTAAGAATTAGTTAAAATATTTATAATGAATATAACTATTTAATTAAAGAATACTAAGAAATATGAAAATAATTTATTATATTATTACCTAGGTTGGTACATTATCCCCCTTTATAAATTTCATCTTCACAATTTTATTCACCTATTAAGAAAATGGGGATACCTTTACTCATAGAATTTTTAGATTACCATGTTTCTTCTTTAATCATCTGGTTTCTCCACAAAACCTTAACCTGGTAAATTAACATGTTCCACAATAATTTTTCTCTATGGTTAATAATATGAATATGTTTTTCCTCATAAAAATTATATCTTCTAACTTAACAACCTAAGGGATCAAAACATGAGATGAATCTGGCACATGTATTCTTAACATAAGAACATGAAAAAAAATTATACCTAGGATAATCTTGAAGTCAAGGCCCCTCAGCACACAACTGATCCAAATTTTTCCAGTATTTCATGTCATTTAACAAACTTTGTTCTTAACTTTCCCTTCTTAGAGAAACAAGTAACACTTTTACATGGAGATATTTTAAGAAAAACATGATCATATACATTGAATGGAATGCCTTTCATCCTGTTATCTGCATAACTTTTCTACCTACTCTGAGATGTACTCAAATTTTTCTGAACCATTTTTACCTTCTCATCTAATTCCCATACCAATTATAGTCCCATTAACTTCCTTTGACATACTTCATCCCAAAATATAAGAGTTATACATCGTTTCTATATAATTCCTCAAAAGGTTTCATCTTTATACCAGAATGATAACTATTATTATAAGAAAACTCAACTAAAGAAAGATGTTGATCCCAAATTCCCTGGTAATATATTTAATTAGAACAAATAATGTCTTCCAATGTATTAATTATTCATTCTGACTTATAACATTCCTCACGTTCCTCATTGTCTGGAGAAGAATGTGAGGTGCTACTAGGCCTTAAGTGATGTTCTCAAGGCGCTAAAGGATTGAAATAAATGTTTAGGGCTTCAATAATAAATTGTGGAACGATTTTCCCTTGAGATAAACCAACCAACCAAAAATTACATTACAAATAAAAATACATGATGTGTGTTAACATAGAAATCCAAACCATATATTACCAAAAGTCAACCAACCTATTCCATAATAATTCCAAAAAACCAATACAAACAAATCATACTAAAAAACGTCAGAGTACCAAGAGAAAGACTAAAAAAGAGACCCAAAGTAAACCAAGGCACACTCCACCACTCCATAATAAGCTCCACTCTCCAAGAACCACCGAACCACCCGATCATCACAAAGAACCATTAGAAAAATGAGATGCTTTACTCTTACATGTGTCCTAGAATAGAATATTTTCAAAATCACCCAAGTGAAAAAGTAGGGGTGAGTAATAATACTCCATCGGATTTTCCCAAGTGACTTCCCTACACACACCACTAGGATAAAATTGTTATCACATTTATATAAAATAGTTTATATAAAACATCAAATAGTTTAACAATTACCGATAATCCAAACACACACTTTCCAAGACACCTTACCCAAACCATCAAACCCAAGAGAAAGAAAAAAACCATGACATAATCCATTAAAACATTTCACATTTGCACCAAAAAATTCATCTTGTAGAGAACCGCACAACAAGGCAACAACTAAGGTGTAACTTCTTATCCAAACCCGTTTAATACTTTTAGAAACTAGTGGTACTTCTCGACCACTTTTCCATAATTGTGACCCTTCCATACAATATCCATCACTAATTATAGTGAGAATTGTCACCCACATCAACTAATTAAACACAATACATAATACTTAACCAACCAAAATCATAAAACATCAAGGACACACATTATTCACAATACCATTTCTAGCACATGCCAATCACTTGAAAAAATTACCAGTTTTTTTAAAACAGCCATTAACCATTTTCCTTGTCAAACTAAATTTCAATAAAACACATTTTTTTTAAAATAATTTTCCCAAAACATTTTCATAAACCAAACTAAGTATCCAATTTAAAAATATACATTTAAAAATCACACAACAATCTCCCTTTTACAAAAATATCTCATTTCACCCAAAATCTCCAAATCATAACCAAATGGGTTTCCACCAATATTTTCACATCATATTCAAAATTAATTTCAAGTAAAATAAATTAATTTCAAACAAGGCATCAAGATCTAACAATGTGTAATTGAGAGAGAAGCCACCTACCTTAGGGTTCTGGTGAATTTGACCCACAGGAAACTGCACCACAAATTCAGGAAAATGCTCCACCAAATCCACTTTAGATATCCTTCTCTATCATAAACAAGCTTTAAAATAATCACTTAAGTTAAAAAACCCAACATATATAGGAAATGGATGTAAATATAAAAAAAAATACGAAATAGATTATCTAGAGGGAACCACAAAGAAACCAAGAGAAAAGACTTACCCGAGATGAACCTCATTCAAAACACCAAGAAACCCCTTCGATTTGATTCTAAAATGGGTGGGAGAGACCCTCTAGTCCTTGAGAAGAATAAATCCTATGTAGGGTCTATATGGGAGAAGAAATGGGTGAGTTAGTGAAAATCTCGACTAACCCCATTTAAAAAACCATTTTTAATGGGCCACACAGTTAACTCCCATTGTTTGAAAAATTGTGCGCTAACCATGTGGATGCTACTATCTGAATAGTGGAATATCACATGGTTACCTGGGATTATCGCACAGGTTTCCCCAACCATGCTCAAATCGTGAAACCTTAAAAGGCCTAAATTTTTTTCCAAAACCTTTCCAAACTCTCCCAAACTCTGATAAACCTTCCCAACCACTTCATATTTATAAAAAGGTATAAAAAAGGGTCACATACCTCAAACTAGGGGAGCTACATGACTATTCATCAAACAGAGGATGACAGGTTGTGTTGAAATTTTATTCAGTTCCCTTTGAATTCTTAAGGCCTTTCTGAAAATTATAAGTGAACATAGGATCACAGTCAAATACAATAGAGAGAGTAACTCCAAGAAACCTAACTATATACTTAAGATATAGTTGAGGAATTTGATCTAAATATAGAGTATCTGGAATGGGAAGAAAATGTATATCTTTAGTTAGTAGATCAAAAATAACTCAAATTGATTTATTACCATAGGATGTTTTTGGTAGTCCTACATTGAAATCCAGTGATATATGTTCACATTTCCACCATGTCATTGGTAAAGGCTGAAAATATCCTATGGTAATTTTCGTTATGATTTAACCTATTGAAAATTTAATAATTTAATGGTAAAGTTAGAAGTATCTCTTTTCATTCCACCCCATCAATAATACTCTTAAAGTTATTTTTACATCTAAGTGCTTCCAGGAAGAACATAAAATGGGGTACTATGATCTTCATTTAACAACTCCCTACCCAAATATAAATCAAAAGGCCCACATTATCTTTTTACAAATATCAAAACACATTCTTTATCAAAATTATATTCTAGTAACAAACCTTTTTAACCAATTTGACCTTTTTCTATAACTCATGATCTTCCTTCTGAGCTTGCTTAATTATATCTTATACTGATGATTAAACTGACACTTGAAACAAAAAAGAGGAAGTCCATACATACACAATATCTTGGCCAAAATTGATCACTTCATTAACCAAAGGGTTATGATCCAAACATAACATGGTTAATATAGAATTATATTTCTAAATCAAAGCATCATACACTTTTTTTCATTTTCAGGATGGTATGGATCAAGCAATCATAATCCATCCATCTTTTCTGCTACATGTTCCACTCTTTCTGAGTTCATATATACTTCAAAAATTTATGATTAGAATGTATTTCACACATTTCTATATATAAATGATCCCCCCAAATTTTCAAAACAAAACCCCATGAGCTAATTCTGAATCACGAGTTGAATAATTCTGATAATGAGGCTATAATTGACGTAAAGCATAATCAACAAGCTGATCATTTTTCCTTAAGACAAAACCAAGTACATTCAACGGAGAATCTCTATAGATGAAAAAATCACCATTTCTTGAGAGAAAGGTAAAAATTGGAGAATTTACAAACCTTGTTTTTAGTTCCAAAAAATAATCATCAATTTATTTTATCCAGATGAATTTTACACCCTTATGAGTAAAATTAGTCACTGGACTATGAAATCGAGCAATGTTTTCAAAAATAAAAAACACAGTAGTAACCTAACAATACAATAAAACTATGAATATCTATAAAATTCGTTGGTATTTTCCATTCATTAACAACTTTCACTACCAAAAAATGGCATTACCCGGTGCCACCCTTTAACAGCGCTAAAAATGTACTAAAAGAGGGGGTGCCTTTATCAGTGCTAAAAAAGTGCAGATAAAGGGTACTTTAATAGGGCTAAAAAAGAACTCTTAAACTTATACCTTTATCAGTGCTTTTTTTAGAGCTGATAAAGGAACCCCCTTTATTAGTGCTTTTTTAGCCCTGTTGAAGTGACCCCTTTTATCAGTGCTCTTTTATAAGCACTTAAAAAGAGCCCCCTTTATTATCGCTTTTTTACTAGCAGGGATAAAGGGTATATTTAAAAAAATATATATTTTATTAAAAATAATATATAAATATATAAATATATTTATACTGATATAAATATATTTATATTGATATAAATATAGTATATATATTTTAAATATGTTTTAGATAATGCTAAATAGGTATTGACACTTAATATATAAAATAATTAGTAAAAATTGCTTATATATTCACTCATATATTTTATTATATTACAATAATTCATAAATTTATTTTACCAGTTAACTACTTATAGGTATATAATAAATCTATGAGAATATTGGAAAATGACCCAGTAGTTAAAAATTAAGGAAAATAGTTACAAAACAATTCATTTAAATTATAATGGTGACTAAAAGGCAATTTTAAACACAAAATTTCACAACTCATTGGAAATAAATTGATAAATTTATCCTACAATGCGACATATAAAAAGTGATGGGGTTTGAGTGAATAAACATTGTACAATGTGGCAATGGTCTATTATTTTAAAACTATATATAAATTATTTAATTTAGCTTTATTTATTTTATTGATTCATATATATTGAAATATATTTTGTTAACACACATGTAACATACATAATATTTTTTATATGGAATTATTGTTATATAATGTAGAATTAAATAATTATTTATATAACTAAAATATAATTTGTCAAGAACCTAATCGCAATGAAATTTTTTGATGTTAAATTATATTTTATTCAATTGGTTATATTTTTTGTAATTGTTTCTATAAAATTATAAAGCACAGTGGTAGGGTAGCACCTATAGATCATTATAGAGTCTTAAAGTAGGGAAAACCCTGAAGATGGTTATACTGGTCACTGTCACTTTTGGAGCAATATACTAGTTGGTAGTTTTTTGGATTTATGATGTTTATGTATATAGTTTAACATTATTCTTTTGAGACATGGATATAAGATGTGTGGAGAGAATTTTGGGAGAGGCTTTATACTATTTGTTGTAAATTTATGATGGGGATTGGGATATAATTATGTGTGCGAGAGTAGTTTCAATCTTCATTGATAAAATTGTTATATTTGGTAGTTTGTAATGACTAATGTTATTATCTTATTAATAAAATATTAACTAGGATTTTGAAAATATTATATTGATAAGATGTGTTATTTAATTTCTTTTAAAATATATCTAGTGTGACTATTTTTGGTATTTCTTGTAAGGATCCAGCCTTAAATATTACATATCATAGTGATTCAAAACTAGAATTTAGAATATTGAAATCCTATTGATATTTTAGGTTTAGAGTTTTAGATAATTAGGAGTAAATATTATCTGTTTAACCAACACATAAAAAGTGGAAACTTATACTCACTATCCATTTTTTTCACCAAATAAGACTTTTTTAATAAAACAAGTTTTCTCTTCATGAATAATATTCAAAAAAATTCCCTTCATCTCATCCTTGTCCCTACTCTCCCTTAAATACTATGAAATTTGTTTTAAAACTTTGGATGATCCCAAAAATCTCATTAAGGGATATAAAATAAATAAAACCATTAGTCTAGTGAAAATCTATAAAAACATTTCTTAAAAACATAACTTTTTACCCTTAAAAAGGAAACATCATTTTAAAAAGATCAATATCTTACCATTTGAAAATCAAATTATTTCCATGAAAAATCTCTAAAAATTATATAAAATTTTTGTAGGTATCTTGGGACATCATTTCCCATACCACTCTTAAAAATGGAATAACCAATATGGTCAACATCCATCTCCAGAATACCCAATGCATTGGAGGTTGTAATGTTACCACTCATCCTTGGTTTATCACAAAACTGCCCATCATTGGTTAATAATTTAATCACCCATACTTGGGTTATCATATAAACACTATTCATTGGTTTATAATGTAACAAACCATCATCATAAATAATTACCAAGAACAATATTAGAATCAGAGGACATGAATGCTTGAATCATAAAAATATTCTTAATGAAAATAACCTTTTAATTTTTAAATCACTAATTTTTAGAAAAACTGATCACATACAAAGGAAAAAAATTTATTTCAAAATAACCATGTAAAATATTAAAGTAATATTTAAATAATTAAGGTGTCATTATGGCAGGAAAATTTTATCATGCTTTATAAGTTAAAAAAAAATCTTTTTTTACTTTAGAAAAAAAATGAAAGTGGAACATAAAAATATGATATTTAAAAAAGCATGTATTTTTCCTTGAGTCTAACACAATTCGTATGTTATTTGTATTCCCAAATAATAAACATATGTTAATAATTTACAAGATTTATAACCTTTTTCAAGTTCATTAATCCATTTATATAACTTAATTTCATTTTATATAAAATTTCTTAATCATTTTGTTCACGTCAGGAGTTTTGACGACATTCGATACTTAAGTACAAAATGAATTTAGTAACCAGAATTTGGTCAAAGATTTCATTATACCATAATAGATAGAAAAATAATCATGACATAATTATCATTTTTATACATCAATTACACAGTTAAATTCAATCGTTACATATGGTTTTGAAAAATGAACTACGTTACAATCATAGAGACGATATAAGTAACATTTCCGCTTTTCAAAGATCATTATGAAAATAAGTTAAGTATTATTTTATATTTAAAGAATTATAATAATATCATATAAATTATATTAATTATTTAAATATAATTATATATATCATTTTGGTGATTAAACTTGAATCACATTGCTTCGTAGAGATTGTAGTCAAGACGTACACACAAATGACATTATCATTTTTCTGTTCATGGAATGGTAAGAATGTAAGGGATATATTATATTTTTGGAATTATAAATATGTAATTAATATAATATATAAACATTAATTCCATAATTATAACTAATATTGAGAGACGGTGATGGAAAAAAATTACATTGGTTCGTGGGTCGGTAGTCTTCTACACAAACGAATGATGAATTATTTTTCCATTTGATAGAAAAGGAGGTGGATATGGGTCATGAAGCAAACATAATAAAATATAAGTATATTTATTGCATTTTATTTATTATTTTAGCATAGTTGAATAATATTTTAAATATTTTGAAGAAGAAACAAAACTAAAACATGTAGTTGAAAATTGTACCTCTTATTTGGAAATACTCCTTTTCTTAACACCTTAATCCCAATAAGATTAGTATTATCCCTAAAAATGTCCTCTAAAATGTTGGGAGTTATTATTTAAATGGATTTATGTTTTTATTGGCTCAAAAAAATGTGTTTTAAGTGTGAATAATTGAGAATAAAATGTTCATTTTTATAATATATGGGAGGGGCGAACTTGGCATTTCTCAAAATATTTAATTAATATTAATTAATATTCAATTAAAAATGTATCAAAAGTGTTTTATTTTGAATATAATATTATTTTGGGTAAAATTAAACTCATAAAATAAAAATTAGATATGTTTTGACTATATTTATACCCTTATCATTTGGTTTTAACCCTTATTTAACCATTTTAACATTTACCATGACAACAAGTATTTTTAATCTTTGAGGGTAAATATAGCTGCTATACACTTAAAAAAGGATCCAATAATAGGCGATAGTAAATATTTTAATCCCTATAATAATCATGTGAATGAATTTAAGTTTTTTTTGTAATTTTATATTATTAAATAAAATAATATTAATTATAAAATATCAATAATATCAATTTGTAGAACTATTTATTACTTTGACTTTAATAATATAAATATAACACTTATAATTTTTAAAATATATTTTATTGTATCCTTAAAAAATCATTATTATATAAAAAATTATTTTATCATATTATTTATCTCAAATTATATTTATTTACAATTTTTTAATATAATTTATTTGAATTTTTCAATAATTGAATACTTACTAAATCAGTGTTATGAAAGCATTTATAATGATTAATTTTCCATAAAAATTAAAAATAAATTACCATGATGAAAATAAATATATTATCTTTCAAAACACATCTTATCGTCAAACATATCCACTAGATAACACTATATTAAGGATATTACCCTTATTAAAAACGAGAGTGTGACATATATAACATTTCAATAAATAAAATACTATAAATTTCATAATATTATCCAAGTGACCCAAAAAGTTCATAAAGTAGACCATTGGATGATTATGGTTGATATATAATCACTCAATAAGTGTTAGGTAATTGTTTGGGTCATTTTATGGTTATTATCATTTTATTTTTGATCTAAATTAGTTGATTTACCCTTTACCGTGGTAACTATAATTACTAAAGTTACTATTCATATTGACAAAAAATAGAAGGGAAGTATTTAATAAATTTATACCCATTAATTATATATATTAAATAAATTCATTAACAATTCAAAAAAAATTGTATAATTTAATTTTAAATTAAACCGGAAAAATGTAATGAATTTTGTTTTTGAAAAAATTCCCTTTTTAAATATAAAATGTTTAATACTAAAATAAATGATAAAATACATTTAAAAACTGAAATTGGATTAATTTAAATAAAAATGAACTAATAAATAATTTCAGAAAATTATAAAAAAGTCATTCTATGATTATTTTGAAATGTTGAAATAAAAAATGAAATTAATTTTATCAAATTTATATTCTATAATTTAAAATTTAATATTTTAAATATAACCTAACAATAAATGAGTTCAATAAAACTATACATTTTTTGTTTTTAAGAATTAGTTAAAATATTTATAATGAATATAACTATTTAATTAAAGAATACTAAGAAATATGAAAATATATTATTATATTATTACCTAGGTTGGTACATTATCCCCCTTTATAAATTTCATCTTCACAATTTTATTCACCTATTAAGAAAATGGGGATACCTTTACTCATAGAATTTTTAGATTACCATGTTTCTTCTTTAATCATCTGGTTTCTCCACAAAACCTTAACCTGGTAAATTAACATGTTCCACAATAATTTTTCTCTATGGTTAATAATATGAATATATTTTTCCTCATAAAAATTATATCTTATAACTTAACAACCTAAGGGATCAAAACATGAGATGAATCTGGCACATGTATTCTTAACATAAGAACATGAAAAAAAATTATACCTAGGATAATCTTGAAGTCAAGGCCCCTCAGCACACAACTGATCCAAATTTTTCCAGTATTTCATGTCATTTAACAAACTTTGTTCTTAACTTTCCCTTCTTAGAGAAACAAGTAACACTTTTACATGGAGATATTTTAAGAAAAACATGATCATATACATTGAATGGAATTCATTTCATCCTGTTATCTGCATAACTTTTCTACCTACTCTGAGATGTACTCAAATTTTTCTGAACCATTTTTACCTTCTCATATAATTCCCATACCAATTATAGTCCCATTAACTTCCTTTGACATACTTCATCCCAAAATATAAGAGTTATACATCGTTTCTATATAATTCCTCAAAAGGTTTCATCTTTATACCAGAATGATAACTATTATTATAAGAAAACTCAACTAAAGAAAGATGTTTATCCCAAATTCCCTGGTAATATATTTAATTAGAACAAATAATGTCTTCCAATGTATTAATTATTCATTCTGACTTATAACATTCCTCACGTTCCTCATTGTCTGGAGAAGAATGTGAGGTGCTACTAGGCCTTAAGTGATGTTCTCAAGGCGCTAAAGGATTGAAATAAATGTTGAGGGCTTCAATAATAAATTGTGGAACGATTTTCCCTTGAGATAAACCAACCAACCAAAAATTACATTACAAATAAAAATACATGATGTGTGTTAACATAGAAATCCAAACCATATATTACCAAAAGTCAACCAACCTATTCCATAATAATTCCAAAAAACCAATACAAACAAATCATACTAAAAAACGTCAGAGTACCAAGAGAAATACTAAAAAAGAGACCCAAAGTAAACCAAGGCACACTCCACCACTCCATAATAAGCTCCACTCTCCAAGCACCACCGAACCACCCGAGCATCACAAAGAACCATTAGAAAAATGAGATGCTTTACTCTTACATGTGTCCTAGAATACAATATTTTCAAAATCACCCAAGTGAAAAAGTAGGGGTGAGTAATAATACTCCATCGGATTTTCCCAAGTGACTTCCCTACACACACCACTAGGATAAAACTGTTAGCACATTTATATAAAATAGTTTATATAAAACATCAAATAGTTTAACAATTACCGATAATCCAAACACACACTTTCCAAGACACCTTACCCAAACCATCAAACCCAAGAGAAAGAAAAAAACCATGACATAATCCATTAAAACATTTCACATTTGCACCAAAAAATTCATCTTGTAGAGAAACGCACAACAAGGTAACAACTAAGGTGTAACTTCTTATCCAAACCCGTTTAATACTTTTAGAAACTAGTGGTACTTCTCGACCACTTTTCCATAATTGTGACCCTTCCATACAATATCCATCACCAATTATAGTGAGAATTGTCACCCACTTCAACTAATTAAACACAATACATAATACTTAACCAACCAAAATCATAAAACATCAAGGACACACATTATTCACAATACCATTTCTAGCACATGCCAATCACTTGAAAAAATTACCAGTTTTTTTAAAACAGCCATTAACCATTTTCCTTGCCAAACTAAATTTCAATAAAACACATTTTTTTAAAATAATTTTCCCAAAACATTTTCATAAACCAAACTAAGTATCCAATTTAAAAATATACATTTAAAAATCACACAACAATCTCCCTTTTACAAAAATATCTCATTTCACCCAAAATCTCCAAATCATAACCAAATGGGTTTCCACCAATATTTTCACATCATATTCAAAATTAATTTCAAGTAAAATAAATTAATTTCAAACAAGGCATCAAGATCTAACAATGTGTAATTGAGAGAGAAGCCACCTACCTTAGGGTTCTGGTGAATTTGACCCAGAAGAAACTGCACCACAAATTCAGGAAAATCCTCCACCAAATCCACTTTAGATATCCTTCTCTATTATAAACAAGCTTTAAAATAATCACTTAAGTTAAAAAACCCAACATATATAGGAAATGGATGTAAATATATAAAAAAATTACCAAATAGATTATCTAGAGGGAACCACAAAGAAACCAAGAGAAAAGACTTACCCGAGATGAACCTCATTCAAAACACCAAGAAACCCCTTCGATTTGATTCTAAAATGGGTGGGAGAGACCCTCTAGTCCTTGAGAAGAATAAATCCTATGTAGGGTCTATATGGGAGAAGAAATGGGTGAGTTAGTGAAAATCTCGACTAACCCCATTTAAAAAACCATTTTTAATGGGCCACACAGTTAACTCCCATTGTTTGAAAAATTGTGCGCTAACCATGTGGATGCTACTATCTGAATAGTGGAATATCACATGGTTACCTGGGATTATCGCACAGTTTTCCCCAACCATGCTCAAATCGTGAAACCTTAAAAGGCCTAATTTTTTTTTCCAAAACCTTTCCAAACTCTCCCAAACTCTGATAAACCTTCCCAACCACTTCATATTTATAAAAAGGTATAAAAAAGGGTCACATACCTCAAACTAGGGGAGCTACATGACTATTCATCATACAGAGGATGACAGGCTGTGTTGAAATTTTATTCAGTTCCCTTTGAATTCTTAAGGCCTTTCTGAAAATTATAAGTGAACATAGGATCACAGTCAAATACAATAGAGAGAGTAACTCCAAGAAACCTAACTATATACTTAAGATATAGTTGAGGAATTTGATCTAAATATAGAGTATCTGGAATGGGAAGAAAATGTATATCTTTAGTTAGTAGATCAAAAATAACTCAAATTGATTTATTACCATAGGAAGTTTTTGGTAGTCCTACATTCAAATCCAGTGATATATGTTCACATTTCCACCATGTCATTGGTAAAGGCTGAAAATATCCTATGGTAATTTTCGTTATGATTTAACCTATTGAAAATTTAATAATTTAATGGTAAAGTTAGAAGTATCTCTTTTCATTCCACCCCATCAATAATACTCTTAAAGTTATTTTTACATCTAAGTGCTTCCAGGAAGAACATAAAATGTGGTACTATGATCTTCATTTAACAACTCCCTACCCAAATATAAATCAAAAGGCCCACATTATCTTTTTACAAATATCAAAACACATTCTTTATCAAAATTATATTCTAGTAACAAACCTTTTTAACCAATTTGACCTTTTTCTATAACTCATGATCTTCCTTCTGAGCTTGCTTAATTATATCTTATACTGATGATTAAACTGACACTTGAAACAAAAAAGAGGAAGTCCATACATACACAATATCTTGGCCAAAATTGATCACTTCATTAACCAAAGGGTTATGATCCAAACATAACATGGTTAATATAGAATTATATTTCTAAATCAAAGCATCATACACTTTTTTTCATTTTCAGGATGGTATGGATCAAGCAATCATAATCCATCCATCTTTTCTGCTACATGTTCCACTCTTTCTGAGTTCATATATACTTCAAAAATTTATGATTAGAATGTATTTCACACATTTCTATATATAAATGATCCCCCCAAATTTTCAAAACAAAACCCCATGAGCTAATTCTAAATCACGAGTTGAATAATTCTGATAATGAGGCTATAATTGACGTAAAGCATAATCAACAAGCTGATCATTTTTCCTTAAGACACAACCAAGTACATTCAACGGAGAATCTCTATAGATGAAAAAATCACCATTTATTGAGAGAAAGGTAAAAATTGGAGAATTTACAAACCTTGTTTTTAGTTCCAAAAAATAATCATCAATTTATTTTATCCAGATGAATTTTACACCCTTATGAGTAAAATTAGTCACTGGACTATGAAATCGAGCAATGTTTTCAAAAATAAAAAACACAATAGTAACCTAACAATACAATAAAACTATGAATATCTATAAAATTCGTTGGTATTTTCCATTCTTTAACAACTTTCACTACCAAAAAATGGCATTACCCGGTGCCACCCTTTAACAGCGCTAAAAATGTACTAAAAGAGGGGGTGCCTTTATCAGTGCTAAAAAAGTGCAGATAAAGGGTACTTTAATAGGGCTAAAAAAGAACTCTTAAACTTATACCTTTATCAGTGCTTTTTTTAGAGCTGATAAAGGAACCCCCTTTATTAGTGCTTTTTTAGCCCTGTTGAAGTGACCCCTTTTATCAGTGCTCTTTTATAAGCACTTAAAAAGAGCCCCTTTATTATCGCTTTTTTACTAGCACGGATAAAGGGTATATTTAAAAATATATATATTTTATTAAAAATAATATATAAATATATAAATATATTTATACTGATATAAATATATTTATATTGATATAAATATAGTATATATATTTTAAATATGTTTTAGATAATGCTAAATAGGTATTGACACTTAATATATAAAATTATTAGTAAAAATTGCTTATAAGATAATTAGAAATAAATTTTTAATTAATAAATTTCTAATTATTATCATGTAATAGTCATTTAATAAAAATTTGAATATAATAAAAATATAAAAATAAAAAAAAATATCTAAAAAGCTGAAAACATAACTCTAACTTCCAATGGCTATAAGTTTTGATTCAGGTGTCTATTTGGGCTCTACCACACATCCAATTGAAGCCTCTAACGATCTCTACACCATAGTGATAATGGTTGACCGTATGTTTAATTTTTAGAGGCCAAGACTTTTTTATAAGGACTCCAAATAGAAGATTTTAGTTGCGCACCCCAATTCTTTAAAATTCGATGGATTTTTATGCTCGTTTAAGGAGGTCTTTTCCCTTTTTCAATGGGGACTAAATTTATTCTTAGGGTTTACATTCATATTGATATTATGGATTTTAAATTTTATCATTTTTCACACTTTACTATTATTTATAATCAAATATGTAACAATATATACACATTTTTTATATATCCACACATAAAAATTAAATTTTATAAATAAATATTTAAAAATATTTAAATTTAAAATATATTTCTCAGAATATAATCTTTATATAATTAAAAAATAATATCCATTTTAATTAAAATAAAAATGTATGAATATTTATATTCATATACAATTAATGTATATAAAATGTATATATATATATAAATATATTTTTGCATGTTTATTGATGAACATATATATATATATATATATTCTAATATATGTATATAAATATTTATATATAATATATGTAAACAAATATAAATATGTATAATTATATTTATATATATACACACATAGATATATATATATATGTGTGTGTGTGTGTGTGTGTGTGTAAACAGACACACACAGACACACATACACACAAACACAAAACATATTTTATATATGTATATATATGTATAAATAATGTGATAAAATATATGTAAATATATAGATATATCATAAAATAGAGAACAAAACAATATGGTGGAGTGCAAAAACAACTGAAGTATATGGATGAGGTCATATGTTTGAATATCATCAAAGGGAGGTGTCTGTAGGTGGGTAAATCATGCTCATAGCCCAATTAAAGGAGGCAGGGGCTACGTAGCACTGCTGAAAGGGGGATCAAGCACTGATAAAAGGGGAGATCAGGTACTAGTAAAAGGGGGATAGTCAACCCTCCAATTTTTTGGAAAAAAATTCAATTTCATTTTACTTTTATCGACACTAAAAAAGAACTGATAAAAGGGGACTTTTATTAGTGCTAAAAAAGAACTGATAAAATACCCCTTTTATTAGAACTTTTTTTAGCATTGATAAAAGGGGACCTTATCATCTAATTTTTAGAACCAATAAATGGGACCCCCTATTTTAATAGAACTTTTATTATAATCACCTTTTTATCACATTAAATTCCATTTTATGCATTTTTAAATTAAATATCTACAGTAGTGTTTTTTAGTAGGGTCAACAGTAATTGCATCTTTAGAAAAAATGTGCCCAAGGAAATAAATATTTTGTAAAAAAACCCATCTTGATAAATTTTGATTAGATTTTATATTACTTTATGGTTTTCAAAAAAATACATAGGTTTCTTTCATGTTCCTCATGAGTTTTAAAATATACCAATATATCATCAAAAACAAATACTACAAACTTATCCAAAAAAACTCATAGAAAACACAATTTACTAGATCCATAAATACATCTGGTGCATTGGAAATCCCAAAGGGAATAAATAAAAACTCATACTTCCCATATCATGTCCAAAATAAATTCATAATAATATCTACCTCCCTAACCTTCAAATAATGGTACCCAAACAAAGATCAATATGTGAAAAGTATTGTGCTCCCTATAGCTGATCAAAGAAATCATCGATACTAGGCAAAGGGTACTTGTTCAAAATAATGATTTTACTCAAGGCTATATTATCAATACAAGTCTCATGGAACTATATTTATTTTAAAAAAAATAGGGAACCCCATGGTGAATTTCTAGGTCGTATAAAACCTTTATATAAAAACTCTTGCAATTTCATTTTTAGTTTGAAAAGTTCTACTTAAGCTATTTGATAAGGGGGTTTTAAAATAGAATTATAATTAAGGACTAATTAAAATGAAAACTCAACCGGTTCATCAGCAATAACATTGAGAGATTATTCAGTAAAACATTAGTTTATTTATTCACTATTGGCATATCACTAATCTAAAAAAATTCATTTTTTTCAATGGAATGTGATAGGTAACTTTCACTACCATTTCAAATCAAATTATCAGCTTCTAGGAAGGTTATCAAGGGTTTGAAATCAATGAACAAGTCTTTATTAGCTCTTTAATATATCTTATCAAGATAAAATGAAAGAAAATCCATACTAGAAATAATATCAAAATAAAATATGTGTAGTTTAATAATATATTTTGGATAGACCATTTCAGTGATAACCATAGGAATATTTCTATAAATCTTGGTTTTTAATGCTATACATAGATTTTTCACCAAAATTTCTATCATACTTTTATGATGTGATATTCTTAGTATTCTTGAAAATTTATCAAAAATAAAATAATATGAAGATCCTAATTCAAACAGGGTATTGACATAATTTTAATACCCATGTAACAAACATATCACCAATTCATTTGATATCCCAACATCAACCATAGAAATAGAAAAATATTTTTCCACACCATTTTTTTTCAATCTTGTTTATTTTCTTCCCATGTTCCTAACTTTGGGTATACATTAGCATAATTTTCCAACTCATTGCAATTAAATCATCTCACCATCAAGATTTCATTATTTTTTTGCTCATTTTCCTTACAGTCGTGAGTCGTGTAGCCAAACATTCCACATTGAAATAATGTTCCATATTTTGTGAGACATCTCTTAGGGTTATTTTTTAACACACATGTAACAAGAAGTTCATTTGAGTTTCCTACCTCTAAATGTTTTCTAATTTTTTCCCCCTAGAGCCTTCCAACCTGACTGCTTCTTATTATTGTTATCACGAGGAATATATGTGCTAGAAAACTCAATATAAACTTTTTCATCACAATGAATAAGATTATAATATATTTGAAACTATCATGAAGCCAATAAACTTTTTATAATTGGTTTCAAACTAGAGATAAATCTATTAATTTTACTATCAATGTCCCAAAAAATTCCGGTATGTACCTGGACAATCTTGTGATGTTTTAGTCAAATGAATCTATATAATCTTCATCTTTTTTCTTTAATTACTAGAATAATTTCTCCATCCTGATCTAAAAAAACTTAGGAAAATATTTCACATGAAAAAATATTCTTAAATGTTTCTCATTACATGGAATCAATATCATATTTCTATCTGGTATTCTTAACCAAAGACCACCATTGATCGACTTTACCTTCAAAATGATAAACATAGAGGGTTGCATTTTGATGTTTAGAACACCCAAAGACTTAAAACATATACTTCAGGGCATTGATCCATCATTTAGCTACCACAAGTATTGAAGAACTACTGAATAATGGTGGATGTGGTCTCGTGAAATGCTCCATTACTAACATATTCCTCTCTGGTAGATCGGGCTACTCCCTATCAAGGATACCACCAACATATATATCTTTTTTCAACTGATCCATCACTAAAAATTATTCTATTCTAATTAAAACCATTTTGGGTTGTTAATTTTGAAGGATATCATCCTCTCAGTTCCTTCCAACTCCATCTTCCCGATTTCCTTTGTAGAAAACTATTCTAAACAGATATAATTTAGATAAAGAAACATGGTAATCTTTAATTGATATGTCATTTCAACTTAAATAAAAATTAAAAATAATTAATGGTTATTATATTAACAATATTATAACTACTAAAATTATTTGAACCATCCTATGATACCAACTGTAATAAACTTTCATCAAACATTACATATTCCAATGATTTTAAACTAGAACTCACATTATTACAATATATAGAATCTCTTTGGTTCATAATTTTAGAGAATAATTAATAACTATTAAATGGTAAACCCATATATTAAAATTGGATGTATATATTTAGTATCTATTTTTCCACCAAAATAAATTTTTAAATAAAATATAGTTTTTGTTTATGAAAAATATTTATAACATTCCCATTCATCTCATCATTGTCCCTACACTCCCTTAAATCCTATGAAAAACATTTTAAAATTAGGGATGAGAATAAATAGATTATTAAGGTACATAAAAGAAATGAAACCATTAGTCTGGTGAAACCCCCAAAAAACATTTCTAAAAAACATACCTTTTTACCTTAAAAAAGTAACTATCTATTCAAAAATATCATTTTCTCACCTTCTTAAAATAAAATAATTTTGATGAAAAATCATTAGCAAGCACATAAAATTTAAGTTGGTATATTTGGAAAACATTTTCCATACCAATCATATAAATGGAATAACCAATATGGTCAAATTCCATCTACGCATTACCCAATTCATTGATGGTTATAACATAACCTCTCATCCTTGGTTTATCACAGAATGACCAATCATTGGTTAATAACATAACCACCCATCCTTGTTTTATCACAAAACCACTAGTAATTGGTTTATAACATAACCAAAAATCATCACAAACAATTTCCTGGAAACATGTCATAATCATAAAACATTAATGCTTTCATCATAAAATTATTCTTAAATAAAATAACCTTTCATCTTTAAGTCACATATTTTTAGAAAATTTGTGCACATACAAAGGGAAAAATTATCTTTGATAACAACCATGTGTAGTTTAAAATTAATATAAAAATAATTAATGTTTCCTAATAGTGGTAAAAACATATCATTCCTTATATGTTTAAAAACATTCCTTTTTTACTTTTGAAAAACAAATTAATAGGAAACTTAAAAAGATGATTTTTTAAAACCAAAATCCCTTACCTCGAGTCTGAAACATCATGTATGTTCTTTATATTCATGATTTATATAATTTTTTTAATTATTTAATTTATTAAGAAAATTTTTTATTTTTATTATTCCTTTTATATCACTTATTTTTATGTTATATACAATTACTTAATCATTTAAGTTCAATAAAACATTTTGATGTCATTCGATACTTAAGTCCAAAATGACTTTGGTTGGTTGACTATAGTCAAAATGGTAATTATTATAAAATATAAATAATAATAATAATTATATTAATATAGTTTATATACATAAATTATACTTTTAAATTTAACTATTACACATCTTTATGAAAAATGAACTATATTACAATCATGTAGATGATCGACCATACATATGCATGAATAATGTTTCCATTTTTCAAATATAATTTTGGAAAGAAGGTAAGTATTATTTTATCCTTAAAAATGATCATAATATAATATATATCCTGTAAATTATATATATATATATATATATAATTATGTTAATGAAAAACGAATCCAATCGCATCATGGAGGCGGTAGTCCACACTTACCTGCGAATGACACTATCATGTATGGAAAGGTAAGACTGTAAGTTATATATTATCATATTATAATGATATATAATTCATTAATATCATATGTAAACATTAATTCCATCATTTTTAACAGTATTGAGAAATTCTGATTGAAAATGAATTACATCGGTCATGAGGCGGTAGTCCACCAAACACACATATGATGAAATATTTTCCCATTTGATTGAAGAAGATATAAATATGGGTCATGAAACTAATATAATAAAACTTTATTGTAAGGAGGCTAATTTATTTATTATTTTATCATAGTTGAATAATATTTTAAATATGTGGAAGAAGAAACAAAATTAAACCATACAGTTAAAAACTATACCTCTTATTTGGAAAATCTCCATTTTTAACAGCTTAATCCCAATAAGATTGGTATTATTCATAAAAAATATCTATAGAATGTTGGATGTGATTATAATAAAGTATTTGGGTAGGTATTTGATGAACTAAAAGGGTTTTAATTGTTAATAATTATTAATAATATGTTTCATTTTATAAGAGAGGTGAGGGACACTTTTGAAATTTCTCAAAATATTAAATTAATATAAAAATATTTTCAATTCCAAATTGTTCCAAAGTGGGTTATTTATATATTAATATGATTATGGGTCTAAATATCCTTAAAATATAAAATAAATATATGTTATGACTATATTTTACCCTTATACTTTAGTTTAAACCCTTATTTAATCCTTTTAACTCTTACCACAATAACAAGTATTTTTACTCTTTGAGGGTTAATATAGTTACTATAAAATGTAAAAATATCCATAAATGGACCATGGTTGATATATTAATAATTATCATAATAGATGTTTCAAATTTAATTAGTTTAGAAATTCTATATTATAAAATAAAACAATATTCAATATAAAATATCAATAATGTCAAATTTTAGAACTATTCAATGCTTTGAATTTAATAAAATCATGATAAAACTTATAATTAAAAAAACATTTTATAATATCCATAACATCTAAAGGTAATATATAAAATTTAATTATCACATTATTTATCTAAAATTATTTTTATTTTAATATTTTTAATGTCATTTATTTTATTTTCTAAATAATTGAATAATTACCACATCAGCGGTGTGATAGAATTTATGGTAGTAATTTATTACCTAAAAATTATAAATAAATTACCATGAAGAATAAAAATATCTTATTTTTAAAATTAATATTTACAATCTATCATAATCTCTAGATAACACCAAATTAAAAATATTACACTTATTAAAAACATGAGTGTGACATGTTTGAAATTTCATTAAATAATATACTATAAATGTCATAATCGTATACAAGTGGTAAAAAATGTCATGAATCTGAATTTTTTTGGATTATGGTCAATATATACTGATAAAATAAAGTTTAAGTACGTTTTTAGGTCATTTTATGGTTCTTCTCATATTTTTTTATCCTAAATTACCTGATTTACCTTTTACCACAGTAATTAAAATTACTAAAGTTTTTATTCATATTGAAAAAAAATAAAAGGGAAATATTAAATAAATTTGCTTCCATTTATTAAAAATATGAAATATTATTTAAAAAATTCAATATAAAGAATTTTTAGAATTTAAAATAAAATTATGATGAAAAAATGCAACGAAAAATAGTTTTTTAGAAAAATGACATTTTTAAATATAAAATGTTTTTATACTAAATTCAAGTATAAAATCCATTTAAAAAAATAATTAGAATAATTTAAATAACATTTAATTAATAATAATTTAAAAATAATCCAAATAATAATTTTACCATATAAATAAAACATAGTTTCCAATAAAAATAAATATTTTCCACTATTCATTGAAAAATCAAATTTTTTAGAAATTTTTAAAAAAGAAATTATAATTTTTTTGACATGAATAATTGAAAAATAATGGAATTAATTTCATCAAATTAATATTATATAATTTTGAAATTAATATTTTAAATATAACCTTATAAACTATGAGGTTAATATAACTGTTTCCTGTTTGATTTTAATAAGTACTTAACAAATTTATAATGAATATAACTATTTAATTAAAGAATAACGATAATTATTAAAACAATTTATTCTATAAGAACATGGGTTTTTACAATTTTATAGTATTTCAAAATAAATTTTAAAATGGTTTAGTGATTTGGAAAGTCTAAGAGCAGATTTTGATGATTAGTTGATGTATGAACATATTGTGGTGAATGAAGGTGGCTATCATTTACCTATTTCACATATATTTCTATCAATAAACACCTCATTGTAAAATGGTTTTCATGTATGAAATTTTCCTCTAATTCAATGTATTTATTTCTATATCTTCTTTATTTGTCATTAAAATCATATCCTCCTTTTTTTCACTTAGGACTAGGATTTCATTTTTGGTTCAACGATATTATTATGGAATAACTAAAATATGTATGGGTTATTTATATAAGACTTTAGGGTTTTTAGGTTAATTTTATTGTGTGTAACTGGAATATTAGTTCTTAAGTTGATTATTATTTGGATACCATTGTTTTTAATTCATTGTTTTGACTATATTTTCTTGTAATTTGGATCACTTGTTAATTTTGATGTAGGGGAACATTAGGGGGGGTTCAAAGTTTTTTAGTATAATTTTTTCATGTTAATGTTTATATTATTAATTTATTTATTTATATATATATGGAATATGATTTATCATTTAAAATGAACAATGTTCTTTTTTATAGATAATGAAGCAATGAACAACTGGTTTTCATGGTTGGTGGTCACAGACACTATTTTGATAAATTTTATATATTTCAGGATGTTCCTTCTAATATATTTTTTAATAATTAGTATTTTTTATTGATGAATTTATAAATTAATATATGTGATTTTTTGAATTGAATTTTTGTAGAGGGATAAAAATTATATATGGTTAAATACTGAATAATGTTTATTTATTCTCATTCATTTATAGTTTTTATATATTTTTAGTGGTATTATATGAATTTTTAGTTTTTCTTCAATGTCGTTGTTATTTTTATTAATATAAATAACTAAAATTATAATGTTTATTACATTATTTTATTTTATGTAAATTTTTATTGAACACGATTATGGTTATATTACCAAGTAAACCTATAGATAATTATCTAATTCATCATAAGAGCTTAACATTGTTTTAAAAAATATTGTTCTTAAATCTACTAGTCCCTGGTGTGCAATAATTATATAGATTTATATTTATGACCAATTTGGAAAAGAATATGTTTCAATTTTAACTTTAATTAATTTTAATTCTATTAATGACATATTACCATTTATAATCATAATACATTTATTGTGATATAATGTTTATGTTTGCAATAATTTTATAGGAAGTATTTAAATTTAATATGAAATGAACTTAAATAAAAATATATTTAAAAATAATTTTTAATTATAATTATTTTTTGTTTACATATGATAAATATAAATAAAAATACAATGGTTTATGTCCTATTTAGTTACTAATCATCTTTTATTATCTATTTTGGATATGGACATAATACATTTTATTTATTTTGTAACCATTAGATAATACGATATTAATGGTCTTCAGGTATAAGTTCAAACATGTGTAAATTTTGTTTATTTATTTATTATTTAAATATTTTCAATCATTTAATTCCATATTACACTTAGTATTTATTATTTTGGTCAAAATTTAGGAATTTAATTTAATGTTTTCTTTTATTTCTTGGTTTTTAATTATTTTTGTCTCTATTAATTTTGTATTCTCCTATTAGATATCTATTTTTTTTATCAATCATTGTTATATATATCCAAGTTTTTGGAAGTTTTATTATAGATTCTTGATTATGTTATTGACTTGATTATTTCATAATGAATTTAATTTTCATAATATAGTGAGGTATATATCATATTTTAGGAATGTAATAGATAAATTAGAAGAATGTAACTTGTGAACGGGTAATCACACCTTGATGAATTATTTAAAATATATATTTAAAGTGAATTAGGATATAATTAAGGATTATGATATATTTATATTGGTTTTTAGTGGTGATTTAATGATATTGATTATAATGATAAAACTATTTTCTAGGTTACTAATTCAATGTTTGTTTGGTTATTTGGGGTGAATATAGAAAGTGATTGGTTTATGTTATTGTTTGATATAAAAATGTAATATTTGGTATTAAAATATAGTTTTACATATTAAACTAATAAATAGATATCATTTCATGTTTTATAATGTAATTATATCTTATATGTCATTTTAATATATATATCAATTAATTCATTTTAATATATATCATATAGATATCTGACTTAATTACTAATTGTCATAGAATTTTATTTAGATATTCTATAAAAGCTTATCCTATTGTTATATGATTATGCACCCAACTGTTTTATTCTATTTTTGTTATTTTTTTCAGTCCTAATTTTATAAAATATAATATATTGGATAAATTGATATAATTATTTAAACATATTAATTGATTGATATTGGTGACTATATACCTATAATGAAGTGTATTTGGTACCCAATTAATTTTCCCATTCTACCATATGTGTGTGCCTTAAGAAAATAATATATGTTCAATGTTCCGGATAAGAATTATCCTATAAATATTATTTATTTTTTCCCATATCATTTTTAGATATGCCTATAATTACTATTAGTTGTCCATACTATTCCTCCACCAAGGATTCTTACCATTGTATCAATATAGGAATAGTTTCTCCCTATTCCATTTCAATTTTACATTATGAACATATTAATTAAACATTTAGTGATACCAATCATGCTCCAATTTTTTATTTATTTTAATAAATTAAACCCTATATATATTCTATAAAAATATTCTCATATATTCATTCAATTATTCAATTATATAAGATGAGTTCTTTTAGTTAAGACATTTAGGAATTAATAATAAAAAATGATATACCTACCTTCATGTATATGATGTTTAACAAGTTCCATATAATATATAAGACAATAAATTTTCATATTATTCAATGATTATTGGCTTAATTATTTTCCAAGTACTGGAGTAGGGATATAATATGTTATAGAGTGGTGTATTCAAACTATTTTTACTATATTTTTCCTTTAAAAGAAATATATTTTTTGATATTATTATGAATCTACATAAATGATATATTTTTATGAACTATATTTTTTGGTGTTTAATTTTCATTAATGTATATTGACTTTTTATATCATAAATTAAGTATACCAATCATCAATCGGGATATAGGTTTAAAAATTTTCAAATATATAATATATGTTCAGTTTACTCTAGATATTCAGTATACTATGGAAATGACTTATCAATAATGTGAGGTTAATAATTAAACAACGGTTAAGTCCATAACTTTTTTATATTCTCCATACCATAGTGATTAGGTAATCTTTATTTCGTATGTTCCAATCCAGTTTGGATTGATGAAAGATCAATGTTGGGTGTTATAATGTTATTGGATGAATCCTTGGTCTTCTACCATTGATTGTTAATTATTTTCTCCACCCACATTATTTCATTAATAAATTTGGATATATCTTTATAGACATATTTTATTTACATCATTTAATTTTCATTAACCAATTACTATTATTGAAAAAAATTCAACAAAGGATTATTTCTTGACTAACAATATGAAAAATAAACCATAGTTTATAATTTATGCATTTCAATAAGAAAATCATTTATCATAAATTTATATAGATAAAATAATTCAAAATGATTTTTATGATATTAATACGGAATTATAATAATGTTTTTAATTTTATACAAGTATTCTTATCATTATAGTTCATATTATTTATATAAAACGGTCTACGATGTTATCAACAACACAACTAACTCAATCATTCTATTTTTAGTGGGTTGTTTATTCCATTTTAGAATTATTCATTAGTTTATATACAAATGATACATATTTTAAAAGTATTTAGGGTACATTACATATCAATAAACTATTTTATTTTTTTATAAAATCAATAAGTATGTGGAACAACAAAAAATATTAAATACATCACTAATCAATCATCAAAACTACCCAGAGAATATAGTATATAGAAAAATTATTTATTATATAGATAAGTGGGTAGTCATTAGACAAGGTGGAGATAATATTTTATTTAGTATATTCAAAAATAAATTATAAATACTTATCATAATGATAAATATTTATAAAGATATCAATACCTGGCTTAAAAATCATAAATTTCCTTTTCTTTGTCTTTCTATATAACAAATTAGATATACCTACATACCATAACATTTACCAACACAATAAAATTCTCTATAAATATATGTTAATATCCTTATATATAAGGAGTATATAGTTGGATGTTTATAATTTTATGTATATGGTAATAAAACTTGATATAAAATGACTGTATACAAGGGATATCAATATAACAATCTATTTCATCATTATAGAATGAGAACCTAGGTATAATACCCAGGAAACTCCCCGGTGGATAATTGAGTGTATATATAACAATTATATTAAAATCCATAGATCCCGCATAATCACCCTCATTCACATCATTCCCCAATTAAAATATATGTCCTGGAAAAAAATCGATCAGGAGATACATATATTTTGATGAGCACAAAATTCAATATTGAAAAGATAATGTGGAAATGTTTTTTAAAAAATATAATAAATAATTTTTAATAAAAATGTCTTGAAATGGAATATATGGATCAATCAAAACTTATTAATTTTATTTTTACACCATAATAGAAATACTAGAATAAGTATAATAGAGCATACATCAAAGGTTTATTTATAAATAGTAATGGGTTCAAATAAAGGTTTTAATAACATGTAGTAGTTTATTTTCAGAGAATTATTCCTCAATTCATATTTTGTAAAAATTAAAAAGAATAAAAATATTTTATTAAATTAAAATTTGATTAATTTTAATTCTAAATAATTACAATAGTGAATGAATGAGAGTGGAATAGAAATCCTTACCTTACATGGACCCTTGTATAAGTATGGTGAAATCATCATAAATGTAGAAATTACTTATAGAATGAAACACAAGAGGGAAAAAATATTTAAACCAGAAAATTTATAGTTAAGTGTACGTAATTTGGTAGATAGGGTTTTTTTTAAAAAATTATTCAAGGGGAATAGAATATCACTTATTATTTTTTTCAAAAATTAAGATATTACATTTAAAAAATTTGACCCATGATATTACAATGATGTTTTTTATTCCCATCAATAAATTTTTATTGCAATTTATTTTATTAATTATTATTTATGATATAAAATAATAATTTTAAATATTATTATTGAGCATTATATTTGATATAATTATAAATAATCGTTAAATAATTTTTAAGTTGAATAAAATTTGGTTTCAAAATTTATATTCTTCAGATTACAGGAATATTATACTATTGAAAAATTATTTATTTAAATATAGAATAAAATATTTATATCAAATATATTAATTATATTGTTAAAATACCATTTTAATGAAATAATATACTCATTTAATATGTTTCATATTTATTTTTTAATTGAAATAATGTGCTCAAATTTAACCATTTCAAAACAGTAACAAAACTTTCAATGGTATCTTATTTTGAAATGATGTATCTAAATATTAAATTATTATTATTAATATAAATTTATATAAAAAATAATTTCAATACATATATATAATATAATATAGTTTGGTTCCCATAATAATGATAAAACACGCTATCAATAATAATTAATTTTCTTTAGTGTGATGAATTATTAAATCATATTTCATACAAAAAACTTTTGAGTTTTACTCTATTAATATTTATAAATTTTTATCTATTTGAACTTATTTTTATTTTTCCCATTAACTATAATGGTTACATTATTATTCACCTTGATAGAATACAATTATAATGGATATACATTAAATTAAAACATGGTGCATTACAGTGTCTATTTTGAATTTCTGTCACATATATATAACCCATTATTCTAATACATTTCAATTACATAATTTCTTTCGTGGTTCCAAATATTTACATTAATAAATGATTATAATAAATATAATAATTTTAATTATTATTTTGATATTGTTTACCCCTATGGAATTTTTAAGAGATCAAGACTCATAACATTTCGACCTACTATTTATATTATATTCTTGTTTTTATTGAACCATTTTTTATTATTAATCTTATAGAATGTATTTATCTAATATTTTTTATGTTTTATAATAAATAAATTAAATTAAATATATTTATTTCATTTTTAAGGTTGTTGGTCTTACATTAAATTATGTAAATCACTTTTATTCCCTTTTCAATTTATTCAAATAAGAAATTTCATATCATTATTTTTAATATGATAAGGAATTTAACCCTAGACTCATACAAGTGTTTCTATGTATCATGAAGATTTGGGTAATAATCTATATAAACACTTAAATAAATTTACAATTTTTCATTTAACACAAATTCTATTAGTGGTAACTTATTTAAAATGGAACTTGGGTAAATTTCCATTCTCATTAGAGGGATCTGTAATGGTGTTGTTGTGTATTATGAAACTCAGAGATTCCTCAAACAAGAATGATCATTAATAAATTAGTATAATAAATCATTCAATTAAGGGTGAATAAAATCATATTAAAATAAAATTTATGTACCTAGACACTTCAAAAGAGAAATAGTTTATAATTTAATAGACTGGTTTAAAAATCAGTTTGGAAGGAATCCCACAAAATAATTCAAAAGGACTCAATTTTTTATATTTTTCTATTAGGGATTAGTGGCCATGAAATTTTTTTTATGATTCATAATTTAGTATATATTTAATTTAAATTCCTTCATTTTTACAAAAACAAATTAATTTTTACATTTTTGAATACCCATCACATTTTTTAAAATATGGTAATGTGTAAATGAGTTTTTTTAGAATGGATGATCACTTTAAATTAAAGAAAATGATAATCTAATATTTTCAAAAAAAAATATGTTTTAATGAAAATATATACTTTTAACAGTGATACAATTATTTAAGAGTTATGAAATTATAACTATCTATATATAATATATTTTATTATATTTTAAGGAAAAAAATTATTATGTTATTTTCAATTACAGATGAAATTAAACTAAATTTTATAACAAGGGAAGGATGAATATTTATAATTTACAAAATGGGTCATTAAATTAACCCTAATAATTGATTTAAATTTTCTAGCAAGTAATACATGAGTTGTATCAATCATAACTCTATTTATAATTAATAGTAACTAGTTACATGAAAATAATTAATTAACCTCACATAAAACCACATGGAAAATAATTTTTTTGATTTGATAACAAAAACAATTTGATAAAGGAAATGAAAAATTTGATGGTAAACAATTTTATAACTATATTTGGGTTTTTGAATAATTCATTTTATAAAAATACATGTCAAACCATTCCCAACATATAAATAAATTTTATTATTCTTGTCGTTAGTGGAGAATAAGTGGTCTAAATAGAGAAATAAACTCACTAAAAACATTATGAATAAACTATCCAATAAAAGTTAATGAGCATATTTAAAATGATATTAAGTAAATAAATTATCCTAAAAATGAATAAATTTTCCTCTATAATGGTTAATGACATGAAAATGATAGATTATAAGTAACATATTCAAAAAAAATTCCCTTTGTTAATGTTATAAAATAACATTTTATTAGATGAATTACATTGATAACATATCATTTTCAACTTAAAAATGGGGAAATTACAATCTATCTTTTGGAGGAAATCAATAAAAATCCATGATTTTGTGTATTCTTAAATGAATATTAATCCATGATGATTATTTATCATTGTGATGAATGTATGAAGCAATGAAAGAATGTATTTACACTAATCACACCTCATCAAATAATAAAGATTAATAGACTAAAGAAATTCACTATTAATAACAACCTTGCAATAATTAAATAATTGATTAAGTTCATAAGATAGGTCTATTAATACATTTATTTAAATATTTAATTTTATCATAAATGATTTTATGATATAGGGAGTGGTGGGGGTGGATTAGTTTATCAATTTCACTTATGTTCTATAAATAAAAAACTTTTTTCACCTATTAGATTCAATGATTTTCTTATTGTTTTTATTTTATTCATCTTTGGTAATTAATTTTTTTAAATTATTCACAAAAAAATATTAACCACATACACATACTACTCAAAAAACTATCAATTTTGGAATGTAAATTTAAAAAAATTCTCCATCGAATAAAAATTGCTACATCCTTGGTATGATACAGAGAACATGAGATGACAAAATAAATTTTAATAATCATTTTTTGTAATTACTATCTTATATAATTAATTTATTGTGTTAATAAAATATATAAAGACTCATATAACATTCTACCATTCATTGAAAATGATAATAATTAGAAGGTAAAATATAAAAATCCATGAATCTCCTTGAAAAAACTCTAATTTTCTATAGATGTATACAAAGTCCAAATCACTTAATCACACATTATATTCCTAAATAATATAGCAAAAAAACATATTCTTGCAGAAACAAATCCATCTCCACCAAATCATAGAAAACCCCTTATAAATGAACAAGTTTAAAAACATTAACCAAAAAGAAAAATCATAGAACCGGACTACATAAAAAAAGATCTCATTGATAACACTTGTCACAAGAATATTAAAATTAAAGTATTTTATATTAATGAAATTATTGGACAAATATTATAAGAAATAGTTACCATTCATGGGTTTCCTATTACAATTAGTTCTCTATCACACATTAACAATATTTGTGCAACACATTTACTTTTTCCACCAACACTCTCTCAAATTTAATTATTAATTAATATGTTTTAAAAACCAATTTCAATATCCAAAACATCTATAAGAACATTCATCAGTCAATAAAACATGTAATGTTTTATACTATAATTTTATAAAGTGATAAAAAGTAGCATTATTATATCAACCAGGTTTTATATACCAATCCATATAAAAAGATCACATAAATATGGATTTGAAAATTGACTAGAATATAATGACTGTAACACAACAATTTTTTCATGAGATTACCAACTTCTTTGAAACAATTTTAAATAAATTTCCAATTATTACAAAAAATATAATACTTAATGAACATTTTTACTTACAAATCCATGATAATTTATTAAATATCTAATGATAGCTACACTACAACATGGTTGGTTGGTGGTTTTTCATATATACCTTGTGAACCACAACTACGCCTTATTTTTCATATCTTGGAAGAGAAAGATGATAATTCCAAAATAAATGATATTATTTTTTTTCCATTCACCATTATTAACTCTATAATATTATGATATATCTACAATAATTTTTAAATAATATGTATTTCTGAAGAAAAAAACATGGTTATCACTCATGCACATTTTTTATCTTGCATATGGTTTTTCAAGACATTGAAAGCATTATTTTTTTTATTAATACCAATGAATTGCTACCTTATAAACATAATAAAATATAATTAGAAACCATAAATTAACTCGATTATTCTTACATCAAAATCCATACCCCAAAAAATAAACAACATGACTCCTAATGAATATAATCTTCATATTTGTTTCTGTGAATCCTGATTTTATAAGGGTTGAAATGTGTTGAAAATAAAATCTTCCACATATTAAAATGTAACAAAATAAACTAAAATAAACATGGAATTTGTATTTTTTGGTTTAAAATTATTGAAAAATAAAATATAATATGACCGACATTTTATTATTCTACTTTGGATTTTTATTGTAAATCATTTAATATACAACTCTCTAAAACCATGATCTATAAGACTTATCATTTTTATTAAAGTAATATCTTATATTAATTTATAATTATATAAGATTATACTTTGTTTATGAGATAATAACTAATAAAAAATAGTCACAAATATTGTTGTTTAACACTCACACTCTTACACTTACACTCATATCCACTCTCTCCTCCATGATAATCGTATATTATTAAAACTATGGTTATGAATTTTTTTAATAGTATCCATATATAAATACATAAAATAACATCAATAATTTTCCAAGGAACCTCACATAAAGATAGAAATCCAAGATTTACTCATTTGAAACCTCCTAAAGAGTCTGCCTTTTAGTGTTAAACCAGGCATATATAAGTGATGAAATTTTTTTAAATTTTTTTTAGTATCACACCATTTGATAAAGAAATTAAAAATACATATAAGATTTGGCTGTGGAACCTTACATTTTCTTCAAGAATATTGTGTTCTAACTCCCATAATCAACCTCAATATTTGAAATGTTTTATATAAAAACAATTTGGTAAAGACATTAGGTACATTAACATTGGTAATATTAAACTCCAATATCCATTAAACATGATCAAACAACTCGATTAAACATTATTTTATTATATAAATTGAATTCTATTTATAATATATTAAATTTTTTAATATATTATGAATTACATAATCATAAATACTTCCCACTAATAATGGTAACGTCTCCTCTACATAAAGATCACCATTTTGAGTAACCATCCTTATCAGTTATGTATTTTGTTGAGTTTTGTCAAATAAAACCAACTTCTATGATACTAAAAATATAGGAACATTCCCTCATTATAAGGAAAACAATACATCCATCCCCAAAAAGAAAACTCCACTAGTGGTAGATAACCTTGTCTAAGAACATGCATCCCAAACCATATCGAAAAATACACACATATATAATAACACTTATGTAATATTTATTATCCAAAAATTCAATATACCTTTGATATAATTGAGAAAATTGTAAGAACCTGGGTTTTAAGCCTGTAAGACATTGAAATTTTCTTAATATTATTCCAGAGCAGGGCATTTAGACGGCGTGTGATTCCGAGCCCCAGTGCGACTGGAATTAAATTTTAAGTACGCTCACACTGGACACACCAAATAAACAAAATAACTCCTAAACAGTTACTGGGATGGGAAAACCGAGGGCACCATTGAGTCTGGAACGTGTCGTTTACCCTAGGTGCGGTGTTACTTTCGCGGGCGCGTCCCTTTTGTGGAAAACGCCACTAGGGGCGTTTTTGTAATTTGGCAGCCTCAGGCGTCTACTTTGTAACTTTTGAATGGAGGCTCGGATTAAAATTTCGCGACCAACGTTTCGCTCAGAACGTGTTTTTTAACCTAGGGGTGGTTTAACCCCGAACCCGCTGAAAGTTCGGGTACGGGGTCTACGAGCAGGGGTTTTAAGTGTTTTCTATTTAAAAACTGAACCCCCACCCTCTTCTCCCCCTTAGTTCCTCTCCTTGGAGGATATCTCTTAACAAGCTCCTATCCCCTCCTCTACCACTCTATCTAGGCGCAGTAGCTCTGGCGGACAAATCATGAAGCTTCTGGCTACGCCCAACGAGGTTGGAGGTTTTGTTTTTCATTTTTGTTTCCTCTTTGTCCATAAATTAAATTTCCTACGTCGAATTGATGCCTGATCATCGAGAGAATCCCATGTTTTCATAGGGCTTGATTTTATCTTCCCAGCGATCCTTTCGGATCGAATATTCGAGTCTCGGGGTGTCTGTGGTGGCCCCATGATGTTTTCCGGCCGATTTGTCCAATTTTCTGGTGGTTCCAGGGGTTTCGGCTAGCTTCAGGCAGCTTCCTGGGCGGTGGTATGGTGGATCAAGGTGGCGAAGAGCAGCTTCACATGGCGGCGCGGTGGCGGCTCCTCAGCGCTACGGTGCTTCTTCAGTGAGTCGGCTTCGCACGGCACGGCGGGGGGTCCAGGCGGCGGTCCCAGGCAACGGGTGAGCTCGCCAGTGCGGGGCATTACCAGGGGTCGCGGCACACAACCCCATGCGGGAATCGAGACCCGCCTTTAGCGGGTCTCTGCACGAGACCATGGCCGTCCATGACAGCCGGTCATCACGGGCATGGACAAAGGTCAGCGGCCTGACAGCGCGGTTGAACCGCGGGCCGGCCCGGGCCGGTCCAGCCCAAGGGGGTTCATCCCCTCTGATTTCGGACACCCGTAACTTCCAATACGGGTGTCCATTTTGCGTGTTGTCTATGGAAGTGAAATCCTCGGCTTGAGACTAAGCTTTTGAGATGGTCTCGAGAAATTTTAATTCCTATGATGGGGGCTCGGTGGCGTGTCATGCTCGTTAAGTACTACGCCGGGTTTCTTCCTTCGGATGGCGCAAACACATCCTGAGTCCATTAAAGGCGCCGTCAATGGTGTTTTGACCCTGGAATTGAGACGAAGGGGTCCAGTGTGGTTTCATGAGTTGATGCCGGAGTTGAGGCGTGGGCCCCACAGGTCGTCTTTTAAGCTATGAGTAGCATTTTGTGACTTTTTGATAAGACGTCTATTCGAGGAAAATGAGTAGTCATTTTTGCGTGTTTTTCTGAGAGAATCATGATGGTGCAGTTCGCCCGACCTCTTTCGGGACCGAGGTGTGGGCATCATGAGACGTCGTATGGGCGTAAATCGGCGTGGGGTAACTTTTTCGTCTGGAGATCATTTCCAACAAGTAAGTCGTCTATCTTGCATGTTTTTTCATGAGGATTACAACGGTGTTATCTGTTCGGGCGAGCAGAGACTCTTACATGATTTTATTAAATGTGGAAATATGAAAGGGCATTGGTCGGAGGATTCTTGGCGCACACTAACCCAACACTCGGTCGCAATATTATTGATACCCAGTGATGGCGCAGGTATCGTGGAGTTATCAGACCAGTTCTAGGTTTACCCTCTAGCGGGACTGGGCAGTGGGTTACCCATTGACTTTATGGTTTACTCTCTAGTGGGGCTGGGCAGTGGGTTACCCATTGACTTTAGGGTTTACCCTATAGTTAGGCTCGACAGTGGGTTACCCGATGATCTTTTAGGGTTTACCCTCCAGTAGGGCTGGGCCGTGGGTCACCCGATGACCTTTTGGGGTTTACCCTATAGTTGGGTTGGGCAGTGGGTTACCCGTCGACTTCTTTCATACTTCAACCCTTTCGATGAGGCTAGTTAGTGGTTTTTCTTTGTGGTTACCCAAGTGGGACTTTTGGTGGTACGGCTTAACGATGAGGCGGCTTTGACGTGCGAGACTATTGGGCATCAGATATGGCTATCCATAGAACTGTTGATGACTTTTCCTGGGCTGAGCATGGATATAGAGATCCCATTACGCACTTGTTCGGGTTTCTTGTTGAGCATATATACATATACACCCTACTTATGTTCCCACTCCTTGGGTCTGGTTACTCTCCTTCTAGGAGGGGAGAAGACACGCTGGGTATGCCACATGATTTCCTTGTATAGCTCTTCTTGGTTGGGACGAGTCTACTTCCTTTCTTCTATTGGGTTGAGCTCCATTCTATTTACTGTACTCTTTCACTTTTCCTTGTTCTGTCTACAGCTCACTATTTTGGTATCTCCTTTGTTGCTCTCTCGAGCTTTCGGGGCATCCTATTGAGTATCTTTATACTCACCTCTGCTTGTGCTTTGCCTGTACTAGTTTTGACCTTGCAGATGACAGACTGGTCGATCGAGACTACGGATGAGCGTAGAGGACACAGGAGCTTGGGCTGCGTTCGGTGCTCATAGTAGGTTTTTTAGGTGATAGCTCACCAACTGTTTAATTCTGTTTACCTGTTAATGGGATGTGGCACATTTCTTTTTGGTCATGTTTTTTGCCCCTTTTTCTGTTCATTATCTATCAGTACTTTTAAGCACTTTACTTTTCCTATTTAGAGGTTGATGCATGAATTTGGTTGGGTTATAGTAGTTGTCCTTTGGTTTCCATTTTACTCTGCACTTCTGCATTGATTGGGTTGTGTGTGTGTGTGTAGGTACATAGGCGAAGGACTCCCTGAAATTGTTACGCCTTTGGCGCTTGTCGCCAGCCTCTGGCCTATGGAGGCGGGCATGGGGTAGTTGCGGCTCAAGACTGGTAGGGTCGGGTCATGAAAAAGTGGTATCAGAGGTGGTTCATTCCTTGGGGTGTTGTTCGGATGTCCCTAAAAAGGAATTGGTTGGGATTTAGGGAAATAGTGCCGATGTGTCTCGTGAGCCACTATCAGGCCTTGGATTCCAGTGATGGTACGTCGGCCGATGTATCCATTAACTATGACCCTGATAACCCGCTTGTCGGCTAGGATCGCTCAGACATTTGTTGCAGGGAACTTTGGAACATTCATCCGGTTGGATTGAGTCTTTGAATAACCTTGTTGAGTCATCTCAACTTTTTTATTACTGATATATATATATATATATATATATATATATATATATATATATATATATATATACTCATCTGATCGCGGTAATCCATGAAAGTTTTTAGGATGCCCCCACGATAGTAGCCAACCAGGTTATCCTCTCCAGTTTGTGACGACGACCTGGCGAGTGATGTGGCGTCAGTTCAGGGACCCTCACATGATCCCCTTCCGCCTAGTGCTTCAACAGTATCCCCTCCACCTGAGGAGCGGCAATTACTACCAGAAGAACAGGCCGAGGTTGAGTTCAGCCGAAGTGTGCTCTGAGACTTTCAGTGTCAGCGACCGTAGATGTTTGATGGGGACCCGGACCCCCATGTAGTGGAAGATTGGATAGAGTCTGTAGATCGACTTTTCAGGCTGGTACGGACACCAGTGGACCAGATGGTAGCTCTAGCTTCCATCCTTTTCCTTGGGACGGATGGGAATTGGTGGGGGTTGGTTACGCAGACCCACGATGATTTATCTCTCACATGGGATAGCTTTCAGCAGCTCTTCCGAGAGGAGTACTCCCCCTCTTGCTTACGCTCCATTCGGATTCAGGAGCTTCTGGAGTTGAATCAGGGGGTGACCGTGGCGCAGTACTCAGCCCGATTTATAGATCTGACATGCTACTCGGAGGAAATGATCCGCGACAGTTACTTCCTGGCGCGGAAGTCTGAAAAGGGTCTTCGTAGGGAGATATGTGCTAGTGTAGTACCCCTATGCATCCCTACTTATGTCGGGGTGCTATATCTGGAGATCGTGACAGAGAGCTTCTTGGATGAGGGGTGCCAGCTGACAGAGCCTAGCTGTGGCCTCTTTAGAGGAGAGTCATCAGAGACAGGCAGGCGGCAGAGAGAAGAGCCTCAGTCGAGGAGGCCCTTCCATGAGTAGACTCAGGGGCAGGGTCATACACCGTAGTGGTGCCGTGGAGCACCGGGGCTTGAAGGAGAGAGCCGGTGCTATACCTATGACGAACGGGGCCACCTAACATGGGACTGCCCGACTAGGCGTATCGAGCAGTCGTGGAAGGTATTGGGCGCACCACAGTGGCGGAGGTAGTGCCGTGACCAGGGATCCCCCATGCGAGGATAGGGTGGTCCTCAGGGAGGCAGCATAGGTAGAGCAGCAGGACCTGGAGGTCCAGGACGGCATTTCGACGTCCCTCCACCCCCACCATCGGGCGACCAATGCCAGGCTCAGGGAGCTGGTGGTAGGGGAAGCAGGCAGCTTTAGGCTATGGGTGTTCGTGACCCCCCAGCACACGAGACGGTTCGAGGTATGATTTGTGTTTACACTATGCTTGCTTCGGTACTAGTAGAAACCGGCTCCATCCACTCCTTTATATCGCTGCTGTTGGTACGGGAGTTGGAGCCTCATGTAGAGGCGCGGACACCTGCACTTAGCCTCAGGGTTCTTATAGGAAGTTCCTTGTTAGTGACATTTATCTGCAGACAATGCGAACTGTCGTTCGGAGGAGGGAGTTTCATGTTGGACCTGATCTTCCTCACGATGGGACCTTACGATGTCATCCTGGGCATCGATTGGATTTCTATGGTTCATGCCTAAATCGATTGTCATCACAGACGAGTCAGAGGTGTGTTTTTTATGGGATAAGGTTAACCATCCTTGGTGAATGATACCTCATTGCAGAGTAGATGGGTACTCTAAGAAGGAGACCATAACCTTTTTATCACCAGTTGGCGAGCATGGATCTCAGAGAAGCAGACGCTACCGGCACCTGGGTCTCTACCGTTGTAGAAGACTATATCGAATTCTTTCATGAGGATGTTCCGGGACTACCTCTGAAGCGAGAGATTGAGTTCTGCATTGACTTGCAGCTGGGGACTGCCCTGATATCATGTGTGGCTTATCGGATGGCACCCACAAAGCATCAAGAGCTGCGACTCCTACTAGATGACCTTCGTGAGAAGGATTCATCGGGCCCAGTGTGTCCTCCTGGGCAGCTCCAATTTTTTTGTAAAAAAGGCAGATGGGAGTTTCTAGCTTTGTGTAGATTATTTTCACCTGAATCAGGACACGATAGAGAATAAGTACCCTTTGCCGAGGATCGACGACCTCATCAACCTGTTGAGAGGTGCGAAGTGGTTCTCCAAGATTGATCTTCGATCCGGCTACCACCAGTTGCGGGTTTGTGAAGCTGATATCCCAAAGTTGGCTTTCCATTGTCGATATGGGCATTATGAGTTTCTGGTGATGACCTTTAGCGTGACGAATTCCCCCGCCGTTTTCATGGCATTGATGAACCAGATCTTCCAGCCGTACTTGGACCGGTTTTTGGTTGTCTTTATAGACGACATACTCATCTACTCTGCGACGGAAGAGGAGCACGAAGAGCATTTGAGGATAGTCCTAGACTAACTCCGAGAGCACCAACTGTATGGGAATCTCACAAAGTGACAGTTATGGATTCATGAGGTTCATTTTTTGGGGCATGTCATAACGGAGCAGGGATTGGGCGTAAATCTTGCAAAGTTAGAGGCAGTTATTTCTTGGGAGCCACCCAAGAATGCATCATAGGTGTGGAGATTCTTTAGTTTGGCAGGGTACTACAAGAGGTTTGTGGAAAATTTCTCCAAGATTGTTGCCCCTTTGACTGAATTAACAAAGAAGGGATAACTGTTCACCAGGACTGATCAGTGCCCGAAGGCCATCGAGGAGTTGATATAGAGGCTAATTGGTGATCTAGTGCTGAAGCTTTCATTAAAGGGCATTGAGTTCATAGTATACTTTGACGCTTCAGGAGCTGGGCTCAGGTGCGTGCTGATGTAGCAAAATGCAGTGATTGCATATGGGTTGAGGTAGTTGAGGCCCCATGAGTAGAATTATGCAACTCACGATTTGGAGCTGGTAGCAGTGGTCTTCTCCTTGAGGTTATGAAGACACTACCTTCTGGGTGAGCGTTTTGTGGTCTACTCAGACCACCAGAGCCACAATTATATCTTCACTTAGACGGATTTGAATCTGAGGAAGAGGTGCTGGCTGGAGTTTCTAAAAGACTATGATTTTGAGATAGTATACACTCCAGGGAAGGGAAATGTAGTAGCAGATCCTCTTAGCAAGATATCCCAGGCTCGGTTAGTGTGGGAAGCTTCAGAGTAGTTGGTTTCCCTATGGCTGACATTGGTAGACTAGGATGGAACGACTTTTCAACAGTCGATGGTGTTGAACCCTTCACTCCTTGAGTGTGTGAGAGAGTCACAGCAGGGGGATGTCGATAGCATGGTACTGTGTGATCAGATACCCACTGGCGATGCACCCGATGGGTATTCTGAAAGAGGGAATCAGGAGATCCTATTCTAGGGGCGAGCTGTAGTACCAGTGGAGATACGGGAGGAGGTGATGCAAGATTTCCACACTTCTCCCTTGGCTGTAAATCCCGGTGTGGGTAAGATGTACAAAGACCTTCAATGGAAATTTTGGTGGTCTGGCATGAAGTGGAGCGTAGCTAATTTCGTTTCTCAGTGTCTTACCTGTCAGCAGGTGAAGGCGGAGAATCAGGTTCTGGAAGAGTTGTTGCAGCCCCTTGATATCTCGGAGTGGAAGTGGGATGGCATATCAATGGAATTCTTCATAGGGCTCTTGTGCACAGTGAAGGTCCACGATAACATTTGGGTGATAGTTGACCGACTCACGAAGTTAGCGCACTTCCTTTCCATCAGGGAGAAGAGCTCGGTGGAGGGTCTGGGGCAGCTGTACGTTCGGGAGATTGTCCGACATTATGGAGTACCCTCGACAATTGTCTCCGACCGTGATGCATGGTTTATGTCGCGATTGTGGAAAGTCCTGCAGGAGGCATTCGGGACCCAGCTATAGATGGTATTGTTTTTCAGCCCCATACGGATGGATAGACTGAGCGCACTATCCAGGTGTTGGAGGATATGCTCAAGGCGTGCGTGTTAGACTTTGGCCTGAGCTGGGAGGATCACCTACCCTTGGTGGAGTTCACGTACAACAATAGTTACCACTCTACTATCGGCATGGAACCTTTTGAGGCCCTCTACGGGAGATCCTACAGGTCACAATTGTGCTGGATGGAGGTTGGGGAGGCCTCCCTCATGGGCCCAGAGTTAGTGTAGGCGACGACATAGAAGGTACAGGTCATCTGTGAGCAGATAAGGATGGATTAGAGCAGACAAAAGTCCTAAATAGATCGTCGTCGCAGGCCTTTGGAGTTCGAGCAGGGGGACCATGTCTTTTATAGGGTCTCCCCGCAGCGTGGTACTCAGAGGTTCGGCCAGGGAGGCAAGCTGTCCCTGAGGTTCATCGAACCCTTTGAGATCGTGCGCAGGTTCGATGAGGTGGCCTATTGTCTTTCTCTACCCCCACAGTTGGAGAGGTTGCATGACATCTTCCACGTGTCGTAGTTGATGAAATACATGCACGAACCCATGCACGTTATCGACTAGGGAGATTTGGACATTGAGGATGGACCCACCTTTGCAGAGCGCCCGGTGGCGATTGAGGACTGGCAGGAGCGGACACTATGTGGACAAACCATTACTTTGGTTCGTGTGTTCTGGCAGCATGGGAGGGTGTAGGAGAGCACCTGGGAACGGGAGAGCCAGATGCGAGCTCAGTATCCCGAGTTGTTTCTGTAGTTTTGTGTTTTGAGGAAAAAAAATTTGAAGGGGGGAATGATGTAAAAAACCTTGTATTGAGCATGTAAGACTTTGAGATTTTCTTAATATTATTCTAGAGCAGGGCGTTCAAAGGCGTGTGATTCTGAGCCCCGGTGCGGCCGGAATTAAATATTAAGTGTGTTCACATTGGACACGCCAAATAAACTGAATAACTCCAAATGGTGTCCATTATGAAAAAACTGATGGCACCGTTGAGTCCGGAACGTGCCGTTTACCCTTGGAGAGGTGTAACTTTCACGGGCGCGACCCTTCTGTTGAAAAAGCCACCAGTGGCGTTTTCGTAATATGGCAGCCCCGGGCATGTACTTTGTAACTTTTGAAGGGAGTCTTGGATTAAACATTCGATACCACCATTGTGCTCAAATCATGGTTTTTAACCTAGGTGTGTCTTAACCCTAACCCCCTCAAAAGTTCAGGTACGGGTTCTACGGGCGGGGGGTTTAAGTGTATTTCTATTCAAACACACCACTCCCACCATCTTCTCCCCCTTAGCTCCTCTCATTGGTATATTTCTCTCAAAAAGCTCCTCTCCCCTCCTCCACCTCTCCGGGAAGTGTGGCAGCTTCGACAGACTAATCGTGAAGCTTCGGGCTACGCCCAATGAGGTAGGAGGTTTCGTTTTTCATTTTGGATTCTGCTTTGTCCTTAAATTAAATTTCCAATGTTAAATTGTTGTCTGATCGTCAAGATAATCCCATGGTTGTGTAAGGATTGATTTTATCTTTCCAACGATCCTTTCGGGTCAAATTTTTGAGTCCCGGGGTGTCCAGGGTGGCCCTGGGATGTTTTTCGGCCGATTTACCCCGTTTTCCGGTTGTTCTAGGGGTTCCGGCCGGCTTCAGGCGGCTTCCCAGGTGGTGGAGCGGCAGATCCATGAGGCGAAGTGGTGGATTTGCACAATGGATCAATGGAGGCTCCTCAGTGCAGCGACGGCTCCTCAGTGCGGTGGCTTCGTGCGACACGGATGCGGCTCCAGGCGGTGGCTCTAGGCGGCGGGCGAGCTCGCCGGTGCGGGGCACGACCAGGGGTCGCGGCGCGCGACCAAGTGCGGGGACCGAGACCCGAATTTGGAGGGTCTACGCACAATACCACGACCGAACATAAGATCCAATTGGAACGAGTGTGAACTAGGGGTCAGCGGACATGCCGTGCGGATGAACCGCGGGCCGGCGCGGGCCGGCCCAGGCCGGGCGGACCTGCCGGTCTGGGCCTGTCCAGCACAAGGGGGTTCGTCCCCTCTGACTTCGGACACCCAGAACTTCCACTAAGGGTGTCTGTTTGTGTGTCTATGGCTGTGAAATCATCGGACCGAGATGAATCTTTTGAGATGGTCTCGTGAAATTTTAATTCCTGAGACGGGGGCTCGGTGGCGTGTCACACTCGTTAAGTACTATGCCGGGTATCTTCCATCCGATGGCGCAAACACATCCAGAGTCCGTTTAAGGCACCGTCAGCGGCGCTGTGACCCTGGAATCGAGACGAAGGGGTCCAGGGTGGTTTCAGGCATTGAATCTAGAGTTGAGGCGTGGGCCCCACAGGCCGTCTTTTAAGCTGTGATTGGCGTTTTGCGACTTTTTCATCAGACGTGCGTTCCGGGAGAATAAGTAGTCATTTTGGTGTGTTCTTTCGAGATAATTGCGATGGAACAGTTTTCCCGACCTCTTTCAGGACCGAGGTGTCGGCCCCATGAGACTCTGTTTGGGCGTAAAGTGGTGTTGAGTAACTTTTTCGTCGAAGCCCATTTTCAGCGAGTAAGTAGTCTATCTCATGTGTTTTTCCACAAGGATTACAATGGTGTAATCTGTTCGGGTGAGTGGAGACTCTTATGTGATCTTATTAAATGTAGAAATATAAAACGTCATTGGTCGGAGGTTTTTGGACACACTCCGACCCAAAGAACGATCGCAATGTTAGCGACACCCAGTGATGGCGCGAGCAATGCGGAGTTATCGGACCAGTTTCGGGTTTACCCTCCAGCGGGGCTGAGCAGTGGGTTACCCATTGACTATAGGGTTTACCTTCCAGTGGGGCTAGGCAGTGGGTTACCCAATGACTTTGGGGTTTAACCTCCATTTGGGTTGGGTAGTGGGTTACTCGGCGATCTTTTAGGGTTTATCCTCCAACAGGGCTAGGCAATGGGTCACCCGACGACCTTTTGGGGCTTAACCTCCAGTTGGGATGGGCAGTGGGTTACCCATTGACTTCTTTTAGACTCCACTCCTTTCGACGAGTCTAGTCACTGTTTTTTCTCCGTGGTTACCAGATCTGGACTTTTGGTGGTACGACTTAGCGATGAGGCAGCTTTGACGTGCAGGATTGTTGGGCATCATTGATGGCTATCCTTATAACTATTGGTGACTTTTCCTGGGCTGATCTTGGAGATAGAGACCCCCTTACGCACTCGTTCAGGTTTCATTTTGAGCATATATAAATATACACCCTACTTATGTTCCCACTCCTTGGGTCTGGTTACTCTTCTTCTAGGAGGGGCGAAGACACGCGGGGTATGCCGCATGCTTTCTGTGTCTATCTCTTGTTGGTTGGGATGAGTCTACTTCCTAACTTCGGTGGGGTTGAGCTGCATTTTATTTACTGTACTCTTTCATTGTTCCTTGTTCTGTCTACTACTCACCATTTTGGCATCTCCTTTGTTTCTCCCTCGATCTTTGGGGCATCCTACTGGGTATCCTTATACTCACCCCTGCTTGGGCTTTGCCTGTATCTGGTGTGCCCCTGCAGACAATGGACAGGTCAACTGAGACTACAGAGGATCATAGTGGAAACAAGAGCCTAGGCTACGTTCGATGGTCATAGTAGGTCTTTCAGGCGAGGGCTCACCAGCTATTTACTTTCATTTACCTATTGTTGGGTTGTGGCACCTTTCTGGTTGGGAGTGTGTTTTACACCTTTTTCTGTTCAGTATCTTTCAGTACATTTCAGTACTTTAATTTTCCTATATAGAGGTTGATGCATGATTGTGGTTGGCTTATAGTAGTTGTCCTTTGGTTTCCTTTTTTACTCTACACTTTTGCACTGAGTGGGTTGTGTGTGTGTGTAGAGGTACTTAGGCGAAGGCCTCCCCAAGACTGTTACACCTTCGGTGCTTGTCTCCAGCCCCTGGCCTATGGAGGCGGGCTTGGGGTAGTTACGGCTCGAGACCGGTAGGGTCAGGTCGTGAAAAAAATACATAATTATGTTGATGTGACATTCCAATAGGAATTTTTTTGATGATCACATATTGTATGACATAAATGATGCACATTATTGATATAATTAAATAGATTTCAATCCAAATTAGATTAATTTTATATATTTTATTTAAATTATAATAATAATCATCATCATCATTCAAATTTTTAGTTCCCTCTATAAATAGTCTAAAAATTTCATTTTATTCTTCAGTACCAAAAAATATAAAATTTTATCTTGAGTAAATATCCTGACACAAATAAATTTGATCTGCATGTTGCTAAAGTTAGAGAACCATATTAATGAATCATATCTCATATTGATATGTAAAACATATCCTTATAAGTGTTTAAAAATAAATGCCTAATCATTTTTACTTTATATTAAAAATTGTTTTAATAGAATAAATTAATATAATTGGAGACACTTTTCTACATCCTTGATTTTTTTTAATTACCCGTGAATTTCAAGATGAATTTTTATTAAATATTATTTAATTTTTTCATCATGATCATCATCATCCTAATCATATTGAATTTTTATTAATAAAAGAAGAGATACAATCAAATCCACACAAAAACACTCACATATGTAAGGTCCCTATGTCGGTCTAAAATAGTGAAGGCCAGGTGCATCCCCTTCAATATGACACCCTCGGGTTTTAGGGAACTCACTGTATATAATAAGATTGGATCAGGGCCCAAAACCCTCATAGATTCAAGATAGTATGCAACTTTTCATCATGATAACTTTAGGTTGTTCAAAGTGTTAGAGGAGGCTCGAGATCATATTTTGGGTGGTTATATTGGGTTTTAATCAATAATACTATGGAATCTATGGATGTATAGTGTGGTTATTAGATTCCAAGGCATAGAGTCAAGTCATTGGAATGAGGATATAGTGAGGGTATTTCATGATATGGGGCCTAAATAAGGGAATTTTCATGATTCAATGGTGTGGGATATATCATTTTTACTATAAGCATTGCATGCCTTGTGATACTACAACAAGAAGTACATCATATGGTAGTTTTCAAGAGATATGCCCCTCCTCCATTTAGGTTCCTGTTACACTACACACAATAAGGAGAAATAGTAGTAAGGCCTATAATATAGGTTACACACCATTTCTATCATGGATATTTAATTACCAAGAACCTATGTTGTTCCTTTTAAAGTGGTATACTACGAATTTTACTTTAAAACCCATTATCTCTTACCTCTCTTTCCACCACGACCCTTATGTAACTTAGTTTATTTTGGGATCTTTCCCTTGTATTTTATAAGTCATCCAACCTTATACCTAGAAAATTTGAATAATTATTCATTAAATACTATTTCTGTTCACATAATAAATATTGTTTAATACTTAGGTTCTATATTTTTCCTAAATTTATTAGTTTCACCAAGAAATTAATTCATTATGTGGGTTTTTTAATTTTTTATTATAGTGTATCGAGATTAAATTTGAGTGTATTTACTAGTGAGTATACTCTTTTGAGATGAAGGCTGTATTTCCTTACCATGTTACAAAATTCTTATGATGTTGTATTGATTCTTTTTCATGTGGGTGAATTTTTTCCCTTTTGAGTGTATTAATTTGTTTTCAAAGTGACCACAATGTTTTTTATGAATTTTGATTACCCCGTAGAGAATGATATATAGATAAATGTATTGGAAGGCTTGGAATCCAACCTCATTCCATTATATGTATTATGGATATATAAAATGATAAATATGGAACACAGTGAGCCTTTTGGTCCCAAATAAGACCAGAGTGACATATTAGTGTGGTTCTTTGTCACTAGTGATCATCCATTTAAAAATACATAGCATTGGATGTATGAGTGAGAATATATAGGAAACCATGAGAGTATGAATGTCATCTTCACAAGGGGTAATGTTTATTATTTATCATTTTATTTTATTTGTGTTGTTAAACATATAACAATGGCATAATGTGTGGCATCCCTAGAGTGGGTTTGAGTGAACAAGTAAATTTCATAAAAAAAATTGAGTGTGTGAAAATATCTATTTCCTAAATTTATTAAATATTTCAAAAATTAAATCCATCATTAAATCTGAATATTTTGAATGATAGAAAAAATTCATCTTGATGATGTTTCACTATAAACCTTAGGGACTAAGATGATGATTTTAACTAAGTGGGGGATTCACATGGTGTAACTATTGATGTATAAAAAATGTGACTAAGAAATATCCTTAGGAGACCTTACTAGTCGATGAAGTCGATGCACTTTAGCTATTTTTTCCCATTTAGTTCAAGTGATAGGAAAGGTTTCCAATCTGAGAGGAAAGACCTAAAGTATCCATTAGAATAATTTACGATTAAGGTTATATTAAATTATTTAATTTATAATAATGATAGATATATTATAATACCTAATAGTATTGTGTGTTAGAAGTCATAGATAATTCCACAAAAGGTAGAAACATGATCCTCCTTAGAAATTTTATTTTATTGTTGACTCAAAATTAACTTGGGGGTGAATCAAGAGAAATTAAAACTACTTTATATTACAAAAAAAATTAATTAAACTGGGATTTGGGATAAATTTTGGAGTAGTATAAAGAATTTTTTTATATTCCAACTTCATGGATTATTCAGTTTTGTTATTAAATAATCTAAACTAGATTCATCAACTTATTTATTTCTAATTCATTAATTCTACCAAAGCCACTGAAAATACCTTGATTGAGGAAACCCACTACCATAATGTTGTGTATATGAATATTAATGTTAATGAAAAATATAATATTCTTGTCATAATTCAATATTATAAATTTATTTTGATTTCATCCCACTATAGTCAGCAGAATATTATTTATGAGAATGTATATGATTTTACAAAATTCCAAAATCATTTCTATCTAAAAAACTCCACCAGAATGTATTTATAAATTCAATAATGATCACATCCTATTAATCTCATTCTCTAACCCTTTATGTGATTAGGAACTCCTTAATGAATTAATTCCTATCATTTAATGTTGATTAATATTATGTTTTGAAATCAAGGAAGCATAATTTAATTAATAGAAAGAATAATTTAAAAGAAGGGAAAGATACATGGATTAATGATAATAACTGCAAAATCAATATACTAGAAGGAATATATAAAAAAATGAATATAAAGTATGGAAAATTGGTAAAATAATGAATATCCAAAAACATATTAGAATTCTATATTTATAGCATAATGAATTTCCCAAAATGACTATATATGTTAGGGTGTGATCCATCAGTCACGAGCTCCATCATTTCATTCACTTGAGGGTTTAATGGTGTAGTGGGTCTCCTTGTGGGATGACATCTTATATTCATTTTGAAATAATTTAATTCCATATGAACATCATTATATTATATTTCTAGTGATCTAATGGGGTATTTTCCCTTCACACATTGACCAGAAACATAGTTGTATGTATGGTCATGGTAGAAACATAACTCATGTATGGGTTTTGTGATCTAGTTTTCTCCCCCAATCACAATAATAACATCATTTTTTTCTACATGTAATTTTGTATAATTCCACCAATTATGTTGATCAATTTCCTATTTTTGTATGATCACAACTCTTATGGTGTATTATAAATCCCAAAGTATGGCTATGTATCTTTATAAAGGCACAAAAGTAAACCTAACAAAGTTATACAAGACTCATAAAATGTTCCCATTGTTTTATTTAACAAAAAAATCCATTTGATGGGAATTTAGTTGATTCATGATGTCACTATTCATTGTGTGCTACCTCCCTTAATGGAAAAAATAACTCTCAAGAGTGACAGAATGACTATTAATAAATTAAGAAGATGTGTGTAACTTTATAAAATTATTCTTCCTAGGTAACATCATGGTGAATTCAATCATGAAATAGAACCCCTACCTTCGGTATCACGCATATGTTTCTCCCTAGAAAAATCCTATACTGTATAATTATGGTCACCCTATCCAATCTAAAAAATCGGCATGGGACCAACCCACCCAATGGAAACTTCTTTATTAGTATATCCATTTATTATCTCTTTCTTCAAGATTGATCCAACCCATTATAGGTTCTTAATTTTCATCCTCCTTATTTTCTTATCTACATATAGTCGGTTTTAGCCATTTACTCATGGAAGTATAGTTTCGATCCTATGGATACCCAAGATATTCCACCGCATATATATAACTATTTACTCACACTATGAAACTAGTGTCACAAAAAAATGTTCATTTTTATGTTTAGTCAACCACTATTATCACCTCTATATGGGACATAGAATTAGCTCACAAATGTGACATCCATATTTTAAGGACTTAACATATATTTAACATAGATCGTGTTATCTATAGATCAATTATGGTAATATTGGCCAATAATTCTCCTCAAATCCCTCTAGGTTCAAAATAGCAAACCTTTTTTCAAAAAAATGAAAAAAAACATTTGGATATCACCACATGAAGAAGTATTAGATATAAAAAAAATTATAACTGCATAGAAAAAATATTTGTTAATTATATTCATAAATTCTATGACAAATGAAAAAAAAATTCCTATAGAAAAAGCATCTCAAAATTAATTTCAAATGATAATATCCCTAAACAAGAGAAATTTAGATTCATTCATACCAATAGAACAATATGATAACTGAAAATCAGTAATCTTCATAAACTCATTCCACACAGGTACATAGTCATGACTCAATATTAACTTCTTAATAAAATTAATCATCCATTCAATAATCATCAAATAATTATCCCTTATTCAACTATGTCCATATTATGATTTACCTTTCTAGATAATTTTCACTATTCCCAAAAGATAATTTTAAATTGATGTTATGATCAATCTAATATTCCCACACCCTATCTATGATATTACATATAATATATATATATATATATAAACAATTAAACCACAACCATTACGAGGTATTTTCATTTATGAATAATTATTTTTAACCTCAAGGTATTTAGTTTAAGCGGTGAAAATGTTACTTCATAAGATATTAAAGGGGGGTTAACATATTAAAAAAATAATCATGATATTAAATTTATTACTCTAAAGAAACAAGATTTCCTAGTTTATTTTACCACTATTGTTTGTATCAACTCTTACTCCTCCTTATAGCTTATGGGTTATAAAAATATGCATTTAAATCAATGAAAAATTTTCCTTCCTCATCCATCAATTTGTTTACCCAATTTTTATAGTGAAATGTGTGTTAGCAAATACCCCACACCATTGGATGTAAAACCATTCTTGAACCTATATCCCCATCCACAATATTTTATTGAAACCATTCATTATAGTTACCATAATGAGGATAATTTTTTTGAACACATAGGTCAATCCCTATTAACCCACATTCACATTTTTTTTCTTCTCAGTGTTTTTCTTCTCTTTCATGAAAATTTTGGAAATTTTTGTGGGCTTAATGTAACAAAATCACTACAATAATGATGTTTTTTGGCTTATAATCTAGAAATGACTCTCCCATACAAATTAATTTTATTCTCACATAATATCACCATGAAACAATCAACCCCTTATTGAAATATTAAATATAAATATATTTCAATGATACTAAATATTATGGGTGCAAAGGATTATTATTCTTGAAATGTGGCTTCCTATATAGATATACTCAGTTTACATTGATTTTAAAAAATGTTCAGTTCTACAGTTGGTATCATGTCAAAAGGACAAAAAAATCAATTTATGTACTCAATAATATATATATGGTTTAAAATCATCATCTTTTCAAAATTTAGATAAGAAACATATAGTGGTGATATGCATCCTGATTTTTATAAAGAAATAGGGTATATAAAAAGAATATGTAACAATATTTTCAATACCTATTAAGAATGTAAATTGATTTCTTTATATAACCACTCAAGAAATGAAAGCTTGGATATTAGTAAATTAATAAAAAATTCAAAAAATAAAAATGAGAGATAAAAGTATAATGAAAAAATCATATTATATTTAAACTCAAAATTAAATAAGGAATTTAATTCTAATGAATTTTGAAAAAAATTTCATATATTCCACTGTTGGTTATGTAATTCTCATTATGATAGAAAAAATCCATATAAATTATCACTGAGACCAATTACTATAAAATAACACTCAACCGACTACTATGTAATTTCATGAATTCCCCCAAAAATAAATTCATATTTTCCCCATTATAATAATTAATAGGGAGTAGAAATAAAAAAGAGTTTAGTGACTACACCAAGAGATGGAAATAAAGAGGATCTCCCTTGGTTAAGATCAATTCCCATTGGAAAACAAGGGTTTGGGGATTATATTGTGTTTATGAATATTAATAGAGGTGGTGTGATTTCTTTAATGGAAAATACTATACTTTAAAATAGGTTACCTTGGGATGATTACGCCATAGTCCCCATAAAGAAGTGACTTCGAAACAACTTATTCCAGGTAATTCTTTAAGTTTTTTGAGTTCAAATATTCATGAAACTCAAAAGAACATAGATTATATAATGGAATCACGAAAATATATTAACATAAAATTTATAAATAAATTACATTAAATGTTAGTGGAAAAAATCATACTCTCTAAAAGTGAATCGATTTTCTCCCTAATGGCCTACTCGGTATGTGGGGAATGATGATTCTGGATAGCTTCATTAATATTTTATATCATATATAGAGTGATAATTGAGTCATTCATGGCATTAGTTGGATAGTTATTAGTAATTCTCTATATTGGGTTAGTAACAAGGGATTAAGGATGTAATAATTGGGACTAAGAAGGAAGAATTACAATCAGTATATCAGGTGATCAATAAATCCATCTGATTTAGAGATATTTAAAATGTTTCGTGGTTGGTTAAATAAATGGGACCTCCATTAATTTCATTGTGCCTAGGACCTTTACCTTCTTAGTATGCTCATAAATAAGAATCTTAAGGGGTTAGATCAGTATAGTCTTCCTAAATATAAATGTACTCCCTACTAACCAACTGAGAAGTGTATGTAAGAGTAGTAGGGTTCTTTTATGGAAGATTCTTATTCCCATGGTGTATATATAGAGGTATCTTTAATGTGATTTGATGATGGGGTGGACAAGATGGTAAGATAAAATGAAGGAAAATGTTGGTTGGGGAAAGAAAACCTAGAGGACTAAAATAAAAACTTGTAGTTTGTTATGAATAGGAAAAGGGGAGCCCAAAAATATTGAAACCAATCCTGAGTGGTAGAGGATGGAGAAGATTGGAAATATAATTTTGATACCATTTTCTAGATTTATGTAGAGTTTATCCATATTTTTGAGGTAACATCAGATGAGTTCATTACTTCATAAGCACCCTCCCAATAAGAGTAATACTCATATTCCCACTTATTAAAATTAAAAACCCACTTCAACATCCTCATTATGCTATGTTGATGCATATAAATATATTTCAGGGGTCCTTAGTTGGATAGTGAGTTTGATTCCTAAAAAACACCCTTGTGTATTTCCTAGTTGCCGATAAAGTTCAATCTGATCTTATTTACATTGGATTTCATTTCATAGATCTCAATATATTATGAAAATAAGCATGTAATGATGTTTGTTTCTCCTAGATTGTTGTGTATATGACCAGGACATCTATATATCTTACTACCCCTATTAAATCATCACCTTTTAACTAGCCTTGGTAATGGGATATTTGATCAATACCCAACACAAGTAATGAATTCTATAATCTTTTTGTCATCTTAGGGATGTGTTTTCTCTTCGATACATTATTGATTTTCACGCATCATGTATGTGTCTTTTTATTATTGAGTTTTGTGACTAATTAGTTATACTATTTTTTTCTCATAATACTCTACAAAATAAACACCCTTCCCAATATAGAGAACATCCAGGATCCTTTCCATGGTGTTTAATCAAGCTTAACATTGACCTCCCATAAGGATAAGTATAGGGGGGGTTAAATTAGAGTAACAAATATTCGTAAATATCCTCCCATAAAGAAAAAAATATATTCATGGTGCATTTTATGTATGGTATCCAAGAATTCATCCTCCAGATATAAACATTGTATGATATCCCCATCGACTTATTTGTTTAACCAATGAGATTTCATCGAATGTTAAGACAACCACTCTTGATGTTTACAGGTACCAATATCTTTGTAGAGGGAATTTTTGGTTATTGGAATTTCTCCACCAAATTGTAGTAGGAAGTAGAGTGTATCTAATATAATGGGATATATGAGGGTTTAGGAGAAGGGGTTGGTGTCATGGTCTTTTGTTTCAATGAGGATTTGGGTAGGTATTTCTCAGAGTGTTTGGTAGGAAGATTTTTGGATGGTGGTTGGTTGAAAATTTATTCAAGTGTGACATTGGAACTGGTATGATGAAAATTTGAAGTAATTGAGTGGGTTTAAGATGGAAAAAGTGGGAGGTGTAGAGTTGTGATGATTTAGGGAGTTATAAGTGAAAAATATTGAATATGTATTGTTAGAGGAGTAATAGATTGGGAAAAAATGAAATGTTTTATAGGGAAATAGAGAATAGGAAACCAAAATATAAACCTTGTGAAAAGGTGTACTTGGACTTATATTAATTTCCAGTAGAGGGATGATGAAAATAAATTTAAGTGGTTTATCTAGATAAGTGAGAAGCTAACGAGTGATTACTTGACAAAGAGTTTATATAAAATAATATTATTACCTTGAATTTTTCATGGTGTGAAGGTTATCCTTTAATTAATAAAAAATGAATATCATATCCACTAAATTCTCAATTAATATATACATTAAACTTCATATCATGGTCCATGGAAATTACATGAAATTGAGTGGGTAAATTCTGAGGTAGTACTCGATAAAATTCTCAAGTGCATGTCATAGTGTGATATCCTTATGCCATGTCACATGTATTAAATTATAACTTCCCTCATATTTTCAATGATGTGTACATAAAATATCATTGTATAGTATATAGACCTTGTGAAATGTTGAGGTTGGTGTATTTTCAAAATAACATGATTTCCCTCTTACCTTATCACAACATGGGTGTTGACTAATACACTACATCAAGATTATGTACTTATAATTGTTTGTTTGATGGACTCTAGTCATTATATATTTTTCATGAAATGAAATTCAATTATACTCAGTTCCTATAGTCATATTTACACATTATACTGATATTGATCTTCACAACCCATCTTTTCCTTGTTTATTTAAATTCTAAAATTCTCTTTCCTATGGGGAGGTTAAATTGGATTGTGGAAGTGTACCAGAGTATCTAACCCCATAGAACATTAATTAATATTTAATAGTGTATATAAAACATAAAAAGAGAATATACATGGGTCAGAACATAGTTAGTGCTTCATTTAATCTATAGAGAAACATGTACATTCAGATTCACTCAAACATCAATGATTTAATACATACGTATTGAAAAGTCTAATGATATTAATTCATCATTTTATCATTCAATTTAAATGTGTCCTCATTCTCCAAATGTATCTCCATACCTCCTTGAAAAATGACTGCAATTACGATAAACAATCTTGAATACTGACATTCTATGATACCACAAAAAAATGTAATCTGCATGTAAAAAAAATACATTTCCCATAGTAGAAAATGACCTTCTTGAAATGAATTGGTCAATACTATATTATGTCTTCTCCTTATAGATTTTTTAAAATTTATAGGAATATTTCCTAAGTTCATATAGTTCATCCAAATAAAATAATATCATCTTGCCTTCTTGAACTACATTAATATTCATATTTTCCAAATCATAATGTTAACATAGTTTAATATTCATAAGAATATGTAAATACGTCATATAAACATGATTTAATGGGGTCATTTAAATTGGAATATTATAATCTATTTTTACACATTAAATGATTCATATGTTTTTTCTCTAATCCTTCAAAGATGCATTCACTATATTAAAAAATCTATATTTTATCTTTCTGTTGGAAGGATACACATTCCAAATAGTTTTTAGGTGAAAGGGGGTACTGGTATTTTTTTAATGTCATAACATTTGAGAAAGATTTGTATGATGTGGTTTTCTAAGTGAAAACCCCACTCATTAAGGAGTAATCATGGAATTCTAAATCATGATATTTTTGATTCGGAAGATATATGAATACCTTGGTTGTGTTGAGAGACATAGGTTCATATTCCACTCATTTGGAAACATAAGTGACACATAATGGGATGTAGGTTATATAAAAAACATTGAAGGGGTCCTAGGAAGTCTTTTCTACATACATCAAATTATTTGACTTTCAGAATTTGGTTTTTTGAAATCACACATATTCATTAAATATTCCATGTAGGTTGAAATTGTTCATATTTATAGAAACTATTTATTATAATTATAATGTGATGAACAAAATAAACAACTTTGAATAATATTGGCTACTATTTTTTCAGGACCGTGATGTTTTTAAATGGATGTGGAAGAAAATAATTGGTGCACACAATAAATTTTATATTATATAACACAAATATAAATTAGGTTGTCTCTAAATTATTTCAAATACTATGGATCTCCCAAAATTTAGTGACCTAAATTTTCTAGAAACCTCTTCAATTGCTATTGTGATAATTGAGTATAATATATCTTGGTGGACTTATAATTCTCCATATCAACGATCCATTTCCTAGAAAGAATAGAAACATATAAAAATGCATCATCCAATAACTCATCCAAAATATCCTTACCCTTCTCTTCTTCTACATTCAAAATATAGATTCTCAATTGGGAGAAATATACCACATTCCATTATAACTTATTATCCATTATAATGATATCATATTATTATAGTAGTAGGATATTTTTAATTAGTATCTACATTGTATCCTTATTTTTCTACAAATATCTCAAAGAATTATGATTAGTATACACAACAACAGTAGAAATAAAATTATAAAAATATTATTTATCAAAATAAATCTTGATAGTGAGAAAATCAATATGAATATTCATGAAAATTATATTACTATCATATAATGTGCATTTGTAATAATAAATGTTCCAGAGGATATGGGAAAACCACTATCCCAGTACAAATCCCATAGAAAAATATCTCACATGGCAAATTTTCTAGAAGTATGATTCCCAATTAAGAGACAATATGATTGGTATTTCCACTAAAATCTATTTTATCATATAAAATAAAACCATATTATATGGTTAAAAATATCATGGTACATCCTTCTCTGATAGATGTGTGAGTAGGAGAACTATTCTATAAAATTCATTGAAAAAGAGGTGTTTAGACCCACCATAACAAAGTAAGGTTCTAATCCCATTAACATTCATCGGTGTTAGATATTATTTAATCACATTAATTTTGGTAGTTTCCACTTAGATTCCTATCTTCTATATTTTCTTTCCATGTTGGATAACTCCTTGTACAATAAAATGAAACTTCCGTCAATTAATCATAGGGAATATTTCTACAGTCCTATGTAGTGTTATAACTAAATTTCTCAAGTATATCTCAAAGAACTATAAAATAGGAAGTAATCCATTAAATAAATTTTAGAAGTCCTTGAACATATCATTAAATATGTGTTTCAGGGACTAATAATTTATATTCACACATTTCACATAAAAATGGCATGCTCCGGTATAAAATAAACCTTCATTGTTAGGTAAATGTGATATTGGATTGATTATCTGGGTCCACTATTATTTAGTGTTAATCATAATAAACATGTATTAATAGATTTAATAATGGATATTCTCTCTATAATTAGATACATAATTTATAGATATTAATTATATTTCATTGTAATTATATTTATCTTTCTATAGGATTTACACACTCTCCACTATGTGACCATTCACATATGAATCTTCTCATTATTCTTATTTATAACCATTTTTAATTCCAATTTCATATGAAAAAAATATAATGTACTCTCCTACTAGCTAACAATACTGAAATGATAATCCATGCATCCAACAGTTTGAGTACCTCCTAATTAACTACATCGTGAATGGGTGGTGTGTGTCATCATTAAGGATAATTTCTTGGACTTTTTTCCTTCTTTTAGTAACACATTAATTTTAAATATAATAATTTTGATTCCTTTAATGACTACGATTACCTTATAGATAACATGTTTCTAAATTCTTATGAATTTAAGTATTTTTTTTATTTTTTTCTATTTGGATATATAAGAATTTATGATCATTTGAGGGTCTCCTAATCTCCTGGGATTAAGTACCTTAGTGTACATTGTAACAAATTTATCTATAGTTTTGGTAGCTATATGACTTATGGAATATAATATATATATTATTCATGATACAATGGTTATCTGTACTATAAAACCTCAAAAAAAATTATCCCTCCATGTGAGGATACACATCCTTTTCTATTACCATTTCATCAGTGATATCCATCATAAATTCAAATAGCTCTTATTATAAACTTAGTAGACATGATGCTTTAAATTATTATTCATTATTAGTAAAAATGATCTAGTAATCTGTGTAATTCATTACATATTTTTTATATTGAACAAAACTAAACATGATATTATTTTAACTAAATGTAAATATGAGACTTTTCAAGATCAATTGAATCAGTTCCTTCCTAGTTATAATGATGTTTTTTATAAGGAAGATGTGTACATATCCCTCTTATTCCATATTAAATAATAATAAATCAGTAGGAATAATGAATGTACCCTCATTCACTAACACATCTCTATGGATATGATTTGGGTACATAATTAATTAGTCCACTAATTCCAATTACATAGAAGTTTGTTTAGGATATTCAAATCCCAAATTCCAAAAGTCACTCATTATCATTAGGTTGATAGTGTAACCCAAATTAAAAATATCTGAAACAAATGAGTATAATCTAATGGAGAACAATATCAAAAACCACTTATGATCTTTCATTTTTATTGTCATATTCTTTAAAACCACCACTAAACACTCTTCGTTATGGGAGATAAATCCCATAAAATCTAATTTCGTTCCATTTTACAAAACCCCTTTGAAAAAAATTATTCATGCTATCATGTGATAAATTACTTCAAATAAAATAAACTAGATATATATTCATTTAATGAAATTGAAAAATATATTATACTATGATACTCCCCTTGTTTAATATTCTTTGATAATGAGAGTGCTGGATTTTATATTATTAATTAAATAAAATATTCCTCATCCATTGTTTCCTTAAACATAGGTGTGACTCCTCCTTTTGGAATATCACCTATTCCAATCTCTTAAAACTATCATGTTTAATTATAATAATTATATCAAATAATTTATTCATCCAATTACTTATGAATCACCTCAGCTATTTCCTAGAGCAGTGGATGATTTTCTACAATCTTCTCACCTTCATATTGTCTTATTTTTTTCTATCTTAAGAATATTTCAAAATATTATATCATTAGTATCCTCCGAAGATGGGGTTCTCATGCTACCAGGTAGTGGACTTAGTAGTCTATTTGAGTTATTTTTTTAAATATACCATTCAATATTTTTGAGGATATTAGAAGAATATCTTTCATTCTATATGTATTTTTCTTGTGCAGTCATCAACTAATCCACCTTGTGAATAATGGTTAAATTAATTTCCTTTGGGGATTATTTGAGGGGTTGGTAAGGATGTTGTGCTTTGGGCTAGAAGGGATTTTGGATTTTAGTTTTGGATTAAAATTACTAAGCCCATGTAGGTGGGTGTACCTATAATTATTTCATTATTTTCATCTACGGAGGTTATCTTCATGTCCACTTACTTCTACCAATATTATGGATGCTTTATTTTTTTATTCCATTTTGGGTTTTGTTGTTTATATGGATGAATTTATCATGGATGGGTTTATATGGGATGGAAATACTCAAGAAATGGATTATAACTAACATTTTTATAATCATGTATTTTATTGAAATATTATCTTACCAACTATTACTGGTATGTATGTGGACCCCTAAAAATCTCGACATATTTCACCTCATCTTTTTGTTATGATGGTGATGTATTATTTCCTAGAAATTAAAAAGTATCCACCTTTATAGTGTGGGACTATCTATTAGAATTTAGAGTGGAATAATTTTCCACATACTTAATTCCCTATCTTGGGGGACCTAATCATTTTTCCAAAGGTTGCACATGTGGGAAATTTTATCCAGAATATCATGACCAACCTCATTCTTCTTCATCGTAAGTCCACAATACATTGAAACACCAACAATGGTATTGGATTTGAGATAAAGTTCATATTGGAAGGATTCTATCTGATTCCCCAAATCATGACTATAGTGTATAAACATCTTAAATATTACATAGAAAATATCCCAAGACTCCCAAGTAGACACTCCATTAATATATGCATTGATATTGTTGTTGAATATTAGGTTTCAAGTACAAGTATGTCAATTTTTTTGAAACATCTTCATATATCACGTAATAGGGGCTTTAATGGGAATAAAATTCACCTAGTTATTTTCTCTATCCCACAGTGAGAATAGAAACACCCATAAGATGAATTCATCTAACAAAAAAATATTATACAAAAAGTTGTTAAAAATATCAGAAAAATATGACAGGTCACCACATAGGTCTTAACATTGAATTATTTTCAATGGAACCATGTTCTGAATTACATGGATCAAATATTTATTTATTTCAATGTTGTTCAATTGAATTAACAGTATAATGCTAATCAAGGCTACCCCATCAATTAATTGAAAGTAATAGTCTATGGTGGTATGATTCATATAATCAGTAGATATAAGTTTTGTTTCTCTAGGATCAAAAACCAACGGTTATTTCCATCATGTGTAGAAAGGGTTTTTTCCATTATTAGTCATCAACATGAAAATAGGGTCTTCTCAATCTATGTGTCATATATGAATGGATCCTTTTTTTTTTTGAAAATTATTGATCGAGTGGATAGATTCTGGATAAAATGCTTCATTCCAAATAATAAAAAATAGTACACACTATAAACATAAAAGGAACAAAAAAATTTAATTTAAATGGGAGAATAAGAGATTTATTTAGGTAAAAAAACTAAATATACCAAAATTCATTGCACCTCACTAAAAAGAACACCCAATACATAAGGGGGTGATAAAAATTGTTAGTTCTCAGGGGGCTTTAAGATTTTAAGATTTATAAGACTAATTAATCGATCATAACTTCAACATTGTTTAATGCTAGTTTTTGAAGACCATCTCATGTAGATGATAAAATTTTATCCTCCCTAGATTATATATTCTAACTCATAATTCTATCCATACAAATCAAGAGAAATGAAGACTAAAATATCTTTAATGAAAAAAACTAATTAAACTAGGTTTAAATATAAATATCAAAGTATTATAAAGTAATATATCACTATCCTAAATAATGGATTATTCATTTTTATTTTCCATAATGTAATTTTAAATTCACCAACTTATTATGTTAAAATTAATTGATTCATGCTATGACTGGGCAAATCCCACCTTTGATGAAATACAACCCCATAGGTGAATTTTTTTTTTGACCCTTATTAGGAATAAAAAATTGATCTAGTTCTCTTAACTAACTTTTCTATTTTTTTGTATTCCTTAAATATAATATCTTAGAAATGAGATTTATGTTGAGGAATATAATTTTATTAATTTCCCAAATAAATTCCTAAAAAAAATACTCTCTATGAATGAGATTCATATTTCAGGAATTCCTCTATCCTTTTATTATCATTCATTTTACCCTTGAGTGATTATCAACTAATGAATGAATAAAGCACTTATAATTGTGGATGATTCATCATAGGGTATGAACATAATAATGAATCATTGAATTGATGGAAATAACATTTAAATGTAGAAAATATTTCTAGGATTCTTTAAAACAAAATATATAAAATAAATGTATTAGAAGTAATTGAAAATATAAAAATATATCTAATAGATCTGGATAGTGTATGAAATAAATATATAATTATGAACAATCGAAAACTCTAAAACAATTTATATTTAAATAAAAACATACATTATGTATCAATTGTGGGTGTTGTGGAATGAATCACTAGTCCTTAGCTCCTTTAATTCCTTAACTAAATGGTTTTATAGAATAGTGAGTCTACCTGCATCATGAAATCCACTTTTCCATTTTTAAATTGTAATGTACCTCCAAAGATTATGTTTTGAGATTTTAACTGATTGCTTCAGATATTTTCACTTCAAAAATTAACCAGAAACCCCACATCACAAATGATTTTGGTCAATCCATTTCTCATATATGGTTCTCTTGGACTATACATCCCTTCTAGAAAATGAAACATACATTTATAATCATCAAGTGGTATTTCATAGGTTTATACAAATAAAATGAATCAAATTCTAGTTGTGTCACATGATCAGCCCTCATGGTGTAGTGGAAAACCCAAAAAATGGATAAGTCTCCTTGGGGAGGCCAAAAATATTATGTAAGATATTCCTCCAGGACACCTATAATATTTCCATTATTATATGTGGAAAAAATAAATATAATGGGACTTTGGATGGTTTATTATTCCATGGATAATAACATGTCACCCTCTTCACAACATGTAAGACTCTCATGGGTTTTTAATGACTCTTACACACCGGGAGATGTGTTTTAAATTAATAAATTATTTTTACTAGGTTTATGAATGGTTAATTATATCATAATGTTATAATACTCCCTTTGAAACCCCATACTAGAGTTTTACAAAGACAATATTATATATTATTATCATATTTATAACTTATTTTTTTCAATATTCATTATAGTACGACCACATTCCACAACTATTTCATCACCAATACTAACTTAAACACACACATTCTTCTAGATGGAACTCACCTATACAAGGTTCCCTCTTTCTATCCTCATCGCTACCTTGTCATACTATAGTCGATCCTGGCCACTACCTCATAGTGTAAAATCCTTGCTTCTATGGTTTTGGAAGGGTTATTATCATTTTTTTCTACAACTCTTGGCACATGCCACTAATATAGTGTTGCAACATTATGATATTTATTATATTTTGTTTCTTCTCTATTGAGAATACTTTATGCATTGTAGAATTAAATCAATGCCCCACAATCCATGTTACAAGTCAATTATCCATCCTTCATTATAATCTCATTGAAAATTCATCATCCACAGTGAAAACAGACTGAGATTTTAATTAAAACCCTTTTCATGTGAATCTACTACCCCTATTAAGTATTAGTGATACTTATGATGCTAAAGAAATAATTGGGATTATCATCCATCATTTCATGCTTATAGAGACACTCAAAAACTATTGATTGATGATGGTGGCATGTTTCATTTAGGGTTTTTCCATGTGGTAGTGGTGTCTGATGATTTAGTCTATCTTGTATGGGGGATATTCATGGTAGTCCTTCAAGGACCTATTATTTATATAAATGTTTCCTACAAAATTTTGGTTAGTATGATGATGGGATTTTATAGATTTGCAGTAGTGTAATATCTCTATGGTGGACAATATGACATATTTTGTGTAAATTATTTATTTTTATTCATTATTGATTTTGAATAAGTCCCATAATTACAAGATATTTGATATTGGTCTATATCCAAAATTGGAGAACATGATTAAAATTCTTGATGAGACCCACAAGGACCTCACAATCAAGAATATCCTAGAAATGGTTAGAATAGTGGGTTTTATTCAATTCTTTAATAGCCCAGGTGTTGTAATTCCTTGTAGAGTTGTTATTTCTTCTTATAAAAGATGTAAAAGATGATATTATTTGATAAGCATTGGTTTTGAGTGTAAGTGGGTCTTGGGTAATAGTTCAGCATCCCATTCTACTAGTGTAGCTTCTTAATGTGTTATAAGTCCAGAGATGGTGGGTATCTTTGCCTAGAGAGTTTGATAATTATAAAAGAGTTTCATCAATTTGGTAGGATAAAATATACAATATGTATTTATTAAAGTTTTTCATAGTAAATGAAAGTTATAGGTTTTTATAGATGCATGCACCGATGTTTTTGTAATGGGGACCTCTTATAAATAGTAGGTCTTGGTCAGGTAGGTCAATAATAGGGATTATCAAGGGTCTCAAGGGTATTTATAACTAAAGATCCCTAAAAGAGTCAATTCCACATGATTTATAGGTCTATTTGTGATCAGTCTATAAATCCAATGTAGGAATACTATATGCCATGGACTAAGTTCTAACAGATGGTTTATGGGTCCTTTGAATTTCATAGGTAAATTTTGATCAAATTGACAATTTTAAAAGCCTTATTTGATACAAGGACATCACATTTTTTTATTTAAGCCTGAGTAGTATCTTTTTTGGTGTTTACCATGGAGTATTACCCTAGTATTTTGGTTATTGATACAACTATTGTGGTGATTTTGGTACATGTTCATTATTTCCCTGATTTTACATTTATGGATAGTTGTAATAAGAATTTGTGGAATTTCATTTTCTAGGATAAGGTAAGTATTATAGTTATTTTTTTTGTATGGTTTGCTTAAAATTGATCTATGATCACATTTGTTTCTATTTCTATATGGTTTATATTACCTCCCTAAGGGTGTAGAATTGTATTCTCATGGTAGAGAGGGTTGTGGAAGCTGGTTGATTTAGAGAATACTTCTATCTTCTAGGACCCATTACAAGTCATGTGGAGGGTTTTGTTATATAAGTGGACCAAATGATGGTTATAGACACATTTACTTTGTTGGGTAATGTCTTCTATGATGGATTTTAGATGATTTATTATGAATACATCCTAATATTGACATTATGTTTTTGAATAAAATCATGTCAGGTGTATATCCTATTATAAATCTTACATATCATATAGGAACAATCCAGTTTAGATATATAAAATATTTAATTGATGAACTTGAGGCCACATGTTTAATTTACCAAGGTACCTCCACCTTGGATGATGTAGTTTTATTCAACATCATGGAAGATGGTAGCTTCTTAGTTTATGCGTACTACCATATACTGAATCATTATACGATGAATAATAGTCATTCTTTGATTAGTATATATGAATGTTTTCATTATTTAGAGCTTTTTTGATGTGGTATAATTATGATATTATCAACATCAGATATGAATCATGGAGGTATATATACTGAAGAATACATTTTTGAATTCATTTGTGTTATATGAGTACCCTATGATTCTATTTGTATTGATGAATACACCAGTGATGTTTATGGATATTATGAGACAAATTTCCATTTATACCATGAATCTTTAATTTTAGTGTTCATAGATGATATAATATTATATTCACAGTCTTATAGTATTCTTTCCAATCATTATGATATTATGATGAGTATACTTTGTGTATTATTTCATTATGCTATGTACTCAAGGTGCATCATTTGGATTCAATATGAATTTTCACTTGGGTATATTATCTCAGAGATAAGGATCTTATTTTTCCTATAAAATGTTGATGTCTTAATGAAAAATGAATAAAAATGTTAGGTATTTAATACGTGTATTTTTCATGGATTATATAGGTAATATATATTGTTCTTTCAGGACTTCTCTCAGATAGAGGTACCCATGACTATCCTGACCAATAATGGGGTAAAGTTTGAGTGTGTTAATTTTTATAATGAGGCCTTCTAAGAGATAATGATGAGGTTAATATATAATCTGATTTTTATTCATTTAAACTTGGGTTTTTATACCAATTAATATTATACATCTAGGGTTGGGATAGTATCTGGGTTGATGTAGGAAAATAGGGTGATCCATTACATGTTTAGTCAACTACAACACCATGATTTGAACTAACCAACCCATGAGTTAATTATTTTATAAATGGTTTATTCCAAAAGATTATATTGTGATATTATTCATCCACACATACCACATGAACATTATTTATATATTTTCATAGGTGGACTTGAACCTGAGATAAATGCATTATGTCATGTACCATTTTTTAATCAATTTTTGATATTTCATATTCCCCATGAGTGGGTATTTTCATCATTGATTCTATGTATGTTAAAACTAAATAGAATGATGTTTACAATTATGAGGAGGAGTGAAAGAGTATGACATTTATTGTATGTTAATAGGTTGGTGTGTCTGAAGATAGTGAGGTTGTGACTTTTTCACTACTGGTTTTTAAATATTTATTTAATATTGTGTGATGGATTGAGAGGAATTTGATTATAATATTATTCTAATTCTATAATAGATTATGGGAGATAATATTGTCCTTGTATGTTTTCAGGATGATTATAAGATTCATTACATCCATGAAAGTATGTTGTTCCATACAACCATGAGAGAATACATGATCGAGGACTCATATAACTAATGGTGGGTAGTGTATCTGGTTTTAACAATATAAACCATGATATTAGGCATAAATTATGGTGTTTTTATTTGAATAATGATATTTTAGTATTTTTCACTCATTTTCTTACTTAACAAAGTGAATAGGAAGAGCGCAAATAACCGAGTGAATTACTCAAACCACATCAACTACTGATATGGATATGGGATGACGTGGACATGGTATTTTTCATAGGACTACAAATATCATTGGTGGGTAATGAAATAGTGTCATAAGTGGATGATTGGATAATAAATGTCACGAAATTATTATCTATACAAGATTTTTAGTCATTGGATGAGCTTTAATTGTTTTATGTGGTAAAGATAGTGTGTTTTTTTGTTTACCATTTATTATTTTTTCAAATAAGGATTTTTTATTCATGTGGAGATTCTTTAGGGGTTTTTATAAGTTCATGGGGTTTGTGGAGATTTTGGATGGGTTTGTAGAAGGTTATGGGGTCTTAGCTAAATCTAAGAACATCGTGTCACCAAAAGAAAAATGGTTGGTATCATTGGAAAATCTAGATATATGATTAATTTCTCAAGTTGTTCATGGTTCATTTTAGTTGTGAATGGGATGAATATCTAGCCTTTATATTCCATTAATACAATAATATATTCATATATTTGATCTAAAAAACTCTTTTAGAGGCTCATTATGTTAGGATATGTCACTTTCAATTGGGAAAGTTAGTGGTGGGTTTGATTAGATACCCCCAAGTGAGTGAAGTTGAATTGGATTTGGTTAGTTATTGATAAGAGTAGAAAACACTCTTATTCCTTTTGAAGATCCCAAACCATGAAGTTTGTTATGTTCTAGTGATTATTCATTGGGGGTATGCCTTAATATGGATATTTTAATTTAGGGAGGTATGGAAAACTCATACCTAGATATATTAGACCTTTTTGGATTTTATATTACTTTAGATTATAGTTGATTATTTATTGGACCTTACTCCACTACATCAAGGAATTCCATATGTGTTTAATGTTTTTACACTCTTAATGTATTATAAAAACACCATTTTCATGATAAATAGTGATAATGTTGAGACGAAGGAGTAAATTTTATTTTAGGAACACCCGTTATGAATAGTGTAATAGAACGAGATAGTGTTGTGTAGAGAAATGGTGTTTATCATCCAAGTGTTATGGAAATATGAAAGTAACCTATAGAAGAATATAGGTTGAGAATCAAATATGAAACTAAAGTGGTAAGAGGTATCTATTGAAGACCCCTAGAGATACATTTTTGGGATGAGATATCATTTATAGTGATTTTTTTGGTTCCCCTCAAAATGAAACGTAATATTTTTGTAATGTTTATATAATTTCATGAATCATGATAATTTTTTGTTTTTGGTGATTCTATATATTTTACATGATTTTTTTATTTTTAGTTCATATGGTGTTTAGAGATATAATTTTGTAAGATAAATGGAACCATAGTGTGGTTACATGGCATCATGACATAGTCACTAATCAATGGAAAGGGGGTCCTGATATGGTTCCTAATGTGGGGTTGGCATGTGACATGATGGTTCAAGTGGATTTCTCATAGAACAACCATAAGGGATAATTTTAAAGGGTGGTATGTGGGAGATCTATCTCATTGATTTTTTTAGGGATGGTTGAACAATATTCCAAAGGGTAACACCACAACGTGTCCTGATAAGGTGGTTTCATTACATGGAATAAATTTCTACACCATGACTACAAACCCAAGGAGTTTTTTTTTCAAAGGTTGAAATTTGGAATTTTAACTTGGAACCCTTATATATTATTTCTAATATTCCATTGACACTTGACATGGATTGTTTTTAGAGATTCTATTTGGTGTTATTATCTCTTTTATAATAAGACATTATCTGTTATCATAATAATTAATTATAAAGAGTTTATTTAGGTATAACTATTAATGAATAAGCCATTTATTATCTATATATCATTAGTTTATTTGTTCCCCATCTAAGACACTAAGTATGATGGTTGTGTATCATTTTACAGTTCTTATTGATTGTGAATGAATTATAGAGTTAGGTTTGGTGACTAAACTTGAACATGATCAATGTAGGAATTCGGTATAAATTCCATGCATTTCATATGATGTTGTATGGATTGAAAGGCATTTTGGTTTCATTATATACATGTGAGACACCTATTTTATTATAAATGTATCTAGGTATATCCATATGGATGTGTTCTTTCCCCAGAGAGAGTGATATGATAAAATAACTTTGAAGGAGTGAAATCATAAATTTTTTTCTTAAGTAGTTGCAAGTATACCCACTAGGGTATATAGAAATAAATGTGATCCATTATAGCTCAATTTAGGTGATAGAGACCTAGTAGAGTTGTACTTGGGTAATAGTAATGATTCCACTCAAATATAATGTTTTTTGTGTGTTTGAATTCTAATATATGGTTATCCTTGAGGGGTAGGTATGGGAGAAGCCTTAGGAATTGAATTTGTTTACTATTATTTTTTCTATTACATGTTTAAATATCATACAATAAAGAATACATTGAGTGATACTTGATGACCATGGAATATATAAGGAAAAATTCAGAGAGTGATAGTGGATGACAGGGGAACTTATTGTGCAATTTCGCAGGAGTGAATGGTGATGTCTTGGGATCTTATTGTGGCATATCCCATCGATGAATGAAGATGGGGAAGGAAACCACTATGTAGAATTACCTAACTGATAAGGGATGATAAATATGCTTATGTTACACATACCCTAAGTTATAGTGAATGAAAAATAACTATAGTGGCTTGATATGACACATCCTTATATCAAGTGGCTGAAGAGGTCATGGTTGGGTTTTTTAGTGGCATTTTTTCACATGATGACCAGAAAGGATATGTATGGTAGTTATATCAATATTTAATTAGTGAAAACAACTTTATATGACTATTTATATTATTATAAGAACTTTTTAGTGGTACTATACAATGTTTTATTACTCACAACCTTAATAGGAACTCAAATTCATATGGAAAATCATTTATAGAGATCCATTAAAAGGATAGGGCCCTATAATGGGATATTTACTAGGTGGAACTAGTTTAGAGTTTGGTGATATGAGTCATATAGAAGGTTATTTTTCCATTTTCTATATTATTGTTTTATTTTTTCTAAGATATATATTGATTTAACACATTTAGGGAAAAATTTTGACTAGTTTTATTGTTATTGTGCCACCTTTTTATGTCGTATATTCTTATATTATGATTATGGATTCTATTTTATTGATTTATACTGAGTGTTTGTTTATTTTTCTATCCACTATATTTATTTTAGATAGTTATATAATATTAACTTCATGGTATGAGAACCAAGTTAATTTTAAAAAATCAATCAATTTCATGTCATATCAATGTTCATAATAAAAGTTTATGAATTCACTTTCACTATAATAAATTTTTAGTCGAAAATGAAATAATTTATACTAATTGAATTGTTTTCTATGAAATATAAGGTGTTATTTAAATGTTAAAATTTTAATTTTATTAAATGGGAATCATTTTTAATATGTTATGTTAAAATTATCATAAGTTTAATTTTATGAATTTTTATAAAAAGATTTATTTGATGGTGAAAGATGGAATATAATGTATCCTAAAATACCGTAACATTTTCTTTGAATATGTATCAAAAATTTATCTGCGGATTTGGAATTGGATATAATTTCAATTAAAACTCCATTTTTTATTAATAAAATATAAAATTTCTGGGGGATATATTATATACATTACTTCGGTGAAAATTCAATTTTATTCTAAAAAATCATTTTTCTAAAAAATATTTTCTATTTTGTTATCTGTACTTATATTGAATATAATTTTTTTACCACATATGTAATATAAATATTATAATATTTTTTTATATTTGGAATTTCAAATCTGAAATTATTTAATAAGCAACATTTCATCTTTTTTTATCAATATAAGATACCATAGTAAAATTTAATCAGAACATTAAGGGAATAAATGTTTAAAAAGGGGTTAATAATAATGGGTAATGATTTTAATACGTCTAAAATATATAACATTTGGATGGATGTGTTGTCTTATACAATACCTTGTCCTATCATTTCAGTTTATTTGAGTTGAAACTATTTTTGTTGGAAATGAGTTTGTTATATTTTAAATGATAAGTGTGTTTATAATATTATCTCCCCTCTCAATTATAAAAGGGCACATCCTATTAACATTTCTCCACACAAGTTTATCCTAATATATCAACCATGATATTACCAAATGCATTCCAAACTACATAAAGAAATTCATAGTGCTTATTTTAAAAAATTACAGTATAATAAGATTTATGTTTTATTTCAATGGAGATTATCAAAGAAAGATGTATATATTCTAACCAAATTATTTAAGGTTTTTTTCAACAGAAACATTCACAAAATCTTATATAAAAAATCATAAAATAATGAAATCAGTATCATTTATATAATAAAATTTCATTATGTTCATTGAATAACTATTTTATACCTCTATTCCATTCGCTTAAAAATGAAAATGTTGTCCATGTGTATGTGTGGACTTCCACTTTCATGCATAAGCTATTTCAATTTTCCTTACTGCATCACCTGGAAGGTTATACAGATTTATACAATGAATAATTATGATATTTCTAAATTAATTATTATTCAATAATGATAATACACTATTTACCTACATTCCATTTCATCTATTAGAAAATGAAAACATTCCCTGATCATATGTGAAAACTATCACATCCATAAATTATGGGTTTAATTATTCATTTTTAATACACATAGATCGTTGTAAAAGTGTATTTAATGAATAAATAAGATATTTATGACATTTTTAAATTATATAATGAGTATGGAACAATAAAATGATATCTTTATTCTTGATCGGCACAACCAAGCTATTTTTCACTAAATAACCACAAACCGTCTTATGTGAGCAGAATATATTTATTAAATAAACAAAACAAGATAAAAAATTAAATTAATGAAATATTTATCAAGTAACAAACATGAAAAATATTTTGAATTAAGAAAATAGTTAATATAAGTTTATGATTTTTGAATTTAATAGATGTGTGAGGCGAGTCGGGACTCATTGTAAGTTATTTTTCAATATATTATTATTTTAAATATTTTAAAATATTTCCCTCACACGACCATGTTGTTTTAAAATTATCAATATTGTTTTTATTCATAAATTAAATAATTTTAATGGAATTTATTTTCGTATATTTAACTTTCTTTATGATGGATTAAAAATTAATATTTTTTATATTTTCTATACAGGTCTTTTATGACTTTTTTATAAGTGTGTGAAAACAAAGTTTTTTTAACATTTATTGCTTGATCACATTTCATCATAATTATAAACATTCATCATTATTATCTATCCTATATAGTTTTTTTTTATTTTTAAGGAATATGTTATTACCATTTTTTTGTAATTGTTAGTCATGTTTACTTTTTTATAAAAAATTTATATTTATGATTACTTCTATGGGATTAAAAAGTACTTTTTCTCATGGGATCAAATTCTATTTTCATACATTTTAAAATGTAAATGCAATAATTAATGAGTTTTAATACTGTTATGGGACTTTTAAATTGTATATGATTATGGGTGATCATAATATATCTCTCCATTACATTGGGTACTCATATGTTCAACATAGGTGATTTCATGGAATTTAAAGGAAATATTATTCCTTTATATGTGTTCATGTTTAGTTAACTTCACGGATATTGTCCCCAATTGAATAAATGATATTTCAAGTCATTGTATGTTTTTATTGGAAATATATTTATTTTATGTGTTATGAATATAATATCCTAATTTAATGAAATATCTACAATCATCTAAAGTTGAATGTTTTTTTATTTCAAGGAAAAATTAAATCGAGTTGTCATGTATTATAAAGTGATAAAAAATAATTATTCTTCTTTTATTCGTGCATAAAATTATATTAGAAAAAAATATATACATTTTTATGATTTCACGACAAAGATAATAATTATTGAGATCATTTATTATTACATGAAAAAAGCATGGTCTTTGATGGATTTTCATTTTTTTTCAAAAGGAATAATAGGTTTCTGTTATGACCAATAGGGGCCTATATACCCTGAGAGGGGGGGGGAATCAGGGTATGGATATTCTTTTTCAAAACCTCCTTGCCCCACTAGATCATGACCTCTTTATTACAAGGGGTCCCTTTTTTTCACTTGTGTGTTTATTATGACCACTTCTTTTCTTCTTTATCTGATGATGATGCTTTAAATGCAATGCAGGGAAGTAAGTAGACATACACAAAGATTTTTACTTGGTTCACCCTCACTGGGCTACGTCCAAGGAGCATAAAACAACGATGTGTCTCTATACCAAATTCACTAAAGAACACATCTATTTACAAGGTTTGTCCTAGATCACTTCTATTCCCCAACTCACTGCCTTTACAAGGTTTAGGGTCAGCTCACTGCTTTCCAAAGTGTCACTCCCTGTTTCTCTCTCTAGCTCGTTTCCATTGGAGAGGATGAACTTCTTCCCCTTCCTTTGCTCACTAATCTATAAAGGATCTACTCATAGTTTATAGATCTTTAGGTGTCTTCATTATCTCTAATGAATAAATCCCTTGTTGTATGGAGATGCTCTGTTGAAGTCCAACTTTCACCTGTAGATTAATATCACTTTGCACCGAAGGTATCGGGCAATCTTCCAGCTTTCACGCATCCCTAAATCACTATTGTTCTTCAAAAATACCTAGCGCCCTTCTCTAAGCCAGCACGCAAGTCTCGTCACGCATGTTACAATGGGCGTGCAAGTCCACCTCAACCACTTGCGCAACACAAGATTCTGCAACTCCAAAAATGCACGACTCACACCCTTTTATTCCCAAACCAATATTGGCGTGCAACCACCAAATGTCGCGCTTCTTCAAAACATGGCGCGCAAGTATCACCAAACCACTTGCGCGACACCCCCTTCTTAAAATAAAAACATGGGAAACACCCTTCCTTTCTCGCCCAATCAACTCTGGCCATGCATCAAGAAACCGGCGCGCAACTTCTACTTGCATGACCACACCACCACTTGCGTGACCAACACACCAGCGCGACGGGAGCTCCGATTTTCTCTAAGTGTTGAACTCACACAAAATGAGGAGGGCTAGACCTCTATTTATAGGCATTTGGACACCCTGCATGAAGGCACGCAAGTCTCCTCTTGGCGTGCAAGTCTTGGCATGCAAGTCTCTGTCGCGCAAGTCACTTGCGCGACCAACCCTAAAACTTGGGCGCCCCTTATCCCTTTTCCATATTTAGATGTTCTGATCTTGAAAAACATATGTCACACAAGTTTACTCTCCTTCAAGAAAATGGCGCAAAATTCCCTTTTCCCAAACCACTTTTTCTCCATTTGTTGATTTTCAGGCCCAAAAATTTGGAAAACATAAGAAAATGGGGCTACCTCATATCTGCTCTTTTTGTACCTCCTTCAAATCATCCATTCCTTTGTCAAAAATCATGAATCAAACATGGATTGTTAACCACAGACCTTGAACATGACATGACACCATGAAATCCCCTTTGTCAACAAATTTTTATGTCATCGTTTGTTTTGTCAACAATCACAACATGGATGTCCACTTTGTCAACAAACACAATCACCTCAAAAATGCTTCAATGATACCTTGATGGATTTTTTCCCAACATTTTCCCTAAATTTTATATCCCAACTTGAGATTTTTATGCTCATATAACATTTAAAAAAAAAATCACTATTATTGATAATATATATGAAATATTGAAATGTCAAACATTTTGTAATGAATGCTTTCCAGGAATGAAGTAATAGTGTTATAAAGGAAACAATAGTGTAAACATACAATAATGTTTTTTTGTGGAAAAATTTTACATTATGTTGATATTTTAACATTGACATGTAATGTTTTTCATTATTCACATATTCAAGAAACATAAAAGTTCATAAAAATGTAATAAAGTGAAATAATGCATAGAAATCATATAATTTATTGATTTATTATGTTACAGTAATTATTATTGGAATCAAATCAATGATTCGATAAATATATAGGGAAGGATGTCATTAATAAAATAGACATAAGAGATTCAAATATTTGGTTATATTATTCTAAGATAATATTTAAGGATTTTTATTTTTCTTAATCTAATGAATATATATTTTAGAGTGGTTTTCCGTAGATTAAATATGTTGAATGTGGTAGGAAGGTAACAAGGGGATAATATCCTTCTGAACCTACAAACTATAATGGATAGAGTTGAAGTTATTAAATTTTAGTCTATTTTAAATCCATTGATGAAAAATATTAATAGTTATATCCATGTAATAGAGATGCATAATTCTACACATGGGAAATTTTTTATAGTAGAGGATTTCATGAAACTACACCATTTAACCTCTAGTAAAACCTCAGACCCAAAGGTTTTTTAAGGATATATCCACTAATTATAGAATATATTTGATGTCTTGGGTCATTTATAAAATTAAAAGTTTACACTTTCTATTTATTATTTTAAAGGTAATGTCATTAAATAGTGGTCATAGATAAAGAACACCAAGGAAAAAGATGAGATTGATTCCTTGTAATGGAAATCATTTAAGGTTATTTTTATTGAAAAATAGTTTAGTTAGGATAGACACCATAAGATGGAATGGTATTTTTTTTATTTTAATATAGATGGAGGATACTTCATTATCAACCTATCATGAAAATTTTCTTGGATTTTCCTTATGTGCACTGAATTTTATTGTAGACCAAGATAGTAAAATTGAAAAAATTTACTCCGGATTGAATCAATTTTTATAAAGGGATTATGTTATTAATGATTTTTTAAATTATATGGAAATTTATTGATGTACTAAAATGGATGATATAGAGATAGTGGACATTTAATAAGGAAATGATGTGGTCTAGGTGGAATGTAATGGGGATTCGAAGTTCAAAAGGATAAAATAAAAACAGAGAACGGGATTGAATCAATTGTTCATGTTTATAAGTTTCAATTCTTTTTAAAACATAACCCATATAACCCATTAATATTTATATCCTTATCAAAATTTAGTAAATAATCATTCATGAAATAGTAGGAAATCAAGTAAATCGCAAAAGATTTATAAGGTTCAACCACAGTGTGAAAACCAACATCCTTGCTATAGCTACTCCCACAGGCCTATAGAAATCCACTATTAAGAATAAGTGAATAAAACTTGTATGTACTCCCACTAGATAACTTTTATCTCCTAATTGAAAATTTTATACAAACTCCAATAAGTTTAAAACTTTTTCTTATAAAAATGTTGGTCCAAATAAAATAATAAAGAATTTGTTCAAAATGCTCCCCAATTTCTCAGTCTGAATCCTCATTCCGATTTGGCTAGAACTGATTTTCTCAATCCAATAATTTTGGATCTGGTTTTCTAAATACAATGATACTGGATCCTATTATATCAATATGATGAAGCAAGATCCAATTCTTTGAATATGATAATTCTAGATTTGATAATCTTAATATGATAATACTGGACCTAATTCTCTAAATACATTAATGTTGGATCTAATTCTATGAATATGATAATATCAATACAATGAAATCATTCTCAATATTAAAAACACAAACTCTGACATAATTATAAATAGAATTCTTCTTTAATCAGATGGGAACTTTTACTTTGAATTTTGTATTGATCCACCTTTTGTGTGTATGTGAAATTTAGACAATGAATGAGTGATATAAGGAATTATTTATTAGTGGTCAGAAAACGAAGGCAGGAAATATGGAAACTTTTACCACTTCCTCAAATCTCAAAATATCCAAAAATATATCTCATTTAAAACATAAACATTGTATTTTCCAAAACTCCTTATATTTTTCTATGATTTATTCAAAAGTGAAATTATTTTTTGACCACTTTAATTCTTCATAAAACTTCTGGAATTTTATTTTTGAGTCTTCTTTATAATCATCTCATTCAAATTTCTATTTCTTTCTCAGTAAATCTGATTTCAATTTCTTTCTTAGTGAATTTGAATTATGTTTCTTTCTCAATATGAACTCTTCACTATGAAAAATTCAATATTATGTACTCAGTGCAAAAAATTTAGTACAAAAATATGATTACGAAGTTATCAGTACGATTTTCCTAGTATAAAAATCGTAGTATGAAAATCTTAGAACAAAAATCCCAGTACAATTTTACCTGTAAAAAACTCCCAATACATTTCATTTCATCCTCAGGCTTAGAAACAACATTTTCTTTCTCATCTCATTACGATGTAATTCCCATTATGATGGAAATATCCTTTTAAAACTCTGAAATTTTTCAAACCTCTCTACTATTTCTTCAAAATATTTTATTATGAGAGTTTTCATTATTTGTGAGAACTTCTTGATCAGCAAAGCATCATCTAATGTGTTTTTAGAAGGTATTAAAACATTATAACTCATGACTTCAAATTCTTTCTAACTCAGTAACTTCGTTCTTTCGAACCTAGAAAATTATTTCTTTCTCTGAATACCGAAAAAACAAACTTCCAACAAAAAAGAAATTTTGCCTCTGATTATTTTGAATCCGATTATTTTCAATGTCATTCCAATAGACGTAAATATGATAAAGTGTCTGATCAAAAACTTAATCTTCCTGATTTATTCTATGTCCAGTGTAGCTTAGTATGAAAACCTGGGTCTAGAAACTTGTGTTTGGAAAATAACCTCATTATAAGGGACTAGGTCCAATTTTGGAATAAAAAAACAATCTTTAATACAAAAGGTTAGTCATCAAAAAAAATACAAAAACATTATTTAAAAAAAATAACAACAATGATTCTATAAATCTCCCCATTAATATTTGTCGACAACCCTTATGAAGGATTTTCATCCCTCAGTGGAAATAAAATTTTGTGACCATGTAAAGATAAACTCTCCTCAATTTATTTTTCTCCCCTATTCTCACTTTTCTTTTCTCACTTTTCTTTTCTCACATTCTTTTTATCTCCCCCATTTTATGATACCCACATCTTCAGATTCCTAAAAGAATGATAAGTAAAAAAATTACAGAATAAAAAATTTGTTACTTTATCTCCCCTTATGTCCACATAATCCAAAACACAATGGGGGTACTTCCTTATGGGGTTTAGAAAGACATGGTAGGAGGATGAAAATTATGTTGAAACCTCAATTCCAAAAACCTCTCATTCAGAATTTCTTTTGTAAAGATATCAGCAATCTGATACGTTATTGAAATGTATTCCAGCCAAACATCTCTAGTATAAAATTTCTATTTTATAAAGTGAAACTTTATATTAATTTGTTTTGATATTAAATGTTGGATAGAATTATTAAAAATATCAATTTCACTCTAATTATCACAAATTATCTTCAATGGTTTTGAAATTTTTGGATTTCAAATCTTCGAGATGACCTTTCATCAAAAAAAATTTGAGTACAATATTGAGTGGCTTCAACATATTCAAATCAGTTGTTATGAATGTTATTGAACTTTGTTTCTTACTATGCCAACTCATGAAACATTCACCCAAGAAAAGTTTTCCTCCTGATTTTTATTTTATATCATTACAATCTCTAGCCTAATCGTCATCAGTATAACCATGAAACCTCATATCGCTATTTGTTTTGTATAACAACCCATGTGAAGTTGTTCCTATGACATATCTCATAATCCTCTTTGATTCCAACATATGTTATTATTTTGGATTACTCTAATACCTATCACACAAATTCACAACATAAAAAATATGATGGCTTGAGGTTGTAAGGTAAAGAAGGATTCTTATCAGCTTCTGAAAGTCTTTCTGATTCACACTTGTTCCGGATTCCTCTTTTCTCAATTTGTTTCTCACTAAAATAAGTGTAGAAACTTCTTTGTATTCTTTCACCCCAATATTTTTTAACAATTCTATAGCATAATTATCTTTGGATAATAAAATTTATTTTTCCTTTTGTTGGACTTGTAATCCTAGGAGGAAATTTAATTCTCCCAACATAGAAATTTCAATATTATTCTTCATTTCATCAGAAATTTTTTTACAAACATCCTCTATATCCCCATTAAACTTTATATCATCCATATAAAAAATTAAAATTAGAGTTATGAATTCAAAATATTTCAGATATAAGTATATATCAACTTTTACTTTAGAAAATTTCAACATTCTCAAATTGGTTTCATGTTTAGAATACTAAGAACATGGAGCTTATTTTAGTCCATACTAATCTTTCTTAAATTTAAAAACTTTTCTTTCGTCCTCATCAAGTAGAAACCCACAGGGCTATTAAATTTACACTTCTCACTTAATCTCACCATTTAAGAAATATGACATTATATCCATCAGATAAACCTTGTAATTCTTATGAGTGTCCACTGAAAGAAAAATTCTAATAGTTTCAAATATTTTAACTAGGGAAAACGTTTCTTCAAAATCCACAGCTTCCACCTATGAATAACCTTTACAAAAAAGACGGAATTTGTGCCATGAAACATCACCATATTTATTTAACTTGTTTTTGTAAACCCACTCAGTTCCGATAACATTTTTATTTACTGGTTGTAAAAAAAGTTCCCAAGTTTCATTCATCTCAATATAATCAAACTCTTCATTCATAACAGAAACCCATTCATTGTATTGAAAAGCATATGAAACTGATCTCTGTTCAATTTTGAGATAAGTTAAGTCTGATAATCTAATATAAACTTTCTTATGGTCTGAACTAGAGCCTTTTGTTTTCCAATAACGTTTTTTTATTCAACATGTTTTTGTAAGGTAGTAAATTTCAAAGTTTCATTCCTAGTATAAATTTCCTCATCACACGATTCCTATGAATCTTGATAAGGATATTTTTAATTACTTTCACCATTGTTGGAATTATTTAGTTTATCATCCTCAGTATTCTCAAAAAAATGTTTTGAAGTACTTTTATTGTAACTTACTTCACAATATATGAGTCCACCAACTTTTGTACACATTTGTTCCAACATTTGTAACTTCTTCTATTTGGTGAATACCCCATAAGAGTTCCTTCCTCATCTTTCTCATTAAACTTTCCCAAATCTGGATTTTCAATTTTGATCTAATATAGACTTCCAAAAACATTGGAGTATTTTAATGAATGATTTTTTATACCACATTTCCTAAGGATTCATGATATTTTTATGTCTTAAAGAGAATTCATTTTGAACATGTAATGTATTACTAACATCTTCTCTATCATAGAATTTTGAATGTTTGTATTCTGCTAACATACTTCTTCCCATTTTCACCAAACTTCTATTCTTTATTTTTGCAACTCCATTTTTTTGTGCAGTATAGGGAGCACTATGTTGATGTTTGATACCATGATTTCTCATATAAGCTTCAAAAGTATTTCTTGTGAATTTAGTACCATTATATTTTCTCAACTTCTTTATGGAAAACAATATTTCTTTCTCAACATCTTTTTTAAAGAAATTGAACATTTCAATATCCTATGAATTGTGCTTCATAAACATGACGTTTATCATCCGAGTGAATTAATCAGTAAAAGTGATAAAGTTTAAATCTTTTTTTATTGATTGATGTCTCATCAGACCACAAATCGGAATGAATAAGCTAAAGTGGTCTGGTAGATTGAATCTCAATCCTCTTATGAACTTTTTTAGTCATCTTTCTTTTCATGAAAGTAATACAAACATATTTATATATTCATTTAAATTATAGAAAATTCTGAATAGAATCAACTATAAAAATTTTATTCATGTTTTTCTACCCAAGGTGTCCAAGTCTTTGTTTCCACAATTTTTTTTCATCTTCAGCGCCCAAGTAATATGAGTTATTGAATTCATTTATTTGAATGAGATTTTCACTGGTTCTTTTACCTTTTGTAATCAATTTTCCATATTTCACACTTTTTATAATACAAAAATATTTTCTAAAAACAACTTATTTTCCATCATCAATAAGTTGACTTACACTAATTGAGTTATTTTTTATCCCATCAATAAATAAAATTTCAGTAGATTTTATCTTTTAAAAATCAATCTCAACCATTTTGATTCCTATTATTTTTACGAAACTATCATTACCAAAGTTATTTGGTCCTCCATCATGATTTTAAACATGTTTTAAGATTTTTATATCACCTTTCATATGTGAAGAGAAACCACTATCAATTATCTATGGTTTGTTCCTTTTACATTATTTAAAAATTGTTCCAAAAACAAAATCTCATTCCTTAAATTTTTTCTTTTAATCTTTCTATTCTTTTCTATCATATGAAACTTGTTCTAGAAGGAGATTTATACATATTTTGGTATGATAACAATCCTAATCACATCTCTGAAAAAAACATATACCATACATTCAAATTAATTTCTTCTTGAAATGATTTTAACTTCTTGACAATTCACTTTTTAAACTTTCTGTAAGTTATGAAAGATTATCATTCTAATTTCACTATTTATTCCAATTTTTTAAAAACTTATTCCAAGTAAAGATAAGTTATGAAAATAATAATAATCCATGTGACCATAGATTAAAAACACCAAAAATAACCATAAAATCTTTATTTTCAATTGAAGTAAGATATTTCTCTATTGAAACTTTGTTGAGGTTGGGAACATCTTTTAGCTCTAACATACTCAGGATGTGTACCATCTTTTATTTAGAGTAATTTTTCTAATTTGGAATATTTAATAGGTCTATCACATCTATCCTCCCTTGAATCTTTCCCAATAATTTCTCTAGAGCCTAAAATGATAAATGAATTAGATAAAACATTATTTTTGGTAAGATAATATTCACCTTATTCTCATATTGAGCTTTCTCAACAACTTTAAAAGTCTCAACTTTTACTTCCAATGATTTTTTAAAGTTTGCATTAATCTTCCTCAATGTATTTTCAGACTCAAGAAGTTTCGATTGAAAAATTTTAACCTCTTATTCCTTAGCTTATACCATCTTTCTAAGATCTTCAATCATCATTCCCTATTAATCAATTCTAAGTATGTAACTTAAAATCTCTTTAATGTATTAATCCTTCTGCTTGATGAAATATTTTCTTCTATATGAAATTTATTCAGAATATTTATTCATTAATATACTTAATTTCTTGAGAGTTTTGTTTTGATCAAGTCACACAATAATTTTTGTTTTGAACTGATACCCTCAATTATATTCTTCACCACCTACTTCACTCTCTAAGGAATATTTTTTTCTAAACATTGTTAATGAACTTTCCAATTTTTTCTGAACCTTCACCTTTAAACGAATGGTTTTCAATTGATTCTGATTCAAATTTCTTATTCAATATCCTTATTTTGTTTTTAGTAAATTTAGTCTTATATATATTGGAAGACATTACTTATTTATCATTTTGTTCCAATTATTCCACCAAGGTTTCCATCAGAATCATCTTGGTATTCTCAAAATTTCTTCTTGGTGAAATTCATAGAAAAGTGTTTGATTCCACCACAATCAAAACATTTGATAGGAGGTTTACCTCAATACTTTCCTATTCCTCTTTTATGGTTCTTGGATATAAGAGAAATTATTTTTTCATTCAACTCACTATCCTCTTTATCTTCCATGTTACAAAGATCAACATCTTTAATGTATTGAATTTTCAACTTTCTCATAGCTTCATAATCCATTTCATCATTCATCTTCTTATTAAACATTGGAGCTTTCCCAATTAGATAAGAAACAAGCAAATCATGCAATTAATCATGAGATAAATAATATTTATCTTATAAATATATTTTTTTGAATCAAACCTATCTAGAATGTTTCTCATAAGTTTCTTCATAACTATAGAATCTTAGAGGACATATTTGATTCCACTAATGTTGAAAAAAAATAATTTACTCTAGTGAAGTATTCATAAATTGATTCTTCATATGTCATTGTGATGTCTTCATACATGATACACCATATTTGTTTCATTACTTCCTTAAATTTTGTATTCCCTTCAAAAACACCTTCCATCTTTTCCCACATACATTTAGATGTTCTGAGACCCGTCACCTTTTGATAAAAATTCTCTGATAAATACATAAGGATTTCATTTCTATCATTTCTATAAAATTCTATATACCTCATATTAGCAAACATCAAAGAAGCATATTTTGAAATATGTGAAAATCCAATAGTAGTAGCATCAACAACTTCAAGGCCAAGAGATAGAAGATAAGAAATCAACCTATTTTTCCAACCATAATAATTTTTTTTCATCAAACATAATAATTACTCTATTGTTGAAAGAATTGATATTATCCATGATAAGGATTCAACAAGGGAACCTTCCCTGTGAAAAGAATTAAAGTTACAAAGGATCAAATAATATCTTAGAGGGGGGATTGAATTAGTTTTTCACTTTTATAAGTTTCAATTATTTTTAAAACTTAACCCTTGAAACCTATTAAGATTTATATCCTTATAAACTTTTAGCAAATACTCATTTATAAAACTGTAGGAAAGAAAGTTAATCACACAAGATTTACAGGGTTAGGCCTCATTTTGAGAACATGCATCTTTTCCATAGCCACTCCCATGGGATTATGAAAATACACTATAAGAAGAAGTGAATACAACTTGTGACAAAACCCAATAGACACAATCTATCTCTCAATAGGAATTATAATACTCAATCCCATTAGTTTATAATGTTTGATTATAAAATAATTGAGCCAAACATAATAGTAAATACATTGTAAAAAAATCTCCAAAATTGTGCAGCCTGAATCCTTAGTCTAATTTTGTTGGATCATATTTTCTCAATATGATAATTTTGTATCTAATTTTATCAATATAATGTTATTGGATCCAATTATATCAATATGATGATGATGGATCCAATTCTATGAATACGATAATATCAGACCTGATTCTATGAATACAATAATGCTGGATTCGATTATCTAAATACTATAATATCAATAAAATGAACTCATTCTCAGGCTTCAAAACTAAAACTCTGATAAAATTCCCAAAACAATTATTCTTCAATATGATGGGAACTTTCAATTTTAATTCTTCATTTCTCCACCTTTTGTACATATGTTAATGTTTGACAATGAGTAAATGATTTGAGGAAGTATTTATAGGTGACTCATAAAACAAATCTAGGAAACTGGGAATCTTTCCACACTTCCCCAAATCATAAAATCTATAAAAATATCTTGCATTTAAAAACTCAACATCAACTTCTTCAAACCTCCTTAGATTTCTCCAATATTTACACAAAATTGAAATTAAATTTTTACAATTTCAACTCTTCATAAATAATCTAGAATTTTCTTTTTGAGTCTTCTTCATAATCAACTCATTACGATTATTGTTTGTTTCTCTATGAATCTGATTTCAATTTCATTCTCAATGAATCTAAATTATGTTTATTTCTTAGTATGGAATATTCACTTTGAAAACAACAATATGATTCCTCTAGTATGAAAACCTAAGTACAAAAATACAAGTATGAAAATCTCAATGTGGTTTTCCCAGTATGAAAATCTGAGTATGAAAATCTGAGTAAGAAAATATCAGTACGATTTTCCCAGTATGAAAATCCCATTATGTTTCATTTCTTCATCAGTCTCAACAAAATATTTTTCTTTCTCATATATTTATGAGTTAATTTGAATTATGATGGAAATATCATTTTTTATCTCTGGAATTATTCAAACATCTCCACCATTTCTTGAAAATATTTTTTCATGGGAGTTTTTATGATTTGTAAGAACTTCTTGATCAGTAGAGAATCATCTTATTTATTTTTAGAATGTATGAAAACATTATGACTTATACATTCACATTATTTATAAATCAACAAATTATTTTTTTCTTACTTAGAAACTTATTTATTTCTATTAATATAGTAAATAAAAACTTCCAACAAAAAACAAATTATACCTCTGATTATTTTGAATCTGATGATTTTCAATTTCATGACGATAGACCAGAATATGATAAAGAACATGATCAACAACTTCATCTTCCTGACTTCTTCTATGTTTGATGAAGCTCAACACGAAAACCTGTGTCCAAAAACATGTGTTTGAAAAAAAACCTATGATAGACTTGGTCCAATTTCTGAATAATACAGACCTTCTTCAACACAAAAGGGTAGTTGTTAACAAATACAAAAATTGTTTAAAACAATTTAACCACAAAGGTTCTTTTGGATACTTCCATTAGGAAATCTGAAAATAAGAAAAATTATAATCCTTCTCAAAATATGTTTACTAAAATTAAATTTATGAATATCTTATGATCAATGGTAATTATTCTGAGTGTGGTATGTTGGGATATCTAGCTTGTGATGAATTTGAAAATTGAAATTTTAATAGTAATACAATTAATTAAAATTTTCCATTGAAGTGATTTTATTATAATTGAAGGTATACCAGGGTGTACAGTGGAATCTGGTGGGATAGAGATTTTACATTTTTTTCACTGACGATTGATGTAACATCTTTATCTCTGAAAATACACATCCTCGATAAGGCCTGAAGATCATGCATGAAGATTTTTAAGCACAAAAATATGAAACAATAAATATCTGATTCGATCTGAAGTCACGATAGATGTTTACTAATCAGTATTGATCATTGCTTGAATCATTAGAAGTCAAATTAATCTATATCAACCACACACACACTTCAAATTTTTTTGGGATATTCGTTCATCAAATTCTGAGTGCTAGCATAGAGATCCAATAAAGCCTTTAATGTTCCAAAAAATCACCGCATCAACTTACCTTCGATGCAAGAGGGAGAAATCTATCTAATACCATGGATAAATAGTATCTATCTCTAGGAAGTGGGAGAGGATAGATAATATCTCAAGTGCTCTCCATGAATAGCCTCATTGGATAGAGTCACTCCTCTTATTTATAGTGTATTAAGAAATTACCTGGAAGGGATCCCCTACCCCCGAATATTTAATACACAATATAAACAATATTTTATAACTATTGTGCGGAGTCATAAATTTCATTTATATTATTATCAATTTCCTGTAACATAATATATTATTTGATAATATCTAATCCATTAAATCAACTCTTCATTCCTGCAAATATTAAATTATCCTTAAATATTTAAATGTAATATTCATTCAAATAATATTTTCGGTGTATTTACATTAAAACTTGTAAATGATTATAATAAATAAATTCAATTCCAATTATTCTTAACACAAATAATATGAATTTATGTATTCCTCTAGTGATCGTACATCCTTGGAAAAATCTCAGACCCCAGTGATGGGGCCCACCATGTCTTATATACCTATTCAACCGAATAAGGCAGATTCTTGAATACGCAATTATGTGAGGTCCACTAAGCCATTTCCTAAATAAAAGTGAAAACTATTCATAGACCAAGAGATGAATCTAGCAAACCATCCTAACCCCTAAAGAGATAATAACTAGTCATATCATTGACAACTACCCTATGGAAACTCACTGTGTAATATAATCTCTTTGTATTTAAATTTCTCATAAAGAAGCTTGCACACTTGTTTAATTTCCCTTTACTTCTTTATTATTTATTGATCTAACTAGATGGATTTATTATTGATTGACATGTCCATGGACTTATGAAGGTACTACCATCCTGATCAACCTGGCTCGAGACGTTAATTTCTCAACCTGTAAGAAACAAATTCCATCTTGATCATTCAACCAATGTCACAACACCAATGAAATACCCAACACAAGTTACCTCACAATGATTTCATTATCCAGAGTTTTTCCTTGCATTAAAGTACATGATCAAATGGAACACATTGATAATGATCTCAATTCAGGATACTAATACACATTTCTATAGATATGAAGATCTAATGACACCCAAAACATGTGGTGTTCTTATTCGTGGGCCCATACTCATGATCTCACTAATAGAGATCACCAAGTGTGAAATTCAAGGGAAGAAGTATCAATGGTTATGATCCCCCAACACCTAATAGTCAGAAATCATCTGTGTCTAGTTATAATGAGGTATATAGACCATATGACATATGTTTAAGATTGATGTTATAGTATCTTGAGGTTCTCATTATAGCATTTGATCTTCTATAACCTTTTTATATGATAAATAATCTATGCACATTACTATTTAAATAGTGGAAGCAGAAAATTTCACTCTATAATGGTAAGAATACACCATGTGTTTCCAATTTTGTACATGATATGGTAATAAAAAGTACTATTTAGTTGGGTCTAGGTAACCCACTATTAAAACACTCCCACTTACACTATATCCAAATTTATAACCAACCTTGTCAGAACTCACATGATTCACATCATGTTTCTATTGAGTCACGAATTTAGTCTCTAGGTCTTCCATGTTTCCACTGTGTGGCTATTATTCTATATGCGACCTCACCTCCTTGAGTAAAACATCTTAAGATATGAAAACCCCAAGTGTATGCTCTTTTTTCCACTATCAAAACTTGATATATTGTCTAGAAAGTGTATCATAATTTACATTATGATAATAACTCACTTACTAGGTGTGTTTACTATAACTAGAAAAAAAATGTGTGCTTAAAAAATATTTCTTAGCAACCTTATAAGATGCAACATCATTGGTATTATTAGGTATGGCTACCACTAGCTTGCATGAGCTTGTCTCTTTAATTATCTTAGACTGACTATGATGGCAGATTACATGGATATAAGAGGACTAGTTTCTGTCCCAAAAAAACTAGAATAACTACTTTTCCACTTACCAGGTACAGATCATTTGTATTTGATTAAGTACAACTAGATTGTTTTAACTACTTCCCTTGTAGTTCACCAAGTTATAACTAATATTTGCCTACTCTAAAGTATTTATTGGTAATATAAATTTTTTACATATCATGACATATGTTATTCATCCATCGCTAAAGCGCATGGAATTCAACTCACCATGTTAATCTCCTCCTATGTTCTGAACATGTCTACCTAGAGAAATTTATTCCATGTGACACTGGTAACAATTCTCTCTTGAATTGTTTCATCTATTCTTTTGCAATACCATGTCACTATACGTACGATTGACTAGGTCTATGAAATTTTTAGATATACCTCAGCATATTATGTTCCATATAAATTAGATTTCTACTTTAAGTCAATCACTAGAGTATTACATCCATCCTGGTCTTAACTAAATATAAGACCAATATATATTTTCCATATATTTCATAACATATTTTACTTGGAATAAAATGATGTTCCCACTAACCTCTTGTAGAAATATGGAAAATATTATTTCCAAATAAATTTTCTAAGATATTTTTTCTTACATTAATCTTGAAATTGATTTCAGTAACTTTCAACCCTCATTGGAATCCTATAGTGTCACTATACCTTTTTGGTTACATTGTACAGACACCTTTTACGAAAGTCGGTCTTGACATCCAATGTACAATTAAATGATCTTAAAAAGTGGTTATGAAAAGTAAAATTCTAATGAATTAAGGAATAATGAGTTGGTATTACCGATCGAGACTTATTGGTAACATGATTATACCATCCATGTATCATCCTTCTTGAAAACCCGCCAATAAATTCAAAATAATTACCCCCTTTTCACTTTGATATATATATATTCCATTATTGAATTTTTAATTGATATTATCAATCTCAGCTAATTTCCATATACTGCTTGCCTATAGGAATTATAATTCTCGATGACTAATTTTTCCCCAGCTATAGTGAATATAAAACCATCATCATGGTTTTAACCTTCCTACATAGTAATTGTCTCTGGAACATTCATTTCCACATGCACTTGTGGAATTTGTTCCTATTCCAACTTCTTATGAATCATGATCGTTGACTAAAACCAAGTCAATATGGATCCCACTATCATTAATAAGGATGTTCACTCATTTATAGAAATTCATTCCATCACTTGCTGATAAATTTTCAATCATAGGGATTACTGTAATATCCTAAGAAACTTTTAGGATTATTACTTTTAGATGAACATTATGTTTTTCTTGATGAAATTTTATTTATATCCTAAACAAGTCATTGCATCTAAACACATTTCCCCATGATATAATGGATTTACATCATACTATAGCTCAAATGGTATCAATTTTTCATTATAGGTGGCATATAGTTATGGGATATCACCTTTATTTGAAAATAAAGTTTTTAAAAATAATGAGAGTTTATGCATGTTGCATCATTGATACTACTTACTCATGAATCTGATGTGTAATAAAATGCATGTTTAGAAATTTCTCCATGGTATATTTTACTAATAAATATTAATATGTATGACTTGTCGTTGATACTCCCTATTAGCATCATATTCTTAATGTAGATAAGGTAATGTGGGTTTAAGAATTACTCCATGCTATATTATATTGATTGATGAATTCTTGGTAATGAAATTTTTCATCATGTCAGCCTGAAACTCCTCATATCTTATGACCATTCAAATATCATACTTCACTTTCATATTCATTAATCACTTAAAGGAATATTATGAAGTATAATTTCCACTAGCTTATCCTTAGAATAGTTGACACTCACTTGTTTAACTTATTCCAAAATCCTTGTGGCTTAACGTTATTTCTAAAGTTTTCTTTCTCCAAAACTAAGAATATACATCGATGATACCTGATGTTTTTAGCTCAATTTAGTATAAATACCATACTTAGTATATCCTAGATGTCCACTTTCATTTTTTTTCTTGAAAAAGAATTATCTTTCCACAAATGGGTAATTAAGTCCTAAATTTTATATTATTCATGTATTTCCTCATTATTTATGTATCATTGAACAATTAATTAAGAATTTGACAGCACAAACAACATTCATTCCTAAAATTGAAATAATGTCGTCTTGTGTCCAAAGGTAACATGATATAAATTTTTTTGTTATTATCAATAAAAGTTTGATAAAAATCATTCATTTGGCCATATAGAAGTCATGTACTGCTCACCACTCACTTAGGATCCACCCTTTCTCTACCACTTAGAGAATACACCTTACTTCTATTAATGTTTTTATACTTACTTGGTTATTGAATTTAAATATATATGTGATAAAAATATTTTATTTAATACCCAATAAGTAAAAATGAAACATTAATTACAATGATGTATATTTACTAAAGAATAAGCGAGTACATTCTTATTCAATTCAGTTCATTACATTTATCATTCATAAAATAGTTTCATGATATGCAAAGAGAATAACCACTTTTTTAATACCTCTCTTTGAAGGATGTTGCAATGGTGCCTTTTGTGTGGAACTTTCCATTGGCCTTTTCACCTTGTGTTTCAATTTTTTTATCATAATAACTAAAGATGAATCTTTATTTTCTATTATTATTGCTTGACGAACCTTACCTAAAAGGTTGTTGAATCATTTACTCAATTTTGTTCATTTTTTAACCAAAAAACAGATTGGAGAAAATAGATGAAAAGGATATGAGAAATGGATCCATTAAAATATCGTGATCCATCTTTTAATTTAAACACATGTCTAGTGTAATCATCACCATATTCATATCTTGCTTCACTTTCTCCTTGTAAACAACTCTGAGATAATACTACATGTTATATCACCCAAGTCCCAATGTAGTAACCACAACTAAAATCATATTTTGATGATTTCATAATGACATAACCATCATATTTTTTTATACATGAGTCTCCTATAATAATTTTTTAATATCCTCTCTTCCTGGGGTGGATTAATAGGTGTTGAGGATACTCGCACCATGAATTTTATATATCATAGTATTGTGCACAAGATACTTTACTACACTTGGAAATTTGTACTAGTTTAGAAATTTACTTTTTCCACAAGATATCACAATATTTCATTGTGGTATGACATTAGATTTTTCTAAAAAACTAAATTCTAACAGATTATTACTTATATCTTGATTAACGATTTAGAAATTATTGATTGATCACATCATTAAATGTCTCCCCCTATTTTTTCGAATTTTAGGAACCCTCTATATTAGAATCAAAATACTCTCTTTATTGAGTGTTATAGTGGTGAGCGTCCTTGAACTTCCCCTCATAGTCGACATTATTTGGATACACCACTACTCGGAGGGTTCAATGTACGTTATTGACTTGCCAACTACATTAACTAGTGGTTTCTTGATCCATTGAGTGAATTCCTAGATTCTAAAATCATAAAAATAATTTAATCAACACTTTCCTCTAAAGTTGAATGAAGATATATTTGAACACTTATTTTCTTTCAAATTCAATTAATTCAACCCATCATTCATATAAGAACTCCCTGGTAGTAAGAGGCACCCTAAACATTGGCTGACGAGCACCCCGAACACCCAGTTTTATTCAAATTTGAATGATGGAAGGCAATTTAAACTTAATATTTCATTGATGGATTTATATATTTAAATGAAAAAATTAAATCATTTTCTATTTGACATGAAAGTTCTATCTGACCTCACTCACAACTTACCATACAATAAATAGAAAATATCCATCACGTTAGCTTTTCATTTAATCTGTGCATGCTTGTTTATTATTCTATGTGATCACGCATAAACTGTAAATACATACAATAATAAACCATGCATAAATAAAATGATGATGTGATCCTGAAAAAATGATAATGGTTGATCCATTGAGTGATTAATGAATCAACCTAGATCCTAGGGGAAACTCCTTGAGTCGCACAACTCGCGATTCGAGATGTAGCACTCACACATCCAATGTGTTAAACTCTTTCCTGGTGTGCCTCCATAACTCATCATGATCTATGTTATTTGTCATCTTTTTCATTATACAATAATACTAACATATATGTGTGGGGGTCTTGGGAGTAGAAAACACATCTAATAAAATGGATACACAAGCCCTTATACATTTAATGACAAAGATGACTCGAAAAGATTCATTTATTAAACTAATTATTACACACCACCATTGAAATAAATTAATAAATAAACACACACTACATATACATTGGTTTGTCTATGGCTCATGATTAGTCAATATGCATTAAAATCACATATTGAAAACAAATAAACTTGCATTGAATTATATTTATGAATAAATTTTATTGAATTAAAAATTCACTTTTATTTTTATTTCAACAATCTTCGTCATTCGATCGCAATAATTTATTTAATTGTAATGCTAAAAATTAAATTATTTATATTTGTTTAATTTAAAACCTAAATTAAATTAATTTAACTAACAATATTAAAAATAATTGCTTAAAAGAAAAAATAATATTTAATTAATTTAATTTAAAACAAAATTTAAATTAATTTCTTTAATTATCTTTTGATTAAATAAAATAATATAGGTCCCAATAACCTCGGGTAGGGAATGTGTGGGTTGGGAAAACCCATACAAGTCCATTTCGAGTTGTGCAGACCCCTGTGTATGGGTGTACAGGGTTAGGAAGGCCCACTTGTGGCCCTGTTTCGGGGGAAATTAGGTGTAGGGAGATGGTTAACACTCACTACTACCATCTACGGTGTCCGACCAGGACTAATCCAGGATGGTGGAGGCACTGGTGCGAGAGGGTTTGGTGGTCAGTGAGGGACAATGCAAATCTAATAAGTGGATACTTCTAGTTTCCCTCAGTTGTTATGGAAACAAGCACACCAATAGCCAGGGAGGGTTGCATTTGGTTGGCTAAGGCCTGATGGAAGGTGGCGGCATGGGGTGGCACCAGTTAGGGGTTGGTTGTGGCTGGTCAAATGCACACGACGGAGGGGAGGAGCCACGATGAGAGAGGGAGGCCACTGGTGGCCACAGGGTCGGCTGCATCAAAGGGGCAGTGTCGGCTAAGAGTTGGTCGGGAGGTACATTGGCCTGGAAGATTGAGGTGGACATCTTTCATGTGACAGAGGGTATGCCATAAAAACCTCATGGAAGTGGTGACCGCGGGGAGAAAAATCTAGAGGTGGTGCCTTGTGATCAGGAGGGAGAAGAGACAGTACTGGAGGAGGTCGAGTGGGGATCATTGAACATGCACAGGGGCCACGACTGGCACATGGGTGGCTTCCTTTGATAGTTTCCAGCGAGTGCAAATTCTTTCCTTTTTTACTTTTGCTGACTTCTGGGTCAGGCCTGAGTTCCTTCCCAGTCTGGTTCCACCCAAATTAAAGTACCCCTTCTATTTTTTTGATTGTAATAAATTCAAATACTACAAATTAGAAATACAAAACATTTATTAAATATTCCACAAAAGTGTTGAAAACAGGATGATCATAAAGTACTATTCTGATCACCAGATTTCTGGCTATAGTTTCGTATCAAAAAAAGATTATTACACTATAACGACCCATACTTTACATACATTATTAATACTTTAAAATTGAAGCACACTTATTACAACATATGACAAAACCACAAAGGACCGTATAGGTATAGTGTCTTTAGAAACTGGGAAACATAAACAACTGGTTCATAAATCTTCTACAGTGTCTCCCATTTATTTCATCATATCTAGGGTCCCTTTTAGCATATTCTACTTAATATCCATCTTCCTGACCTGGGGAAAAGAAAACATAAAAGGGTGAGCTCAAATGCTCAGCAAGGGAAAATAAAGGAACTAAAAATCATATCATATCTTTTTGAAAATCATAACCTTCAAAAGAGATCATAATATCTTAACATGGAATAAATCATAGAAGTGAAAATGAGATCACCATAATCATAACATGAAACTTGAAACTTTGTGGCATGCACACATAATCTTGGAAAATCATTTCTTGTTAGTCATGACTCATTGCCAAGACTATCTTAGTGGACAAAGTCCCTTTCTGAATCAAGTAACCCTCGTTTCAGTCCTGTTTCACTGAACCGGTATAACCTACCGTTCCAGCCCTGTCTATCTCATGAGATATAAAATCTTTACCCAATGCATTGGAGGGAGTTATAGGTCCCACCCATCTTATAATGAATCCTTTCTTATGTGTGCCACATAATCATAAATCATACATCATCGCATAACACATGTAACAAAAATGGGATTCTTGAAACATCATGACATCATAAAACAAATCTTATAAGGCAAATGACTTCATAAAAATAATTCCCTCACAAAATAATCAAATCAATGTAATTAAAGGGATAAAAGCAGAACCCTTTATTATCTTAGATGGAAAATAATTTTGATAAAACACTTGAACTCCATTCTTGAGGAAAATATCCTTTCTTCTTCAAAAACACTTTTCTTTTTTTAACATGTCATACAATTATAAACTAAAAGAAGTTGATTAAAAATAAACTTGAAAACATGCAAAGGAAGCTTCTTGGAAATAATGTTTTAAAAATCCATTCATGCTGTATAAGTTAAAAAAACATTCTTCGTACCTTTGTCGGAAAAGTCAAAAAGTACCTCGTACGAAAAAAACGACAAAAGATTCCTTTCATATTCTTTACTAAAAACTCATCGAAGGGTAAAATTGGATTTAAACTATTTTAAGTGGATGGAAACAATATTACATATTGAGGGAACATGGATGTGGATGATAAAATACACCCAAGTAAATACTTACGAATAAACAATCTCGGATAAAAATGAGATTGTGGTATTTTCCCTTACCTTAGGTCCGATTTGCTTTGTACATGTCCGAAGCTCCTGTATAATGGTTTAAATAATGTTATTGACTTATTCCAGAATCATACATATTGATATGATATCATATATGGTCATATTCTTAGCTTCTTGTTAGTAATATTTCATTGTTACTTGTTACTCGGGTCTTTATTGCCTTTTGTTCTTATGCGTGTTTTGCCGAATAAATTCTTATTCTTATTTTAAGGTTATAGATACCTTATATCCAGAATGGTATTAGTTTAACATATATCATATTTATTCATTAAATTCATTTATATAATTACTATGTAATGATGATCATGTAGAACGAGTCGCATCACATCGTGGAGACGGTATTCCGTACGTACGTACGAGTGATGATATCGTTCATATGATCGTGGAATTGTATTGGAGTATATATATATTATTTTAGTATCAATATTAATTTATAATAATCATAAATAGTTACTCATTACACCATTATACCCATCCTTGTAAGGTGGTGGTGGAAAATAGATTACACCACGGCGTGGAGACGGTATTCTGTACGTACGCACGCGCGGTGATTTCATTTTTCCGTAGGATGGATAGAAGGTGAATTAGGGTTGTTTCATATTTATAATAACATATCAGTATGTAAGTAATACTGATGTTATTACTTTATCATGAAACAACTAAAGGAGAAGAAGTTGAAGAAGAAGAAATTGAAAAGATCGGTAACGAATATTACCTCTTCTTTGGAACGCCTCTCTGAATCCTCCACTTAGGGAAATAAGATTGGTCTTTGAAGAAGACCAGGACCTATAAGATTATTCTAGGGAAGTGGAGAGGATAAAATGGCAGGGGTTGGCCGAGCTTGAGTGCTCAAATTGGTGTGAGGAGGAGGGGGAGGAGGTGCCCTTTTATAAGGGAGGAGAGGGGCACCTTAGGAATACCTCAAAATATTATTTTATATTAAAGTCAAAATCGGTTTATAATGGTTCCAAAGGGTCTTATTTCGAAGGTAAAGTGGGGATGGTTCGAAATCCTATCAACCAATAAGATTTAGACAAGTTTAGGGTATTATTTTAACCTTATCAATTAGATTTAACTCTAAGTTAAATAATTTAACTTTTACCATGTCTTTTTGTTTTCTTTCACTATATGGTTAATACACTTACTATAACATGCCAAACGAACCCTCAAATTGTTTATTATTAATATATATATCCTTATCTAAGTCATTTGGCCGAACCTTAGATTTTTAGGAATAAAATAACAATTAATAATATAATATTTTATTTAAAAACTATTTTGTGTCAATTTTGACACTATTTGATATATGATTTTTGTGAAAGTCATAACAGAATTATATGTTCGAACCAATTTGATTACATCAACACTAATATATCATAGTAACCTATAAATTTTTTTTAATTCATAAAAAGTCTCAAATTTCATTTATTTTGGTGTTTATAACATCAGTTATTTCAATATTTCATAAATAAGATAATTACTGCATCATAATTGTGTCATAAATAAATTAAATTATTTAATGTCTAAAAATTATAAATGAAATACCATTATGTAGGAAATCTTTTTATCTTTCTAATGAATATTTATAGTCGAATTTATCTTATGTATAACCCCATATTAAAAATGATTTACTTATTAAACTTTGATTTTAACTATTTTAACCCTTCTTTAAATAAATTAATAATAAATGTCCTAATCTAACCCAAGTGGGCCTAAATGGTCATATTTTATTCATAAGGTTGTTTTTGGTCGAATTACACTTATCCAATAGAATTAGGACATGTGTTAGGGTAATAGTAATATCATATTTACCCTTAGTTACCCTATTTACTATTAACCGCGGTAAAAAAAAAAGTAAAAAGTTACTATTCACCAAAAAAATATTTTTATCTCATTGAACCACATTTTACTTACTGATATCAACCGTGTCTGTCGGATTTTCGAAATTCCATTCACAGAAGCGGTAAAATTAAGTTTTATGCAAAATTCAGTTTTTAACCTACCACTTAGTGGTTTCACTATTCATCAAAAATTGAAAGTTTTCAGAAAAATACCAAAATTTCACCCTAGGCTAATTTCGGTATTCCGAATCCAAAAATGAAGTCCATTTTAAAAAATAAAATTTACAAGATTTCAAAAAATGGTTATTATTATTCATAACGGCTAGTTTTAATAATATTTTAATAGCATATCGTTGTTTAGTGAAACTCGGTATTGCGTACGACGCAAGCTATCGAGGAAGGTCGTGATTGCGTGTAAAGTAAGCCAAGATAGTATGTAGTGAAAGATTACTTTGATGATATATAAAAAACAAAATATTACTCATAAAAATCTCGGGTGTTACATTCTACCCCCCTTAAAAAGAATTTCGCCCTCGAAATTCGTCACTTTGTAACAAACAGATGAGGATACTTCTCCCTCATCATATCCTCAAGCTCCCATGTAGCTTCTTCAAGTTGGTGGTTCCTCCATAAAACTTTCACCAAGCGAGTGGTCTTGTTTCGTAGGACTTTTTCGCTACGATCCAGAATCTCTATCGGCTGTTCTTCATAAGAAAGAACTTGCTCCAGCAGTACAACTTCTGAGCTGAGTACATGTGAAGGATCATGTATGTACTTTCTCAGGAGAGATACATGGAACACATCGTGAACATGAGAGAGATTCGGTGGAAGCGCCAACCTGTAAGCTACCTTTCCAACACGATCCAGTATTTCGAAAGGACCGATATATCTAGGGCTCAACTTCCCCTTCTTTCCAAATCTCATAACCCTCTTCCAGGGAGATATTCGTAAGAACACTTTATCACCCACTTCAAACTCTAGGTCTTTTCTTCGGTTGTCGGCATAACTTTTCTGTCGACTCTGAGCTGCTCTTATGTGTTGTTGAATAGATCTAACCTTTTCTGCCATTTCATCAACGAGATCAGGTCCTAACAGCTTTCTTTCCCCAACTTCATCCCAGCAAGTTGGAGTCCTGCATTTCTTCCCATAGAGAGCTTCATAAGTAGCCATCTAAATACTAGAGTGAAAGCTATTATTATAAGAAAATTCCACCAAAGGTAGGTGTTGATCCCAACCTCCTTTGGAATCCATAGAGCAAGCTCTCAACATATCTTCTAGGGTTTGAATTGTTCTTTCAGACTGACCGTCTGTCTGGGGATGATAAGCAGTGATGAAACTCAACTCTGTATCCAGAGTATGCTGAAGACTTCGCCAGAACTTCGAGGTAAATCTCGGATCCCGATCAGATATAATAGAAAGTGGTACTCCATGCAATCTTACCACTTCCTTTACATATATCCTGGCAAGCTGATCTAGAGAGAAATCCTCTCTAATAGCAATGAAGTGTGCAGACTTTGTAAGACGATCAACTATGACCCAAATAGCATTATTGCCTTTGGATGTTTTAGGAAGTCCTGTGACAAAGTCCATAGTGATGTTTTCCCATTTCCATTCGGGTATGGGTAATGGTTGTAACATCCCCTTAGACTTTTGTCTCTCAGCTTTAACTTGTTGACAAACCAAGCATCGAGAGACATATTCAGCAACATCTCTTTTCATGCCATCCTACCAGAAGTACTCTTTCAGGTCTCTATACATCTTCGTGCTTCCAGGATGAATAGATAATGAAGAACTATGAGCCTCATCTAGCAGCTCCTTCTTTAATTCAGGGATGGGAGGAACACAAAACCGATTCCTGAACTTTATTATCCCATCACAATCAAGGTTGAATTCAGGAACATTTCTCACCTTCTTTTGTAACTCGACATCTTCTTTTTGTGCCTCTTTAATCTTCACATGTATAGATGGTTGAACATTCATTTGAGAAAGATAAGAATTTTCCCCTTCCATTATAATTCCAAGATCCATCCTTTGTAGATCCATAAATATTGGATCCTTTGTGATCCTCATCATGGATAAACTAGCGTGGTCTTGTCGACTTAATGCATCTGCCACCTTGTTTTCTTTCCCAGGGTGGTAATGGATTGAGCAGTCATAATCCTTAATCAGCTCCAACCATCTTCTTTGACGCATATTCAGCTCCTTTTGTGTGAAAATATACTTTAAACTTTTATGATCAGTATAAATATCACACCTTTCACCATAAAGGTAATTCCTCCAAATCTTTAATGCAAAGATTACCACAGCCAACTCCAAATCATGAGTTGGGTAATTTTGCTCATGGATTTTCAACTGTCATGAGGCATAAGCTATCACCATATCATTTTGCATAAGAACACACCCCAATCCCTTCTTGGATGCATCACTGTAGATCACAAACCTTTCTCCACTACAAGGCAGTGTGAGAACAGGTGCACTGGATAACCTTCTTTTCAACTCCTTGAAATTCTCTTCACATTCCTCTGTCCAAACATACTTAACTCCTTTCCGAGTCAACTTGGTGAGTGGATTAGATAATCGTGAGAAATCTTTTACAAAACATCGATAATATCCAGCCAAACCAAGAAAACTTCGGATCTCAGTTACTGTTGTTGGTCTCAACCATCTTTCGATAACCTCTGTTTTTTCTGGATCCACTAATATCCCCTCTTTTGAGATTATGTGACCCAAAAATGCAACTTTTTGAAGCCAAAATTCAAACTTGGTAAATTTGGCATAAATCTTATCCTTTCTCAGGGTCTTCAATATAATTCTCAAGTGATCTTCATGCTCTTCCTTTCTCTTTGAATAGACAAGAATATCGTCTATAAAGACTACCACAAATTGATCAAGATAGTCTCTAAAGACTCTATTCATTAGATCCATGAAGACAGTAGGGGCATTAGTAAGACCAAATGGCATCACTATAATTTCATAGTGTCCATACCTTGTACGGAAAGCCGTATTTGGTATATCCTCCCTTTTGACCCTTAATTGATGATACCCTGAACGAAGATCAATCTTGGAAAAGTATTGATCTCTGCGTAGTTTGTCAAATAAGTCATCAATGCGTGGGAGAGGATATTTGTTCTTGATAGTGATCTTGTTAAGTTCTCGATAATCAATGCAGAGTCTCATTGATCCATATTTCTTCTTAACAAATAGAACTGGTGCTCCCCAAGGTGACGCACTAGGGCGTATGAATCCCTTATCAAGATTCTCTTGGAGTTGCTTCTTCAATTCCTGCAACTCAATTGGGGCCATTCTATAAGGTGTCTTTGAAATTGGCAAAGCGCCCGGTACGAGTTCTATTGAAAACTCAACTTCACGATTTGGTGGAAGACCTGGTAATTCCTCCAGAAATACATCATCAAACTCCCGTACAATGGGCATATTCTTAATCGTGAGTTTCTCACCAACCATTTGAGATAAATAACCTTCATTTAGTGGAATCAATACCCATAAGATGGAAGAAATTTCCAATGGAAGGTTATGTTCATCCTTGCATTGATAGACGATCGTAGATTGATCTGGAATATGAAATGTGACTTCCCTTCTTTGGTAATTGATATGAGCTCCATGTAGAGAAAGCCAATCCATGCCAAGAATCACATCAAATTCCACTAAAGGAAGGATCACAAGATTTTCAGGAAGCACTTTCCCACAAACTTCGATCGGAGAAGAATTATAAACTTTTGATGCGACTGTTGTGGCATTAGGTTTTGTCACAGCTAACTCAACATCTAATTGTTGAGGTAGTATGGTGATACCATTAGAAAATTTTTCAAAAATAAAAGAGTGGGTGGATCCAGAATCAAATAAAACATTTGCTACTTTAGAGTGGATGGTAAGTGTACCTTTCACCACTTCGTTATCGTACTCCACATCACTGATAGAAATTGCATGTGACTTTCCTTTGTCTTTAGCCTTAAGATTTTGTTGACGTAGACCATCATCATCAACCCTTGGATTTGGGCATTGATTGGCATAATTCCCCATCTCCTTGCACTTGAAACATTGAAGTGTAGTAGGTTCATTCTGTGTATCCCTTCCTTTGTGTTCATCATTAGACATCTTCTTCCCATTATCACGGCATTCAAATGCCCGATGACCTTCCTTTCCACACATAAAACATTTACTTGTCCCTTTAAGACAAATCCCTCCATGTTTCTTTCCACACATTGAGCATAAGGGAAAGCTCATCTTCTTTTCAGTGTGCTCTTTAGATTTTCCTTTGAATTCCATCTTCCTCTTCTTATCAAACCCATGTCACTGATGGGTTACTCCAATCTCCATCTCGACTTTTAGAGCACATCGAATGATTTCCTTGTAGCTATTGAAGTCCCTTATGGATAACGCCCTTCGAAGACTTGGTTTTAAGCCACTAAAGAATCGATCGATCTTACTCTCAGGTTGGATAATAATACCAGAAGCGTACCTTGCAAGTCTTGTAAAATTTTCTTCATAGGTACCAACAGATTCATCATCCCTTTGCTTCAATTCAAGAAACTCTTTCTCCATCTTTGTTCGGAGAATACTAGGGAAGTACTTATTGAAAAATAAGTTCTTGAACTCGTCCCATTCCATAGACTCAATTTCATCCCTTTTCCTCGTATTCTTAATAATATTCCACCATTGATCAGCATCTCCTTCCAAACGATACACTGCTAGGATGACTTTATCATGTTCAGAACATTGAAGAACTGAAAATATATTTTCAGTAGTACTAATCCATTGTTCAGCAACTAATGGATCAGTAGACCCGCTGAAATAAGGTGGACGCTACCTCATGAAGGATTCAATAGAATGTTGCTCCTTCCTTTGCTTGTTTGGAAGTCCTGCATGATTCATAGCTTGAGAAAGTTGTGTGAGCATGGCTACAAGATTTTGCATTCCAGCTCCCATATCGTTTGGTTGCTCAGGGGGACAATCATTGCATTGCCCATCGCATTCCGCATTAACACGGTTCCTTCGGGTTCCAGCCATTGACTAAAACCAAGAAGAATAGTGTGAGCAACACTAATTATAATAGGAAAACCACATAATTCAAGAATAAAATTTTCATGCTTAAGGTCTTATCCTAGGTTATTCATGGCCATTTCTAAAACACTAATATTGTGTTCTATGCTTAGACTTATCCTTAGGGTTCTTACTAAGGCTTTCACATCCTAGTTTCCAAAGGTTGACTATACCTTTCCTCTGATACCAACTATAACGACCCATACTTTACATACATTGTTAATACTTCAAAATTGAAGCACACTTATTACAACATATGACAAAACCACAAAGGACCGTATAGGTATAGTGTATTTAGAAACTGGGAAACATAAAAAACTGGTTCATAAATCTTCTACAGTGTCTCCCATTTATTTCATCATATCTAGGGTCCCTTTTAGCATATTCTACTTAATATCCATCTTCCTGAACTGGGGAAAAGAAAACATAAAAGGGTGAGCTCAAATGCTCAGCAAGGGCAAATAAAGGAACTAAAAATCATATCATATCTTTTTGAAAATCATAACCTTCAAAAGAGATCATAATATCTTACCATGGAATAAATCATAGAAGTGAAAATGAGATCACCATAATCATAACATGAAACTTGAAACTTTGTGGCATGCACACATAATCTTGGAAAATCATTTCTTGTTAGTCTTGACTCATTTCCAAGACTATCTTAGTGGACAAAGTCCCTTTCTGAATCGAGTAACCCTCGTTTCAGTCTTGTTTCACTGAACCGGTATAACCTACCGTTCCAACCCTGTCTATCTCATGAGATATAAAATCTTTACCCAATGCATTGGATGGAGTTATAGGTCCCACCCATCTTATAATGAATCCTTTCTTATGTGTTTCACATAATCATAAATCATACATCATCGCATAACACATGTAACAAAAAATGGGATTCTTGAAACATCATGACATCATAAAACAAATCTTATAAGGCAAATGACTTCATAAAAATAATTCCCTCACATCATAATCAAATCAATGTAATTAAAGGGATAAAAACAGAACCCTTTATTATCTTAGATGGAAAATAATTTTGATAAAACACTTGAACTCCATTCTTGAGGAAAATATCATTTCTTCTTCAAAAACACTCTTCTTTTCTTAACATGTCATACAATTATAAACTAAAAGAATTTTATTAAAAATAAACTTGAAAACTTGCAAAGTAAGCTTCTTGGAAATAATTTTTTAAAAATCCATTCATGCCGTATAAGTTAAAAAAACATTCTTCGTACCTTTGTCGGAAAAGTCAAAAAGTACCTCTTACGAAAAAAAACGACAAAAGATTCCTTTCATATTCTTTACTAAAAACTCATCGAAGGGTAAAATTGGATTTAAACTATTGTAAGTGGATGGAAACAATATTACATATTGAGGGAACATGGATGTGGATGATAAAATACACCCCAGTAAATACTTACGAATAAACAATCTCGGATAAAAATGAGATTGTGGTATTTTCCCTTACCTTAGGTCCGATTTGCTTTGTACGTGTCCGAAGCTCCTGTATAATGGTTTAAATAATGTTATTGACTTATTCCAGAATCATAAATATTGATATGATATCATATATGGTCATATTCTTAGCTTCTTGTTAGTAATATTTCATTGTTACTTGTTACTCGGGTCTTTATTGCCTTTTGTTCTTATGCGTGTTTTGCCGAATAAATTCTTATTCTTCTTTTAAGGTTATAGATACCTTATATCCAGAATGGTATTAGTGTAACATATATCATATTTATTCATTCAATTCATTTATATAATTACTATGTAATGATGATCATGTAGAACGAGTCGCATCACATCGTGGAGACGGTATTCCGTATGTACGCACGAGTGATGATATCGTTCCTATGATCGTGTAATTGTATTGGAGTATATATATATTATTTCAGTATCAATATTACTTTATAATAATTATAAATAGTTACTCATTACACCATTATACCCATCCTTGTAAGGTGGTGGTGGAAAATAGATTACACCACGGCGTGGAGACGGTATTCCGTACGTACGCACGCGCGGTGATTTCATTTTTCCGTAGGATGGATAGAAGGTGAATTAGGGTTGTTTCATATTTATAATAACATATCAGTATGTAAGTAATACTGATGTTATTACTTTATCATGAAACAACTAAAGGAGAAGAAGTTGAAGAAGAAAGAAATTGAAAAGATCGGTAACGGATATTACCTCTTCTTTGGAACGCCTCTTTGAATCTTCCACTTAGGGAACTAAGATTGGTCTTTGAAGAAGACCAGGACCTCTAAGATTATTCTAGGGAAGTGTAGAGGAGAAAATGGCAGGGGTTGGACGAGCTTGAGTGCTCAAATTGGTGTGAGGAGGAGGGGGAGGAGGTGCCCTTTTATAAGGGAGGAGAGGGGCACCTTAGGAATACCTCAAAATATTATTTTATATTAAAGTCAAAATCGGCTTATAATGGTTCCAAAGGGTCTTATTTCGAAGGTAAAGTGGGGATGGGTCTAAATCCTATCAACCAATAAGATTTAGAGAAGTTTAGGGTATTATTTTAACCTTATCAATTAGATTTAACTCTAAGTTAAATAATTTAACTTTTACCATGTCTTTTTGTTTTCTTTCACTATATGGTTAATACACTTACTATAACATGCCAAACGAACCCCAAATTGTTTATTATTAATATATATATCCTTATCTAAGTCATTTGGCCGAACCTTAGATTTTTAGGAATAAAATAACAATTAATAATATAATATTTTATTTAAAAACTATTTTGTGTCAATTTTGACACTATTTGATATATGATTTTTGTGAAAGTCATAACAGAATTATATGTTCGAACCAAGTTGATTAAATCAACACTAATATATCATAGTAACCTAGAAAATTTGTTTAATTCATAAAAAGTCTCAAATTACATTTATATTGGTGTTTATAACATCAATTATGTCAATATTTCATAAATAAGATAATTACTGCATCATAATTGTGTCAAAAATAAATTACATTATATAATGTCTAAAAATTATAAATAAAATACCATTATGTAGGAAAGCTTTTTAGATTTCTAATTAATATTTATAGACGAATTTATCTTATGTATAATCCCATATTAAAAATGATTTACTTATTAAACTTTGATTTTAACTATTTTAACCCTTCTTTAAATAAATTAATAATAAATGTCCTAATCTAACCCAAGTGGGCCTAAATGGTCATATTTTATTCATAAGGTTGTTTTTGGTCGAATTAAACTTATCCAATAGAATTAGGACATGTGTTAGGGTAATAGTAATATCATATTTACCCTTAGTTACCCTATTTACTATTAACCGCGGTAAAAAAAAGTAAAAAGTTATTATTCACCAAAAAATTATTTTTATCTCATTTAACTACATTTTACTTACTGATATCAACCGTGTCTGTCGGATTTTCTAAATTCCATTCACAGAAGTGGTAAAATTAAGTTTTATGCAAAATTCAGTTTTTAACCTACCACTGAGTGGTTTCACTATTCATCAAAAATTGAAAGTTTTTAGAAAAATACCAAAATTTCACCCTAGCCTAATTTCGGTATTCCGAATCCAAAAATGAAGTCCATTTTAAAAAATAAAATTTATAAAATTTCAAAAAGTGGTTATTACTATTCATAACGGCTACTTTTAATAATATTTTAATAGCATATCGTTGTTTAGTGAAACTCAGTATTGCGTACGACGCAAGCTATCGAGGAAGGTCGTGATTGCATGTAAAGTAAGCCAAGCTAGTATGTAGTGAAATATTCCTTTGATGATATATAAAAAACAAAATATTATTCATAAGAATCTCGGGTGTTACATACACCAACAGCTTTGGGTTAAACATAATCATATATATATATATATACATTTTATACATTTTTTAATCATAAAAAATGATTTCAATTCATTTTTAAGACTTCGGATGGTCGCAACATGGCCATCCTTTCTCGGATTGAGTTGTTGTCTACAATGTTGGTATCAGAACAACAATCTATTTTATATTTAATGAAAATTAATTTTTTTTTCTTGGCTTAAAATATTTATCCATTGCTCTGATACCAATTTAAGGTATCAAGGTGCCCAACGAAAGCTGGTGGGATGAAAATTTTAAAATTTTCCACTGAGGATAGAGGTAACATCGTCATCGTTGGGGATATACAACCCCAGTAAGGCCTAAGTATCACACGTAAAATGTTTTAAGGAAAAAAATATGAAACCATAAATACCTGGTTCAATATGAAGTCTCACTCTATCTATGATCATTTTCGGTGATTGCTGCTCAAATAATCCAAAGTTTGATTCCTCTAGATCATCCGAACACACTTCAAAATTTTGTAGGAGCACTATTCATCAAATTCTAGTTGCTAGTGTGGAGTTCGGACAACGCCTTCGATTTGTTAAAGATCACCACATCGACGCACCTTCGATGTAAGAGGGAGATCACGATCCAATAACCTAGGACCAAAACTTCTCTGCCTAGAAAGTTGGAGAGGATAGAGAAGCTCTCTTGAGCTCACCATGAATAGTACCATTGGCAAGAGCCTCTCCTCTTTATAGTGTGTTAATATAATACCTAGAAAGGATCCTTGGCCCCTAAATATTTAATACACTATATAAATGATATATAATGTTTATTGTGATGAATCATAAATACCATTTATATTATTATTAGTTTTATGTAATATAATATATTACATGATAATACTACATCCATTAACTTGACTCCTTTTCCTATAAATTTTAAATAAACATTGAATATTTTAAACAAAAATTCATTCAAATAATATTTTCCATGTATTTACATGAAAACTTGTAAAAACATGTAACGAATAAATTCCATGCTAATAATTATTAACTTCGATAATATGTCTTTATTTATTCATTTGGTGATTGTACATCCTTGTAAAATTCTCAGACTCCAGTGGTGGGACCCACCATGTCCTATATACATATTCAACTGAATAGGGAATATTCTTGAATAAAATATTGTGTGAGACCCTCTAAGTCCTTATCGTAGTGAGTACTATTCATAGACCAAGAGTGGAATCTAACAACCCACTATGACCCCTAAAGAGATGAGGAGTAGTCCTTGCAATGACAACCAACCTATGAACACACACCATATGATATAATCTCTTTGTCTTTAAATATATCATAAAGCATGATGCATACTTTTATCATCTCCCTTTCCTGCTTTATTAATTTTCTATCTAACTATATGGATTTACCCTTTACTTTTATGACCATGGTCTTATGAAGGTACTACCATCCTGATCAACCTGGACCGAGATATTACTTCATCTACCCAGAAGCGACGAATCATATCTTGATCTTTCAACCAATTCTATACCACCAATGACGCACCCAACACAAGCTACCTCTCCACGATTTCCTTATCATGGATCTTTCTTTGAATTAAAGTACCTGAACAAATGGCACACATTGATAATAATCCCAATTCATGAGACCAATACACATGTTCATAGATACGAACATACAATGACACCAAAAACGTGTGGTGTTCTTATTGGTGGGATTTTCCTTATAACCACACTACTATATATCACCAAGTGTGAACTTCAGGTGAAAAATTCTTAATGTTTATGATCCCCCAGCACCTAATAGTCAGAAATCATCTATTTCTAGTTATAATTATGTATCTAGACCATATGAAATATATTTAAGATTAATGTCATAGTATCATTAGGTTCTCATTATAGCCTAGGATCTACTATAACCTTTTGATACAATAAATAATCATTGGAAATTAACATTTAAATAGTAGATGAAAAAGATTCTATACAATAATGGTGAGAATACATTGGGTATATCTAACTCTATACATGATATGATAATCAATGGTACTATTTTGTTCGGTATAGGGAACCCACTATTAGAATAATAATTACTTGGGATATTTTGAAAATATGTGTCCAAAGAAAATTATATATGATGGATATTATTAGTAATATAAGTAGAAGGGTGCAGAAATATCATTTTCTATAACCTCAGTAATGGTTGGACCATTAAATGAAGTGGTTATAAGTACAGAACTTGTTTTGTTAATGAATCAAAATTTAATTGTTAATTCATATATTTATTTACTTTAATTCAGTTAAATTTTCTATTAAAATGGAAGTTTTAAATGAATATATAAATTTTTTTAAAACATTTTGTGGATGTATTAAAGTAACATAGATTTATAAGAACCTTCTATTTACCAAATATTGAATGGTTTCTCCAAAAATCATATTTTCATTCTCTTTTTGAATTATGATGTTATTGTATATGGATCGACCTTTAGTTTATCATGACATTATAGATTAATGATCTAAAAAGTCATATTCATTTTTCAATGTGAGTTAAATTATTATATATGAATGAGTTTAAACCTATGAAAACATATCATGAAGCTATGAAATTGATTAAGGATGGGGTGAAAGTTACCTTTGACATGTCATTGAAATATAGGGAATTATTCATCTTATTAAGGTTCATATGGAAAATGAATTTTCATTAAATTTTCTTTAATATATTTCAATTGTTATTCATAATGGGGATGTTTAATTCAATGTGATTTCCTTGGCTCAGATCACTCATATGAAACCAGACCGGAGGGCTACATGGACTCAAGAATGCCTCCCCATACACCAGAGGCTATCAACTAGAAGAGAGGGAATAATTGTGGTATGGTGGGGGAGATAATAACCTTTATATATATTATAAATATAGTATAAAATAGTTTAAATGAATAATAGGAAGATAATAATAGACATATAATCTGGAAAGTTCCAATAAAAACAAACCATGAAGAACATATGATGTTACATGTTCATGGTAGTTAATACTTAGGAAAGGTTATACACATATAAAAATGCTATAAAAATAGTGTTATAACCAATTAATGTATAAATTATATATACATACTCAAACCACAACTCCCTTTCTGTGTCCTAACTAAAGATAAGAAACACTAAAGAGGAAATAGACAAGTCTTATCCTGGATCAAAGAGATATGCTCGACTACCAAGATGCGGCCTAAATAGGCTGTGAGTAAAACATTATAGGCCAAAAAAAATGTTTTATAATTCATTTATAGTCATTGTGTATAAAAAATATTGTTTACATAATATATATTTAATGAATAATATAAAATAAGGGCAGTGGTGTCGAGCGTTGTCCCGCATGTGGTGCTTGGCTAACCCTACCTACTTTGGCCTAAACAAAATATCTTTGAAGAATATACCCAAGTGTAAATCATAGGACCCGTGTTAATAATACCAATAATTTAAGAACAAGAAACAATGATGTGTCTACATAGAATTTCTAAGTATTTCCATACAATCAAACCATGAAAATCCAATATAATATTCAAGGAATTCTACATGTGATTCTAGCGAGCCATCCTATGGTGATCATGCCGGGGTGCATAACTATAGAGTAGAATCTAAGGGATGAGACATAATCATTATTTAAGAGTGTTATTAATGATCATAAGAAGCATGTACTAGGTAATTTTGAGAAGAGGCTTGATTGGGGTCCAAGGAGGCAATTCATAGAATTTTTTGTTTGAGGAAATCATGCCAAATTAGGCAAATAATCCCATTAATTATGATATTATGGATTTTATAGGTGAATCGACAATTCTAGTCCATAAAATTCATGAAAATATGATATTTACTATATAATAGGTAGGATTTTCCTAGGAATTAACATCCATGAATCATATGGAATCTAGCAGGTTCATTTTGGGTATTTAATCACGAATCAAATGCTTACCAGTGGATTACATTACTTTTAATTGATAACCTGATACAATATACTTACATAGATTACAAGGGGTAAAATTCCATTGGAGTGAAAGGGGATTTAATTAAATAAACATGTGTAATGAAAAAATCCCATTCATTTGATTCTCCACCCGAAACCTACTAGTTATTAACCCATTAGATTCCATATTATCATTTCATATATTATATTATTTAATTAAGAGTTAACACAAATCATAAAAACCATTACATTAATTTACTTACATCAGGTAATCCCATTGAATCAATATTAATTTTTTATATTTATTTATAAACAATGGATTTTGGAAGCTCTAATTTTATTATCTATAATTTTATCAGACCCCTGTACTTAAGGGGAATATGTTTAAAATGTCCATGTTTGTGGTTAAGATTCCCCAATTCAATCTAGGTTGAAAATAATAGATCTATTAACTTATGTTTTAATCTTTAATTTCATGTTATTCCACTAATAGTATTATTTATTAAAATCACATGTTTATTAACAAAATTGAGAATATCATCATAGATAAGGAATTTAATTCTATATAGGTTAATTTGAGTAATTCCAATTTTCTATAACAAACTTAAATTTTCTACTAGTTCAAGTTGAATTTATGTTATTTAAGGGAATAATGGGGGTGCCACATTTAATAGTTCATGAATCTTCCATAGACCATTACTATTTCATGGAACATTTTGAATTGATTATATAACCAAACATATTTTGTAAATCTAAATGAGGGTTACACATAGATCCATTGATTTCAAGAATCATGGTTAGAAAAAAATTCTCCCATTTAACATTCTTAGTCTATGAGTTTTTTAGTAACAATAGGAGACACTAGGGAATGTAAAACTAACCTATTTCCATGAATTTATGCAATATAACATTTTAATTTAAATTCATGATCAACATTAGACATCTATAAGATTCAATATTGATATATTGTTTTAAATTTTAATGACTTCTAGGGAAATATCTTAGACAAAATACCACAATAATAACGAATTTCATTATCCTCTATCCCTGAAACCCCTACCTGAACTCATACATGGCCTAAGTCTAATTCCCAAACAACCTTCAACCCTATCTCACTTCCATGAAACTAACAATTAATTTATTAAAATCAAAATAAAAAATAATTTTAAACATGAAAGAAAACCCAAAAAACACTTTGGAATAAATGGAGATTCATTCATCGAGTGCCTTTAACATCCTTGAATGAAGAAAAATGGCCATCTAGAGGCCTGTGATAACCCATGAGTACTCAACCAGGAAAAATCCCAAATGGCCAAACCTGATACCATAAGCGATTCAATTTTAAACACAAAAAAACTATTTAAAACCCACTTGGTCACATTACACCAATGAAGTGGTTTATAATGACATGTATACATTATCTATATATACCCCCTTTCAAATACACAAAGAAGTAAAATTATCTTAGGATAATTACACCATTCTCTGAAGAAATTTCCATCCAAGAACCAAATTAGAGAAACCTTGAATATAGGGGAAAATGAAGAGGTAATGAAATGGAGTTATAACATTATCATAGGATCTAGACTGAAAGAGACATCATCTCAAATTTCCATGAACCAAGGGATATCTCCCATGCATATGATAGGGGAGGTGAGACTTTTAGGTAATGTATTTGGTGGAAATTAACCACAAAATATGAGTGGAGGGTATATAGGGGCCCCTAGTGAAATTAAAGTGCTACTTATCACATAAAAACCACCTTGGAGGCCACCGACAGGCCATTGGCACATTTATTAGTTTCTCCTAGGCCATCATATAGTCAATTATACTAGGATGAAACCAGGGTTTCTTCCCTTGTCACCAGCAAGCCGGTGGCTTTGTACTGGGTAGTCAGTGATGGTGAGACAACATAGAGCATCCCTAACCCCACTCCTAACACCTCCCTTTCCTTATTGTCCACCATCCATACCTTTATTCAAGTCCAGAAACATCATATGGAGGGAAAAACATCTTATATCCTCAGTTGATCCCCAATTATTAAATATACCCAACCACTAGTTCGAAAAATAAAATATATCCTAAAAGTTAAAACACATCCATACACAAGTATTGACATTCGGTTTTACAACCTCCCTGCCCAATAAAAGCACTTCTCCAACTTGTCCAAATAGTCTCCCAATTTGATTATCTAACCATTTTTGTTTACCAAAATCCTTCTAGGTCTATGTTCTCATTTCCAAATTCTCAACACACATCTAATGATCAATAATAAATTTTAAGAGTATACTCATCATAATATGAGAAATTATATGAATTTATCCCCAAACCACCAAGATGGTGTTAAGATAAGACCATCTACCTAAAGGGACCTGATGTATTCTTATAAATTGACTCACCCAAATCATGGTTATTTACACTATATGAATGATATGAATGAGGGAAATTTAGATCCACAACACTTACACAATTGTAATTTCCTAATGGAAAAATATTAATGTTCTAATTATTGGGTTATATGTGACAAAATATTTCTTTGTTTTTTTATGGAACATTTTGAAGGAAAATTTTTAGAATTAATACCATAGGACATAGATAAATATCTTTCACCAACACCTTGTCCTAGATGAGGCTGTTAGTGTAACATACAATGGATGAAATCCAGTAAATATTATCAGATAAAGATCACCATAAAAATTACCCTAGGGATTATGATATGGGGATTATTAAAAATCATCTAATTGAATGAGTCTTGTAGAGATGATCATATAGATATCCTTATATAGATTCCATTGATGAGGATTAAAATAGATCATTGAATAGAGTCTGGTTGATGGAGTCTAATCGGAGGAGTAAAATAGACAAACTTTTCTAGATGGAGATGAAGGGAAAACATTAAATTGATCTAAGAGGCATCCTTCATGCTTTGGATAAGCATGGTGAGGCTAGAGGATAGATTTGTTCCCTATAGATGAACATTTCATTATAGATTTGTGATCTATTGTCCAAATTTCACTCTGAATAGGATGCATTTGTGATGAAATTTTAAAGAATTATTTATGAATTATTAGAGGGAAATGTTTGTTGAAGTCATAGTTTGAGTAATAAGGTGACATAAACTATTCAATGAGTGATGGAAATTGAAGTAGTTGAAGACACTATTGATGTATTGTGTCTCATATCAACTAATGGATTCCTACAAATTTCTTAAGGTGATGTTGACTAGATGACCAATTGGGTCCCTCTATATGAATTCTATTTATAAAACTTTGTACATACCATGTGAAAGTGATAAATTGGCAAGTTCTGATGAGGCATGAGCATGGATTATGTATCCATAATTGAAGGGTTATACCTAGGAACACTCTAGTTAGTTTCAAAATAGATAATTACTATACAAACCATTATGGGATATACAATGATTGGATGAAAGAACCAATGGGTAGAGACATTGTTGGGGCTTGTTCAAGTAATATTTATAAGGTATATATTCATATACATGTAACAAGATGATGTTAAAATGGAATGGGTAATTTGTTACCATTGTACCATTGATGTAGAATTTAGTTCTATACCATGATAATCCCTTTTGTTCTTTTTTATTATTCTTTTATGAATCTTAATTGTTTTCATGTATTGTTTTTTATCAAAAAAAGGGAATTAGAGGAGGTTTGGAATGTGGTTCTATATTGGTTCACTATTGTGATAAGGATGATTTTTCTAAAAAAATACCTGAATCCAATGTGGATGTGGATTTTACAATAAATGGTTCTCTTGAATAATGTTCATCATTAATGATTCTGGTGGATTTCATCAAGTTTTCAACATCATAGAGGTGTGTTTGATGGTTCTATATAGTGGAGGAATGTCTTGTGATTTTAATGGATGGGGGTTGGCCTAGATTTTTTTTTATGTTCAATTATACAAAAAGTTGTAGCAAAGGGGATATTCTAGTTTCAACGAGTTTTGATGAGTTTTTTTGATTGGTGAGTTTTTGGATAGCGTTGACATGGGATATAATAGTGGTATCGGTGGGCTGTTTAGATATCAAAAATCTTATTGGCTATATGAGTCATGTAGTGTGTTCCATTCATCATTGATACATTTGGAGCTCAAGGAGACTACTGGTGGTTCTAAAAGGATTTCCTGAGATCCCTTAAATTTTTCCATTTATAGTGGATGATTTATTATTAGACGGAGAGTAATGAATTTTTAAAGAACAAGAATGATTTTTTGATAGTGGAGGATGTAGAATTTGAATAATTCTAATGATACTACTCCTAGAGATATTTTATGTTATGTTTCTTGGGGAATTAGTCAAAATAACATAAAGGTACAGAAAAAAAATCCCATAGGGATGGTTAGTTTTTAAGTCCATAGACATCATATGTTCGACCAGTGTTTGAATGGTATATAATTTATATTGATCACCCCATAGGTTCCCATTACCTGCATCTAATAGGGGAAACATAGGTGTTACCAAATATTTTGAGAGACTATATTATTTCAATAATAATTTTATTGGGGATCATTGATCAGTGTCTATTGTGTGAGAGTATGTGACTTGTTTTGGAGAATATCTAGGAAGAGACCAGTTTTCCTGATCTAAGAATTATTAAGATAGAGGGTGGCATGGGTATAGTATCAAAAATCATGTATCCACTGAAGAAGCAAAAGTTGAGTAAATTTTGGGGTTTCATGTTTGGTGGTGCGGATTCATGGATATGTAAATTTTTTACAGGGTTCAATGCATCGAGATGAGTGTTAGAATTCCAAGGATAAGATATCTTGAAGAAGGAATCTGAGGAATGGTTGTCATGAGTGCACTGAAGTGAGGTTAATGGAAAGAAGGGAATTTGATTTCATTTGTGGGTTTACTATATGTATGTGAAAAATAAAGAAATATTAAATGGTTGGATTGATAATAATTTTTATTCGTTTCTCATACCAAAATTCATTATACATCATAAGTACCCTTGATAAATGGAAAATAACCATGATGTATATAGACTAGAAGATGGTATGTGGGATGAAAGTGTGGAATGTATGAATTCCTGGAAGATGGATTGATTTTATTTCTCTAATATAAAAATTCACCATAACAAATTCTAACCAGGATGAAGCCAGAGAATAAAAACCCTCTATCCTTGGAATTCATTTCTTTTCATGTTTCCAAGATTTGTTGAAATGAACTTTTAGAGTATTGGAATAGAGTATGTAAGGATATCTATAATGAGATGTACTATCAATGAGACCATTGATAGAGAAAATATTTTCAATTAATTTATATTGAATATCATTGTTTTAAACCCACAAAATTGTTCCTCTAAGATGAATTATTTCATTTTTATGATAATGGTGTTATTTTGAGCTGAATAGTAAAAATTGGCCATTTTGGATTTTTAATAGTTTTATATTATTGCGGTATATTGGCCATAACATTTTCTACACTGATCAAAATTGCAAAATTCTTTCTTTTTCAGATTACAAACATCCAGGGATTCATTTAATAAATTTGGACCAAAATCTGAATCGGCCATATGGAAGCTCAAAAAAAGCTCACAAGTTGGCTCAAGAAAACTGTTTTCAGTTCTTCCTAATTTTGATGTTGGATCCATAACTCATCCACTGTGGTGCCAACACTTGTGAAATTCGGTGGGTGGACGAGCAAGGAGTTTTGGAGCATCTTTTATGAAAGAATCACCGAGTGAAGTGGCCGTTTATGAGGCCATTAAAGCACCCTAATCCGGAGGAGTTCGTTTTGGAGAGTCTGACTGGACAGAATAAATTCTCATAGTAAAACGGCCATAACTCTAGGAATACATGTCCAAATCCGCTGAAATGTTTAGGGTACACGGCCAAGGGAATTATGAACAACATTCATGAAGGGCCCAACGCGTGAAGATGTCATTTAATGGGGATACAACGGGTCGACATTCGGGGGAAGAATTCTGGCTATAAAAGGAGGAGAGCTCCACCCTCTCAAGGCATCCATCTCCACCCCATTCCTTCCGGGACACCAAGAAGAAGATCTTTTCGGTTTTATTTTTTATTTATTTTCTTTTTCATAGTTTTTTTAATGCCTTCTTCTTCCCCATTCAACTCGATTACCCTTACCATGGTGGGGTAAACTTTTGGAGTGATTGGGGAAGGGTTGGTTTTCTACATTGTAATGCTTGAGTTCTTGGACGCAATTGAATAAATTTATTTCTTCTTCAAAGTTGTTTTCAATTTATTATAGCGGATTTTATTATCAAGTTCGATCGTTCTTGAATATTAATTCCGTTATTTATTTTTTCCTTGGTAAAATAATCAATATCTCCCTCCACTAATTTCTGGTTTATATACGATGGAATAAACCAGGAATTAGTGGTGAAGTACTCGACGATCGTCAGTACGTGTAAAAGGTGTAGTGAATGTTCTTGATTGTTTGGGATAGACAAAACCCGATCGGGAATTTCCCATTTCAATTAAGGATATTCAATACAACTATTTTACACATGGAAGGAGAGTTGACTAAACCAAGATCTTGGTAAGGTTTTCTCTCACAATAATAATTTCACCAAGGAAGTGAGAGGAAACGATTGTGGAAACTCACTTTAATCAACTAAGAAGAAGAGGTTTGAATTAAATTGAACAAGGATAGCATTATAATTAGGAAACCGACCCCGACCTAATAACCCTTTTAAATTTCATTGTTTTTCAATCATTTGAATTTCAAATTTCCGTTCACAACATTTTTACCCCCGTTTTAAAGTGACAACCCATTTTGTGTGCACTCCTCTTCGGGAGACATCCTAGGTCAACCACATTACTACATTTTAACTTAGGAAATAATTGTTTTGCCACGCCCTACGACATGCGTGCGTCAAACTTGGCGCCGTTGCCGGGGAGGCAGTGCAACAAAAAAAACAAAATTGAATGACCCGCACCTCAAAAGAACCATTAATTGAATTTGATCCAGAAATTGAAAGAACATTAACCCAACTAAGAAAAAGAAATCTACCATAAATATTTGAAGAAATAGATCTCTCAGATTCAAGTGAAACTCTTAGTGTTCACTCTGAACCTGAAATCATGGCTAGAAATCCCAACCAAACCCTGCGTGATCTATGTGCACCACAATTTGCCATTCAAAATAACCAACTAATTGCACCCACTGAACCAAATGATTTTGAATTACGTGTCAATATGATTCCTGTTCTTCCAAAGTTTCATGGTCTTGCAGGAGAAGATCCAAATCGGCACATGCAAGAATTCAGATACACTTTCTCAAGCTTCAGGCCAAGAAGAGCACCCAAAGACCAATTTCAGTGGAGGGCATTCCCCTTATCACTTGAAGGAATAGCTAAAGAATGGTTGTACAACCTACAACCAGGGGAGATCAGTGATTGGGAAGACCTAAAAAGAAGTTTCATGCAAAGATTCTTTCCCACATCGAGGAGCACTGCCATCAAGAAGGAGATTTACATCATACGACAATCAACTGGAGAAACCCTCTATGAGTACTGGGAGCGCTTCAAGAAGCTATGTTCCAGCTGCCCACATCAAGAAATGGAGGAACACCAATTCCTTGTGTTCTTCAACCAAGGACTAATGGATAATGATCGAAATATTCTAGATGCCTCATCAGGGGGGTCCCTGATTGACAAGTATCCTGCAGATATCAGAATACTAATTGAGAAGATTGCTCAAAACTCACAACAATTTGGACTAAGAGGAATGGGAACCAGGGGGATACATGAGGTAAAAACATCTGATTCATCTACATTGATTGAAACCAAAGTTGATGACCTTTCAATATTAGTCCGTAAAATGGCTGTAACACAAGCAAATGGACAACAAGCTTCAGCTCAGGTATGTGGTTTATGTTATTCTTCAACTCATTATACTGACCAGTGCCCTGAGATACAGGGGACAGAATACTGTGCTGCGACCTTTCAACCAAGACAATTCCAACAAAATCAACTGCAATCCCAACAAGGATATGGGAACCAACAAAACCAGATGAGACCATTTAACCAGCACCCCAGTCAACCTCCTTACCACCAGCAGCAATACTAGAACCCCCCTCCCTTCCAACAATCTTATAAACAGACCTTCCAACACCAACAATCTTTTCAGCCTCCACCATTCCAAAGAAAGACATATGAACAACCATCCACCAGCACACAACCTTCTGTGGAACAGCTACAATCCAAGTATTAGGGCCTAGAAGATAAGGTTGACAAGCTAGCAGACACAGGGGGAAGTCTTGTTGAAATAATGTCCAAGAATCCAGGTAAGCTTCCATCCCAAACAGTGCCAAATCCTAAAGAGAATGTAAGTTCCATCATAACAAGAAGTGGAAAAGAAATCCCACCTCCATCCAACCCTGAACCTGAAATAATACCACATATTCTGAGGGATAATGATTCAAAAAGTCTTGTGAGAATCCACCAAGTAGATGAAAAGGAAGAGAAGGAGGAGAAGGATAGGCCACAGAATAAGAAACAAGAAACACCAATGCAAAGAAAACAAAGGGAGAAGAAAGAATTACCTCCACCATTTCCAACAAGGATGATTGAATCAAAGAAATTGCATGAAGAAGCACTTCAAAAAGAAATTCTGGACACCTTCCAGAAAGTGGAAATCAATATCCCTCTACTTGAAGCTGTTAAACAAATTCCAAGGTATGCAAAAATTTTGAAAGATCTTTGCACCAAAAAGAGAAGGCTTCATGGGAATGAAAGAATCAACTTGGGAAGAAGTGTCTCAGCCCTTATCACACCACAGATTCCAACCAAATGTCAAGATCCAGGGACGTTTTCCATTCCATGCACCATTGGTTCATTAAATTTCACTAATGCTTTGTGTGATTTAGGTGCTTCAATTAATGTATTGCCTCACTCGGTATACACTTCTTTGCAGATGGGAGAATTGAAGCCCACAAGAGTGGTGGTCCAACTTGCAAACAGATCCACAGTTTTTCCTGCAGGAGTTTTGGAGGATGTCCTTGTGAAAGTCAAAGATCTCTTATTCCCAGCTGACTTCTACGTGCTCAATATGGAAGAAGATAGGAGCCCATCTCATTCACCCATCATTTTGGGGAGACCTTTCTTGAAGACAGCCAAAACCATCATCAATGTCCACGAGGGGACACTCACCATGGAGTTTGGAGAGAGCACGGTCCACTTCAATATTTTTGAATCCATGAGGCATCCATCAAATGATCACTCCCTCTTTTCTCTTTCCCATGAAGTTGGTGAAGAGCCAATTGAAGAATCAGGTATGCTCTCTGAATTCTTAGACTTAAGAGAGACTTCTTCCCTTGAAAATATCATTGATCATGTGGATGCTGAAGATGTTGGAGATTCTGACTTCATGTGGGAGGAAGAGGTAAAATCTGATTTCTTTGATGATTTGTTAAATAATGAGGAAGATGATATGGTTTCTTGTGTGTAGGAGGTCCAAAATTTGGAAGAAGAAAATGTCAATTTAGTCTCATCCCTTGAGAATCCCCCTAACCTAGAACTCAAACCACTCCCCACTGATTTGAAATATGTATACCTTAGGGAGGGAGAGAAACTACCAGTGATAATTGCTAATAATATTTCTAAAACCCAAGAAAAATCATTGATTGAGCTTTTGAGAGAGAATGTCAAGGCAATAGGATGGAGCTTAGGTGATATCCCAGGAATTAACCCAAAAATATGCTCACATAGAATTTTTGTTGAGGGAGATTCAAAACCTGTTAGACAGCCCCAACGGAGACTGAATCCCACCTTGATGGAGGTTGTGAAGAAGGAGATTGAGAAGCTCTTGGAAGCTGGGATCATCTATCCCATTTCAGATTCGCAGTGGGTCAGCCCTATTCATGTCGTTCCAAAAAAACTGGCCTGACCACTGTGAGAAATGAAAAGAATGAGTTAATCCCTATGAGAATTCAAAACAGTTGGAGAGTGTGCATTGATTTTAAGAAATTGAACCATGTCACTCGAAAAGATCATTTCCCCATCCCTTTCATTGACCAGATGTTAGAAAGATTGGCAGGGAGAACACATTATTGCTTTTTGGATGGATTTTCAGGTTACTTCCAGGTACCCATTGCCCCCGAGGATCAAGATAAGATGACATTTACATTCCCTTTTGGTACTTTTTCATATAAAAGAATGCCATTTGGATTATGTAATGCTCCAGGTACATTTCAGAGGTGCATGGTGAGTATATTTTCTGATCACATTGAAAATTGCTTGGATGTTTTCTTAGATGATTTCACAGTTTTTGGAGATTCTTTTGATCATTGTTTGAAAAATCTGGAAAAAGTTTTGAAAACCTGCATTGAAAAAAATCTTGTTTTAAACTTTGAAAAATGTCATTTCATGGTTAAAAGAGGAATTGTACTTGGTCATGTCATTTCCCAAAATGGAATTGAAGTGGATGAATCAAAAATTGAAGTGATAAATTCATTACCTTACCCTACTTGTGTGAAACATGTTAGATCATTTTTAGGACATGCAGGATTCTACAGGAGGTTTATCAAAGATTTCAGTAAGATTTATCTCCCTCTCTCTAGATTACTTTTGAAAGATGCTGATTTTGATTTCAATGGTGCATGTAGGGAATCCTTTGATGAGTTGAAGAAGAGATTGATTTCACCACCAGTGATGCAGCCTCCAAATTGGGAAGAACCATTTTAACTACTTTGTGATGCCTCTAACCAAGCAGTTGGAGCAGTCCTTTCTCGGCGAATTGAGGGCAGACCACAAGTCATTTCATATGCCTCGATAACTTTAGATGCGGCCCAATTCAATTATACCACCACGGAAAAAGAGTTCTTTGCAGTTGTTTTTGCTTTAGAAAGATTTAGATCATATCTTCTTGGAACTAAAATCACTGTGTTTTCTGATCATGCAGCTTTGAGGTACTTGATGAAGAAAGCTGATGCTAAACCAAGGTTAGTGAGATGGATGATACTACTGCAGGAATTCAATATAGAAATAAAGGATAAGAAGGGATCTGAGAACCAAGTGGCTGATCACTTAAGTAGACTGCCAAACACTGCTGAAATTGAAGTTCCAGAAAGAGACCCACTGAATGATCAAATTCCAGGAGAGCAGTTGTACTTGATTGAAGGAGAAGTTCCTTGGTATGCTGACATAGTCAATTTTCTGGTAACATCTCAGGTCCCATCTCATTTCAATTATCACCAAATTCAAAAACTAAAAGCTGAATCTAGATATTACATTTGGGATGATCCATTCCTTTGGAAGATTTGCAATGATCAAGTAATAAGAAGATGTTTACCTAAAAGTGAAGTTAAATCTGTCTTTGATTTTTGTCATACATTAGCTTGTGGAGGCCACTTTGGACCTCAGAGGACAGCAAGGAAGGTTTTAGAATCTGGAATTTATTGGCCCACCATTTTTAAAGATGCTCATGAATTTTGCAAAATATGTGAAAAATGTCAGTTTTCAGGAAATATTTCAAAGAGACAAGAAATTCCCCAAATGCCATTGAATTTTTGTGACATTTTTTAATTTTGGGGGATAGATTTTATGGGACCTTTCCTGATGTCATTTGGAAATTCATATATCTTGCTTGCAGTTGATTATGTTTCCAAATGGGTGGAAGAAAAAGCAACCAGAACTGACGATGCTAAAGTTGTTTGTGATTTTGTCAGGTCTAACATATTTTGTAGGTTTGGGGTGCCTAGAGCAATCATCAGTGATCAAGGGACTCACTTCTGCAATTTGAGAATGGAGACATTGCTGAAGAAGTATGGGGTGCATCATAAAACATCAACTCCCTATCATCCACAGACTAATGGGCAAGCTGAAGTTTCAAACAGGGAAATCAAGTGAATTTTGGAAAAGACTGTTAATCCAAACAGGAAGGATTGGAGCCAAAGGTTGGATGATACCTTATGGGCTTACAGGACAGCCTACAAAACCCCGATTGGAATGAGTCTATATAGGCTGATTTATGGGAAAAGCTGCCACCTACCTGTGGAATTGGAGCATAAGGCGTATTGGGCTGTGAGGAAAATGAATTTGGACCTTGAAAGTGTTGGGAAGGAGAGAAAATTGAAGTTGCAAGAGCTGGATGAAATAAGAAGGGAAGCATTTGAAAATTCAAGGATTTACAAAGAATGAACAAGAGTGGCCCATGACAAGCTAATCCAACCAAAATACTTCTCTCCTGGAGACAAAGTGTTATTATTCAACTCAAGACTCAAGTTGATGCCAGGTAAACTTCGTTCCAGATGGGAAGGTCCATTTATTGTTACTCATGTATATCCATTTGGTGCTGTGCAGATTATGAAGGATGGAGAGCAGGATCCATTCACTGTGAATGGACATAGGTTGAAGAAATTCCTTGGGACCCTACCATCAGAGCCATTGGAGGAGATCACGCTCCTCCAACCTATTTATCAATAAGATCTATCAGGTTGTACCTCTCCTTCACATTTTCTTGCTGTTGTGATTCAATCAAAATTCTTCTTACATGTTAAATCCACTTAAATGCATCGAGGACACTGCATCATTTAAGTGTGGGGGAGGGAACCTTTGTAGTATAGGATTTTTATTTGATGTTTGTTTTCAAAAATAAAAAAATAAATAAAAAAAATGTGTGTTTTCAAATTTTTGTGTGTTTATTTTTCAATTTTTGGTGTGTTTCTGAAACTTTTGAGCTGAAATGATTATCAATACCATTTCCGAAACCCATGTCAATGAGTGAACCAGTCTATTTCATGAAACTGATATTAAATGAATGCTGAAATAACTTTGTTTCAAGTTCAAATCTTTTGGAAATTCATGAAAAGTACACTGATTTTTAAATCTCATGCCATATTTCACTGTCTATATCTTTGAAATAACTTTCCTGTGAGGCTTCTGAACCATTTTTGTCATATTCTTTTCATTCATCTCATTTCTTGAGAGAACCAGACCATACTTGCTTTAACTAGAATTTGATTTATTCCTTTCAAAACATGAGGGTTGGGGTACGTGTGTTTTAAATGATTGAGGCATTTATTTTGTTTGAAGCCCCCTTTTCAAAATAATCCTTTTCATTATGGCCCACCTTTACATTTATCCTTCATTGTAGCCCCTAGTAGCCATGAATTGCCTGTTAGGTTAGCCACATTACAAGCCAATTTTCCCTATCATACCTGCTCTTGAAGTAAAATTGCATGATCTTGTTGAACTTAAGTGTGGGGGAAGATGTATTTTGGTGTACTACCTCATTTGGTTATACTTTGGGTGGAAAATAAATTGTGGAAGAGCTGTGTGTGATGCTGAAAAATTATTCTGTTGAAAGCTGTGCTTTTTCTGGAGCTTTTATGAAAAGAGAAGATGTTCCTTTCTGGAGCTTCCAATGTAAAAAGAAATCTGTGCCTATCTGGAGCTTTAAAAAAAAAAATATGTTTGAAAAGATTGAAATGTTTGCTGCTGAGCTGATTGAATGATGATGGAGCCTATTTTCAACAAATGGGAAGTGAAGGAGACCATATTTGAGTGAAAACTAGAATCTTGTAATTTCGCTTCAATAAGAGCCAAGCCTTCCTTTTTCGGCCTCAGAACTTTTAACATCTAAATCCTACCAACCGGAAGCCACAGAACAACCCTGAAAAGTCCTCATGAGAAACACATGTCCTTGACTCACATCTGGTGGAGAAGTAGGAATTTATCAAACCTATGGTGACTCTTGTGTGAGTTTGGATGAGAAAAGCCTTGTTCAGCCTTTACATTTGTGAGATGAGAGAAAATTCATGTGAGGTAGGTGTTTTGTGTGCATGGGATAAGAAATGAAGTGGAAATATATTAAAATCTTAAATGGAGAACTTGAAATAACAGTTTTTTATGAGGAATGATATCTTTTTGTTTCTTGAAATTGATTTGATTGATCTCATTGATATGTGTTTCGATTTTGATTTGATTTGATTTTTACTTGTCCATGAGTCCAAGTGCTAAGTGTGGGGGAATTGATAGATAAAATATTTTCAATTAATTTATATTGAATATCATTGTTTTAAACCCACAAAATTGTTCCTCTAAGATGAATTGTTTCATTTTTATGATAATGGTGTTATTTTGAGCTGAATAGTAAAAATTGGCCATTTTGGATTTTTAACAGTTTTAAATTATTGCGGTATATTGGCCATAACATTATCTACAATGATCCAAATTGAAAAATTATTTCTTTTTCAGATTACAAACATCCAGGGCTTCATTTAATATATTTTTACCAAAATCTGAATCGGCCATATGGAAGCTCAAAAAAAGATCACAAGTTGGCTCAAGAAAACTGTTTTCAGTTCTGCCTAGTTTTGATGTTGGATCCATAACTCATCCCCTGTGGGGCCAAAGCTTGTGAAATTCGGTGGGTGGACGCGAAAGGAGTTTTGGAGCATCTTTTATGAAGGAAGCACCGAGTGAATTGGCCGTTTATGGGGCCATTAAAGCACCCTAATCCGGAGGAGTTCGTTTTGAAGAGTCTGACTGGACAGAATAAATTCTCATAGTAAAACGTCCATAACTCCCGGAATATATGTCCAAATCAGCTTCAATTTTGAGGGGACACGGAAAAGGGAATCATGAACAATATTCATGAAGGGCTCAACGCGTGAAGATGTCATTTAATGGGGCTACAACGCGTCGACATTCGGGGGAAGAATTCTGGCTATAAAAGGAGGAGAGCTCCACCCTCTCAAGGCATCCATCTCCACCCCATTCCTTCCGGGACACCAAGAAGAAGATCTTTTCGGTTTTATTTTTTATTTATTTTCTTTTTCATAGTTTTTTTAATGCCTTCTTATTCCCCATTCAACTCGATTACCCTTACCATGGTGGGGTAAACTTTTGGAGTGATTGGGGAAGGGTTGGTTTTCTACATTGTAATGCTTGAGTTCTTGGACGCAATTGAATAAATTTATTTCTTCTTCAAAGTTGTTTTCAATTTATTATAGAGGATTTTATTATCAAGTTCGATCATTCTTGAATATTAATTCCGTTATTTATTTTTGCCTTGGTAAAATAATCAATATCTCCCTCCACTAATTTCTGGTTTATATACGATGGAATAAACCAGGAATTAGTGGTGAAGTACTCGACGATCGTCAGTACTTTTAAAAGGTGTAGTGAATGTTCTTGATTGTTTGGGATAAACAAAACCCGATCGGGAATTGCCCATTTCAATTAAGGATATTCAATACAACTATTTTACACATGGAAGGAGAGTTGACCAAACCAAGATCTTGGTAAGGTTTTCTCTCACAATAATAATTTCACCAAGGAAGTGAGAGGAAACGATTGTGGAAACTCACTTTAATCAACTCAGATGAATAGGTTTGAATTAAATTGACCAAGGATATCATTATAATTAGGAAACCGACCCCGACCTAATCACCCTTTTAAATTTCATTGTTTTTCAATCATTTGAATTTCAAATTTCCGTTCACAACATTTTTACCCCCGTTTTAAAGTGACAACCCATTTTGTGTGCACTCCTCTTCGGGAGACATCCTAGGTCAACCACATTACTACATTTTAACTTAGGAAATAATTGTTTTGCCACACCCTACGACAGGCGTGCGTCAACCATACTGGTATAAATATGTGGGATGAATAGACCATGGATTCTTTAGATTTACTAGATGTATGTTTTAGTGGTATTTTATCTTGTCAATGAAAAAAATGTTTACAAATATAGATGTTCTATAATGGGGATATTCTATAATTTGAATACATATCCATTGTGATAGAATCAGCTCTCAGATCATGTAGATTCTTGGTGTCTGGTTCTTCAAGAATAGTGGAATCTGGTTGAGAAAGTCTTTAAAAATGATACATGGTGTACTTTTGTGGATGGTCCTTTAAAAAAAGTATTTTAGGATGAAAACTCTATTAAAAATTTCTTTGTAGGATCATAATGAATGTATTCAGATGAGATTTTTGTTTTTAAAAGAATGGTAGATCATGGGTTCAGAAGATCTAAAATGGTAATTCATCAGCATGATTCCAAATGAACCGAAGGACCATGTGGCAGAGAACCACGTGAGAACTATATAGAAAGGAAAAGTTGATGGAAAATGAGTCATTTTGACTTTTGTGTTACCATTATAATTTTATTCAACTGGTATATTTATGGTCTGGACCTTCAAAAACAATTCTTAAGTGGGGTATTGTTGGGTTTGGATAGAGAAATTATTTCTAGGTAAAGTGTTGGGACTTTTAGAAGTGAAATTACTGGATGATATATCGAAGAACCTAGATAGATATATTATATAATAATAATATATGGGATGAGGTCAATAGGGGAACCTTTAGCTGAAAAAGTCTAACATAAATGATAGTTCAAAGATTATTAGATGGGGTCCATGTCACACCTGAGTTTTTATTTTATTCTTTGATTTCAGTTTATTATTTTCTATTTTTTCCCTTTGGTTTCTCTTTTGAGTTTTTTTGGTTTTTGGTAGTTTTTGTTCTTATTCAAGGATTTTTTTAAAGGGTCTTGGAATAAAATGGAATGGTGGGGAGTTTTTGACACCCCTAGTGTCACTTATCAATGGGGTATGTGGTTGGATTGTTTATCCCCTTGAGTTAGATGAGTTTTAGGGTGAAAATGGTGATTATTGGAGACTTTTTATAGGTTTAAAGGTTAATTTGAATGGTAAGTTTAACCATGTAGCCTAATTTTGCATAGGTCATATGGAAAAGGTGCATAGTTAAACTAACCACGCATACTAAGTGTGAAACTAGTGCAACTCTTGGTAGTGAGGAATTTAAAATTTTGTGTATGTTCTTTCTAAGCATGCGAGCTTACCATGTGGGTGTCCAATGTGTTTATTAGAGGTCACACGATTGGTTCTTGGATTGGTATACCGTGCGGCCAAACTGTGCACAGTGACCAGGTCATTAAAATTGTGATTTTACTCTTCTACCAACTTTAGGATTGAACCCCAAATCACCATATTCTTCCCCCATTTTATTCGTACGAACGTAGGTGTCTCCTCCCTCCCCCATGCCTCCCACCTCCTACCATGGTGATTATAAGGTAATTTATTAATGTTTTGGGGATAAATATTCAAGGTAATATTCTTATTTCTTATTACTCTTCATTATTCTTCCTTTATTTGGTGGTTCCTTTTCTCCCTTTGTCTTTTAAGCCTAGGGTTCATGTTTCCCTCAGTTTAAATTAGGTTTTTTTGGTGTTTTTAGGATTCCTCTTGTATGTTATTGCTTATTTGGACCTTTTGAGTTTGTTACAAGAGGGAGTTGTTGAAGCTTTGTGAGTTTGAGGTAGGTTTCCCTTTGAACTTTCCCTATGAATTTAAGAAATGTTGGTTTATTAATTTTCACACCTTCCTTATATATTAATTAGTGATGTACGAATTTTATAATAATTTTTTAAGATAAATAAGGTGGTTTCATAATTGTTTTGAGGTATATGCTATTTATTTATTGAGTTATGGACACTAAGTGTTTAATAAATTTCCCGGTTGGCCTTCACAAATGTATTGTGGGTTTTAAATCATTTTTTCATTGTAAATGTATTTTTGGAGTCTAAAATGGTAGTTTTTATTTATCAAATGGATTTATAAATGGTTTTATACTTTAAAGTGGTGTGTGTTTGGTTCTTTGAAACTGGTTTGACAATGTGAAGGAAATGTGTTTGTTTCCTTTTGAAAATAAGTTATTTCTCGAAGGGTGTTTGAGCACCGTTTGGAACTTTTGTGAAATTGGTGGTCTTGAAAACTCTCCTAGGATAATTCTATTTCTTTGTTATATTGAATGTTGTGGGAGGTCAATTCTAAGAGACACTCATATGATTAAATGGTTGAAATGAAAGATATTGTCCCTTGGGGTGACTCGGTGGTAACTTGTTATGTGTGTTGTCTCTGTATGATGTATGTGCACATGATTGGCTACTTGTTTGGAATTTTTGGATCACCCGCAAATTATTCTTGACATAGGAACCTGATATATATAGTTTAGTTTGGTTAATTCCTTCTAAACTAGATTAGTATTTCAATTTTTCTAGGGGCCCTTAGCATGGACCTTTCTTTTATTTGGGATAGTTCTCCTCAGTCAGAGCAGGTAGGGTGAAATTGAGCATGTGGGAGACTTAATGTCATCGTGTGAGTCATTACTTTAGGATGAGTCAGATATTAGAATGTTCTAGATTATTCCACTAAGCTCCTATGATTTACCATGTTCTTAGACACTTATTTTCTTATGGTGGATGATTGAGATGATTTGTTGTTTGGTTACTCTTGTGTGTTATTTTTTCCTTAGGCCTTATTATGTGATCATTGTTATTGTTTCCTTGTGTAGTGTAATTATTTGTTAAAGGTGATGTTTTGGTATTCAAAGGCTTATGGAAAATTTTTTAGAAATTTTTTACACTTCCCTTATCCCCTTTTTAGTAAAAAAAACATCCTTCTTATCTAAAATACAAATACCTTATTTTTTGTAAAAGAACATAGATTTAAATGATAAAAGGGAAATGGACCGTTTTTAGGTAGAAATTTGTGGAAAACCTCATTTAGCATATTTTATTCGAAACCTGAAATTTATGATTCTTTTATTTCAAAGAAAATGAATTAGGAATAGATTTTTCAGGCACATTTTCATAGTATTAATACCCACACCTACAGTTCTTTCTTTTTTAGCTTATGATGCAGGTTTCATCTTGGTTTCGATCACCATGGTAGATAGTTTGGTTAAGAGAGAGACCCTTAGGGTCACACAGATATATAGAGGTTTCTAGGTTTAGTTTGGGGTTTGTTTTATAGTTTTTTATGTTTTTAGTTTATGTATATATTATGTTCAATTTTTAAATTTATATTTATTTATTTGGGATTCTCTGTTTATTTCCATTATTCAATTTATTTATACTAGGAGAAATCATTCCCTTGGATAGTCTGTTAATTCATCAACACTAGTTTCCATACTAAGAGGATTGGTAACACCACTTGGGCCTTGTCTCATGCCATCTTGGGTAACCAGTTCAGGGTGAACATGAGTTGGTTCATGAAAAAATAGTATCAAAGGAGGTTAGGTTCTTTAGAGGACATAAATTTCGGAGTTCCCTTTGTTCTTTGAGATGTCATTTTAGATGGAGTAAGACTTTCATAACCTGGGGTGTAAGTATAAGGTAGTATCGGGACAACACATTATTTACCAAATCATGGGTTTCCATGGGAATTTGGGTTACATTTGATTTATTTGGTTCTTGTGGTTTGTTTGGTGTTTGGGAAACAAAAAGGGAGTTGGAAAAAATGTATCAGTGCACTTGAAGGTCCTAGAAATCCATGTAGAGATGGGGACATGGTCATAGAATACTCTCTATGATGGTGGTGTGATTGGCATATGGCTAACAACCATATGACCAATTCACCCATCAACAATAATTTCCTCTTGAGATCTACTTTTAGTCTTCTTGAATTTTTAGTGTTGTGTTTAAAACCCTTATTTTGGAATTGTGAAAATTTAGATTTTAAGTGGTAACATTCCGACTACTAGAATATGGAAACTGAATTTTCAGATTGATTGAAAAAATTATTTTATAAATATTCTTTAAATAAGAAGAAATTTTTTATGAAATGGATTTTTAATAAAATGAATCTTCATGAAACGATATTTTTTAAGAAAGTAAATATGTTTTGAAATTGGATGAATTGGGTTTTGGATTGGATTTATGAGACCTTTATTTAAAAAAATGGAACAAAATGGAATTATGTATAGAGTTTGAAAATGTTTTTTGATTTTGAGGTTAGTGATGATTTGAATTTTTTTTTTGAAATATGAAGTGGGAAGTAAATTGATAAAGTAAGAACATGGGTTGAATGTTTCATTTAGAAAGTGGAAAAGAAGTTGTTATTGACATTTTTTATTATTATTACCACTAAAATTAAAGGGTGTGGGGGGTTAATGGTACGAGTGGATGGGTTCCCGCACTAGCATAAGAATATATCTGTGCAAGGCTCCATGGAATACCATATGTTAGAGTTCAAATTCCAAAAAAAAAATTCTTTTCAAAAGTGTTCTTTAGAAGAGAAGTTATTATGTTTTAAAACTATTGATTGTTTGATGCATTTTCTTTTGATTTGGGAATACTGTTTATATTGTGTTTTGATTTTGATAAATTGTTATTGATGAATTGGTTTCGATTGAGTTCTTGGTTTTCTTGATGCTTAGTGCACGCCCCTACCAAATATTCTATAGATATATAAATTGAAACTGTGGTTGAATCTTCATTAGCAGACCCACTAGTTGATCAACACATATACTTAATTCTTGAATTTTGGAAGTTTAATCCCCCTCTCATTTATGGTCAAGAGGATTTTATCAAAGTGAAAGAGTGGATGTGGAAAATTGAGAGAAACTTTAGTTTACTTGAGTTTTAGGAGTTGTTAAATGTTATTTTTTCTACCTTCATGGTTGAAAGTCCTACCTAGAAGTGGTGGAAGTTGATCTCTTAAAAAATCCTTTAGAAGATCTTGCAAAAGATTTTTTTATGGCCTCATTCATCCAACAATATTTCTCTGAGTTAGTGAGGATGAGGGAGGGAATAGAGATGTGTTATCTTCAACTAGGAGATGGATCAGTGTTAGAGTTATTTTTTCATTTTGTAGATATAGTTCTTTACCTTCTAGAGTGATATGCTAACAATTTCTTTATGGATCGATATTTTGAGAATGAGATTAATCTTTATCTGTAGTTGAAGGTGTCATATATAGGTATAACATCCTTTGACTACTTGGTGAGGTAAGTTGTACTAGTTCAAGATACGTTAGCAGGATTGATTGAGGTAGTCTACCTTACTCTAGTCTCTGGAAGCAAAGAATGGAATTCAAATAAGAATATAGGTAAACAACCTGAATCTATTGGTTCTAGTTTCATAATTGAAAGGACTATATATATTTCATCTTCTTCTTCTAATCATAGGATCATGGTGTGTCATCAGTGAAGAATGTTAGATCATAATGACCCTTCATGTATGAGTGCTCTGAAGACCTGCCATACCTATGTACACCTAAGTCACCTTTTTTTGTTAGAGTGTTTTCAGGAAGCAATGTGGAGATAGATCCACCCCTCTATAGGACACCCAAACAAATTTCAGTAGTTTGGTTCTATTTTGGGATCAATTTAAAGTCCCTTTCAATGTAATGATTCTTTTTAATAATGGGAATTTATGATGCTATTTTGTGGCATTTTATTTTCTTTTAATTTTAAAAGTGGATGTTTTTGAACTCTTGATTACTTATTATTTTATGGTAACATGTTTTTTATTTTTGAAATTATAAACATTACCATCTTGAGTGGAGGTGTGTCCTGTTGTGTGTCTTGTTTCTATTTCCTCTCATTTAGGGTGAAAGAGGATGATGTGAATCTATCTACCGATTTGGTGGAAATGTATTGCTCGAGTGAAGTGAGTACCCAAGAATTTTTTGTTATTTTAGTTATACATGGGGTGATGTGTGGCCACTCATGAAACAAAAAAAATGAGTTTTGATAGGGGATTATTAACTCCTAACTGCGGGGCACCAAATGCTTCAAGACTTTAGGCCTATAGAAATAGATCCCAGAGTGAATCTCTTCACACAGCCAAGAATATATAGGGGTGTGGGGAAACATAACTTTGATCTTGCCTCCACCTTTGGGGTGTATTCAGTTTAAATGTTCTTTTTTTAGTTTTACCTATCATTGTAAGTCTCTCTTTATTATAAAAATATTTATGGTTGTATCCTCATGAAATTATAGTGTTTGTTCATTTTAAGATGTAAATCTAAGATTGGTTGTCCTTGTGTGGTTAGCCCTTGTGATTCATTTCTGGTTTTGGTTTGTGCTCATCTGGAGATGGTTGTGTCCTGTAGAGATGATGAATTGTGGATTGGTTTTCTACTTGTTTTGGATTTTCTTTCATTGGGCCCCCCTTGTGTTGGGGGGGTGGTCTGTGTGGGGTGTTTTTGGGTTGGTCCATGTTGGGTTTCCTATGTTGGTCTATGCTAGTTGATTTCTAATGGTGGGGAGTATATTCCAGATTTTCATGTTCGTATCCAGTTTAGTATCTAGTGTAGCATGAAAATGGGTAGTTTAATTTGGTTTTTTTTTCTGAGTCTTTACTTTCGAGTGATCATTTGGATTTTGGAGTATGACCAATGGTCTTGTTTGAAGAAAGGTTTTAGAAGTTTCATCTTGATTTTTCCATTTTTTTTAGAGAATTGGTTTTGGTTTTTTGATTTGTTTGAGGTAGAAGTAAATGTTTTATGTTAGTGTTAGTCAAGGTGATTTTCAGTTTGGGAAATTGGATCGTGCGAGTGTGTGAACCTTTGTGTTTGATCGATCAACTTGAGATATTGTGTATTTCTGGGGGAAAAGTGTAATGGTGGGGAGAATTTTCACACAGGAATTTTTATTTTCTTCTTTTAGTTATTTTGTTTTATTTCTTCCCTTTGGTTTCCCTTTGGAATTTTGGAGGTTTTTTGTGGTTTCTGGTTTTATTCAAGTATGGTGTGGAAAGGTATGGGGAGGAAATGAAATGCTAGGGATTTTGTGACACCCCTTGTGTTACTTCTCAGTGGGTTATATTGATGGATGGTTTAACCCCTTGAGTTATATGAGTTTAGGGTTGAAAATGGTAATGTATGGTGACTTTTTCTAGTTCGTACAGTTAATGTGCATGTTTAGTTTAACAATGAAGTCGATATGTGCACATTCCACATGGTTAAAATAAACGGTTAAACTTACCATGAATCCTATGTGTGAAGTCCATGAAAATATTGATAGGGGAATTTCATGGTTTGCACTTGGTTTTTTTAACTATGTGATCTAATTTTTTGGTTGTCTAGTTTTTCCAGTAGGGGGCACATAGTTAGCGCATTGTTTGTGAAACAGTGCAGAGAAACCTTGTGTAGTTACCAGATCATTAAAATGCAATTTTACTCTTCTAACTACTTTGGTATTTTACCCTAAGTCTCAATATTATTCCCCCATTTGTTTCATATAGACCTAAAGGATCCCCCCTCCATCCTCAAACCTCCCACCTCCTTCCATGGTAATTCTAAGGACATTTCTTCATGTTTTGGGGAAAAATATTCAAGGTAATATTGTCATTTCTTCTTCCATTTCATTCTTCTTCATTTTTATGGTGGATCCTCTTCTCCCTCAATCTTGTGAGTCTAGGTTTCGTGTTTCAATTAGTTTAAATTTGGGTTTTTGTTGTTAGGGGTTTTCTTCTATGTTCTTGATTATTCGGACCTTTGCGAGGTTGTTTTGGATGGGTGTTGTTGAAGCGCCTTGAGTTTGAGGTACGTTGCCCTTTTCACTTACCCTTTGAATTTAAGAATGATTATTTTATTTCTTTTCACATATTTCTTATATGTTAATTATTGATGCATGTTTTTTAGACTAATTGTTTTTTGATAAATGAAATGGTTTTCATAATTGTTTGGAATTATATACTATTGTTTTGTTGATCTATGCACACCAAGTATTTGATAAACTACTTAGTGGTCCATTGCAAATAGATTGTGGTTTATAAAGAAAATTTTGAAATTTTAAATATATTTTTGGCATATAAAATGGTGGTTTGGATTTCTCAAATGGGATTATAAATGGTGTTGGACTTGAAAGTGGTTTGTGTTTGGAGCGTGAAGGAAATTATTTTATTTCCATTTGGAAACAGGTGATTTCTCAAAGGGTGTTTGAGGCCTGTTTGGAAATTTTGTGAAATTGGTGGTATTGAAAACTCTCCTTGGATAATTATCTTACCTTGGTAATGTTTAATGTTGTGGGAGGTCCATGTGGAGAGAATCAAATGGGATTAAATGGTTGAAAGGTAAGATATTGTTCCTTGGGGTGACTCGGGGGTGACTTGTTATGTGTGTTTCTTATATATCATGTATGTGCATGTGATTTTATGGTTTTTTTCCATTGTTTGATCACCCAAAGTTTAGTCTTGACATGGTAAACTAGTGTAGCTAGTGGATTTTTAATTAACGATTGCTACACTAGATTAGGATTTCACTCTGGCTAGTGAGCCTTAGCATGGACCTTTCTTCACTTGAAGATAGTGCCCCTCGGTCAGACCAGTTAGGATGTGATCGAGCGTGTGAGTGAGTTGATGTCATCGGGTGAGGCGTGCCTTTATGATGATTCTGATGTAAGTATATTCTAGACCATTTCACTAATCTTTTAGGTTCTCCCATGTTCTCCGCACTTATTTGTCTATGAAGGATGATTGAGATGCTTTATTGGTTGGTTACCCTTGCCTGCTATTTTTCCATTGCCCTAGTTATTTGATCATTGTTTTTTTCTTGTATGGTGTACTTATTTTTAAGAGGTGATGTGTTGGTTTTGAAAGGTTGATTGAAAAATTTTTGGAAATTTTTTACACTTCCCGTCTCCCCTTTTAGTAAAAACATCATCCTTATCCTCTAAAATGAGAATGTCTTACTCTTATAAAAGAACCTAAATTTAAATGAGAAATGGGCAATAAACCATGTTTTGTTTTAAAGTTCAAATGTCTGGAAAACCTAGTTTGTATATTTTATTCCAAACCTGAAATTGATATTTATTTTATTTCAAAGGAAATGGATTGGGAATAAATTTTTTCGGGCACGCCTACTCAAAAAAAAACCCTGATTAGCAATGTTTAAAAACATCACAAATTCATTTCCTAATATTTCTAAAAATCATCGTTAAATGAGGTGTTGATAATTTAGAGATGTTTATAAACATTTCTATTTAGTGACACCACATTTTCTGAAATTTCTAAAAAAAATTAGTAAATAAACATCTCTAATTTAGTAATTTTTATAAATTTAACTAAATTAGAGACACCATATTTAATGATGTTTTCTTTGGATTTTACAAAAAAATTAAATTTGTCATATATTTTTACACTAGTAAAAATATAAAAATCCATTATAAACCTATCTACTCCACACCCCTCCTATTTCCTCTCATAGCCGCCCTCAACCCCTATTCCCTTCCATATCTCACTCTCCATTCTCTCTTCTAGCACAACCCATGCCCCCATTACCATCACGTATTTTTCCCTCCTACAGCTCGACCCTCCCCCATAGCTTGCCCTCTATTCAATCCTATTGCTTGACCCCCACCCTCCATGTACCCTCTTGTATATTGCAAAATTTTTACAATGTAACCTCCCCTAAGACTTGAATCAAAAACCTGAAGCATAAGAACAATGAAGAGAACCAAACAAGCTAATTACAATTTTGTTAAATAATTGTATTATCTTGTATTTATATATAGAGAGAGATTTAAATATTTAATAAATTAATATTATATATATATGTTTATATGTTTAAATTTTATTTCAATATTTTATATTTTTTGTTTATATATACATATACACACATATATATATGATTATATTTTACATATATGTTTATATTTTATATTATATATATATGTATATATATTTATCTATGTGTGTGTGTGTAAATATATATATATATATACACATATATATAATTATAATTATATATATATATATATAATTAGCGATATTTTAAAACATTGGTAAAAATATCTCTAAAATAGTCATGTTTTCTTAAAAACACGACTAAATTTAAAATATTTAATTTTATTATGTTGTATTTATATATATATATATACATATCAGTATTTAGGAATTAATATTATATATATATATATCAATATACATATATTAATATATATGTTTATATTATATATATATATATTTATGTTTATATATTATGTTATATATATATATATTATGCTTATATTATATATATATATATGTTTATATTTTATATGTTTTATATGTTTATATTTTGTATTTGTGTGTGTGTTTATATTAATATATATATATATATATATATATATATATATGTTTATATATATAAGTTTATATATATGTGTGTGTGTGTGTGTGTTTGTGTGTGTATAAATATATATATATGTATGTATATATAATTATAATTATATATATATATATATGTATTTCCAAGTTTTAAAACATTATTAAAAATGCTACTAAAATAGACATGTTTTCTTAAAAACATGACTAATTTAAAATATATGTGTTTATATATATATATATATATAAGTAGATATATATGTGTATATATATTTATATGTGTGTGTGTGTGTTTATATATATGTGTTTGTGTTTATATATATAAATATATATTTATATATATCTAAATATATATTTACAACGATGCAGGGAAATGAGCTATATAAATATATGTTTTTAGCTATGTTTCTTGAAATCATCACTAAATTAGCAATGTTTTTGGGGGAAATGTCATTAATTTAGCGATTATTTAGGAAACGTCACTAACTTAATGACGTTTTGGGTGAAACGTCACTGATTTAGTGACATTGTTGGGAAACATCACTAATTTAGCGATGTTTGGGCTGAAATGTTGCTAAATTGGTGACATTTTGGGTGAAACATCAGTAATTTAGCAATTTTTTTGAAGAAACGTCACTAATTTAGCAACATTTTTGGTGAAATCCAACTACTTTGGAAACATGTTTTGGGGAACGTCCAAAATTTATTAACTTTTTAGGGAAACTTCACTGATTTAGCGACGTTTGAAAGAAACTCCACTAAATTAGCACCATTTTTTTGGAAACATCGCTACATTAGCGACCTTTTAAGGGAAACTTCACTATTTTAGCAATGTTTGCAGAAAACATCGCTAAATTACAGTTTTTTTTGTAGTGACTATGTTTTAATTCTCATGCCTATAGTTTTTTCTTGTTTTTAGCTTCTAGTGTAGATTTCAGCTTAGTTTTGATCACCATGGGTGATGGTTGGTTTTAGGATAAGAGAGTGAACCTCGGAAATACATGGATACTTAGAGGTCACTATGTTCATTTTGGGTTTTTTATAGTTTTTTTTGTGTTTTCAATTTATGTATAAATTATGTTCAATTTGGAAATTTGTATTTATTTATTTTGGTTGATTTGATTATCTCCATTGTTTAGTTAATTTATATTGGGTGAAATTATTCCCTTAGTTACTCCGTTGATTCCCTAACACTGGTTTCCAAACCACGAGGATTGGGAATTCCTCTCGAGCCTTGTCTCAGGTTGACTTGGGTGACTGGTTCAGGGTCGACCCAGGTTGGTTCATGATAATCCAATAAAGGTAATCATACATAAATAATTGGAAAGATTATTGTATATGGAGTTCTATTAATATGATAATACAGATATCAGCATATTGAGTCTAGAAAGGATGGTCACATATATTCTACCAAACATAGTCAATAGGATGGGGTCTAGAAAACAAAGGTTCATGGATATATTTGAAGGGACAACAATCGATTAAGCTTAGAGGTATCAATAATTCTATAGAGAAACACATTGAGGCTGAAGAATGGAGATGTTTCCAATATTTGAATAGAGTTAAATATGTAAGTGATTTTTTGGTATGAAATTCACTCTAAATATAAATCATTGAGGTTGGAATAATGAATAAATTTCCATGTTTTCTTTGAAAAAAATGTTTTTAAGGGTTATTGTGAATCAGAAGGTGATGTGAATTGTTCATAGAGAGCTTGTAGTTAATGAATTAGAATCCACTAATGATTGCCCATGGATATCATTAATGGATGGATGGTTGAAAATTTAAAAAGGTGATTATTACTAGATGACTTCATGGTCCTTCTATAAAATGGCCATTGGTCCACCTGTGCATGTACCATGTGAATTTAATGAACTGATTAGTACATAGGAGATCTGGCCAAGGTAGAGTTATCCCTCCTAGAATGGGGATATATGGGAACACTTTGGTATATTTATAGATATAAAATAACCATATAAACCATGATTGGATGGACAATGATTGTGTGGAATAACCAACTGGTACAGTCTTTGGTGGGTCTTATTTAGGTAAACTTTGTAGGGTATGTATGTTTATCTATGATACCATATGGTTTATTTGATAGAATGGGTAAAGTGATGTCATTATCCTATGTATATAGGACATAAGTTCAATCCATGATAGGTATGGTTTTTCTTTTTGTGGGTGTGTTCATTCATCATGCATAGATTCATGGATTTTTTGTTCATCTGACAAAAGAGAACCAAAGGAGAACCAGAATGGTGTTCTATGTCAAATCAGTGTGGTGGTTATGGTGATTTTTTAACTAATTACTAAATAAAATTTCAAAGGGTATCTTCTAATCAATTGTTCTCTTAAATAATTTTCCAAATTAGTTCTTCTGGTGGATTTATTCCATTGGTCATTAGGGAGGGCATGCATCTGATGGTTCTCTTCAAAAGAGGCTTGTTCAACGTTCTTATTGGATGGAGGTCAGTCTAATGGTTTTCGATGGAAGATTACCCAAAACCAAAAATTATACTCAAATTGGATCTAGAACAACCATTCCCCTTATTTTTGAAACCACTAGTCTCATAATGGTTCCCTATTCATTATACTCATGTTCCAAATACAACAGGATAAGCCTTCATCATCCAAGAACCACTTCATTGAGCTTTCCTCTTTCCTCAAAAGTCCCTAAGTCAATTAAAAAAACTTATAACAATGAACCTATTGAGTTTTCTGACCCACCAATCCAACTAAATACAATAATAGTAGTCAAACAACCTCCATCCAACGTTTATAAGAAATTATTGTCTGTATTTACCAACATGTCACTATCCTTTTCAATAAAAATTCCATAAACCCCAAGGGAATCAAGTAGTTATCTTAAATCTCCCATTGAATAATACATATAACATCTAGTGGAATTAAATGGTCGAAAATTTAATTATCCATTTATTCCCTAATCATACATGGATCGTAAAGAATCCACCAAATTAACTTTCTCTTAGATCACCCAAGACTAGCTTGGTCTTGAGACTGAAGCTCAGACCCAATTGAATACCCTATATGAGTCCATTACTTGAATTCCCTGAGGAATCAAAATGTATTTGGATCCACCTATTCTTAGGCATTCAAATTGTACAAATATCATTCAATGAATAATCTGGCGTGCTCTAGACCCCACACAAATGAGGGTCACATCACTAAGATCAATATACAACTCCCAATATTAAGTGGGTCTATACTATTAAATCAACAGACCATTCATGACACCTAAATACCCTATTCCATCCCTCATATAGCATGATGTATAAATGGGACTAAGACCAATCAACCCTAAGAATCTATCCAAAAGGAAGGAATATTCCAACCAGGTCCCATAGAATAATCACCATGTCCTTCAATGAGAAACTTGTAGACAACGAGAGTCGCACTATGAAATGAATGATGGTTTATCTGATACCATATATCTCATCCATTATAGTTTCCCAAAACACTAACCCAGACTAGTCCCACTAAAACCACATATGTGTCACACCTCCTTAGCCATGATTCCTCATTAGACATGTTAACCACTGATGCGTCATTTTAAGTTCCACCATGATCGTCCATGCATTAGAACCCAATCCGTCCTTGTTATCATTCCCAAGCTTGGAACATCATGATTATCAATAGATATCCTTTGGTCACCAAAACTACAATTATCTCATTATACCCAAAATGATTTTCTAACCATAATTATGGTTTATTATACATAATGAATCACAGGAATATGCTCCCTTACTTCCTAACCATTTTTTAAATGAAACTACATGTATCTGAAAATCTAATTCCTCTTAGTTTCCATTCAAACTTAAAAATTACTCAATCCTATGTAAATAAAACATAAAGGAATATCTAAATCCCTAGTGAGTTTTTATTCACTCAAACTAGACACACCAATACATGAATTTTTCCATTGGGTATGCCTTTCCCCATGCCAATTTTACCAATCCTAGATAACCCTTGATTATTTTCCAAAATAAGAGAATTTCTCTGAGAGAAACCACTCACACGACCACCCAAAACTGATCTTTGTTATAGGATTCCATTGAGAATAATTTATACTATAAACTCATTAATAAATGTGTACTCTAAGATGACAAGTCTAGGAACCTTAATCAGTCTCTCCCTCTTACACCGCACACACTAGATCATTAAAACTTATTTCAACCAGAATTGAATATTGTAACACAGACTACAATGATCTTAATTAATCATAATAGATGTACCCATTTTTTATGGTTTATAAGACCAATAGAATACCAAATTATTAGTATTCACTAAACTAATCAATATTATCTATCCCATGGGCTGTGTTTTCTCACATGACCATTTATAACATGATTTTATACTCCTTGAGTAGTATATCACTAAATTTTATCTCTGAAAACTGAAGAAATGGATGGAAATTTCATGGGAATATTAATCCTATTAAATTCATGGATTAACATTTCTAACATCACTCACAAGGATCAACTTACAGAATGACCACTCACCTACCTGTGGTACCATTTATTATTTAAAGAGCCCTACTCAAGACTAAGTGTTATACAAATAGAACTATTCAGGCCCAAACACTCGAAAAAATCATCCATAGATACTACTTATATCTGAGGATTCTACAATTTCTAGATAAACCCTCAATAATCATGAGAAATTGAACTTAAATATAGAACAATTACTATATAGTATTTGGGATCTCTCATCTAACCTATAAATACAGCAAAACAAAATGTGCCGATTGAGACTCACATTCATTTTCCATGATTCCATATAAGGCATCTCCTAATGAATCTCATTAACTAACACTGGCTACCAGATTCCTAATAAACATATTTATAAGGTATTATTTAATTTATTTCATTAGTTAACATTGTTATAATAATTATAGATTTCCCTTAATCCATAATTCCAATCAAAAATTTTTATACATGAAATTTTATACTAAGCTAGTTATTTATTTATCACATGTCTATTTGTATGTATAGAGATATGTAAATATAGACAATATTTCTCAATTAATTGATGTTTATTGACCCAAATATGTATTTTTCTACCAGAAATATATATTGGAAAAACCATTTACATTGTTGTTAACACATTAAACAACAAAATCCATTTAATATATATATTTATATAAACCAAAGGGGTTAATTACAAAGGCATGTAAAGATGATGTGAACCTATAAGGGTCAATCCATTCCATCATGGGTTCATTTATGTTGTTCACCATTCGCAAGTTATAGAGTCAATCACTTAATAAGTTGTAATTGGAATACCATTTAAGTGTATCCCATTAGTAGTTAGTGTATTGATGATTTAATGCACACAATAAAGTGGTTTGTTATATAGAATTATAATGCTAAGGTCAAACTAAATAGATCTGATCAATCATTTATAGATTTAGTTATATAATTTTATATTCCCAAGTTATAGAAAACCTCCAAAAATATTTAATTTTCTACACCATTTACCCGACATCCATCATTAATCACTTGCATTTTTTAAAAATAGAACCCAATAACATTACCAATTTAACGATCTTATTTATAGTAAATTAAAAGAAATTTAAGACCATTTTATTTAATTAATTAGGTTTAGACTGGTGTTATAAAATTCTACCATCAAGATATGCAAGAAAATTTCAGTTAGGAGGATTCATACACTTTATTTAACCAACCATACACCATATCTATAAAATATTATAGAAAAATCCAAGATAGGATTATAAGAAAACAATGCAATAAGGATAATGGAATGTGTATCCTATGTGGCTGAAATGATGCATGAACACTCCCCATCATATGGAACCTAAAAATGAGTAGAAATTACATAAATTTGTAAACCCACAATTTAGTTCATAACTCAAGGTGAAATGAAAACAAATATATTAATGGAATTCATGAATAGAAAATACCATCCTTAGAATCATGGTATTTCCCCTATGGATGAGATGAAAATTTAGAGACATGGTCAATTTACCACGTTTCGATCCATTCCTAGTCTCATATATACCGGGAAAAATATTTGGAAAAAGAAAAAAACCTGCTCCAATACACATTGTGTTGTCCCCAACCCAACTCACTCATATGTAACATGATAGGAGGGAAATATTTCCTCAAGAGTGCCTCCATTTATTCTAGAGGCTATATACTAGTAGCGAGGGTCTAATGGATTTATAGTGGTGAGAATACACCCTCAAGATTTGTACTAATATAGTGTAAAAATTAATTAAGTTAGCAATATAAAGAGAATAATAAATTGGAAATTCCTCAAGTTACATTAAAACCAACTATTAAAGAAAGTGTGGAACTTAATTTACATGTTAGTATATACATAAATCATGTGATACATACCTTTCGGGTCTTGGTAAAAATAACTAAATAATTATTTCAACCCAAATCCAATTGGAATTTTGAGCATATTCCCTGTTATAATTTTTAATGTCATGTCTGATCCTAAGACATGTAATAATAAAGAAGCACCAGAGTATTCCTATATTGAAACCAATAGATATTTTTAGATTGAAATTGGTATCCCAAATATTGTGTGAGTAAAACATAGTAGGCCACCACCAATGATGTCAAATTCATTTATAGAGTTTTTATTATAACACATATGGTGTGAGGAATATATATTTAAAGAATGATGTTATATCAGTGATGTGGTGTCATGCACATTCCCACAGGTGGTCCCTAACTAACCATACTATCATCATCCTAATTGATCTATCTTTGAACAAGGGACCCAAGTGGTAATCATAGGACTAATGGAAAAAATCCTAGGAGTCCATGAATAAGAAACAAAGGCGATTCCATTGCGTGAGTCGATTAATTCCCAAAAAACAAAACCATGCAAATTAAATGTAATATATAATACATCCTATATCAATACCAATAGATCCAGGTGGTGGTAATCATTATAAAGTTCATATATCTAAATTGGAATCTGAGGGAGGAATGCTTATCACTCCACTTTCTAACTGGGCTCTAACAAAATATGTGGAGAAAGTCCTTTTTTATTTTAGGAAGGGGAATGATTAGTATACAAGGTGGTATTCCAAGGAATTCCATGTTATAAGAAATAATAAATTTTCTAAGAACTCACCCCGAGAATTATAATGTTCTAAATATTCCACGTGAATCAATGACAACTAGCCATGCAATTCACAAAAATAATACATTGACTAGATCCAAGGTAGGATTACACCTGACATCTACGTCAATGAATCATTTGGAATACATTGAGTTCATAAATGTAACTAAATCTATAATCCATGTTTTACTCATGGATTTTATAAATTTTAATAAAAAAAACAAGCTTTTTAATACTTTAAAATAATACAAGGAATAAATTACTTTTGGAGGGAAAAGTTATTTAATTAATGAAAACATGCATCATATCTTAATTCTATTTATTTTTTTACACCCAATGACACCCATTTGTCATTAAAACATTAAGTTCCATGTTCTCTATTTATGGATTATATTATTTAATTAATTAGTAACATAAAAAATTCAAATTACATTAATTTTTTTAACATCAATGAATCCCAACGAATCAACAACCATTTGGTAGTTTTATTTATCAAAGGTGGATTTATGATGATATCATTTTATTATCTAGAATCGATTCACACAATTGTAACAAAACTATGTAAGGTTACCAGGTCAATCTTAAATGTTAAGATTTCCTAATTCAAGATAGGTTCAAAATAGTATATCATGTACCTTATTTTTGTCACATTTCATTCATTATATTCATATACTAGGTTCATCTTATTAAATTGTGAGTTTATTTACCAAGTAGATATCATTATATAAGAGAATAAACATAATTCCTATAAGGTTTACTTGAGTAGTTCCCTAGTACAAGGCTCTCATAGAGACACTACTTGTACATGATTAATTTATGAAATTTAGGTCCACCATGATAGACCTTCATTTAATAGGTAAAGAATCGGCGATAGACCTTACTTAGTCCTTGAAACGAGTTGGATTAATTAATTAACCACACCTATCATGTAAATATTATTGAGTTTCTACACTTATATAAATTTATTTTAAGAATATAGGTAATGAAACGTTTATCCCATTAACAATTCTAGGTCTATTGTAGGTTTCTAAACTATATGAGCGATTCTGGGGTGTAAAATTAAACTAGGTCCATGAATAAAGGCATTATAATAATAGAATTTAAATGTACTAATGATTTTGGAAAATGACATGATCCATTGAATTTATGTGTAATAAAACTATATTACTTTTAGTGAAAGAACAGAGAAAAAATACCCTAATTCTAAAGGATTCCATTTTCCTCTATCCTGATAACCTCTAACTTCATCTCATTCAAGATAGATAACCAACTCCCAAACCACTCTTGGACTTATTTAATATCCATGAAAACAAAACCTAATATATTATAATAAAATTATAATTAATTTTATAATCGAAATTAAATTACTAAATCAAGATACTTAGCTATATATGAAAAAATACTCATTGGGTTCCTTCAGTGAACATAAACACAAACCAAGTGTCCTCTGGAGGCCCATGTTAACTCTTATGTACTCTCCTGGGCCAAAGACCAACTAACTAATCATGAAACCACAGATATTTTTTTTAAATAGTCTAAAAAATTTAAAAAACACTTTACTATATACCTCTAATAAAATAACTTACAACAACATACAAATGTAAATCTCGGGACACAATCTCACTAAGCCTCAAGGATGGTCCATAATCTATGGAAAATTACAATATTCTATGGTGGAATCATTAAACAACAACATAATTAGATAAACTAATAAATTAGGGGAAAATATAGGTGGAAAGAAATTGAGATATAACATTACTATAAGATTTTGAAATCAGGGAATGGAATATCCTATGACCATGAACCAAGAGCGACATCCCAAAGAGATTATAGGGGCGGTGAGATACATTAGAGAAACTCCTAGGAGAAATGAAACCAAAAAACCCTAATTGGAGTTAATAAATGTTTCCCCTATGAAATTATGGGGTTACACCTCACATAAAAAATAGCATTTAGGCTATTGGGTAGCCACTCCCAGACCACAAACTATCCAGTGAACCTAAGTAGTAAGAAGGGCTTATAATGTTTCCACCAGCTCATTGATGTCTCTATACTATCTATCCAATGGTTTTATAGACACATTTTGTTACCCCAAATCCACTCATGTATCTTCCTTATCCTTCCTAGATTCTAACTGAACCTTTCTTTATGTCCAAAAAAATCCTTTAGATGAGTCCAAACATCCATTTTCTAAAAATTAATGTCAATTCCTTAAACAAAATGGCCACTAGTTCGAGAAAATTGGCATATAATAAATAGTAAAACATATCTATACACACATACAAACTTGTGGTATTACAGTCACTGTTGACATGGTTATCTATGATAACATAATTTTGAAACCCCCCCAATCTATTAGCTCTGATGTAACTATTATATTTGAAAAATAAATTATTAGAATTACTCAATGAGGGTTTCATCCACCAGGGAACATCACCTTTGAGTTATTTTTTAATTAAAATATTGATGGTTATATGAGTATTTTTATTGATTATAGTTCTATCAATAACATTAATTTCAAGAAAATATATTTTTTCCTTCATATATATGAATATTTTTTTCATACCAAGGGGATAAAATATTATTAAAATAATGAAATTAGATCTATGAATAATATTTTGAATGAAAATAAATTCAAAATTATGAGTTTGTGGTTATGCCCATTGGGTTGACTAACACACAAACTATATTTAAGAGCCATATGAAGAGTATTTTATACAAGTATTTGGATATGTTTATGGGTTTTGTTGATTATATTATGGTATATTCTAAATGTTATGACATTATTGAGAAAAATCTTTTTATTATTCTTAAATCCTTAAAATAATGAAATATGTATTGTATATTTAGTACATGTGAATTTTTTTTAGAATAGATTTCAATTATTGGTCATATTTTAACAAATTATTGTGTAACAGATGATCCTACAAGTCTAATGTAGTTGAATAATGTCCATGATATAGTAATTTCACTAACATTCATTTTTTTCATGGACTAGAGGGATATTTTTTATTGTTTATTGAAGAAATTTCTTATTCAGTTAACTCACTAACCACATTTACTCTAAAGGTAGATAAATTTAATTGAAAAAATGAGTGTGATTAATGGTTTTAAGAATTAAAAATAATTTTTCTTAATTATCCTATTATTTCAAACCATAATGAAATAGTGTTTTTATATATAGTTATTCTTCCTTAAAGGGACTTGGTTGTTTTTTGATGAAAGATTGCTGGGTAACTTCAGATACATCACAAAAATTTTAAAATCCATGAGATGAATTACCCAACACATGGAATTATGATTGTAGTGGTAGTTTATTCATTAAAATTTTTGTGAAATATTATATATGGGGAGAAATGGGATATATATATATTGTAAATTTATTAAATATTTATTCAATAAAATAGTCTTGAACAAGTGACAATAAATAAGGTTAGAAATAATAAAGTATTATTATTTTGTCACTAAATTTCATCCTCATTATTCTAATAACATAAAATATTCCCTGAGTAAATGTAAAATGTGTCACTAACCATGCTATAATTGGATCATGATCCGTTAGTTAATGATTAAATTAACCTAGGATAGTAAAAGTTTTATATGAAAACATTTACTCTTTTGGATAATTTATCATAATAGTAATCCTTGTTAAATATAAATCACAAGTCTTATAAAGAAGATCATTATTTTCCTTAAATGGTATAACTATCTAAGGAATTCATATTGACTATGTTTAATGTTTATAAGAAAATTTACATATGATTTGGAAAGAGACATTATGTGGATAGTTTTTTTTAAATGGAATTATTGAATGAATCTCATTAATCTCTATATTCCAGTTTTCTTGATAGAACCAAGATGTATAGATACCTTCAAGAATATTATAGGGGTTGGGAATGAAAAATGATATTTTTTATTTTATCATGAAATGTTTGACATGATAATTTTTAGTGCTTAATGAATACTACTGAAGGGGATAATATTATCATTTACAATATATGAATGGAAAATTTATAATATATCCATGGATTTCATTATTGGATTATGAAATAAATCTCGTAGTTATAATGTGGTATGGTTTTTTGTTGATTGTTAGACTAAATCTGCACAAATTATTCCTATTCAAGATACAATATATTTGGATTTGGTTTCTTGAATCTATAATAATGATATGGATAAGTTATGTAGAATTCCTATCTACAGTTATGATATATCAGACCTTTTTTACTCATATGTAACTGAACCTAGTTGGCCACATGGTCTTAAGTGCACCCCCCAATACACCAAAGGCTATGGAATAACAACAAGGGTTTTTTATGGTAAGGTTGGAAGAATATAGAGTCTTTATCAGACTAATGAAAAAAAATAGTTGTAATAAAAAACCAACAAAAACAATATAATGAACAGTGTAAAATCATATATAATGGATTTACAAACCCATATAAGAATATATATCAAAAAAAAAGAATTATCATATAAATAATGATTATGTTGTGATGCTATACAAAAGTGGGTAGTCAAGGAAATATAACAGCATATATAAACAATATACTCTATAAAAAAAATGAAACAAAATATCAAAGACTATTTAAAATATCATCATGAGAACTAGATTAGTCCTTTAAACATGAAATTCATCCTAGTATAGAAAATCATGTATCCATAGATGGATGTTTTCACTTATAAAAACCTACATACATGAAGTCTTTCTGGGCACCAATCGACAAAACGAATAGGGTCTGAGTTAAAAATAGTATTCCACCACCAATAGATTCAATAAATAATATATAATGTGAGTATATGTTGAATTAGTGTGAAGATAATAATAAAAAATTCAATAAATTATCTAAACCAAATCCAAGTCGGCTCAGGTTCTTCATAGGTCACTCGTCTAATACAAGATACTTTAGACTATTTTGGAAAATCTCTTATCATTTATTTTTTTATAAAAAATAAGGATCATAATGTATATTAAATCCAAAAATAGGATAGGTAACATCTTTTCCATTAGTTTAGAATAATCAGAATTGATTTTCATGTCCATTTATTCAACATTACAATAAGGAATGTCATGTCTATAAATTCTAATAAACAGTATGGAATGTCATGTCCATTCATTCAACATAAACTATAGGAGTGTTATACCTTTTAATTTATAATAAACACTAAGGGACATTATGGTTATAATTACAAATTATCAATAAGTAATTATAGCTCAAAACATTCCCAATAATCATTAATTAATGTCATGTCCATTACAGAATTTAAGAATAATGTAATCACATCCACATCAAATTAAATTCAAGGATAAGGAATGTCAACCTTTCCCTTACCGTTAAACTTTTATTTAATTAATTTCTATGCATTCTTGTGGTCTAATGTTATTCCAAACTACACCTCAATTCATCAATTTAATTTTAAACATCTCATGGTCCATAGTCCAGCCCACATACCTTAAATGTGTTTTTGTCCCAAGGTAAAAAATAAGTTAGTAATGAATTTAATTGAACCCTTGTAAGGGGATAGTTTAGTATTAGGTTATCAACCTCTAAATGGTTGTCTATGTTACATATAATGTCAATTGTCATTCTAAGTGATCAATTTATGATATTACATATTTTTGGAATAACACATGAGAATCTATGTGTGTGTAACAACATCAACATAACATAAACAACCAAAAATTTAGGGAAAAGGTATAGAACACCTAATATATATTGGTAGATGACTCCTAATCTGATATATACAATATATTTGTGATATAATGAGGTAATTAAAAGAAACTATAAAAAACCATGAGGGTAATGAATATGATCATTCATGGAGACAATGCCAAAGATGGAGAAAGAAAATAAGAAAAAAAGGGGAATTATAGAATTATCATTTTCTGTACAAAAAGATGAATCAAAGAAAATTTCAAGATCATATTATAGATATGGATCCAAGACTTAGTAGATGAGTTGAGATGTTCTTGTGGTAGAGATAATCTATTCGAATGAGGATATGTAAAGAGGGAGAAAGATTTATAGGAATGAGGGGTAAACATAATTTAGCACATTTTTAATGGGTGCATAGTTTGTCTTCATAGTTAGCTAAACTATATGCCAATAATGTGAAAATACTATATAAAGGCACACACAATTCACAATCTTAGGGGATGGTTAGACAAATCCTACATAACCCATGTGTGCTCACAATCTATAAAGACCACCCCCAAGAATAGTTGGGTGCAAAAATGTAAAAAACATGTTCCAATAGTGTGTTTCACCTATGTAATTTACTAATTTTTTTCATATTCATACAGACACCCTTGCATCGTTGAAAAAACCATGGACATCTTCTTTTTATCCACACTACTGAGACACATAGTTAGTACTAACTATATGAAACACACACATTTTCGTAAAACACTTTTAAGAGGCATAACGTGGTTTTACACATAAAATCCATTCAAAATCCCTTTTTAAACCCAAAGGAACACCAATAACCTACCAAATCATAATTTTCAGCCCAAACAACATTTAGTAAATGACTTGCATATGTTATAAAATACACCTGAATATTACCCCAAGAGTTACACATGAAAAACACCCAATTTAAAGCTGAAGTGAAACTATAAAATTAAAAGCTTAACCAAATCCATCAAAAATAGTTTTCGCACCACATAAAGCATATGAGGAACAATAAAATCAGTAAATTACCCAATATAACTCATCAATAATTTCTTAAACATGGAACCACCTACCATTTTGTGTCGAAATCCTCAAAACATGGTGTGAAACATCAACCACACCACTTTCGCACCACAAGGGGTGAAAACCAACCCTTAACCACAATATTTGTTAAAAAAGACAACAAATCAAACCCTAGGTTCAAACCCTAACTTTCGTAAATTTTAGAACTTCATGAAAGATGAAGGAAGCCCTAAAGAAAGTGGAAGAAACCAAGAGAGAATCACATCCCCTGAAAAATATTGATGAAATCACCCCAAATCCACCAAAGGTTTAATCTCCAAGAAAGGAAAACTGATGTCTAAGCTCAAATTCGGATTATTGTGTTATTTGGGGACTAAAATTGGGGGGAAAGAGTGAAAATTGAGAGGTTTATACAAGAATAAAATTACCTTCTCAAATCTGACGGATTTGAGAAACCCTGAGAAGTTTCTCCCAAATCCGCGATACAAATGAGCTCCAAATTGGTGAAATAGATAATGAGAGTGAGCCTCGGGAATTTGAATTTTGGTGGGAGTTGGATCACCTAAGAAATAAAAAAAATAATGAGATATTAAAAAATTAAAAAAAAATTAAATTAGGAAATGTGATTACAAACTATCCCAAAACCTTAATAAAAACTGAAATCCATCGTTATTATGGATTACTATTAAGTCCAAATTGATATGGTGGTTTTAATGTACCAGGGGATACCAATTGGGAATTGAAATGAGTGTAAAATGTCGAAAAATGATGGAGTTAAAAAAGAAACAAAAGGTATTTTTAATTCTATAAATGTGCTCATGGTTTGGCCCAAATTTTAAAAACCCACAATTTCCACCAAAATGAATGAAAAACCCAAAAAACAATGAAATAATGGAAATTAAATGAAAAAATACCATTAAAAGAAGTTATGGATGTGACAATATTTCTTATAAGTGAAATTAAATTTAGGTTATTTATAATTGGGATAAGGTATTTTTAAATATAGAAACTCATCATGTTAGAATTTTATGTACGATTCATATTATTTTTTAAGAATCATAGGATATATGATGTGAAATAAGAGAAAAATATCCTCACATGTTTACAAATGAATAAAATTATGAGAAAACAATTTATTTGTGGTGGAAAATGTGAAATTTTATTTAATGTTAATTATAAATCAATTTCCTTTCTTATTAAATTTCAAATTTAGATTTTATGTATTCACATTCAATATAAGTATTTTTTAGTTAGAAAATAAGTAGTTTATTAAAACTGAGTTTTTTCAATGAATTTCATGGCTTTATTATTAATTTTAATTTCAATATTCAATAATTCTAATTTTATTAAATATAATTCTATTTTGAAAAAATAATTTCAAAATTAGAGTAAGGTGAAATTTTAATATCTTTATGAAAGGGTTGATTTTAGAGTGAATATTGGAAAATACAGAGTTATAAAATACCATAACTTTTAGTTTGATTAATTATTCACATGGTCTAAAAACCCATATCTTTAATACACTATATTTAATGTTTTATAACATCAATGTACACATAATACAACCCTATAAGATCATGGGAACTACTATAATTCATAGATTAGGAACATGGCATAATAATTTAAAACATCTATACAACATCATTATTTAAAAACTCTAAAACATGCCCTTATATTCCATGGATCATCTAAACTACATGGGATATACTAGGGAAATACATAAGAAATGGGTGATCTAAAATTATAGGTAAGGTAAGAGTCAAATAAAAACATTATGAATGTAATAAAATTGATTCAATAGCTATATAAACAAGAAAAAGGATTGAGAATAATAAACATCAAAATTAAAGCATGATATTTAATGATATCATGAAGGAAATATATGAAATTTGAAAAAATATAAAACATGAATTAATAAGTGTAATTATTGGATAACATAATTTCCTTATGAAAACCTCCCATTCACCATACATGGAATTTAATGAGATTAAAAATTACCCAATGCATTGGAGGGAAAAATAATTTTGGGCTCACCTATCACATTTATATCATGTACACGCATGAGTGTGCCATATTGATCACACAACATAAGGGTCTCTTCCACTAGATTAAATACAAATATTAAGGAGTGTGTGTTAAATTCATATATTTCCCTAATAAATTAGGTATAGGTGTATCTAGGTTAATACCCTTCAGTTGAAATGGGCATGGGTATTAACTATACAAATATTTAGGAAGGAAAATCACAGGATAATTTAGAAGCATAAAGTGGGGAAATAATAATTCATGTAAAATGGTTAAATTATAGTTAAAGGGGTCTATAATCACTTTTAAATAACTAATATAGTATGAGGTTTGTGTAAAAACTTATCCTAAAAAATAAAAAATAAAAAACAAAAGTCATAATATACATAAAATGCTTGAATAGAGAGGAGAGGGAGACAATCCATTATCCTAAGAGGGCACTTAAAAAGATTAAAAGGATCTTATTATGAGCTTGGTTAAACCTTGTAAGGGATATATATAGGTAAGGTAAGAATAAAATAGTTCTCCTAGGGTTCTGAATGAATTTTAGTGTGAGGTTGGGTTGGTTAATGTAGAAAAAGTGAGGGCAATTTATTATTAATTTCTAAACATAGGTTTTGGACTCTATATGATAAACTAATCCAAACCTCAAACCCTCCCACATTTCATCCCACGGTTTATTAAAAATAGGATTATATTTTATTATTTTATATGTTTATAAACCTAAATTTTTAAAATAATACAATTTTTGATGTGGAAGTGGGTCATGCTTGTAAAGAATTTATTATTAAACCTTAAAATATAATATAACATTTTGAGGATTCATTAAGGGTTTATTAATGTAATAAAATAAATTCAAGAACATTTTATTTTAATGGGGAAACATAATTTTGGTTGTATATACTTTTTATAGTATTTATTACATCACTATTGGCCTTTTTGTGATCTCATCATACATACTATATATTTATACTATATGTAATTTTTACCCAAATATTTAAATATCTTGAAAATTTATTTAAAATTTACTATTGAATAATATTTATATTATTATTTCAAAAATGATATTTATTTTATAAAAAAATCTCTAAATTTGAAAATCTAAGATTTTAAATAAAAAATACCCATTTAGTAAATAGGCCACCACACTAATGTGACTAATGATATCAAAGGGTACAATATATCTAGGACTAAGCTTTTCCTTCATCGCAAACCACATAAATTTCTTTTTTAGATAGAAATGAAGGAACACTTTATATTTATCTTAAATATTTATATCATCTCAATAATTAACTATATAGATTTTATATTTAATTTTTATAGATTTTATATTATGTTGAATAGTTTAAAACATCTATGGAATCTGTTGGATTAGATAGGGTCCCATCAGATTTTACTCTATAACTTCTTTTCAACATGTTGGAATCTGATACCTCTTCCCATACTAATCCTCATAAGTCCCCACTTTAATTCTAGAATGGAAAATGTTGTTATATGATAACTCCACATGGGAATTTTTTTTATCCCAATTTCCTTGTAAATCCATTTAAATTGATCTCAACATATCCTCTAGAGTTTGAGTGGTTATTTTAGAATGACCATCCATCTAAGGGTGATAAATAGTGCTAAATCTCATCTCTATATGTAATGATTGTTGAAGGCTTCCCCAAAACTACTATGTAATCCTCCGATATCAATATGAAAAAATAGAGTGGAACTCTATGCATTATTACCACTTCACTTATATATATCTTTCTGATTTTATCATGGGGGAAATCATCATTAATTGAAATTAAATGTGATACCTTTATAAGGATATTGACTGCCACCCAAATGGAATTATTTCCTTTAGGTGCCCTTGGGAATTTTATAATGAAATCCATGGTTATGTTTTCCCATTTCCAAAATGATATGTGAAATGGTTTAATCATACCCTTATTTCTTTGTTTTCCATTCTTGACTTCATAGTATACCAAAAATTGAGCTTAAAATTCAGTAATCTCCATCTTCATGTTATATCACCATAATTTTTTATTCAAATATCTATATATATTAGTTATTCATAGATTTTGTAGATAAGGATGGGATATATTCAATATCCAAAATATCACTCTTCAATTATTGATTTTATTGGACACATATCTGAGTTCCAAACCTTATAACCCCATCTATTAATTTTTATGTATCACCTCATCATCCTTTTGGGCCTCATTGCTCCTCTGATGGATATATGGTTAATATATCATTCGAGTATGGTGGGATGATGATCTTTTTTGTTATTCCCTTATCCATCCTATGTATTCCCAATAAGGTTGGATCACTTGAAATTCTCATCATGTATATGGTTGCAGGATCCTTTCTACTCAAATACTCTACTAATTCTTTCTCCATATGTGGATGGTAATGGATTTAATAGTAATAATCCTTGAATAGTTTTAACCAAATTAGTTCACACATATTTATCTCATTTTTGTGAATATATACTTGAAGATTTTATGATCTGTTTATATCTAAAATTTCTCCCCATATAGATAATGTCACTAAATATTCAATTTGATGACAACTGTGGCCAAATTTAGATCATGTGTTAGAAATTTCTATCCATAAATTTCCCCTACTTTTTTAGGATCCAATTATATCCCTTTTTATTGATAACATTCTCTAGTAAAGTTACTTTCTCAATCCATAACTCACATATATTATACTTCACAAATAAGTTTTTTTTAAAAAGTATTCAGTAAAAAATTCAAATGTTCCTCAAGTTCATCCTTTATTTTGGAGTGGATAATATTATTGTCTCTAAATACAATAAAAACTTTGTCAATGTAATCCCTAAAGACTCTAATAATAATGTACACAAAAATTACTAGATAATTAGTGATTTTAAATGTAATAAATATGAATTCATAGTGCTCGTACCATGTACAAAAAGTAGTCTATGAGATATCCTCCTTCATCACCATTACTTGTGTAAGAACCCAATTTTTCCATCAGGTATGGATCCTTTAAATTTTGGACTAAATATTTACTTTGGACCTAATATTTATGCCTATTGAGTGAGTAAAGGTCTTAGGGGTTTTGGAGAAAAGTTCAGAGCTTGGAACCCATCTTTTTGGGGAAATAGGCCATGTCTCATGATTAGCGTATAGTTGGTGCACGGTTTTCCTAACCATATAGATGGAAATTTTTGGACAAAACCATATAGCACGGTTTGTGCACAGTTGTGTATCCTAACCATGCAAGTTCCCCTTCTGCCCAGGTAACTATGAATGGTTTTCACATAGTTTTTCAAAATGTGTGGACAAACCGTACACATGATATTTTTCTTAGTAAATTGTCCTTTTTCCCTTAATGATCTATTAAGCCACCTCTTCTTCCCTAATATTATTTATAGTGGAATTTACCTCCATGGATCTCATTTTGGAGCTTTTTGAAGTCCAAATATAGGAATTGAATGATATCCTTTATCCGAGATTCATTTGGGATTTTGTTCGTCACGTTGGATGCGCAACTGTAAGTACTCGAGTCCATTTAATCCTTTCTTCTCCTATCTTGCTCTCAACCTAGTTATTGAGGTGTGATCATTTTTCCTATTCTCATATATATATACTCTGATCTGAGCCAAATCAAGGTCCAAAACCGGAGGTGGAGAGTCGTACACACCAATGTTGGATAGTCTATAACTCATCCCTCAAGTTCGTTGATTTTAGAATTTGTCATGCGGGGCCCACCAATTTCATTGGGTGCCGTTTATAGAATTTATATGGAATTATTATTATCATTATAATCATATGGATATGATTTTTCCATATATTTGATTAATTTTTTGTGGTTACACCCATAACTCCATCCATCCCATGTCAGATGTTATGCCATAATTGGATTTTTAGTATTTGACATATTTGAACCACCGTTCGGGTGTGACTTTTCTTGACCCATATAATGGTAATATTTTCTATATTACATGGATTGGTTTATATTTTAAATTTGATGACAGTAAGTACCACGTATGCTCACCAATTTACCCGCCTAAGGCAATTGCTTCAATTGATAATTAAATGTGAAAGGGAAATTGACAAGTATACTAAGTATATGACTTGACTGGATTGATTGTGAATGATTAATAGGCTGCGTGTCCATATAACCCCTTACCACATTAATGGAAGGTAGAATAATGAACCTTAATTATTTAATATGCTTTAACTGGAATTAATAATGATTGCATGCTACATGGTCATGTCACACTAATGAAAGGAAAGGCTTGGACCAAATGGACTTATTGACTAATTATGACTTGATTAAAAAGTTTCATTCTACTTGAACATATCACAAAAATGAAATCCAAGGCTTGAAACAAAGGAAATATTACATGAATTCAATATCAAATAAGAGTGTCCTAACTCGATCTTGACTTGGATTCTTATCGGGGAATGCCTTGAGCACTCGAGAACCCTATTCTGATTCAAGGATTCAACTTGTTTAGGTTGAGACCAACCTAGATCATAATCCTTGTCTATTCTTTGGATTCATAGTATAACACCATATGATCCCTTCAATATTATTACAGGATACCTTGGATACACTCCTTTGATCCAGAATTGAAAAGTATGTTCCATGGTTAAGCCTATCAGGCCCAGTCATTGCTTATCCATGTTTTACCTTGGATGAACTTCTTGGACTCGGTAGGCATCCCATTGTGGAATGACTTGGAATATGCTCCTTATATTACATGCATACACCATATTAGGATACAATTATTACTAATTTTGTGACACTTAATGTCTACATCACCTTGGTTTTTACCTCAGGACTTAATTTTTAAATATCACCAAAGGTTTCCTTACTACATCTTGGAACCTTCACATTTGTAACATGTGACTTATTTATAAATAGGTAATAATCAATTAATGGACTGGTTGTGTTTAGATTCCAGTCAAGGGATGAGGTAGGTACTTTATTATTTAGTTACGTTGAACTTCTTTACTTTATATATGCATGCTTTCACACTTCTATATTTCTATTACATGGGCCAGATGTTATAGAAATCCTTGGTGGTGTCCCACTGAGATTTATCTCACACCAACTCAGGGAACTATTTGGTATCCAGAGTAGATTACAGGGATAAAGGTGTTGAAAAAGGGAAGCATACAACTTCAAACACTTGATTGCTTGTTGTTTAGTATGGAGCTTTATAAAATATGATCGAGACAGAGCTTGGGATTCTTGGGATAGACTTTGATTTACATTATACTTATGTGGAACATGTTATGTCTTTTGTCTTGTATCCATGTTTTTAAAATTTTTAGTGATATGAAATATCATTAGTTGTTGAATTCTATTCTAGTTATTTCAGTAATTGTTACTATTGTCTCTATTTTTCGGTGTGCCTTCGGTTTACTTATATTGCTTCCATTATTTATCATATTTTTATAATCATTCGTTGCACTACACTTTGTTAATGAGGTCATAGTCTCCATACAGACACACCCTAGTCCCTCACTGCTAGTTGGCTGGCTCTGGAATTTGGGGAGATGCGCTTGAGGCCATATGGCTCGTCGGGCTTGGAGAGCCCCTTATGTGGCATTCGGGTATGGGAAATCATGAAATGTTATCATAGGAGTTTCCATTCTGGATTTTTCTATTTGGATATAATATATTGGAGATTAGGAATTCTTGGGACTATTCATAATCCTTTCTTGGGAATCATGAACCTATGTTTTGGGTAAAAACCAAGTTTTATAATTTATAATTATTGTTATAATTTTTCTTATTATAGTTGATATTATTTCACAATTGGGTGACACACTTGTTGTTTTGAGTTGTTGATTATTAATATGATTGAGGATTTCCTTTCATCTTTAGCCTGATGATACGAGGGTAATGAGCATAGTTACATGCATCATTATAGGAACCTATTATTCACATTTCATGCATATTGCCATGCCATATAGGTGCATTTCATTTCTTTTCATTACATTATATGCCTTTGATTATTGATTGATGTCGTGATAGTTAGATTTTTCTTGTATTACTCTTGGTTGCGATGGAGTGATTTCCTATCTCAATTCATGAGGTGTATGGTACCTCATGTGTTGGGATCATTAATTTACCAATTTGATCCATTCTTCAATAAATAAATGGGCATCGTTTCTAGTGATATGTGTATGGGAACTAATTCACCAAAAATGGATATACATTATAAAGTGATACATGACATCTATAAAGTGATCCATGACATCTAAAATGAATTTTTTGTACATCCTTATTCTGACTTCTCATGTTTATGAAAGGTAAAGAAGTGAACTTGGTAATTAAATATAAAATGAAATGAAAATTATACTTGAGAACCTTCCAATACCTAGCAGTCTAAGAGGGTAGTTGGGGTATTATACCTTGGGTAGTGATTCTTCCTATATTCATCATTCGTTAGTAAGGTTATATTTATACTTAGGATTATTCTGAGGTGGGTTCTTGTCAATTGTAGACTAATGTTTCCATGACATCCTCGTATACTATGCTCCAAAAATGGTGGGCCTTGAGCTTCTAGTCTTACATTCATGAGTGCCACTTAAGGCATCGCCTACTATACCAACTTTGGGAATTGATGCCCGTGTTCATGATAGTTTCCTATGTCTGATGCAGTCCATGCATGGTGCACCATGAGTTTCACCTACAATGGATGATCTGACTCGTGAGTTCCTGCAGCAGCATCCCCCTAGCTTTTTAGGGGATGGTGGTCTACAGGGTACTGAGTCTAGTCTAGAGTCCACCCTATCTATATTTGAGCATCTAGAGACTCCTCCAGAGTAGAGGGTCAATCTTGCTACATACATGCTTCGGAATTTGGCCAAGCACTGGTGGGATGTGATTACCCAGGCTGGTCGTTATCAGATCATGTTATGGGTTGATTTCCATACAACCTTTTATGATCAGTTCCTTCCTCGGACGCTAAGAGATGATAGAGATAGATATTTTATGCATCTCAAATAGGGTTCTATGTCATTTTTGGAGTATTCATCATGTTTCATAGAGTTGTAGTGATTTTCAATGCTTCTAGCCAGTGGTGAGCTTTCACATGAAAGACATTTCGAGGATGGGATCAAGTATGTAATCCGTACATAGGTGAATTTCTTTTACCTTCCAACCTTCTATGAAATTGTAAATCAGGATCTTATCACTGAGTGCAACTGAAGGGACATGAATAGTATTATGTATAGAGGATTAGGGCCCCAACTGGCTAGTAGTTCTTCCGATGGTAGGAAATGTTCCCTCGAGGTTTCTCTATAGGGAAGTGACAACCAGAGTGCCTATTTCGATATCCCTAAAGTGTGTCATTAGTTTGGATGATGGGGTAATTTCAAGACTCAGTGTGATAGAGACCAAATGGAGTCCGGTCTTGCAGTTTTAAGGGGAATTTCCTACATTTCTATAGGACCTTTCCACCATCCTCGAGTGGAAATAGATGCACACTTTATCCACCTTCATGAGCGGGTTCTTTTACACCGCGTCACGTGGGGAGTTGGAATATAACTAGTAGGTATGTTCGAGGAGGTGGTTGTGGTCATGGTATCCAGACCACTGATCACTAATAGCACCAACAGAGTAGTTATGAGCTTGGTAGTCTATCTATTGCACATGGTCATGGATTAGGCTAGTTGAATACACTACAGCTGATACCTGAGGATTTGGTTGTGGGACCATCTACAATACGTGGTAATATTCTTGTGGAATATAATATAGTATCTACTCTATTTGATAGAGGTGATTCAAAATCTTTTATCTATGTATCTATTGTGGAAATTCTCTAACTAGAGATAGAATATTACTATGGTTTAATGACCCTATATTTGTAGTTAGGGGTGCGAACAGAGGTCATACGCTAGTGTAAGGACTATCCCCTTGAGGTAGGCAGTTACCCTTTATTATAGAACCTCTTTTTTATTGAGATGAAGGGCTTAGATGTCATACTCAGAATGGATTGGTTAGTTCAATATCATGCTTTTGTAGAATTAAATATTCATAGGGTATCATTTACATCACCAGAGGGAAAAAATTATATAAATAAGGGTGAGTGGGATGTCCAGGCTGGTAGAGCAAGACCAAAGCATCAGGGTATTGGTGGAGTGACCTCCCATATCAAAAATATCTTCAAGGAGGATTAGGGTTACATAAGGATTATTTCCCTCTATTAGTGGATTGTTTTAGGGATGTCTTTCCGGGCTATTTTTCTAGCTTACCTCTAGAGAGAGAGGTAGAGTTTACTATCGAGCTTGTTCCAGGATCAGATCCAGTGTCCACCACTCCATATAGGATTACACTAGTAGGGCTTCAAACAATCAAGTCATATTTAGGGTATTTAGAGGACAAGGGATTTATACAGCCCAGTACATCCTCTTAGGGTTCACCCGTGCTTTTTTCTATGAAGGAAGATGGAACCTCACATATTTTTGTGGATTACAGGTGGTTGAACTAGCTTCCAGTCAAGAACCGATATCCACTTCCTCAAATAGATGATCTCTTAGACCAGCTCTGAGCAGCAAAGGTCTTATCCAAGAAAACCTAAGATAAATTTATCATGAATTATAAGTCAAGCAATAAAACATACCTTGTATAGATTTCTATAGCCGGAATGGTTTGTATGAGTACCTTTTTATGCCGTTTGGTCTCACGAACGTGCCTGCTGTTTTCATGGATATGATGAATAGGGGTTTCCACCCCTATTAGGACTCTTTTGTCATGGTATTTTTGGACGACATAATTTTGTATTATCACACTCTAGGCGACCATGCCAAACATCTTTAAATTGTTTTGAGTACACTAAGAGAGCATATGGTTTATGCCAATCTTACAAAATTCCACTTATGGATCGAAAATGTTCACTTATTATTCATATTATATCTCAATCAGGAGTATCTGTTGACCCAAAAAAAGGTTTGTGTTGTGGTTTCCTTGGAGAAGCCCAAGAAAATTGTTGATATATGGAGTTTCTTGGGGTTGAATGGATATTATAGGAGTTTCACACAATACTACTCACATCTTTCTTCACCTATGAATGGTCTTACAATGAAGGGTGTCATGTTCCTATGGTCTGAAGAATGTGAGAAATCCTTTCAAAAGCTACAAGTTAGGTTTGTATCAGCACCTATTCTGACTCTTCTAGAGTCAGGCGTGGGTTATACCATCTTCTGTGATGCATCAGGCATCGGCCTAGAAGTAGTGCTAATGAATGAAGATAGAGTCATTGTGTATGGATCTCGACAGTTGGGGCCTAATGAGAGGAATTACCCAATGCATGACCTTGAGCTAGAAGTAGTTGTCCATGCCTTACGTTGCTGGATACACTATCTATTAGGTGAGAACTTTGTGGTGTACACAGACCACAAGAGCCTCAAATATATATTTTGGTAGCATGAATTGAACCTCATATATCAAGAATGGGTCAAATATCTATAATCCTTTTATTTTTATCTTTTCTATACTCCTTATAAGGGAAATTTAGTTGCAGATGCATTGAGTCAAAAGACTCAAACACATGCCATACGGGAAACCAGTGATGAATGGAAGTTAATGGACCTATTTTCTGAGATTCATTTTGAGTTCCATGATAGTCATGAGAATTATTATCTATAAAACTTGATAGTAACCTATTCCCTCCTTGAGAAGGTGAAGGGTAGATAGTTTTTAGATCTTGAAGGCTTGGTTCTCCAAGAGAGTATATCACGAGATAACCCACCTTCATATTGGTCTATGGATAAAGATGATGTCCTGCATCTACATGGACGTATCTGGGTTCCTATAGATATGAGAGATGAGTTGATGAAAGATTCCCACACTTCTTAGTGGTTAGTACATCTAGGAATCTTCAAGATGTATCGAGATATGCAATGATAGTATTGGTGGCCTGGGATGAAATGTCATATAGTAGGCTTTATCACAAGGTGTTCCACTAGTCATCAGGTGAAGGCAAGGCACTAGAGACCTGTGGTCTTTCTACAACCACTTCCAGTTCGGAAATGTAAATGGGAAGACATTGCCATAGATTTTGTAGTCATTTTACCTAGGTTGCTAAGGGGTAACGATGCTATACTGGTAGTCATTGACTAACTGACAAAATCATCCCACTTCATTCATATTCATGATACTTTCTCAGGTGATGAGTTGGGAAGACTCCATGTCTGTGAGATCATACGACTCCACAGGGTCCCATGTACTATCATTTCAGATAGGTATTCAAGTTTCACTTAATGGTCTTGGATGGGTTTAAAAAAGGATATGCGAACATAGGTGATTCTAAGCATATCTATTCACCCACAAACCGATGGACAATCAGAACGAACAATACAGGTTCTAGAGGATATTCTATGAGCATGTCTCCTTGATTTTGGCAGTTCTTGGATAAAACATATCCCTCTCATTGAGTTCGCCTATAATAACAACTTTTAGGAGAAAATTAAAATGTATCCTTTTGATTACTTATATGGTAGGTCATTTTATTCACCCCATTCTAGATAGAGGTAGGTGAGGCATCCCTACTAGGCTTTCTTCTTGTTCCGGAGGCATTAGAGCAAGTTCATCTTGTCAGGAAGTTTATGACTACTACTCAGTCAAAATAGAAATCTTATATTGATCGCAATCAATGAACTCTAGAGTTCATGGTCAGAGATCTTGTTTTCCTTAGAGTATCTCCCAGGCTAGAGAATAGAAAATTATAGAAGCAAGGTAAATTTTCACCTTGTTATGTCAGGCCTTTTGAAATTATGGAGATAGTTTGGCTGGTAGCCTACCAGTTCCTACTATGTAACGACCCAAAGTTTTTCAAGGGAAATTACCTTCTTATATTTATTTCATAAAATCACATGAAAACATAACATAATAAACTACTAAGAGACAAGTGACCTTTAAACATAAGTTTTTCACTTCTTTGTTTGGAATTTTGAAAATCTGACATACATGGTTGTGTTCAAGATATTTTTTTGGAGTCTAATAAAACAAAAATAATTTTTGGTGAATAGTAACCTACCCTAATGAATAGTAACATACCCTTATGAATAGTGATATAACCTAATGAATAGTAACATCACCGATGATATTATAAAAATAAAATTCAAGTTGGAAGTACAATATACCTATGTTTTAGAATGAGTTAATTAATGTTTTAAATCTGGTTTTTGATAATAAAATATGATTTTAATTAAATATTAAAATAATAATATTTAGAGAATTATTTTTGAAATATGGACTTCATTTTTGGATTCTAAAAATCTAAAAATGGTTAGGGTGAATTTTTGAGATTTTTCTGAAATACTTGCATTTTTAATGAATTGTAAAAAACGGTAATTTACTGTATATATACATTATAAGCTAAATAAACTACTCCAAGAATCATGGATGATGTCACCACACATGGTTCAAATTCACATGACCCATTTAATATTCTTGGTCATGGAATACTTACTATTCTTTGTCTTGGGAATAAATAATAAATTAATGATTATTATATTATGAAATCCCTCCTCTCCTCCACTATAAAACCACCCTTCACTCCCTCTTCTCCCCACTCCTCTCAAGCTCCAAGACTTCTCTAAATTATTCCCAAATCTATCCCCAAGGTCCTCTCCCATGTACAAATGCTCTCAGCCTCCTCAAAAGACCAAAACCTCTCCCTTTAAGAGGTTCTCAAAGGAGGAAGTCTCAAGAGGTAAATTCCTCTTCCCAAATTTCTTTTTTTCTTTTAAGTTCCTTTCTTTTTTTATTTTATATCCTCACCTCCCATCACCATAATAGTATGATAAATCTAGTAACATACATGTACTATAATTTATTCATGATAGTGGTATATTTCATTATCTTCTCCCTTTCCCTGCCCTTTTATTTGAATGAAATGAAAGCACTGTTTGAGATTTGCTAATTTAGCACATTCAAGGACAACGGTAAATCAATTTCTATTATTATCTTTAATTTTGGTCATGAAACCATTTGTGTTATGGTAGAAACAGATTATTATATATGTAATATATCCTATTTTTGGTTCTGTAATCCTTTGTTACAAATGGAATTAAGTTATAATGAAAAACACATTCTTTGTAATCAAACCCATCGAATAACAAAAACTGTTATCACTAAGGTTATATATATAATAATCTGAAATCACTCTATGTAACCTAATTAAAATTAAAACCATGAAATATCTTGGATATTAACTAAATAATTTAACTTCAATTCGGGACAACCACTTTCATCTTGCATATAATCCAAACATGAATATAAGGGAAGCGATCTTTTAAATCCAAGTAAACAAACAAGCCCGGACAATGAAACTGAACCATATAACTAATCAAAAAGGATATTAATGAACTAAAAAGGGTTATAATAAATAAATTACATATAGAAGAGGTTCTGGACTTATTAATTAATAATCCTAATTTTTTTGTTCAGGTCACTAATAACAAGTGGAGAACACCACCAGATTTGAGGTAAGGGATCCTCTCCTTTCCTCTCTTAATCAAGATTCACCTCTATACTATGCCTTTATATGTGTACTAGAAAACGATGGGGTGTGTTTAAGAACGTCCCCCATACTTCCTTCTAGATTTATAAGTGATGAAAACCCCCATTTCTCTCTCATCAATCCATCTTGGTCACACCCAAGACCATGACAATAAAATCGTAACGAATTCTACCCGAACCTTCTTTGTTCTTTCGAGTTGCCTTATCTTTCTTTCAAAAATGGTGTTATCTTATCTATATATGTGATTATTATGAATTATGGTTATTTTTAAAAGATTATTATATCAATACCCTTTCATCACATTTTTTCAGGGATATACATGATTTTGAAATATTCCCTCCTTAGAACTTTCCAATAAGCCAGCCTGTCTTAAGGGGACTTCCCAAATATTTACCCAAATTTAAAGTCCACTCTATACTATGTTTTAAAACACCATTTTATTTATAAAATCATTATTTTTATTATGAAAACATTCTTGGTTCAATTCTGGTTTTATATTAAATAATTTCCACTTTTCTATTTGAAAGGATCTAGAGTGTTTTCCTTAAAACCACACAAAAATATTTTAATTATAATGTCTCTAAAATAAATTTTTTATATGTTGTAACCTATATTTGACACCACTTACCATGTTATATTTCTATTTTACCCTATGAATGTCCATGTATGTCCTAAATCCCTTCCTTTCATAGACACATTCGTGATATTCCCGTTTTATTTCATGATTGTGGTGCCCAATTCTTTCCATTGGTAACCTTATGTTTATGTATGGTTGATTATGTATAATTATTTATGTGGAAATATTATTTATGTGGCAATAATATTCATGAATATGTTGAGATGGGTGCACCCATATAGTTCTCCAATGCATTGGGTAAGGATAAGTCTCATGAGATGTGATGTGAAACGGGATTGGCGGTTAGCCTTGACCCGTACTGAAATGGGGAAACGGGATTGGTGGTTAGCCTTAACTCGTACAAAAGATTTGATTTATGATTCTGTCACATTTATATGATTCCGTGTTTATATTATCCCATACTTATATTAAATGATTTTATAAGTTTTGTGCTTTGGATATCATTATGTCATGCCTCCCAACTCATGCGCTTGAGATGTATCCTTATGTTCATTCCTTTACTGGGCTTTTTAGCTCATCCCTTTGTTCATGTGTTCCCCAGGGCACCCTATACAGGTGTAAGAGCTCAAAGGATGTTAGAAGCTCTTTATGAATTTTAAATAAAGATGTTTTTTTTAGTCCTATGTTTTATGTTATATGTACCTAGTCTTCCAAGACACTAGACTTAACGATCATTGGCTTGTACTCTGATTATTAATTATGATTAAAATCATGAAATGTTTTATGTAAAAGGCTTGGGTCTCTATAGTTGGTATCAGTGTATGGTCTTGTTATTTTTGGAGATTAGGAGCAGAGAACCTTAGTGAGAACCTTAAGGATGAGACTAAGTATAAGAAAACAGTCTTAAACTTTGGTGAGTAGAAAGTAAGTGGTTTATCAAGAAAATAAATCCCTGGTTGGATACGAGCAGGTAGAGGCGGCTTTGGCAAAGATATATCTAGGGGTAAAACCTGAAAACACCGCTTTGAGCTACACTCAAATTGGAACTGGTGCACGATAATGGTCCTTATTTCACTCTTAGTTATGACACTCCCGGGGGATATGCTTTGGTAGATTCATGAGCTTAGTACAAACCATTATTAAGGGACAAAAAAATCCCATAAGAATATAAGTTAAGAAATAGATCGAGGATAACCTAGATATAAACCTTAGGAATCACAAGTTAGGATGTACATCTTCTTTATAAGTTTATCCTTTAATGTTAAAAGTTTCTTTTTTATGCTCAATAGCTAAGTATTCAAGACCTATAATTATACATTATTTTTCTTAGTTAATGGAGGGAAATCGAAGAACACGTTCCAATAACCAATGTGAGAGGCAATGTAATGATTTCCCTAATGACATGCCTGATGTGACAAAAGCGGGTGCTCAAAACATCATGGTAGTACTTTCTCAGCTGGCTCAGGTTATGAATAATAACTTGAATCAGGTAGAAAATCCCAATCCTCTAAGGAAAAAGAAACTTGACGTAGAATCCTTCATGTGGAAAAGGGCTCCCATGTTTAGCGGGTCTTCTGATCCCCTCCTCGCAGAAAAATGGATTAACCCCATTAAAAAAATTATCTGTCCTCCAGTGCTCGGAAGAAGAGAATGTTGTACTGGCAGTCTATCATTTTGATGGGGAAGCTGATTAGTGGTGGACACTGATCAAGAATACGAAGTCCCAAGAAGAAACTGATTCCATAGGATGGGAGGAATTAAAGAGGATGTTCTTCAACAAATATTTTCCTTGAAACCTCCATCTCAAGATGGAAAGAGAGTTCCTTGGACTTAAGAAGAAGGAAGATGAGTCCATCGGGGTGTATGAAGCAAACTTTACAAGTCTTGCAAGGTACGCTTCTGGCTTTTTCATGAACACTGAAAGTAAGGTGGATCGCTTCATTAGCAGACTAAAGCTGAGTCTACGAAAAGTGTTGGAAATTCAAGACTTCGACAGCTATGAGGAGATTTTCTATTGTGCCCTCAAGGTTGAAATAGAGATTGGAGACTCTCAGTGGTCTCATGGGCCTAGTGAAAAGAAGCAGAAAATGGAGAACAATAGGGGTGGTTCATCAAACAAATCCCATGATGGAAAAAAGCCTCACTTTCCCATTTTCAAGAATTGTGGGATGAAACATCTTGGTGATTGTCTCAAGGGAACCAGGAATTGCTTCAAATGTAGAAAGTTTGGTCATCTGGCCATGAACTGCTGAAAGGATTTGAAAAATACCGCTAATGTTGAAGAAGAACAGAAGTTTCAGATCAACAGTCATCCTGTAGTGTGGTGTTTTAACTGCAAGGAGCTTGGGCATTATGTGAACAATTTCCCTAAGCTGAGGGTTGTCAGAGGAAATCAACAACAACCTCCATGGAAACAAGGAAGGGCTTATGCTATCACTACTGCTTAGGTGGAGCTGTAAAATGATGTGGTGATAGGTATGCTTGTTATTCATTAAAGAATAGTGAACATACTATTTGATTCTGGTTCTACGCATTCTTTCATATCATGAAAGTTTAGTAGAACTATTCAAAAACCACCTCAAAATTTGGAGGAAAACTTATCTTTGAAAATAGAGAATGGGGAAATTATTGCATCCATGGTTTATAACTCCTCCCGGGTTAATTTTTGTGGACTGAACCTCCCAGAAAATCTTATCATACTTCCTTTAGTGGAGTTTGACGCAATCTTGGGCATGGATTGTCTATCTTTGTACAAGGCCAACATCAACTGCCAGGAAAGGGAGATTACTCTTCACATCCCGAAGCATCCTCCGATTCTTTACAAGTTCAAGGAGGAAGATGAGTCTCTTTTAGAATCTTCATCTCAAGTTTGGATATTTCTTCCTTATGAGCATGCATACCTAGCTCAAATTATTTTGACAAAGGAGAGAATCATGCTTAAAGACATGCCCATCGTGAGGGATTACACTGATGTATTCCCCGAAGTGTTTCCTGGTCTTCCCCCTGACCGAGAGGTTGAGTTCTCAATTGAACTTATCCTTGGATCTCTACCAATCTCAAAGAAACCTTACAGAATGGCCACTGTATAGCTGGAAGAGCTGAAGAAGCAGTTATAGGAGAATATGGAGAAGGGTTTTATACGCCCGAGTGCTTCACCGTGGGGTGCTCCAGTCCTCTTCGTCAAGAAGAAGGATGGATCAATGCGCCTCTGCATTGATTATCGTGAGCTCAATAAAATCACTATAAAGAACAAGTATCCCCTTCCACGGATAGATGACTTGTTCGATCAGCTTCGTCGGGCCAATTATTTCTCTAAGGTGGACCTTTGGTCGGCATATCACCAACTAAAGGTGAGGAAGGAATATATTCCCAAGACTACCTTTCGAACAAGTTATGGACACTATTAGTTCATAGTGATTCCCTTAGGACTCACTAATGCTCCAGAAATTTTCATGGATTTAATGAATAGAGTATTTAGAGATTACCTCGACAAATTTGTGGTGGTCTTTATTGATGATATTTTGATATACTCCAAGAGAAAGGAGGAAAATGAGGAGCATTTGGAAACTGTGTTAAAAACTTTGCGAAGGGATAAGTTGTATGAAAAGTACCATAAATGTGAGTTTTGGATAGAGGAAGTATCATTCTTGGGGTATGTTATCACCGGGAAAGGGATATTTGTGGACCCTTCCAAGATGAAGGCAATTGAAGAGTGGTTGAGGACAACTTCTGTAATGGTGATCTGTAGCTTTTTAGGTCTAGCTGGGTATTATCGATGATTCGTGAAGAAATTTTCATGATTGTCAAACCCAATGACCAAGAAGACATGGAAGGGAGTAATGTTCGTCTGGACACAGTAATGTGAAGACTGTTTCAAGGAGTTGAAAAAGAGTATTATCACCACGCCTGTACTCACACTCCCTTCAAGTGGAGAACTCTTTATGGTGTATAGTGATGATTCTAAGAAAGGATTAGGATATGTGCTAATGAAAAATGATAAAGTGATAGCCTATGCCTCAAGGCAGGTGAAAATCCATGAACAAAACTATCCCATGCATGATCTGGAGTTGGCGTCTTTGATCTGTGCGATGAAAAACTATTAGCATTATCTCTATGGGGAAAATGTGAGATATATAACGACCACAAGAGTCTCAATTATATATTCACACAGAAATAGATTAATATGCGCCAACGAAGATGGATAGAGATCATCAAGGATTATGACTGCTCAATCCAGTACCATCCTGGTAAGGCAAACAAGGTCGTGGATGCTCTAAGTAGAAATGATCCTTCATCTTTATCAATGATGAGAATTTAAAAGGATCTGATATTCTTATATTTGCAAAGGATGGACATGGTAATAATTAAGAGAGGAACATCATCAATCCTTTCTCAAATGATTGCTCAACCATCCCTCATGGAGAAAATAAAGGATTCTCAAAGAAAAGATGTAGAAATTCAGAAAAGGGTAGAACCTGTTAAAAATGGAAAATCCTCCGATTTCAAAATTGATGAGGAAGGATTTGTAAGATTTGGGACATGATTATGTGTACCATCTGATCCAGAGATAAAGAAGGATCTATTTAATGATTCACATAGCTCGACCTTCTCTATCCATCCGGGGAGTACCAAAATGTACCATGATCTCCGAGAACACTTATGGTGGGATAACATGAAGAAGGATATTGTGGAATATATATCAAGGTGCTTGGTATGTCAGCAAGTTAAAGCTGAGCGAAAAAAGTCCAAAGGTATGATGCAGCCATTGCCTACACCCATGTGGAAATGTGAAAATGTTACTGTGAACTTTTTCAAGGTTCTCCCAAAGACGTCTAAGAGAAATAATGTGATGTCGGTTGTGGTTGAAGGACTCACCAAGACATCCCATTTCATCATTATTCGGGAAGATATCTCACTTGAACGACTTGAAAAGTTATATGTGAAGGAAGTGGTGAGACTGCACGGTGTTCCACTCTCAATTTTCTCTGACCGTGATCCAAGGTTCACATCTAAATTCGGGTGGTTCCTTCAACATTCTTTTAGTACTGAATTAAATTTCAGCAAGCCCTATCACCCCCAAAATGATGGCCAGTCTAAAAGAACTATTCAGAATCTTGAAGATAAGCTTAGATCCTGCTCTCTAGAATTAAAAGGTAGATGGGTTCAGCATCTCCCATTGGTTAAGTTTTTATACAAAAATATCTTCCACTCGAGTATTCAGATGTCTCCATATGAAGCTCTATATTTAAAGCGATGTAGAACTCCAACCTGTTGGGATGAATTTGGAGAGAGAAATCTATTTGGACCTGATCTTGTTCAAGAGATGACAGAGAAGGTTAAAGTCATCTATAAACACATCAAAGCTGCTCAAAGTCGGCAAAAGAGCTATGCTGACAACCGTCGAAGGGACTTGAGTTCAGTGTTGGAGAAAAAGTCTTCTTTCGAATATCTCCATGGAAGAGAGTCATGCGATTCGGGAAGAAAGGGAAGCTATGCCCAAGGTATATTGGCCCATTTTAGATCCTTGACCGCATAGGAGTTTTGGCCTATCGGCTTGCACTTCCACCGAATATGGCTAGAGTTCATCATGTTTTTCATGTATCACTCTTGAGGAAGTACATACTTGATCCCTAACATGTACTAAACTTAGAGGTGGTGCAGTTGGAAGATGATCTCTCCTATGAGGAGCAGCCAGAAAAGATTCTGGATCTGAGAGATAAGGTTCTACGCAAAAAGACAACCCATCTTGTCAAAGTGTTGTAGAGGAACCATAAGTTTGAGGAAGCAACATGGGAATTGGAGGAAGCAATGAATGAAAAGTACCCACACCTGTTTTTGGCTTAGTATGTAAAATGGAATTTTGAGGGCGAAATTTCATAAGGGGGGAAGAATGTAACGACCCAAAGTTTTTCAATGGAAATTCCCTTCTTATATTTATTTCATAAAATCACATGAAAACACAACATAATGAACTACTAAGTGATAAGTGACCTTTAAACATAAGTTTTTCACTTCTGTGTTTGGAATGTCGAAAATCCGACATACGCGGTTGTGTTCAAGATGTTTTTTTGGAGTCTAATAAAACAAAAATAATTTTTAGTGAATAGTAACCTACCCTAATGAATAGTAACATACCCTTATGAATATTGATATACCCTAATGAATAGTAACCTCACCTATGATAGTATAAAAATAATATTCAAGTTGGAAGTACAATATACCTATCTTTTAGAATGAGTTAATTCATGTTTTAAATCTAGTTTTTGATAATAAAATACGATTTAAATTAAATATTTAAATAATAATATTTATAAAATTATTTTCTAAAAATGGACTTCATTTTTGGATTCTAAACGTCGAAAAATTGTTAGTGTGAAATTTTGAGATTTTTCTGAAATACTTGAATTTTTGATGAATAGTAAAATGCGGTAATTTACCGTATATATACATTATAAGATAAATAAAATATTCCTAGCATCATGGATGATGTCACCACACATGTTTCAAATTCACATGACCCATTTACTATTCTTGTTCATGGAATAATTACTATTCTTTTTCTAGGGAAGAAATAATAAATTAATGATTATTATATTATGAAATCCCTCCTCTCCTCCACTATAAAAACCCCATTCACTCCATCTTCTCTCTACTCCTATCATGCTCCAAGACTTCTTTAAATTATGACCAAATCTCTCCCCAATGTCCTCCCCCACGTCCAATAGCTCTCAGCCTCCTCAAAATACCAAAATCTATCCCCTTAAGAGGTTCTCAAAGGAGAATGTCTCAAGAGGTAAATTCCTCTTCCCAAATTTCTTCTTTTCTTTTAAGTTCCTTTCGTTTTTTATTTTCTTTCCTCACCTCCATTCACTATAATAGTATGATAAATCAAGTAACATACATTTACTATAATTTCTTCATGCTATTGGTATACTTCATTATCTTCTCCCTTTCCCCACCCTTTTATTTGAATGAAATGAAAGCACCGTTTGAGATGTGCTAATTTAGCACATTCAAGGAGAACAATATATCAATTTCTATTATTATATTTAATTCTGGTCATGAAACCGTTTATTTTATGGTTGAACCATATTATTATATATGTTATATATTCTATTTTTGGTTTTGTAATCATTTGGTACAAATGTAATTAAGTTATAATGAAAAACATATTCTGTGTAATCAAACCCACCGTATCACAAAAACGGTTATCACTAAGGTTATATATATAATAATCCGATGTCACTCTAAGTAACCTAATTAAAATTAAAACCATGAAATCTCCTGGATATGAACTAAATAATGTAACTTTAATTATGGACAACCAATTTCATCTTTCATATAATCCAAACATGAATATAAGTGAACGGCTCTTTTAAAGCCAAGTGAACAAACTAGCCCGAACAATGAAACTGAACCTTATAACTAATCAAAAAGGATATGAATGAACTAAAAGGGTTATAATAAATCCATTAAATATATAAGAGGTTCTGGAATTATTAATTAATAATCATAATTTGTTTATTCAGGTCATTAATAACAAGTGGAGAACACCGCCCGATTTCAGGTAAGGGATCCTCTCCTTTCCTCCCTTAATCAAGATTGTCCTCGATAATATGACTTTATATGTGTACTAGAAAATGATGGGGTATGTTTAATAACCTCCCCCATAATTCCTTCTAGATTTATAAGTGATGATAAACCCCATTTCTCCCTCATCAATCCCTCTTGGTCACACCCGACACCATGCCAATAAAATCGTAACGAATTCTACCCGAACCTTCTTTGTTCTTTCGGGTTGCCTTATCTTTCTTTCAAAATGGTGTTATATTATATATCTATGTGAGTATTATGACTTCTGGTTAGTTTTAAAATATTCTTATATCAATATCCTTTCATCACAGTTTTTCAGGGATATAAATATTTTTGAAAGATTCCATCCTTTGAACTTTCCGATAAGCCAGCCTATTTTAAGGGGACTTCCCAAATTTTTACCCAAATTTAAAGTGCACTATATACTATGTTTCACAAAACCATTGTATTTATAAAATATGTATTTTTATCATGAAAACCTTCTCGGTTAAATTCTGGTTTTATATAAAATAATTTCCTCTTTTCTATTGGAAAATCTCTAGAGTGTGTTCCTTAAAATTGCACAAAATTGTTTTAATTCTAATGTTTCTAAAATAAATTTTTTATATGTTGTCACTTATATATGACACCAATTACCATGTTATATTCCTATTTTACCCAATGAATGTCCATTTATGTTCTAAATACCTTCCTTTCATGGGAACTATCATGATACGCCCATTGGATATGTTTTATGTCATGATTGTGGTACCCAATTCATTCCATGGGTAACCTTATGTTTATGTATGGTTGATTATGTATGATTATTTATGTGGAAATATTATTTATTTGAAAATAATATTCATGAATATGTTGAGATGGGTGCGCCCAGATAGTTCTCCAATGCATTGGGTAAGGATAAGTCTCATGAGATGCGATGTGAAGTGGGGTTAGCGGTTAGCTTGACCCATACTGAAATAGGGAAACGGGATTGGAGGTTAGCCTTGACCCTTACTACAGATATGATTTATGATTCTACCACATTTATATGATTCCATGTTTATATTATCCCCTGCTTATATTAAATATTTTTATAAGTTTCATTCTTTGGATATCATTATGTCATTCCTCATAACTCATGTGCTTGAGATGTATCCTTATGTTCATTCCTTTACTGGGATTTTTAGCTCTTCCCTTTGTTTATGTGTTCCCCTGGGTACCCTATGCAGATGTAAGAGATCAAAAAAAGTTAAAATCTCTTTATGGAGATTAAATTAAGATGTTTTTTTAGTCCCTTGTTTTATGTTATATGTACCCAGTCTTCCAAGACTCTAGACTTAACGATCCCTGGATTGTACTCTAATGATTAATTATGTTTAAAATCATGAAATGTTTTATGTAAAAGGCTTGGGTATCTATATACTAGCTTAGAGGTACCATTTCATGAATGAAATCTTCAATTTATAACTGATTCTCCAGTATCATGCTGATTCATATCATACTTTTGATCATGAGGAAGTTGAGTTAGATGTTGATTCAACTTTTGAGGAGTATCCAGTACGCATCGTTGACCGGAGCACGAAGGCTCTCTGAGGTCAGTATATCCCTCTAGTGTGGGTTCTATAGTAGAACAGCCATGAGAAGGATGAAACTTGGGAGTGGGAGGCCTACATACATTCCCGATGGACAAATTTGTTCTTAAACAGTGTTTCTCTACCCTTAGAAGGTAAAATCAGAGATGAGTTATTTTATAAGTGGAAAACTGTAAGAACTCGATTTTTCATTCAAGTGTGAATCCTTTAAATTTCAGTATAAATATTTACTTTGGACCTAATATGGATTCCTAATGAGTTGGTAAAGGTATAAGGGGTGTCTAGGTAATGTTCGGAGCCTAAAACCCACCTTTTTAGAGAAACTGGATAGGTTGAACCATTAGCGCATGGTTGGTGCACAGTTTTCCTAACCGTGCAGATGGAAATTTTCAGACAGAACCATATATCATGGTTTGTGAATGGCTGTGTAGCCTAACCATGTAAATTCCCCTTATTCCCATGTAATTTTTCATGGGTCTCACATGTTTTTTCAAACCGTTCGGACAAACCGTGCATAGGGTATTTTTTGGAATAAATTGATTTATTTTCCCATAATGATCTATCAGGTGACCACTTCTTTCCTTATACAATTTCTAGTGGAATTTACCACCATGAATTTCATTTTTATACTTTTGGAAGTCCAAATATAAGGATTTGATGATATCCTTTATATGGGATCTGTTTGAGCTTTCGTTTGTCACGTTGAATGCACAACTTTAAGTACACGAGTCTGTTTAAGCCTTTATTATCCTCTCTCTTGACCTAGTAAACAAGGTGTGAGAATTTTTCTTATTTTATTATATATAATTTTATCCTATCCAAATCAAGTCCAATACCATAGGAGGAGAGTCGTATTAGCCCAATCTTGGTGGTCCATAACTCATCCCTCGGGTTTGTTGATTTTGGAATTTCTTGTGTTGGGCCCACCAATTCCATCGGGGGTCGTTTATAGATTTTATATGACATGATTATAATCATTAGAACCATATGGATATTCTCTTTCAATATATGTGATTAATATTTGGTGTTTACGCTTGTAACTTGATCCATCCCATGTAGGATGTTATGCCATAATTGGGTTTTTAGTATTTGACAAGTTTGATCCACCGTTTGGGTGTGAACTTACTTTACCCTTATAAGGTTAATGGTTTCTATATTAAATGGATTGATTTATATTGTGAATTTCATAATGGAAAGTACCATGTATGCTCACCACTTGACCCAACTAAGGTAAGTGCTTCGGTTAATAATTAAATGTGAAATAGAAATTTTCACATATACTAAGTATATGACTCGACCAGATTAATTTTGAATAGCTAATAGGTTGCTTGTATATAGAAACCCTTAGCACATTAATGGATGGTATCAAAATGAACCTTAATTATTGAATATGACTTAAATGTAATTAATAACAGTTTCATGCTACTTGTCCTTGTCACACAAATGAAAGGAAATGTTTGGACCAAATGGACTTATTGATTAATTATGACTTGATTAAAAGGTTGCATGATTCTTGATCTTATCACACTAATGAAAGAAAAGGTTTGAACCAAATGAAATATTACAAGACTTAAATATCAAATAGGAGTGTCCTGAATCAAGTTCACCTTGGATTCTGATCGGGGAATGATTTTAGCACTCGGGAACCCCATTCTGATTCAAGGATTCAGCTTTCTTAGTTTAAGACCCATCTAGATCTCAACCCTTGTCTATTATTTAGATTCTTGGTATGAAACTACGGGATCCCTTAAATATTATTATAGAATGTCTTGGATACACTAATTAGATCTAGCATTGAAAAGTATGTGACAAGGTTAAATCCCATCAGGCCCAATCATTTTTTAGCATTGGTTTACATTGGATGAACTCCTTGGACTTGGTAGGCATGTCATTGTGGAATTACTTGGACTATGCTAATTGGATTACTCTCTTAACCCATTGAGAGCAACAATTATTATGGAGTTGGTGACCCTTGAGGTATATGTCACATTGGTTATTACCTTGGGAATTAATTATTAAATATCACCCTAGGTTGCCTTGTTACATCTTGTAATGTTCAAATTTGTAACATGTGACTTATTTATAAATTGGTAATAATAAATCAATGGACCGGTTATGTTTAGATGCTATTCGAGGGATGAATCTGGTATTTGGATACTTAGTTACATTGTACTGATTTACATTATATATGCATGCTTGAACACTCGTACATTTCCATTACGCATGCCAGATGTTATTGATGTCATTGTTGGTGGCCCACTAAGATTTATCTCACACCCTCTTTAGGAACCATTTGGTACCCGGAGTAGATTACATGGTTCCTGGTGTTGACAAAGGGAAGCATACAATTTCAAACACTTGATTACTTATCAGTTAGTATGGAGCTTGATAGTAGATGATCGATTCGAAGCTCAGGATGCTTGGGATAGTCTTTCATTTACTTTATACTTATGTGGAACATGTTATGCATGATGTCTTATATCCATGTTTTCTAGTTTTGTAGTGAAATCACATATCATCAGTTATTGAATGCTATTCCAGTTATTTCATAAATTATTATTGGTGTCTCTATTTTCCAATGTTCCTTCTATTTACTTATATTGATTCTGTTATTTATCATCTATTTATAATCATCTTTGGTGCTACACATTAGTAATGGGGGAATAGCCTCTTCAAGAACACACCCTTGGCCATCACTTCTAGTTGGCGGCCTCTAGTGTTTGGGGTGATACACTTGAGGTCATGTGGCCCACCAGGCTCGGGGCATCCATTAAGTGGCATCCGGGTTTGGGATGTCACAAATTGATAATATTCTAAATTAAGATCCCCCTTAGAGAAGTATCAGGCTCCATTTAATAGATTATACAAGTAACTATTCCATGTTAGAGGATACATATTCTTTTTCATGATTTTTTGGGCTCACAATAATCAATGAAGGGGTGCATTGACCCACCCTTCCTCTTGAACAAGAGTATTGATGCACCCCATCATGAAGCACATGGGAATATAAACCATTTATATATATTCTCTTATAGTGACTTATTTAGATCCTCAAGTTCAACAATTTTCAATAAATATAGAGTCTTGGATATTTTATAATTTTTGGGTATAATATTGATTAAAAATTATCCTCTCAACTAGGAGGAAGACCAATAAATATTTCAAGAAACACCTCAGCGTGTACCATTACAATTGGAATGCCTTCAAGAATAATATTTTCCATAGTCCTACTCATTTGAGAATTATACACTTGGTCATAGGGTATAATATTCATGATTGAGATAATGATACCAAAATAGATTTATCCTCCTCCTTGAACTTGTATAAAATCAGAAGACGATTTGTGGTACCGAGGGTGATTTCCTTATCTTAACAAGTTCAGTTAGATATGTCTAAAGAAAGCCAATACATACCAAAAAATGCATAAAATTACACTAAAGGGGGTATCACAATGTTTTCTAGGAAACTAAACCCAATCTTTTTGACAATGGATGAGTTATATGCTTGGGATGCAATAATTGACCCATTTTATGTCTTCATCGATAATATGTTGGTACCAGGGTGTGCAGTGAATGCTGGTGGACCGCAAATTTAATTTTTTCTTCCCCATAGTTATGAAACTTAATCATCTCTATAGATCATACCTAGGTTCATTTTGAGGATCTCATGTGGTATAATCAAAGAAAAATAAATAAAAAAAATGCATAGAAAATTCCAATTTGTTGTATGAATGTCCTTCATAGGTTTCCGATATCCATTGCTTGAAGGATCCAATGTTGAATCCCTGTATATCATCCACACACATCTCTTGAATTTTCATGCATGTTGTTAATCAGATTCTGAGTGCTAGCATAGAGCTCTGGTGATCACTTCGACACCGTAATGATAACCACAATCCTCAGCCTTCAATCCGTGAAGGAGAACTTGGATCGTATACTTGAATTGAGTGATTATATCTCTAGAAATCAAGAGAGAGATTCTATCAATTCCAACTGTGTGAATAGTTTTTTGGGATGAGATTCTCTCCACTTATATAGTGGATATTCATAATACCCGATTAGGGTTCCCCAACCCCCATGCATTAAAAATCCACTAAATATGTGGTATAAATAATTAATTATAATGAAATAAAATACGTAATGAATATTATTTATATTTTATCACATACCTATAATATAAATATTAAATATATTATGTGATAAATCAGAGTCATTAACTCATATCGTAAATTCTGATAATATTAAACAAACTTGGGATATTATAATTATATTCATTTATATAATATAAATCCACACCTTTACTTAATCACTTGTAAATAAATGTAATAAATAAAATCAACCCAATTATTTATTAATTAAATAATAATGAATTTATTTATTTATTGGTGATCGATAGAACATAGAAAACACTCAGACCCCATGGTGAGGCCCACATGTCCTACATTATTATTCAGAAGAATAGGGTGGATTCTCTAATGTGCTATTGTGTGTGAACCCCTAGGCCCTTATCTCAATAGTAGTTAATAATATTCATAGGTCAAGAGTGGAGTCTTGAAACCCATCAAGGCCCCTATATAGATAAGGAAAATTCACAGTAGTGACTACCAACATATAAACAAGAACTATGTAATATAATCTCTTTGTCGTATGATATCTCATAAAGTAGGATGCAAACTTGTGTCATTTTACTTTTCTTGATTTATTATTTTTTTGATCTATCTAGATGGATTTACCTTCAACTACCATGGACAAGGATTTATGAAGGTACCACCATCCTGATCAACCTGGAAAGAGACATCTCTTCCTCAACTCGAAAGAGACAAATATTATCTTGATAATTCAACCAATGTCATGCCACCAACAACACACCAAACCCCAAATACCATTACAATCCCTCATTTTCATGTTTTTTACTTTGAAACAAAGTACAAAATAAAATAGCACACATCGATAATGATATAAAGTCAAGAGAAAAATACACATGTCTGTAGATAGGAATAACCAATGAAACCCAAAACATGTGGTGTTCCTCTTGCGGGTATGTCCTCATAATCTCAACTAATAGAGATCACTAAGTGCAAACATCAGGAGAAGTCTCAATGATTATGATCCCCAGCACCCAATAGTCACAAATTATTTGTTTCTTATCTGTATTATGTATCTCGACCATAGGACAATACTTTAAGATTACAATCATAGTATCTCTAGGTTATCATTATAGCCTGGGATTTACTATAACTCTTTATTACGACAAGTATTTTTTGGACATTGTCATAAATATAGTGGATGTATAAGTGAAAACTATTATAGAAAGATAAAACATGTATATATAATAAACTATATACATGTAGTGGTAATCAAAGTACATCAAAATTTGGGTCTAGGAAACCCACTTTCAACACTCCCAATTACACTAGAGCCATCTAATGACAAGTCTTAATACACTAGCACTTATATAAGAATAATTATTCAACTAAGATATGGATTTATTCGGGGGGGGGGGGGGGGGGGGGGTTCTACCACATTTTTCACTGTGGCTACTCTGATAACTGTGAATTCAACTCTATGAGTAAAATCCCTCAAGATATGATACTTTCAAAGTATATGATTTGTCTTCTAGTGTGACCTGTGATCCTTGGGAAGTACCAATACTGCAGTGTTATTACAATAAAATGGAATATGGTATGCACTTCTAGACACAACAACAATGTATGAGATAATTGTTTGTATCCAGACTACTTCCTTTGCTGCATCAGAAGCTGCTATATACTCAGATTCTTATGTAGAATCAGTTACCACTGATTACTTCAAGTATCTTCATCTCATTTATCAACCATTCATGAAAAATATGTATCCTGACTGTGATTTCATATCATCATGATCTATCTAGAAACTATAATCACTGTATCCTCTCACTATTAGTTCCTCATCTCCACCATATAGTAGGAATATATCTTTTATACTCCTTAATTACTTAAGGATTATTTAATATTTACCTAGTGTAGATCTCTTGGATTATCTTGATATCTTCCCACCATGCTTAAATAAAAGGAAACATCAAACCTAGTATATAGCATGGAATACCTGATAGATCCCTCTACTAAGGCATAATTTATTCTACTAATTCTTTCAATATCCTCCTATGTTTGTGGATACATTTTCTTAGAGAGATTGATACCATGTGACATAGGCAACAAACCCCTCTTAGATTGTTTCTTATTGTACATTTGAGTGCCTTTCTAATATATGTACTTTGACTAACCCTAAGAAGCCTCTAAGATCTATCTTGATAGATCACAATCCATATAATGTAGGATTCATCAGATATGTCTATCATGGAGAACCATTCATTTAACCAATATTAACTAACTAGAATAATTTCACCTTTTTGACCATAATTAATATGTTATCAACCTATAATAATAGGAAAATGATTACATTCTATTTAACCTTCTTACAGACACTAGTCTCACTCTTGTTTTTTAAAAAACCAGATTCTCTTATGGACTCATTATAATGAACATTCAATTATCGAGATTCATGCTTCAACCCATAAATGGATCTCTATAGTTTCACACCTTGTTTGAATTCATTGAACAAAAAAATCCTTCAGGTTGTTTCATATAAACAACTTCAACCAACTTCCCATTCAGAAAATATGTTTTGACATCCATTTTCCAAATCTAATAATCATGGAAGGCTTCTATTACAAGAAATATTTTGATGGATTTTATCATTTCTATCAGTGAGAAGGTTTCATCATAGTCTATTCCATGACATTGTCTAAAACCCTTCACTATTATTCTTATCTTATAGTTATTAATTTTACCATCTATTTTCAAATTTTCTTTTATAAGAATTTTCACACAATGGTTTTTATATCTCCTGGAGGGTCTACCAAAATCAAAACATGATTTTAGTACATTTAATTCATCTGAGAGTGTATGGAATCCTTCCATTTAGTTTTATCCATGCCTAATACTATGTCCATTTGGGTTAGAGATTCATTATCCTCAAGGAGTAATGTGTTACCTGGCTCGGTGACAAGAAAACCATAACAACCTGTATCTATAACCTATCTAGTTGACATATGCAGTACTTGTGTCTCAGTAACCTCTTCATCTCCCACTAACTCTTGTAGAGATGGTTCCCAAACCAACTCTTGTTCATCTGGATAATTAAATTCATCAAAGACAATCTTAATCCCACTATTTCCATTGGAAATGAGTTCCCTTTCTAGAAATATGGATTTTATTTCCACAATCAATTTTCTATCTAAAGGGATATATAGTTCATATCCTTTGGTTTCATTAGGACAGACTAAAAAGTTTCACTTCATGCTTCAGGATGACAATTTGGCACTATGTATAGTCTTGAAAAAAGGATTCATCTCCATACACATAACTATGATAGATTTTCTTTGTTTCCACACTAAAACTCATATAGAATCCCATCTGTACCATTAGTTGGTACTTGGTTAAGGGTATATGCCGCTATCTAAAGGTGTTTCCAAAAAAGGATAAATTAATAGTTGTCTGAATCATCATTGATTTGACCATGTCTAGCAATGTCATATTGCTAATTTCCCTAACACCATTCCACTATGGTGTATAAATAGGAGTTAGTTGGGATACTATCTCACACTCCATCAAGTGATGAATGAAATCTTGTTTAAGATACTCTTCACCTCAATCTGAGGGAAGTTTCTTAATCTTATTACTAAGAAAAATTTCTACTTCATGTCGATATTCTTTAATCATCCAAAATGAATCTATCTTATACCGCATTAGGTAGATATAACCATACCTACTATAGTCATCAGTAAAAGTAATAAAGGATGAAAACCCACCCATTACTTCTTCTGAAAATGGACCACATACATCAGTATGGATTAACTCTATTAATTTGGTGGCCTTTTCTACCTTCCCAAAGGGTGATTTGGTCATTTTCCCTTATAAACAAGTGTGAAATACATTCGAGGGCTTTAACTGAACCAATTCAAAATAACCTTCTAGATTTAATTTCTTTAGCCACTTCTAATTTACAAGACCAATACTAAAGTACCATAAGTGGGTGTTATAATTGTCATGTTCACTAGTTTTTTCATTTATTATCAGTACTGAGTTTTCTAGTTCAAGTATATATAGATGTGACATACCATAACACATGGTATCCTTATAAAATAGACAAAATTTATTTTTGAACATGAAATCCAACCCCATTGTGTCCAAACTTGATATTGAGATTACGTTTCTGGTTATAGAGGGTACATCATAAAAATTATTTAATTCAAGAATCAAACCACTAGGAAGAGTAAGGTGATAGTCTCCCACATCCAAGGCAAATAGACTCACACCATTTTCAGCTCGAATATAAACTTCTTATTTTTCGATCTTATTGAATCTACTTTGTTCATGTATATGAATACATATGTGTGAGACACATGTTTTATCTAATACCTAACTTTTAGATAATGAAAGGTTTCATTCAAAGAAAAAAAGTACCTGAAGTAGAAGCGTCATCTTGCTTCTTCTTCCCAACTATATAATTTTTATTTTGGTGGCCTTGAATGCAACATAAAAAGAAAACAACCTCCTACTCATTGCCCTGCCTTAGTATCCTTGGTTTCTTGGAAGGATGGTGCACTGGTATCTTTGTTCTAGAATTTCCCTTAGACACCTTATCCTTTTACTTTGTTTTCCTATTCACCGTGAGGACTAATGTATTAGTATTCTTCATAACCTAATGAACTTGTAGAACTATGTCCAAATGATCCAAGATATACTTTTTCCTGTTATTCATGTCATAATTAACAATAGAAGTTGAAAATATTGGTGATAAAGCGGCAAGAATGAGATCATATTCTGGTTCTTGATTCACTTTGTACCCAAGGGATTCTAGACTCTCAATGTTCCGGATCATCAAGAGTATATGAGGTCCTTCTTGATTCCCATTATCAAGCTTGCACCTATAAATGGAACTGGAATTATAATACCTTTCTTTCCTTTCTCTCTCTTGATATAATTCTTAGAGATGAGTTAGCATCTTGTAGGAATCCCCATCCTCATGCATTTTATGCAATTTACTAGACACAGATGAAAACATGATGCACAAAACATCTAGTGCATCGTCTACATTTTTTTCCACTTTTCTTTATCCTATTTTCTTTCTCCCAAAGGAGTTTTATTAGGAACTAATAATTCCATCACATAAATCTTACTTTAATGGAATAGTACTATGTGCAAGCTCTTGTACCACTCCTAGAAGTTATGGTCAATGAAGATATTGTTGAAATAGTGTGTGCCCTAGACCCAACTATTCATTGTTATAGATTACCATATCATGTACACAGTTAGATATGCATGATGTCATATTACCATTATAGTGTAGATTGTTCTTCATCCTCTATTGAAATGGTAATTTCCAAAGATTAATTGTCGTATCGAAAGGTTATAGTAGTTCCTATGATATAATGAGAACCTCGAGATACTATGACATTAATCTTAAATATTTGTTCTATTTTTTAGATACATCTTACTTATTGGACATAGTTGGTTTTTGACTATCTGGTGTTGGGGGATCATAAGCATTGAGACTTCTTCTATTGAAGTTCGCACTTGGTGATCTCATGTAGTGAGATCATGAGGACTGACCTGCCAATAGGAACACCACATGTTTTGGGTGTCATTGGATGTTCCTATCTATGATCATGTAAAATGGTCTCCTGACATGAGATCATTACTAATGTATGTCATTTGATTGCGTACTTTGATGCTAAAATAAAACCATGGCAATGAATTCGTGGTGAGGTAGTTTGTGTTGGGTGCATCATTGGTGGCATGGCATTGGTTGAATGGTCAAGAATGGATTTTTCGCTTCCAATTTATGGAAGTAATATATCTCAGGCCATGTTGATATGGATAGCGGTACCTTTATAAGACCATGGCCATGGAAGTCGAGGGTAAATCCATCCAGTTACATCAAAAAACAATAAAGAAAAAAAGGGAGATGACCCAAGAGTTCATCCTACTTTATGAGATATTACTGACAAAGAGATTATATTACACATTGTGTGTTCATAGGATTGTTGTTGCTGTTGTGACAATCCTTATCTCTTCAAGGTCCATGATGGGTTGCTAGATTCTTCTCTTGGTCTATAAATATTATTCACTGTTGTCGAGATAATGTCCTAGAGGGTCACACACAATAGCGTATTCAAGAATCTTCCCTATTCAGTTGAATAAGAGTTTAGGACATAGTGGGCCCGGCCAAAGGGGTTCGGGATTTGTCTAGAGTAAAACGATCACCATGAAACAAATAAATTCATAATATTTGAGTTTAGAAAAATGAGTATAGAATTTATTTCTTAAATGTATTTTTGAGTTTTAAGTAAATACATGAAAAATATTAATTGACGAATATTAAATTATTCAAGTTTAAATTAATATTTATGGGAGCGATGAGTCGAGTTAATGACTTAATTATTATCATGTAATATATTTTAATATATTACAAGTAAGTGATAATAATATTTATGACTCGGTTTAGTAGTCATAAAATGTTGTTGATAGTGCGTTCAGTATTTGGGAGCCCATTTGGCATTTTCGGGTAATTAATTAACCACTATAAATATTAGACGAGAGGAGATTTCTAATTACTATTCATGGTGATTCTCTCTCTTCTCTTCTCTCCCATAATCTAGAGAGAGAGGCTTTGGATCCCAGGAGCTCGTATCAAACTCTCTCTCAGGCAATGCTAGTGAAGCGATGCAGTGATCGTTGGAGCGTCGAAGGGGACTTCGTAATTCCTCACTAGCACCCAGATTACAACGAATGGGGATCCCGCATATTTCTTGAAGTGTGTGTGGATGATCTAGAGGAGTTCGATGTCAGATTATTTGAGTAGCGATCGCCAACGATGAGTAGACGTCATGCACGGATTTGGAATTAAATCAGGTATTTTTACAGTTTATTTGTGCTTAAAATCCATCACGCGGGATCCTCATCTTTGACCAGTCTTCCCTTCACTAACATTGACATGTTTATGTCGATCATCGGTGTGATTTGTTTTTAAAAATCCACATGTTTGGGTCTTCCTCTGCGCGTTCGGTTATAACAAGTGGTATCAGAGAGATGTGTGTCAATTTTAAGTCAATTGAAAAATTAAAATTTCATTATTCTATAAAGAAGGCATCCATACGATCTCAACGCCGAAAAGGGAATCTGAATCGGATGTCGGATGTCAGATGTCCAGTCTGCAGACATCCGAAGTTATGAATTCCGATTGAAAAAATTTCAGGTCACAAGAATAGTATTTTACGATGATTAAAATAATTGTTATTAAATTAATAATTATTCTATTATAATAATAATTTCATTATTATAATATTATTATAATATTTTAATATCCTAAAATTATTATTATTTTTGTTCCAAAGCCTATTTATTAGGCTTTGGAAATTTTTTAAAAACAAGTCTTTTATTTTATAAAAAAATAAGGGGAGAATAAAGACTTCTAAAATAAAGTCTAAAAATTTTTTAAAAAAAGAAAGGGGGGCAACGACCTGCATGTGCAGGTTGTGAGAAATTTTAATTTTTTTTTAAGAAAGTGGAGGGGACCAGCAGGTCAAGAAAAAAAAGGGAAAATGGGGTGACCTTCACAGCATGTCGCACAAAAAAAGAGGAGACCCGATCGGGTCTCCCTTATGCAGCGCGTGCGGTGACCATGAGGGCCACCTCCTCCCTTGCTGTTCATGGCCAACTCCCATCACAAGGTCGGCAACCCGCACATCACCCCACACCCTACACCCTGTCCGTCTAGGCTACCACCTTTCCCTCATCACGTTGCACCGGAACAACCCCGCGTGCCTTGAGGCTCAGGTGCCTCCCCCTTCCCACAGCAAGCGTTGTGCCTTCTCGGACCACCAGACTCTGCACATTATCAAGCCTGGCCGACCATCTGCCTTGGATGACTTCTCCCAGAAACAAATCGGGTGCATGTCTTATACTCTAGGCGTAGTGGTGCACCACACAACAGCCGCTGCATCTGGCCTTTCTATGTGGGACAATCCTGCCGCCACCGGCACCTCCTGAAGCCGCCTCCCAGTTGCCTCATCCAGGCGGGCTCCCTCTTCCCACACTGGCGCCAGCCACGCTGCACCACCCAGGTCGTGGGACCATCACACCGCCCTTGCGGTTTGGCCTCTGCTATGCTGGTGCCCACATCGGCCCTCCGACCATCTCTCCTCCACTCCCGGCTAGCCACCTCCTGTTAGCGCCCCAATCCTGGCATTGGCAGAACCCCACCGGCAACTTCTGTTGACTGCAAAGCCCATCACCCTGTCGGCTTCTCCCCGCTGCTACCGACCACAGACGGAAATGGCCTCCCTGACACCCCTTCTAGTAGTGGAAAGCCCTGTTGGGCTACCTCCCTCCATTGGTGTGCCACCCAGGCCGAGATCTCCTCCATTGAGGTACTCTTTTGGTGCTCCACACTGCCAGACCGACCCCGAAATGGGCATTCACGGGTATGCTCAGTCCGAATTGGGCTTGGGCGGACTTGGCTAGCCTAGTTCAACCCTGCACGGGGTTGGCACAGCAAGGGGCGGGCCTAGGAAGGTCTGCACCGACCTGCACAGGCCTGCCCGAGGATTTGGGGCATGGTTAATTTTTATTTGCATCAAAATTTAAATAAATAAATTAATTTAGATTTAATAATTAAATTAACAAAATATTAACTTTGATTTCAAAATTATTGTAGCATAATTAATTTAATGAGTAGATTAATTAAATTGATTTATTAATTTTATTTTATTTTTAAAATTAAATTAATTATATTGGACCGAACGACGTATTAATATTGAATTAAAATTGGAGTGAAATTTTAATTCAATAAAATTAATTCCCTTAAGTTTATTTTAAGAAAGTTTAATTTTTTTATGCATTTATTTAATATACGTGAGTTTAATGTTTATATGTCTTATCATGAGCTGTGACCAACCAATGCATGTTTGGTGCATTTTATTTATTTATTTATTTATATATTGCATTGGTTTTGTGATAATTAGTTTAATTAAATAAAATATGATCTGCGTGTCGTCTCAAATTTCATTATATGTATAAGGGCATGTGCACCCATTCTCAGAGATGTAATTTTATACCTCGACACGCCCTCGCCTACGTTTGAGTACAATTATATAATGACGATACGATGTGTGACACACTTCGCGCCAAGTGGCAGTGACACACCAGACAAGAGTTGCATTGGATGAGTAGAAGATGCTATTCAAGTTGCAAGCCACACGAAAAAAAGGTACATACCCCTAGGATTTCAGTTGGTCCGTTATTCACTCATCAGATCAACCAATTGTACCGGCTCATGATCAGGTGTTCATTTTGTTTTGCATGGTTTATTATTTTTGTGCATGCGTAGTTTATTGCGTGATCACATAGAATAATAGTAAACAAGCATGCAAGATAAAATGAACAAGTGACGTGATGAAATTTGTATTTCTTGAACAATTAGTTGTGAGTGACATCACATAGTACATGCTTATAAAAATAGAAAATGATTTATTTCGTCACATTAAAAATAGTAAAACCCACAAAGATATATTAATTCATAACCACCTTCTGTCATTCAAGTTTCGAAAAAACCAGTTGTTTGAGGTGTCGGTCATGCCATAGCTGAGGGTGCCTTTTACTACTGGGTAGTCATTATAAAAATGATGGGTCAACTTATCTAAAATTGCAACAAATAAATAGCCATAGCTATCTTGTTGTAATTTTAGAGGAAAGAATTGAGTAAATCAAGTTCTGATTTTAAGAAGTTGGGACTTCACTCAACAAATCAAAGAACTGTAAGTTAAAGCTGTCGGTCTGCCAAAAACCCACCTAAAACCCTCCAATTAGTGGCGTAGACATACCTTGTATACTATGAGGAGTGGTTCTAGGATCCCTACCACTAGATTACTCTAGCGATAGAGTATTTCGATTCTAGCATAGAGGGTTCCTAGAATCCGATAAAACAGTGGGAGATATTAAATGATTTAATTAATCAAAAATGTCTAAATCGGTAATCTAGATAAAAGGAACTCATCTGCCTAAATTCATTTTTGTAGAAAAATGGAAAGTCACACCACAAGTTTAAATTGAGATAAATTTTGGATAAAGTAAATGTCCACATTCACACGAGTTTCCATGAATAGTATAGGCGCATGCACATAGTACTATGATATAAGAATCTCAAGGTGCCAGTGTCCCCAACACTGTTAATCTACCTCAAGAAGCGAGGGTAAAAATTATTACAGGAGACTAATGTACAAAACATATGATGGTTATATCATTATTCTTCCATCAATGTCCAGTGTCAGTTACAGTCGCTACACCAGGACATAGATGATATTACATAAAGTCTCATCTCTAAGAAGTTTGCAAGGAGAAAGAGAAGCAATGATATGAATAAGATGAAGTTTACACAGGCATGTGTAAATTGAAATATTGATCATGATCTTTAAATATCATTTTCACTAGATTACTCAAGTTTCTTTTTAAGTCACAAAATGAAAAATTATTGAGTAAACACTTCATTACCAATTTAGCTAAGGTTCACCATGTGAATAAGAATAAAAGATTGTTAAGTTTTAATTATTATGGAGAATAGATTGAAAGACAATGTGGAATGGTCAAAGGCATTTAATGCTAATGACACATTCACGACGTCCTTTAATTAATGAGTTATTATAAAGGATATTTCTATTTCATTATTATAAAATAATACTATGGAAGTTTAAAAGCAATATCCTGATATAAAGAAGCAAGTTTCTGCTTCTAAATCAGAAATATTCATCAATATAATGTTTCGTTTTACTACATGGATATTTAATACTATATGTTTTTACATATGTGTATTTAAATATAGTTACCAAGTAAGTATAGAAATATTACTAGAAGTCTGGTGTATTCTCCAAGTGGATGCGAAAGGGTGATTCCTAGTCCAATGGTGAGGAGTGCACGACTTCTTAATTTCCAAGTGAAAGATTCATGTTGAACTATTATTGAGTATCACCACAAACATTAATCTCATATGTCCTTGGACACAAGGAGACATTATTTTAGGTTCTGGAATGAATTTTGTTTTGGTAAAATCAATCACTAGTTTAGTAATACATGAATCATAGGCAATTAGTGATGAATATAATGTAAGAATTATACCCAGTTGTGACAAGATAATTCTTTTTCAATTAATACTAAAAGTGAACTTCATCAATATACAAAGTATGGTATTTTGGCTCGACACAACTAAATACTTTTAGTATTATCGACATCTTTAGTTTGGACAAAGAATCCTTTAATAATAAAGGTATGTCACAATGATTTTAGAAATAGTTCAACAAGTAAGCGTGAACTATTCCAAGTATAAGCTAGAGGTATATATGCTTCATAAAATTTCTTTAAGAAATTAAGGAATAATAAATTGAATTATATGCATGGTCAGAAGATATGAGTTTCTTTGGGTTAGGATACTGAAGAATATTTCGACCAATCAATCATCAATCATGATAATGTAGCATGGAGTAATTCCTAAACACACATTACCTTATCGACATCATGACATTGATGTTAATGAGGAGGATTAAAGATAAAGTATTATATATAAACGTTGATCAACAAACATGTAGCATGAAGTAATTCCTAAACTCATATGTTATACATCAAAATTTTGATGTAGGTAATATCAATGTTGGAACTAGAAGAAACTTCCATTATATTTTATCAAATGCTTGGAAAATAATGGTGACATCCCACAACTGTATGCCCACTATAATGAAAAATGGATATCATATGAGTCAATGTATTTTATAAATCCATTATTTCATAAGTAAATGCATTTGGATGCAAATAGTTTGTTTGGAAATAAACAATCTTGCATCAAGACAAACACATTGTGCATTTAGTATCGTAATCCTAACGGTTTCTTAGGGTTTTACAAAATCCATATCATAGAAAATATATATTCAAGTTATAGACTGTATTTCTATAAGAGGGTGCACATCTCTATTAGAGAGAGTGGGAGGTATATTGACCAGTGTTTAGTCAATGCTCAAAATTCAAAAATAGTTGGCATATGAACTAGTTCCATAAGCGCATGTGGAACAAAGTATATTCCAGAGACACATACTGCGTAGGGAGGATAAAACCATAGTGATGGTTTTTATATTCACCGTGGTCAGTGATCTATTATTCAATGTCAATAATATTTCCTACATGTAAGAAATGTATATAAATGAGATAAAATTGATAAGACAAACTAAAAATTTAATTAATTGATTCCATGTATCAAAGTGAAAAGGGTCTTATTGTTTTGAATATCGTGGTTGTTATTCAAGTGAATTGATACAAGGATGGAAGAAGGGTAGTACCAATAAGGCTCGATTGGATTCACCAAGTCATTATGCCTAAATCTGTTAGAATTTTACTTATCATAGATAATATATATTATCAAATTATTTATCAATGGATTTCATGACCACCAATCATGGATGGTGTCTATACGACACAACTAGAAAGGGATGGTCACATCATAGAATGCTAATAAAGGTTGCAAGTTACTGAAATCCAGTTTAGGATTATAGTTTCCAACATGATCATAGAATATATATTTAAAAAAAATGTTTTCCATGTTTCTACCAGAGGTTATTGGGAGCGCCAAGGTTTTCCAATAAGAAATATGTTCGGCAACATATGGAAAACATACATTGGTCTCACAGTTAGTTAAGACCAACGTAAAATTTATTCTTCAATGATTGGGTTAAAGTAACAACCTATGTTCGAGGGAATAGGATCTACTAAGGTAGATCTATAGGTTCCTTGGTCCTAGTCAATCATGCATATAGTGACATTGTATTAAAAAATACATGTTGAAACAATTCAAGAGATGAATTGTTCCCTATGTCAGAGGGCATAATCTCTCCATGTTTACATGTCTATTATATGGGAAGAGATAAAAGTGGTGGGTTACAATCCATACGTCGTAACAATGGATCAATCATGCATGCCATAGCATGCACAAGAACTAATATTTCCAAGGTATATTTTATGATAGGTAAATATCAGTTATATCCAGGAGCATTGCAAGGGATTTAGTCAGAACTATCTAATTGTACTTCGAAAAGTACAAAAGATGTGTACCTGGTAAGTGGAGAAGAAAGAATACTAGTTTTTGTGGATACAAACTATTCTTCCATTGATCAATGTGATCTAGTATTAGAGTTAGGCTAAAGGCGATGAGCGAGTCAAGCTCATATCATCCAGTGGTTGCCATACCTACAAGACCAAGTACATTTCTACTTCTAAGATATCTAAGAAGAAGTTAAATGAAATGATTTGTTCTAGTTATTGAAATAGCACCTGGTGAGAAATGTATTTTCATAATGTAGATTATGATATTCTTACTAGCCATGACGTCAAGTTATGACAGTGGACAAAAAGGTATATACTCGGGATACCATCTCTTGAGAAGTTTTACTCAATGAGATAAGGTCGCAATAGTAGAATAGCCATGCGGCGGAACCGTGGAGGACCTAGTAGCTAAAGTCGTTACTCAGCAGAAACATGATGTTCATCGTGTGAGTAGCTAACAAGTTTGGTTAGCAAGTTGTCTCTAGTGCAATTGGGAGTGTTGAAATAGTGGGTTCCCTAGACCCAACTATTCAGTGCTATAGATAACTGTATCATGTATACAATTAGATATGAATGATGTCATCTTACCATTATTGTGTAGATTGTTTTCCATCCACTATTGAAATGGTAATGTCCGATGATTAATTGTCGTATCGAATGGTTTTAGCAGTTCCCATGCTATAATGAGAACCTCAAGATACTATGACATAAATCATAAATATATGTTTTATTGTCTAGATACATCTTGCTGATTGGAAACAATTGATGTTTGACTATCAGGTGTTGTGGGATCATAAGCATTGAGAATACTTCTCATGAAGTTCACACTTGTAGATCTCCAGTAGTGAGATCATGAGGACTGACCCGCCAATAAGAACACCACATGTTTTGGGTGTCATTGGATGTTCCTATCTATGATCTTGTATAATGGTCTCCAGACTTGAGATCAATACCAATGTATGTCATTTGATTGCGTACTTTGATGCAAGAAGAGAACCATGGAAATGATGTCGTGGTGAGGTAGTTTGTGTTGGGTGCGTCATTGGTGGCATGGCATGGGTTGAATGGTCAAGAAAATATTTGTGGCTTCCAATTTATGGAATTAATATTTCTGAGGAAATGTTGGTATGGATGGTAGTACCTTTATAAGACCATGGCCATGGAAGTCGAGGGTAAATCCATCCAGTTACATCAAAAAACAATAAAGAAATAAAAAGGTGATGACATGAGAGTGCATCCTGCTTTATGAGATATTACTGATAAAGAGATTGTATTACATAGTGCGTGTTCATAATATGGTTGTCACTTCTCTGAAAATCCATATCTCTTCAAGGGACATGATGGGTTGCTAGATCCCACTCTTGGTCTGTGAATACTATTCACTATTGTCGAGATAAGGGTCTAGAGGGTCACACACAATAGCATATTCAAGAATCTTCCCTATTCAGTTGAATAGGAGTTTTGGATATAGTGGGCCTCGCCACAGGGGTCCGGGATTTGTCCAGAGTTAAGAGACCACCAATGCAATAAATAAATTCATATTATTCGAGGGTATAATAATGAGTATTGAATTTATTTATTAAATGTGTTTACGTGTTTTAATTAAATACATGAAAAATATTAATTGACAAATATTAAATTATTCAAGGTTCAATTAATATTTATAGGAGTGAAGAGTTGAGTTAATGACTTCATTATTATCATTTAATATATTTTAATATATTACAACTAAGTGAAAATAATATTTATGAATCATTTTAGTTTTCATAAAATGTCGTTGATAGTGCGTTAATTATTCAGGGGGCGAGTTGGAATTTCCAGGTAATTAGTTAACCACTATAAATATTAGAGAAGAAGAGATTTCTAATAACTATTCATGGAGCTTCTTTCTCTTCTCTTCTCTCCCATAATCTAGATAGAGAGGATCTGGATCCAAGGAGTTTGGATCGAGGTCTCTCTTAGGCATCTCTAATGAAGAGATGCAGTGATTGTTGGAGCATAAAAGGGGACATAGCAATTCAACGCTATCACCCAGATTATGAGGAACCACGCTCCTGAATATTTCTTGAAGAGTGTGTGGACAATATAGGGGAGTTCGATGTCGGATTCTTCGAGTAGCGATCTCCAACGACGAGTCGATGTTGTGCGCGGCATTGTAAATAAACCAATTATTTTTTACAATTTATTTTGTGCTTAAAATCCTTCATGTGGGATCCTGGGATTTTACCGTGCTGCCCTTCATTGACATCGACAAGTTTATGTTGATCGTCGGTAGGAATTTTTTTTAAAAACCCACCTCTTTGGGTCTTCTATTGCACGCCCGGTTCTAACATATATTTTATTTATCCAAAATTAATCATAGTGACAATGTTAAAGTGGAGTTGTTGATTTACATTTATTTTGATCGACAAAAATTTTTTTTAGCAGTCATTACTCTATCTTGATTATATTTTTGACATTTTTGATCAATTAATTATTAAATAATTTAATTTCCCCCACTATTTTATTGAACCTTAATATAACTCACAATTAGATTTAGAATACTATGTTTCTTTTATTATTCTATTTTAAATAATTTTTTAAACATCTCCTCATAATCTAAAAGCTTTGTATGTGACACTACTTAGAGAGTTCCTAGGAAGGCTTCAGGATGACCAACTGCATTAACTTCAGGTTTCATGAATTATTGAGTAAAGTACCAGCTAATTGGAATCATAACTTGATCCCCTCAATTCCTTACCTCTTATGTTATGGAAATCTAGCTTTGGATACTTTTTTTCTACCACCATTTTTCAAGTCAAACCATTACTCTTATAAGAACTCTCCAGTAGTAGGATATGTCCTCAAATTTGGATGAAGAGCACCCCGAACACCTAGTTTTCTCCAAATTTGAGCAATGGGGGGAATTACTACTTGATATATCTTTAAGAAATTTTATTATTTATTGACAAATGTAATCCATATCTATTAAATATGTTCCAATCTATGTTTTCTCAGTAATAAATGAACATGTAATATAAAAAAATACAACCCATATTTATTACATTTATCTTTCTTATTATTTTATGTGATCACACAATAATCATGTGCTTGAATAACATAACAAACTATGCATAAAGGAAATAAATTCTATCTTACTAGTCTTGAGAATATAATTAAAATTGATCCATAACAGATCAATCCTAACCTTGGGGGTTTCATACCTAAGTCGATTGCTATCTTTTAGTGAGGCTTTCCCCCCGATCCAATGTATTTGATTCTCATCTATTTTTGCATAAACTTGGCGGGGTCCATGTCTAAAACTTCTTTATCTATGTGAAAATATACATGCACACAGGTGAGGGGGTCTAGGGTGAAATGTAAAATAGGCGCATTAGCATGCATTCCCTTATACATATTTGAACAAAATAAGATGATTCACAGACTATAATTTAATTACATACTTATTAAAATCACTACATGAAATAAATAATTAAACAATCCAGACATACACAAGTCAATAACTTGCTCAAGACCAGTCGTTATAATAAACAAACACATGATAAAAAATTATATTCTGACAAATTAAAAATTAGGAGTGTATTGAAATAAATTAAATGAATTTAAATAAATTCAAATAAGTTATTTTCTTTGGTTCAAGGTTTAAATTATTTTTAAATCCAAATATTAAATTAAAACCTTTAATTTAATTTAATTCTCAAATTAAATTAATATTTATGATTATGAAAAAGTTTCAACCAAAATTAATTTTAATTAAATTGATTTATAACTAAAATTATATTTATAAAATTGATTAATTTTGATTAATAATTAAATTAATCCCAGCCCCAAAAACCCCGCCTAGGCCCTTTGCGGACTATGTCGTTGCCCTGAAGACCCATTTAGACCTAGAAACCCCTATTTAGGGTTTTCATGGGCCACATAGGCCTACCCAAACCCATTCGGGGTTGGAAAAACTTGTCCTAGCTCATAGTGGGGATAATCGGGTCTGGATGAACCTGGACTAGGGTTACTTCACATGTGGAGACCTCACCAAGGCGGTCAGGGGCTTAAGAACAACATGGGAGGCAGACAAATGGCTGAAGATGGGTTCAATCAGGCTGGATAGGGTGATGTTCAGCCTTCATGGAAGGAGGAAGCTGGTGGACCTCACACATGGGATCAAGGCGCACGAAGGTGGTGCGTCTCGGACGTGGTCGGTTTTGGAGCTCACAATGGAGCTGGATCTGGCTGGTGATGAGGTGTATCATGGTGATAGGACCAGATCTTGTGTTCGGTTATGTGTGTTGTGGTGGATGGTGAGGGCGCACGTGGTCGGTGAGGGGACGGTATGTCGTAGAAGGACGTCGGGTTGACGATGGTGGATGGTGGCATGAGGAGTCGGCGACAGAGGCTCACATGATAAATGAAGAAGAGGCAGTCCTTGGTGCTGTTGTGGGACATCGGGTCGTCAGTGCTCACGAAATTGGATCAATGCGTGATTGGATTCATTGGAACCATTTTAACACAATATACTTAAAATTTAATGAAATTTAATTTATCTTGGATTAAAAATCCATGTGATTCCTTAAATTTTAATTGTCTATATCAAGGCATGTAGCGGATGTCAGTTGACTAGAAATTTAAAAAAATTCATGACTGTAGTGACAAAACATTAGTCTCTGGTGATCCTACCATGGTACGGTCCATGGATCCCACATAGTTTAATCATAGCACAATAAATAAAACAAACAAATATCTCATTCTATTTTGATGAACAGACTTATTTTTCAAGTTTCTGGCATTCATTGCTCAAAGGATTCAATGCTAAATCCCTTTAGTGGTTCCACACAAGCCTCTTTAATATACATGCATGAAATTCATTGGATTCCTCATGCTATCATGGAGCTCTGACAATCTATTCGATGTCGTAACATTCACCATGATCCTCTACCTTTGATATGTGAAGAAAAACATGGATAATATGCTAATATTGAGTGATTCTCTCTCTAGAAATCAGGGAGAGGGAGATGATTTGAATTCTAACAATGTGAATAGTTCATTAAGATGATCTTCTCTCCACTTATATAGTGGATATTCATAATACCCAATTAGGGTTCCCCAACCCTTGTGCATTAAAAGTTCCCAAAATAAGTGATATAAATAATTAATTATGATGAACTAAACTATGTTCTCAATATTATTGATATCTTTCCACATACCTATAATATATATACTTACTATATTATATGATAAACCTAAGTCATTAACATGACTCGTAAATCCTGATAATATTAAATGATCCTGTAATATTATAATAATATTCATCCTTATAATATAAATACTTGTATTTATTTAATCACTTGTTAATAAATATAATAAATTAATTTAACCCAATTATTCTTTACTTGAATTGTAATAAATTTATTCATTTATTAGTGAATGATAGAACTTGGACAACACTTGAACCCCATGGTGGGGACCACATTTCATATATTCCATTTCAACATAATAGGGAAGATTGTAGAATACACTATTGTTTATGACCCTCAAGGCCTGTCACATGCATGTTTTCATATTGAGATATTCTATTGTTTACTTTTAGTCTTGATTTTCTCCTTTGTGTTCCCCCAAAGTTTTTTTATAAAATATTGAGAATTGGGACATGCCAGCAGGTGTCACACAATTGGCACATGGTTTTTCAAACTATGTAGGGTAACAGTATGACATGTACCTATTGGGAATTGAGGGTCACATGATTGTTTCAATATATGGAAAACCATGTGGGAAATCCCTACGACTTTTCCAGGTCAATAAAAATTAGGTTTTTACCTTTCCCCCCTTTATTTTTAACCCTAACCACCCATAATCCTCCCAATTTGGGATTATTCACCCTAGGTGCTCCCTAATTCATTCCTTTATCCCTTAGATATTAATTTTTATTGTGTATTTGGTGTGGTTTCTCTATGAATCACTAAGTAAGTGCCTTTCTATCTTGATTTCTGCTACTTTTTGTGGTTTAACTTCCTTCTTTTGGGGGGTTTGTTCTCGAGTGGTTTTGGAAATGTATTTTCGGGTGGATTCTTGATTATTAGGCTTCAATATTGATGTTTATTGTTTGATCATTACTTTGTAAGGTTCTCTTGAGGTGAAATTATGGTTTATCCCTAATTTCTGGAAGTTTCCAAGAATGAGGTTGGTGATTCCATGTTTTAGCATTATTAAATGATTTTGATATGATTGTATGCATTTCTAAACATGTTATGTGGAATATTTTCATCATGGTAAATGTATTTTAAAATGTTTTTGAGGTACATATGTGTTACAATATCGTTTTCAAAAGTAAATGGATTGTGTTTCATGTGTGATATCATGTTGGGTTTCTTAAATGTGTTTTATAAATTGTGCAAGTGGCTTAATAAATTTTGAAAGTGGTGCGAAACATGTTTTAAAGTGTATTTGGTGTGTGTGTGAATTTGAAAGTTGTTTTTCTTAGGATAAATTGTGGTTTCATATGCATATTCACATTTCTTGTGTGTGCATGTGAATGTGGTGATATATGTGATAGGTGAAATTGAAATTAATATTGAAGGTAATCCTTGGTATCTTGGTGAAAAGACTAGGACTAGTACACTAGTTGACTCGGAAGTGTCTTGGCCTAAATTCATATAGTAGGATTTACGATTACTACACTAACTAAATTATGATGATGATTTGATACCACTAAAACATTGGATGGATCCCTCTCTATTGTCTCATGCACAAGGACATTGTGGCTTGTGGGGGTTATACCATGTTTCACTATGATAAGAGATTCATAGTGTCCCACTAATGCTAGTACCTTTTGGGATTGACCGTGGTGATATTTGAATGTTGTTAAGAACATCAGTATAAGGTGGAACTTACTCTTATGTTAATTTTCAAAGCACGTTTCATGGAAAATATTTCATTAATATGTTTTGTTAATAATTTTTCAATGTTATTTCTTAAAACTTGCATAGTGATTTGTCTTTTTTTGTTATGACATAGAGTCCCTCTTTTGGGTGGAATCCTATTGGGATTTGGATCACACCCAACATACACCCTCTAGTGTGTGTGTATTTTTTTATTTATGACCCAGGTAAAGGAAAGATGGATCATAGTGATGGTGGATTTGGTTGCTAGAGTTCCACTATATGCAGGTGTTGGTGGTGGTGGCTTGAGGGTGACATACCTCTCATTGCATGGTGGTTTTTGGGATAGTTTTGTTGTTCCCATTCTATTGTAGTACCTTTGGGTCTTGTCTAAATTTGTAAACTGTGAATATAAAATTTTTCACCTCATTCGGTTATGATTTTTCAGTTACGATTTGTTTATTATTATAGATTGTTTATGATTATGTAGATGGGTGAAATCATTCCAAAAACATAATGTTGATACCCAGAAACTATTTTGCATCCCATGGGGATCAATAATGCCCTTTGGGCCATGCCATAAATCAGGGAAGGTATCAGGTTGGATGGAACCCCGAATTGGTTTGTGAAGTAATGGTATTAGAGTAGGTTATGCTCTTTTGGGTCAAGTTATTTTGGGGTGAATCTGGATAGACATGAGCTAGGAATGTCGAGGCTTGAGGATCTAGTTAAAAGTAGGGTTCCTAGCCCGCACACCTCATGACATATATTGAGTCACGATGGGATGTTGGGACTTGATTTTACTTCTCCTCCAGGTGATATTTTCTGGCTGTAGACTATATATTAACACTGGATGGGGATGTGCAGGCTTGGTTTATCTTGTTATTATGATATATTTGGTTATGTTTTATTTTATAGATGTGATTTAGAATTGTTTTTATTGCAAACGTTTTTCAAAATATGTGTTTATGGTTGTATTTATGGTTTTATGTGTGGTTATTGATTGTGTAGAAAAATATCTCCTCAGAGAATTCTTTTGCAGCTGTCAAAAGTGGTCCAAGAGAGTTCTCCCACACCAATTGATCAGAGATTAGTTGAAGCAGTGGTTTAAGATTTCCAAGCTTTAGAACAGGTAGATAGATCTTGTCCTACTCAGGTTAGAGAAATATAATTGGGTATTGGTAAGGAAAAAGCTCATAAGTTTCTCAAGAACAAGTATCCTTCTTTTCGAGATAGCACAAAACCTCATGAAGTGGAAGAGTGGCTAGAGAAGGTTGAGAGGATGATTGAGTTTCTCAATACTTCTTAGGTTTTTAGGGTGAAATGATCTTTTTTCATGTTAGAAGATCCCAGTCGGATGTGGTGGAACTAAGTGGTACAAGATGGAAAGCATTAGGAGATGGGTTGGAAGGAATTTAAGGTCAATTTCAACATGTAGTATTTTCTTATGTTCTTGGCCTACACTAGATCGTGGGAGTTTATGGAGATAACCCAGGGAGACTAGTCTATGATTTAATTTTCTAACCTCTTTGTTGAGTTAGTTTGGTATGCACCTGAGCTCCTTTCAAATGATCAAATTAATACTCAAAGGCTCGATAAGGGGTTACAGCTGGACATCGGATATTAGGTATTTTTTTCAATGTTAAGACATATGATGAAGTGGTTGATCATTCCATGTTGGTAGAAATTGATCATAGTTACCATCTTAGTTTCCATGGGTTAGTGTAGCGGCGGCAGGTTACTGTAGCAGTGGTGGATACTGTGTCGTACTATAACAGGCAAAGTACTGTAGCAGTACTATTCAAAGAATGGGCCTTGGGCCAAAAATTTTGGCTTACATGCCATGAAATGGGCTAAATTCCACTGGTCCTTCAGGATATGTAATGGGTCTCCCTCTACCCAGTTAAAAGATGTATTTTCTTTGTTTTAAATAATAAATGAGGCTTTGGCCCCAACCTTTTGAAAAAAACTAGTTGTCTTCATCTATGGATTCTGATGTTGGGTTAGTTGTATTGCATAATTTTGGGAATGAGGGGAACATCAGACCTATTTTCTCATATCCTTCTAGATATTTTCACCTATGTGGAGCTATTGGAAACTTAAAATGGTTTTTCAGGGCCTCGTGTCATTATTTGAGTGGTGCAAGGTCTGTAGTTTCTAGAGGAATATCAGACCAATTACATCCATCCTGGATAATGGGTTCTCAATTTGGTGGTTGTGGCAGTGGGGATGGATCTTCTTGTGGGTAGAGTTAGTTTAGGGAAGATCAAAAAGCTAGTGGAATCTCATGTTCATGCAGAGATTGGGAAACTCTATGCGGTGGATTAAGCACTAGTGGAATTAGATACAGGGACTACGACAGTTTGAGTTACCATTACTATTGTATCATCCTTAGTTGTTTCCCTATTTTATATTGGTGCTTCTATTTATTTTATTTCTACCCACCTTATTGATGTGTTAAAGTTACTGACTGATCTGATTTCGTATGTGATGGAGTTGGTAATTCCACTTGGTAAGAAGGAAGGGTAGGGTTTCAGGTGTCCATCTTGTTCACTAACCATGTCAAGGGTTGAGTTGGAATGAGATATACTTGTTTTAGAGATAGGCCTCATTGATGTAATCCTAAGTATTGATTGGATGGTGTGATTTTAGGAATACATATATTTTTATAGGAAACAAGTGATCTTTTTGGAACCTGATGTAAGTACCTAGGTCATTCAAGGTGAATGGGATCCTAGATTGGGTTATACTAAACCTCCACTTCTGGAATTTGTCAATATTATTTTTCATATATCATTGCTTGTGTTGGAGGACTGTTGTGGTGCTCTAGAGGGTATATTACCTCCTATGGTGGATGTGTTTCCATTGGTTTTTCCAAAGGATTTTTTTTTGTTTTTCTTCGGAGTGGGATGTGGAGTTCACCATTGATTTGGAACCGAAAAAATAATTGATATATATTCCATCAAACCATATACCCCCAGAGGAAAAAATAGTTTATATCTCTTCAGTTGTGCATTCATTAACAAAAGTTGAATAAGGTAGCCATTAAAAATTTGTACCCTTTTCCCCATATCGATGAAATTTTCGATAATCTTAAGGGGGAAAGGTGTCTTTCAAAAATTTACTTGTGTTCTAGTTACCACCAAATAATAGTTTGAGAGGCGGATTTTCCGAAAAATACTTCTGAAGTAGGTACAATGATTTTTAGTATTTGTTCATGCCTTTTGGGTTGAAAAATTCTTTAGAAGTCTTTTCAGTGCTCATGAATAGAGTGTTCCATAGATATCTTGACTCCATTGTTGTGGTATTCATGGATGACATCCAAGTTTATTATGGAACTAAGGAGATGCGTGAGAATAATTTTGGAATTGTGTTTGTCACTCTTAGGGATCATAGTGTTTATGAAATATTTTTCAAGTTCACGTTTTGGATCAGTGAGGTGAAGTTTCTGGGTCATGTAATCTCAAAAAAAGGGGTTTTGTTGGACCCTGAGAAGATTAGTGTAGTGATTTCATGGAAATAGCCAAAGAATATTTTCGACATCATAAGCTTTTTAGATATGGAAGGGAATTATAGGTGGTTGTTCAAGATTTATCTCAGCTTGATTCTCCCATGAAAACACTCACCAGAATAGGGGTGTGGTTTGAATGGAGCCCATAGTGTCAAATGACCTTTGTGGAGATTAATAGGTATCTGATCAAAACCCTAATTTTTATTTTCCCCTATTATGTAATGGCATATGTGTTCTATTATGTTTCTTTGGGTATGGGTCTTGGGTGTGTGCTGATCCAATATGACCATGTGGTAGTGTATGGTTCTCACCAACTCCGACCACATGAAAATAATTACCCCACCCAATACCTGGATTTAACATTAATGATGTGAACCTTGAAGATGTGGAACCTTTATATCTTTTGGGAGAAGTATGTGGTTTATTCAGATCATAAGAGTTTAGAATATATTTTCTCCAAGAAAAATTTAATTTTGAGGCAACATCATTGGGTTGACTAACTATAGGGATTTGATGTTGATATAGTCCACACCCCAAGTAAATGTAACGCTGTGGAAAATTCCTTGAAAAAGAAGGTTCTAGTGAAAGTGTTGAAAGAGTCTAGTGATGAGAGGAATTTGATAGGGCTCTTTTAACATATGAATTTAGAGACCAAGAAGAAAAATGAGGGTGCATTCATGGTCAATTTTTATCTAACTCGTTCTCTTCTAGAACTAATTTAGTGGCAGCAGCCTGATGATGAGTTGTTCCACTAGTCTATATAGTTAATTTATGGTGGGGAGACTTCTAGTGATTGGTCATTATCTTCTGATGAAGTATTTTTCTTCAAAGTTCACTTTTTTGTGTCGTTGTCTATGAGGAAGGAGGTGATGTAGGATACCCATCAGTCTCAGTGGGCATGTCAGGTCTCGAAAAATCTAAAAAGGGAATGAAAATACTCCCATAGAATTGATAAATGGAAGAGATGCATATGGAGATTAAATTTTGATGAGATTATTGAATGCTGATCCAATTTGATGAAGGGCTTATATAGGTCTACATACTGGTTACTGATAAAGGATCACGAAAGGCACAGACTGCGAACTAAGTATTACAAAGATGGCATGAAAAATTATGGCCTGCAAAGTGTTGGCCAGCGAACAAGGAACTTTGCGGAATGAACGGGGAATGGTGTTGGTAAAAAATGAACCACGTCATTGTCAGAATGGAGGCATAGAAATTACACCCGCAAACCACGTCATTGGAGAAAACACAATGGAAAATTAATTTCCTATCATCTCTACAGAGTGAGCAGTTCGCGGACAAGGTTGGGCTAGTAGTGCCCTATAAAACATGTCATTCACGGAATTGAAGTGATGATTTCCACCACCGTGAACTGCTACATCTCAAACCTTTGTTGTCTGAGTCATCCGCAAACCATGCAATTTCCCCATGGTCTTTCGAAAAAGGTATCGTGTTACCCATAGATACAACCTCCTCATCACTCTATAAAAGGTCCCCAATGGGAGCTGAGAAAAGAATCTTATTTTTAGGGGGAAATCTTGGAATTAATGGGTGGAAGACTTCAAAGGCATAAAATCGATGAATTGAAGAACCGTGGATGGTTTCCAATAGTTATAAACACACCACAAACCATAAAAGGAAGAAATCATAATAATATGGGAAAACCACAAACCTAAAATGTGAACCATGAACTGAACTCCCTTCACGGATTAACTTCCCATGAACTATAGGAAAAATTCCCCTTCTTCAAACATGTGTACCGAATAGAACATCTCTATGTGGATGAAACCCTGCCCTGTGTGGCTTTCCACTACACAGAGGGACTCCAGTTCCATATACCATCATGGTATGTGGACGAAACCGAAGGCCACATACCACCCTCGTACAAGGATGGAGTCAAGGTCCACATACCACCCCTCTATGAGAACAATGTCCAGGTCTGTGTACCTCCCCTCCAAATGCATAAAAAAATTATATGTGGAAGGTACCCACCCCGCATGAACAAGTGGTATGCAGAGTAGGGTGCCTTCAGGGTTTCCACCTTTCGGGGCCAATCATTCCCTTCCATTTCCATACCATCCTCCGAATCCTCTCCGTAAACCAGTCTTTTGGCATCAAACCAATGACTATTCCTAAGCCACCCAACCTATATGAATGGACCATCTGGCATATCAGCGCACCCTTATGAGTCTACATACCCATGGTAGGTGGATTCATGAAGGTAATCCCTACATTGTTATAGATCCTATGAATGTCATTAAGTCTAAATTTCCATGGTAACCCAGAGTCCAACCTTGGGATATTGATTTGGATCTCCCCATTCTAGGGATCAAGGGTAGTCACATGATTTTCCAATCAATTAGGGATAGTGATCAGTCATCGGAATCACACTTGATTTTCCTTTTGATGAGGGGCAACATTCTTCCCCTTTCCCGGAATAAATTTCAAGGTATCCCTCATGAAGTAATCCCTTGGCCTTTTAGGACGGACCTAATGACCTTCACTTTCATTTCACATTGAAGGGTTCATTGGTCTGCACCCTCATCCACCGTCATTCTGGCATATTCCACTACGAACTCCTCATTTTCCTTTAAAGGATAAGGTAAAGCATGTGGTTTTTTAGATCTACTACTTCATCATGTTTCTCACACCATCCATGACTCATGTTGTCTTAGAGGTTAACAATGATTATGGAATCCACACCATCCATCACCTAATGAACTACAAAATCTCTGATTCCTTCTCTAGCTAGGATACTTAGGATACCAATATAAAGGCTCGAGTTCAAGGGGTATTCTCCTTAAAATATAGTCCCAGAAAGAATTTCCCACCGAGTCATTAGGGAATCCTCATTATGTATAAGCCCTGGAATGAATCTTCCATAAAAGGCCTCATCTATAGTGTAAGTACCAATCATGTCTCCACAAAGGGAAGCTATCATGCATAAGTCTCATCTCTTAAACTACGAGGACATTGATTCCCAACTAATTAGGATACATAAGAAGCCTCCATGAGGTCCAAACCCAGCATCCAAATCACCCTAGTATTCCCCGAGCTGCATCCCCAGTAGGGTTATATTCACAAAGGAGACCAAACCCTACCTAGGAATCCCAATCCACCTTGGTGTAAGTACCACATTAGATTTTTACAAGGCACCTTTCACCTAGACTTCCTTGCCACATGATTCTAAACTGCATGGATGGGTCCTCATCACAAGACCTTAAAAATTGATCTACCCAGTTAAGTTGTATCAAACTATATGGGTTCTGATTCCTCCCCCGAGGATACATAGGAAGCCCATCTCATGGGTTCGATCCTGACATCAAAGAATCTTCCATCCTCCCTAGATGATGATAAAATCCAAAGAGGCTCATCACCGGAATTACACTAGTGTTGTCTCAGCAATTTATAATCTGTGTGTATCCAAGATTAATCTTTCAAATCAAGGGTAATCTATAGAAACTCTTAGGGAAATAACCAAGGATTCAGGAACTTATGAACATTTATTAAATCTATAAGAGAGTCCCATAGTCGGAAATAATTCCCTCCAAAAAGGTGCGATGATCCCGACCTCCCATCCTCTCAACCAGTGGATTCCTCAAGTATCATTGGTCAAATCATCATCCAACAAGAATATGACTTTGGAAATAATGTCCACGAATCATGGATATCAGGGACATTGGTGTTTTATGGCTCCATGAATAAACCCGTTGGAGACAATCCGAGGACATCGTACCTGATGTGTACGGATTTCAAACATACTCAACCCCCTACAATCACCCGTTCAGACTATTAAACTATGGAACCTCCTTCGTAATATAAAAATAACACACTAACCATACCTGATATGAATCCTTAACCAAGGTGGTAGATTACCCCACCACAAGACCCTTTCACATTCACAATGAAGAGGACCAATAAAGATCATCAATTTCATAATTGATCATCATATTGTACTTTGACTGGGTTTTGTTTCTTTTATATGTCATATATATATTATAGGAATTTAGAAGAGCTCTCTTCAATCCAAATGGAATCTCAAAAAATTGTTCATACATGCATGTCAGCTACCACGTTGGTGGCCAGGTCCCCAACAAAGAACAGGCCCCCATCACCTACTTAGTGTCTTTAGAGATGGATTTCAAACAAGATAATCAATGAGTACCATAAAAATTGTACCCTAATTATAGTTAAGGCTGCAAGTCAGACCCTATAATTGGTGAAATCTTGCCAGCTGCACGCTCAGTCGCTACAAAAGATCCAGCACAGGATGGCCCTTCTGGCCATCTTCAATGGCTTCGGGAGTCTGTCCTATGAGAGTGATAATAATTACCTCCCTTATATTAGAAAGGAAGATAAATTCGACACTAATTACTTCATCCCAGATGCATAAGAACCCTGGTCTAGGGCTCCTGTCGGAGGATGTTAGCACCAGCGGCATACAACCTGGTATCCTCACTCTGAAGAGGATCCCATGCTGAGGGCGCCTACTGAGGTCTAAGAGACATAGGACCATAGGGATTCCCACTAGGAGATACAAATGCATAATCAGGAGTAGGTTAACATCCAGGTTTCTATGGAGGAGATCCGCCACACAAATGTGGTGGAATTTAATGGGACGTCATACAATCATGTCCCTCCTTCTGAAGTCTACCACAGAAATACAATGGAAATCTATGAGTGGATCCAAATTACCCTCACTCTTATGAATCCCAAAATGGAAATATGGTGACACAATACAAGCCAATTCACATTCCTTCCAATTCTCATTAATCCCATCATGCAGATGGAGCATCAAATTACAGGTAGATGAAAATCTCTGCCAATGCGGAAGAAGTCTGTCATCCAAATAGGATGGCACCTAGCTATAAGTAGGAAAAAATATCTACTGAGGAAAAACAAGCATGCTATCTAATTATGGTGGAAAATTATGGGCAGTCATACAACACATCCAGTGCATATGAATCCCACTAGCCAAATATGGTGGAAATTAATTATGAGCAGAGTCAAATTCTTACGAATGAAAACCAATCCCATGAGACAAATACAACTGAAAAAAAGTAGACGCAAATTCTTGCTCACTAATAAATAGCCCACCATCTAAATATGGTGGTACTTGGAGAAAACATCCAGCAGAAAACTCTTTCCTCTACCTCGACATAGGAGAACCATCAGTACCCATTGGAAACTCATGGAGGATCGGAGCAGGCACAAACTCCATATCTGACATCGGAATGGGAATTCATACCCATTATATCAAAATATATATCTCATCACATCTTTTCCATGATGGAGGAATAAAAGTTGATTTTAGAATATATCCTCCAAACATGTCACGACGCCATTTTTTCGATGACAAAAGCGAGGATTCAGTCCCATTACCCAATCTGCTCAGGTGGGGTGATCTACCCACCAAATCAGATAATCACTCCGGAGCATACCAACATCCATGTACTAGTCCAGGAAGGTCCACAACCATGTTCCACAATACAAGGACTACCAGAGCTAGAAAAAATACTCGTTTCAACTGGGGGACACCAGTCTAACATGGTGGACACTCCAGGGCAGACATATATCACTAATAGAACACAAGATTTTCATCACAGTATCCCAATGACATCACGGGAACCAATTATATAGGGAACTATATATGAATGTCATTACAAATAGTAAGCGACCCCATTTTACCGTAAGAGAGAACCCAAACATGAAAGGTGCCAAAGTAAACTGGAAAATGGAGATAATACTCAAGATTATGATCTGTTGGAAGCTGTAATTATTGTTTCCATCAAAAATTTATAAATAGAGGCTCAAGATCCTGTTAGTCCATTACCAAATTATGGAAGTGGTAGTATCAGTTGCAAAGGTCCTCCCTATAATGTCTCTACTAGTAGCTTTAAAGGTCCTCGTTAGAGCACCCACAGGGGATTACTTTGTGGTACAAAAAGGATTGATCGTGAGAGATTATCTGATGATGCATGTCAGGTTATCCCTCCCTCTAACTAGAGGATCATACAGTAATAAGGCCTTCTCCTTATCATAGTTCACCCTTATGGTGTTCCCCAGGGTATACACTACAGATATGTTTCTCCCTATAGTATGATGTCATGCTTTGATGGTAGTCATTTCCATCATGGAACTGACTGCGAAGGTCCTCCTCACAGTTCAAATTTTCACCAGTGAGAAGTTCCTCCGCTCATCGGGTCAAATGAGAGAAAGACCTCATATGTTGAGGAACTTAAAAAAATAGAGTGTGACACAATAGATAACCTCTCCATGAAATGAAATATTCTTTCTCAATCAGCAGATGGCCCATGGCCATGCTCATATTCTGAGAAACCCTCATACTATTCATATGTCAATAAGACTCCCGCCAGCCGTACTGCTTGGAACAAAATAATTAAGGAGCATCCAAACTATGCAGATCAAGAAGAAGAGTACCTAGAGGATCAACAACAATATTTGTTTCTTGTGAGAAGAAAACAAGCTAGGGATGACAACCAGTGACATATTGTCCTAAAAACACTTCTTAGTTCAACATACCAAGAGAGTTTTTAGAAGGCTGTATTCATAACATTTGCCTCAATATATGGATGACTCTCCACCAGTTAAAAGATTTTTTTTATTCTACGATGGGTATGAAGATCATGTTAACATTTTGGGCGATAATTTACATCAAATAGTCCTAGAATCCCTTTCGTCTATATGGTGACCACAATTTGAAAGGTGAAATAAAGACCATGGGATGACCTGCCTCCATGCACATCACAAGTTGCACTTCCTTATTAGCAACACCTTGTCTGGAGTTCATATCCAGGGATGGGGAGAACATGGATCCCCACACTTAACCCTAATTCCCTTCCAGCTGAACTCACTTGAAATGAAATCATGTAATGTCATTACCCAAATATAGTAATCAAATGAAGTCCCCAGTCAGGAAAGGTGGAATGCTCGAGAAGAGCCGACCTTGAGTAAGTATTAGAAGCATCATGATCGATGAGAGAAAGACATAGAAAAGATAATAAAGTAGCAAACTAAGAACATAAAACATGATTCTAGTTTAATGGAGGATAATAAATGAGACATGATTATGTCATTGAAAGCAAAAAAATTTACATGCAGACCTGACACAATATCCAGTTCACATCTGCATGGGAATGCAAGAGATCAAGAAGGCAAAAATATCAATAACATCCTCCGGAACACAGGACCAACCCCAGTCCATAGGGTTGGGGGAATTTTTAACTCAAAATACCCCTGTAAGACCAGTAAATCTGGGATAAGGAATGTTAATAGAAGAACGGGAGCAACCCCAGCCCACATGATTGGGGGCATTTTTACCTCAAATTCCTGCCCAACAGATATATATCTTCTACTTTTTGTGGAGAAAAAGGGATAGAAGGTTCACCCATTCCATCACATCCCATGAATCACATCCCCCATAATATAGGTATACTAAAAGGTCATATCGGGGCTCCCTTTGAGTCACTCTTTGCCAAGAAACTGGAAGAGTATCATAGAATGGTCGGAAAAGAACCAGCAAAGGGAGTAAGAAGCTCTCCTACCATTTAGAACCTGGTACGCCGCTTCAAATGTGGTATGTATTGATAAACCTCATGAACATCATCCCCAAAGACCTCACTAAAAATAATAAAAATAATGAGGAAACTGTAGAAGAGGGTTCCCTGCTAGAGATGGTCCACACCAAGCCTAGAAGTGTGCACACCAAAAACCAAAGAGTTTTCTTAAACTTGGGTGCCACGTTAGTCAATCTACCATTCCCTCCCAAAAAAATCCTTGAAAAGTATAAGAATAAGAGCATGGTATACAAACCAGCTTCTCCTCCTCATGAAAATTATTCTCCCACACTTGAGGATAGATTTTCTCGATAAGAGAATGAAATGAAAGAGCTGAAGTGAATCAATGTTGAGTTTCTATGAGCAAGTCATTATACTTGGTCTGTTCCTTAGTTGGACCATAAACAAACACTTTCATCAAAAATTCCCCCACCTCATAGGCTCATCATGATGAATGAAGCAAGGATGAAAGGCTCATTTTGGGAGGCATTAGGACCATTAGTATACTTGAACCCAATCCCTGCATGATATCAATATTTCTCTACATTAGGGAATCAACCAAAATAGATTTAGAAAAATCTAAAGAGGATGCCCCAGACTCGGTATAGAATTCAATGTCTAGTAGCACCAACAATTCTAATATTTCCCCCTGCTACACCTATTCAGGCATAGGTCCTAAATAAAATGAATAAAGGGATCCTGAATTCCATCGAGTTATTAATGAATCGAATAGAAGAAATGGAAGTATGGAATGCTCTAGTACAACCGGAATGGTGGAATTACCCCGAATGGGTGAGAAACGTCCCACCTCCACCAAATTTTGGGAATTCCATATTTTTAGTGTTCCATGGCTCAGGGGACCCGGAGCAGCATTTAATGCACTACTCTTATTATTGTGATCCCATGATGGGAACTAAGGAGAAAAAAGAGGTTGTAAAACTCATATGCTTTGTGAAATCTATATATGGTTCAGCCTTTGTGTGGTACACCTATTTGAAAACTAACACAATAATAGGATGGGAGGATATCCGGCACTAGTTCCTATTCCATTTCAGCCTGACGTTGCCAAAAACAATAGTTAGTGATATCATAAACAGAAAAAAGTGATAGAATGAGAGATTCTCATACTTAATCACCAAATGGAAATGTCTGACTTACTCCTTGAACTAGCCACACACCTAAGATGAGATTATTTCCATGTGCATCAATAATCTCCAAGATTAGCTGTGAACACCACTCATTCCCGTGAAGTACACAAGTGGGTTTCATGACTTCTCTACCATCACTCGAATGATAGAATATTCCTAACAATGGACTAATCTCATGTCCTGAGCAGTGCTATTAAAAAGAGCAGGAAGTGATGAAGCGTCTTATGTCATGCTTAAACCACCCCAACTCCAGTCCAAATCCAAGTGCCCCAATAAATCGCACAGGCCCCCTAGACATCAGCAGCCACCCCCACCTCAGTAAGACGAGCATCGGGGATCCAAGAGGAATCAATTAGGGAAACGGAGAAATAAAGTGTACTCGTTTTGAGATGATCAAGGCTTTGGTGACTTCATATTCATAATGAATTACAACTTTATTCGGCTACCAGAGCAAAAGAGGGATGATGAGGTAGGTCTTGATAAACAACTAGATTACTGTCCCTTCCACTGGATATTGGGACACACTATCTATGAGTGTTTCATCCTCATGGACCCCCTGCAATGAATGGTAGATTCCTAATAGGTCAATCTGGGACCTCCACCAGCGCAAGAGGCATATGTTTCCACCCCTGACCCGAACGAAGAAGGGGTGCGGAAAAACGTTGTTAACAAAAGGGACCATAAGTTTGATAGATATATGACTTGAAAAATAGTCAACAAATATCATTTGATACATTAGACATTGTAAAAGAAACTACCCATGCCTCCAATAGCTCCCGATGCGACACGACCGTTATCCTCGGCCCCACCATCCTCTAGAGAACAATAACCCAAAAAGTAGTCCAATCAGAAGGGTGGAAATGAAGTGAAGGAAGATTAACTTGAACCAAATACAAGGTTGTATTTGATGCTCTCAGATTTCATGCTAGAAAATATGAATATATAGGAACTAACCCGCTGAATGGTACAATTAAAGATAGATGATGAGGCAAAGTCATTATTAGAAGAGGAGATGATTTTTGGCTCCATCAATGTCATCCACTTGATGGATCCCTTCTTCAAAAATGAATATGGATATAAACAATAATTAACCACAACAAATTTAGGGGATGTAGGAAGAAACCACAGAATCCAAAGATATCAAGGGAGACACAACCATGGAAAAATAAACCTTCTACTGCACCGCTGCTCAAACCGTCAGTGTATAAGAAACCCATAGAAGGACCCTCCAACAATTTCAAAAGGGATAGGAAAATTATATTAACACAAAGGGATTCCATATCCATCCCATAATACTAGAGTATCCATAATAGAAATAATTGATGACAAGTTTCCCTTAGAAGGTGAGCAGACCTGCCAGACCTAGTTCATAAGCGATGAAAGCCCCTTCAGCTCTAATTCCAATGGTCAAATCATCATCATCAAATTCTAAAACCCCTAAATAACCTGTGAAAGAGCATCGCCAAGATAAGAAGATCCAGCCTTTAGAATAAAAATATGATATTATAAAGTAATTATCCTCAGTTGCAGCCAATCTTTCAATCATAGATGTACTAAATTTGTTAGTAGGTCTCAGGGAAGCACTCATCAAAGCTTTGTTGAGTCCCCAGGAGTGTGAATCCGAATTGGACACCACTGAAGTTTACTGGATAGAGAAAAATCCTATAGAATGTCATACAGTTATCTCCTTCATAGATCAATATGAAGATTCCACCATGAAAAAACACATCAAACCCTTATATGTGTTTGTCACAATAAATGGAATCGATATCTAAAATTTCTTCATCAAAAATGGATTTGGGGTCAACATCCTCCCATTGCGGACACTACTTCGGCTTGGATGCAATGAGGGAGATCTGACACCCTACAACACAACTCTTTTAGGCTATGGAAAAAAGTGATAAGAATCCATTGGGAGAAATTAAGATCAAAACCCTGTTTGGTGACCTCGTAGCTCACCCAAAATTTCTGGTGGTCCAAAATAATATAGTCTTCAACACCCTGCTGGGGAGGCCCTAGCTGCATCAACATGCAACAATCACCTCCTTGTACCATCAGTGCATAAAATATATTATTAATGGACAATTTGGGACACAAATTTCCAATAAGGTTCCATTTTATTTATGTGAATCACACTATATTGATGTGGGGTTCTATGAACCAAAGGAGAAACAACCCTTAGCTGATGGAATTGATTGGTTTTCCGCCCCAAACAGGTTGTAAATGGTTCCTACCAATCCCCTTAGGCAACTAAAGGAGATATATGTGCTACCCATAAATCAGATTGAGGTCACAATTCAAAATTCAGATGTGTATTCCGTAGTCCTAGTGATTTTAGTCTTGTCTATCGATCCTGATAATGTCTAAAATCTCATTGACTCCTGAGATAATAGGGAAAGTTAATATAATAATGTCCCCAAAATATTGTCAAAAATCTAAGAAATTATTACCTCACTAGTTGAGGAAGAATGAAGTATCATGTTAGTTAAAGAATAATAAGAAACTCTTTTACCCCTCTCTATTTCTTCATTGAAGAAGCCTCTGTATATTTCCAAGATAGAAGAGGTGGATTCTCCCCCCAGACACTAAAAGTATGAAAATTCCTTTAATTACTGGATGATCATCTTAAGAATTGTTTCCACGTCAGAATACGAGGAGGAAGATGATGTGGATATAGTGGAGGAAGAAGAATAAGACCTGTGTTATGTCCCTCCAACATTTGAGGAAGGCATCTCTACCACTATTGATGAACTCAAGGAAATCAACTTGTGTACAGAAGAAGACCCATGACCCACTCTGGTTATTTCAACCATGCCTTCCAAAGATAAAGAGGTATATGCATCTTTACTAAAGAAAAATTGAGTTGTTTTTTCTTATAACTATATAGAAATTCTAGGACACAATACCGATCCATCCACTCACCACCTGGGATTTCCAGAAAAGAACCATGGCTATAGGAAAGCTTCCAGAAGGAAACACCTGACTCATGTTGCAAAAATAGAGGCTTAAGTCAAAAATATAATCAGAGAAATCTTTATTCAGGAGGTCCAATATAAGATCTAGCTTGAGAAAATTGTCCATGTCAGGAATAATAATTGGTATATCATAGTATGATTCGATTTCTGGTACCTTAATTGGCACTACCTTAAAGATGATTTCCCAGTCCCAATCACAGAATTGTTGATCGATGTGACTTCCAGATATGTGGATATCTCATTCATAGATGATTATTCAGGGTATAACTAGATCCGAATGGCCCAAGAAGATGAATAAACCACTTCTTTTTGGGCTCCCTAGGGAATGTTTTGCAATAAATTGATTCCTTTTGGTTTGAAAAATGTTGGCACCACATATCATAGTGGCATGCACCATATTTTAAAACCTTTACTGGTAAAATTATTGGAATTCTATGTTGATGATCTGGTGTTAAAATTCTGAAAATTCTCAAACCATCTAGAAGATATTGAAATAGTCTTCAGTAAACTATGACAGCATAGTCTAAAAATAAATCCCTTGAAATGTGCTTTTGGCGTTACCTTAGGGAAATTTACCTGCTTTATCATATTCCACCGTGGTATCAAAGTCGACCCCGAGAAGAGAAATTCCATCCTTAGCATGTCACCACCTCGCAAACCCACTAAGTTGAGAGGAATCCAAGGAAATCTATCTTACATTTAGTGCTTCATAGAAAACATTGCGGGAAAATGTTTTCCATTCACCAGGTTGATGAACAAAGGGCTAGAATATCAATGGACATATGATTGTCAGGAAGAATTCAACAATATCAAGAAATATATCTTGATTACACTAGTGCTAATGCTACCTATTAATGGAAGACCACTCATTCTATATGTAACCACCTTGGAAATATCCCTAGGAACCTTCCTCACACAAAAGAATAAAATTGACAATGAGAATAGTCTCCATTATATTAGCCAAACCATGATTGATGATGAGACTCAGTACTCAAATATTTAGAATAGTTTCCTGGCCTTAATATTGGCAGTTTAAAAGATGAGGCCTTATCTATAGCACCATGAGGTTCACTTGGTCTCTTGAAGAAACCTGATCAATTACATTCTCATCAATCCAATGTTGAATGGATGCCTATCACGGTGGGTAGTCACCATGCAGCAGTTCGATATATGGTTCATACCGTAGAAAGATATCAAAGGCCAAAGAATAGAAGATTTCTTGTAAGAGAATCCCTCAATAGAGGTGGCTCCATTTTATACTGACTTACATGATGAAGAAGTTTCATTTATTCAATAGAACTCCCAGATGTGGGAAATGCACTTTGATGGTGCCTCTAGAATCCTGACGTGAAAAAGAATGGATGAACCCAGGCTAAAAAAAGTGGAGATGGTAGTCATACTTGTATCCCCTTAAAAGGGAGTCCTATAATATTTCTTCCTACTATCATAGGGGTTCACAAACAATGAAGTAGAATACCAGGCCCTCATTTTAGGGCTGGAAATAGCACTCTAAGTGCATTCTGGACACTTGATGATAAAATAAGATTCAGAACTAGTCAACAAGAAATTCAACAGTGACTATGATATCAATAAAGAGGAGTTTATCCCTTTGATGAACCATGTCCGAGAACTAATGGTAGAATTCCTATCAGAGTCGGCATTGAATTATGTCCTCCTTTTGCAAAATGCGCAAGCCGATGCATTGGAAAATGCATTCATAGCTCTAGCCGAACCAGATCAGAATAAAACGGTCATCAGTATTTCCCATAATTGGATGGGTTTACCATATGTTCAGGGTAAGATGGAAGAAATTAATGAGATCAGTCCCATCTCTGAGCCACATGGTCATACCCTCCGGTTGGATAGCCCCCATTATGCACTATATTCAAAATGGATAACTCCTACTGGATAGGGATGGAAGGGAACAAATTAAAATATGAGCAGTCAATTTCATGTTTTACAATGGAATAAACTAGAGAAAGGTCATTTATATGTGAGGCCTTGTTGGAGTCCTTCTTAGGTGCATTGATGGAGAAGAAACTATTTCTATCATGAAAGAAGTGCATGTTGGAACTTGTGGGGTACACCAATCAAAATCCAAACTCTATCATAAAATCTGAATCCTTTGGTAGTATTAGCCCACTGGGATGTAGGATTGTTCCAATTTTACCAAAACATGTCATTCCTTCCATATCCATTCCAATTTCATTCACCATACCCTGAAGCTACTTCACACAGTCATGTACTCTTGTCCATTACCCATATGGGGAATGGTCATCGTGGGACCAAATCCTCCTACCACGGCCAGAAAATTTATGTTTATTCTCACAACAACCAAATTATTTTCTAAATAGTCAGAAGCAACACCCCTTAAATAAGTTGGAGAAAAAAGTATTTTCAGCCTTGTAAAATCTAATATCTTCACCATGTTTGGTGTCCCTCACACAATATTGGCTAACAACGACACCAATTTCTATTCTATTGAATTGTAAAAACTCAACCAAGAGTACGGTATCAAATCCAACCATTCATCCTGCAATCATGCAATATCCAATGGATGGATAGAGTCTTTCAACAATACCTTATCCAAAATACTCTAAAAGATGGTAGAAAAGGATAATAAATTGTGGTCAGATAATCTCCTCCATGATCATTGGACTTACCGGACCACAACCGGCACTGCCACTCGAGCAACCCTGTACTCGTTAGTATACAGGACGAAGGTAGTTCTGCCCATTGAAATTCAACTACCATTGCTCTATGTCACTATATATGTTCAACTATCTATATATGAGAAATCCCATCAATGGTTTGTTGAGTTGGAGAAATGGTATTAAACAAGATTATACACTCTACACCATTTGGAAGTCTACCAAAATCGAATTGCATGAGCCTTCAATAAGATGGTTTTCCTATGATCTTTCCTCGAAGGAGAGACGGTGTTGGCCCTCATAACCCCGATGAAACTTGGAAAGAAGCCTCCAAATTTGGATCCAAAATTTAAAGGAACATATGTTATACAGAAAGTTTAATATAATGGAGATTATGCCCTCATTTCAATGGATAGACAACTCACCACAACTCCCACCAATGCAATGTTCATGAAGAAGTACTTTGTGTAATTGTATCATACTTGTCTTATATACATGGCATTAAACTGCATAGCACTACCTATGTCTATATTACACAATGTTAAACATCCTTCCCACATGACATTAAACTATATGAAATCATTCATGCTTTAAGATGTTAAATCTCTCAGCATCTTCGTCCATGCGGCATGACGTTAAACTACTCAGCAACTTCGTCCATGATACATAGTGTTAAAATTGTCTTCATCTCTGTCATACCTGAATGAAATTAAATTTCATGGTGATCACTGTGTCCTGAAAAATGACTTGTTGCACATGAATCAGATCTATACAAAGAAAACAAATGCTCCCCCTCCTTGTGTATGACCCAAGTCTATACAGGGAGGGCCTTTTACAGAACTACATACAACTTGATTCCTATTAATCAATGAGATATGTAGTGAAACCTTGACCCTAATTCTTGGTCCATCCACCACATGAAATTAAAATTAATATCCCCAACAATGTTCTCACTCAAGGGGACATTGCCACTGGTATCATTCACCTACTATGCTTCACAAAAAAACTACATACCACTTGATTCCCATCTACTGATGGGATACATAGTGACACCAAGATCTTTCATCCTTGTCCATCCCCCATAAAAAAATGACCCCCCTTCTATGTATGAGCCAAACCTATACCAGGAGGCAGCTCTAGAACTACATGTGGCTTGATTCCTTCCCAGTGGGATATGTAGTGATGCCCAGATCTTCCATCCTGATCCAACCTCTATCAAACAAAGAAAAACATAGATTCCCCCTCCCAGTTCATGGGTCCGAACGACATAGGTAAATCCAAGAACTATGTTTGGCTTGATTCCTACTCTTGTAGGATATGTAGTGACGACTGGATTCTTCATCCTGGTCTAGCCACCACTTGAAAAAAAATTCATCCTTCATGTGTATAAATCTGAAATATGCATGGAATTTCCTTTAAGAACAATGTGTGGATTGATTCCTGCTCTCGTAGGATATATAATGATGCTTGGATTCTTCGTCTTGGTCTAGACTCCACTTTTAAAAAAATTCCCTCCTTCCTATGTATAAATCAGAAATATGCAGGGAATTTCCTTCAAGAACTACATGTAATTCGATTCCCAACTTACATGGATACATAGGAAACCTCCATGACATTAAATCCTGATACATCACTCACATCATCCTTCTCACATCAGTTCACTTTCATCTTTACTGTATGTCATTAAGATACATTGGATACCAGAACTATATGTGGCTTGATTCCCACCCACCAATGGGACATTTAGTGACACCTGAGCTTTCCTGGGTCCCGACATCATGAAACAAATTACTCCCCTGCATATAAGCCAGATTTTCATAGGTAAATTCATGATTCCTCACCACATGACAATAAACTACATGGCCAAAGAATTACTAACCACATGAAATTAAACTTTAAAGTATCTCAAGAATTATGTATGGATTTTTTCTCATTATAACGAGATACGTAGCGATACTCGAGATTAAAATCCAAGGTGCAGTCATGCAGAATAAAACAGTGGGAAATCCCCCAACCCCCCACATGTGAAATGAAAATAGATGCAGGGGATTTTAGATCTGAATTATTATATTTCAAAAGTTTCAAGAGACCATGCATCCCCTTACATACTAATCAGATCTGTGTAAAATATTTATTACCTCAAAAATAATTAGGGAATGGAAATTCCTTGCATACCCAGACATCCTATTTTCATCCATCAAGCTCCATGCCCTGAAAAATATCAAGTCTCCATAATCATCCATGGATATCGAAAATGGACGACTAATGTCCTATGAAAACCTTTGTTTGACTATGCACATTATTCTTCAAGGGATCTGCATATGTTGCCTACAAAAATGTTGTGTCAATCAAAAGAAAATTCATTCCCAGGAGAGGATTTTCCTCTATCCATACACCTAAGAGCTTCTAAGCCCCATTTCATTCCTCCTTAGTCGATGGCCCCCACAAAAATGTTAAACAACTTCTTCCCCCACTCATGTCTATGGTGTACTAGGAATATCCCGACCTAATTATCTCATGTTTACGCATGATCCCTTTGATGTTTCATCCCTACAACATGATGATTAAATTGTGTCATCAACATCCTTTCCAAATGACATTAAACTCTATGGAAGACATCCTCACCGCATGACGTTAAACTGCATGGCCAAAATTCCTAACTGCATGACATAAAATACTGTAAGGTACACCAAATATAGCTAAAATTATACCATTCCTTGTGAACAGACCTAACCTTATGCAGGGAACCTAGTATTGGGATTCCTAGATCATCAAAGTTAGACCCCTATCTAAAAAGGCAGTCAAAATATCCCACCACACATACAAGGTAAATCAGTATAGAGAGACTCCCAATTCCGCAAATAATCACGGAATTCCATAAATAATCACGGCCTGAGTGTTTATGAATGTGTCCAAAACAACCATCTTAATTTTTCAAACTTCATTATTTGAGTGATCTTGGATCATCATAACCCTTGATGGCCATCGGGAATGGACGTTCAGTGTCATGTAGACACCTTTGTTTGACTATGCACATTATGCCATGGTGGCTCTACAAATGTTTCCCACAAAAATAGCCTATCAACCAAAAGAAAATTCAGCCCTAGGAGATTATTTTCATATTTTCATACACTAAATGAATTTGAACCCCCATTTAATTCCTCTTGATCGAAGAGCCCTCGAATCCATTGTTAACACTCTCATCCCCACCCACGCCCTAGACATGTTATAACATCCTGGCTCAATTACCTTAAAGTTACTTAGGGATTCTACATAAACATCCTAATCGCATGACATTCAAACTACGTGATACTCGATACCTAGTATCCACCTTTAGGCCAGGTCATGTCAAAAGGGTATTTCCCCTCATTACCACGTGTAAGAAATAAATCTGGATAGAAAATTTTGACATACACCATTCCCCATTGGTGACTCCGTATCCAAAATAAAAATTCCCATCCATATGCATGAATCATATATGTATACGAGTAAACCTTAACATATTTATGTATAGCTTGGTTCCTTCCCTCATATGATATGTTGTGGAATCCTATCACACATTTTGGGTCCATCCATGAGGCAAAAATGTCCCATCCCTTTCTGTTCAAGGACCAAACTTGTGTGAGGAAACAATTCACATGGATAGGATAAAAATGCCTCCACTTATTCCTAGAAAAATTGGGCCTGAAATGACCCTTTTTCCATGTTTAGGAATACCCCTTTTCATGATCCATACTCTATGTCTAGAAAGGTACGAATCTCTATAATCCTTCCTAGCCATCGTAAATAATAGGCTAGTGTCCTATGAACACCTTTTTTTGATTATGAACATTATGCCCTGGTGGATCTACACATGTTTACTACAAAAACGGCATTTCAAACAAAGAAAAATTCATCATAACAAGCATATTATTTTACCTTTATATTCTCTTAGGAAATTTATGCCCCACCTAAGTCCTTGGATTCAGAAACTGATTACAGTTTAAACATTTTCCTCTTAAAATTTCTAAATGTAATGGACATTCCTAGCCAAACTATTATGGAGGAAGTGAATTATTTACCCTCCTCAAGCTAGAGTAAGACGATTTCACAAAACAGGTCCCAAAAGTCATGGTTGTGTGACGTCAAACTGCACCATGCTTCAACCCTCCTTTACACAAGCCAAGTACGTGTGGGAGAGTTTTTTCCTCCAAATCCGATAAAAATGAACTTATTACATTTAGATTCCAATCCCTAAATGGTCCACCCACTATGGTCCTCAACAAGAAAACAAATATGGAATTCTATGTAAATTCCCTAGCCTTAAAAAATGGATGGTTAGTGCCCTACAGACAACCTTATTTGACTGTGCACACAATTCCCTGACGACTCTGCATATGCTTCCAACAAAAATGGCCCATCAACCTAGGGAAAATTCATCTGCAAGAGATTCTTCTCATATCTCCATATTACATATGGCTTCCATGCCCCATATCTAGAAATAAAAAGTCAGGGTCAAATAAAAAACCCCTAATCTATGTCTGAATGTTCCTAGGAAATTATCAGTTAATGATTCCTAAATCTAGGTGTTTGCCCTGCAAGTCATGGTCCAAGATGTTCAACCTAAAACATCAGTGCAGTTGTGGTCAAAGTTGTTTGACCTAAAACATCAGTAATGATAGTCTGGTAGGAAAGACATTAAACTTCCCACCAAAAGGGACACTATGATCGCTAAGGTGAAACCCCAAAAAGGGTTCACCTTAGATAAAATTGAGTGTCGGCTTGCTAAACCTATTCTATATATGGTTTAGGAAAAAAATGTTGAGAAACAAAAAAATTTATAGACACAAAGCTTGTTAGGTCCAAAACCTGCAAAGGAAATCCTAACAAAAAGTCGAGTTATTCCCACTAAGTCTGCACCGCAGGCTTTGGAAAAAATTAGGGTGATAGAGAAAAGGTAATAATGTTTATAGGGTTCTCCATGTGACCTTAGCATGAGTCAAGCTATTCTCGTTGAGTCCCTCATCTCAAAAAAAAAAATAGAGCATGATTTGATTATGTTGGTGTACTTATCCCGAATTATAATTCCCAATGATAACTAGTTAAAATAATTGTTTAAAATGAATTTGGTCATAAATGACTGAGATTGTAGAAAAAAGATAAAGGAGGAGTACTGGAGAGAAAAATATTTTCATATCATTAAATTAATATATGAAGGGGACCCACAATTCGAAGAATCTCTATATGGATAGAACATGACTATTAAAAAATACATTTGGTAGTTTCAAAGTGTTGTATCAATGTCTAATTTGACTCTTTAATGGGCTGATGAAACCTTATAAAAGTCACGGTCTTATCCTTCACACTTGCCTGCATACGTGCACCTTAGGTGCTGCCTCAAGGCATTCCCTTTTCCCTTCATCCATTCGCTACTTCCCCACATCAATTGTGGCTACAAAACTTGCTCATTCCTATTTAAGGATCTCTAATTACTTACTAGATTCTCCACTTCCAGTTCAAGTTGTTTCACTAATGACCTCAATTTTGTGAGCTCTCTCTACAGCCTCGTGACTACCCCAGCTTGATATGTAGCTTCATTTATAAGGATTTTCCTAGTAGCGATAAGATGAATTGAAGACTCTATAGAAGAAAGTTGATAGTTGAGCAAGTCAGCCTCCTCCCTGATAGTAACCACCTATTTCACTATGTCATAGACTTCATGATAATCAAACCCTACAAACCCCAGAACCACAAATGGTTGGTTAACTTCTGAAACTTCATCAGTAGTTTGGAAAATGGTGTTCGAGAAAAAAACCTCCAGATGTTTTTCCATGCTCTCTGGTGGTCGGGTTGAAGGATGACCAGGTTCTCTTGATTTGTCTCAAGAATCACTCCCCGATGAAGAGAAATATTATGGAAACAATGTCACTAGGGGGTGGCTGATTTGGCAACTACAACATGACTGGATCCCTCAGCATAATCATCCCCAACAGTTGCGACAACGGGCAGGATTGAGGCATCCATCACAATCTCCAGTGCTTGCGGTTGGGATCCCGAAATTAGAAAGGAAACCAATAAACTTTCTTGATCCATGAAGAAAAGTGAATAAGGTAAATAGGTCAAAGGGATTTAAAACTAACCTACACCTACTGGATCATTGATTCTTTCAGCCTCCATGGCAGAATCATCACCCAATAAGGATTGTACTATATCCCTGATAAGAGGTTGAGACCCAGAGTCATTCATAGTAATTTGTGACTCGGGGACATTACCAAATGGGTCAGAAACCGCCAAGGTATCCTCTAAGAGATCAATTACTGAGATCAGGATTATAGGTATAATCATCCTGAAAAAAGGTGCGATGGACAGCCACAAAATTCTCGGTGATGGGATCATATTCTCTCTTATGATCACAAGAAATGGAATAATAGCCCGTTATAATTTATTAAGAGTGAGGATAATATACATACCTATTTTTTCAACCTATAAGGTAGTAGGATCATCTTTCTCAGTTGATGTATATTCTTTCAAAGGAGTTCTCTCCGCAAAGGCAATATCCAACTATTTTGGAGTAGTTGAGTCCCTAGATCTGGGAATCCCTTCAATGTCCTGGGGTGATCGGGGCTCCTCACCCAGCCCAACTACTTTTTTCAGGGTTTTCCTATCTTCCTATATGGAAATAGGATCATCACATTCATTTGGTCTTAAAATTCTGAATGTTCCTTCATAGTTGGGACAAAAATCGTTGTATCTGGGGTAGCCATGTTTGGTGATAGTTATTCTTCTACCACGAAAGGGATAGGATCCATAGATTCTTGGGAAATATATTCTTGATTACTTATTGTTCCTACATCAAAATATGAACGCTAAAATGGGTGATAAAGATAAAATTTCATGGTATGATAACTAGATAAACAAGTGTGGCAGTAACTCGTAATCCCTTTCTCGATACACTTCGACAGTTAGGATGCCTGCTGACTTTTCTCGGTATTCCATGGGTATGGATCTATGGAATGAATATCAAGAATACATGAGAGGGGAAATTACCCTGAAGTTTATTCAATTACTTCCTCTATATGTTTGACAACACCAGGAGAACCTTCCCCAGTAACCCCACATCTGAAGGTACATGCTCTCCAAATACGGTGCCTCTGGGGGTGTATATTAGGGAATGAAATATTTCCCAAGACTCCTTAGGCACATGGAATGGTAAAGAGGGGAAAGTTTAGAATATTCATAGTATAGGTAATTAAATATAGGGTTCGTAAAGAAAACTACCTATCCCTTAATATACATCAGTCTCAAGACTACCACCATCCATTCCAACTCATTAGACCAGTATGGTTTGTTCTTGGGAGTATGGAGGCATTTTTCATTTCACTTAGGTAAATAGCCACCTCATCTGGTTCTTCTTCAAAAGAAACAAACAATGGGGAATGGATCCCTCAAAACCTAGTAGGTCGAAGCATCCCCTTTTAAGAAGCTTATAGGTGTCTTTATTAGAGTCATTCTCCCTCAGTTCATTCGAGATCCTCCAAGCATCCGAAAAAGATGTTGTAATAGGAATAGATAGTGTTGTAGAATCATCCTGGGAAAGTGAAGAAGGTTTCATTAGTCACAGTTTCTTCCTGGGTGCCTTCGCAATACTGGGACCCTCAGGAGTTAAATGCTTACGGGGCTTCGAGTGCAAGCAAGGAGCTTCCCCTACCTCATCCACATTAGGCAAACCAACAGTACCATCACCCTCACCATCGGACTACATTCAAAGCATAGAAAGTACCCAATTGGTGTATTTTTTGAGACCTCTTTAGACATAGATTAGTGTTTCATGGTACTAAATGTAATGCCCCACCCTCTCAGATTCCTCATCATAAGAGATTTCAACAGGTGCTGGAACATGGAAAAGATCAGTAAGCACAACCTCTCTCTCTTGGAGGAACTTCCATAACGAATGAGGGGACTAACTGTGAAAAGATTGGAAATTCATCAAAATATCCCATTGCTATAAGGCCACTAGAAAATTAGCATCAGATGGGATGGGTAGTTGGTCTCCAGTGATAGCCTCAATAGCTGTTGAGGTCACACCCAATGGTCTCAAGACCTTCCTTGGGAGGGGACTAAAATATTTCCAATTAATTTTCCCTAGTTCAGAATGCCCAACAACTTCCTTTTAATTCCCCTTACCCTTAGCCTCAGATTTCATGGTGGTTGTGACAATGGGAACTAGATTTTATAAATGACCAACTGGATATGATTGAATCTAGGCATCATTGTAACCTTTTGTAAGGAGGGGTACATAACCCTTAGAATCTGGGAGCATAACCTTGCACCGGGTTTCTTCCTGGGTGAAAATTATCCATAATTGACAAGCTATCATAAGATGTTTCTCTTGGAGGGAACTATTAATAGTTTTGGAGACACACCATTTGAACTTATTTAAACTGATGACTGAATCTGCAAGGCATGTATCCCTCACAGATAAGCTCCCCATAAATTTGGGCAATCAAGATACCATCCCTCATAGAAAATAGGTACCCTCAGTTAATAAAGTCTTTTGATTCGGCATTCATGATGGTTCTAGTGGGGGAATCATAAGGACAATAGGTTAGGAGATCATGGTAGTTGATTCAATCTAGAATTTCTCAATAATTCATTTCAGTACGGTCTTCTTATTTATATTGTGCAGCCCAGCTGGCTGGCATAACCCCACTGTTGCTCTAAAGATAGAGCCAGAAAATAGAGTAAGGAATCAGAAAAGAATTGATAAAAGTGCAACCTCCCATGTGGGTTCCTATCCAAACCTAGAGGATTTGGAAGGGCCCAATCATCCAATTAGGTGACATTCTTTCACGGATCTAGCCCATTAGGTGGTAAATTTTGGCCAACATAGGGATGGACAGGTTAATACACTTTCTGGTGGCTAACTGAGCCACCATAAAAAAGATTGGGACTCTTAAACTGCCATAATCTTCTGCTAGTAAGATTTATCTTCTTAAAAATCATGGAAAATAATTCCTCCAACTAAAAGAAACATTTCACATCAGGGATGAATTCCCATCCCATTTGTGGAACCAACCCTCCTCCAAGGTAGGCTAGTAGGTGCCTGATTTCCTTCGAGTTTCCTTGAATGGATAGGACCTAGGTTTGTGCATATTAGGCTCTAGGACACTCTGTTTGGAGAAGACACCAATCCACTTTGAGAAAGAGATGTCTTATTTTGGATAGGGGTCACTATCCCAAAAAATATTCTCTTCTTGATCAATGAGAATTTTAGCCAAAGTAGGAGTCCTCTATTCATCATCCCATATGGAAGCAGGGTGTAGAAACTCGTCATACATATCCTCGATGATGAGGACTCCTGAAATCAGCTGAACTTTCCAAAGTTTGATGTCATCTTCCCCATGGGTGAAATGGAATGTATTAGTGTCCAGACTCCACTTGCTCAAAATCTATGAGATGATGTAATTGGTTCAATGAGTGTAAGTTTGGGATACCCAGACGACCTCATATAGTCCCACAGTCTGTAATTTGACATGGAATTTGTTACTTTTGATGGACCAAGAAGGGCCACCCCCAATCTAAACCAAATGAACCCCTAGAGTGAAGGTCTCATTTTGAGGACCATCCATTCTGTTCTTTTTCTATGGCTTTCTAGGTAATGTTATGATAACAATGGGACATTTCGTCCAGCTTTCATCATTCCCCCTCCAGTGTCTGGGGGGTATAGTTCAATAAGGACTCGATAAAGGTATCATTTGGTACGAATCATCCTGTTGATGAGATGAGATCCTTAGGAATGGTTTCTTTAAATATCAAGTTGATAGGTTGGTCGACCACACATGGCTCTGGGATAGGTGTATTAGACAACATGTCAAATCTATAAATGGGATGCATGTCTAAGATCAGATATTTCTTTAGAACCACAATAAGTAATTTTTCAAAAGACTGTTGTAGCGGGGCGATATGGAGGTTGTCATCTATAGAATTTTTTGTATCCCTCTACATTTTATCAACATCCAAAAGGGGAGCAGTGGAAACATCAGCAACAAAATCATCTTCAACGCCATCTTGTGGGAGATTTATTTCATCCTAAAAAATAGAAGACCACATAAAGGGTCATTCCCATTAAAATTATTGGGAAGAAAGTCAAAAAATGATAAAGTTCCAAATAATTACGCCCAGTGAAAGGCTCCACGTTTTGAATCTCAAGATAATTTCATGGAATACATTCTTTGTGAACTGACTGTACGCAAAATGCATTGTAGGACACTGGCTCGCAAAGCATCAAGCAATGAACCGATCAGTTTGCGGAATTGGAATGCCGCATAATGATCCCCACTATGCGGATGTTCAGAGTTCTTAGCTCGAAGATTTAAAGCCTTATTTGTAAATTCAAAGTTTAATTCACTGAATTGATGTTATGTCCATAGGATAGGCTACCTATGTAGTGTCTTGCTACGAAGAAATTAAAAATTATGTCTTAAAATCCATAGTTTGGTTTTTCAGGTTCAAATTTTGGTTCATGGATGAGGGAACTGTAAAGAATAAATAGTTTATAGAACATAAGGCATAGTTCACAGATGATGAATTTCATGAAGGAGCTGGTATGTGAAAGCCAGGGAAGTTAAGAGTGCTTTGTAGAGCAATTTTTTTTGGGAAACCAGGTAAAAGGCAAATGAATTGGTCCCACTATATATAAGTGTGGCCCCCCTAATGGGCCCACTATTCTACTACAAACCAGTTTAGTTCGAGACCATTTTCTACATTGGAATAGCCTCCTCTTTGTTCTGACCAGATCCCATTCTTATGGGGGGAATTTGTAGGGTCCCAAAAAACATGCTAAGGGTGGGAAAATACTCTTGTAAAATTGTTTAAGGGAAGAGATGCATGTGGAGATGAAATTTTGAGGAGCAGATCCAATAGAGATCCAATTTGATGAAGGACCTAAGCAGGTCTGTATACTGGTTACCAGGAAGGGTCCTCAGAAGTCACAGACCGCAAAACAAGTGGTACACGGATGCCCTATGAAATTCTGGCCCACAAAGCATTGGTCAGTGAACAAAGAAGTTCACAGAATGAATAAGGAACAACGCCGGTCAAACACGAACCACATTATTTTTGGAATGGGAGTGGGGAAATTCCACCCACGAACCACATCATTGGAAAAAATGTGTGGAAAATTAAGTCCCCATGAAACATCTCCACGGACTGAGTAGTTCACCGATGAGGTGGGGATGGCAGCCCCCCGTGAACCACATCGTTCATGGAATTGAAGCAGTGATTTCCATCTCGAGGAAATACAATATCGTGAACCTCAGTTGACTGAGTGATCCACGAGTTGAGAAATTTCCCCATGGGCTTCCGCAAAAGGTTTTTTGTGATTCATATCTACAGCCTCCTTGGCACTCTATAAAAGGACCCTAAGGGCAGCCGAGAAAATGATCATATTTTTTAAGGTAAATCTTATAATTTATGGGTGGAAGACTTAAAAGGCATACAACCGATGAAGTAAGGAACCAAAAATTATTTCCAATAGGTATAAATATTCTGTGAACCATAAAAAGATGAAAGAATAATAATATAGTCATACCAAAAACCTAAAAAGAGAATTGTAAACCATAATCCTTTCACAGATTAACTTACCACAAACTATAGGACCAATTCCCCTTCTTCAAACTGGTGTACCACATAGCACATCTCTAAGAATATGAAACCCTTCCCTTTGTAGTGTTCTGCTACATGGAGGGACTCCAATGTTATATACCATCATGGTATGCAAACAGAACCCGAGGCTGCATACCACCCTAGTACACGGACGACATCCTAGTCCATGTAATGCCTTGGTATGTAGACAACCCCTCCACCTGTATAGAAAAATAATAGGTGAAGGGTACCCCACCCCACATGAATAAGTGGTATGTGAAGTAGGATTTTTTTGGGTTTTCCACCTTTTGGTGCCAATATTTCCCTTCTGTTTCTATCCCATCCTATGAAACCACTCTGCAAACCAGTCTATCAGTGTCAAGATAAAGCCTCTTCCTAAACCACTGGACCCATATGAATGGACCATAGGTCACATCAGTTCACCCTTTTGATTCAACATAACCATGGTAGGGGGATTCATGAAGTTAATCCCCACATCAGTACAGATCCCATGAATGTTCTTAAGTCTACATTCCCATGGTAACCCAGAGTCCACCTTGGGATACTGACATGGAGCTCCCCATTCTAGGGATCAAGGGCGATCAATTTCTTTTCTATTAAATGAGGGATAATGATCAGTCAAAGGAATCAAACTTTATTTTCTTTTTGAGGGGAAATATTTCTCCCCTTTCCAGAAACCAATTTCTGGGTATCCCTCAGGGAGTAAAACCTTATCCTTTCAGGACGGATCTAATTAACTTCACTTTTATTTCACATTAAAGGGTTCATTGCTCCACACCCTCATCCAACATCATCCTGACATCTTCCATTGTGGGATCCTCCTTTTCCATCAAGGGAAAAGGGAAAGTGTGTGGTCTATGGGATCTACTACTTCCTTTTGTTTCTCACACCAGGCATGACTCATGTGGGCTTAGTGGTTAACGATGATTATAGAATCCACACCATCCATTTCCAAATGAACTAAAAAATCTTTGATTCCTGCTCTATATAAGATACGTAGGATTCCTGTCTAAAGGCCCGAGTTCCAGGGGTATTCTCCTTAAAAGACATTCATAGTAAAAAAATTCCCCTGACTCACTAGGGAATCCTCCTTAAATATAAGCCCCAATGTGACTCTTCCATAAAAGGCCTCCTCTACGGTGTAATCCCCAATCATTTATCTGTAAACTGGTAGCTATCATGCATAAGTCCCATCTCTTGAATAACAAGGACTTTGATTTCCAACTAACTGGGATATGTAGGAAGCCTCCTTGAGGTATAAACCTAGCATCCAAATTACCCTAGTATTCCCCGAACCGCATCCCTGGTAGGTTCATATTCACTTAAGTTGGCCAAACCCTTCTTGGGCATCCCGAGCTGCCTCAGTGTAAGCCCTATATTGGATCTTGACTAGGAACCTTTCACCAAGACATCTTTGCTTCACGATGTTAAACTGTAGGTATGGGTCCTCCTTACATGACCTTAAAAGGTGATGTGCCTAGTTAAGTGGTACCGAACTATGTGGGTTCGGATTCCTCTCACGAGGATATATAGGAAGCCCATATCATGGGTTCGATCCTAACATTAAAGAAACTTATGTTTTCCCTAGATGATGATAAAATTCAAAGTGCCTCATCATAGGGTTTACACCAGTGTTGTCTCAACAATTTCTAATCCATATGCATCCAGGAATAATCTTGAAACTCAAGGGTAATATGTGGACACACTCTAGGGGAAAGAACAAAGGATTAAAAAAAATATGAAAATTCCATAAATCTATAAGAGAGTATCAGAGTAGGTAATAATTACCCCCAAAAGGTGTGATGATCCTGACCTATCATCCTCTCATCCAATGGAGTCCTCAAGTGCTGTTGGAAAAATATTTATCCAATGAGAACCTACCTTTGGAAAGTATGTTCATGAATCAAGGATACCAAGACCATTGGGTGTTTTTGCCTCCACGAATAAACCTATTGGAGTCCATCTAGGGAAATCATACCTGATGCATACAAATTGAAAACATACTCAACCCTACTACAATCATCCACCCTGACCATTAAACTGTGTCACCTCCTTCGTGGTATAAAAAGAAAACCATGCCTAGGATGGATGCAAAAGTCTCAGCCACCAAAAGGGGTTATGACGTGAATTGGGTTTCCACCGTAGTGTGACACGAATCTGGTCGAAATAGGGTCATTCACCATGGTGCTTCCAAAATTTACTATGATGTATATCATTAGTTCTTGTGGCTAGGTATAAGGTATGACATAGCTAACTTTGTATCATGGTGTTATACATGTCAGTAAGTCAAAGCAGAGCACCAAAGTCCCTATGGGTTGCTTCAACCACTACCCATTCCTACCTAGAAGTGGGATGAGAGCACTATGGACAATATTTTAAGCTTTCCTCATACACCCTAGGGAAGGAACTCCATTTGAGTGGTGATTGATCATTTAACCAAATATACACATTTCATTCCTATCAGAGATTCAACTAAGGTGGATGAGTGGGGCCAGTTATATGTTCATGAGGTTGTGAGGATTCGTGGTATGTCGTTAGAAATTGTTTCTTACAGGGTTCCCCATTTGTCCTTGTAGTTTTTGGAAGACCTTTAGTTGTTTATGGGGGTCACAAGTCAAGTTGATTATGGCATACCATCCTCAAATGGATAGTCATACGGAGCTGGCTATTCAGATTTTGGAAGACACTCTCTGGGTATGTGAGTTAGATTTTGGAGTTTCTTGGGATAACCATTTGGGATTGGATGAGTTTTAATATAACAATAACTAACAATCCTCGATCCAAATGGATTATTTTTAGGTGAATTATGGTTGGTCATGTCGATCCCTTTTGTGTTGGGATGAGGTTGGTGGGACCTCGTTGTTGGAACTGGTCCCTGTGTAAGAAACATCTGAGAAGGTTGATCTGATCATATAGAGTTTGTTGATATCTCAGAGTCACTATAAGTCTTATGCTGACCAGAGGCACTAAGATTTGGAGTTTTCTATGGGTGATCGGGTGTTCATAAAGGTTGCACCTCTCTTAGGTCATCATCACTTGGGTAAGAAAGGGAAGATAATGCTGAGGTATTTCATACCTTTTGAGATTACTGAATGGATCAATAAGGTGGCATACAAGTTATATTTTACCTATCAGTTTATGTCAATTCATGATGTGTTCCATGTTTATTAGTTGAAAAATTATAAACCAGATTTGTATCATGTGTTGAGTTAGTAAGTGTTGGAGCCTAATTTGTATATGCTTGAGTGGCCAAGGCGGATTATGGATTCTCAGGAGTATGTGATTTATGGGAAGTATATTCCATTTCTCTGAGTTATTTAGAAGCATGGTAATTATGTGTGTGGGACTTTGTAGAATAAGTCTTGGGATGAAGAATAATATATGTTTTTATTCTCTGATCAAGCTTCAAGTTGAAATTCTGGGGGTGGAAAGTTTTTATGGTGGGGATAATTTTCACATATGTGTTTTCATTTTGAGGTATTCTATTGTTTACTTTTAGTATTACTTTTTCCCCTTGGGGTTCCCATGAGTTTTTTATTAAAAATATAGAATTTGGGCATGGAAGTAGTTGGTGCATAGTTGGCGCACAATTTTTCAAACAATGTGCCCTTTTCTAGAAAAATATTCTTCCATTTGGTATTTTTGGATAGTGGGAAACCACACCGTTTATGCACTATTTGTCAAAACATGCAGGGTAACAGTGCAGAATGTCCCTCTTCAGATGTGAGGGGTGTATGGTTGTTGAATGGTTCGAAAAACCATGCTGTAAAACCATGAAAATTTTCCAGATCCTTAAAAATTGGGTTTTTACCTTTTTTCCCCTTCAATTTTCAACACTAAACACCCCTAGTCCACCCCATTTGGGATTCTTCACCCTAGGCACCTCCTACCTCCCTCATTTCTCCCATGAATCTTAATTTTTGTGGAACATTTGGTGTTTTTTGTCCACTAATATCTAAGTAAGTGACTTTATACCTTAAGTTCACCTCTTTTCTATAGTTTCTCATCCTTATTATTTGTATTTTTTTTCTCCAATGGGTTGGGTGACCTATTTCGTGTTTATTCTTGATCATTAGGCTTCAATCGCAAGGTTTATGGTTCAATCATGACTTTATTGGGTTCTATAGAGGTGCAATTGTGGTTTAGCATCGATTTTTGGAAGTTTACAAGCTTAACGAAGGTGATTCCATATTTTATCATTATTAGATGATTTTGATATGCTTTATTGGGTGTTTAAACATATTATATGAAATATTTTTGTGGTGTGATTTTTTTTTAAAAAGGGTTCGAGGTGCGTATGTTTTGAACGACAGTTTTCCAAATGAAATGGGGTGTGTTTCATGTGTGATCTCATGTTGGGTTTCTTGAATGTGTTTAATAAACAATAAAGTGGATTAATCAATTATGAAGGTTCTGAAAACATGTCTTGAAGTGTATTTGGTGTGCTTGTGAATTTGAAAGTGGTTTTTCTTATGAGAAATGGTGGTTTCATATGAGTATCCACATTGCTTGTGTGTGCATGTTAATGTGGTGATCTATGTGATATGTGGAGTGGGAATTGAACATGAAAGCAATCCTTAGTATCTAGGTGGGTATAATAGGACTAGAATTTTAGTTTAATTAGTAGTGTCTTGGCCTCAATTCAACTATAAGTATTTACTATTACAACACTAAAAAAATTATGATGATGATTGGATACTACTAGAACTTTGTATGGATTCCTCTCCACTGAATCATGCATGAGGATGTTGTGGGTTATGGTTTTTATAACACATTTCACCAAGATACGAGGTTCCTAGTGTCCCACAAGTGCTAGTGACATTAGGTAATTCTCATTGTGCTCTTGTGATGTTGTGCATACCATCGAAAAACGGTGGACCTTCCTTTTATGTTAATTTGAAAAGCACGTTTCTTTGAATTTTTTCCCTTTAATAGTTTTGTTAAGAATGTTTCTAATTAATTTATTAAAATTTTCATAGTTATTATTCTTCTATTGTTATAGCATGAAATCCTTATTTTGGGTGGAATCCTACTGGGCTTTGGATCAAACCCTACATACACCCTCTGGTGCATGTAGAATTTGTTATGAATGACCCAAGTGAAGGAAAGATGTTTCATGGTGATGGTGGATCTGGTATCAATAGTTCCACTTCATATAGGTGTTGGTGGTGGTGGATTGAGGGTGATGTCCCTCTCATTTCATGGTGGTATTGGGGATAGTTTTTTCATTCCCATTCTACTACAATACATTTGGGTTTTGTTTAAATTTTTAAAACTTAAATCTAAATTTTTTTATACCTAGTTTGGTTATGGTTATTCAATTATGTTTTTTTATTATTAATGATTTTTTTTATGATTATATATATGTTTTAAATCATTAACAAAGAATAATTTTGATACCTGGGAACTAGTTTCTTGGCTCTGGGGATTAGGAATGCCCTTAGGTCCATGCCATGACTCGATCTGGGTGTTGGGTTGGATGGCACACCAGCTTGGTTCGTGACAAGTCCCTTATCTCAATATTAGTGAATAATATTCACAGACCAAGAGAAGATTATAGCAACCCATCAATTCCCTAAATAGATAAGGAAAATTCATATAAAAAACTACCAATCTATTAGCATGTACTATATAATATAATCTATTTGTCATACAATATCTCATAAAGCATGACACACATTAGTCTCATCATATTATTATTGATTTATTATTTTTTGATCTATCTAGATGGATTCACCTTCGACTACCATGGACATTGATTTATGAAGGTACTACCATCCTGATAAACCTATCCATAGACATATCATCCTCAAATTAGAAGTGAAAAATCATATCATGATCATTCGACCAATGTCATGTCACCAATGATTCACCAAACAAAAACTACCTCACCATGATATATTTATCATGTTTTTGGCCTTGAATCAATGTATGAAATCAAATAGAACACATTCTTAATGATTTTAAGTCAGGAGATCAATACACATATCCATATATAGGAAAAACCAATGAAACCTAAAACATGTGGTGTTCATATTGTGGGTATGTCCTCATGATCCCAACTACTATATATCACTAAGTGTGAACTTCATGAGAACAAGTATCAATGATTATTATCCCCCAAAACCTGATATTCACACATCATCTATGTCCTATCAGTATGTTATATTTGAACCATAGGACATTACTCTAATATTACTACTATAGTATCTTTAGGTTCTCATTGTAGAATGGGATATGATATAACCATTTGATACAACACATAATCTAAATAAATTACCATTAATATATTGGATATAGAAGTATTGACACTATTATGGTAATATAAATGCATGTGTATATAAAAAACTGTACATATGTAGTGTTAATCAAAGTACATAACAAGTTGGGAATATGGAACCCACTTTAAACATAACACAACATCCATATTTCTTGGTGGTGTTTCAATAGTTTTACTAAAATTTCATGACTGTAAAGAATGAATATAACCATTTTAACATATGACATTTGATATTCATTAATGAATGATAAGCCTTCCTTTTACTATTTGATTCTGGTTCAAAAATTTAATTCATGAAAAATAGTCTTAGGGATGAGAATTTTCAAAATATTATACATATTAAATGGAAATAATGAACATTAATGGGATAACTCATAAATGACATATATTTGTTAACCTGTGAATTTCTAGGTTTTAATATATGTTATACTTGATCTATTTCCTAAAATAAAATATCATGGGTATTATTTCCCTTCATAATGTTTTGTAAAGAGATTGTGAATTTAAAAAATTATATCCCCATATAGTGTCAAATAAGTTTTACAACAAGACCCATTATCATGAACTGTGTGATGATCATGTAAAAATCAATGCACCCTTTTAGGGGTTTTTACCCCTAGGTACAACTACGCGAGAGTCATATCCATTTTTATTATCTATACAAGGATTTAGTTTCTTAGAAACTACTTACTCTATACTTTAACAGTATTTAGGGGTGTTTTCCAATGTTTTGTATTATCCCTAAGTATTTCACTAAATTTTAATTATCATAATTCCCAATAATCACTATACATTCATCTGGTACCAACTATGAAAACACAGATCTTTAATACACTTTATTCCATATTTTGTTACATAAAGGTACAAATAACACAACCCTAAAAGATTGTGAGGCTTAGAATCTTTGGGAAATTAGGTACATGACATAATAACATAAAACATTGGTAAAACATAATTATTTTAAAACTCTAAAAGAAGCCTTTATATTCCTTGAATATTTTAAAACATTATTGGAAAACCTTATGATGTACATAAGAAAGGGGTGAGAAATAAATCCCAGTGAGTGAATAATAAAATAATAACATGATAAATGAAATACAATGGAGTAAATAGGTATTTAAATGTGAAATGAAATGGGTGAGAATAATAAATATGAGCATAGAAGCAAGATATATGATTATATCATAAAGGCAGTATAAGAATGTGGAATCCTTATAAAACATGACATCACAACAATAAGTAAAGTATAACCCTTAATACATCATAATATAGAATTTGTAGGATATCCTCCCAAAACTATACATGGAATATCATGAGATAAAAACATTACCCAATGCATTGGAGGGAAATATAATTACAAACCCACCTTTCACATTAATATCTTGTATATGCATAAGTGTGACACATATATTATACAACATAAAGGTTTTATTCATTATTTTCAATAAAATTATCATGTAGTGTTTATTACATACATTTAAGTACCCAATCAATGAAGTATTGGTACATCTAGGTGAATAACATTGAGTGGAAATGGTGATGATTATTCACTACAAAAATGATTATCATGGAAAATCATAGGCTAATTTTGGAAGCATAATTGGGGAACATAACAATTCATGGAGGGTTAACTGAGGGAGAAGGGGGTATCTCATACATTTAAATCATTAGTAATGTAATATTATTTTTTGAAATCATATCCCATTTTATACAATTAGGAATCAAAATGAATTATACAAAGAAGGTGATTTAGTAAAGAGGAGAATGAGATAATGCCTTACCTTGAGAGGGAGAATCTAAAAGTCTGAAAAAAATTTCTTAATAACATGGGGGAACCTTGAGAGGGATCTAGAGATGGAAAGGTAGAATTTATTAGTGCTCCAAGGGTTTTGAGTGACGTTTAATGGGAGATTTGGTGGGATTATATATAAAAAATTAGGTGAATTGTTTATTAATTTATAAACATATGTTTTTTGACTCTATATGATAAAATAATCAAAACCACAAACCATATGATGTTTTTTCCCATGGTTTATTCCAAAGAGGAGTAGGTTTCATTTTTGATGGGTCTATGAACCAAAATACCTAAAATAATACCCTTGGTGATGTATAAGTGATTCATATTCATAAAGAATTGATTTTTATAACTTAAAATATGATATAGGTTTTTGAATATTCAGTAATTAATTATGAAATTAATAAAATAACATGAAAAACACATTATTTTGAAGGGGTAACAAAATTGTGGTCATGGATACACTATATAGTACTCATTACATTGACTTTGAGCTTTTATAAAATCATAATATATATCGTTTATTTATACTGTATTTAATTTTTACCCAAAAACTTGATTGTCTTACAACGTTTGGTAAATATTACTATTGGGTAATTTTGATCTGATGATTTTAAAAATATATTTTTATCAAAATAATTCTATAAATATTATAATTTACACTATAAATAAAAAAATCCACATTTATTGAAAAATACTATTTTTTTTAATAAATGTTTTCTTCCCATTATAAAAATTATATTTGACTTCGTACAATTATATTATCATTAATATTTAGTAAATATTTTTTAATAATAATATTTTTTTTAAAAATAGAGTGGATCCCTTTCCTAGAGATGGACCTTCATAATGTTTGGGAAGAGCATATAAAGTTATTATGGTCACCATGGGAGGTATCTAGAGATTGAAGGGAAGAAAATCTTAGTGATCTAAGGGTTTTCAATTAAGAGGAATAAAAGGATTGGTGGGTTTATATAGAAAAAGTGAGGGGAATTCTTTATTAATGTCAAAAATTAGGTTTTGAACTCTATATGATAAACTAATTCACACTACAAACAATCTTGTGGTTTCTACCATTGTTTCTACCAAAGAGATTTGGATTTTATTATTTTATAAGGATAAGAATCGAACACCTTAAAATAATACAATTAGTAATATGGAAGTTAGTCATATTTATTAAGTATTTATTTTAAACCTCAAAATATAATATTGGTTTTGGAGGATTCATTATGGGTGTATAAAATTAATAAAATTAATTAAAAAACTCATTATTTTAAATGGGAAACATAATGATGGTCAGGGATACTCTTTAAAAATATTATTACATCTTTTTTGGGATTTTATAATGACAGAATAAATACTGAATATTTATATGATTTTTAATTTTTGACCAAATATTTGACTGTATTAAAAAATTATGTAAAATTCACTATTCAATAATTTAGACATGATGATTTCGAAAATAATATTTCTTTTATCAAAATAATTCTATAAATAAAAAAATTTACACATTTAAATCAAGAATCAATTTTTATTGAAATATAATTCTTTTTTAACAATAATAGTTTTTCGACCCTTATAAAAAATTAATTTAGCTTTGTAAAATTTTTTATCATTTATATTTAATAAAAATTATTTATGAATAAGATTTTATTAAAATAATATTTGTTAAAAATTGGTTTTTCAAAAATATTTTCTTGATTGAAACTATATTTTTCCCAAAAAAATATAATCTATGGTTTATTGTCTTAAAATATAATTTATATCAAACTCATTATCAAATAATTTAAAAAGTAATAATAAAAAGTAAGAAGTATATTAATTATTTTATTGAAAAAAACATAAAAATCATACTTTTTGGGTATATATATATATATCCCTTTATTACACCGGTGAATGCCCTAAGGCTTAGGTGTGCAATGATGAGATTTTCTTAGGGTGGCTTGACAGACATGGTTTGAACCCTGATCTCAATGACCTTAAACACCTCTTGTAAATAGTTTTTCTCATGATTTTATCTTTGAATATCGGCATGGGATTTATCATGGAATTATCCGAGTGATGTTATATCCCTTATAAGCTCTAATAAATGGGACTCATAGGGTATGATCATACTAGTCATGGTCATCTCTTATCCCATCTATGTCAATTTAACTTTATCATGAACCATAAAATAAAAATATTTATGGTCAGTCCATAATTTCTATATAATGAATGGTTATGAAGATTAATGAGTCATTTAAATTTGATAGAATATATAATAGTCTAAAATAAAAAAATATATTCCATATTTATTTTATAACTTCATTTCTTAATGAATCATTTACTAATTTTAAAAGGGAATTTATTTTGAAAATTTTTGGGTCATTATGCAAGGTAACATTCTATATTCAATTGTTTACAAATGCACATAAATTTCCTTTGATTAGAAATAAATTAATAACTTTCAGGGGGGCCAATTCTATATATTATTTTACTGTGAATTATTTTTTGGCCTTGAAAATTCATTTCATAGAAAATATTACTTAACTGTTTTATACATACTTATATTAAATGTAATTATTTCCACTTATATAAATTTAAAAATTTAAAATGAATTAAATATTTGGAATCATACCATTCAAATTATTTAATAATATAAATTTCATTTTTAGACATCATATTATGTTACCATAGTAAAATTTAGTCATTGTGGTTATGGTTAAAAGGGTTAAAATGTGTTTAAGATAAAGGTATAATGATTCCAATATCTCTAAAACATGTTTAAATATTAGTGGATGACTATATTTCATCCATACCTTGTCCTATCACTAAAACTAAGAATAATTTGAGTAATTTTACATTTAAATCCCTTTGGGATATTTTAAAAGATAAGATTTTTTACAAGATTTCCACTACTTCCACTTATTAAAGGGAAACTCCCCACCTCAATCCTCCAGACACATTAAGAACATTATCAAGACTATAATAAAACCAAATACCATCTGAATATCCTTATCCATGGAATAGATATATGTTCTAACTATTATATTTGAAGTTTCATTAATATTAAAACTTATCTAAATCACATAAAACCATCATAACATAATGAAATAATGATCACTACTATACTAAAATTTTATTATGATGATGTATTAACCATTATCTTCCTTCATTACATCCATTTAAAAATGAAAACTTTTTCTTGTTTGTACTTGACGACTACCGCTTCTATGTTTGAAAAAAAATTATAATTACTACCTCACATGGATTGATATTAAGATGGATTACATGAATAATTATGATATTTGGAACATAATTTTGAATATTGAATGATAAAACATTATTTTTCTTCTTTCCCTTCCACCTATTGTAAAATAAAAATGTTTGTCTTTTGTATATGGAGAGTACTTTCTCCTTGACTGATGTGACTCATTTTTCATTACTACCATACTTTCATTGTTGAAATAATTTATTCAATGAGAAAATATGATTTTTTTACATTATTTTGATTTTTGAAAATATGATAGAACTATTTTATGACCCCATTTATCATGTTCAACACACCAAATCAGTTTTTGGAGAGAACGTCCAAAAAACATATGACATGTACTTAATAGAATTAGTAACTAAATAAATAATGATAATAAATAATGTAAATTGAATAATAATAAATTAATAAAAATAAAAAACTTTCCTAATAATGTAAATAACTGAAATATTTCTATCATTTAAGAATGTAAAATATGTATGTGGGGATTCAGGAATCAAGGTATTAGATTTATTAAAAAAACATGTTTTAAATGAATTAAACCATTATCTTTCATGTTCATGTTAATTTAAATGTCTCAAAATTTTATTATTTACACTTAAAATACTGTTACATATAATTTTTAAATATTTTTTAATATATTTAAAAAGTTTTATAAATGATACATCATAATGTTTTTCAGATGGTTCTTTTTTGAATTTTTCATAAATGTGGGAAAATAATGATTTTTATCATTTATCACATGACCAATTTTTCCTATTACTGTGAATGTTCATTGTTTTTATGATTCCTATAAAATTTTATTTTTATTTTAAATGAATTTACTATTCCCATTTTTTATGGAATTTATATTTCATTTAAAATATTGTCAAAATCAAAGGATATTTCACATTATATTAATGGTATAACTATTTTTTTTATTATGAGAATAAATTCCATTTTTCGAAGTTTTATTATTGAAAAAAAATATTTTATATCTTTTATAAATTATATGAAACTTATAAGTTATATATGATGATATTTGGGTATGATATAACTATCAAATTCATTGGGTAATGAGTTTTTTCCTGAAAATATATATTTGAATTAACTGGTATGGTTATTCCATTATAAAGGTTCTTGTATGGATTATTGTACGATCAATGTTTCAAGATGACTACATGATTTATTATAAGATCCTAACCCCATATATAGATGACACACACTTGTTTTTAGGTATTTCTTTTTTCCTTGTTTGAGTATACATTGATTGGGTTTTACATTGGGGTTTGTTTGGGTGAAAATTGAGAAAAATGGGAAGAAGGAGGGATGTGTATGTGTAACGCCCCGACCCCAGAAGCCCAGAGTCGGTGCATTATTATTTATCATTGGCATGATCACACGGAAATCATGTCCCGAAAGACTGATCAGTTTAGTACTATTGGAAACAAGATTCATACATAAGTTCAACTTTACAACTTGAAAAGAAATACAACACTAATTTATTCCATTAGAAACATCCAATCCTCCTAGATTAATCCTGAAAGTCACTCATAATTGACTTCTTCATATCCTAGATAAATGAATCATAAGAAAGGGGTGATCTCAAATGCTCAGTAAGAGTAAGTAATATAGTGGAAGATAACATAAATATTAAGTATGGTGAATAATTGAAAACACATTCCTTTACCAGTAATAAACATGAACACTTCTATAGAATAAATATGAGCTTAGTAAATAATTCCATAATAAAACATAATCATGGGTATTATACTAATCGAATGACCACATGAACCATCAATATTGTTTTCATAATGAAGGAATGTATAATGCTGGACATTCTGAAACATTTTGTCAAGGCCTCGGCCAAGATGTCTAAAAATGAATAAGGACTCATCCAAAACCATATATCAAATTGGGAAAGGCCTTGGCCAATTCCACTTCTAATTGTCTTATAAGACCAACCAATTCATCGAGGATCTATAGCGGGCTCCACCCGTCACTTACTAAGTCCAATACATCCCTCATATGAAAAGGTTGAAATATAACAAAAACATTTTTATTAAAACTAGCATAAGAAATGTCGATACTTTAACCATAAAACATGAATGGTATAAAAATAAAACATCCATAGTCAAACATATTACAAAACCTTCAATACAATATGGAATATTGGTATCATAATGAATCGACTTCAAACAAGTACAAAATCTATCAAAAGATGTTGACATAGATGAAATCAAAACTATTTGAGAGAAATATATCTTTTTTAAATGATTTAAAGTTATATAACTATAAAGAAAACATTTATTTTGAAAATATTCTTATAAGATTGTAAGGGAAGCTTTGGCGATGTGATAATGGCGTAGAATAACCACACCCATGGTATAAGTTAAAAAAACATTCTTACCATAATTTTTTCGAAAAGGTCATAAAGTACCTTGTTTGGAAAATGACTAAAAGATTCCTTTAAAAACATATAAGTTCAAATAATGGTATAAATGACTTTAACCCATTGTCTATTAAATAGTAAAAATGTTTTGAAATTCATTTTTAAGAAACATGTACATGGATGATAAAGAGGTCCCAGTAGATACATACGTAAAAAGAACCTCGGATAATAGAGACTGTGAAATTAACCCTTACCTTGTACTTTTCCTTGGTAGAGGGTAGGTTAACCTTCTATATAATGGTGAAATAATTGTTATAAAATTATACAATAATCATATACATTAATATGATATCATATATTATCTTTTAACATTTCTTTGTTAATAATATCTTAGTATTGTTGTTGTTACGAGTGTTAACTTATTCGTTTTCCTTTATATGATTTGTTACATAATTAATGTTTGTTTTGGATAGGATGTATCTTATTCATATTCAGAATGATATTAAGTCTTTAAACATTATTTTTAATCTTCTAATGAATATTAGTCTTGAATGGATACGATGGGGAATGAATCTCATCGCGTTTGTGGAGACGGTAATCTGTACGTACGCACGAGCGACAATATCATTCTTTTGATATTAAAATAATATATAATTGGATGGTATATCATATATAAATAATAATTATCATATTATATTTTTTATTTACATCTATTACACATCATTATTATACCCATCCAAATAATAATGTATTGAATAACAATTACACCACGACGTGGAGAAGGTAAGTCGTACGTACGCATGTACGGTGACATGTCATTCAAAGGATGGATAGAATAATGAATATAGTTGTACCAAATTTATAATAACATCACAGTATATATAATATACAAGGGTTATTATTTTAGAAAGGAAACAACAAAGAAATAGGAAGTGGAAGAAGAAAGGAACTTCAAAGAGGTGATGAAATATTTACCTCTTCTTCGGGTTCTTTCTTTTTATTTGATCAAAAGGGCTCCTTAGGTTGGATTTCTGACTAAAGGAAGGCCTCTAGGTTGAAGGTAGGACAGTTGAGAGGGTATTTGGGAAGATTTTGGCCGAGCCAAATGACTTTAAAAGTGTGAATTAGAGATAAGGGGAAGATCCCTTTTATAAGAGGGGTGAGGGGCACCTTAGGAAAAGCAAGAAATATTTTTTTATAATAAAATAATTTTTGGTTTCTAATTGCTAAAAAATGAATTATTTAAATTATAAGGTGGAAATGGGTCGAAAACCACTCAACCAATATGTTTTAGACAGGTTTGGGTCACTATATTAACCTTATCTTTTATATTTAACTCTTAGTTAAATAGTTTGACATTTATCATGTCTCTTTTTATTTTTATATTATATGGTTAATAAACTTACTATATAATTCCAAGAGAACCCCAAGTGGTTCATTAATGATACAAATATCATTATATAAGTCATTTGGCTGAACCTTAGATTTTTAGGAATAGAATTTCAATTAATAATATAATATTTGTTTTAAAAACTCTTTTATGTTCATTTTGACACTATTTGATATTTTGTTTTTGCTAAATTCATAACAACTTTATTACTTCGAAAAAAATCATCTAACCAACCCTAAAATGTCATAGTAACCTATATAAGTAGTGGAATTCATAAAACTTTTCAAATTACATTTATTTCGGTATCTATAATATATATTATTTAAATCGTTCATTAATACGGTAATTACAACATCATCATTGTGTTATAAATAAATTTAATTATTTAATGTCTAAAAATTATAAATAAAAAACCATTATGTAGTAAATATTTTTATATTTCTAATGAATATTTATAGTCGAATTTATCTTATGTATAACCCTATATTAAATTTTTTTTAGTTATTAAACATTGATTTTAACTCTTTGAACTCATCTTTAAATAAAATAATAATAAATGTCTTAATCTAGTCCAAGTAAACCAAAGAGGTTCATATTTTAATCCTAATGTTGTTTTTTGTCGAATTATACTTATCAAATAGAATTATTATATGTGTTAGGGTAAAAATAATATCATTTTTACCCTTAATTACCCTATTTACTTTTAACCGTGGTAAATAAATATAAAAAGTTACTATTCACCAAAAATTATTTTCATCTTATTGAACCATATTTTACTTACTGATATCAACTGTGTCTCTCAGATTTTTAAAATTCAACTCACATAAGCGGTAAAATTATGTTTTATGTAAATTTGCAATTCCTTCTAAGAGGTGGGTAAAAGACGGTAAAAAGCTCAATAAAATTTTTATATATCGAAAATTATTATAAACTAACTCCAATGAATTAAATTGAACTTATATAGGTATTATGTATCCATTTTGACATAAAATAAATTTAAATAATATAAATATTTATTTAAATAAAAATTCGGTTTTAAACTATAACTTAGTGTTTTTCACTATTCATCAAAAATTGAATGTTTTTAGAAAAATACCAAAAATTCACCCTAATCTAATTTCGATATTCCGAATCAAAAAATGAAGTCCATTTTGAAATATAAAAATTTATAAAATTTCAAAAAGTGGGTATTACTATTCATAACGGTTTGTTTTATTGGTTGAGGTGTGTTAGAACTCGAAGTTGCGTACAACACACGCTATTGTATTATTCAAAGGGAAGCGTACTGTGGAAGCTTGGGGTGTTACATTCTCCCCTCCTTCAAATAATTTCATCCACGAAATTTTTAAAATATTACTGAATAAAAAGACTCTGGTGGTTCTTCATCATAAGTTCTTCAGGTTCTCACGTTGCCTCTTCCATCTTATGGTTTCTCCATAGATCTTTTACTATAGGAGTCGTCCGGTTTCTCAGCACTTGTTCTCTTGAATCAAGAACCTTGGAAGGATCTTCGTAATAAGACATATCGGGTTCCAGTTCTAATTTTTCATAGGTGCGTACATGCATTGGGTCAGGCGTTTATTTTCTCAATAGTGATACGTGGAATACATCATGAACTTTGGAGAGACTTGGCGTTATTGAGAAACAGTAAGCTACAACCCCGATTCATTCTAGAATTTCGAAAGGTCCAATGTACCCAAGACTCAATTTTCCCTTCTTACCGAAATGTATAACACCCTTCCATGGAGATACCTTCAAGAAAACATGATCTCATTCCTGAAATTCCAAATCTTTCCTTCGGTTATCAGCATAGTTCCTATACCTACTTTGAGCTGCTTTGATGTGGGTTTGGATTACCTTCACCTTTTCCATCGTTTCCTCCATAAGTTCTGGGCCTACAGGTTTTTTTCACCAACATCATCCCAACAGGTTGGTGTGCGAAATCTCTTTATGTATAATGCTTCATATGGTGCCATCTGAATACTTTAATGGATGCTATTGTTATAGGAAAATTCTACCATAGGTAAATATTGATCCCAAATACCTTGAAAGTCAAGTGATCATGATCTCAACATGTCTTATAAGGTTTGAATAGTCAGTTCTGATTGTCCATCAGTTTGGGGGTGGTAGGCAGTGATCAAACGAAGTTCATAATCTAGGGCTTTCTGACTACCTTTCTTGAATCTTGATGTAAAACGTGGATCACCATCAGAAACAATCGATAGTGGTACTCTTGAAGTCTCAAAACTTCATTAATATATAGTCTTGCTAGTCATTCAAGTGGTAAATCTTCTCTTATAGCAATAAAATGTGCTAACTTGGTATGATGATCGATGATGACCCATATTGCATCATTCCTTCAAGGTGTCTTTGGTAGCCCCATGACAAAGTCAATCGTAATATTATCCAATTTCCACATAGGTATAGGAAGAGGTTTCATGACTCCTCCTAGTTGTTGCCTTCTAGCTTTCAGTTGTTGAAAAACCATACATCTTGACACAAAATCAGTAATCTCCCTCTTCATGTTGTCCCACCAAAAATGTTACTTCAAATCTCTATATATCTTAGTTCTACTAGGGTGTATAGAGAAATTGAAACTATGATCATCATCCAACAATTCCCTTTTTAGATCAGGTATATCGGGAACACAAAGTCTCTTTCCAAATTTTAAAATTCCATCTTCATACACAAAGTCACTCAATCTCCCATCATTCACAGATTTAATCTTCTTTTGAAACACTTCATCATCGGTCTGAGAACTCTTTACCCTTTCTAGTAAAGATGGTTTGGAAACCATTTGAAAAAGTATTGATGTTTCACCTTCTGTGGTTATTCCCATATCCATATTTACTAGATCCATGAAAATAGGATCCCTTTCAACTCTTATCTTGTTCAAAACTCCATTATCTTTTCTACTCAAAGCATCTGCCACCTTATTTTCCTTCCCTGGGTGGTAGTATATCGTGAAATCATAATCCTTGAGTAGTTCAAGCCATCGATTTTTCCACATGTTGAGTTCTTTTTGTGAGAAAATATACGTCAAACTCTTGTGATCAGTATATCTCTCACATTTTCACCATAGAGATAATGTCTCTATATGTTCAAAAAAAAATATTACAGCTGCTAACTCAAGATCATGAGTACTATACACTACAAGAAAACTTCCATTTAGTGGTGGTTTTTTCACGGCGGTTTTAAAAACTGCCGCTAAACGCATTTTGGGTCGCCGTTTCGCGGCGGTTTAAAAACCGCCGTGAAAGGCCATAAATTTTTTTTATTTTTATTTTTATTTTTATTTTTATTTTTTATTTTTATTTTGATTTTTTATCAAGGATTAGCAGCGGGTTTTAAAAAAATCGCGGCGAAATAGCGGCGGTTTCGGTAAAACCGCCGCGAAATGAAAGGAAAAAATAAAAAAACACGAGAAACCCCGAAATCACTAAAACGACTATAACTTTTGATTCGGGTGTCTGTTGGAGCACCACGACCAGCCAAATTGAAGCTCATGAAGATATCTAGAGGTACATATAATCAAAATCATGAGACGGTCTAAGGTGCAGAAGATATTAGAGTTATAATAATGTTGAAAAAAGTTCTCCAACTTCAAACGGCCATAACTTTCGCTCCGGGTGTCTGTTTGGGGTCTACCACATATCAAATCGAAGCCAGCAAAGAGAGTTACGCAATAGATCAACAAAAGAAATCTTTTGTCATGTTTTTCAACCCCAAAAACCCCTCATAAGGCCTCCGAAACCCTGTTTTTGTCACCGGTGTCCCGTCGAACTTGTCTTCAAATGGACCTAACATTCGATCCACGTGTCAGTTCGGACACCTCCACCTGCCTGATCATAGCTCGTTCTATGAGCTTTAGTTTGACTGGTCGCGGTGCCCACATGAACTTCTGGATCATATATTATGGCCTTTTTAGTGGGTATCGGGTTTGTTATGTTTTTCGATGCCTCGTTTCTAGCACCCGTTCCCCGTCATCTTTTTTTTAAATGGTCATAACTTCTGATCCACCTGTCCATTTGGACTATTTCACCTATCAGGTCGAAGATCGTTTTAGGATCTTTGATTTGACATGTCGTGGATCTATAATGGACTCTCGGATCATAAGTTATCTCTGTTAATGTGAGTCCAATGTTTTTGTCTCTTTATGACCGTTTTGACGGGTTTTAACGGTTGCTCCATTAATTGCTGTTTATTTGGGATTCCATGACTTGTTATCTTTATCAATGGTTTTTTGTGGGTTATTATGATGATTATGTTGAATTATTAAGGGGTTTTCCAGAGTTGTCATGAGGTTTTATGCGTTCTCATGTGTTCTCATTCTTTCGAATGTCTCATTCTTCAAATGCTTCTCCATCCGTTTTCATGCGTTTTCATGATTTTTCATCCCTTACCACGTCTTTTCATACTTTTTCATGTGTTACCTTTATTATTTATTATTTATTATTTATTTATTATTTATATTTACTTATTATTTATTATTTATTATTAATTATTAATTATTTATTATTTATTATTAATTATTTATTAGTACTAATAATAAAATATTATTATTATTATTATTTGTTACTGGTTATTTATTATTTATTATTTATTATTTATTATTTATTATTTATTATTTATTATTTATTATTATTTATTATTTATTATTTATTATTTATTATTTATTATTTATTATTTATTATTTATTATTTATATTTATTAATTATTTATATTTATTTGTTATTTATTATTTATATTTATTTATTATTTATTATTTATTATTTTTATTTATTATTTTTATTTATTTATTATTTATATTTATTTATTATTTATTATTTATTATTTACTTATTATTTATTAATTAGATATTTATTTATTATTTATTATTTATATTTATTTATTATTTATAAATTATTATTTATATTTATTAATTAATAATTATTTATTATTTATATTTATTTATTATTTATTATTTATTATTTATTATTTATTATTTATTATTTATTATTTATTATTTATTATTTATTATTTATTATTTATTATTTATTATTTATATTTATTAATTATTTATATTTATTTACTATTTACTATTTATATTTATTTATTATTGATTATTGATTATTTATATTTATTAATTATTTATATTTATTTACTATTTATTATTTATATTTATTTATTTATTATTATTTGTTATTTATATTTATTTATTATTTACATTTATTTATTATTTATTATTTATTATTTATTATTTACTTATTATTTATTAATTAGATATTTATTTATTATTTATATTTATATTTATTTATAATTTATAATTTAATATTTATATTTATATTTATTAATTAATAATTATTTATTATTATTTATTATTGATTATTGATTATTTATTATTTATTATTTATTATTTATTATTTATTATTTATTATTTATTATTTATTATTTATTATTTAGTATTTAGTATTTATTATTTATTATTTATTATTTATTATTTATTATTTATTATTTATTATTTATTATTTATTATTTATTATTTATTATTTATTATTTACTATTTTTTATTTATATGTATTATTTATTTATATTTATTTATTATTTATTATTTATTGTTTATTATTTATTATTTATTATTTATATTTACTTATTATTTATTATTTATATTTATTAATTATTTATATTTATTTATTATTTATTATTTAAATTTATTTATTATTTATTATTTATTATTTATTATTTAGTATTTAGTATTTATTATTTATATTTATTTATTATTTACTGTTTACTATTTATTATTTATATTTATATATTATTTATTATTTATATTTACTTATTATTTATTATTTATATATATTTATTATTTATTATTTATATTTATTTATTATTTATTATTTATTATTTATTATTTATTATTTATTATTTATTATTTATATTTATTATTTATTTATTATTTATTATTTATTATTTATTATTTATTTATTATTTATTATTTATTATTTATTATTTATTATTTATTATTTATTATTTATTATTTATTATTTATTATTTATTATTTATATTTGTTTATTATTTATATTTATTTATTATTTATTATTTATTATTTATTTATTTATTTATTTATTTATTTATTATTTAATAGTTATTATTTATTATTTATATTTATTTATTATTTATATTTACTTATTATTTATATTTATTTATTATTTATTATTAATTACTTATTATTTATTATTTATTATTTATTATTTATACTTATTTATTATTTATTATTTATTATTTACTATTCATTATTTACTATTTATTATTTGATATTTATGATTTATGATTTAATATTTATTATTTATTATTTATTATTTATTATTTATTATTTATTATTTATATTTATTTATTATTTATATTTATTTACTATTTACTATTTATTATTTAATATTTATTATTTACTATTTATTATTTGATATTTATTATTTCTTATTTCTTATTTATATTTATTTTTTATTTTTTATTTTTTATTAATTATTTATTATTTATTATTTATTATTTATTATTTATTATTTATATTTATTTATTATTTATATTTATTTATCATTTACTATTTATTATTTATATTTATTTATTATTTATTATTTATATTTACTTATTATTTATTATTTATATTTATTTATTATGTATTATTTATTATTTATATTTATTTATTATTTATATTTATATTTATATATTATATATTATATATTATTTATTATTTATTATTTATTATATATTATATATTATATATTATATATTATATATTATTTATTATTTATTATTTATTATTTATATTTATTTATTATTTATTATTTATTACTTATTATTTATTATTTATTACTTATTATTTATTATTTATTATTTATATTTATTACTTATTTATTATTTATATTTATTAATTATTTATATTTATTTTTTATTTTTTATTTATTTTTTATATTTATTTAATATTTAATATTTAATATTTAATATTTAATATTTATTATTTATTATTTAATATTTATTATTTATTATTTATTATTTAATATTTATTATGTATATTTATTTTTTATTTTTTATTTATTATTTATTATTTATTATTTATTATTTATATTTATTTATCATTTATTATTTATTATTTATTATTTATTATCTATTATGTGTTATTTATTATTTGTTATTTATTATTTATTATTTATTATTTATTATTTATTATTTATTACTTATATTTATTAAATATTTATATTAATTTATTATTTATTATTTATTATTTATATTTATTTATTATTTATTATTTATATTAATTTATTATTTATTATTTATTATTTATATTTATTTATTATTTATTATTCATTATTCATTATTTATTATTCATTATTTATTATTTATTATTATTGAGTTTATATTGCATGGGCATGTGCATGAGATGTGCATGCATGGATAAATAAAATAAATAAATTAATACGAAATAAATAAAATAAATACAATAAATACAATAAATAAAATAAATAAAATAAATACGAAATAAATAAAATAAATAAATACGAAATAAATAAATAAATAAAATAAATATGAAATAAATAAATAAATAAATAAAATAAAATAAAATAAATAAATAAAATAAATAAATAAATAAATAAATAAAATAAATAAATAAATAAATAAAAATTAAAAAATTAAAAAAAATTAAAAAATCGCCGCTAAATCATTTAGAGGCAGTTTAAACCGCCGATAAAAAAACACTGCGAAACGTTCTGCCACGGTTTTAAAAACCGCCGCGAATAGTTTCCCGACGCACGATTTTCGCAGCGGTTTTTCAAAATCGCCGCCAATCTACTTCGCGGCGGTTTAAACCGCCGCTAAATCGTGATTTTGCCACAGTGATAGCTTTGCTCATTAATTTTTAGCTATTGTGATGCATAGGCAATAACCCTATCATTCTGTATAAGGACACAATCAAGTCCTTTCTTTGATGCATCACTATAAATAACAAACTCATCATTCCCCGACCGTAGATTCAAGATAGGAGCATTGATTAATCTTCTCTTCAGTTCTTCAAAAAAATCTTCACACTCTTTTGTCCACACAAATTTAACCCCTTTGCATGTGAGATTCATTAAAGGGTTACCCAATCGAGAAAAATTCTAGATGAAATTTCGATAATAACCTACAAAACCAATAAAATTGCGTGCCTCAGTTATACTCGTCGGTGCAGGACATTCTTAGATTGCTCTTTTCTTAGAAGGATCAACGGAGATTTCATCCTTACAGATGATATGGCCAAGAAAAGAAATCTCTTGAAGCCAAAATTCACACTTGCTAAACTTCCCATATAATTCATTTCTTTTAAGAGTCTTCAGGACAATGCACATGTGATTTTCATGATCTTCATAGCTTTTGGAGTATACCAAGATATCATTAATAAGTACCACTACAAAGTCATTAAGATATTCATTGAAAACTATATTCATTAGATCCATGAAGATAGAGGGTGAATTAGTCAATCCAAAAGGCATTATTGTAAACTCATAATGCCAATATCTAGTTCGAAATGCGGTTTTCGGAATGTCTTCCTTCTTCACACACAACTAATGATATCCAGATCGAAGGTCAATCTTTGAAAAGTATTGAGCTCGATGATATTGGTTGAATAAATCATCAATGCGAGGTGGGGATACTTGTTCTTTATTATTATAGCATTGATCTCCCTTTAGTCAATGCACAACCTCATAGATCCATCTTTCTTCTTAACAAAAAGAACGGGGGATCCCCATGGAGAAACACTAGGGCTAATAAATCCCTTACTACTCAATTTCTCTAGTTGTTTATTTAGTTCTTCTAATTCCACAGTAGTCATTCTATAAGGGGTCTTCGATATGGGCCTTAAACCAGGAATTAAATCGACAGAAAACTCAATTTCTCGTTATGGAGGATATCCAGGTAAATCTTATGGAAACACATAAAAATATTCTTTCACAATAGGTACATCCTCTATTTGAACATTATTTTCCTCAGCCACAGTTATTTCATTCTATTACTCTCCAATAATTGAATTTAGTTGAGCTACTGGGGGTGGATCTAGATAAGAATGAGGTGGTGACGTTTCTGTTCTAAAGATAAGGTGTTCTTTATCATCATCATCAAAAATCGTAACCTCCTTCTTATTACAATAAATTTTTGCATCATGGTCCAAAATCCAATCCATACCGAGGATTATATCATATTCCATCATGGGTATGATGATGATATCAGCAGATAAAGAACATTAATATGCCCTAATGGGAACTGATTCACAAAACTTTGTAGAAATGATACTTCCCATAGGAGTTTGTACTGAAAACTTCCTTGTTAAATCAAATTAGTAATATATAATTTTAATAGAAAACTGGGAAGATATGAAACAATGCGATGATCCAGAATCAAATAAAGCATTGGCTAAACTTGAGGAATCCATTAAATTACCTGCCACCACGTCTTTCAGAGCTTCAACCTCAGCAGTAGTGATAGCATAATCTTGGCCTTTTTTGAGGTAAGTTTCCCTGAAACTTAGGAATTTCATTCACATAATGTCCCATATCCCTGAAATTGTAGCATTGAACATTCGTAGCGTCTTTAATTCCATTACAATGACCAACAAGATGACATTTCTGTCCACATTTGTAGTATACTCTTTTTCCTTTTAGACAGGCACCAGGGTGATTCCTTCCACAATTATCATAGGGTGGAAATTCAATTCATCCCTTCTTCCATGTTTCTTTATTTCCTTTCCCATAGTGGTCAACAAATCTCTTCGTCTTTTTCTTTGCATTAAATTCATAAGACATAGAGAATTCCTTTTCTGTATTGTAGTTCATGAGACAATATCTTTGTACGATGAGAAATATTGTGATACTAATGCTCGATGGAGAAATGGTTTTAACCCATAAAAGAAATGATAAATCGTACTTCTTGGGTTATGTATATAATCTTCAGCATGCCTTGTTAACCTTATAAATTTAGCTTCATACTTTGCGACATTCTCATCCTCTTTTTGCCTCAGACTTAGAATTTTCCATTCCATATCAGCTTGATGGTCACGAGGAAAGTATTTTTCTAAGAAAATATCGTTAAACTCCCTCATTCCATACTGGACACTTCTTCATCTTCCTTTTTGTTTTGAATCAATGACCACCATTGATCAACATCTCTAGTGAGTCGATAAACTTCCATGACAACTTCTTCCCTTTTGCTGCTCCCCAAACCGTGAAATATTTTCTCTAAAGAATTTTTCCATTACTAAGTCACTAATATATCTATACTCCCATTGAATGTTGGTGGTTGTTTCCTCATGAAGTAGTCTAACATTGATCCTCTGCGTTGTGGATCAGGGTGCTCCATACAGGTAAGGTTATTATTCATAACCTGTGTGAGTTGTCCCAATATGGTGATAAGCTGATGAGAACCAGTTGCATCACCAGCTCTATTATAATTATCTTGGGTAGGAGGGAAATCCCTACAAGGATTTCATGCATGGATATGGTTTCCATTCCTTCCACTAGGCCCCATTTCTAAAAAATGGCATAAACTATATTAGTTTATGAATCGAAATACATAATTCCAAACTTGTAAAACACTTAACATGAATTGAATAGTTTATGGACATCATCCATAATCATAAATTTTTTTTTCTTTGAGTAAGTATATACCCATGAACCCTTCATAATGGTTTGTAAAGAAAATTAGAATTATCCTAAGCATATCCCCCAAGAGTGTCGTAACCAAGAGTGCAGCACGGCTCGTTGTTGTGTACCAGTTCCCTTTCAAGTCTATCTCAAAGCGGTGTTTTTGGGTTTTATCCCTAGGTAAATCTGTGCTAGATCCGCCTTTACCTGCTCGTATCTAGATAGGGATTAATTGCTCATAAAACCCACAAAATCTTTATAGTACCAAAATTCTATGAAGTTCTTCTATACTAATCCTCAAAGTCTGTCTTAGGGCTATGTGCTCTAATCAGAGTTTATCTAAATATAGTTTCTAATGTTTGAACTAAACTTCCTCTGATACCAACTGTAACGCCCAAACCCCAGAAGCCCAGAGTCAGTGCATTATTACATATCATTGGCATGATCATAAGGAAATCATGTCCCGAAAGACCTATCAGTTTAATATTATTGGAATCAAGATTCATACATAAGTTCAACTTTATAACTTGAAAAGAGATACAACACTGATTTATTCCATTAGAAACATCCAAGCCTCCTAGATTATGCCTGAAAGTCACTCATAATTAACTTCTTCATATCTTGGTAAAATGAAACATAAGAAAGGGTTGAGCTCAAATGCTCAGTAAGGGTAAGCAATACAGTAGAAGATAACTTAAATATTAAGTATGGTGAATAATTGAAAACACATGCCTTTACTAGTAATAAACATGAACACTTTTATGGTAGGAATATGAGCTTAGTAAATAATGCCATAATAAAACATAATCATGGGTATTCTACTAATCGAATCACCTCATGAACCCCCAATATTATTTTCATAATGAGGGAATGTATAATGTCGAACATTCTGAAATATTTTGTCAAGGCCTCGGCCAAGACGTTTAAAAATGATTAATTCCACGACAAAAACCATATATGAAATTGGGAAATTCCTCAAAAAATTCCATGTCTAGTTATCTCATGAGACCTACTGATGCATCGAGGAGCTATAGAAGGCTCCACCAGTCACATATTAAGTCCAATACATTCCTCATATGAAAAGGTTGAAAAATAACATAAACATTCGTATTAAAACTAGCATATGAAATGTCAATACTTTAACCATAAACCACGAATGGTATAAAAATAACACATACACAATTAAGCATATCACAAAACCTTCAATACAATATGAAAGATTTGTGTCATAATTAATCGACTTCAAACAAGTATAAAATCAATCAAAGGATGTTGACATAGATAAAATCAAAACTATTTGAGGGAAATATCTTTTTTTAAATCATTTAAAGTTACATAATTATAAATAAAACATTTATTTTGAAAATATTCTTATAATCTTGTAAGGGAAGCTTTGACGATGTTATAACGGTGTAGAATAACCACACTCGCTGTATAAGTTAAAAAAAATTCTTACCTTAATTTTGTCGAAAAGGTCGTAAAGTACCTTGTTTGGAAAATGACTGAAAGATTCCTTTCAAAACATATAAGTTAATATAAGGGTATAAATGACTTTAACCCATTTTCTAGTAAATAATAAAAACGTTTTGAAATACATTTTTAGGAAATATGGATTTGGATGATATAGAGGTCCCAGTAGATACTTATGTAAAAACAACATCGAATAATAAAGAGATTGTGAAATTAACCCTTAACTTGAACTTTTCCTTGGTCGAGGGTAGGTTAAAATCCTTTATTATGTTGAAATAATTGTTATTAAATTATAAAATAATCATATACATTAATATGATATCATATATGATCTTTTAACATTGCTTTGGTAATAATATCTTAGTATTGTCGTCGTTTCGGTTGTTAACTGATTCATTTTCCTTTATATGATTTGTTATGTAAGTAATTTTTGTTATGAATAAGATGTATATTATTCATATATATAATTATATTAAGTCTTTAAACATTATTTTTAATCATCTAATGAAGATTAGTCTTGAATGGATACGATGGGGATTGAATCTTATTGCATTCGTAGAGACGGTAATCCGTACGTACGCACGAGCGACAATATCATTCTTTTAATATTAAAATAATATATAATTCGATGGTATATCATATATAAAGAATAATTATCATGTTATATTTATTATTTATATCAATTACACATCATTATTATAACCATCCAATTAATAATGGGTTGAATAACAATTACACCACAACGTGGAGACGGTAAGTCGTACGTATGCACGTATGGTGACATGTCATTCAAAGGATGGATATAATAATGAATATGGCTGTACCATATTTATAATAACATCATATTATATAGAATATACTAGAGTTGTTATTTAATAATATAAAAAACAAAGAAATAGGAAGTGGAAGAAGAAAGAAACTTTGAAAGATGTGATGAAATATTTACCTCTTCTTCAAGTTCTTCCTTTTGATTTGATCAAAAGGGCTCCTTAGGTTGGCTTTATGACTAAGGGAAGGACTATAGAATGAAGGGAGTACAACTGAGAGGGTATTTGGTCAGGTTTTGGCCCATCCAATTGGCTTTGAAGGTGTGAATTAGAGATAAGGGGAAGTGCCCTTTTACAAGAGGGGTGAGGGGCACCTTAGGAAAAGCTAGAAATATTTTTTTATAATAAAATCATTTTCAGTTTATAATGGCTCCAAAATGAATTATTTATAGGCTAAGGTGGGGATGAGTCTAAGACACCCAAACAATAGGTTTTATACAGGTTTGGGTCACTATATTAACCTTATCTTTTTTACTTAACTCTTAGTTAAATAGTTTGACATTTACCATGTCTCTTTGTATTTTTATATTATATGGATAATAATCATACAATATACTTCCAAGAGAACCTAAAGTGGTTAAATAATGATACACCTATCATTATATAAGTCTTTTTTCCAAACCTTGTATTTTTAGGAATAGAATACCAATTAATAATATAATATTTGTTTTAAAAACTCTTTTATGTCCATTCTGACACCATTTGGTATTTTGTTTTTGCTAAATTCATAACAAAATTATTACTTCAAAAAACATTCATCTAGACAAAACTAACATGTCATATTAACCTAGAAAATTATTGTAATTTATAAAAAGTCTCAAATTACATTTATTTTGATATTTATAATATCAATTATTTTAATATTTCATTAATACAATAAATACCGAATCATCATTGTGTGATAAATAAATTTAATTAACCCCAAATCAACCCCTATTCGACAATAGTCTCTCTTTTACAATTTTAGAGCTCTCTAGAAATATTCAAAGATTTCCCATAAATTCATAAATCGAAGATATTCACCCCTCATAGTAGTCAATCATATCATGTTTGGTTTCCCATTACTTTTCTATTCATATACCAATCAATAAAGGGGGTTTTCTTCTTATTTTTATTAGATCTAGATCTAAATTTTATGGATATTGATTTATTAAATCATTATTTGGGTTTTTATATTCATATCTTATTCTACAACATTGTAATGCTCCAATTTTGGGGATTTCAATTGGGGGATCACTCGTCAATGAATCTAGGTGGGTGGTATAAAATTAATATCCAATAGTATTTATTTAAATTACTTGTATGTAATTATATAATTTATATTGGATTTTTATCAATTTCGTTCTTGATTGAAATAATTAATATAGTGAATTAATTAATTTAGTTAATTAATTAATTGAGGGGATGTGAAATTTGGAATTTCGGGAATTGTAGATTGATATAAATAATTGTAGAATTAATTTTTAGGTTTTGAGTTGGTTGATTTTGGATAATTAATTGATGGATTAATTTTGAAATATTTATATTTTAGGATGAGATAATTAATTTTGGAATTAATTATGGGACTTAGAGTTAGTGGATATTAATTAATTAATTAATTAATTAATGGGATTAACGTACTTAATTAATTTTTTAATTAATTAATGTTATTGATATGATTATTTAATTATTGAGTAAACTAATGGAATTTTACTGTTTAACTAAAATCTTAATTAGTAATGGCATTAATGTGGATAATTAATTGTTGAATTAGTTATGTGTTATGAATGGTAACATAGACATTTGGTTGTGAATTGAGGAATGGGAACATGGTAAATCTAATGTGAAAAGTATGAATGGTTACATGGCCAGTTAGTTGTGAATTAAACAATGGGGACATTTTAATTCTAATGTGTAAGTCTTGAATAGTAACACAAACATTTAGTTGTAAATTAAATAATGGTAACATGGTCATTCTAATGTGTAAGGTATGAATGGTAACAAGGTCATTTAGTTATGAATTAAATAATTCTAACATGGTCATTCTATTATGTAATGTGTGAATGGTAACATGGGAATTCAAGTATTAATAATATAATGGTAATAATAGAATTCTTAAGATATGATGTCTCTCAGACATACTTTGGGCTCTGATATGAGCCAAAGCCAAAATTGGGATATGGGTGTCTATGGGAACCAAGGGATTTATGTGGTTAAATAAATATTAATTTACAATGTGATAACTCTTTACTTATTCATTGTAATCATGTACTTCTACAACTACATACACATTTTATTGACTAGATATTTCTTATACACTGTTTGTGGTGGTCTGTTGAGTTGTACTTACACCCTACTCTAGCTGCCGGATCGGTACCAGAATAGACTTTGTGTTTTCTAAAAAGGTTCAGGGAAAAGGCCATGTGTTAGATGGATGATATAGTATGGAGCATGGATAACGGAAAAAGACACGATTTGGGACCCAATTGGGGGAGTCATCAGTGTCTTTATTTTGAGTTTCATTTTTGACACTTGACATGTACACTGGATGACATATTTTTTACTTTATATTTGATTTTGTATTTTCAATTTTTCTTATCATATGATATTGGTTATTTTAGGTTATTTTATATCATTATTTGGTTATTTTTTATTTATTTTGGATGGTATTTTACTCTAAAAAAAGATGGTATAGTCTCCCTATGACTTATATTAGACCGTTATTACTAGTTGACATCCCTAAAATATGGGGAGCCATGCTTGAGGTCATGTAACTAACCGACTTGGGGAATTGGTGTATGGACCCATTTTGGGACATTACAAAGTGGTATTAGAGGAAGTTTTATTTTATTTTATTTTGTCTTACTACTTGTGAAAGGTACAAAAGATACTAGGAAGAGTCCATCCTTAGTAATGATATTGTGTATGGGAGTAGCTAACTCATGTATGGGGGAGAACCCAAGTACCCATGGTGGGAATTATTATTATTATTTCTATTTTAAATTACGGTTGAATATTATTTCACCTTAAGTGATTCACTTGTTGTGGGATATTATAATTGATGTTAATATTTTCTGAGACCTGACCTGTGGACCTGTATGGCATAAGAGTTGATTTTCATGCATCATTCTAGGAAATCAGGATTATTTTGTGACATACATCAGGTTGTTGGAATGCACAGGAAAATGGTTCGTTGGTAAGTTTTGAACTTGAACTATTTTTCCTTTCTTGTAAAATTAAAATGAAAAAGGTGCCTAATGTGAAATTGAGAATTTTGGAATGATACAGGATGAGAATAATTGGGAGTCTAAATGAGAAACTTGAATAATTAGAATTAGTTTCCTTTTTAAAATCATAACTTAGGTGTATGATGGTTAAGGTTAGAGATAATGCCTCAGTTTTGACCATGTGTCAAAGTTTGAGGAAATTAATTGTTATGTCTTGTTATGTTTTCCCACTTATTTAAACGTGTTAATGCTATAAGTTTTTTCCTAAGGTGTATGTTTGGAATTTTAGAGACATTCCTCCATGATTAATCATGTTGATAGGATGACAAGAGTTCATGGATGGAGATGCTCCACCAATAGTGGGGCCTAAGGCACTGACAGTTCCGGGTGAGGAAACATCATATAATTTTCAAGATAACTTTTCTTTGTTCATGATATTCATGGGAAGATACCCAGGGAATGTTGTGAAGAGTATGTCTGATCTGATGAAGGAGCTCCAATTACAGCAGCCTATGACTTTTACTAGAGAAGGTGGACCTGATAGAGGTGAGTTTTGGGTTGATTCCACAGAGATGATACTTTACCATATAGAAACTCTTTCTTAGAGGGGGTTCATGTTCACTACTTCTATTATATGAGGATTAATGAATCTCTAGTGCAATATAAAGGCATGGAATTTACATGCTAATGGTCTGTTATGGAAGGATTTTTTGGATAATTTCTCATAGAACTTTTATCCAAAGATATCGAGAAAGCATAAAGTATCTAAGTTCCTAAGGTTGAATCAGGGGATTATGTATTTGATGGACTATTCTGGATTCTAAAAAAAGTGCAAAAAAATTCTCCATCATTGGTAGGGGACAAGATAGATACATTAAAGTGTTTTCAGGATGGGCTTAACTATGAGATTAAGTCCCAGGTTAACCTTTGTTGGTTAAATAAGTTTGCTGAGGTGGTAGATCGAGATATCATAGCTGAGGGGAACCTGAAGGAGGCTTCCGGTGTAGGATATGAGGTTCCAATTGGATAATCAAGAGGTATGACTTATGAGGGTAGGAAGTGTCTCTATAACAACGTCAACCAGAGCAGTGGGAAACACAGTACATATAAAAAGTGATTAGTTTCACAAGAACGCTCTCATGTGACCTAACTAGTGTGGATGTTCGGGACACTTCCAGTGATAGTGCTCATGACTACCAGTAGTGTGCTGATGTTGAGGAAAGATGAGACATCTATAGAGGTTCTATAGGACCCAACAGCTGGTGATCAGTGATATAGAAGATAGTTAGAACGAGGTTCTGGGAATGAGATATTCTAAACCATATCAGTATGGTGTTTAGATTTCTACTATTTTAGGAGGTAGATTCATTAGGTTCATTTCTTTAGGAAAATAGAGCTCATATTAGCATATTGGTGTAGCTTAGGGGAGTCAAAATATATCACAAGAAAAAGAGGTAGGACAATATCATGTAGTAGAACCTACACTTCTGGGTAGTAAGGTTAGATCATTGATAGTGAGAGGTAATATTATTATAGACCCTACATTATCTATTTCTTTATTTGATACTAGTGTCTTTCATTCATTTATTTCTACACAAATTGTTAACAGTTTGAGGCTCATAATGGATTTCATGAGCAAGGTGTTGATGATAGACATACCTTTTGGACTATGGTCGAGAGACATTTTCTTGTTCAAGGGGTGTTCTATTGAAGTTGGAGAGTATCATTTTATATGTGATCTATATATTCTTGACATGTTAGGCATTGACCTAATTCTTAGTACGAGATGGTTAGTAGTATACCGAGATCGCATTGATTGTTACTACAGGAGAGTGACTTTTACGTCTCTTAATGGTGACAAATATATTCACCATGGAGAGTGGGATATCTAGTAAGGATGAGAAAATCTAATTACTTAGAAACTGGGAGACCTCAAAGCCCAAGTTTCTAGTCTATTATTGGATGATGGAGGTGAAGAGCAAGATGTCCTTCCACCTATAGTGGACTAGTTTTAGGATTTCTTTCCTGAATACTTCTTAGGGTTTCCACCTAAGAGAAATGTGGAATTTACCATTGAGCTCATGATGGGGACTAATCCAATTTCTATTACTCTATATAGAATGGCACTGACAAAGCATTAATAGCTAAATACTCAGCTAGTAGAGTTATAGGGTAAGTGATTTATCCATCTGAGTACACCGCATTGTGGTTCACAGGTGTTATTAACAAATAAGGCTAATGAAATTTTATGCTTGTGTATTGATTACAGAATATTGAATTGGATGATAGTCAAAACCTGTTATCCTATTCCACATATTGGAAATCTATTTTACCATTTAATTGGAGCTAGTATATTCTCAAAGCTATACATGAGATCATCGTTTCATCGTTTAAGATTTCAGACATCTGATATACCAAGGGATGCTTTCAGAAGTAGGTATGGCCTTTATGAGTTTTTGGTAATGTCTTTTGGGTTGAAAAAAGCACCATCAGTGTTTATGGATTTGATGAATATGATCTTCCATCGGTACCTGGATTAGTTTTTGGTGGTGTTTGTGAATGATATCTTGGTGTACTCCAAGACTCATGATGACCATTCCCGACATCTTGACATCATACCTGGTACACTAAGAGAGCATCGAATATAATCCAAACTATTTAAGTGTCATATTTGGGTTGATCAGGTACACTTATTGGGTCACATCATCTCACAGAAAGGTGTGTTAGTAGACCTAGATAAATTTCAGGAAGTGGTTTATTGGGAGAAGCCCAAGAACGTGTTTGATATCTGAATATTTCTAGGATTAACTAGATATTATCATAGATTCATTCAAGACTTTTCCAATTCGGTAGCGTCGCTTTCAGGTTTGAACAAAAATGTGATAAATTTTGAAGGGTCGGAAGCATGTGAGAAGGATTTCTAAGAGATAAAGAAGTACTTGACATCAACACCAATCTTGATTAGTGTTGGCGGTGTTACCTATTGGGAGAAAAGTTTACTATGTATATGGATTACAAGAGCTTGAATTATATCTTTTCACAGTGATATTTGAATCTTCAGTAGAGGAGATATGTTGAGTATATGAGGTCATTTGATTTTGAGATAGAATATATGATGGGAAAGGGGAACAATTATGCTGATTCTATAAGTAGAAAAACTCATACTCAGGGAGTTTAGGAGTCTAGTATTTAGTAGAATATGATGACATTGCTAGCTAAGATGCATGTTGTGGTTCAGAAGAGTTAGAAGCAGATGACTCTCATATAGTTTTAGTCGAGTCTACACTTTTTGTGTGGATCCGAGAAATAAAATATTAGAATCTAGAATGTTTGACCTTGAGGTAAAGCCTTGAAGTTGAGGAGTCACCTTCATATTTAAGAATAGATGAGGATGTGTCCATGTATATCAAGAATTAGGTTATTATACTTATGATTATGAAGTAGGAGATGATGCGTGAGTTTCATGCCTCAATGTGGGTTGTAAATCAAGGTGTGAACAAAATGTATTGTGACCTATGAATACATTTTTGGTGGAAGAGAATGAAATATAAAATAGAAGGGTTTGTGACACGATGATACACGTGTAAGAAAGTGGAGGCTGAGCATTAACGTCTTGGAGGTTTGGTTCAACCATTACCCATTCCAAAGGGTAGGTGGGATGATGTGACCATGGACTTTTTGGTAGGTCTTTTAAGTATGCCTTAGAAGATTGACTCTATTTGAGTGGTTATTGACCATTTGAAAAAGGTAGTACATTCCTTATCTATATGGGAGAATTTCTCAGCTGACTAGTTTGGATAACTATATATTCGGGATATAGTATGTCTGCATGGGGTGCCATGAATAATCTTTTCAGAGCTTTACACAAGTTTTAAATCACACTTATGGAATGTCTTACAGAATTCACTTGGTACACAGTTTTTATTGAGTATGAATTTCCACCCATAGATAGATGGGAAGTCAGAGCATACTATACAAGTGATTGAGGATATGATGAGATATTGTGTTCTAGACATCGTTGGGTGTTGGAAGAAGCACTTGGAACTAGTGGAGTTTTCTTATAAATAGATTTATCATGCTATGATACAAATGGAACCATAAAAATATCTTTACGGTAGGCCATGAAGATCACCTATATGCTCAATGGAAGCAGGTGAGTCAAAGTTGTTGGGACTGAGTCTTATACAAGAGAAGTTGGAGAAAATTCAGCTGATTTGAAAATGTATGGCTACAGATCAAAGTATAAATATGTCATATGATGATAGAAATTGATGACCATTAGTGTTTATAGAGGCTCATCATGTATTCTTATGGGTGTCACATAGGTTGGGTCACCGCAGGATATGAAGATAGGGAAAGTTTGCGCCCATGATCATTGGACTGTTTGAGGTTGTTGAGAGAATCAGGCTGGTGGTGTACTGAATGGATATTCCACAGATATAATAAGTTATGCATGATGTTTTCCATGTGTCGCAACTTTATTAGTATCACCCCAAAAATTCTCATGTGATCGATGTAGATGATGTTGAGATTGAGATAGATGCATCCTTTGAGGAGCATCTGATATGTGTCTTGGATTGTATTGAGAAAGAGTTGTGGGGAAAGACCATCCTGATAGTTTATCAATTGTGGTAACATAGATGTGTGAAGGAGGAAACATGGGAAATGGATGAAAATAAGAGGGTTCACCGACCCAATATTTTTTACTCGGAAACTTAGAGATGCTTGGGAGTGAAACTTGAGGACGAGCAGTTATCATGTGGGGAGACTGAAGGATACCAACCTCTTCTAGAGAGTACACAAGATTGTTCTTAGGTATTAATTTTTTCCATGTTTTGGAATACTTTGTTTGGTTTTTAACTTGGGGTGTGTTATGGTGAAAATTGAGAAAAACTGAATGAAGGAGGGCAGTGCATGGGTGGTTCACAGTTTCCCTTAACCGTGTGCCCTAGCCCAGAAAACTGTGTAACCCTATATATAAGGGAATTACAAGGTTTCCACATGGTTTTTCAAACTATGTTCCCTATTAGGAGAAACTTTTCACCCCTATAATATAGTCACATAGTTAGGCTCATGGTTAGGAGGGACCATGCACCCCTTCCCAACAAATCATGTACAAGAATTAATGTCCCGAAAATTAGTTTTTTAATTACCCAAACCCCCTAATTAACCCAAAATTGGCCCCCATTCGATCCTAGGCCCTATTTAACAATTTTGGATCCCTCAGAATAGATTACAAGACTTCCCAACCATCGTTATTTGTGAATCGAAGCCCGGATCGAAGATCTTCACCACTCCTGGTAAGTCAATATTATCCCGTTTGGTTTCCCATTCCTTTTACATTCTTCTAAGATTTAAGAAAGGGGTTTATATTCCTATTTTTATGAGATCTAGATATATGATTTTTATCTAGTTCTAGATTGGAAGGATCTTTATTTATTTAATCTTTATTTAGGGTTTTAGATTTGGATCTTGTTCTATTTTGTTGTGAAACTAAAAATTTGGGTATTTTTGTTAGGCGATATCTCATCAATGAATCAAGGTAGGTGGTCTATAATTAAAATACCATAGTATTTTTATAAATTAAGTGTATGTAATTGTATAATTTCTATTAGTTTTTTAGAAATTGATTTTTTGAATGAATTAATTAATTTGGTGAATTGATTAATTGAGGAGATGTGAAATTGGGAATTTTGGGAATTGTAGATTGAGATAATTAATTGTAAAATTGATTATAAGGTATTTAGTTGGATGATTTGGGACAATTCACTGATTTATTTAATATAATATATTGATATTTGATGATGATATAATTAATTTTTGAATTAATTTTGAGTTAGTATATATTAATTAATTAACTGATGAATTAATTAATGTGATTTACATACTTAATTAATTATTGAATTTATAAATGTTATTCATATGATTAGTTAATTTATGAGTTAAATAAGGAAATTTTTATGTTCAAATAATTTTTTAATTAGTAATTTAATTGATGTGGATAATTGACTATTAAATTAATTATGTGTTATGAATGTCAACATGGTCATTTAGTTATGAATTAAAGAGTGGGAACATCATCATTCTAATGTGTAATGTATGAATGATAACATTATCATTTGGTTATAAATTAGAGAATTAGAACATGGTCATCCTAATTTGTATGGTATGAATAGTAATATGTTCATTTAGTTTTGAATTAAATAATAAGAACAGGGACATTCTAATGTTTATGGTATGAATGGTAACATGGTCATTTAGTTGTGAATTAAATAATGGGGATATGGTCATTATATTTTGTAATGTGTGAATGGTAACATGGGAATTCAAGTATTAATTAAATAATATAAAAAATTTAATTAAAAGACATGATTTCCCTCAGAAATACTTCGGGATCCGACATGAGCCGAAGCGGGAATTGGTGTATGGGTGTCTACGAGAACCTATAGATTTATGTGGTGAAATAAAGACTAATTGATAATGAAATAGATGTTTACTTATGCATTGTAAATATTTATTTTGACAACTATATACACATTATTTTGACTAAATATTATTATATAAGCCATTAGTGGGGGCCTTTTTAGTTGTACTCGCACCTTACTTGAGCAGCCTAATCAGAACCCAAATAGAATCTTTGTTTTCTGGACAGGTTGAGGGAAAATGATCTATGTTAGATGGCTAATATGAGATGGATCCTTGATGAGGGAACCTAACATGATTTAGGAACTGCATGGAGGAGTTGTCAGTGTATTTTTTTTAGTGTCATTTTTGACACTTGACACATACATTGGCATGCCAAATTTTCTACTGTAGTTTTTATTTTTTTATTTCCATTATTGTTTATCCTCAGACAATGGAACTTTTTGGTTATTTTAAATCATTATTTGGTTATTTTATATTTATTTATGTTAGTTTTCTACTCTGAAAAAGAGGTTATAGTCTCCCCATGACTGATATTAGGCCCTCACTATTATTCGACAGCCTCTGGCATCTGAAAAGGTGCACTTGAGGTCATGTGAATGACTGGATTGGGGGACTGATGTGTGGAACCTGAGTCAGGATGCTACATTTATTAATTCCATATATAATTTTTTAGAAAATATTTTCAATTCAAGAGTTAATAATATTAACTCATGAAGGGTGGACTATTTTATGATCTTCAAAATAAGAATGGTATTTTTATAAGGAATATTTTTGATGAGTTCTCATGTTTAATCACATAACAATCATGATTATGATTTTTTCTTTATAATTTCTATAAAGTATTTTTTGAAAAACATTGGGAAATGGAGTTTATTTCTTTATTATGTAAATGAATATTTAGAATAATTATCATTATGTTAAAAGAAAACAACTCTTATGAATTTTCATGTTTTTTGTGAAATTGAGTAATGGTTTTACTTATTTTTCATAATCGTTGGTGAGATTTTTTAGATCATTAAGTGTTTTTCAAATGTTTTTCATGGTGACTACAGATGTTTATGAACTATTTAAAGGTTAACAATTAATTAAAGAAATGTTTTATCTAAAAAACATGCCTATCAAAATATAAACTGGTGTTTAAACAAAATAACTTAATATTTTGTAAAAATAGTCACTTTTTTCAAGTGTATACTATGTTGTGTAATGGTTTCCCATGTTTTATAATACTCTAAACCTAAAAGATCATGTAAATGTATGAATACAAACCCATTATTAATAATCATGTTATTTCAAGTTAATTATATTATGGGTTGGTATTTATAGTCTCCCCATTGTATGATTTGTGACCCTTTCTCTAGTCAAAAACCACTTTCATAAATGGAGTTGTTGATGATGTAATGTTTCCCTAAAGCTCAAATACAATGATTTAGATTATACATCACATTTTCTTATATTATTGTATTGAAATTTAGTTATTCTTATTTAAAACCCAACATCAAATATCATTCAATCTTAGAATTTGGTTACCCATATAATTACATATTCATCATTGAATGAAATTAATAATTACCCATATCAATGATAAAATTAGGTTCCTAAAAATCTATTTTCCCATCAATTTAATTATTAAGGGATAATTACATGAAATTAATTTTAAAAATAATTTATCATATTTAAATAGATATTGAATGAAATTTCTATATGTTTTTGTGTTATAATACTAAATCAGTTTTTTAATCAATTTTAGTACTTTTAACCAGAGAATAATCTTTACAAATTAGCCTTATGTTATGCACCATTAGTTGTACAATATAATTCAACTTAACATTTAAATCCTAAAATTTCCAAAAAAATTATAGCCTATAATCCAACTAAAAATATTCATTGTTTTTAATTATATAAAGTTATGTATTTAGATTATTATCCAACTCATTTTGAGACAATGATTTACTCACATTTCAATGCTCATCATAGGATATTAATTAGGTATGCAATTTTTTTATCCATATTATATTTGTTTAAACAATTTTTCCACCATAAAAAATTATATAATACACCAAAAATTTCATTTTCATTCTTGGGTAAATTGAATTTGATCTATTATTTATTTTTTGATATGGTTGATTCGTCATCTTCCTCATATCAACTGTTTGGATTTTCATCATTAAAGAATTTTAAAAATGTCATCCTATAAATTTTACAGAATTTCAATTATATTTGGAATTTTTTATTTTCTATAAAAAACAATTAAACGAGTTTTATGAAATAATTCATACAAAATAATCATTAATATTATAATCTTAACTATTTTATAAGTAATTTACCATTCTGTTTCGAGGATCTGATTGCTCAAATTTCACAATATTTTTTCCTTTCACATTTAATATTCATGGGATGTAAAGAACCCAAAAAAATTATGAAATTTGAATTATTATATTGAATTACCTAAGGTAAAATATCTAAATTTTTATGACATAAAATTGTTTTAATTAAATCGTTATTTGTTGAAAAGTGGAAGATACCACAATATAGTTATGAAGCAACTTATTTTGAATATTAGTGTGGATAATAATATTTCCACAATAACTAAAGTATCTCCCTACAAACCTATTTGTTTGAAAAGTAAGCAAAAAACTTTAAGAAAACTAAGGAATAACCTAATTAGGTGTTGGTTTTCCAAAGAAATCTGGTAGTAAGTCACCACCATCACCCATGTTATAGTGATGTCAAGAGACTCACCACCTAATTGAACCTTATCCATTAAGTAAATACATAATATGGTGAGAAAATTTAATAATAATAATTATTATTATTATTTTTTAAAAAGTTCAAGACCCTAAAAATAGTTTCATTTAAATTATTAAATAGTACAGGAAAAATGAATACAAAAAACATCAAATAATATTTATTATTTAAAGCAATAAGAAAATTTAATTATAAGGTTAATGTTCCCATACCCATTCTCTCATTAATTATGCCTCTATTTTATGGGTACAAAAATAAATTCTAAATATTTTTTAATAAGTGAACTAAGAGAATATAATAAAAAATAGTAGTATTGGATTTATTAACAACATGTTTGATCCATGTTCATGGTAGTTCTCCCCTATCATGGTCACCTTTTTTATTTATGAATCAAGGCCTATTACTCTGTTTTCCTATCAATCATGAAATACCCTATCCTTTTTGAATCTTTTAATTATTTCCTATTTTCCCCCAAATAATTTTTCATTATCCATAATCAGGTATTCCTAAAAATTTAATACATTCCTAATTTGGTGTTTAATTTGTTAATTTTCATGTTTACATCCTCATAGAAACCCTTTATAGATCATATTTTTGTTAACATGGAAGCCTAATGGTTTATATCAATGTGCATGTGAGTCTCATAAATTTTTATATAAATCATACATAAAATTGTCTTTTGGGAGTCCCATAAAGTCTTTTCTAAATCCTTCAATAATTGATTTTTGGGAAATTCATGGGCCAAACCTGAGGTTCAAATAAAACGGATTGATAATGAGGTATGCGTAAATTTATCTACCACATGGTAGATAAGGGACCACATGGATGGTTCAATATGAATTATATATAAAAGAATAGATGATTCCTTTTAGACCATTATAAAATTTCATAGCATGATCTATCAGATAATTTCATTTAGTTGATCATTATTGGGTTAATCATCATATGGAAAATTATATATCTTTATATGGATGATGGATTGACCACATAAAAGAAATAAGACAACATGATAGGTTCCACATTTGATTGATTGAAGACTTTATATAATATTCATCTATCATTGATAGTCTCTATAAATTCAAAAATTCTATTATTGAATGTAAACCCCCTAAAATAAAAAATAATAACATTATATTAGAGATAATATGTGACGCACATCACTGAGATTAACAACCCATGAAATATATTTTTTGAATTTAACCTCTTTCAATGCTTCTGAAATACACAACCCAGTGTCTAAATAAACTTTAATATAGTATATCATTATAACCTATCTGTTAAATTAGAGGTTTTGAAATATACTAAAAAAATTATAAAAAATATGGATATCTATTAATTATATATATAATAATAATCATTAAAAATAAAAATAAATTTTTTCTAAAAACATTATTTTTTTCTAAAAGATGGTTTAATCTCACTTTGCGCACATAATTTGAAATTAATTTTTACCAATTTTAGAATTTGTTTTTGAAAAATTAGACTTTTTTTTTAATTCATCATATAACAGAAATATTTTAGAGTTATTTATTTGTTATTTTTCTAAAACAATTCATTTTTCAATGAATAGTGAAATTATTGAATTTTAATTGAAATTTTTATATTCATTTAAACTATTTATAAAGTTAAATTATAAATTAAATTATTTTCATAGTAAAATTAGTTCAATTATATATCAATTAATCCAATTCAGGTCATTGGAATCATTTTCATATTGAATTTTTATATAAAAACTTTGTAAACTTTTTAAATTTATCTCTTCAAAACCCATCTTTCTCATCGTATCTACAGGATTAATTTTAAATTTAAATTTTCCACTTATGTGAATTGAATTTAGAGAAATGTATTAAATAGTTTTAATCATAATAACTTATAATTTATATAAAGGTAACCATATTTTTTTACCAAAATGAATAGTTAAAATCCGAAAACTTTATTACTACAGTTAAGGTAAAAATGGATTTACGTGGCCACCCACTGTCCTTTATTCATCACACCTTCACACCAATTTGGATCAGACAATACCTAACCAAATCACTTCCCAAAATCCATACCCTAATCATAGATTCCTTATTTTTTGTATAAATATAACCTAGTAAGTCTTTTGGTGGAAACCTAAGGAAGATACCTAAAGAAGAGGTAACGTTTTTCAACGAGCATTTTTATTTTATTTATTCCTTCACCTCCTTGAATTATTAGGAAAAAATGATGATATTATAACCTAATTATCTTCCATATACTAATATATTATTTTTTAAACTTCATGACCAAAAAACTCATTCAATTCCATCAAATGGGTTATGAAATCATCATTCATGTGTTGGACATACTACCACCTCGTGAACCGATGTCATTAATTTTTCCATTAACCCCTCTCATGGTTGGGTATTATGATATATATAAAGTATATATATGATATTTTTAACATAATTATAAATATTTATTCATTATTTCTTATATAACTAATTAATTTCCATTCCATATGGGATACGATAATGTCGCTCGTGTGTACGCCATATTACCGTCTCACGAAGCGATGTGATTCGTCTTTCACTAATGCTTTATATGGAAGGTGATAAGAATAAAGTTATTGATTATATGTTATATAAATGAAACAATAATGAAATTAATGAAATGTTTTATTATTATGAAAATAAAATATGTAAATTTATTTCTTATCTTTTCACTCACCTAAAATGGTAACATCATTCGTGTATGTGTGTACTACCACCTTCATGAAGCGATGTGACTCAATTTTCATAACCAAGCCATTTGTATGATATATATATAAGAATATTTATAGAAATAATATGGTATATATGATACTATTATCATTATATAAATATAAAATATTACTTCCATCCTTTCTATAATGATAATTGAAAAATGGAAACATTAGTCATGCGTACATATGGCATACCGTCTCAATGATTATAACATATTAAATTTTTCATGACCATATTTAATGATTAGTTTTAAAAGTAAAATGGATGTAAATAATATGATAATTATTTCATGGTTATAATTCTAGATATGATAGAACTATATAATATCCACAAGAACCTAATCATTCATGATCAAACATCACGAGAAAATAGGCCAATTAACATAGGAAACAATGAATATAATGAATGATTATTAATTAAAGAGTAAAAAAATGTTATAAAAGGATCATATATGATATTATAAATATTAATATTGTTCTATAATAAATTAATAAAAAATTTAAAACAACTAAATAGGAAGTTAAAGCATGTTCAACCAAAAGGAAGTGTGAGGTAAGGGATTTCATCTCAATTTCATTTCATCGAGTCATATAGTAATGTTATAAACCTAATATCTTTTCTATGTTGTATATCCTACCCATTTTAAATTCTATATCACAAATCATTAGTAATTTATTTTATTTTAAGTTTCAATTTTAATTATTTCATTCAAGGTTGTTTTACTTGATAATTATCAAGGGGTAATGAATTTGAAAAGTCGATTTCTTTTCATTATGTTATATTACTTCATGGTTGTCATTGATATTATAAGATCATGTGTATAATTAAATTAAATTATATTATGTTTTATTTACACTTTTTTTATGTGGATTTCAATTTTATTCACATAATCGATTCATTGATTAATTCTCACTTCAACATTATGGTTTTAATAAGGGTTTATTTCATAATCTCATTCTAATTTTGATTGTTTATTATTGAATTTTAGTTGAATGAAATTAGTTGAACATTGTCTAAATAAAAAATAATAATTTTCTTATAATTTTTTCATTAATTATATTTTCAAGATATATTACCATTATTATATTATTTGGTACTTAAAAATAATTGATAAAATGTTTTTATGAAAATCCAACTTTATTTCACTCTTCGGTCAGAAATCTGTTTTCTTCGAAAACCATATTTTCTAAAAATGTTTTCAAATATATTTTTAACCTTTTAAAAATTATTTATTAAAGATATTATTACTTATTTCTTTGTTTTTAGATTTTTTTCCAAGGATTATTCATATCATTTTCTGAAAACAAACTTTTATAACCTCTTTATAATGAAAAAGGATTGTTCTTTTTTACCTGTACAGTATGTACATAATTTCCCTCTAATATGAACATCATTTCATTGAATATTACTTAGAAATATTAAAAGGTTATTTTTAAAGGAATTTTTTTCCTAATATTCATCAAATTATTAGTTATTAAAAATTATTTTCATTGAAAATGATTTTTAAAAAGTTTTATGTTTTCGAAAGTGATTTTAAAAATGAAAATTTTATTTTACTCAATAATGTTTATCATTATATCTTCATAGTATTTCTATTAATAAATGAAAATAACCCTTAATTTCTCATATAATACCCTAGGTATATGTTATATTGATTCCATCCTTACTCTCCCTCTATATGGTTTATGATTATTTTGGCCAAGTATATTATAGAAATTCACTTCCTTGATTCATTTTTGTATTCAATAGCTTTCCCTTGAAATTATCAATTTCCTATGATCATTAGAAATTAAATTTCTCCTAAATATCCATATTATTTATCATGGGAATGTTTATTTTTTAATCCATATATCATTTCTATATAGGATGTTATACATTATAATTCATTTGTTTATCTGGGGAAATATTAATAAGTCTATATTCTTTACTCAATACAAATACGTTATGATAAGTCAAATTGTTTATGAATTAAATAGATTGTTTGATATATGAGGAATGATTTATACATTAAATAAATGAGTGGGGGCAGGTTATAAATAGAACCTTGATGTATTAGTAGTCTCATGGGACAAACCAGTTTTCTACCCTTAGATATATGGGTATCTACCCATCAGTTTTAAACTACCTTAAAGATAGATATTAATGGTAGAAGTGTAGAAACATAAAGTCTAATAATTAATTATTTCCTTCACTGAGAATTAAGTTATTATTATATATGTTATTTTTTCAATGATATTATCTCAAGATTCATTTTATTTATAGTTTATTGATTAAATGGAATGTGTTTTTAGTTATTTACATTGACATATTGATTATTCATAATCTAGAAATGGTAGTAATGTTATTGATTAAATGGATTGTGTTTTATATTATTTACCTTTCCATATATATTTTTTACTTATCTTATTATCCAATAGATTTTTGCATTGATATTATATTAAGATACATTTCATTATCAATTTATTGATTAAGTTTCATGTGTTTCTTTTATTCACGTTTCTATGTTATTCAATATTATTTATTCATGATAGCTTCTACTAAAATTAACCCTCACTAAGCATTTCAGCTCACCCTTATTTTTTCCTTTCTAAGGAATCCATGAACTTCACAATAAAATATGTGCAAGAATATTCTGGTGGTAATTATTAAATTCTCAATAAATATTTTGTTGTATTTTTTGTTTCAAAAATTAATGCAAGACTCAAGTATGTATCTAGTTTTCTATGACTAATAAACTAATTTTTCCTTTAGGATGTGATTCCTTGTATCTTATTCCAATATAATAAAGTAGGTACCAGATCCGGGATACTAGTTTCAGGGTAACTATATTTGGTCTTTGAGGATGTTTAGTAGAAACCATGGGAACTAGATTTAGGGAAACCGTAGATTAGGGAACATAAAACTATGATATATTTTGAGGATAATTATAGAAGAACATACAAATGTTTTGGTAAGGAATATATTATGTGGTTCTCCTAGATATACATATTTATTTGGATACTAAAAGTGGAAGTAATTTTGGCACAGAGATACTTAGGGGTAATAACTCCCAAAAGGTCACATCGTGCTTGACTCGATCATCACCTGGTACACAACAATGGGCCTTAATATACACCCGATTTGACTATTTGGGGGATATGCTTCAGATAATTCACATTTTATTTACAAAATATTATGAAGTATTTGAATAAATGATGAAAATAAATGTCCTTGGTCAAACCTAAGGTGTATTATATTCAAAATATTGTGCCATAATTTAGACATCCTATAAATTGTACTGTGGTTTTCCCACTATGATTATTTTTTCTCACACTTTTTGGTTTTAGAATATAGATATAACCCAAAAGAATCATGTTAATATCAAACTTGAAGGACAATTTGGTGACTATTATCCACCAAATAGGGTGATTATAGGAGTGAAAGATATCATGTTTATGCATGATTAGTTATCCTGAAATATGACTAACAACCCATATATTATCCAACTACTTTAATCACTAAAGAAGACAAGGATGGAAGATTCTAAGAGCTTTAGTGGTGGATACCATAGAGGAAAGAAGGCTTGATTTCCATCATGTCAAAAATGTGGATATAGGCATCCAGGAAGGTGACCCAAAGGAACAAGAAAATGATTTATGTGTCCAAAATAAGGAAATAAAGAACATAATTGTTGAGGAAAAATGAAGGGTATGATGGAAGGAAATAAATTCCATCCTAAGGATCCATTTTTAGTTTATTGTATTAAAAGTTGAGAGCCTGGTAATTATCTTAATCAATTCCATATTCTAATGTTAACACCTATACCAAGGAAGGGCCTATTTTGAAGTAAAATGGATGATGTATTTTCATATTGTGATTCAAGAATTAAATTTTAGAAGTATTTTACCAATGGTATCTTGGTAGTAAGAATCATGAAACAAATGATGCTTGTGCTAAATTTTAGAAGCACATGTGTATTCATTAATGTAAGAGTTATGGATATCATCATGGGTTATGAGTTTAAGGGTTTTCATATGTTTAATAGAATAAACACCATTTTTAGGTTTTATATTATGGGATTCTACCAAGATTAAGGATGTTTTGGTAACAATTTATGTCAATTCAACCCAATTATTTTCATATATGTTTTATAAAAAAGGGGTTATTTTAGGAGTAATGAATTTAGATTTTATAAGAATAAGTTTAACGGTATTGATAACCATTTGGGTTAATATGTTAATTAATTACATGATAATAATATTCAAATATGATTATTGGACTTTGTGAAAGAAAAAATAATTTATATTGAAAACCTTAGTAAAAAGGTTATATAATTATTAACTTTATTTCAAGGATGTCCATCACATTTTTATATAATTTTATAGGATTTAAATTAATATAGTTTTATAAAATTTACAACCCACATGTCAGGTGGAAACCCATCATGCCTGATAAGGACATAGGGCTTGAACCCACAACCGAAGGATGATAAGGGTTTAACATCAACCACTCACCTATATGGTATCCTATTTAATATATAATTTCTTTTTTTAAATGATTTTATGTATAAATATTAACAATTAGCCTGTGGTGTTACTAATGATTTTTATAAATTATCCTTTTATATTAGATAACTTTTTCTAACCATATTTGATTTAAAAAATAATCAGCGATAGTTGGAAATACTTTTCACACTTTTATGGGTCATATGATTTGTCAAAAGTGAATTTTAGTGATTAAAGTATAAAAAATTAAATTTTGGATATTCAAATATTGGAGTAAGTGATGAATTGGAAATGGATAAAATAAAAATTGAAGGATGAAATTGTTCTTATGAAATAGAAACTTTTTAAGTAAGTATTTTTCCTCATATTCTTAGAGAGTAAAATAATTACCCAAATTTTGGAAATGGATGCAGAAAAAAAAAAATCATATTACATTCATATCTGATGAATCAAATGAACTTTTAAATCATCACTGATTTATGGTCTTTAGATCCTTAACATTCCATTTATCAAACCAATAATTTTGAACAATGACCTAAATCACTACCAATTATTATTTACACTTTTCCTCCATGTCCATATCATTGATTTCCATCAATGTTATCCTACATGGAAACCTAGTTATGATTTATTAAATATGATCTTATTAATTCCCTTTATCTATTATTAAGAGTATGTTTTATTAACTCTTTTTATGATGTTGATTTTCAATAAAATAATTTTCAAATATCAAACCCTTTATTATTTAGATCAAGTATTAGTTGCGAGGTTGAAATTTATTTAAAGTGGGGAGAATATAACACCCCTAAATTCTAAATTAATAATTTTTTATTCAATATTTTACGTGACACAAACACTGAGCTTAAAGAAACCATAAAATATATTTCTCTAAATTGAAGCACTTTGATAACTTGTGGAATACACAGCCCCGAGTCTAAATCAACCGTAATATAGTATATCAGTATAACTTATCCATTAAATTACAGTTTATTAATAATAATAATTAAATAATTAAAATATGGATATATATTTATTATAAATAAAATAACAATCATTTAAAATAAAAATAAATGGTTTATGAAAAACTGTATTTTTTTAAAGATGGTTTAGTCACTCTTTGAAAACATAATGTCAAATTAATTTTTACTAATTTTAGAAAATTTATTTCAAAAAATAAAATTTATTTTTTAAATCATCTTATAAAAATTATCATATGGAGTTTTTGGGGGGTTTTTTGAAAATATTCCATTTTTCAAGGAATAGTGAAAAATACAGATTTTTAATTGAAACCCGATTTTTTGTTTATATTATATAAAAAGATAAAATATATTTTAAAATGGGTTGAAAATAAAATTATTTCATTTATATATAAATTAATCTAATTTAGTTTGTTGTAATCATTTTTATATTTAATTTTGATATAAAAATATTGTAAACTTTTGAACATTTTCTCTTTAAAAACCCGTTTTATCATCACGTCTATGTGATTAATTTTAAATAAAAATTTTCACTAATGTGAATGAAATTTGGAAAAAAGGATTCTATATTTATAATCGAAATAATTAATATTTTCTAATAAGATAAAATTTATTTTTTTTAAAATAAATAGTGAAAATAGTAAAAATTAATGATTGTGGTGAAGGTAAAAATAGATTTACTGGAGGGGGGTAAACTAAGTATATAAGTGTTAAAATGACTTAAAAACTTATCCAATACCTATTTTATGACCATATGTCGACCGTATCATGAATAAGACTCAAGAATAATCCATTTTAGACCCCTATGGAAAGTGAAAAATATGGGTATGATTGAATATTTTCAGAAAATTACATGTGTTCCACTCACCTCATCTATAAAAGGCCACCCCCTATCCTCTATTATTCAAAAAATCTCACCATTTTTTATCAACCGTGTCCTAAAAAATAACTTTTAAACTTAATTCACCAAATACCATATTACTTGGTTTGGCATGAACGTATACCATGTAAGGCCTTTAGTGCAAAGCTAAGGAAGATATCCAAATAATAGGTAACATTATTCAACGAGTGTTTCTATTTTATTTATTTATCCAACTCCTTAAATTATTATTAACCCATAATGAAAAAAATAAAGTTTTTATATTTCATATAATAATATTTTTTATGTTAATTTCATGGACTAAACCAACTCCACTTCCATAAAATGGGTTACAAAATCATCATTCATGTGTACAACAAACAACCGCCTCCCGAACATATGTCCTTCATTTTTCCATTACCACCTACCACTTTTTGGTATAATGATGGATATATTGTATATATATGATATTTATAACACAATTATACCTCTTCATTAATTATTACATATATAAATTTATAATTTCAATTCTGAAGGGGATATGATAACGTTGCTCGTTTGTATGGTAGACTACCTCCTTGCGAAGCTATGTTATTTATCTTTCACTAATTATTTACATCGATGATGATAAAGATACATTTAATGATTATATGTGATATAAATTACATAATTATGATATTAATTACATATTTATCATTATTTAAAGAAAATATATCATTTTATTTCACACCTTTTCACTCACTTAAAAATGATAACATCATTCGTGTCTGTGTGGACTACCGCCTCCATGAAGCAATGCGACTCTTTTTTCATAACCATACTATATATATGACATATATAAGTATATTTGAAGAAATAATATTGTATATGTGATATTTTTATCATTATAGAAATATAAAATAGTACTTACCTCTTTTACATAATGATCATTGAAAAATGGAAATGTAACTCATGAGTACGTATGGCCTACCATCTCCATGATTGTAACTTCGTCCATTTTTTGTAACCATATTTTATGATTGGTTTTAAAAGTAAAATTGGTATAAAAATATTATAATTAAGTCAAAATATTATTCCTAATATGTACACATATATAATACGCACAAGAACAAGATCATTCATGATAAAACACCCATGGGAAAACAAGGAATTTAACACTTAGAACAACGAAAATAAAGAAATATTATTAACGGATGGGTGATAAGATGATATAAAAGGATCATATATGATATTATAAATATTAATATGGTTATTCAATAAGTTAATAACATTTTTAAAACCACTATATAGGAGGTTAAAGAATGTTCATCCAAAAATAAAGGTGAGGTAAGGGATTTCATTTGAATTTCATTTTGTTGAGGCGTATTATAATGTTATGCACATATATTTTTTTATATAGTGTATATACCACCCATTTGACATGTTTTATCATTATTAATTAATAATTCATTGTATTTTATGTTTCTATTTTAATTATTTCATCCAAGGGGATTTGAGTTGAAAATTACCAGGTGACAAAGAATTTCATAAGACAATTTCTATTAATTAGGTTATAATACTTCTTTATTATCATTGATATTATAAGATTATGTGTATAATGAATTTTGATTACATTATATTGAATTTACACTTTTTAAATTAGATTTAAATTTGATACAATTATTTGATTCATTGATTAATTCTCACTTTAATGTTATTATCATTGTAAGTGTATATTTCACAATATAATTCTAATCGAGATTGTTTATTATTTAATTTCAATTGAAGTAAATTATTTAATTATTTTATAAATAAACCCATTTAGTTTTATTATCCTCTATTTATTAAATATATTTTCAATTAATTTTATCATTTTTCCACTCTTGGGTACTTAAAATAATTTATTAAATGTTTTCATAATATATGATTTTAATTTCCTCTTTGCTCGAAAATACATTTTCCTCCAAAACCATTTTCTCTAAACAAATTGAAATATTTTAAACCTTTTAAAAATGACTTATTAAATAATTTTTCACTAAATTTTATTTTTAAAAAATGATTTTTGGAAATTTCTAGTTCTTAAAAGTGTCTTTCAATGAAAAGTATTTTAAAATGTTTTATGTTTTAAAAAGAGATTTTCAAAATTAAAAGGTTATTTTCCTTATTAAAATTTAAAATATATTTTATTGGTATTTCTGTTTATCCATGACAACAAACATTAATTTTATATATACTATATTGGGGTTATGTTTTACTAATATAGTCCTTATTATCCCTCTAGATGGTTAATGACTATTTTAACCAATTATAGTATTGAAATTAACTTTCTTGATTCATTTTCATAGTCAATAATTCTCCCTTGAAATGTTCAATTTCCTGTGATCACTAGACATTAAATTTTCCCTAAATATCCATATTACTTATGATGGATATTCTTATTATTTAAATTGTACATCATTTCTATATATAGTGTTCTATATTTAAATTCATCTGTTTATCTAGTGAAATATTAATAAATCCATATTCTTCACTCAATATAGATATTTGATGATAAGGAACATTTTTTATGAATTAAATCGATTATTTGATATATGAGGAATTATTTGGACATGGAAGACATGGATGGGACCCAGTTATTGATAGCTCCTCGATGCATCAGTAGTCTCATGGGAGGAATCAGTATGATATCGTTAGTTAAATGAGTTTCTAGCCATTAGTTTTAAACTGTATTGAGGATAGATCTGGATAGTAGAGGTATCATGTGCCTTGGAAACATGAAGTCCAATAATTAATTATTTCCTTCATAAATAATTAAGTTATTATTATCCATGAAATCTTCTCTATGATATTATCTATGAACGCATTTCATTCGCAATTTATTGATTAAGTGGCATGATTTTTTAGTTATTTTCAATTCTTTATTGATTATGCCTTATTAAATTATTATAAAAATGATATTGATTAAATAGAATGTATTTTTAGTTATTTACCTTTCTGTAATGATTATTCTTTATCTTATTATCCATGATATTTTCACAATAATATTATCCCAGGATGCATTTAATTCATTGTTTCTTGATTAAAATGATTTTTTTCAGTTATTAAACTCTCTATTTATTATTATTATTATTGATTCATTATATATTCTATTGTATTTAACCCCAGTTGATCATTGGATCTCACCCTTATTTTTTTTTCTTTCCCAAGAATCCATGAAGTGTACTACAAAAGATATGCACAAATATGCTATAAGTAATAATGATATTCTCAAAAAAAAATTGTAATTTATAATTTAAAATATAATTAAAGACTTGATTATGTATCTAGTTTACCAAGAATACTAAAATATTAAATTAATTTTGATGTGATCCCTTGATCTTATGACAATATAATAAAGCGGACATCATCTATGAGATACTAGGGTTGAGGTCACTACATTAACTATAAAAATTTTTTATTCCGTAAAATTAAACAGATCGACCTAAAATAATCCTAAAAATATATATGATTAAGTGAAGTCTTTATTCAAATAATTATTAATATCCAAAAAATAATTAAAAGACCATGTTTTAAATAATGTTCAAATTTCAATCTAGAATTCCCATAAATTATAGATATATTACAAATACCCATTAAATGATAAAATGGTCACATGAAAACGTGAAAAAAAAACAATGAAATATATGAATGTATTGGCATGATAATTCCCCAAACATAATCCCAAGACTCCTGGATAATTAAACATTAAAAATATTACTAAAGAAAAATTCAATTTCATGGAAAATGTGAGGTAATTTTTCAACATAATGTTCCTAATGTAATCTTGCCTCCTTAGTGTTCTTTTTTCCTGTTTATTAATTAAATATTTTGAATTTATTTCTACTTATTTTAACCCCTTATACACAATTATACCAACCTTTTCAAAAATATTTTACTCAACACGAATGTATGATATTCATGAAGAAATTTATTAATCTCCACCTAATGAGTCAAGTAATTGTTTCATATGATGAGGGAATTTTAGAGTTTTTACTAAGATTTAGGGGTTTTATGATTTGAATATTAAAATTATTGAGGCATTGTGGGGAGGATTTACTATAAAATGCAGCTCTCTGTATGATTTTAGTTTCATTAAAGTACAATATCCCACTCATATTTCTCTTCAACTAACAAAGATTCACCTCTTTGAATTCTACATGGATAGACCACACCATTAATCAAATTATTATTATCTAATATTCCTTTATTTTTTTCATTCAAATTGTTACACATAAAAAATACACTTTTGTTCCACACTTGAGGAAGAGAATAAAATCATAATTTCATTAGTTGATGTGGAATTTTCCTTGTCATTAATTAAGAATTATTAACCACAAATCAAATGTGCTATAGGTCCTTTATTCTTTAAAACCTCATCACTTCCTTCCCATAATCTTATCATGGGTAAACTTCATAGATTCCATCATCTACAAGACAATTTCAACTCTTAATTAACCATATATGTCTTCAATAAGTATCCTCAGCATCACAAGTAGCCTTCCCCCATTAGAAAATCAGAATCAATATCAATTTGTTCAATCTATATTCCATATTTATAAATTATATCTAGGATTCACATAATATGAAATTTAGTAAAGATTTTGATTTTTTGAGTAATAGAGGAACTTTTCACTTTAAAAAATACTTTCTTGTGGCCATACATGGATGTCATCAATAACATTTATCCACACTTTGCTTCATGATTTTTCTCCCAAAAATGATTGTTAAAATTTTTAAGAACCATATTCTTTAAAGTCAAACAAATTTTTCCAAAAAAATTGTTCCAGATAATTTTATCCATTTACCCACACTTGAATTCAACTTACGTTATTTAAAATCTTCTACTTCATTTTAGATATAGGTATTTGGATTTTAATGTTATTAGAAAACAAATTGAATCATGGTTATATGTTATATAAGGATTAAATATTAGTTTACATTCAATGTGAAACTGTGATAATTTCCCATAAAACTATAATTTTGTTGAAGATAATTCATTAATAATAAAATTTAAAAATAGATAAATATTTTCTCTATAAACTCCCACACACTATAACATTTCACACCTTGTAAATTAAAATTTTAATTTATAAGAATATTTATTATAATGTGATTCAAATACATAAACCACAAATGATGAGAAACAATGATTCATTCATCATTTAAAATATATTTACCCATAAATAAGTTAAATAAATTATCCCACATCATTTTATGTTTGGACCAAGATGATAAGGAAGATGATCAGACTCATCATCATGATTAGAAATATGCTTGTTTTATTAGTGTTTTTTTGTAATGTGAATTTCAAAATAAGAATAACTCAACTCACTTTGTATATGTTGGGGACCAAAATCACAATCATATTCTAGATTTCAGACACAAAATTCAAATTACATCGGATTAAGAAGATTTTTTTGCAAGAAAATGTTTATTAGGCTCAGCCTGGGTCTAGAATAAAGTGTTGATCATAATGAGGAAGTTGTATCAGAGTCTGGATGGATCTGATGAAAATATGACTATTCTTTAATGATCTTGGAGTTCTCATAAATCATATGTAATCTATAAAACTTATGATGTAAGAATTATAAATTAAAAGGTGAGAAAAAATGATTCTAATCATATTGAGGATCAGATTGGAATGAAAGAAGTTGTTGGAAGTATGGGAAGTTATAAATCTTCCCAATGTAAGTCAGACGATTCTATGACAATATTAAACGTATTCAAATTCATGAGTAAGTCATAATATAAGATGAAATTTTAGGAATATGTAAGTTTATAAACTCGAAGCTTTATGATCTTAGATCCTTAGAGTGAGATCACCTTATGAATATTTATTTGAAGGTGCATAAGGTTGATCGGGACATGAGAAGATGAAGTTAATGGTTTTTAGTCAGAACGATAATCCACATGTAATAAATATTTGGAGAAAGAAGATAGCATTGTATATTACAATTAGAAAAGAAAATAAGTTTCTAAATCCGGATCTGATGATACTGGTCCATCGTATGTGGTTTGTCGCCAATCATCAGAGGTAGAATCATTTGTGTTGGGAGTTATTGGGGATATTTAAGAAGAAAATAATTAAGGTTTTTAGTACTGATGCTAGTGATGGAAGTTAGAAACCGATCAACAATGTATTAAACCATTTTCATCAAAGTCGAATTGTTGGTTGTTTTCAATTGTGTCAAAAGAAAATAAATGATCTCATTTTTTTTCTTATCAAATAATTTAAGAGAAAATAATAAAATTTATATGTTCTCAATAGGGTAATGATATATTGGAGTTCATCTGATACTTACTATCAGATTGGAGGTGACACCCATCCATCAAAGGAAGTAAGATGTTGATCTATCTAACACAAGATGACATCGTCAAATATCACCAGGCATTGGATCCATGGTGTGAATAAAATAATAAAATAGAGAATTTATTTCAGAAAATTACAAAATTATTGTAAAGGGGAGCTTGAAGGTTGAATAATATAGAAAAGTTCTGTTAAATAAGTTTGAATCTGATAATGAAGTGATGATAAAGAGGTTCAAGAATCTTTAGAAGTTTCCAATATGTTTATGGCCGAAGGATTTCAATGCTTTATTTCTACCAAGTCAGTACAAAGCTTTATATTGGGAAGTTTTATTCCAAGAATCATAATGAGAAGAAATATGTTTTTATATGTTTGTTTAATTGGTGTGGAGTAACATAATGATGAACCTGGCATCTTCATCATAATAGGGAAATCATAATTCCAATTTGAATCAAACTGAAGTGTGTAAAAAAGTATGAATCAAATATAAAATTTTGATAATATTCAATAAGGATTGATAAGAAATTATAAGAGTTGAGAATAATTGAATAGGTCAAGGATGCATCCAAAATTGAAGGGGAATTGAAGTTTTGGGAAATTTTGTTGAATGGTAAACCATTTAATAATCCCATAGAATCCATTTTTGGCACACCTATAAAAGGAGTAAGTACTTTGTACTTTCTAACATGGATGTACTGTTGAAGAGAGAAGATAGAGAGTTAAATATTTCTAGAGAGGAGGAGTTTTCAGATTGATGATTCCCGAGGAAGTTTTCCAGGTAGAATAAGTAAACGATAATATAGAAGATTTTATTCAACTAATCATCATATTGAGCCAGATCATCAGAATGGGGATCAAATTTGGATTTATGGACTAAGGAAGAAGTGGTTTATATTTTTTAAGTGGTATTCTGACAAGGTTATATTTATGGACTGAGCAATCAGACTGAGGAGATCATAATAGGAAATTATATTGAGTATTATTAAAAAGTCTAGAAATTTATTACCTTATACTAGGTAGGAAAGTGAAGAATTGTTTTGAAGCTCATATTTGTGATATTTGACAAGGTAGAACAGTAACTTGTATGGAACCATCTGGTAAAGGTTTCTTAACTTGTTACAAAAAATTGTATTACATCATTTTGTGTTACTTGAAGCACAAGAACTATTGTATTGAACATAGTGTTACACAAGTTCTAGGGAATATCCAACCCATTGTATCCACTAAAGGATATTATTCTAATGGATTGTGTTGTATTGTATTGTTTCCAAACCATAACAAGGATATAGCTACTCTTGTTGAGTATTAAACTATGTAAATTATTGGGTTCCCATGGATGTGTGATTGATTTTTTAGTAAGGTAACAACTTTTTAAAAGGATGTGAATGTTATTTCTTAAGAAAGGAAATATAAAAGAAAAATCTATCACTAATTCACCCCTCCCTTACTCAGTGATACATTGATCCTACTAGGAATTCTTAATTGGTATCTGAGCCAAGTTCCCATCATTTACTCTTTGATGATTTTTTGAAAGAGAATTTGTGATGGATAATCTCAATTGTGTCAATAGTAAAGGGATTCACGTGTTTTATGGTAAGAACTATCATATATATAATGATATAATGTTTCCTTATCTTATATCTATTGGGTAAAATGTTATTGAAGCTATAATAGATGGATTTCCTCCTATGGAAGACATATTTCCCCTTATATATGTTGATAAGAAGAATCTCAAGAATGATGGAAGAGATAATAATGTTTTACTCTCATCACTTTCTGAAAGTGAGTTTTTAAGAGTAAAAGGTGTTTCCATTACCAAAGGAATTTTGGATAAGTGGAAACAATTTTTTATGAAAATATAAAAGTAAATAAGGAAATGTTACAAATCAAGAAATTTAAGTTTGAATATCTCAATATGGGTGAGTATGAGTCCACTGGTGACTTATTTACTCGGATGAATGAAATTATTAGCACTATCATATGTCTTGGTGAAGAGATATAATATTTTACTGTTGTCAAAATGGTCTTGATAATTCTTCCCAATAAGTTTTATGCCAAAGTTTCTTCATATTAAGATAGAGACCCAGAAACATTATATCTGGATGATTTTCATAGTACACTGATTACATATGAAATGAGAAGGGGGGAATGTTATGAAGGGTAAAAAAAGTTGATTGATAAAATGTCTTTCAGAGATAACAATAACAAAAATATAAGGAATATTCTTAAATAATAATCTAGTGATTCTGATTCCAAAATTAGGTATATAAAAATATTGATTATTTTTTATCGTTGTTTTCTAAAAATGTGAAAATAGGTACATGTAGATATTAGAGAAAATAACCCTTGATTTTTTTAATGTGAATCCATTGTGAGATCTATTTTTAATAGTCCTCAAATATATAAATAAGATGATAGTTGTGATGATGATAGAAGGTAGAAAATAACATGGAATAAATTCGATAACTAGGGTACATCATATTCCAAATGGAAAGGTAAAAATTGATATAAATATAAAATGAGAAGATTTTGGTATAAATATGAAGAAGATGAAGAATGTGAAGATGAATCCAAATAATATACTAAGAAAAATGGAGATAATGATTTCATTGCAACCATTAATAATGAAGAGTGCCAAAGTAGTAGTTCTATAGAAGAAGAAACCCTATTAAAATTTCATCAGAAAGAAGAATTAAATTAATTTCTCAAAAATACTATGAGACTTGGGAAATAAATTAGGAATTTTAAAAATAAAAATTCTTTAACAAACAATGAAGAATGTTTTACTAATGATAAATTCACATTTTTAGAAGATATTGATGGTTTTAATAAATCTCCTGAGAAATAAAATAATCGCAATGAACTTATGAAAGATAAGATAAAAAAAGTGCTAGAACATTTCCAAGAAAATATTTCTAATTTTGAACAGAGGTTTTCATGTTTCATGAATTGTATTTCTAAAGTTGGTGAAATCTCCAAAATGGATAACTCTGTGGAGGATAAAAAATTACCTTCAAAGGATGAAATATAAGATGAATTTTTTCTGAGAAGAGGAAATTTGGGAATGTTATGTATGTGTATAAGAACAAAAATGTGGAGAAGTCATAAGTTTCAAAAAATTTATATTTTGAAAAGGTTTCTATTAATTTTGATTTCGATATGGCAGAAAAGAAAACTGAGACAGATAGGAAGATTAATTTTGATAATAGAAAGGTTGGTGGCCAACAAAGTTCAGATAAGAATGATAATTAGGTTGTTGATAAACATGATCCCAACTCTGGTCAATATGGATGTTTCAAAAGCAAACACTCTTTCTATGGATACTTCTGTTATTATTGTGGATTCAAAAACATGGAAAATCGGTGTTGGATTAATCAATAAATTTAGTACTATTCCAAAAACTATTGAAGGAAAATTTTAAGGAGGAGTAAATTCTCTCAAGGAAAGAATCTGAATAATTGTATTTTGAAGAAAAATGAGAATGTTAGTGTATGAACTGAAAATTGGTTCTATCCTTTGGAAACTATTTGGGAAATATGTGAGAAACCTGAACACCTTGTAAAAGGTTGTCTTGTTTTTTCACCAACACATCGATAGTTTATTAAAAATTATAAGAAGATGGAAGTTAATAGAGATAGAAAAATCCCTTTTAGGAGAAACCACTCTCAAAGATACAAAAGGAGAATGAATTTTGATTCTAGAGAGTTGGTGTTCTTCTCATATGACAATATATTTTAAATTGTTGAAGAATGTGAAATATTTCATAAGAGGAATAGTGACATTTGGAATTTATGAATCTCTCAGAATCATATGTGTTTTACCATCCATCATTGGGGAAGATGTTGAAATCCATGAAAGATTTGTTTTTTATAGCCTGAAACACATCATGCTAAGTGTTTCACATCCTTGTGATGAAGGAAAAATAGTTATCTTTAGAAAAGATGAATTTGTTGTTAAAACTGAGGAGGATGGAAAAATAGTTATAAGAGGATAACATACAAAAGGAAACTTCTTCCAAGTTGGTGGTGCTCAAAACTGTTTTTACTTAGTAATAGTGGAAGAAAATAAATTGTGACATAAAACACTTGGACAAATTTCTTATAGTAACATGATAAAGTTATTAATGTGATTCATTTTTCTGGGTATTCTTGATATGTTAATAAAAATATGTTGGTGTTGCAAGATTCTTCACTAGGGAAATATAAAAAACTTTGTACATAAGAAAGTTGATTTTTTTCAAAATGACCCATAGAACTTATCCATTTTTATATCTATGAGACAATGTGAAATCAATAAACTCACAATGATAAGTAATTCAATACTTTCATTAATGAATTAACTCACATTACTTGTTTTATGTATATGTAACATAAGCTAGATTATCTGAAAATGTTCACAATTTTTCGGAGGAAATATTAGATTGAATGTGAGTATTCAGTGAAGAAGTTAAAAAATCAAAATAGTGTTGAATAAAAAAATGAATAATTTGAAGGTTATAATGAGAGGCATGGAATTCAGAACGAGTTTGGTACACCATACACTTTTCAAAAAATGGTGTTTCTGAAAGTAAGAATAGAATCTTGGTGGAAATAGGGTGAACAATATTAATTAAATATGGTATATATCATTAATTTTGGAGAAAATTCATGAGTACTACTATTTATATTCAAAACCAATGTTTCTAAAGACCAAGATCATATATAACTCCATATGAAATGTTTTATAAAAAAACAAAAAGTTTGAAAAACATAAGAGTTTTTGGGATTCCATGCATCATTAAAAATAAAGTTGGAAACCTTGGAATTTTTGAAAAAGAGAGGTGAAGATGGAATTTTTCTTGGATATTCTCTTAAAGGAAGAGGATACATATATTTCAACAAAGTGTAGGAAGATTAGTTGATATTTTTAATATTTTTTTAAAAAAATCTATGCAATATAAACACACTCATGTTGATTAGGAAGATAGATAAGATGAAATAATTTCTTGTGACAATTCTGATAAGGATATAGAAAATGATAATCTTACTCAAGAATAAAAATTATACTTAACTATTTCAAGTGATGTGGAATAATCTCATAAATCTCATCCCAAGATGAGGAATAATGTGGAATCTGAAAACATAATTAGTGATCAAAATAAAAATTTCAAACAATAATAACATCAAAAGTTATTACTCATACTTCCTTGTATTCAAAAGTGGTTCCAAAATATGTCAAAGAAGATTTTGGGAAACTAGAATGGGTTAAGGATATGAATGAAGATTAGGATAAAATAGAAAATAATGACAATTGGGAACTCATACCTAAACCAAATAACAAAAATGTTATTGGAAAATGTGGTTTTTATGGAACAAGATGAATGAATATGGTGAAGTGATAAGGAAAAAAGAAAGATTAGTGTGGAAAGGTTACTCATATATTGAAGGAAATTATTTTTATTAGAATTTTTCTCTAGTGGAAAGGTTAGAAACAATCAGAATGTTTCTTTCAATTTCTGTATAACTAAGTTGCAATTTTTTTTAGAAGGATGTGAAATCATTATTTTTGAATGCTGATCTTGATGATGATGTTTCCATTGAACAACCATGCTTCTTTTTAGTTGGGAATGATGAATGTTATGTGTGTAAGGGAATAAAGACTTGTATGTGCTAAAAGAAGCTCTGGGGTCATGGTATTCCAAATTAGAAACGTTATTAAGGAAGATGATTTTTAAGAAAGGAATAGTTTATAGTAATATGTACATCAAAGTAGGTCTGGTGTTTTACCTCATTGTAATTGTTTATTTTGATGAAATTATCTTTGTTGGTAATGATGAAAGAACTTGTGAGAGATTTCTTGACTAGGTAAAAAGTTTATTTGTGATTTATACATTTAGTGAAATGAAACACATTCTTGGGTTACAAATATTATAAATGAAGAAACCCATTTTTTCCCAATAAATTTATACTAATGAACTTTTTAATAAATTTGGAATGGAAAATTCAAAACCAGTTTCCAAACTGATTTCAGTGGGAGCCAATTTTTATAAATATAAAAAGTCAAAGAGGTTGATCCTAAAGAGTTTAGAATGATGATTAGAGGTTTTTTATATTTATCTTCCACAATACCTGACTTTTTTTATGTTTTTACCTTATGTGCGAGATTCTAGAGTTCCCTAAAAGAATCACATTTATTTTCTAGAAATATAATTCTCATATATATCAAAGGCATAAAAAAATTAATCAGGTATGATAGCTCAAAAATATTGACTTGTTTAGGCATTCAAATGTTGTTTGGGAAATAAATTTTGATGACAGAAGATCCAAATCTGGTAGAGTTTTCTTTCTGGAAAAAATTTATACTAGTTGGTATACAAATAAAAACAATTAGTAACTCTTATCACGCATAAATCTGAGTATGTTGCTTTCTCTGAGGATCCTACTCATATTATGTGTAAGAAAACTCAATTGGATGATTTTATTATTGAAGTTAAGTTACCCTTTCTCTTAGGTTGTGATAATTGGAGTGTTGTAAAACTTACATATATCCAGTACAACATTCCCATTCAAAAAATATTGATATCAAATATCAATTCATTAAAGACAATTTGGAGAATAATTCATTAAAGAGGTAATATGTTCTTACATTTGAAAAAGTTGCTGACATTGTCACAAAACCTTTACCGAAGGAACCTTTTTATAAACTAGAGTAGAACATGGGTGTCCAACCTATTTCTCATCAAGTTTGAGGTATGTGTTTTTGTCCCATATCTCATCTATTCTTCATATAATAATGTCAAGTTGGGGAATTTTTCCGTAAATCTATCCATTTTTTTGTGCGAAACCTTTTAAAGAATCATGAAAATTTGGGGAGTTGTGGGTAAGATGTTAATCTATCATGTAATTGTGTGACATTTTCTAATAGTTTTTTGGATTTTTTGTAAGAAAATTTTGTTTATATAATATTGGAAGAAGAAAATAGGTGAAGAAAGCTATGAAGAATATCTAAGTAAGTTTCATAATTCACGACTTTTGGACAATATGGTTTTTCTATCAATGATTCTTGTTTCCTACAATGAGTTAGCTCATGTAGGCTTAGAATTTTTGATATGTGATCCATAGATTGAGGATAAAAAGCTAAATGATTTAAGAAATTGGGTTGACTAAAAAATACAATGGTGTATATTATTAAGACTGAACTGGTAAGAAACGTGACCATACTCATCATCATGATCAAGAAGATGATTTATTATAGGTGTTTTCTTTTTTTTTTGTCACAGAAATTTTAAAAGAGTAAGAAATCACTTCACCTTGTATTTGTTGGCGATCATACTCACAGTTATATTTAGTACTTCAGAGTCACAATTCTTAAGAAATTATATTATATTAGGAAGAATATTTCTGGAAGTAAAGGTTCATCGGACTCACCTTGGGTCTAAAATGAAGTGTTGGTCATAATGAGGAAGCTGTATCAGAGTCTGAATGACTCTAATGAAAATTTGATGATCCTTTTATGATCTTTTAGTTCTCATAAATCATATGTAATAATTAAAACTTATGATGAAATCCTTATAAAAGAAATTAGTTGAACAAGTGCTTCCAATCATATTGAGGATCATATTGGAAGGAAGTAATTTGCTTGAAGTGTGGTATGTTATAATTCTTACCAATGTAGGTCATACAATGCTATACTAATTTTAAATGTATTCAATGTCATAAAGAATTCATGATACAAGAAGAATATAGTGAAAGAAAAAAGATACTAAATTCAATGATTTCTGGTCTGGGTTCGTCGGTGTGATATCACAAAAAATATATTTATTTAAAGGATGAGAATATTTATCATAACATGAGTAGATAAAGATGATAGTTTTTAGTCAGATCAATTAGACATAAGAAATAAATATTCATAGAAAATATTTATTAGTGTGCATCATAATTAGAAAAGGAAATAAGTTATTGAAGCCGAAGCTACTAATACTGTTCCATCAGACGCGACATTCCACTAATCATTGGAGGCAAAATAATTTGTTTTGGGTGTTATTGGAACCACCGAATAAGAAAATCAGTAAAGTTTTTTGGACTAATGTAGGTGAATAAATTTAGTGACCGATCAACAATCTAGTCAACCATTTTAATCAAGATTAATTGATTATTGTTTTCAATTAGGTTAAGAGAAGATAATTGATATAGTTTTTCTTATTATCAAATGAGCTAAGAGATAAAGAAGAACTCTGATATGTTTTCAATAGGGCCAAGAGATATTGGAATTCTTGTGATATAGACTATCATATTTGAGGTGACACTAATCCAACAGAGGAATATAGAGTTTGATCTATCTGATACTTGATGACATCGATAAATTCCATTGGGTGGAGCATCAATAGTGTGAAGAAAAGAATAAAAGAGATAATTTCTTTTAAGAAATAAAAAAATATTATAAAGGGATATTTAAGGTTGAAGAAAATATAAAAAATTTGTTAAAGAAGCTTGAATCCAATGTTGAAGTGATGTTAAAGAGGTGAAAGAATATTTATAAGTTTCCACTTTATTTATGGTAGAAGGTTTTAAATTATTTATTTCTATTAGGATATTACGGAGCATTATATAGGTAGTGTGATTTTGATAATCGTAATGAGAATAAAACTGTTTTCAAATGTTTGTTTTTCAATTAGTGAAGAGAAACATAATGAAGAATCTATTTTCTTCATCATAATTGGGAAATCATAATGGAAATCGAAATCAGATAGATATTTTTTAAGAAAGTCTAAATAATATATAATGTTTTGAAAAGATTAAATAATTTTTTAGAATATTTTAGAAGTTTTGTGAATATTTGAGAAGGTTTCAGAAGAAACAGGAAGAGTTGAGAAGCATTGAAGAAGTCAAATATGCATTCTAAATTAAAGTGGGGATTGATGTTTTGGGGAATTTGGTTGATTGGGAAAACATCTCAGAATCCCTCCAAAACCATTTTTAGCACACCTATAAAAGGAGGAAGTAATTTGTACTTTCTAACATGGATGTAATGCTGAAGAGAGAAGGTAGAGAACTGAATATTTCTAGAAATAATGAGTTTCCAGATCGAGCATTATTGAGGAAGTTTTTGGGTTAGAAGTATTAAAGGATAAGAGAAAGTATATTATTAATCTGATCATCATATTGGGATGGATTATCAGACTAGGAACCAAATTGGTATTTTTGAACTGAGGAAGAAGTAGTTTATATTTTTTCAGTGGTATTCTCACAGGGTTATATTTCTAGAATGAGCAATAAAAATGAGCATATCAGACCTAGAAATCATACTGGGAAATCAGACTGGCTATTATTACAAAGTACATAAATATCTTACCTATTTCTAGATAGGAAAGTGAAGAATTTTCTTGAAGATCATATTTTTGAAAGTTGAAAAGGTAGAACTATAACTTATTTCAAGTATCTGGTGAATTTTTATTAACTTGTTTTAAAAATTAAATTACATAATTTTATGCTACTTGAATCAGATGCACTATTATAATGAACATAATGTAACAAGAGGGTAACGACATATCCTACCATTTTTAACCACACAAAAAGATTTATTTCTAATAGATTATGTGGTATTAGAATTTTTCCAAAGCATAAAAAGGATGTAGCTAATCTTATTGAGTATTAAACCCTATAAATTCTTGTGTTATTACAGATGTGTGATTTTTTTTGTTTTTAGTAAGGTAAAAACTATTTAACATGAGGCGGAGGTTTCTTCAAAAGTAATAAAACTTAAAATAAAAAGTTTTCACAGATTCACCCCTCCTCCTCTTAGTGATACATTGATCCTTCTGGGAATTCTCAATTTATAACAAAATTTTATTTCATTTAAAAAAAATTTATATAGAGGAATTAATATTTTAAAAATAAAAAATATAAAAAAATCATCTTTCTCTTGTTTCTTATTCTGAAGAACTATTTACTACTTCTTTTGTACAACCGAAACGTAATTCCTATAAGAAAATTTTCCCATTATTCATATGGAGTTCAATATTCCATTCACCTTAATCCATTTTTATTTTATAATTATGTAGTTCAATTATTTTCATTTTTTAGTTTATTTTTGTTTTTTATTTTACTTGTATTTGAATTTTATTATTTATTTTTCAGTGTATGATATATTATAACTTTACATGGGGGCCCAAATTCCCATTTCACTATAGTTTTGATAACATATATGAATAAATTTTTGGCTAGATAACTATTTTTTTTTTCAAAATGGTTTAGTAACTAAATATAGAGATAAATATTTATTTTTACTCATGTTATAATTCTAATTTTACTAATTTTTTTATTCCCAATTAATTACATATTCTAAAAAATATTTCACTAGAAGATATTGAAAAAAGATCTAATAAATCATATAAATTAAAAATTCTAAAAATTAGTGATTCACTTATGACTATAATGAAATTATTAGTTATGAAGAATAAAATTAAAACCTCAAATTCATAACCTAAACACACTCTAAAATTATAAAAACAAAAAAAGAAGAATATAATCATACTAAAATGATTGTTACCACTGCCCACATATAATATATTATTTGACCCTTTCTTATTCAAAAATAATTTCATCATCATGTTATGTTGAATTAAATTGGGTAGTAAAAAATTAATTATAAGCAAAATAAAACCATAATTATTGGTAGCAATGTCTCGGAATTAATCTGAGAGACTATATCCTTTTAATACCTATAATTAAAAATAATAATAATTCATTTTTATTAATAAATAAATTATAATAAGGTGAATGATAAACTGTAAAAAAGAAATATAGATCTTTTTTAACTCCCCCAATGGTACCTATGATTTGGATTCCTAACAAAGGGTAGTACAATATTTATCTAAAATAAAATAATGGGTGGAGATTTATTGATTTAAACCACCGCATATTATTTCTTATATCCTACATTCCACTACAAAATTTTAAGATAAACTCATAGATATATTACACTAAATATAACCCCTTATCTATAATGTACAACTTTCATGGTGGAGGCTAGAGAAATTATGGTTTCTCTTCTACCTTTGGTTCTACCATAGTAGGCATGAATTTTTATTTATTATGCATAACATCCTCATATATTTCAATGATAAATGTTTATTTATGCACAATTAGTATATCCATATATACTCCTTCCAATAATTTTTCTATAGATTCGGGGTTCTCTATGTGTTCCTAATTTAGTGCATCATCATAATTTTATTCCTTCATGGAAAACCAAGTGCTGGTCAAATATAAAAATTTCAAATAGTGGGAATTAATAAAGAACTAATTTTCAAAAAAAAATAATGGAACTAATATTATTAAATGATTTTCTCTCTATCTAGATTCTAATTCAAGATTATATTCACTACTAAATTTTTCATGGAGTATGGTTTAATTTTATGGTGGTAGGTAGTTCAACTCCACAATCTTTCTATCAAATTCCACCACATGGATGGTTTCTTATACCATAGACATGTAAAATTATAGTTGTTACAATTTTACTTGTTCAAGTAAAGGATGATCATGTTATATGTTAATACATTGATTTTTAGTGAAAAAATACAACTAATTCCATTTTACCTCCCATATGTACATTAGGTGGAATGTTTTCTTCATGAATCTCTTCAAGATATTTGAACAGGTTCTTCAAAAGGTAGTTAAGTTAGTAGGTATATGTATGGTCATAAAGTAAGGCCTCAACCAAAATATTTTTTAAAAATATATTAGAAGGAACTAACAAAGCCTCTGTTTTCCCTATGTTTCTTCTTGATAGAATTTTGGAAAGTAGCCATGGTGCTTTGTTACTTCATGGGATGAAGTTTTCAACAGTTGGAACTCAAGGGAATCTTTTATTTCCAAAATTATATTCATGATATTATCTATTAAGTGAATTTTGATTTAATATCCCCCACATATATAGGAAATAATGTAACATTTTCTTCATTGGGTGGGGTTGAGTTAGGAAATGAATCCAAAATTTACGTTTTTTTAATAGATTATGATTTTTAAATATAATTTTAAAATAAATAAAATATTTACAATTTTAAAATAAAAAACTAAGTTAAATATCACTTAACACCCCAAAAATAGTTCCATGTTTTTACATATAATTATCTTCAGATTTTGAAAATCAATTATTTATCTTCCTAGTGTAGCATATTGGCTGGCATGTTTCATCTTGATTTTGGAGAATTTTTCATCAATCAATAAAAATTCCTCATTTACTTATTTTATTTTTGGTGTTTTTAATATATAAGTGAAGTATAATTTTTTAGGGGGTGTTCTATAATGTACACTAGATATTAAACATACTATGAAAATAGACCCACTTAAAAAGAGGAAATAATGTTCTCCTAGGAAATCATTTAGAGAAAACCTTCATTATATTGTTATCAGTTTAATATTTAATATATGAAAACAATAAATTGAATTTAAACACCATATTTATGATTTCTTGTGAATATATAATTCACTCGTTGACTATACTATATATCCACCATCTCCACCAAGTGATAATTATTATAGAAATAGAACTTATACCTAAGATGATCAATAACGACGCATATGGTATCTCTCCCATACATTTAACTCTACCTAACTATAATATATTTGGAAATATTGAGCATGAATTCCTGAACACATGGGTTTGTAAATGGGAAAATTACATGGGTGTTTCCCTATGTTAGTTTCTCATGACCATGATTATATGAGATTACAGTGAAGAATAATGAGAGAGAGAAAAAAATATGAATAAATTGTGATAAATGAGAGAAAAAAATATTTAAAACTACAAATCATGTGATTATAGAATGAATGGAATAGAAAATTAAAATAAGAACTTATCTAATGCTGCCATATAAGTTTCCTAAAACTCTCACCCTAAAATCCCCATATCAAAAGGTGAATAAAACATATTTATAGAGTTATGGGGAGGCTTGGATTACGAATTTTATTAAAATGGAATGTAAAAATATAAAAAATATATAGTGACCCATTCCTTTTTAAACATATTTTTTCTTTATTTTTAACATAATTATCCATTAATAAAAAACATTGATAAAAAACTCATAATGTCTTTGGAAGACTGTGTACATAAAATAACTAAGATAAAACTTTTGAATTATAATATCCATAATGAGATTATAAATTACTTGATCACCTATGACTGCATAATATAACCTGTGTAACTCATTAATGAAATGAGTGAGATATTAATCCTAGTAAAAGAATAAACTTGATAAGGAAAAATAAAAAACGATTCAGAGGTATAACATGATATCATAAAAGAAACAACTCATGAATGTTCACATAAGAGAATAGAATAATAAGAATGGTAACATAAGATCATGGATAGATAAGAAATGTTGAAGAAACATAAAAATTTCATAAACATATGTTAAGGCTAACTATCATGACAACATCACATAGTGGATAGAGTCTGATAATGGATTAGGTTCACTCCCAAATCCCATACATGAAATCTCATTAGACTAAACCACTACCAAATTAATTTTAGAGATATATAATTATTTTCCCAGCCATAAAATTCGTATAATGTATATGAATATGTGTTTTATATAAGGAAAACAATCATAGGTAATAAGCATAAGAATTACCAATGAAAATAAACTGGGTTGCATAATCTTGCCTCATATCATAATCAGAATAGGATTCTTAAATAAATAAAATAAAAAATGAAGATAAGTCCTTTATTAACCTATCAATGTAAGGGAGAATAAGAAAGGTATATATTTGAGAGACATGTATAAAGAATCTAGAATAATTCCATAACATTAAATATAAATACAGTGATTTATAGAGAGAATGGTCACAACCTGATGAAAAAGGTATGTTAGATAGATCCATTACTTAAAATACACAAATTTGTCAAATATTAAAGAAACAAATTTCTTTGAAAATATCCTTGGATAATTTTAAAGTAATATTCAACTTAATTGGTGGTCATGATAATGGGAATTTTCCATTCATGCCATGTATGTTAAAATAAATAATCCTTTTATATTTTTGTAAGAAAAGTCAAAAAGTAACTTGTTTGGAAAACAAAAAGAAGATTAATTTTATAAAATTTCGTTAAAATACAATAATGGGTAAAATTTAATTTAAAAAATCATAGGTTTATATTATAAACATTCTTGAAATCATTTTTATAGAACATGTATTTGGAATAAAAATGATTTTCGACTAAAAAAATTAAGGTGAATTTTATTAAAAACATTTTATCAATCATTTTAAGTACCAAAGAGATAAAAATAGTTCAATTAAATGAAAATTTCATGAATAAACAGAGTATAAATTATAGGTTTTTATTATACAATGATCAAATAATTTACATTAATGCAAATTCAAGGATAAACAATCTCGATTAAAATGTCATTAATGGATAAACTATTACGACTTTGGTAGATTTTGAATCACAACCCACATGAATGAATTATAACTTAATATAACATTTTTAATGAAGGATTCATGATATAATATGTAATAGGGTGTAATTTACATTATTAATATCAAATTAGATGCCTTAATGAACATGTGTCTCAAAGAAAGATGCTTGGAGGGGAAAACCATTATTGTTTAAGCAATGACTAAAAAATCCCACTTGGAAGAGAGAGAGGGACAGATAGAGATAGATTGAAGTTGATGTTAAAAAACCATCAAAAATAATAATAAAATATGTTAAATATTTAATTTTCATTATATACACCACAAAAATCAAATAAGTGGTGAACATGAAATATGTCTCACAAAAGTAAAAGTGAGACGCGAAATCTCTTACCACGGGTCCACTCATTTAATGTACGTATGTTATCTAATGTATAAAAGACATATATCAATTATTTTTTCTTAAGGAAATTTTACATGTTTAATTACATATAATTAATCCATTTACTTTATTAATTTTTTTTACATATTTAATTACATAATTAGTTATGTCCACGACAAATGTTGTGAGGAAGTTCAATCATAAATTCTAAATGGAATCAATGTGTTGACCATGGTAAAACGATTCATTATTAAATAATATAAAGAATAATAATAATTACATATTTACTATTTCTATACATAAATTTAAATTTTAAAAATCTTCCTAATTGATGGTTATGAAAAATGATCTATGTTGAATTCATGGAGATGGTAGGCCGTACACACCCATGAGTAACGTTTCCATATTTTATAGATCATGATAGAATGAAGGTAAATTTTTTTTACCATTATATATTGATAATTATTTCATAAATATCTTATTATTTCTTTAAATAATCTTACTTATACAATCTATGGTATGTGTTAATGAAAAACTAATCACATTGCTTAGCGAGGTGTTAGTCCTCTATAGACACAAACAGTGTTACATTTTTTCAATGGATCATTAGGTAATATGTAATATTATATATTACATCTAAAAAATTATTAATATTTAATTATATTCATATATAAACATTAAAAAAATCATTATTATTATTATCTATGAGATGGAAGGATAGAAAATGAATTAGATTGGCTCGTGAGGCGATAATCCACTATGCACACGAATGATGGTTTTGTTTCCAGTTTGATAGAAGAGGAGATAAATAAATATTTTGGAATACGCATAATAGCATATAAATATGTAATAGATTTTTTTTATTATATTTTACTTTTTTAGACATAATTATATGCGAAAAAAGTATAATTAAAAAAAGCATATTGATATAGACGATTATCTTTTCTTAGAAGAACCTCATTTGGATCTCTTATTAATAGTCTTAGGAATATAATTTGAGAAGGCCAGATGCTATAAAATGTGGATGTGGATTTTGGGGTGATATTTTGGTAGGTTTTGGATTAGAAAAATGAATTTATTTGTATCAATAATTTTTAGGAGGGTGGGACATTTTATAATTGACAAGGAGCGGTATTTTTGAAAATACGAAAAACTATCCAGAAATGACAAGTCATTCATAGGAAAAGTGCCTCAAAAATATAAAAAATAATGTATTTTAGCAGATATAATGTAAATAAAAGACTCTAAAACTGAAAATAAACATGTTTTAAACAATTTATTCTCTTTAAATCTAAAGTTATTCTTATTGACGATTTAAATTTTTATACCATGATAACTAGATTTTACAATTTTTAAAATTAATTATGACAAAAAATTAAGTTTACCTTATAATATAATATAAATTATAATTATTAAAAATATTTAATCCATTTTATAATATTCAATTTATAAAATTAGTAGAATTTAATTTAAAATTAAACCAGTAGAAAGGGAAATAATATTTTTGGAAACCCAAATCATAAAAATGGAAATATGAAGGTCATCTGGAGTAACACATAACTAGGTTTCAATGTAGGATAGTATTGGTGCGATGTAAAAATATGAACATGGAATAAAAGAATAAATAATTATAAATAGTGATAGTTATAATTGATCACATGTGTGTGAATGATCAAGATAAAGTTATCTACCATAAAAATATAAATATCTGATGAATTAAAATAGCATTGATTCAATAGATATAAAGGTAATATGATAATATTTTTGATTCAAGATCCATTTCCTAAAGTAAATGTATTATTTTAATATCATGATATAGAAAACTAAAAATATATATTTAATTGATATAATTTTATTTTATAAACACAATTCATTCCTTTCATTATTATTCGATAAATTTTCACTCTACCTCTTACTATAAAGAATTAATATCTAATATAATTTTTTCCTTGAAGCCCTAAAATTATCTTTTAATAGATAATATGGCCTTTAAAATATTAACAAATATTCATAGTATATTTATTAAAATAAAAAAGTTTAACACAAATTAAGATAATACCCAAAATGAATATGAATATATTAATCTCCAAAATTCAAAAATCACGTCAAAGGTTCATATAGATCATTCCATAAATAATTAACCGTATATCTCAAATAATGTCAATAACCGCAACATTAAATAATATTTTATCCTTAAATTTTATCTGATACCATTTAAATTACATCTCAAAAAACATAATATAATTCTTCAGAAATAATCTTTTGTGTTAATCTTAATGTTTATATATGCCTAAACCTAATAAAATATTTCCCAAATTATCATTAATCACCTAAAAATTAAAAAAAATGAAACATTTATGTTCATATAATATGTTTACCAAAATAAAATTAATATTTCCAACCAAATCATTTAAGTAAAAATAATTTCACACAAACTATGAGATTACGTAGGCCGGTGGTAGGCGTTTTAGCCTTTTTTCTCATTGGTTGTGGGATCAAGACCCACAACCATTAAAGATATGATTATTTTTAAATTAGAATGAAGTTTATCATTTTTCTAAAAATATATTAAAAAATTATTTTATTGTTTCCAAAATTTGGATGAACATCATCAAAATAACATTAATCATCAAATTCTTTCTTAGCGACAAAGGTTTTACATACATCTTATTTTTACCAGAAAAGTAAATAATATTAATTAAATATTATTTAATTAACATAAATGATAAGATAAAAAATAAAATTTAACAATACCAAATAACTTTTTTTTCTAAAACACATATTAATCCCAAGGGTTATTTTACCATAAATGTCTCCTACAATACTCTTAATCATCGTAGGCATAAATCATAAAAAGGGGTACTTATGAATTTAATTTATTGATAATACTTATACTTATCTACCAAATAAATAGTAGTTTTACCCTATTCCATCTATTATTATAATCTATTCAAGTTCTATATGATGGTTTTTAAAGATCCTATGAATTTCCCAAACATATTCACCAGGAGTGTCGAACTTTGTGTGTAGCCAGGCTTGCTTCCATGCATTAGGTGACAATCGAGTCCAGATCAATACACCCTATTCAGAGTTATTATCTAAATGTAGAATTATTCTATAACCACATCCAATTATAGGTCCATATAAGGATTCAAATTCTTGTAAACCACTCGCTCTATCATTCAACAAAATTTCAAGATGTTATCATATACTTTGAATGATCCTTAAAAATATCCCTAGGGTTCTCTCAATAGTTGTATCATCCTATTTTAGAATGGTTAAATAAACCATTCCTCTGATATAAAATATATAAACCAATTGTTTTTTACACATATTATTACAATAGGTTTAACATAATTATCCATTAATTCAAAAAAATTAAATGTTCGGCTGTCTTTAGATGACTAGTTACTCAAAAAAATATAACTTCAATATTTTAATCTCATTAATAAAGTTATAAAGTACTTGAGCTTATATTATTGAGTAATATGACCTATGGAATCGATAAAATAAATGGCTATATCAAAATAATAATAAGTGAAAAAACATGATAAAGAAACATAACATGTGATTCAAATGTATAAAATGATATCATAAATTAAAATACACATGACTAAAAAAAGGGAGAATAAAATAAATTTCATTTTAACATATGATTATTTAAACATAGGAAATGTAGAAGTAGCATAAAATAGGACATAAACATAAGTCAAAAAAAATGTCAAGACAACATCACATAGTGGAAAGAGCCCCAATGGATTTGGTTCACTCCCTAATCCCACATATGAAGTCTCATGAGAATAAAACATTTTCTAATTAATATGGGGGATATATAATTCCAGTCCCACAATCACATTCAAATTATGTAAATTAATATGTGTGACACATATGGAAAACAATAAAAAGGCATAAACATATGAATTAACCATGGGAAAAAATGTTTTATATAATCTTGATTCTTATCATAATTGAAAAAGGTTTCATAAAGAAATAATTTTAAAAATGAACATAGAGGTACGCATTTATCCATAAAAATAAGGTAGAATAATATAATTATAAATTTTACTAAAATATATATATAATTTATAAGAATTACAAAACTTTAAGGATATAGAAAGTGAGATAGGGAGATAATGGTCATAACCTGAACAAAAGGGTGGGTTAGAGAGATCACTTACATAAAATTTTAAAATTTATCAAATATTAAAGAAAATAATCTTTTTCAAAAGAACTTTAGAAAATTATAATAGATTATTTAATGTAATAGGTGGTCCCGATGGTGGGAATGTTCCAATCAAGATTAGTATGTTTTAACAAATATTTATTTTACATTTTTTAAAGAAAATTCTAAAAATATATTTTTTGGAAAAAACAAGAAGATTCATTGTAATTTTTTTTAATAAATTAATGGTTTAAATGAAATTAAAAATAATAAGATAATATTAAAAATTTTATGGAAAAAAATATTATAACATATGGATTTCTACAAAAATTTATTTTTGATCCAAGAAAAAAAATAAAGAGATATTTTCTTGAAAACATTTTCCCAGTCATTTTAAGTACCAAAGATAAGAAAATTGTAATATTAATTGGAAATTTCATGAATAAAAATAGTTGAATAAAATTAATGGGTTTTATAAAGAAATGATAAATTATTTCCATTAATGGAAATTCCAGAATGAACAATCCATATTAAAATGATATTAAAGCATAAACCCTTTCCGTTTTGGTAGATTTCGAATCATAACTCTCATTAATGAAGTAAATTAATTATAATGTAATATACCATAAGGTATGAATTATTCATGATACAATATGTACATGGTAAGTATATAAACCATTTAAAAATAAATTAGTTGTATAAAAGATCTTGTTTCTCAAAGAATGATGTTTTGATATGAAAACCCTTATAGTTTAAGAAATATCTTAATAAAAACCACATGAAATATTTGGAGAGATCGATAGAGAGAGAATGATGTTTAAGATATAAAAACATGAATAATAATAATAAATTATTTTTTATATTTAATTATATGTATATAAACTACATAATATAAATAAGTGGTGAACATGACATATGTCACATGGAAGTAAAAGTGAGATGAGAAATCTCATACCTCGAGTCGAGACTTGTCTTGTACCTCCTTTACCTCCTATATAATAACCATATATCACTTATTTTTTTTTATTTATAAAATTTTAAATTAGTATTTACTTATACTTAAAACATTTAAATAATTAATCTTATTGGCATATTTAATTACTTAATCATTTATGTCCACATCGAGTGTTTTGAGGATGTTCTGATAATAAATACAAAATGGAATCATTATGTTGATTGTAGTAAAAGGGGAAATTGTTATATCAAATAAAGAATAATTATAATTTTTATAAAACAATTAAACTTTTAAAAAAATTCTATACTAATGGTTGTGAAAATTGAACTACGTTATAATCATATAGATGGTAGGGAGTACATACACTTGTGTAACATTTATATTCTTCAATGATCATGATAGATAGAAGTTAAGTGTTGTTTTATTTGTATATCATTATAATTATAACATAAATATCATATTTTTTCTTCCTATACACATGAATATACCATTCACATGAAGGTGTAATTAAAAATGAATCACATCTCTTCGCGAGGTGGTAGTCTGCTGTACACATGAATGGTGTTTTCTTTTTTCAACGGATGGTAAGGTAAGAAAATATATTATACATTACTTATAAAGAATTATTATTATTTCATTAATATAATATATAAAAATATAATCCATAATTATTAAAATTTATGAGAGTTGGTGATGGAAAATGCATTGCATCGGTTCATGAGGTGGTAGTTCACCGTACACATAAATGATTGTTTTGTTTCCAATTTAGTGGAAGAATGGTTGGGTAAATTTTATTATATAAACATAAAAAAAATTAGTGTCTATTTTATATTTTATTTATTAAATTTTAAATTTTATTATTTAATTTAATTTATAAAAAGAAGAATTAAAAAATAGGAAGGAGCTCAGTGAAGTTCATTGCCTTTGCTAAGAAAGACCTTCTTTGGATATCTTATTAAAGTCCCTAAGGTATTACTTTTGGTAAGTCCATAAGCTCTATAATGTGTTTAAGGATGTTTGAGATAGATCTTTTCATGATTTTGAAAATAAAAATGGCTCTGTTGGTGTGAATAAGTGAGGGGAGGGGTGTTATTTCATAATTGAAGAGGAGCTTCATTTTTTGTAAATACCAGTACCTATTCAATATTGGGAATTCACCCTCATGAAAAATGCCTCCAAAATAGAAAATATATATTAGAGGATAAATAATACAAATCCAAACATCTAAAACAAAATATAAACAAGTTATCCTCTTTACATCTAAGTCTAATCACCTTTTCCATTTAATTTTTTTTACCACGGTAACTTTTTTTAAAAAAAATTACTATTCATTGTAACAAAAAAAAGTTCAATTTATTATATAATATAATTTAAAATCATTTAAAATAAAAAATCCATTTTAACATAATCAATTTATTGAATTATCATAATTCAATTTAAAATAAAACTATCAGGCATGATGAAAAGCAGTTTTTTCAAAAAATGCATTTTTCACTTAAAAGATGATTTCAAAATAAAACAATGATTAGTAATAATAAATATATGATTATAAATTTAACTATATATATATATAATTTATATATTTCATTCAAATAATTCTTAATTATTTATTATTTTAATTAATTTAAATGGAGGAATATTATGTGTTTTAAGACAGTTTTAAGAAAAATATGGTTTTAAACAAAAAACTGAACTTATAAAAAAATATAGCAGAAAGATTATTTAAATTTAATTAATTACAATATAAATAATTAATAAATATTTTACATGAAATCAAATTAAATTGATAATGGGTATTTTAAATTACCTAATTTATTAAAATGAAATGGTTGGTTTACCAAAATCTATATTTTTCAATATTCACTAAAAAATTAATAATTTCTGAAATATCCAAAAATTTTATCATAATATAATGTAGATATTATTATTTATTAATTATATTCATTTTTTTAAATTAAAATTTTAAAATATCTTTAAAATATATTATAATACTTTCTCATAAAAAACAATTAAATTCATTTTTGAAATAAATGTTTTCATTAAAAATTGAGTAATTATTTCCTGATAATTTTTGAATATATTTATATTGATCAGAAAAATTATTTAAATTTAATAATATAATTATTCCTCTACATACCCACAAATTTACTTTCTATGTTATAACAATCTTATTTAAATTTTAATATTTCATGGTTCATTTAGGCTTAGTGACGAGTGTTGTATACGCTAACTAACATAATGTTATTAATTTGAAAAATATCATAGAGTTACATTGTACCCCCATAAATACATTGTTTCCTTGAAATTTAATCATGATATCATAAGTTAGGTTTTTAGAATTTGAAAATACCTTCTTGGAAACCCAAGTCATTAAAAGGTTTAATGAAACATCCTCTTAAAAGAGGGAAAGGGGAAAATGAGGTTAATCCAGAATAACCCCTAACTAGGTTTACAAGTATGAGAAAAATGATGGGATGTGAAAACATGGTAATGGAATAAAAGTATAAATATTTATTGAGAGTGATAGAAATCATGGATTATGAGATGGAGAATGGTCATGTGAATATTAAAAACCAAAAAACCATAAAATTATGATCAATTAAAAGATAATTGATTCATCAAATACATATGTAATGGGATAATATTTTTTTACCAAAATCAGTTTCCTATAGTTTTGGGATTCTTTTAATCTCATGATTGAAAACACCAAAAAATATACTTACTTGGTATCTTTTTATTTCCAAAACACAATGTTATCCTTTCATTGTACTTTAATAAATATCTACTTCACCTCTTACTATAAGGAATAAATAACCAGTAATGTTTTTTATATTGGAATAACTGAAATTAACTATTAACGATTTCATAAGCTTCATAAAATAGTAATATCATATTCCTCATATAATTATTAAACCATAATGGTTATTCCAATGTAATATAATACCTGAAATGAATATGAATATATTACTCTCCAAAATTCAATAACAGAAACCAAGTTTTTACATATATCATTCTATAAATAATTAAATAACCATATGTCCCAAAAAACCTCAATAAACTTAACATGATAGAAGGTTTTAACCTAAAATGTTATCTTATAATGTTATAATTACATATCCAAAAACATAGTATCATTATTCCTAAATAATATTTTATATTAATCTTAAGGGTTATATATATCTGAACCCACTATAATGTTTCCAAAATAATGATTAATCACCTCAAAATTGTAAAAATTGAAAAATATTTAATCCTATAATATTTTTCCTGAGATCAAATTAATCTTTACCAAATAAATTGTTTAAGTAAAAAACTTTTTAGACTTACCAGGATATCACTTAGGCCTATGGTAGGTGTGGCGGGATTGTCTCCCTAGGTTTTTAGGTTCAAGACCTATGGCCTTTACATATATTATGATTTTTCACTATATACGAAGTTTATCAATTTTTATAACTATATTAATTTAATTCCCATAACATTCCTAAAAAAATTGATGAACATCCTCAAAATAACATTAATCATCAAATCTATTTGTAACCACTAATGTTTTCTATCCAAATTATTTTTCCCAAAAAAACAAATAATATTTATTGAATATCATTTACATAATGAAAAATATATGATAAACATTAAATATTAACAATACCATTAAACATATTTCCAAATAGTATGTTGGAATTCTTCTTCAAATAAATTTTTTTCACTAAATATTATACTAATCCCAAGGGTTATATTTCCATAGATGTCTCCCAAAATACTCTTAATAATCTTAGACATAAAACCTCAAAAAAGGTACTTATGCCTTTAAATATATGATCAACCTTATATTTATCATCCTAAGCCACTTTATGTTTAAGTTAGGTCATCCATGATTTTAATATAATCAAGTCCTTCTGGATGTCTTATAAAGAGTCTATGAATTTCCACAACATATCCCTCTGGAGTGTCAAAATTGGTGTGCAGTAGGAACCATTATCATGCACTAGGGGATGATAAATCCTAGCATAATGTGTAATGTCCTGACTTGGGGTCCATTTAACCAATTCCTTAAGTTGGTGGGTCACATGGCTTTAAGTGTTACTCCCTATATGACAGAGGATACTGACTAGAAGTAAGAGTGTAAAGGTGGTACAGTGTGAAGACTATACTCTCATGTTAGAGTAGCACATCAGATACAATAGATAACATTCATCAACATATATAAGAGATAGAATCAATAAAAAAATATAGAAGCATAAACAAATAGAAAAAACAGAATAAATATCTTAAAATCCTCTAAGGTATTGTATTATACATGGATGCATGCCATGCTATAAAAAAAGGGAAAAGGCATATATAATCATGTCATACTATAGTACAGAAAGACAAAAAAGGAAAAATGATACTCTATAAGAATCCTAATCCTATGCCTGATTCTCTTCTCCTAAGATCCATCTAAGCAAAAGCATATTAATAACATATAAAAGGATTCTTTACCTATTCAATACCCGCAGATATATAATCTTCTAAGGTACCAAAGGTATCTCGATTAGGGTGTGAAATAAAATCTTAGTAGGCCACCACCAACTGTGTCTATGCTTAATCCAACCTATTCCTATAACTAAACAGTTTTCATGTATAACATAATAAGTAAAACAATGTTGAATGAATAAATAACCAGGCCGCTCCAACTCCTAAATTATACCTGACGGGTCAATCTACTTCATCTTATTGCTGGAAGGAAGTATAAACAATCACTATATATATAGTAATATATATAGTTTAATTATATATATTGCTTCCACCTATATGAACCATTTATGTTAGTATGTAAGTGGCCATATACTTAGAATACTAGTTATTAGCTGTAGTGGAGCGTAACTCAATCATCCGTGACTAGTATAATGAGCCTATAATCTCAAGCAATAGGGTACATTCCCTAAATCCCAATAAGAGTATGAGGCATCATGAACAACACTCGGGATGGTGAGTGATCCATCATGTCATCACTCTAATAAAGGGATATGGTGTGTAAATCCCACCATCATAATAGTTTCATTGGTGTGAGAAGTCATGCTCAACACTCGACGCAAGGGAACATGATACTATCATGATCAACACTCCCTTACCATCTTATCACAACTTGTATAAAGGTGTATTCATATTTATAATTTAACATGAGTAAATACCTCTCATTTAATATGTTTAACAAGACCTTATATAAATAATTCATGTTCATATCTATAACATAACACACAAGGAAATACCACTCATAGGTTTCATTAATCAAGTTTAAACCTTTCATGTTAATGCAATTCAGGATAATCATTTAATAAATCATAATCAAAGGCATGGATTTCCCATCCTTCATAACCATTTAATTTAATCCTTTTAATTCATTTTAAGTAGTTCAACCCATAATGTATTGGCCATTTTATTTAATTCATTTGATTTATTTAATATGGGTTAAGCATCATGAACATCCCATTTGATTCAATTAAATCCATTCAACTACTAAAAAATGGAAATTTTACTCATAAGGCTCGAGGTTCTCATTTTAAGGTGTCATGGTCATTAAGGAAATTTCCTACTTGGGAGATTATGAATATAAAAAGGAAAAAACACATAATAAGTTCCTTTGGTTCCATTTGATACTCATGTTTCTTGGTAAATTTCATTTAAAATCTAATCTGAAAGGATTAAAGGAGTTTCGGGCAATTTGAACAATTGACAAAAAATGGACACTTTCACTAGGCATGCCCATGGGGTAACCATATAAGGTGAATAAAACCTATGAATAGCCAAACAAGGATCATTAGGTTCATAATAATATGAAATGGTTAATCTGATATGAACCAAAAAAATAAAATGGAATGATCAGAAAAGGTCGGTGTGTGGCACAACAACTTAATTATGAAACATCAAAACTCAAAGGGGAAAATGATGTGACCGCTTAACTCAAGGTCGTAGTTGACTCCCCACTCGATATCGACATCATATTCGAAGTAGGTTGGAAGAGATATTAGAAAATTCTCATTGCCCTGAAAATAGGGGAAATGAGCTTACACCTAAATAGTGTGATGGATTCAAAATAAATCATAGATATGAGTAAGAGACTAGGGGAGCTTATCAAGATGGATCCAATGGTTCTGATAGATTGAGGATCAGACACTAGACAAAGAAGTTTCTTTAATGCTTATCTTTTAGGATTTTGGATCTCAAAGCGGAGGAAAACTAGTGATGGCCACTGGATGGAGAGGAAGAAAATGGAAAATGTGTTATAACATAAGTGAGGGGTAAAATGGTCATTTCACCACAAAATATCAAGGTGCACAATGTAGACACTAAAGTTTGGCCAAACCGTGTAAAACCCATGCTCATTTCACTAATACTAAGAGGTTACTCACACATTTAGGCTCACAGTTTGACTAACCATGTAAAAAACATGAAAAATATTCTATCCCAGACCTGCAACCTACCACATAGTCGTTCACCCTTGGTCACATGGTTGTAGAAAAACCATGAGGCTCTTGTTGCGCCTCTATTTTTTCCCACATGGTTAAGAATAATTGTGCAACCTAGTATGCATAGTTAAAACTAACTGTGTGGCCTATTCATTTATTCCATTTTTCAGAATTACGAGCTTCGAACAAGCCCCAGATTCTCCTCAAACCTTCCTTTATCCATAGTACATGTTTACTATGATTAAATGATGGATTAAAATTGAAAAACAAATGATATGTACCATCTGGAAAATATAATTTGATACAACCTCCCCTATATAAGAAAACTCATCCCCAAGTTGGGATTTTGATGGTATAGAGGTATCATCAGTGAAGAGTTCTGAACACTATGCCTGTTTATCAGATTCCCATTCCTAGGTCTTGTCTTTTACTTGGTTGTGTTGTCACAGCGCCCCTACTAGAGGAATAGACCTACCTCAGAGTTTCCTCATTCTCTAATCCACTATATGCATTGGATATACTTTGAAGTAATCATATACATCTAGTTTGACCTCATAAAGCTAAAATACATTTATCAAGTTTGGATAGTATCATCGAAGCAGAGGTACATGAAAGACATCATGTATATACTGATATCTCTGAGGAGGTTCCAACTAGTAAGCCACTGGTATATTCCTTTTGAGAACCTAGAATGGTCTAATGAACCTCGGTGAGATATTAACCTTCCTCTGAATACATATATGGCCCAACCTAGGTGAGACTCACAAGAAAACCTGATCTCTAAACTCAAACCTGAGAGGTCACCAATGTTTATTGGCATACAACTGTTGTCTGGACTGAGCTATAAACATGAACTTTCTGATCAGCTGGACCTACTCTATAGTCTCCTGAAGAAGACAGGGTCTAAGCATAAATGACTCTCCCACCTCTAGCTATAATAGCGGTTAGTGGAAATGCCTACCATATAAGGCTTCATAAGGATCCATCTCGACGGTATTATGAAATATGTTATTATAAGAGAACTCCATAAGGGAAACTTGTTTCTACCATGAACCCCCAAAGTCAAGGACACATGCACAAATAATTTTCTCTAGCACTTGGATAATATGCTCTATCTATCCATCAGTGTGTGGGTGATAGGTTTTGCTCAGAGGTAACTACGTACCTATGTCCTTCTAAAACCGCTTCCAGAATTGTGATGTGAAACAAGTGTCTCTATCAAAAATAATATAATGAGGAGCTCAATGATGATTTACAACCTCCCTAGTGTACAAACTTCCTACATCATCTACCATGATGGTCTCTCACATAGGTAAAAAGTGTGATACCTTTGTAAAAAGATCAATGACAACCAACACTGTATCATTGCCATGAGTTTATATGGGTATACCAATCACAAATTCCATAAAAAATCATCCAATTTACACTCAGGAATGAATAATGGATGAAGAAACCTTGCTTGTCACTGGTGTTCCACCTTTACCTGCTAATTGGTGGAACACCAAGTGAGGAATCTAGAGATCTCACACTTCATAAAAATCCACCAATACTGGAATTGTAGATCTTGATACATTTTGGTGATATCATGGTGAAACACCATTACTGAGGTGTTTAATTAATGCACTAGATCTTATCTAATGTTTGATGGACCCAAACATGCCCATGGGATAATAAGGTATCATTCCCATCCATAGTCCAACCAGAAGATGTATCATCACCTGAAATTATTTCCATCTAGACAAGTCCTTCAAGATTAGATAGATGTATCATTATCACCCATTCTAGAAGAGAATAAGTTACCTATAAGGCTAAGAGGATAGTCTGACCATGGTCCTCCTGATCCTCAATGAAAATATATGAGAATAAGACTATAAGCTACAATTCACCACTAGATTCCTGAATTTCTTATATCTAAGTCATCGACTTAGATCATCATCTACTAAATTTCCTTTATCAGACTTGTAGGCAAGATTGAAATCAAATGATTGTAGTCACTTGACCCACCTGCACTTCCATAGATTCAAGTCTCACCATGTAAATATGTACCTGAGGCTTTTGTGATTAGTGTATACTGGAAAAACTCTCCAAGTAGATAATTTCTATAGTAGTGTAAGGAATGTACAGAAACAGCGAGATCGAGGTCATGCATTGGGTAATTCCACTCGTGATGTCTCCATTGCTGAGACCCATATGTGATGAATTTCTCTTCCTATATCAAAACAACTCCAAGATCGATACCTAATGAATCACAATATACATTATATATCCTTCCAAGATTTAGTATAATTATAATTAGTGCTGAGGTCAAACGACACTTCAACTACTGAAAGGATACTTCAAAATATTCTAAACATAATAATTCCACACCATTCTTTTTCAATCCTGTAACTGGTTCTACAAGGTAGGAAAATTTTGGGATGAAGAATTTGTAATATCCATCAAAACCCAAGAAACTAATAATTTCAAAGATTTTATTGAGATGATCTTATGAAACTACATATATCACTTTTTCTGGGTATAATAAAACTTCTGACTCCAAGATATTGTGACCTAGGAAGTTGAATTTTTTGATCTATTAGTTGCATTTACTGATCTTAGAATAGATTTTATTCTCTCTCAGTGTATTCAGTATGATCTCAAGCTGGGTTTCATGTTCATGTATAGATCTTGAATACACCAATATATCAGCAAAAAAATACAACCACAAATGAATCCATATATGGGTGGAAACCCCAATTCATCATATCCATAACGATAGTAGGTTCATTTGTGAGTCCAAACAGCATGACCAAGTACTCATATAGACCATACCTACTTCTGAAAGTTGTGTGAGTTATGTTTTAAGTCCAAACACACACCTGATGATGGATCGACCTCAAGTCTAACTTTGAAAAAACATTCTCTCCCTAGAGCTGATCAAAGCGGTTGTATACTCTAGGAATTGGATATCGATTCTTTATTCTGATTTGGTCCAAATGATGGTAATCCACAAAAATGTGGAGTGTACCTTCCACCTTCTTCGAGAAAAAGACTGGTGAACCCGAAGGAGAAGTTCTTTGGCATATGAAACTTTTAGCCTCTAGATCCTCAAACTGCTTCATGAGCTCCATATGCTCTTTAAGTTCCATCTTATAAGGAGGAATGTTCACTGGTGTTGCTCCTAAAATAAGATAAATATTAAAACCTACCTCTCTCATCAGAGGAAGACCATAGAATTTTTTAGGAAATACATCTTTGAAAAGATCCACTATATGAGTAAAAATAGTAGTTCGTAATCCCTAGTCATCCAGGAAAAACTAGATATCTGATATGTTTCACTACCCAACCTCTGCTACTTGAGTCTGGATCAGGTTTTTTTTACATCCCATTCTCCATAATGTATATTCCTATCACCCTCTAGTGATTTCAACATCACCCTATGAAAATAGCAGGCAATGTGGGCTCGATATGGAAGACACTAGCACATCCCAATGACTACATCAAAGATCATTATGTTGAGGTCCTAAAGACTCCACCTGCAAATGTAACCACCTATTTTTAAGGGAAACTCGTTACAACAATGAACTACCTCGGAATAGAAATATAATAGTGTGTCTAGCATCATAATGAATTAAAATTTCTCAATCTAGAGGCCCATAATTTCAGTGATTACCTCATATATAAAAGTGTAACATGTTCCTGTGTCAAATAAATCAGACACTAAAGTGGAGGATACGATAATAGTACCTTATACAGTAGATGGTTTGGAATTTTTCTCCTCAGTTGTTGGCTAGACTGCATTTAACTGGACTATATTGTATCCTTGAGTCATCACCTTTCAACATTGAGTAAGCCTGCTCTTCTAGTGCTGAGAATCGTAAGTATGAATTCCTCTCCCTTGAATGCCACCTCGTCCTGATCAGTCGATGGTATTCCAGCTACCTTCTTGATTTGATCCTACTAGACTCACTATTGAGAGAGTAGTAGGTGTATATCCCCTCTCATTAGGCACTGGAGGTAAAGTCCTACATTAGTACAAGATATGCCGCATCCTGTTGCAGCCTCTACAGTCGACTGGATTCTGTGAGCACTGTGGTTTTGTATGTACCAACATCCCACACTAGTGATAGATAATAAAACTATATGTACATGGATACCAACTTCTACCACCTATTAAAATATCCTCAAAAAGTCTCTTTCTCCTAGAATATGAACTAGTGATAGCTCTAGGTGTCAAACTGCCCTGACTCGAACCTTTATCTTCCCTCAAGTTATGCTTTGTAATAAGGGATTGGTAAACAATTTAAAAAATGGTAATCAAACTAAATACATTGAACTATGACAAAATGTTGTAAACCATCCAATCATCGAATTTACCGGCAGTAATAAGATCTTCACTTACTAGAGAAGGATCGAACCATTTCATATCTATGAAATGAGTAGAATACTTCATGACAGACATGCTCCCCTACTATAGGTTCATTAATTCTTTAGCTATGTCAGTCCTCAGAGTCTACGGAAGGAAATATTCTTTTAAGATCATCTAAAAATCTTCCCAGACCATATCTCTATGTCGACCTACCTAGGTGATTACATCCAACCACTACTTAGAAGAGTCACGTAGAATATATTCTTTTAGTATTACCCTATTCTCTGGAGGAATATTTAGATGATTGAATATAGAAATTAATTATTCAATCTAATAATCCACATTATGAGGACCATCATCCCCCAAAATGTTTGGAGAATGATTTTTCTAAACTCATGAGTCAACACTACCATACTCGGGTAGGTCAAAATACACCTTTCATAGACTGGAGCATACATAGAAAACCATCTCAAAACTGGGTGTTTGGGACCATATCTAGAACAGAAATAGGTTCCATAGGTGGAACTATAGGAGGAATCATTGGAAAATCAGGGCCCACCACAACAAAGATATGTTTATCACTGCATTTAGGGTGTACGATAAGAGGACATCGTGGTGACATGATACTACAAATCCAAACACATGCATCAGAATAAATTTATGAAATTAAAAAGACTTCATTTAAGAAACTTGGATAGGAGTAAAGAATTATTATAAGAAATAACCACATCTCTCTTCTTGATTCATAATCTAGGTCCAGACGGTAGAAGAGACCATAACAAGACATAGGTATTTAAGAGATAACTTACTACCCACTATTAAAGCCGAGTTCGAGTCTATGTATCTATTTTAAATGTATAGGATAACCAGTGTCACTTTAGATTCCAAATTCATTTTTAATTTTTGCTTGTACAATTGTATAAATTGATTAAATATGGTTGAATTATATTGTATACCACTTTCAATAATTAAGGGCCCATACTCTTTATGAACCAAAATATGATATCCATTCAACTCACACCATAGCACGTTCCAGCCCATGCGATATATGGTCCATGGATCAATTTTCCATAATTGAATCCTCTATGTTTCTACTTTAATCTATTCAGGAAAAAACTATTAGGATAAGGCAAGCACTTTAAGTATCAATTTTGTCTTCCAATCCCTATAAAAAATCTCAGAAAAATTCAATACATATTCAAGCCACAATCAATATGTAATAGGAAAATGCACACTAAAAATGGACATGATATTGAAAAATAGATGGAATATTAGTCCTAGTGTGATTAATAATGATGCATGAAATAATTTTCATTTCCCTAAAATCATCGGGCCAAGGATGAAATAAATCCTCAATCATAATATTAATAATAACCACAACACAACATGTGTGTCACCTCGTGGTGAAATGATATAAAAAAATATGAAAAATCATAACAACAATTTTAATTCATGAAAATCAGTCTTTACCCCGAAAATGGGTTCGCAGAGGCGAAGCACAACTTATGACCAAGTTCAAATCATTCCCAATATCTAATATATTATCTCCAAATAGTTAATCAAGAATGGAAACCTCTGTGATACAACTTAGTAACATCTTCACCTGGGGTTCACTTAACTCGTGCCCCGAGTCAGTGGGTCGCATGGCCTCACGTGCACCTCCTTTTACGCCAGAGGTTGCTAAATATCATTGAGTGTGTAAAGGTAGTACAATGGGGATATAATACCCTCATGTAAGAGTATAATAACAAATAAAAAAATGAAATTCAGTAGTATAAGAATCATGTATAATATAAAAAAATTAATAATCAAATGAATAATTGTAAATAAAAAGAAACAAATGAATAAATATATCAAAATCCTTTAAGGAAGTGTCTGATACATGGATGTGTGGCATGATTTAATAAAAAATGTGAACAAGAAGATACAAGCATGCTATAAAATAGTACAAAAAGTCAAAAAATGATAAAAGTTTCTCCACAAGCATCCCGAGCCTATTCCCCTTCCTCTTCTCCCAAGATCTATCTAAGAAAAATAATATAAACAACATGTATAAGGGAACTTTACCTTATCAATACATGAAGAAATATAATCTTCTCGAGTACCAAAGGCTGCCTGAGTAGATTGTGAGATAAAATCTTAGTAGTTCACCACCAATGGTGTCTACGTGTAATCCAATCAGTGTTCATAACTATACATAATGTAGGTATAACAAAATAAGTAAAGTAATTCTGAATGAATAAATAAATAGGCCGCTCTAGTTCCTAAAGGACACCTGATGGGTCTACCTGATTTAGATAATTTCCATAAGGAAGTCTGAACTATCACTATATATAGATATATATTAATAATATATATAGTTTATTATCATATATTTCATCCACCTATATGAACAAAGTACGTGCGGACGTAAGTGTCCATATACCTGTAATACTAGTTGCTGGTAGTACTGGGGTGTAACTCAAGGATCCATGACCAGCCTAACAAGCCTATAAGTGCAAGCAATATGGTACATACCCTACATCCCAATAAGAGTGTTATATGTCATGCATGAAACTTGGGATAGTGAGTGAGACATCATTTTTTCACTCTAATAAATGGATGTGGTGTGTAAAGACCACTTCCCTGACATTGTCAATGGTGTGAGACATCATGCTCAACACTCGATGTAATGATGTGTGATACTAACATTCTCAACAGTCCCTTTCCATTATATCACTGTCTGTATGAAGTCGTATTCATATTTATAATTAAACATGAGTCAATACCATTCATGTATATGTTTACCAAGAATTTATGTAAATAATTCATTTTTAAATCTACAACAAAACACATGAGGAAATGCCTCTAATAGTTTCTATTAATCAATTTCACACCATTCAAGGTAATGAAATTCAAGATAAACATTTAATAAAGCATAATCAAAGGCATGGATTTCCCATCATTCATAACCATTTCATTTAATCCTTTTAATTCATTTTTAGAATGGAAATCCATCCTACATTGGCCATTTTAATTAATTCAATTGATTCATTTAAGGAAGGTTAATACACTATGAACATCCCCTTTAATTCAACTAAATACATTCAACTACTAAAACATAGATATTTAACTCATAAGTCTTAATGTTCTCATTTGAAGGTGTCATTGTTATTATAGAAATGGCCTACTTGGGTGATTCCAATTATAAAAGGGCCAATGCCTAATAGGTTTTTTTGGTTTCATTTGATACTCACATCTCAAGGTAAATTTCATTTAAAATATAAACTAGAAGGATCAAATGAGTTCCGGGTACTTTGAACAATTGACTAGAAATGGACAATTTCACTTGGAACACACATGGGGTGACCATATAAGGTGCATAAAACCTATGAACCATAAAACAAAGATAATTAGGTGCATAATAAGATGTAATAAGAAATTTGATATGAAGAAAAAAAATAAAAGGAATCACTCTGAAAAATTTGACGTATGGTACAACATCTAAATTATGAAACATCAAAAATCAAAGGGGAAAACGATGTGACCACCTACCTCAAGGCCATAGTTGACTCCTCACTTGATATCAACCTTATATATGGACTAGGTTGGAAGATATCTGAGAAATGGTCCAACATCTAGAAAATATGGAAAATGATATTCCACCTAAATTACATTATTAATTTGAAGTAAAACATAGATAGAAGTTAAGAGACCATGTGAGCTTACCGAGACAGATCCAATTCTTCTGATTAATCTAGGATCGGACAATGGATGAAGAATTTTCTTCAATGACTAGCTTGAGGGATTTTTGAGCTCAAAGTTGAGGAAAACCAAGGTTGGCCACTATAGGGAGAATAAGAAAAGGTAAAATAAGTAATAAGTTAAGTGAGGGGAAAATTTTCATTTCACCCTAAAATATCAAGGTGCATGGTTTCACTACACTGTTCGGTCAAACCGTATGCAAACCTTGATTAGTTCACTAATACTAATGGTAACCTCACATGGTTAGGTACATGGTTTGACTAACCATGAATAAACCATGAAAAATGACTCTTTACCAAACCTGAATCCAACTAAACAACCATGTGTCCTAGGTGACACGGTTATAGACAAACTGTGTGGCTCCTGATGCACCTCTATTTTCCCCCACACAGTTATGATTCCTGCTCTACCTGGTTAAAAATAACCATGTAGTCTAGTCATTTAGACCATTTTCCAAAACTTTGAGCTCTAAATAAGCATCAGACTATATTTAGACCTTCTTTAGGATGTAGTACACACTTACCATGATTAACTAATGGATTAAAATTCAAAAACAAACAATACATACCTTTTTGAAAAGATGGTTCATTACACAATGTACCATTTGCAGAGTAATTATCTCTAGGTAAAACTCTTCTAGATCTACATCCACTTATATAATATAGATAGGGATGTAATTTTCTTAAAACCACTCTCTCTATCCTTCAACAAAATTCCAAGATGTTTTGATATACATTAACACATACTTAGACTTATCCCTAGGGTTCTAAAAAAATATTTGTTATCTTATTGTCTAAAGGTTAACTAAATCATTTGTCTAATAAAATATATAGTGACCAAATATTTTTTACACATATTATTTTATTATTTTTAAAATAATAATCCATTACTAAGAAAAAATGATTGATGAGGTCTAGTGTCTTTGGAATTATCGGTACATAAAATAATTAAAATAAAACCACTTTATTTTAATCTCCATAATGATCTCTAAATTAATTGAGCACCTAGAGATGCATTGGATAACCTGAGGAATGTATAAAAGAAAGCAGTGAGCTAAATATCCTAGTAAGAAAATAAACATTGTAAGGAGACAAAACATGTGATTCAAAGGTGTAACATGATATCTTAAAAGAAAAGGATTATGAGTTATAAAAAGATATCATAATATAAAGTGAATGGTAAAAATAAATCATGGAAACATAGGAAATATGGTTTCAACATAAAACATGTTATAACATATGTCAAGGCTAATGGTTGAGACAACATCACATGGTGGATAGAGTCCCGTAATGGATTAGGTATATCCCTATTCTCATACATGACGTATCATGAGACTAAAAAATTACCCAATGTAATAGAGGGTTATATAATTATATTCCCAACCATAACATTAATATCATGTATTTTCATATGTGTTATATATAGGGAAAATAATCATAAGGTATAAGTATAATAATTAACCATGGAATGAAAATGGATTACATAATATTGATTTGTATCATAATCATAAGAGGTTTCTCAAAGAAGGAATTTTAGAAATGAATATAAAAAATATATTACCCAACCAAATTAAGGTAGAATAAGCTAGTTATACATTTGATAGATATATATACATAATTTATAATAACTCAATAACTTTAAAGAGATAGAAAGAGAGATAGGAAGAGAATGGTCATAACCTAAAGAAAAGGGTGGGTTAGGATAATACCTTATATAAAATTCAAAGAATTACCAAACATGAAATAAAAAAATTATTTTAAAAGGAACTTGAAATTTTTTAATAGAACCTTTAATGTAACTTCTAGTCTAGATGGTTTTAATTGTACACTCATTCTGATTTTGTAAAAATAAATATTCCTTTCACATTTTTTGTAAGAAAATTCAAAAAGTACCTTTTTTGGAAAATGATCAGAAGATTCCATTTAAAATGTTTTTTAAATGGAAAATAATGGGTTAAATGAAATTAAATAATCATTGAAAAATATTTAAAATATACGTGAAATCATTTTTATAAAATTTATATATTTAATAAAAATGATTTTCGAATGAAGAGAAAAATGAAGTTAAGTTTTCTTGAAAAAATGTGTAAGACATTTTAATTTCTAAAAAGAGGAAAATGGTAGTATTAGTTGAAAGTATCATGATTAACTAGAGGATAATAAAATTAAAGTTGTTTATTATATATTTATCAAATAATTTCATTTAATGGATATTTAAGCATAAAAAATACTGAAAAAAATGAGTTTGAAGCATAAACCCTTACCACTTTTGTAACATTCAAATCAGAAACCCAGTAAATGATATATATGAATTGTAACATAATATACTGTGAGCTATGAAGGATTCATGATATAATATGTAAATTGTAAGTATATACATAATTTAAAATAAGTTATCTACATAAAATAACCTATGCTTGAAAGAAGGATGTCTTGAGACGAAAATCCCTACAGTTTAAGAAACGTCTTAATAGAACCCACTTGAAAGAGAGAGGGGGGAGATTTAATATGAACTTAAAAGACCATATATAATAATAATACATTTTTTTTAGAATTTAATTGGTATAATATAAACCACAAAAATTAAATAAGTGGTGAACATGGCATATGTATCATGAAAGTAAAAGTTTGACGAGAAATCCATTACCTCGAGTACAAAATTATTGTATATATACTTTATCTCTTAAATAATAAACATATATCTATTATTGTTTTTCTTATGAAACTTGTATAGTTTTAATACCTTATAATTAAAACATTAACCTATTGAATTTTCATTACATATATAATTACATAATCAGTTAAGTCCACGTCAAGTGTTTGGAAGAGGTTTTATTCATAAATTAAAAACGACATCAATGTGTTTATCATGGTCAACGGGGTAATTATTCCATATTATATAGAATAATAATGTGGAAATAGTTATCATTTTTATATATTAACTACACTTTTAAAACCATTCATGAAATATGTTTATGATAAATGGAATATATAATAATCATGGAGATGGTAGGTCGTGCGTACGTAATAGTAACATTTCTATTTTTCAAATATTAGGGTGGAAAAAAAGTTAAGTGTTATTTTAACATTTAAAATTTATAATTATATCATAAATATTATGTTACTTATTTAAATTCACTTATATATATCACCTATGCAAAGATTTAATTCAAAATGAATCGCATCGCTTTGCGAGGCGGTAATCTGTTGTACATAGGAATGATGTTATGATTTTTCAATGGATGGTAAGGGAAAGAAGTATATGATATATTAATTCTCTATAAATATTAATAAATCATTAATTTCACATATAAATATTAAATATATCATTATAAATAGCTAATAGAGGAGATAATGGAAAATGAATTACATCAATTCCCAAGGCGATAATCCTCTATACACACAAATGATGGTTTCATTTCCCATTTGATGGATAATGAGATGTATAAATATGATTCCATTAATATTATAAAATCCCAGTATATATAATATATATCTTTTATTATATTTTAATTTTTATTTTTGGAAAATATGAAATAAGAAATAGAATGATCGTAGTAAAGATGATTACCTTTTCTTAGAAAAACCTACTTTAGATCTCTTATGAAGGACCCTAGAGTTGGTATTTTAGGAATAAAAAAAGCCCTATAATGTGGATAAGGATTTCTGAGAGATATGTTTTCATTTTTTTAGGGAATTTTTTTTAGAGGTGTGAATAAGTAAGGGGATGAGGTTCTCTTTTATAATTAAGGAGGAGTGACATTTTTGTAAATACCAACAACTATTCAATAAAGGGAAGTCACTCACATTCCGAGTGCCTCACAAAAAGATAAATAATGGAGTGGGGGAGATATATAGATGATCCAATCCTATAACACAAAAAAGAGGAATGTTTTAAACTTTTTATCCTCTTTACCTATAACGTTATTTACTTTTACCATTTATTTTTTACTATAGTAAATATATATTTACTATTTTTACTGTAAATAATGACAGAAAATTAAGTTAAACGTAATAGATAATATATATTATTATTATTTAAAATATATAATTTATTTATTTAAATTAAATTCATATAATTGGAATAATATAATTTAAAATAATCTTAAAGGTGCGTCAAAAAGAGGTTTTCAGAAAAAAAATGAATTTTTTAAGGAAATGATGATTTTATATTAACTATGTGACTAGTGATATTCATTATATGAATTACATTTTATAAATAAATATATTTAATCAATACATTTTGTTTAAATATTTCCAAATTCTGGGTTATTCAAATTAATTAAAATTTAGAAACATTAAGCACTAAAGAACAGTTTTGAGAAAATAATTCAAACCTAAAAATAAACTTATTATAAAATATAGTATAAATATAATTATAATTTAATGAATTTGGTTAAATATAACCATTTAACACTTTTGTTACTTCAAATTAAATTCAAATCATAATTATCCTTTTAAATTACTAATTTTTTGAAAAAATGGTAGTTTTTTAAAAAATATATTTTTAACTATTCAATGAAAAATCTATATTTTCTAAAACAAATTACCCTAATTTAATAAAAAAAAATTATTTTAGAAAATATGTTCATTTTAATAAAAAATATTTCTAAATGAAAAAAAATCAATTATAATATTATCTATTAAAACTAATTAAAATCATTTTTGAAATGGAAATTTTTATTAGAAATTGAGTGTTTATTTCCTAAGAATTTATAAATAAATTTATATTTATTAGAGCCTTTATATTCATTTCATAATGTTTTTAATCCTATTCATACCCACCAATTTAAAAACTTGTTTATAACGGTCTTTTTAAAATAAAAATATTTTATGGTTTGTTTAGGCTCTATATTGTGTGTCGTATAAGGTGTCAAGTGTAATGATATTCTTTTAAAAAATCTCAAGGCATTTCACTAACTGAATCCAAAATTATCTAATGCATCACGAACCATTATAATAATTTAAGTAAAATTTTATCATGTTTAATGGTATCTTTGTTTTTTTTTTCCTTTAACTTATGTTAAATTTCTATCCCAATATGATCAAGGATGAGAATTTTAATTCCATCTCATTGATTTCATGCACAAATTGAAGAATACTTTCAATATTTCACTTTAGGGACCATTTTCTCCATAAATATTTGTGATCCTTATAGAGGCCCAAAATTTAAATACATAAATACTTCTTCTTATCAGTGTAATATTCAGGACATCTCATTATGATCCAAGATAGAATCGTAAATGATTAATGTATTTGAAAACATGATTATATAAACATTTGGTACATAAATGATCTACATAATTTCCCCAATACATTCTTCACAACTATCACCCTTCTTTGACATATCATACTTAAAACCTTTCTTCATTACTTGTGGAAGGGAAACCTAAAAATGGGTGAGCTCAGATAATATGTAATAATAATCATAATAGATATCTATCATAGATAATTAGGGAGCATAAGATTAGAATAATGATATGAGAATATGATCATGAATTACAATAATATTTATTAATCAATCAATGATCATTAATCATCAAAAATTGAATAAGGATTTTTCATTCAATATACAAGGGTCATAAGTGTGTATAATCAACAATAATCAATCATGATTCATGATATCATATCATAATATTATGGAATAACTATTTGGTTATACATGATAACATAAAATCATTTCCATAGTCAAGGTTCACTATCAAGAATGTCATAGTGGATTAGGTCCACTCCCGATTAAATTATTTTCATATTTATGGTTTAATCCCGTGAATATATTGTTGGAAAATTCATTTATAGAACTGGTTTCAATCCCCCCAATTACTTATTATCTCATTAGAAACCCTTCATTACCCATTTCATTAGATGGATATATAATTCTTGTCCCTTCAATCACATAATGAAAGCCATAAATATTTGTGTCACATGATCATAAAACATTCATCATATCATCATATCACAACCTGTGGAAAGGGTATAGGTTTCATAAACATTTCATCATTATAGTTATAAATCATCCAAATAAAGCATAAATATGATAACATTGTATCATACCCCCAACAAATCATATTAAACATAAAATGTTTTTTATTGTTAAAAATATCTTTAAAATGTCACTAGGGAATTTCTTGAGGCAAATAACTTTCTCATTTTAAAATCACTTACTAAATATATAAAAAAAATTGTAAAAAAATTTATAGAAAATATCCAAGGAAACATATAAATAATTCATCAAATAATTAATTGTTCAATAACTCGTGGATTTTGTTCATGCAATATATGTTAAAATAATAATTCCTTTCATAGTTTAAGTAAAAATAAAGAAGTACAACATTTGTGAAATGATAAGAATACTACATTTAAACCATGATAATGAAAGAAAAATATTCTTTGAAATGGAATTAAATATTATTTGAGGAATACTAAAAAAATATTGAAAACATTTAAAATAAATATTGACATGGAAGAAAGGATTCCTTATAAAATAAAAAAACGAGGTATCTTTTCCTTAAAATAATTTTCCAATATCATGAGTATATAAATTGGGAAAAATTAAAGGATAAAATATTTTATCCAAAAAAATATAGAATAATAAAATTCATAATATTTAGAAAATATACATCATTTAATTTCATCACCATAAAATTAAGTACGAACAATTCCTATAAAAAGTGATTGAAACATAAAACACTTACATCAAGTTCATCATCAATCGTAAAAACTCTAAAATATTTAATAATTAATTAAAATTTATTATAATTTTATTAATTTAACTTAATAATACCAAAAATACAATATATATGGTCTAATTATAACATTTTATCACCCTTTTACTAATAATATTTCATTATCAGCATCATTTTGGGTGTTAAGAACTTCATTTTTTATGTATGATTTGGTTCAAAAGTTATGGTACTTGAACATTGATCATGGTCCATTCATATACAACATGTTAATAATGATAAAAATATAATATATATTCATTATATAAAAATTTATGAAACTTCATATAAACTAGTTATGAATAATTAATTATATCACCATCTGGAGATAATCTTCTATATGTAAGATCAAGTGATAATTTCACTTCTCATTTGATGAAAAAAGGGGTGAATAATGGTGGATAAAAATTTATAATAACATTTTATTATATTTTTATATTGAAGTTATTATTTTTATTGGAATACCATATATTTCAAGGGCACAGAAGAATAAATAAAATTAAAGAGGTTATGTGGGAAGATTACCTTGTTTTCGGTAGAGTTCCTTTAGATCCCTTTTTATTAATGATCCCTGGATTCGCCTTTCAACAAGACCATAAACTCAACATGATGAATATGTAAGTCTAAAAGATAAGTGTGTAGGTTTTTCTAGAATTTAGGTGGCTCAATGTGATATAATTAAGAGACATGATTTATGTCCTTCTATAAGTGAGGTGAGCGACACACCTATAATATTTTCAAGGATTAAAATATCATTATGTGATATTCATAAAAACATGTCCCATAAAAATTAAAATTTATAAATAATATTTTAAGGTTATAAATATATCCATATAATAGTATTTATAATTGTTTATATGAAAATATTCCCTTTTTTCCTTAATTTAACCAATAGTAAACCCATTTTATCATTAACCATGGATTTATTATTATTTTTAAAATTCATTATATCAAAAAATTAAGTTTACCATATTATATAATATTAATTAGAATGATTATAAATATTTAATAGATATTTAAAGAACCCAATTTCTATTATTGGAAGACATTAATTTAAAAATAAGTGATCAAAACGCAATATATACTATTTTTAGCAATATGCATTTTTAGATATAAAATTGATTTACCTTCATTTCCTACCATGTAAAAACTTTTAGTTGAAGTTAATTTCTTTTATTGAATATATAATACATAAATTTCATTAAATTCATTCATCAATTGAGATTAATTTTATTTACTATGATAAAAACACATTGCGTACATTAAAACAGTTTTAAGAGAAATGTGTTTCTATGAAAAAAATTTATCTCATACAAGAATACTGTATAATAAATATTCTTAAGTAAGAAATTTGATTATTTCTAAATAAAGGAGTAATATTTTAATTTAGGATCAAATTCAAAACATAATTGGACATTTACTTGGTATGTAATGTAAATTTTAGAAAAAATTGTATTTTTCACTATTCATTAATAAATTAATCTTTTTAGAAAAATAAAAAAAATTCCACCTTAATAAAATTTTGTTATTATGATTTCAAAAATAGTATCATGTTTAAAATATTAACTTTTTAAAATTGTAATATATTAATTATGACTTCCATACACTAAATGCAATAAAAACCATTTTTGATGAAAACACATTTTTGAAACATAAAATAAATTTTCTAAAAATTAATTACTTATTTATTATGAATTAATAAATATATTCTCATTAAATTGTTCGTTTATAATTATTTTTCATAAAATGATTAATCCTATTCATTCCGACCAATCTGTGGTTTGGTGTTGATTTTCTAGATCTTCGGCTTCCGCGAGCCTGTTTTGTCCATTGAAACTTTCTCCCCTTCCTTGCATTTTTCCATTTTTTAATGGAAGCAAGTGTTTTGTTTGATTATGTTGTATTTTTCATGAATCTCGTTTGGATAGAAGGATGAAAGTAATGGTTTTTTTAAATTTATTTTTATTTTGGCCTTGGTGGTCCACGACTCAAGGGATTCTCCAACCATTCCCATACACAAAGATGCTTTAGATGAGGTTCAGGGAAAAGAGGTTTCACTATTTCATGGCATCTTGGAATCAAATGTTTGAGAGGGTATGGATATGTCCATCGATATTATGCCTATTCTCTTTGGAATGGGACAAATAGCCATGCAGCGATGAGGCAATGGAAGTTGGACATAATGTTTTTATTACTGGGAGGAACTTCTCTCTTGTTGTGATGGTTGTCCTTGATCTTGAGTTTCTATTCGTTGGGGTTTAATTTTTCTATTTAACACCTAATGTTATGATGTCATGAATTCATGTATGGTTTCTCAATTTTTTATCAAAATTTTTTGAATAATAAAAATTTAATTTTCAGTCAGTCAATGCTTCGTAATATAGGTTTATGATTTCACAATTAATTTATACTCTAAGTTTCATGTAAAACAATATATCAAATTTAGTAATATTTTTTCAAATGAAATATATTTTAAGTAAAATGGTGTTACATTATACACCCCATAAAATAAATTTCACATTGAAATTTCATCACTCAAATAAAAACAAAATTGGATAACATTATTTCATCGCATCCTTTGGATCTCAAGTAGCATCTTCAAATTTATGATTCCTCCGAATATCATTAACTTAGAGAGTATTCTTATCATGTAGCACTTCATCTCTCTCATGTATAATTTATAATAATTTTTTTTAATATGAAATAAAATTCTCCATTACTAAATACTATATTTTCCATAAATGTGATGGATCGGGTATGTACCTCCTCAGGAGAGATACATAGAACACCTCTTGAACTTTAGAGTGCTTAAGTGGAAGTGGAAAGTAATAAGCTATCATCCCTAATCAATAAAGAATCTTAAAGGATATGATATACCAAGTGATTAGAAATTACTTATTTATAAATCTAATATATTTATTCCATCTAAAAATTCAAAGTAACGCCTTTTTATCATCGTTAAAATCAATATTCCATCAATGATTGTCACCATAAATTCTTTATAGACACTTAGATTCCTTCAAGATTTTATGAAGATATATATCCATCCCTACCAAATAATCAACTTACTCAAGTCCCAATAAATTCATTTTCTTACTTCATCCTAATATTTTAGAGTTATATACTTCTTTATATGGATGTATTCATGAGAATCCGGTGAATTATTTGTTGAAATCTATTATTATAATTATACTCAACTTGAATAAGGTGTTCATCTCAACCACCCTTGAATTCTTGAGTGTAGGATCTCAACATAATCTATAGTATTTTAATGGTTCTATCAAACATACAATATATTTAAGGATGATAGAAAGTACTAAAACACAACATTACATCTAGGACTTTCTAAATAATTTTCTAGAACATCGAGGTAATCCACCTATCTCAATCAGATACAATATAATTGGGTACTATAAGTAACCATAAATCTTTCTTAACATATATTTGGACATGTTGATTAAGATAGAAATCACATTTGACAGAAATTATGTGTACTTAATTCATAATGAATTCAAATAAAATTTATATAACATTAAAAACTTTAGTTGTTTTGGGGAGTTCAATGGAAATGTCCATGATGATGTTTTCCTATTTCCATTCTGTTATGGGAAATGGTTATAAAATCCCCTTACAGTAATGTATCGTAAAATTAACTTACTGGAATACTGAGCACTGAGATACATACTCCACAATATTTTCCTTCTTTCTTTCACACCAGAAATACTCTTTTAGATCCTAAAATATATTTATAATTCTAGGGTTAATGAAGAATGATGAACTCTGTGATACCACTAATAGTTCCTTCTCCAAGACTCATGTTAATATGAAAAAAAAGTTATTGAACACTATAATTCAATAATATTAAAGGTTTAACTAAGGAATATTTCTCACCTTATTATGAATCTCCACATCCTCCTTCTACTATAAGTCCCTGATATTTTTTTAAAAGAAGGTGTTATATTCTCTAATGTATACAACGTGCAATACTAAGCCTAAACAAAACATGAAATATTACAATTTAAATTAGATCCATTGAGAATATCCATTAATTTGGATGGTATTAATAGTATGAAATACTTTCCAAAATCTTTATAAAGTATCTAATCAATATATATTTAATTATAAATTCGTTGGGAATAGGAACTCAATTATTAATAAAAAAATTAATTTCCAAAATAAAATTAACTGATTTTTTAGAGAAAATATTATAATTAAATTTTGGATAATTTAGAAATTTTATATTATAAAATTGAAAATATTTTTTAAATAATCATATAAATATTAACATACAGTGAATTTTTGTGATTTTTTTGAAAATATTTATTTTTTAGTGAATATTGAAAAATTCCATTTTTTGTAAAATTACCAATTCTTTTCAATAAATTAAGTAATTTAAAATCCCCATTATTCCTTGAAATTTATTTTAAGTAAAATAATTATTATTTAGTTATATATAATCGAATTAATTATGTTTTAATCATCTTTATTAAATAATTTATTATAAGTTTATTTTTTTAGTTTATAAACACATTTTTATGAAAAAAGTTTTTAGGTGGACAATGTTTCCCCATTTTAATTAATTAAAATAACCCATAATGATATATTATTTAAATTAAATTTAAAGAATATATATATAAATATATATATTTAAAATTTTAAATGAATATAATGAACATTACTTGTCATATAGTTATTGTAATGTTTTCTTTTCCTTGAAAAATGCATTTTTCCAAAAAAACGATTTTTATCACTCTTGCGGGTTTTATTTTAAATTAAATGATGACACTAATATAAATTTAGTTTTATAAAATTTATTAAATATTTTTAATCATATTAATTTATATTATATAATATGGTCAACATAATATTAAATCACAATGAATAGTAAAAACATTAAAAAAATTGTTACCGTGGTAAAAAAAATAAAATGGTTAAAGTGAATAACCTTAGAGGTAAAGAGGATAACATGTTTCAAATATGTTTATTTTTAGTTTTAGTGATATGTATAAGACTTATATCTTTCCAAATCATTTATTTTTCTATTTTTTAGGAACATGGCATGAAAGTGACTTCCACGAATTGAATAGTTTTGTGTATTTACAAATATGTCACTCATCCTCACTTAAAAGGGAACCTTATATCTTTAATTACATATACACATCAATCCATTTTTCTCAACAAAACCATCTAAAAATATCACAAAAAATCATTACCCAAATTCTATAGATTTTGGTTTCCCAAAAGACCACCTGTATGGTCCTTAATAATTGATCAAATGGGGGTTCTTCTAAGCGAAGGTAATTGTCTTCACTGAGGTCTTTCTTTTTCCACCATCAATTATGTCATAAAAATTACATTATAACAAAACCAATATATCCTATAAACTTATATGTTATTATATTTATGACATAATATTTATCCATATCCTCTTCCATAAAATGGGAAACGAAACCATCGTTCCTGTGTACGATGGACAACCACCTAGTAAAATGTTGCAATTCATTTTTCATCATTGCATCTCATGACTATTAATAATGATGTATTTGGTATTTATATAATATATTAATGACATATTAATCATTATATAGATTTAATATATCATATTATTTCTTACTTGACCATCCATTGAAAAATGAAAACACAGTTCCTGTGTAGGGCGGAGTACCGCCTCACGAAGCGATGTGATTCGTTTTTAATTACTACTTCACATGGATGGTATATATAAGTGTATTTAAATAAATAAACTCATACTTATGATATATGATAATACAATATTGTTAAAATAACACTTTTCTTATTTTCATCATGATCATTGAAATATGGAATCATTACTCACGCGTACATACAACGTACCGTCTCCATGATTGGAATATTGTTAATTTTTCATAAACATAAATCGTGAATGGATTTAAAATTTTAATTTATTTTTCAAAAATATAATTATTTCATGATTTATATTCTGGATATGATGGAATAATGACCCTTTCAACTATAATCAATACCAAATCTCTCTTCTTCTCCTTTTTGTATATTATAATAAACCCACTGTGAGAATGAGTGGGAACCAAATACAAATCCTAAAGGCATACTTGACTATCGATCGAAAATCAATATTCAAAAACACATTTGATAAAACACCACCGCCCCTTCAGCTTCAAAAACTCTACATTTCCAAATTCAAAATTTAAAATCAAACAAAAGAAATGATGAACCCTCGAGCTGGGCCACTGATCGACCGATTCACACACCGTCCCTATCATCGTCGCCTGCTACGCCGGTGAGAGCAGCCGCCGCAACGGTTGACCATAAATAGAGACCAAAAAAATAGAAACCATCGCCTAAATAGTATCCAGGATCTAGTTCGGGAAGTCGTCAACTGCAGCCTTGCATTAGAATTAAAATCATCTGAAACCCAGAGGAAGGAGAGATGCCAACTCAGGTTCTGCCTCCACGACCACGAGTGACTGCACGAACTGCACATCCCAGAGCCTCCAAGAGAACCACCGCACTCGACCGACCTGGGGATGAGCATTGGAACCAGAAACCATAGCAGAGTTTGAGTAGAGAGAACTGCATCATCAGGCCACAAAAAAATCCAGGACCATCAAACCCTTCCAGAAAACCCCATATGTGAACCTTAATTGGAGAAACAAAGAGCACAACACTACCTAACAAACCACCATCCGCGCCTAATGGGACACCGACGATGCCCCAACCCACACATCCCAATCCATCCCATGCCACCAGCACTCCTGACCCGACAGAGGTTGGAACGCTGAAACAGAATGTAAGAGCAGAGGAAGGATAGCCGATGGCTTCAACAGAGAGATGCGGCAGCAAGCAAAAGCAAATAGAGTTCCAGAATAGGAAATACAAAGGCCACGCCTCCGAATAACGAAAACCCTAAGGGAGGATAGTTGACGAATGAATGAACCACACATGATCAATCACCCCCCCCCCCCAATTGCTAGAAAAATGAACTCGACGAATCACTGGGTCACCGACCAGTCAAGGGGGACAGACCAGCACCTCTTTGGGCTGGAAGGACCACCGCCAAGACCTGAAGGGACCACCGAGGATGCCACCGGAGAGGACCCAGATCTGAAGCCGCCACTGAGATTTTCCTCCAAAAGAGAAGCCAAATAGGAAGGACGAACCCGGTTGATGCACGCCGAGACACACAGCTAAGAAATGAGGAGGATCTGAAAAAACAACGAAGAGGAAAAAGAAGGCACCACCGAGCGCGAGTGCGGATTTTTTTTTACATTTAAAAAAAAATATTTTCCAGAAAACGCTTTCGGAAAAAAAAAATTAAAAATGCACCTCAAAGACGGCATCCGCGATACCGCCTTTGCGCTGCGTGTGAATGGCGGCATCCGCGATGCCGCCTTTCTGCTAAAAAAAAAAAATTTTGATAATTTTTTATTTTTATTTTTATTTTTGTTTTTTTTTGTTTATATATATATATATATATATATAAACAAAACAAAAAATTTCAGCATAATTTCTCTGCTATTAAAGATCCAGCGCTACAACCATTACAGCAGTCTGGATTCTGACAGAAACTCTTACCCAAACCTCCCTTTTATAAGAGGGTTTGCCCTGAAAATCATTCTGCATTTTCGATGTGGGATTCAGGTTCTACCTTTACTGTGCAGTACATTCTGCATTTCCGATGTGAGATTCTGTTTCAAGTACGTGAATTTGAAATACAATAAAATATAAACTATAAAGCCAATATAAATGAAATTTTAAAAATTGATTAAACATATAATAAATAGTTGAAAACAAAAAGAATTTCCTCAAAAATATTGATGAAAAATAATCTATAACCTTTCAAAACCGCCTACTTGAAACTTAAAAATGTTTCAAATACGTGAATTTGAAAGACTGTAAAATATAAACTATAAACCGAATATAATTGAAACTTTAAACATTGATTAAACATATAATACATAGTTAAAAACAAAAGAAATTTCCAAAAAAATGTTTATGAAAAGTAATTTATAAGCTTTCAAAACCGCATACTTGAATCTTAAAAATTTTCAAGTGTGTGAATTGGAAAGACCATAAAACATAAAATAGAAGACCAATATAAATGAAACGTTAAACATTGATTAAACATATAAGAAATAGTTGAAAACAAAAGCAATTTCCAAAAAAATGTTGATGAAAAATAATTTATAAGCTTTCAAAACCGCCTACTTGAAACTTAAAAATGTTTCAAGTACGTGACTTTGAATGATTATAATTATATTACTAATTAACTATTTAATTATTATATAATTAATAGTTATATTAATAATTAACTAATGAATTATTAAATAAGTAATAATTAATGAGTAATAATTAATAATTAATAATTTAATGAATAGTTATAATTAATATTTATATTACTAATTAACTAATTAATAATTACTAATTACTTATTAATAATTATTAATTTCTAATTACTAATTATAATGAATAATTATAATAAATATTTATATTACTAATTAACTAATTAATAATTAATAATTACTAATTACTAATTAATTAGTTATAATTATTAATTGTATTTCTAATTAACTAAATATTTATTATATATGTAATAATTATATTAATAATTAATTATTATATAATTAATGATAATATTACTAATTAACTAATTAATTATGACATGTTTAATTATTAATAATTACTAATTAATAATTAAAAATTATAATGAATAAATGTAATTAAAAATTATATTACTAAATTACTAATTAATTGTTATATAACTAATAATTATATAACTAATGAACTAACTAACTATTATATAATTAATTATTAATAATTAATAATTAATAATTATAATGACTAATTGTAATTAATATTTATATTACTAATTAACTAATTAATAATTAATAATTACTAATTACTAATTACTAATTAATAATTAATAATTATAATGAATAAATGTAATTAAAAATTATATTACTATTTTAGTAATTTATTATTATATTATTAATAATAATATTACAAATTAACTAACTAATTTTTATAAAATTCATTATTATTAATTACTAATTAATAATTATAATAAATAATTATAATTAAAAAACATATTAAAAATTTACTAATTAATTATTATAATGAATAATTATAATTAAAAATCATATTACAAATTTACTAATTAATTATTATATAATTAATAATATTATTATTAATTAACTAATTAATTTTTATATAATTATCTATTAATAATTACTAATTAATAATTATAATTACTTGTTATAATTAATTATCTTATTTATAATTAACTAATTTATTATTATATAATTAATAATGATATTACTAATTAAATAATTATTTAATATATAGTTAATAATTATATAATTAATCATTATATTACTAATTAGGTATTATATAAATAATAAATAATAATTAATAGTTATAATGAATAATTATAATGAATAAATATATTACTAATTAACTACTTATTTATTATATAATAATTTTTAATAATTACTAATGAATAATTATAATGAATAATTATATTACTAATTAACTATTATATAATTAATTATTAATAATATTAATTTAATAGTTAAATAAATTATTATATGTTTAATCCATGATTTAAATTTAAATTATATCGGTCTTATAGTTTATATTTTAGTCTTTCAAAACTGCATACTTTAATCATTTTAAGTTTCAAGTAGGTGGTTTTGAAAGCTTATAAATTATTTTTCATGAACATTTTTTACGAAATTCTTTTTATTTTCAACTATTTGTTATATGTTTAATCCGTGTTTTATATTTCATTTATGTCGGTCTTATAGTTTATATTTTATAGGCTTTCAAAGTCACGTGCTTGAAACATTTTTAAGTTTCATGTTGGTCGTTTTGAAAGCTTATAAATTATATTTCATCAATATTTTTTACGAAATTCTTCTTATTTTCAAATATTTGTTTTATGTTTAATTCATGTACTAAGTTTCATTTATATTGGTCATATAATTTATATTTTATAAGCTTTGAAAATCACGTACTTGAATCTTATTATGTTTAAAGTAAGTTGTTTTGAAAGCTTATAAATTATTTTTTATCATCATTTTTTATGAATTTTATTTGTTTTCAACTATTTTTTATATGTTTAATCCATGTTTTAAGTTTCATTTATATTGGCCTTATAGTTTATATTTTATAGTCTTTAAAAGTCACGTACTTGAAACAGACTCCCACATCGGAAATGCAGAATGTTCTGTGCAGGAAATGGAGAACCAGAATCCCACATCAGAAATGCAGAATGATTTCCACGGTAAGCTCTCTTATAAAAAGAATCCATGGGTGAGAGCTTCTGTCAGAATCCAGATTGATGTAATGGCAGTACTGTTGGATTTTAAATAGCGGATAAATTCTGCTGAAAATTTTATTTTTGTTTTTTTTTTGTTTTGTTTTGTTTATATATATATATATATATAAAACAAAACAAAAAATAAAAATAAATTCTAGAAAAAATATTTTTTTCTGTTTTAGGGGAAAGGCGGCATCTAGGATGCCGCCTTTCACCCGATCCCAAAGGCGGCATCAAGGATGCTGCCTTTGTGGCGTATTTTCGAAAAATTTTTTAACCTAGCCTGTTTTTAAAAAATATTTTTTTAAAAAAATTTATTTAAAAAAAACCCACAAGCACGAGGGTACAAAACCTAGAAGAGAGGCGCCTCGAGAGCGCCGGGAGAGAATGGGCTCATCTTTCTTCACAATACAATCAATACATCAATGCTATTTGTAATTTATGAACTGAATGTCATGAAACCACTCGATGTGGACATAATTGATTATGTAATTAAATATGTCATTAAAATTTATGATGTTAATCGTTTAATTATAATTTATTAAACCAAGAAATGGTTATTAAGAAAATGATAATTTTTTTACAGGGTATAAATGATATTCACAATAAGTCTATACATGAGGTAAGATATTTTTCGTCTCACTTTTACTTTTATAGACATATGCAGTGTTCACAACATATTTATTTTATATGGTATATATGCTACCAAATAAATATTTATCATTGTACATTATTATTATTCATTTTTTTCAACATCATATTATCTCTCCCTCTCTCTTTTAAGTGGATTTTATTATCATGTTTCTTAAAATATAAGTGTCTTCATATCAAGACATCATTATTTGATATTTTATGCACATAATTTCATTTAAATGATGTATATACTTCCCACTATGATTTTAATCCATGAATCACTCTTATTTAATGGTATATTAAGTTACAATTCATTTATTTAATTCACGGGGATTAGGATTAAAAGGTATTATTGTTATTAAAAATAAGAGTGTGAAATTTTTTACTTTTCATTACATAGAATATTATAAAGTTCATAATCAACTCACAATGAAAAAATGGCCATATATTCTACTTTTGGATGATTATTGATGACATATACTCACCCAAAAAAATAATTCATGTGTTAGGGTCATTCTATAGTCTTTATCATAAAAATATATTTTTTTTTGTATAGAAATGATTTTATACTCAATTAATGATTAAAATTTATTTCATAAACATAATTGAATTATTTTAAATCAAAAGTGACTAATGAAATTTTAATACTAATCCAAAATATAATTTTACATTTTAAATACTAAAAATGAAATTACAATTTTTAATAAAAAGTAGTATTTTTATGTATTTATTAAAAAATCAAAATTTTATAAAAATTTACAAAAATTCATCTTAGGATAATTATTATTTTACAATTTAAAAATTATATAATTTAATAAAAAAAATTCTAAAAATTCCAGAAATTAATTATAATATTTTCATGTAAAAAGAAATAAAAATCCATTTTGAAGAACACATATCTTTAAAGAATAATTTTTTTAAAAAAAAATTAGTTCTTATTTCATTAGCATTAATAAAAAAAAGTATTCATTAAAACCTTTATACATATTTCAAAAATTATTTAATAATATTAAAACATTCCAATTTAAGGGCTAGGTTATAATGAATGTATTTAATTAATATAATTTCATTATTTATTTATGCTCCGTGTTGCGTATCTTGTACATTATCGAACAAAGTCATTTCTTTTAAAATATCATGATAATATAGATATTTTAAGATATTAATTTTAATTTAAAATATTAATAATTCATTTCTTTCGTAGTAATTGTTTTTATTTTTTAAAGATGAAATAATTTACATAAAATCTTACGTAAAGCTGATGCAGTAATTATTCGATTAATAGAAAAGAAATATTTTAAAAATGTTAAAAATAATATCATCTGAATAAATTATTTTTCCAATATTTTCTAGAAAATAAAAAATTGTTACTTTGGTTTGGATTCATTGTATTTGAATTTCATTGTTTATTGTGGTTTCAAAAGTCAAATTAAATGAATACTTCAAAAAATAACATTAATGTTATTTTATAATAAATATTATTTTATTAAATGACTTAAAATTACTAAAAATATTATCATCATCCAATAATATAGGGTATGGTATATGACATCATCCATCATATATTTATTGTCCATTTTCCCTTTTATAGTAACTATATGAATCCCTTAAGAGTAGAAAACATTGATATCACCGTAATTGACATAAAGGTTAATGAAGGGTTAGAACAAAATGATATGAGTAAAAATGTGATCAAAACATGTCAAAATTTTATTCTATGAGTTTATTTAAACTATTAATCATCATTGATTTTAATATTATCAATTTGGATCCATTATTTACATAAAAAATAATTTATATTAATTTTAAAATCTATAAAATTCTAAGAGTGTCCCTTCCCTCTCTTATAAAATGGAACCTCTTCTTCTCATTTAATCATACTTTAATAGAATTATGCTACAAAAAATACCTTATCTAAACCCTTAATTTCATACATCTACCCATCCTATAGGTCTTAGTTGGGCTATAATACCACCTTTAAGGCCCTCGGGCCACCTCAAGGCCTTCGGGCCACATGCAGTTGCCCCAGACACACTACAAAAAAGGAGCCCCAGAAGAGGATTCAGAGCAGGTGCACCCACCAGATCAGAGCCAAATGGATTTTCAGAATGAGAGGGTATGGCTATTCCATCGGTACCGGCCTGTTCTTGCACGGGAAGCCTAGCCAGACAGCCATGCAAAGGTGGAGAGCTACTATCATGACGCAGATGCTGGGGAGGGGCAGTTCCTTGTAGATAGTCTGGTTAAATTCCCTAAGACCTTCGGGTCATGTAATCTCCTAAGCCTAAGGGCCTTGTAATCTCTGGGCCTACGGGCCTTGTAAGTGTTCTCCCTCCTCCCTTGAAAGGGGGGTTATCAAAAATCAATAAAAATAAAGGCCTTCTGGATATTTGGGCTGTGTACGACAGAATACCGCCTCATAGATAGATGTAATTTGTTTTTCCACACAACCTATCAATACTAGTTATAACAGTGGATTTAATATATATATATATATGATATTAATGACATATTTAAAATTATTGATGATAACATAATATCTATATTCTTACCTTTTTATAAATAGAAAAATTATAACATTGTTCATTCATACCTGTGGACTACCACCTCCACAAAGCAACACTTTTGTGACCAGTCACTCCTTATAGGTAATAAGTTGTCTCTCTAGGTATATTTTATTCTTGATTACTCATTTTCAACTAATTTTATTTAAATCTATTGGAGGGTCTACCAAAATATAGACTTTATTGGAATCTATTTCAGAATTCCTAGCTTCTTTTCACTTTGAAACATATGTGCCACTTACTGCTTCCTTGTAGGTTGGAGGATCATTATTATAAATAAATAATGATTCACCATCCTCAGTGACCATAAAACCTTACTATTCTAGTCTTCTATCTTCTCTAGTACTTCTACGTAGTAATTGTGTATCTAGAAAAGTTTCTTCTTTCACGGGGCTTTGTGGAATTTTTTCTTGTTCCAACTCTTGTGTATCTTAATACTAGACTTCATCAAAGTCTATATCATTTGAAATATCTCTTTTAGAGATAAGATCCTACTCAATAAAGATGGTATGTTTTTCATACTCAACCTTTTTTTCTGAAGGATTGTATAGTTAGTATTCCTTTGTTTCTTTGAGATATCCTATAGAGATACACTTTGTGCCTCGGGGTGCAAGCGTGTTACCTTAACAAGCCTTAACAAATGCTTCACAGCCCAACACATATAATTAAGACAACACATGTTTCTTTCCATTCCATAATTGGTATGGGATACCATCTATTTCTTTAGTTGGCACTTAGTTTAGTACATTTTTCAATGTTTGTAATGTTTATCCCCAAAAGGATAATGGAAGTCTTTCATGACTCATCATTGATCTAACCCTTTTTAACAAGGTGTTGTTCCTCCTTTTACTTACATCATTCAAATAAGGTGTATAAAGAGGAGTGAGTGGGGATAAAATCCTGAACTCCCTTATATAATCAATTAAGTCTTGATTAAGATATTCTCTACCATGGTCTGACCGATGTTTCTGAATCTTCTTACCAAGATAGTTCTAAACATCATTCTTGTATTCCTTGAATTTTTCAAAATAATTATACTTATACCTCATTAAGTATACATATCCATATATACTAAAATCATCAGTAAAATTTATGAAGTATGAGTACCCACCCATTTCTTCAATAAGAAATGGTACACACATATAATATGAACTAATTTAAGAAGGTCGTTATCCATTTCACCTTTCCCACTAAAAGGGTATTTGTTAATTTTTCTTTATAAACATGTATGATATACACCAAGTAGTTTTAGTTCAACAGAATCTAAATATCCATCTTGATGTAATTTAGTCAAGCACTTTTCATTTACATGGCCTAACCGGTGATGCCAAAGTTGGGTGTGTTATGAGTCATGTGAATTTACTTCATTATAAATTTCAATTATTTGTTTTATGTAATCCAACATATAAAGACTGTTATATAAATGTTCCTTACCATAAAAAATCTATCTTTATAAAAGAAGAAAGATTTATTACCAAGTTTTAAAATAAATCCAATTGTATCATGTCTGGATATAGAAATAATGTTTTTGGTAACTAAAGGAACATAATTGAAATCCTTTAAAACCAATATCATTCTATTTGGCAACGTGAGGTGGAAGTCCCCGATATCTACATCAGCTAGTTTATATTCGTTGGATTCTCAAAGATCTACCTCTCCTCGGTCAATATTTTTTAATCTACATGGCTCCTATATTTGAATACATATGTGAGAACCAAAATCTGTATCTAATAACCAATTTTTAGAAACATATATATTACACTCCATAACAAACATAGATGAAGCTTCCCATTTCTTATTTTTCCAGGTGTAGTTTTTTTCATTGTCCCTTCTTGCTATAAGCGAAATAAAAAGATTCATGTTCCCTTTCTTTTCACATAATCTTCCTCTTCCTGGAAGGGTGTGAACAGTCTTTCGGTATAAATGTCTTCACTTTCCCTTTACGTTTGTTCACCATAATGACATAAGGGTTTTCACTCTTCGTATCTTTATCTACTTGGTAAACAAGAGTAAAAAGATCGGGAAGAGACTTTTAAATGTCATTCATATTAAAATTCACAACAAATCCGTAGAATCTATAAGAGAGTGATTCTAGAATGAGGTCGGTTCCCAGTTCTTTGGGGAGTTTAAACCCTAAAACCTCTAAGCACTCAATGTATCCATTGATCTTGACTACATGAGGCCCATCTAGGGATCCCTCTCCAATATTTCTCTGAAATATCACCTTCAAAATATCAAACTGTTTTTATCTAGATCTCTCCTTGTAAATACCATGGAGGTGCTCAAGCATGGTATACACATTCATGTTTTCAGTATACTTCATTAGTTCACACGACATCGATTAAAGCATTAGAAATTGAACATAAACCACATCTCTTAAATATTTTATATATATAAGGAACTCTTCATCACTCATCTCTTTAGTAGGTAGATCGGGTATTTAAGATTCTAGGATGTAAGATTTCAATTCATGGCGTAGTACAACATGAAGGCATCTAAACCAATCTTGTAAGTTACTTCCAGTGAGGAGGTTATCTTTCTCCAAAATTGATTGTAGTGATAGTGTGCATGATAAACTTTTCATATTATAATACAATTAAAAAGATCATATTATTAGCACTTTTCTTGATTACAAATTAAGTGATATATAATAAATTAAATGTTTTTATTTATTTATTTATTAAATCTCCCATTATTTTTTCAAGTCTCAATATCCCTCATAATTGATCTCGGAATGTCTATTTAATTTGATATTCTAGTTTAGAGGATCCCCATTACTTTTACTAATGATCCATAAATTGTCCATAAAAGTCAAAATAAGTAATTAGGTAGGTAGTCTTTCCAACTGTGGACTTGCATCTCCTTGATCTATTCAGTGGATTCCCATATCCTGAAATCCTAACATAGATTTCCTCAACACTTTCCTCAAAATTTGTATCAAACAGACCTTGGTTGTTAAAATCAATATAATTTTGACTAAGTATACCCAATACTATCGTGAGAACACCCCGATAAAATTAAGTGTCCAGAATTTGGCCATGTACTACACTTAGTTATATAGTTTCATTCCCAATCGTGTAATGGAAGTCTTAGTCTGACTTAATATTTAATTGAGGAATTTTAATTTATTATGCATAAATTTTATCTTGTTTTATCCTTTACACATATTTTTAATATTAAGTGTAGGTTACTTAATTAATTAACCATGTTGGATAAAACATTTGTGGATAATTAATTAATTTAATTTCTTCCTTTTCACATTAATTAATTTATTTATGTGACTGCAGCCTTGCATCCATAAAATAAATAATTACATAGACATAAATAATTAATTAATTAAATGACATGTTCATGATATTTGGATTATAGTTTATTTCATGAGTAAACATTAAATCAACCTTTGACCTATAGGAAATAAGTCATATTTTCGATCATAACATGAGTTACAGTATTCCACTAATCCACATGTTTATAACCTAGGTTGGAATCACTATGGTTCTATCTTGAACCCCCTCCATACTACTTGGGATGCTCCATTAATTAAAAATATTTATTACTCACATGCACGTGAGGGGAACCAAATTGATGGTTAAATGGGGTTACATACATATCTTTGGACACATAGGCCATACATAATAATGGAGGAATGGATGACTTGTAGGCCATGATTTAATTTAATATTAAATAATTTCAAACTCATGCAATAAATTAAATTAAAACATCCAACACATACATAGGTCTCTTGGACAAGCTCATGAACAGTCATACATACAATAAATACACAAAATTAAACATCTAGCATTTATTTCGTTGTTCATTCTTTTATTATTAAAGATAAACGTTCTTAAATTAATAACTTAATTAATTAATTAATTAATTCAATTTCATCTAAATGATAATCCAATATTATATGGAGATAAATGATATTCATGGTAAATAAATGGAAAATACAATAATGGAATATTAATATAATAAATTAATTGAGCATTTAAAATTATTTAAAGTTGTTGTTAAATTCTCAAAACACATGATGGTGTGAAAATCACTAAAATAATGTTCAAATACTACAATTTTCAAATTTAATGTAATTTTAATTTTATCCATTAATGGTAGACGACACGGTGTGTACATGTAGCTACACACCATGTACCATGATTTCCACATATCCTAGTCATATGCCTGGGGATTTAGCATGTTAAATCAGTGAGACTACATGATGTGTACATGATATCTTTACACCTTATATTCACTTTCAGTGTGCCATGTTAAGCCAGTAAACACAGAGTGTGCAACAAAAGAACCGCATGTAATTTATTGATTGGAACATCTATATACAATGTGCATGGGTATCATACATGTGCTCCGACCACATGTCGTGTAACCCAGTTTTACCTTCCAGTGATTTGGCACTTCCGGATGGCATCTCTGGTCATTCTTCATTTGATCTTAAACCTTAAAAAAATTAAACACTAAATGAATATGATTAATATTTCAATAACATGTTAATTAAAATAGTATTAAAGAATTAATAACAAGAAATGAAAATATAACCACAATTTCACATAGATCAATAGTCAGATAAATAATTATAAATTTCAACAAGGCCACTTTGAAACCACTTAATGGTTCTGGGTGCAGTGGAAGAGTATGGATGTGAGCGATATATTAAATTTTCTTTTAATAATTTTTGACCAAAACCAAGATCAAGGAACTTTCATGTCAGATCTATAATTAATTTATTTAATATTTTACTAAATAAATACATGGGCTTAGGAACCTTATTTATTGGTGAATGTTGATCATCCAAAAAGGCCCTTTGAAATTACCTTTATTGTTCTGTGAAGATCCAAGGATGAAATCCCTCTAGAGGTTATCCAAACATGCTCCTATGATGTCCAAGAAACACCACTCGATCTTCAGGTGCTAGCACAGTGAGTTGAATGTCTTGCGTTGTTCATTATTGATCGATCATTCTTCAGTCTTAAATAAATATCTCTTAAACTTCTCATTCTTAAGAGAGAGATAGAAGGATGATTTGAGAGAGAATTTATTGTACGCAGTAATTCTCTATTATCAATTTTGGATGCTCTACACAATAGATGTAGCCGTCTATTTATAGAGTAAGAATTTAATTTAAAATAATATTTAATTGCATATCGGCCACTGAATAACATTTATTACCTTTAATAAACCTCATTACATATAATAATAGTTATATTATTACTATTTTGTGGGGAACACCAACTTTTGCAATAAAAATAATATGTAAAAATTTTGTTAATTAATATTTTTCACTAGACTCGATCTTGGCCCATTCAAAATCCTCCAGCATTTATTGAATAATAAAATAAATATTTTTTTCATCACTAAATATTTTATTCACAATATATTGAATAAATATTTATTAAAATGTTCAATAAAATAAATAGTATATTCACATGTTAGCGAATAAATATATTTTTTATTTATGTGGCCAATAAAACATGAATAAAATTATTCCATGGACTTGAGAATAATATGTATACCATTAAATAAACTCAAGTATAATTTAGTCAAGATCAAGGGAAACACTTTATGTGTGACCCTCTAGGATTATTTCTCGTTGGCATTGGGTGGACTTGCCTAAAGTCCAAGATTATTGTCTAGCAATGGGTCAAAGAACCCAAGAGAAAGAACATAATGTCACATTGTCGATACCCACATATAAATGATCACTATGTAAAATTATCCCTTTTTCATAATATCTCATCAAACAGGTTTCAGATCCTTGTCACCAACCTATATGATTGATATGTCTTTTTTTTAATTATCTGAAATAAACACATTGTTACATCATGGACATGTAATTTAACGTGATGGTTCTATTCGGATCAAAGGTCTGAGATATTAGCTTCTATAAAGATGGAATGGAAAAATCCTTACTCATCTTATTCATTAATGACATGTTATTCGTACTTTTCTAAACGTATCCAACTTCTCTAGGAATTATTATTGTCATGGTTTATGAAATACTTATAATTACATGAGTTGTAACATGCATTAATAATAATATTAAAGTCTAATTACCATCACCCATGCTCGTAGATAGGAATATTTGATGACACCATAACATGAGTAATTACTACTAGCGGGTATGTTCTCATAATCTCCCATATTGGAGATTACCAAGTGTGAACTTCATGAGAAGAAGCCTCATCTACTTATGAGTACTCATACCTAACAGTCTATATAATATGTGTCCCATTATAGTACGTTATCAAACCATAGAACATTATTTGAGAATATCATCATAACACATCAATGTTTACATCATAGTGAGGAACTGTTATGGAAATATTAATGTGACATATACTCTATGACATTATTACATTATGTTCATGAAGAACAAAAAAAACAATATTAAAAAATAAGTTTCATTAATATTCAATACATCAAATATATATGTAATCAAAGTAAAAAATGTTGGTCCTGGGACACCACCTCTAAAAAATAAAACGCATGTGTTGTTGTTGTTGTTGTTCTTGTCATGAAAGTAGGTCCTCATAGGTTCAAAGCATGTTAAATATCAATGTTCATTACTGTTTCCTTTATATATTTAATTCCTTGTGTTATGTTTGAATCATTCTATAGAATTAGTCTTTATTATGAAAAGAATTTAATTTTCTCGTTTTGTTTTTTGTTATTTTTCCTTGATTCAAGTTACCACTCAGCCTCACAGTATTCAACATCCATTGGAGGGGAAAATTCAAGAGTTTTTTTTGGTTCTGTGATTCTAATGAAAAAAATATGGGTTTCGGTGAGGAGGCATGAAGATTCGGGTTGGTGTGGTGGTGGTTCATTCAAGATGGATTCTGGATCATTGAAGGTGCATGTCGTGGATCTAGTGGGCTTACAGCTTTTGAACCTACTCATCTATGGCCCACAATATTAGATTTTCTGTGATCTTGGTGTCTTGGAACTAAGTTCTTTGTAAAACAACATAGTATTGTAAGTTTTCCTTCATTTTTCTTTCTGATTTTTTATCATCCAGTAAAGATCAGTTTAGGTTAGTGCTTCTTATTTTTGTTTCTCGATATTTCTACTATAATCAACTCCAATTTATTTTTCATAGTGAAACCCCCCATGGTGCCCCACCCCTGTGCAAGTAGGCTATCTGCCCAAAGCACATAAATCATTGTGTCCCTTTTACTACTTTTTTTTCTTGTATTCATTCGATCCTAAAACATTGAATTTTGAACATGACTTCATTAATTAATACAAAACTAGTTTTAATTTTTATTGATTGAAGCTATTTAATTTCTTGAATATGTTTCCTAGTTTTACAAACAGGGTTTATTGATTTGTAATTGTGTTTTTGATTCTATTTTCTCAGTTTTCGTTATGGTTGTTCCTTTTAATCATAGCTTCTTATTGAGGTTCATTGTGTACAAGAACTTTTTTTACTTTGGGATTTCATGTATTGGAATCTAGAATTTTTTTTCACATTTTTGTTGATTCTGTTTTGTAGAATCATCATATACATATTTATGTTTATGGTTTATGATAATATATATGGTAAGTTTTAAATTATTGTAATTTAAACTTCTTATTGTGCCTTGTTCACTATGTGACTTATCATTTACATTCCCGGAATTATGGAACCGTGATACGAATGTTTTCATGTTTATGGGATTATATTTGTTATAAGATAGAAATTATAGACATTTTTTTAGATTTCACTTTTTTTGTTTTAATGAACTAAAATTATAACCATTATATTCTCATTTAATTGTTGGATGAGGACGGTCATTATAGAACACCCACCAACAAACATAGAATTTTATGAAAAAAATTAAGACATTGGGATGTGTTGGGTCGAAGATATCAATTAATTAGGTTAAAATATAGATGTGTAAAAGTGATCATCAATGGTTTTTCTGACATGAATATGTATTGGGAGAGATAATTTCAAAAAACATTGATAATTTGGATAAAATTTTAAATTTATGGTTGGATTCATTTTTTAAATTGATTGAGATAAATAATCAGGTTAATATTTCCGCCCTCGATATAGCTGTCTGAGGAGGATTAACATCCTCTAAATTTCCCAACTGAAATGGAGGATTAATTCTAACGTTGGATGGAGAACACATGTATGATGGAAACATAGGGAGAGATCCTATAATGGATATTGTATTATTAAAATTAATAATTATATCAGTATTCCTACACATTTCTTACAGCCGAGCCACCACCCGCAAAACCCAATTAACATTCTCTTCTTTATATGAATACTTTTTTTAATTATAAACTTTGAACTAATATATTGTTCTCAACTGATATTGAAATTTCACTCCAGCGGTTCAATTTAAATTTTTATGTCAATAAAAATAATTATATACTCATATATGATACATCATTTTGAACTTTATTTTTTTTATATACAGGTATATATTTACCCTATGAATTTACACTGTATTTTTTTGAAAAATATTAATAAGTACTTGTTTATTCAAACAAAATATAGTAAATAAATAACATATAGATTTTTAAAAAAATATATATAATAAGTATTAATATATGTGTGTGTATGAATGTATAAAATTACATCCATAAATAAACATAAACTAAAAAAGTTACATAAATACATATTAATATAATTATTTCCAAATATACATATATATATATAACTACATACAACTATATGTTTGTACATGCATGGGTTCGTGCATATATAAACATGTATATAAATATTTACAAATATAATTATTTTGAACTATATATTAATAGAACTATATAATGAATTACATAAATACATCCTATAAACCTGTGTATCTGTGTTTGTAAACATATATATATATATATAATTATACATACAAAAAAAATTTACAGTGTATTTTTTTGTGTAATCTGTATATACTAATTAAGTTTTACATACCTGTGTTTTGGTAAATATAATTTAATTTTCTTATCACAAACATATATGTAAAAATCAATGTACATATATATATATACATACATACATATATGTTTGTATTATGTTTTTATGTAATCATGTGAACACAATGTAAATTTTCTACCCAAAAATTCATTGTAAATATTGCGGTTGAAATTTAAAATATATTTTATGTACCTATATAACTACATAATACATATATGTATACATAAAAATGTAAAAAATAATGACTATTCACATTTTGGTATACTTACAAATACTTACATACACAATATTTTATGAATATTTTATTAATTATAACTTTTATATAGATTGTATTGATTATATATCAATATAATTACATACTATATATATGTATATATAAAATTATAAAAATGCATGAGTGTGTAAATTTATGTATAATTAAAAATACTCAGTAATATTTTATATATATTTTACTAATTGTAAATTTTCTATATATGGTGAAAATATACTTCAATAATTTTTAAAGGTATATACAAATATAAGTATTTATAACGACACATTAATACATGTACATACATGCATATAAATATTATTATATGTACATACATACACATAAATATAAACATGTATACATATAAATATTTTAGAGTAATTATTTACAATTATACATCTATATAAATATATACAGATATAAATATTTATAAGTGTATTTTAATGTTTATTTGTACAGACATTCATAAATATATATCAATACAAATACATATGTATATGTTATTGCAATTATATGTAAATATAATTAATATAATTACTTACAAATATAAGTGTGTGCGTGCATACACACACACACACACATAGGTATATACAACAACAAATATTGTTATGTGTATTTTAATGCTTGAACACACATGCATCTAAATATTATCATACATACATACCTACATATACATACATTCATAAATAAATATAAATATCAGTATATACATACATGCATGCGTGCATATATAAATGTAATTATTTGAAAATATATATAAGTATATGGATAATATTATATACATTCATATGTATATAAATATATATGTATATAAAAACACATACATAAAAACATACATACATATAAATATAAGTTTCCACAACCATGAATGCATGCATATATATTAATGCAATTAATTAAAAAAATAATACATAAATACAAGAATGCTGAAATCTCCCCACCATTGGAAAGGCAGTCTATACCAATAGTTTCAAACCATTGGTATAGGCAGGAAAACTATTGGTATAGGGTATACCAAAAGTTTTCCAAACCGTAGGCTAGTTTGGGTTGGAATAGGCCTATCCTAGTGGTTCTTCTTAAATCGTAGGTATAGGGCTATGTAAATTTCAGTCTACCAATGATTTCAATTCAACTGTTGGAATATATTTATATCAATGGTGTATTAACCATTGGTATATAGCATGATTTCATAGTTTACCAATAGTTTATAAACCTTAGGTATAAATTTTCACTAATGGTTTATTAAATTTGTTGGTAAAAATATGATATTCAACACTATACCAATCGTTTAAAACCGTTGGTATATGGAATTTCTAGAATTAAAAACCACAATTAGTAGACTACCCTCCTCTACATACACCACCATAAAACACTTAAATAGCCCAAATAATACACCTACATATGACACTTAAAACAGTACAACAAATACCACTACAATAGCACATAAAAACATCAGACTCCCCTCAGTACAAAATGTATTAATATTATTTGGTTCAACCTCTTTGAGCTATTGTAAAACTATTCTAAAATTACCCAATCAGCCATGACATGTATAAATGTTGTTTTAGTTTGAACACTAGATCACTACACCTTATGTCATAGTATAATCCACCTTCATCATTTTAGATAGGGATTTTTCATTCCCGCCATGGAATGTACTGCAATATAGTATTCCCACCATGGAATGTACCGCACCACAACATTCCACATTTTATATTGGGTTTTATGTAATATTTGTTTATGAAATTGTGAAATGAGATCAATACATTATTACTTACTTGTGAAATAGTTTGAGGATGTACTAGTAGGAAGAACATAACCTATTGCTCACATTTTAGAGAGTGAAATCACCTGGTGAGTTTTTAGGTATTTAGAAAAATTGGTCTTAAAATTAGTGATTTATTGGATATGTATTCATGGTGATTTTTTCTAGAATGGTTGCAGGATGCACAACTTAGAACTTTTTAAACCCACTCCCAATTGTTTAGGTGTCACTATGAGGATCAGTGATTTATTGAAGTTTATACAGAATTGAATTTAATTGATAATTAAACTATAAATGTTAATAATAAATTAATCACATATTATCATATGATATTGGGGCTTGATAACATAAGGATTCTTAGTACAATGTGGGATAAGGGTACAATTAACATGGCTAAAGGAGTGGTAACATTGATATCATGTTTGTTGGTACCTTTAATACATAACCATGTGTTATGTATTCTTGTTCTTGCATAAACATTATTAGGGTTTCTTATTTAGGATGAATGTTTTGGAACCAGGTGAGTTTAAAATGTATAATGAGATAGGGTATAACCTTCTAGGAATGGGGTGGGTACTTTGAGTATTTTCTAGGACATAAAGGTGTTAAAGACTACATCTCCAAGGGGAATCATGAATAATTGTTATGAAAAAAACATTGAGGTTCTTGGTTCATGAAATTCACAATTAGTGACTTTGGATAACCCTAAAAAATTGGGTAAAGTACTACCATGTGGGTAAGTCATAGGGAAGTGGTTTTGGTAAGTGTCTAACCTGGGAATTTTTGTGGTAATGACTAGGGGCATGACATTGTTACCATGGAATTCCATATATGAAATGGATTGATAGGGATGGGAGTAGTGGATCATATATATATATATATATATTTATGTTTATTTTACTTTGATAGTTGATTTTATTATAATGGTTTATTGTTGTATGTAATGAACATGACCCAAGTATCCCAACAATATCAGACTAGGATGAAAAAGTTCCTCAGGTGCACCTTTTGATCACTAAAGTCTGGCATAAACACTAAAGGTTATAATACGCAAATATGACATATGGATTCTCCTATTAGGTCATTGAGTTCTATGTTAAATTTTCATATTGAATATTCGACATGAAATATAAATAGTTCATACTGACACACACACACACATCCTTTTCTTTAGTGAAGATATAAGTCCATTGTGACACCTAGATGATATAAAAAATTAATCACTATATCTTCATTAATCCTTGAGAAACAAAGTCCTAATCATACTAATATAGTTTAAAAAAGGAAAAAAATAGTCCAAAAATCACATACATAATAATATGCTCTCCAAATATGACTAAAGTTCTAAAATAAGGTGTCATTTAGGTGGAATAACCCTCATGAATGCCCTGGGAAAACCCCTATGTCCATGCCCAAACGATCTACCAAAAACTAAAAATGAGTGCTCTTGAGTTCCATACTCTTTTTCTCTCATGCATCCTATGCTAGTGCCTAAACCATAGAGAGATCAAATACATTATACTCTACACAGATAAAAAAAGGAACATATAGAGTGTGAGTATAATATACCTAGTAGGAAGTCATCGGCCCTCCCCTTATAACCTATCATAATATAGAGTGTATATAACAAAAATGAAAATCTAGAGATGTAGTATATGTTTAGTCAACTTGTACAACATGGATATCAATTACAACATAATATATAACAAAAAAATCCCTACAAGGGGAGAATCCCTACCATGTGCACATACTTTGAGCCTCACCCTAGAGTTTGAGATGACCTATATGAATAAAATACCAAATAACGAGCCATTGTGTTCTTCTCATCCCAAGAATGGGATACATGAATACATGGTTGGGAAATATCATTTCACATACTTTTAAAAGAGGGGAAAGGGGAATAACAAGTATGGGAACTGTTATCAAATCCTAATACTTAGTTAGGGTGTTTCAAGCCCATCCTATACATTCCACTAATTCATTGACATGTGGTAACTTTATTATTGTAATATATAACAATATATCAATTATAATATATGGAACACAAACATCCAATCATGTAAGAATATATATATAAAGTATAACAAATATGGCATGGTTAAACAAATAAAATTATTTTTGTTGACATAGACAATAACATATTTGATCATTCACTCTTCATTTCAAACTCATAACCCTCAATTTTTGTCTTAGATCTTTCCATAATTCCACCTAACCCAAACTCGATGTATCATATTAACCTGGGATTTATTATGATTCCATTTGATGATATATATTGGATACTTTATATATAATGTGTCATCCTCATGATTAATATCATCATATTGGATCACATGTGAAGTATGAGGCACACACCTCATTTATTTTAGTGAATTTTGAGAAATATCCATTCAATGTTATGAATTTTCCACATAAAATAGCCATTCATTTATGGATAAAAAGTTATAATCAATATAACTTGAGTACTTGAATATCGCTATGGATTTAATGCCCTCAATTCTACAATTTTTTTTAACTGATGACCTCAATCACTCCCTATAAATATTTACGTTTTCCCACCAATTATGTGTCTCTAATTTCCACTAATGTTCTCCTAATCGAGATCGTAATTTGGTGGTTACTTTTTCATTCCCCTTATCCTCTTATTAAGACTAAATTTTATTAACCCAATTTCCGATGTGGGTTTTCCCGCAAAGGTATTTTCTATTTTCAACCTTTTATTTTCTAAGAACAATTTAAAATTTTGAGGATGAAATTTATTGAAGGAACGAAGAATGTAACACCCCAAGATTTTATAGTACATTTTTTCTTCAAGTAATTCAATAACTTGCACTACATGCAACAACGGGTTTGAGCGCACCACAAGATTACCAAACTAGCCATTAAAAAGCGGTTATGAATAGTATTAACTGAATTTTGAACATTATATAATCCTTATAATTTTAGAATCCATATTATGAGTTTCTCAGACATAATGTAAAAAATAATTCATTTTTTTCAGATAAAAGAATTATTTTTCAAAAAATGCACTTTTACCGCCATTTAATGGTGAACCCTTTTTAAATCCAATATTTTAAAGATTTATATATTCAATTTGACAAAATAAACTTCTTATTTAGATTCAGGACACAATAATTTAGTTTCAATACATTTTTGGTGTTTTTCTGATAACTTCCATATTTGGGTGAATAGTGAAAAATACTATATTTTAACTGAAAACAACTTTTTTAATAAAAATAATTTTTAGTGTTAAATTATAAATTTTAATGGTTTTTAAGTATAAATAGATTAAATTTTTACCATTTAATCAAATGTTGGTCATTTTAAAAAATTTCACTGCGAAATTGGACATAAAAAAGTTTCAATCTTTTGATAGTTATTATTTCCTAAAAATATGCCTTTTGCTTTTGACAATGGGAATTAATTTTAAATTAATAAATGAAACTTATATTTTATGAATTTGGTAAAATAGACTTCATTTTTGGATTCGGAATATTGAAATTATCCTAGGGTAAATTTTTGGTATTTTTCTGAAAACATTCAATTTTTGATGAATAGCGAAAAGCACTGAGTTATAGTTTAAAACCAAATTTTTATTTAAATAATTATTTCATTTATTTAAATTAATTTAATGTAAAAATAGATACATAATACCTATATAATTTCAATTTAATTCATTGGAGTTAGTTTATAATAATTTTAGATATATAAAAATTTTATTGATCTTTTCACCGTCTTTTACCCATCTCCTAGGAGAATTTTCAAATTCACATAAAACATAATTTTACCACTTCTATGAGTGGAATTTCAAAAATCCAAGAGACACGGTTAATATCAAGGAGTAAAATGTGGTTCAATAAGATAAAAATAATTTTTAGTGAATAGTAACTTTTTACTTTTATTTACCGCGGTTAAATGTAAATAGGGTAATTAAGAGTAAAAATGATATTATTATGACCCTAACGCATTTCCTAATTATGTTGGATAAGTATAGTTCGACCAAAAACAACCTTAGGAATAAAATATTAACCTATTTGGTCCACATGGATTAGATTAGGACAATTATTATTATTTAATTCAAAGAAGAGTTAAAAGAGTTAAAATCAATATTTAATAACTAAAACCTTTTTAATATAGTGTTATACATAAGATAAATTTGATTATAAATATTAATTAGAAATATAAAAAGATATTATACATAATGGTATTTTATTTATAATTTTTTGACATTAAATAATTTAATTTATTTATGACACAATGGAGATGCAGTAATTACCTAATTAATGAAATATTAAAATAATTGAAATTATAAATAACCAAATAAATGTAATTTGGGACTTTTTATGAATTCTGCTAATTTTCTTGGTTAATATGACATATTAGGGTTAGTTAGATGAATTTTATTCGAAGTAATAATTCTGTTATGAATTTAGAAAAAACAAAATACCAAATAGTGTCAAAATTGACATAAAAGAGTTTTTAAAACATATATTATTTTATTAATTGATATTCTATTCATAAAAATATAAGGTTTGGAAAAAGGACTTATATAATGATAGGTGTATCTTTAATTAACCACTTGGGGTTCTCTTGGAAGTATATAATAAGTTTATTAACCATATTATATAAAAATACAAAGAGACATGGTAAATGTCAAACTATTTAACAAAGAGTTAAGTCTAAAAGATAAAGTTAATATACTAACCCAAACATGTCTAAAACCTATTGGTTGACTGGTTTTAGACTCATAAACACCCTATCATTTAAATAATACATTTTGGAGCAATTAGAAACTGAAAATGAATTTATTATAAAATAATATTTCTACCTTTTTCTAAGGTGCCCCTCACCCCTCTTATAAAAGGGCACTCCCACTTATCTCTAATTCACACCTTCAAAGCCTTTTGGCTCGGCCAACCCCTTCCCAAATATCCTCTCAACTTCCCTCACTTAATCCTAGAGTCCTTCCTTTAGTCAGAAAGCCATCTTAATAATCCCTTTTGACCAAATCTAAAAGAAGAACCCGAAGAAGAGGTAATAATTTCACCACCCTCTTTCAAGTTCCTTTCTTCTTCCAATTCCTTTTTCTTTGTTGTTTCCATTCTAAAATAATAACTCCATTATCTTATATATACTATGATGTTATTATAAATATGGTACAACCAAATTCATTATTCTATCCATCCTTTGAATAACATGTCACTGTACGTGCGTACGTACGGCATACCGTCTCCACGTCGTGGTGTAATTGTTATTCAATACATTATTATTTGGATGGGTATAATAATGATGTGTAAATGATTTAAATAATAAATATAACATGATAATGATTCTTTATATATGATATACCATTCAATTATATATTATTTTGATATCAAAAAAATGATATTGTCGCTCGTGCGTACGTACGGATTACCGTCTCCACATAGCGATGAGATTCATTCCCCATAGTATCCATTCAAGACTAATTTTCATTTTATGATTAAAAATAATGTTTAAAGAGTTGATATCATTCTAGATATAAATAAGATATATCCCATCCATAAAAATTATGAATCACATAACAATGAATATAAAGGAAAATGAATTTGTAACACCCGAAACAACTATAATACTAAGATATTATTAACAAAGCAATGTTAAAAGATCATATATGATATAATACTAATGTATATGATTATTTTATAATTTAATAACAATTATTTCACCATTATACACGAGTTTAACCTACCCTTGACCAATTAAAAGTACAAGGTAAGGGTTATTTCCTCAATCTCATTATTATCCGAGATTGTTCATGTGTAAGTATTTTATGGGACATACTTATCATAGATACCCATACTTCATAAAAATGTTTTCAAAAAGAATATTATATGGTTTTATGTGAGGGTATATATAACTAGATCATCATTTTAAATGATTTTAAGATTTATCTTTCTAAGCCCTTTTAATTAATGTCTATATTTTCAAAACGATTTAAGGATTTATTTATATAGACATGAAGGTTTTGAAATGGTAATTCTTTTCAAAAGTTTCAAAGTGGTATGGGAAACTTTTATTCAAAAATATCTTTTGAAATGACTTCCTTTATAAATTTTGATACTTAGAAATGATTTCATGAAAAATGGGTATTTCTCTCAAAGCATTTTACTGATCATTTTCATCTATGTCAACATCCTTTGATAAATTTTAAACTTGTTTGAAATTGATTAATTATGATCCCAATATTCCATATTTTATTGAAGGTTTTGTGATATGTTTGACAGTGTATGTGTTATTTTTATACCATTCATGGTTTATTGATAAATTATTGACATTTCGTATGCTAGTTTTAATACGAATGTTTATGCTATGTTTCAACCTTTTCATTTGAGGAATGTATTGGAGTTAGTAAAGTGATGGGTGGAGCCCGCTATAGCTCCTCGATGCATCGATTGGTCTCATGAGACAAACTAGTGTCTTGCCATAAGGCCTTGACAAAATATTATTTGTAGTTTTGGCACAAGGCCTTGAATATGTGGTAATGAAGTCAGGAATTATGCATTCCATCATTATGAAAGTGGTTATTGATATTGCATGTGATTAATCGACTAGTAGAATATCCATGTGAATAATTAAATGGAATTATTTCATTTAATTTTTTCCATATTATTTTGAAGTTCAAGTTTAAAAGTCTTTTGTTTTAGTTATACATTTCCTTAAATGTTTATGCTTATTTATGAAAGTTTTCTCTATTTTGTTATCCTTACTGAGCATCTGAGCTCACCCCTTTCTATGTTTTATTTTTCCCAGGATATGAAGAAGTATTTTATGACTGACCTACAGGGATAGTCTGAGGGGATATGAGTGTGGACTATGGAGACTATGTTGTTTTAGTTATTCACTTTATCATGTAATGTAAGACTTATTAATGTATCTAGTGTTTCCAAGGCTACTAAACTAATTGGTCTTTTGAGACTAAAACTTTTGTGATCATGCCAATGTTATGTAACAATGCACTGACTCTGGGTAACTGGGGTTGAGGCCTTACAAGTTCCAGACATATGCTGAGGTGGATCATTGGTCTCTATGGTATTGTCAAATCTTCGACGATTATTTCCATATGGATGGTCCATTGGCATGAATCATCTATGTCCCATAAAACTGAATCTACAATGATGTTTTAGTCTTCTGGATCGTGTATTCTTCATACTAATAGGACATGATAGTTTTCCCTTCGTGCTCTATCCAGACATCACTGCATAAGTAAGAAAATCATTGATCATCCCCATAACCACAACACGCATATGAAATATGTCTTTCGATCATGCACCGTATGTGTGCACACCCACATCCAAAAATAAGTTTCAACTCATTTATTAAAGGTTGCTTGTATACATCTATATCAATTTCGGGATCAGAAGTGCCAGAAATGATTATACTCATGAAAGTGAAAGGTTTTTTCATACACAACCATGGGGGAAGATTATAAATGTGTATAAAAACCAGCCATGTGCTGTGCAACGTAACCATCTGCCCAAACGAATTAAAACCATCACATGAAAGACCCAACCTCACATTCCACAGGTCAGCTGCAAAATCAGGATATCCAAAATAAAATCTCTGCCATGCAAATCTATATGTAAGGTGAACCAACTCATCATTAGTGTTCTTTGTCTCGGTATCATGCCATCACATTTTTATTGATATTTCATCAGACATAAAAATATTCTGGAGTCTGGGGATCAATGGAAAGTGCCACATTACTTTCTGTGGCACACGGGATGGTGTTCCATCAGCTTTTGGCTTCCAGTAGGATGTGCCACATTTTATACAATCATTTCCTTCAGAATTTTCCTCCCAAAATAAACTGCAATCTTTTGGGAAAGCATGAATTTTGATTCTTGAAAATCTAAGTTCCTCAACTAAATTCCATGCCATATAGTGGTTTGAGAAAATAAATGCATCATCTGGAATTAAGTCCTTCAATAAGGTAAGAATGTAATCGATGACAAAATTAGAAATCTCATACATTGTTTTCCCATGAAACAATCGGATTAAAAATTCTACCTTTTTCATTTTACTGGATTGTCAATATACTGGAGTCGTGGAAGAATCATTCAATTTTTTCACCCTAACAACATCATCCTTTTAATTAGACTCATCATGTGTGCTCATATCTAAATATTCTTGGGTCGGAATCATTTATTTTTCATGATGATGAATAAATGGAAACTGGTGGTATAACAAAATCTCCAATCTAGTCCTCTCATTTGGATCATCAGCAATTCGAGATGTCATTTTCTCCCCATTGTGATACCACAAAAAGTAGTTTTCTTGAAGACCATATTTTGTTATGTGGTAGCTAACTTCTTCACGGCTCTACCAAGGTCTTCCAACACAATTGTAACAGGGGCAGTGTATGTGACCACTATCCGAATAATTGTGAAATGAAAAATCTAAAAAGCTCTCCAAATTGTTTTGAAAATCGCTTGAGATATGATCAGTTTCATACATCAAACTTCTATCCATTCTGTAAAAAAATTGTTATAAGTCATTTCATCAAAATCAATTCAATAAGATTGAAGTTTCATTGAAAATATATTTAAGTAACCGAGAATTGTTCACTTTATATGAAACCATAACAGACACACTACTCTATATGATAATCATAATATAAAATATAAAAAATACTATATTTATAACAAAATATCTTTGAAGAACTATACATGAGTGTACAAGATCATGTACACTTGTGGAGGGGAATTATCCAGGGGGTACGGTTGTCCTGGGGGGTGGGCGGGCTGTCCACGGGGGGTGTCCGGGGGGATGGGGGTGTCCAGGGGGTGGCTGGGCTTTCCACAGGGGTGGGTTGCTATTCATGGGGGTACGGGTGTCCAGGGGGGATATACGGGTTGTCCATGGGGGTGGAGGGGCTGTCCAGGGGGGGTTGGGGGTGTCCAGGGGGTGGGGGGGGTTGTCCAAGGGGGTGGGCGAGATGTCCATGGGGGTGGGCAGGCTTTCCATGGGGGTGGGGGATATCCAGGGGTGACAGGGCTGTCCAGTGGGGTGCGGGGTGGGTGGTTGGTCCGTCCATAGGGGTGGTGGGGCTGTCCTACAGGGTATCACGGGGGGGGGGGGGGGGGGGGGTGGGCTGTCCACGGGGGTGGGGTGGGGGGGTTGTCCAGGGTGGTATGGGGTGTCCAGGGGGTGGGAGAGCTATTCACGGGGGTGGAAGGGCTGTACAGGGAGGTACGGGGTGGGTGGGAAGGCTGTCCACGAGGGTTGTGGGGCTATCCAGGGGTACAGGGCGTTTAGAGGGTGGGCGGGCTGTCCACAGGGCATGGGCGGGCTGTCTAAGGGGGGTTGGCGGGCTGTCCACAGGGGGTGGGTGGGCTGTCCACGGGGGTGTCAGGGTTCTCCACGGGGGTGGAAGGGCTATCCACGAGGGTTGAAGGGCTATCCAGAGGGGTGGGGGTGTCCTAGGGGGTGGGGGTGGGGGGTTGTCCAAGGGGGTGGGGTGTCCACCCCCAAACTAGGGTCGTAAAATCCAATATTTATCCAATTGTAGCATGATTTAAATCCTATTATAGATGACCGATAAGACTGTTGGTGTAAACCATAAATATCATACATATAAATCACAACACACCCAATTGTAAACACACCACCAAATGTCGTATTTGGATTAGATTTTCTGAGCCATGTTTCGACGGGACACTACTCAAAAAAGTATGAGCCTTGTTATATCATTATGTGATATGGAGTTGTACAAGTGTAAAAATTGTATTAGATCAATATGGATAGTGAATAAGAACCTGGGTGAGATTTCTTTGTAGATATCACTTCTTCTTGGAAGGGTAAGAGTGAGTGTTGGTATGGAACTTCAAGAAAAGTCTTAAAGTGTGAAAGAAACTATACATTGGTTATATTTGATTCCTATTTTTTAGAGTATCAGAGTGGACAACCCCCCCCACACACACACACACACACACCACCATTGGACAACCCACCCCCTCCTCCCGGACAACCAACACCCCCCTCCCCAACTTGGGTAGCCCACCCCCACCCCCCCATGGATAGCCTACCCCCTGATAGCCCACACCCCCTCCCCCACATAAATAGCCCACCCACACCACCACTGGACTTCCCACCCACTCCCTGGAAATGCCACACCCCCCTCCCCTATAGCCCCCACCCCCACTTGAACAACACACACCCACACCCCCCCACTGGACAACCGCCTGGATAGCCCACCCCCTCTATAGATAGCTCGCACCCCCTCCCCCACCTGGACTCCCCACCCTGACCCCCCTGGAAAACCCACACCCCTCCTTGGGTAGCCCATACCCCCCTCCCCCACACCCCTATACCCCCCTACCCCCCTGCAGCCCCTACCCCTTGGACAACCCACCCCCCAACTAGACATCCCCCTACACCTGGAAAACCCCCTAACCCTCCTGCAGCCCCCTTAGGGTCATTTTATTTAAAATAATTTTATTCATTAAGAAAGGAAAACCATCATGCATTATCCATTTCATTCCAAACAACCCATTCAATTTATCAAAACATGAAAAATTCAATTTATCAAAACATGACAAATTCAATTTATCAAAACATGACAAATTCCATTTATCAAAACATGAAAAATTCAATTTATAAGGCTCTATGGGTCACTAAGAAAATGTCATTGGGGAAAGGGGAAATAAACTACACTGTTAATTCCAATTTAAGAATTTGTCCAAGCAATTAAGAGGTGCAGTGGTGTCTCGGAGGTATGGTGGTGTCTAGGGGGGCTGTCTAAGGGGGTGGTGTAACACCCCAGGTAAATAAAGAATATGAAATTTTTATATTTATTCCTTTTTTTGAATAAAATGTTAATATTAATTTAAAGGGAATTCTATGCTTGATGGCTTACCTAATACGCAACAACAAGTTCCTTTTAAATCTTACGTTGCACTATAATAATAAAATAAAATTATTTTATATGTTAGTTAACACATAGCCGTTGTATTGGCGGGAATGAATATGAATAACTAAAATATGATTATATATGTTTGTTAAATGTTTTTACATTTATCCAAAAAAGGATAAAGGCTAAAAATACGAAAAGAATTCAATTTTAGACATATATAGTCTAATTTTCACCAAAGGTCCAATTATCAACTTTTGATGGAGAACTGTCATTAAATATAGTTTTGGTCACTCTTATACATTCTATTGGAACAAATAAAACTCTTTTTTATAATCGGGACATCAAAATTTACTTTGTGTAAATTTTCGGTATTTTTCCGATAAAGATCATTTTTTATGAATAGTGAAAAATGTTGTATTTTAATTCAAAACCTATTTTTAATCTAATTTATTTATATGATTATATTATCTTTTGAATTGGTTTTAAAGTGAAATTTGAATATATTTTTACCATTTAATCCAATAGTGGTCGTTGGAATTAATTTCATCTTGAAATTTGACTTAAACTGGTGTCAATCTTTTGATACTTATTGTTTCATAAAAACACGTTATTTGCTCTGACAGCGGGAATTAATTATTAAATTAATTAATGTAACTTATATGTTTTGAATTTTGTAAAATATACATCATTTTTGAATTCGGAATATCAAATATATCCTAGGGTAAATTTTTTGGTAATTTTCTGAAAAACTTCAATTTTTGATGAATAGTGAAACCTCTAAGTGGTAGTTAAAGAAATTGATTTTTCATTTAAATAAAACTTTACCACTTCTGTGATTTGAATTTCAAAAATCCGACATACATGGTTTTCATTAAGAAGTAAAATGTGGTTCAATGGGATTAAAATAATTTTTTGGTGAATAGTAACTTTTAAGTTTATTAATCGCGATTAGAGGTAATTAGTGTAATTTAAGGTAAAAATAATGTTTTAATAATATGAAATGACCTAGACACATGTCCTACCCTCATTGGATGTGTCATGTCCGACCAATAAAATCCATGGGTCAACATGGGGACCCCATGGAGCCACTTTGGTAGGAAAATGACATTAATACCTTTTTATTTAATGTTAAAATTAAAATGTCACAAACATGTGTTGTTTTACTAAAACAATTTTTATATGGGGTTATACAAGTCAGATTATTGACTATTAATTTTCATTGGAAAGATAAAACTATTTCCTACATCATAGTATTTTTTTATAATTTTTAGACATTAACTAAATTAAATTATTTATGACACCATGATGATGCAGTGATTACCTCATTATTTAACGATTTAAATAAAATGGAAAGATAATATAAAATCTAAGACCTACACATGTCCAAAACCTATTTTATGAGTTTATTTCGAACCCTTATCACCTTATCCTAGAAACACATCAATTTGGGATCATTAGAATCTGAAACGCATTCTAAAATAAAGTAACATTTCCTTACTTTCCAAGAGTGCCCCTCCTCTCCTCTTATAAAAGGCCCCCACCTCTACCTCCTTACCCACACCTCTCAAGCCTTTGTCTCGGCCAAACCCTAACCATTTTGTCTCTCCAAATCCCTATATTACTACTAGAAGCCTCAATTTGGGCAGAAGTCTTCCCAGGGATGCCTTTGAGCTCAAATCAAAAAGAGTTACCCGATTTAAAGGTAGTGTCTTCTCTTGTGTTCTTTTGTTTTATTTTGATTCTCCAACCCCCTAAACTCTTTTTATTCTTTTATTTTGTAACAACTCCAGTATATTCAATATCCTATGATGTTGTTATAATAATAATTCGATCTACACTTACACACACCTACATCTAATGGTTAAAGAACATACTGTTTCTGTGGATGGCGAATTTCTGCATCACGAAACGATGATTGTTCAACAGTCATATAACACCTTCAAAGGTGGCCATTAAGATGTCACTATATTTATATATGATATATAATATGTTTATGTTTTACTTAATCTTCTGTATTTTTATTTTGTGGCATACCTTTATGGTTTCCATTGTGGGTAAACACGGTAATTTCATTTTAGGAAGTGCGGACTACCGCCCCCTCAAAGTGATTTGATTCGTTAATGCTATATTTAGGATGTATAAAGGTTGTATTTAAAGTTATTATATATGAATTTATACTGGAATTATAATATACCTTTATATCATTATTATTTTCTTTCCATTAAAGTATGAGATAGAAATGAAAGTAGCGTTCATGCGTACGTACGGCTTACCGTCTCCATGAACGATGCATTTCATTTCTTACCTCTAAATGATTATGTAATATTATAAATACATTTATATTGTGGATAAATATGATATATATGATATTCAAATCATGAGTATCATTCTGGATATAATGAACCTTTGACCACACGAACACCATGTAATTGTAAGAAGTCCACTTTCGACTTAAGAACCATATATCGACAAAACAAACATTATTAACTTAAATGATTACATAATCTTTATAACATGGTAATAAGTGATATAAAAGTAATAATGAACTTGAAAAATGTTCTTAAGAAATTAGAAATTAACTCAAGTTTATTATTCAGGACGTTAATGAACGATCGAGTCAAGTCAGACCCGAGGTAAGGGATCCAACCTCTCTCTTTCTTTTTAAGTACTCTCTTTTATGTCATTTCTTTTATGACCATATTTCTTATGTTTGGGGATGTTATTTTATATTCCTAATACTTTAATTTTTATGTTAATATTATTGGAGACCCTATTTGATCTCATAAATCCATTTTTGGAAGTTTTAAGTGGCGCCGTTAGGCTGCCGAGTTTTCATAAGGGATTTTTCATCTCACTTTTATTCTCGTGACATTTATGCTACGTTTGCCACTATTTCATTTGAGTGGTGTATGTACTGCCCATTATTATACACTTTTTGTAGTATAATTTCATTTATGGGTATTTACATTTTCATTGTATGACCCTTCTTCCATGGGGTGTACTTTTCGAAAGTTACCCAACTCAGTAAGGGGACCTTTCACCCTCCTTTTTTTAAAAGACTTCTTTTGTTATGTATTTTAATTCACATACTATTATGTTGGGATATGTTATTATATATCCTTATTTATGTAAATTTTATGTCCAAGTGATTAGATCCCCTTTATCTCTCTCATCAACCCTTTTTGTAAAATTTTATGTGACGTCGTTATGCTGTCGAATTTTACCAAGGGAACTTCTTAACCCAATTTCGATTTCTTTGGGTTAAACATGTAGTTATTGAATATGTCATCCTTTGAATATGTGTGAATGAACTTTGATTTTTTTACACTTAATATCAACTTATATTGGGTGTATTTATATTTGTCACACATAATTATGAGATTGATTTATCCTTAATTTAAGGATACCTTCTTTATAATGGATTTTATCTCATTTTACATTTCTTTTGAGACTTCATTGTTGTTATGAACCAATTCACTCTTATATGGTGTGTATACTTTCCTTTGAAATATTATATCATGAATCCATTTATTCTCATGATATTATAAAGTTTAGATTAAATGTTATTCTGCAATTATTTGTATTCAAGAGTCTCTCATTTTGATAAAAACTCTTTAAAAAAAATATCGTTTTAAATGTTTTAAAGATTTATTATTCTAAATCTTTATCTTTAATGTCAATGTTCTCAAAATGGTTTTCAGTATTTATTTATATGGACAGTGTTGTACAAAGAATATTTAGCAGCGATTTTCTTCATTTTAGCAACGATTTCCATAAAAAAATGACTTGGATTTTTCAGTAGTTTTAACTGCTGAAATATATTGATTTACAAAAAAAAGCAATAGATTATGCAGCCCCAAAACTACCCTGAAAAAAACAAATACACTGACCAGGTGTATCACCTATCATAAACACACAAAATCACACACATGAAATAAAAAATATGGAATGTATCCAATCACATAGCTCACCAATTGTAATTAAAAATAGTGCTAAAGAGAACTTATTTTGAGCTTAAGTGGCCAAAAAAAATCCTATGTACTTTTCTATAGTTTTCTTAGACTATATTCATCTACATAGTCCCCTAAAGCATGAATGAAGGAAAGTAATCATATATAGACAAGTATATTAATTTACATAAACCATAAATGGTTTTAGCCTCTTCAAACATGGGAAATCATGAAAATTTCATGTGAATACTCTATGCCACAAATGATACATGAGAAAACCCCCTCTTTCCATATTAGTCCAAGACATCAAAAAGACCACTAAGCACTTCTTGATTATGAAATCTACTCATCACCCTCTCCATATCTATCTCTACTTCCAACCATAGAAACCTATATGAAAATTATATTGATTATTAAACAATGTTGTATATCTATATTTAAACTTAAAACCAATAAAATTTAGTGAACTAAATTATTTTGAAGTTGTGTGATTTACCTACACACTACCAGTCATCGATGCAATATCACTAGGGAAAAATCCAGTCATCTTCTGATATAAATCAACCAATGCTTTCTGCAAAGTGGATATCTAAGCCCCCTGTTCCTGAATTGTGCTTTGTATAGAAATAAACTCTCTTTGAGCATCTCTAGGTAGGTAGTGACTACAACTATAAGTAGATGTAGCTGAAATCCTTAATGGATTTCCAAAGGTCTCAGATGGTAAAGGTCCCAAACCCATCCTGCGCACTCGGCCAGGTTGTTCCTTCCCAAAAACATTACCAACTCGGTCATCCTGGGAGGCTGAGAAGGACTACATAGGATTGGCATCCCATAGTTATTTAATTTTATCTATAAATCAGGTATCAGTCATATTTGAAGCAATATATATTAACATAGCGAAAAATAATAATAATTTATTGTAATGAAAAATGAATTCATACCCCAACTTCTTTGGAAGGCTCATTAACATAACTCCCATTAGTTTTTTATGAACATCTAACCACAATTCTGATCAGGAGACTTGGTGCCTTAAATTTTGTGACATCATTAAACAAAGATAAATCAATAATTTAATATATGGAATAGATAATACTGTCTTATAAATATTTAAACTAATGAAAAGATCACCGGAGTCAATCATATTCTAGAAAAAATCTTTGACTCCACAACATGAGGGATGATTTTCTTAGCCAGAATTAATGCATTCTTCCTTGAAACATCCTAAAATAAATAAAATGTAATTTAATAGTAATTTATGAAATGTCATATCCTTGTCATATGAATTTATAAATATAAAATGATATTGATATAATAATATATATTTAAATACCATGTGCTTCTCATCAAGATGGCTATCAATAGAAACTTTCCATTGATCTCTAGGTACCCCATTGGGTACCTTATCATACATTTTCTGGGTGACCAACGAAGTATCATTTAATTTTTTCTATAATCTCTAATTAAAATCATTCCATTTATTGGACAAATTTATCAGTGTCTACCTTTGTGCTATAAGATCAGCAATGGGAATGTGAAAAAACATATGTAAAAAGGGTTTCATTTTAAAAATATTAGAATTTAATAAAATAATGACATTCAATTACACCATAATGTATTAAAATTACCTTTATCTATGAATAAAACACTTCATTTTTCCAAGATGAAGTCATATGCCTCCAATCATCATACGTAATTGGAAGGGTAATCGGATCCGTCACCAGCTAGCCTAGAATCTGGACAAATAATCCCACGATGTCATTCATTGGGTCACCATAACAGTCAAATGAGAAAACTATTATTAGTCTATTCAGATTCTAGACATCTAAACTTTTCATATTTTTCTCCATAGTATCATTGTTTCCATCTTTTATGAAAAAATAGTTAGTAGAATAAATAAAGTGCAATAATTTTATTCATATTAAAATTTGTATCTATAGTAGTCACCTCCAATATCCCCACGAAGAACTAGGAGTGGTGACCTACTCCCTCATTTCTGAGGTTGCTGAATGGGGAGGCATCGGCTGAGCTACTGATGGGACACTGATAGAGGGTGTGAGAGATAATGTAGTGGGGGAAAGTAGATGGTGTCTCAAATGTTGTAGAGAGGGAGACAAATGGATCATCATATGTTGGTATGGTCAAGGAAGCATCGACTGAGAGTTAAATAGTATCAGTATAATGCTTCCTCCTTGGAATTCCTATCTTTTAATCAAATAAAATTAATTTTAGAACATATATTTAAAAACATTCATGCAGAAAAAAATTAAAAATGATAACAGATGCACACCACTTACAGAGAAAATATACATAACTTTAATAATTAATGACTACACAAATGTTACAAGTGGTTGATAAATGAATGGATGATAACACAGATTCTATAACCAGTGCTCGAATTCCCAAATGAGTTAAATCTATCAGCAACCAATCCCAATTAAACATTCCTAGAACCAGATGAGAAATATGGATGTAATGAATCAAATGCCTTCCATGATTTTGAATCTCTTGGATGTATCATTAACCAATCATTTATATTTTCTATAGATTTCCACTTCATGTGTTCATCGGTTTTTCATGACATGAATAATATTTTCAATCGATTATTTAAAAGAAAGTAATGAAAACCCTTTGTAGATGTATTCATTTTCTTCTTCTTCATAGTAGTATATTGATTTAGACTTCCAAACATCACCAATTGATTCCATCTAGAAGAACATTTTTTTCAATTATATCTGCTTGAATCCTCTCCCTAATAAATCATACGATCATTAGGACAGAGATGTATTTTTTTATAATTCAGACCAAGCTTATTGTTTTTTTCATATCATAAAAATATTTAGGGATATTTGCTTCAGGAAATGCATCACACAGCAATTCCAATATCATAGACATTTCCTTATTTGAAATTCCACATAGGCATTTGATATGGTACAAGTTTAGATGAAAAAAATATTTCAAACAAACATTATACAACTCTTGATTTCCATCGTCAACTAAACCATGAAACACATTTGTCTGATCAGTGGTGTTTTCTCTTCCATTAGTCTCCAAAAATCAAGTGGAGGATCCAAAGATATGTTACAATCTTGATCTGGTTTTCCTATAGTCTCAAAAACATCACTTTTAAAGTTTCTATTTTTAGCACCCTCAACTAGTTTTTCTGATATGTTTTGATGTTGATGTTGGTGTCTTGCAATGTCGAATGCATCATTTATAACGTTTTTCATTTAATTTTTCATTGTCGATGAAGTTGGGAGATCATTTTATCGATTGATATTAGTGCTCAAACTTTCTATAATATTTGATTCTCTGTGCCAAATCCCACACAAATATTGAGCAGGCAATTTCTTCAATATCAAGTGTTCATAAACTTCATCTCGTTTCAACCATCTTCTAAATTTACATTTAGTACATGGACATATTATTCTCCAATCAACGGGTTGATTGGAAATTGAAAAATCTAAAAACTCTTCCAAACCCTTAGCATACTGAGGTGTGTTCCTCGATAATGCAATCCAGCTTTTATCCATATCACAATGTGACTACACTTTATTAACAAAAATTAAAACACATAAGTATTACTAAGAATGAAAAAAGATAAATTTATGTGAAAAAAACTTAACCCAAGTAGTTATAATAAGATTCATATAAATGATAAAAATGTCAAATTAAAAAAAGGAAATCAATCATGGATATTATTATGTAAAATAGAAGAAAAAGAAAAATCATACATTCCTTAATTTAAAATTGGAATCATTGGATAAAAACCCAAGGGTCACTAAGTCTAGGTGAACCTAGTAATTCTCTATCACCATAGCAGTGAATTTAGAGTTCTAACACATCTCTAGCTAGATAGGGTTTCACATAATGCTTCAGTATCATTACTAGTGGTGATCTAAGAGATTGTATTTATGTATGTCACATTCTATTTTTCCTTATTTATAGATGGTACATCTCAAACCAACTAGAGTGGTTTTAAAATTATCTGATAGATCCACTACATTCCAATAAAGTGTATTTGAATATATTTTATTTGGAGTGAATAATTTTATATTCCTAGCAGATTTTTATGTTTTAATCGTAGAGGAGGATAACAACTCTTCTTAGTCACCTATCATCTTGGATAAACCTTTCCATAAAATATTAAATGCAATAATAAATGTACATGAAGGTACTATTATAATTGATTTTGGTTAAAATGTTTTCCACTTTAATATTTTTTATTCGATCATGTACCCATAATAAGAGAACTCAATTTTTTTTACATTGTAACATTCTGATGATTATAATCCTTATGAAGAAAGTTGTTTGATATAATAAATTTTTCATTTTGGAAACAAATAATGATATGAAAATTTGATCAAAAACAATTTTTAAAAACATACATATTCTATCCAACCATCTGAAGATGAAATAACCTTTAATTTATTTGACGGATTTTACTATTTATTCAATGAAAAAGTGTTTGATACTTCATATATTTCATAGGAAGTGCAAACCATTGAGTTAAGTAACCCAAATATATTTTTATCTTTATTCCATCCTCTAGATATGGAATTAAAACCCTTGCCTAAAAATTTAACATATATATTTCTAATAGAGGGAAACAAGACACCAATGGTAATAAAAAAATTACTAGGGATCACTAAATCATTGGGGGGTGATTTTTCCTTAAAACAAACACAAACTTTCAAGACAATAAAATAAACACTAAACCCAAAATATATGTTCCATTAAATGTAAACAACACAACTAAAAAACAAGATAAATATCCAAAAACATATGAGTCGTAAGAAAATATGAAACTAGAAAATGAGACACCATAATAAATCATGACTTAGTAAAACAAATTGGAACCACTCCAGTATGTAAGGACATGACTAACTCCAAGGATCTGACTCCAGACAACTACATTAATAGAAAAAATAAAGAAATAAGAAATATTCCTCTTTTCTATATCATGGAAAACATCATCTTAATATGCACCAATGTTCATATGGATGAGGTTAGTAATAATAACCAGTAGAAATTCCAATCAAAAGATTACTACACACTCCACTTGGAATATAAAATCTTAGCTCATAGTTCAAAATATAAATAAAATTATAGGGTGAAAATATAAAACAACATACTAATTTATTTCAATTAAATATAAAAATCACAAATAATTTATCCATTTCATAAACATAGAATATCGATTCAAAATTCACAAATATAAACAAAAAATGCATGCATTAAACAAGGAGTATTCCTAACTCATGATGAGAATCCCATCCTACTAGTCAAGTCATTATACGTACATGTATCCAAGGTTCTATTATCTATAACTAACCCATGATTGAACCCAACATTTTGTCACCCAATGAAATATGAACTCATGTAATTCTAGTATATGGAAAGGTCTCACACCCATTAATATCTTAAAAATTACAGAACTTTTTAAAAAATTAACAAAAAATATTTCATTCCTTAAACAAAAACAATAATTTAAAATCAGGAATCAAAAGGAGTTTTTCCAAAAACTATTCAAAATAAAAATTTTACAATTCAACCAAAATTCTTTTCCAAAAAAGGAAAGCATCCAACATTTCATTTGTAAATAAAAGAAAAAATTTAATAAAATCTAAGACTAACAGTTCTAGATCAATTAGAGAAAAGTGGGAAGCCATCTACCTAATGTGGGTTCCAATTTCAAAAAAATATTACAATAAAATAGAATGATCATATTTTATCCTCCTTTACCATTAAAAATTTGATGAAATTATCCACTATATTGACAATAAACTCAAAAATTCCCAATAGAGAAACCTAGATTTAAGAGGATCAAATGGGAACAAATATGCAATTTCATGTGTTCTAATGGTTTAAATATAATAGAACCCACTTGATTGAAGATGTTATAGAGAGATTCAATTCATGAATTATTGAGATGTTACATACACTAAAATTCATGTCATCTCAACTTTAATATATGAAAAATCATCGATGTTGTGAATTGAATTTCACATCATGAATGTTATCGAATAAAAAAACATTCATTACATAAATTAAATTCATGGAATATGCTGAGAAAAAAATTATATCATGAATAACCATACATGATGTGAACGATCTCCAGTAGTTATGTTCTAGCTTCTGAGATTTTTTCTTCAATGAACAATTTTAGAAATGGAACCCAAACATTATATAAAATAAAAAATATATAATAAAAGGGTTAATTACCTCAAACTGGGGAAAGAGGGGTTGTAGGCTTCGGCTTAGTCTCAAAGATATGGGTCGGAGGCTCGAGATCAGGCTTAGGGAGCAGTGGTAGTGACAGTTCGACAAAGTAGGGTGTGAAGGTGGCCGATGATAATGGATAAGGGGGACGGTGGTGAGGGAGAGAAGGAGATATCGGCAAGGGGGTAGGGTTTGATGGGGTTGGGGGCGACGACAAGGGGCTAGGGTTTGATGAGGTTCGATGGGGTCAGAGGCCGATGACGAGGGGCTAGGGTTCGAAGAGTTTGGGGGAAGAGTGGGTGGGGGTGTCAGGTTTGGGGGGGGGGGGAGAAGTGTCAAGCGTAAAAAAACGTTTTATTGGCTGTTTCTTATAGTGACTCTAAATTACCACTTATAATTATAGAATTTGGTGTAGTATCTTTATCATAGGATAAGAAATTAGAAAGAGAAATGAAGGAAACACTTACAGTGCTAAGCACTTTTTCCAAGATCTCAGATCCAAGCCTCCAAGATCAAACATAAGCTAATGATGAGGTCCGTCGATGGGTAGGTTCAGAAGCTATATCCCACCAAATCAACTACATGTTCCTTCAACACTCCAAGATCTAGCTTGAATGAACCACCACCACACCAGCTCGATTCCTCACACCTTCTCCTCACTAAAACCTACGTTTCTTGCCACTAGGATCAGCAAACCAATAAAAATCCTTTCATATTCTCCATATTATAGGATTGAACTCAATCAATGAATCAGGTTATAATAGTGGAAAGGGAATGTAGATAAGAGGGAGAACATAGAAAAGTAAAACCAACCCAATAAAAAAACAAGACCTAGAATATAATTTCATAGTAATAAAAATTCATTTCATTTTACAATATAAAATGAATTTAAAATTTACAAATCTCCACCTTGTAAAATAAAAGCAGGAACCAAAATTCTAAAGTCACTGTGTCAACTAGCTTACCCCACTGATTCAAGAAAACATGTAAACCTAAAAACATCTAATAGTACACTCACACTTACCTCAATGTGTATCCAAGTAACACACACTCACACATATTTAACATCTAATCCACTACTAAAACTATGCCCATAATTTAAAAAACTCTAAACATAAATTGTGAGTACACATTCACTAAATCAAGTCACCCTATAAGATCATGTCATCGAGTAAATCAAAGACTTATCACCAGTAAATGCACACAATAAGAAAACATAGAAGTACCCATCCTCTAAAACCATAGAAGAAAAAACATCTTATAAATTTAACAAAGAAGAAACTCAATAGACCAGTGAAATCATGAAAGTAACATCAATAAAATAAACAAATTAATATAAAATATAGAAAAAGAAATATGGACTCCACATGAATCTAATATAGACCTAGAAAAATCTCTAAATAAAGGGAAGACATTACCTAGAACTATGCAATAAGGGAAACCAAATTTCTAAATGGTACCACCGAAAACGTAGACATGACGAGTCGTAAAGGACATCTCATAATTATGACAAAACAAAACAAGAAAGAAAGGGAAGTTCAATACTTACATAAGTAAAACACCTCTAATATTTCTAACCAATGAAATCAAACACCTAATTCTCATGTAACCATCCAAAGGCTTTAATGAGATACTGATATCACTATCCTGAAGCTAAGTGATTAGCCAAGCATCTACCCATGAACTTGCATCTCTAACCATTTCCCAAGACCTCATTATTCTCACACCTAGTTATCTCTTGAGAATACCAGATATCATAGGAAAAATAATAACACCAAAATTTTAATTCATTACCATGTCCTCTATAATCACACTAGATAGACTATACATCCTAAACTAAGCTAACAGGAGAGTTCCTCAATAACCGGGTACTGATGCAAATCATATGTAGCCCCAAGGGTAATGACGATAATCCCTAAATTGTGTGGCACACTAGAGATCCAAGAGAATATATTTACTGAATAAGAAGAGACCATCCCTACCTCTCTCCTAATGAAATCTAGGAACCACCTAAAATCTATAGAAAGATCCCATTATTACCTTCACGAATACCAATCGTCACTGAACCTATTCACATGACACCGCCTCTCTAAAAACTTCCAATTCCCAATATCCTCTTGAAATAAGTCAAAACCTTGAGATAAAAGGCTTAACTAGGAAAAAAATAGAGGAAATAACCATAGTTAAATAACATATCAACTCCTAAGGAAAACAGGAAGAAATAGAAGAGACTAGACAAACAGACTGACCTTGTCACACACTTTATTATTAACCGACCCACTCATCTAGGAAAACCTCACACTCACCCCTTACTACCCCAAAACTAGAGTCACAACCAAGAAAACCTAACATAAGGTTTATATAGTCTCAAGAAGGAAAATAAATAGTGAAAACTAGTAAAGAGAAAAACAATCAATCACATATTGTAAAATTACATCCAAAGATAGAAAAAAACTCAATAGAACAAATCATCAAATCATACTGTAAAGTGAAATCCTCTATAAAATAATTTAAAATAATGAATAAATGATTCTTAATTCTGATGACATAAAATTATACCCAATTTGGTTCTAAACTAATTGTTGGGGGCTGCGCTATATTGACAGTCCCCATTCAACAGCCAAACTAGGATCTCATGGGTATAATTTTGGTACTTTAAAACAAAAAAATATAAATCTAATTTTTTTATAATTTTAGTGAATTAACACATATAATATGATAATTATAAAATAATCCGTACCACAATTTCATAATTTCAGGAATGTAAATGATAAGTGGAAGCAGTGAGAAAGGCATCATGGGTATTGGAAATTGAATTTTGTTTAAACATTCAAAATATATTCTCATAAAAAAAGATATTTTTTCACACAATGATTTGAAAACTAAAATAAAAAAACATGAGAAAACAAATTTCAAGATTTCAATACATTCAATCTTAGAAAAAATACAGTTCTTGCACATAAAGAACCTAAATATCAAACTAATATTAAAATGTATAACAAGAAGCATTAAATAAAACTAAGTAAAAATAATCTAAAACACAATTAAAAACCCCAAAAAGTTTTTGAAAAACAGGGAAACAAATTCCAAATTTTCAAAAAATTATTAATCAATAAAAATTCAAACCATATTAGCATTAATTAATGAATAAGTCTTTATCATTTAATGATTCTAGGTTTAATGAAAACATAAAATGAAAAGAAGTGAAAGGGACATTGCGACTTACATGATTTGTCCAAATAGCCTATGTGTATAGGGAAGGGGCTCTAGGGGGTTTCACTAGGAAAAATAAACTAGAGATGATTACATATGCACACTTGAGCAAAAAAAAGATAATGTAATAAACCTAAATCGATTTTTACCAGAGGATAATAAACCAGAAAAAAATAGAGGAAACACCTCTAGTTCTATGTTATTTAACTAAGAACTCGAATCCAAGCCTCCAGGATCATAAATAAGAAAATTCCAAGGTATATTAATGGGAAGGTTCATAAGTTTCAATCTAACCAGTTCCACTTCATGTGCCTTAAATGCTCCAGGATCAAGCATGAAAAAACCACCGCCACAACAGCATGAATCTTCACAACTCCTCTTTATTGAAACCTATGTTTCTTAGTACTAGGATCACTAAACTAGTAAGAACCCTTGACTATTATCCCTCTGATGGAAACCAAATTCATAAATCTACTCCTGTAGATGAAGCATGTTCATGCATCCCCAAACCAGCAAGAGATATTGGTCTCCATTTATTCATCACAAGGACCTCCTTGAAATGAATCATTGAAAATATGAGGATTCATGGGGAGTAAAAATGGTTGAAGATGTTGTTGCAGCATGCAAACATATCACCACACGTGTGGATAAATAGAAATCATGGGATCAACCATAAGATTGAACCTAATCAATGGCTTGGGTTATAATAGGGTAAATGGTATACATACTAGATGGAAAACATAAAAAATTAAAACTATCCAAATAAAACAAAATAAAACTATAATACCCAAATATTTTAAAAGAACATTATATTCAATAGTATATACGACATGTAACACCAAACTTAAACGACCCACGAAAAATATTACTGCCATAGCCTAACCATTAAATCGAAATATATGAATAGTATTAACTTATTTATAAAAAATATATAAAGGTACTACTAAATATAATTTTATTTATAAATTTATAATTAATAAGCACTCACTTTTTAATAAAGATATTTTATTTTACAAAAAAAACATGTTTCCTTACAAAAAGATTTTTAATAATTTTTGTGAGAAAATATAATAATTAATTTATGGAAATTTTAGAAATGTTATTTTATAAAATTAAAATCATTTTTAAATAAATATATCAAAATTAACTGAGGGTGAAATTTTGTGTTATTTATGAAATGTTTGATTTTTTAGCAAATAGTGAAAATTACAGATTTTTCAGACACCGTCATTTCTTTTCATTAAATGAAGTAACTTAAAAGTTCCATTATGTTTTAGATTTGATATTAAAATGAAATAATACCCATTTTATATAGAATAATATATTTTATTTCATTTGAATCATCATTTTTCATGATTTTGGTATAAGTTTATTCTTATGCTTAAAAAATAGGTTTCTTAGAACTATTTTAAAATACATAAAGTTTATCCATTTTAATTAATTAAAATAACCCCTAGTAAGAAAATATTTAAACCAAATTCATATATTATACATCCATTTATATTAATTTAAATTCATATAATGATAACTAATTGGCATAAAGTTAACATAATATCATTTAATGCTTGAAAATGCAATTCTAGAAAAAACCGTTCTTCAACACGTTTTGTGGGATTAATTTTAATTTTAATTATACCAATTCTATGATTTGAATTTGATAAAATTTAGTTTATATTTTTAATCATCATAATTAATATTATTTAATAAGATCAACTTAATTTTGGTCATAATGAATAAGAAAAACCGTAAAAATACTAGTTACCATGGTGAAATCTAAAATGGTAAAACCGAGTAACCTTAGAGGTAAATGGAATAAAATGTTTAAAAAATGTTTTTTATTGATAGAAGTTTATCTCAACCATATCACCCCACTCTATTATTTATCAATTTTTGAGGCACTTGTCTTGAGGGTGACTTCCCATTATTGAATAGTTTTGGGTATTTACAAAAATGTCACTCCTACTCAATTATAAAAGGGCACCCCCTCCCATCACTTATTCACACCACTAAAAACATTTGTATTGACAAAACACTACAAAAATATCTCACCAAAATACTTATCCACATTCTAGAGTTTTTTTCCCAAAAGTCCAACCTTAGAGTTCTTAAAAAGATATCCAAAGGAAGTTCTTCTAAGTGAAGGTAATCGTCTTCACCAAGCTCCCTTTTTTACTTATTCTTTTTCCACTTTTAGTTATGTATTAATAATTCAAATATAACAAAACCATTATATACTATATACTAATATTTTATTATGTTGATGACATTTTATTTATCCATATCATCTTCCATCAAATGCGAAACAAAACCATCATTCGTGTGTACAACAGAATGTCGCCTCACTAATTGATGGAATTTGTTTCCACCATCACGTCTCATGACTATTCATGATGATGAATTTAATGTTTATATATTATATCCATGAAATATTAATCGTTTTGAAAAAAATAACATATCATATAACTAATTTTTATGGAACAGTGAAAGCATACGAAGGTGGTCGACATATTGAAATTTATTTTAATAATCTTTGCACGAAACCAAGAGCGATGATATTACACATCAAATTTATAATTAATTTATTTAATATTTTTAAAAATAAATATCTAAACTTAGGAATTTTCTTTATTGGTGAATTTTGATCATTCAAAAGGAACCATTTAGATTACCTTCATTGCTCTATAAGGTTCCAAGGATAGAATCCCTCTGGCAATGATCCACATATGCTCCTATGATCTCCAGGTAACACCACTCGATCTCCAGGTGCTAGCATGGCGAGTCAAATGTATTGTGTTGTTAGTTCTTTGATCTTGAAGAAATCTCTCTTTCACTTCTCATTCTTGAGAGGGAGAAAGAAGGAGTTGAGGGAGAATTCATTGTGCGTAACAATTCACTATTCTAAATTTTTGGATGCTTTACACAATGGACATAGTCGTATATTTATAGAGTTAGTATTTAAGTTAAAATATTATTTAATTGCATATCAAGCATTAAATAACATTTATTACCTTTAATAAACCTCATTCCACATAATAATAATTATATTATTATTATTATTTGTCATGCACCAACTTGCGTAATAACAAATATTATATAACAGTTTTGTTAATTAATATTTTTTACCGCACTCAGTCTTGGTCTATTCAAACTCATATAACATTTATTGAACAACTGAATAAATATTTTATTCATAAATAAATATTTTATTCACAATTTAGTGAACAAATATTTAATAAAATATTCAATAAATAAAATAAATATTTTATTCACAGGCCAACAAATAAATATTTTTTTAGTTTATGTGATCAATATAAATTGAATAAAATTATTCCTCAGATTTTAGAATAATATTTATTTCATTAATTAAACTAAAATAGAATTTAATCAAGATTATTGGAAACACTTAGTGTGTGACCCTCTAGGATTCTTTCTCGTTGGCATTATGAGGACGTTTCTAAAGTTTAAGATTAATATCTAGAAAAGGGTCAAAGAATCAATGAGAAAGAACCTAATGCTACAACATCAAAAACCACATACGAATGATCACTATGTAGTATAATCCATTTTTTACAATATTTCATCAAGGAGGTTGCATAACCATGTCACCAACCTATATTTTTAATGTCTTTCTTTCACTATCTAAAATATAAACATCGTTACATCATGGACATGGAATTTCATGAAATGTTTCTATTCTAATCAAAGGGCAGAGATATTAGCTTCCATAAAGTTGGAAGGGACGAATCCTTCCTCAACTTATTTATTAATGACATGTCACCCGTGATGCACCCAATGTATCCAACTTCACCATGAACTGTTATGGTCATGGTTTATGAAATATATCTAAGTACGTGAGTTGTAACATGAATTAATAATAATCTTAAAGTCTAAGGATCATCACACATGCTCGTAGATAGAAAGATCTAATGACATCAAAGCATGCAGAATTCTTATAGGTGGGTTTGTTCTCATAATCTCCCATCTTGGATATTACCAAGTGTGAACTTCATGAGAAGAAGCATCATCTTCTTATGAGTACTCACACCTAATAGTCTATGTACTATGTGTCCCATCATAATACGTTATCCAACCGTAAAACATTATTTTAGAATATCCCCATAACACATAAAGGTTCTCATCATAGCAGAGAACTGCTATGACCTTATCAATGCACAATACACTTTAGAACATTATTACATTATAGTCATGAAAAAGAAAAAACAATATTTAATAAGATGTTTTACTAATATTCAATACATTAAATATTTATGTAATCAAAGTAAAAAAATCTGGTCATAGGACACCAACCCCAACAAAACCTTCTTATCTTATTATCCATTGAAAAATGAAAAAATCATTCGTGTGTACGATGAACTACTGTCTTACGAAATGATGTGATTCATTTTATATTACTGTATTCGTATATGTATGTGTATTTAAATAAATAATATGATATTTATGATATAATTATCATTCAAGAAATATAAAATAACATTTAAATTCATTCCATCATGATCATTGAAAAATGAGAATGTTACTCAAACGTATGTACGTCCTACCATCTCAATGATTGTAATATAGTTCATTTTTCATAATCATATTTGATGTTTGGTTTTAAAAGAATAATTGATTTATAAAATGATAATTATGTTGTGATTTTTATTCTATATATAATGGAATAATGACCTCTTTGACCATGGTCAACACAGTAATTCCATTTCGAAATTATGAACTGAGTGCCCTCAAAACACCCGACATGGTCATAACTAAATAAGTAATTACATATGAAATTAAAATAAATAAACTAAATGGTTCAAGTATAAGAAATTAAACGTAGAAAAAGTTTTGAAGAAAAAAATAATTGACATATGTTTATTATACATGATAAAAGGGCATACAGGACAAGTTTGGACTCGAGGTAAGATATTTATCATCTCAATTTTAATTCTACTAGACATGAAATATTCATCAATTAATTATTTTGTGTGTTGTATGTATTACATCGGTCACCCCAAACCCATTACCAAAGGTAATGCGAAACTGAAATTCCAGACTGTGTCAGGTATCGTCCCGGAGCGCTGTCAAATGGCCTTGCTATGGTCATGAGGGATGAGCGAATCACGACGGGGCTCCAATCCAGGTGTGCTTCTTTCAGCAGTGCCACCATGTCGGATGCATGTGGGCATTCCACGGACGTCCCAAAATTCATACTGTAACTGCTCTCCAGATACGACACTGAGCCGACGGAGGCAGACCAGAACATTTGTTCTGGGTGCCATCATGTCGATTTTCACGATGATCTGAAACACAAGTGAAGGTCCCTTGGAGGTATAGTCTGTGACAACGGGGATTGATTTGGTCCCAAAAATGGTCTGATGGAACTCCATGGAAGCAGTAGCCTTAATACCACTATGCTTGGCGTACTTGATCAGGGTGGCTGAATCTGTAGGTAGACGATGACATCGGCGCACAGAAAGTCAACTAAATCGGCTTGGTTCGACTCAACCAAGATAAAATCTGCCGCGAGCATGGGAGATGCAAAGACGTAAAACAACTTCACCCACATGGCCAATCAATCCCCTGTGTGATCACAGATTATGATGGCCAGTCCAGTGTAATTAGAATCCCTGTTAAATAGAAAATGGTCATCCCTTTTTCCACATGGCCTTCCCCTGATATATTCAACCCAATTAACTAGTATATTCAACCCAACACATCCCAATGTCTACATTTTGTTCGTAAAATTCTATGTTTGTTGGTGGGTATACTACAATGACAGACCTCATTCTCATGGATGTAAATTTAATTCATTAAAACCCAAAATTTGAAATCTAAAAAATGTTTATAATTCTTGTTCTGTGACACATATACACCCATAAACATGAAAACATATCACAATTCCACAATTTTGGGAATGTATATGATAAGTGGCGAAATACTGAGAATTATTTTTCTAGATTTAAAAAAAATTAATTCCAAAAAAAAAATAGTTCTTGCACATAAAGAACCTTAACAAAAAGCTATGATTAAAAGGTATAGTAATCACCATAAAAGAAAATCAAGAAAACAAAATCTACAACACAATTGAAAAAAGAAAAAAGAAAAAATGTCGGAAAAATAGGGAAACATATTCAATACATTCAATAGATTCAAAATTAATAAAAATTCAAACTAGATTGGCCTTAATTAAAGAATCTGTGTTCACCATTCAATAATTCCAGATCAAATGAAAATAGAAAATGAAACGAAGTAAAAGAGACACAATGATTTATGTGCTTAATCCAAATAACCTACTTGCACGGGGATGGGTTCCATGAGAGGTTTCACTATGAAAAATAAATTGGAGAATATTTATAGAGATTGTTTTATTTCTTGTAATACTTTGAAATATATTAAGAAATATTTTCAAATCCAAGCACAGAGATGGGGCACAATTCTGAGGTTCAGAGTGTCCAAAATTAATTTTATAAAAATATTAAATATATTTTGTATCACACATGCACCGTTTTTCAGAAATAATGGAATATCTCATGAACAAAGTTTTGAATCAAAGATTCAATACCACGGTTGAATTCAGAGTGTAGTGTTTACTATAGGCACAACTTAAAGTTGGTCAGCATCGAATGTTAAGATAAGGTATCCATTGGGAGGTATTTTAAGTTAATTAATAAAATAAATTATTTAATTAATTCATTTAGTGCCTAAAAACATAATTCCCACTATAAATTTTCTATTATGGAGAATCATTAGGGTTACCCACATAACCCTAAGATCATTAAGAGAAGATTCTGGTGTTCTTCATTGACTGATCAAAATTGGATGACGACCAATGACCAGATCAAGGTGTATTGATAGATTGCATACACATCAGATCCTCTTATCATTGGAGAATGTGTTCTTCACCAATGAACGATCAAATCTTGAGGCATGTCTCTTCAATTTAAATTTCCTCCCTGGATTAAAAGATTGAACATGAGTTTATTTTTTATCCTTGATCCAAAATTAATTTATTCCTTCTCATGAGGCCATGTGTCAAATTGCATTGCTTTATTGAATTTATTAATTCTGTATTACATGATCTCACCATGGTTCCCACACATAGAAATCGTTGGCTAAGAATGATTGGATAATGATTTTTATAACCTTTGTTCTTGTGTTTTCCCCAATCTTCCTTCATGTTCTTCATTGTAGGCCTATGGGGTTGCAGTTTGACTTTGCGGGGGATGGTTCGAGCGTGATCAAAGCCCATGATTCCTAGTGGTTATGTAAATGATGATCAAAATGAAAATTTATGGGAGAATCGTGATCTGTTGTGGGATATGGGTGATGATTCCCCTGGATTTGGGACTCATAGTCGATTGAAAACAACAACGAGTAGTGCACGAGACAGGGAAATATTTGAGAGGAAGATTAGGATATGATTTTTGGCCATTGGAAGGCCATAATTGGTGAATGGAGGTGTTTTCCACCGATATTGGGTGGTCAAATGGCATGAATCGCGACATCAATACCGGATTATGAAACCTCATGAGGGTTTTGTGAAAAACTCGACTACATGCCATGTAGTTTAAAGAATACATAGAGTGTATTCCCCTAGAAGCAGCTAGGGTTTCCACGTGAGTTAAATGTCACACATCATTTGGGACCCACACATGTCGTCTGACCTGGTGTTGTGTACTCTGGGACTACACGAACACACACATGACCAGACACACACTGTGTACTAGCACATGTATAGTGTATACAGGCACAACCAAGAGCACACGAATAGCACCCAGAAGGCGGAGACATGTTGTGTAGTACACTTACACACCATGTAGTACACTTACACACCTTGTAGTATTACATGGTCAGAGAACCATGTACTAGAGAGGACAAAACCAGGATTCTAGATGAGGTCACACGCCGTGTGACCCCCTTACACATCATGTATTTCCTTTTACAACTTCTACCACTCTTATCTCTTTCATTTGGACTACGATTTTGGCCTACAAGTAGTCTATCATGAGTGTTTTTCTATGTATATCCCCTATATTTCTTTCATTGGTTTCAGTAGAATTCCCCCATGGTACTTGGGAACATATCCTCTACCCATTGAGTGGAACCCATCAATGGAATTAGGGTGTGGGTCCTCCATACACTGAGTTTAATCTCTCTATCATACTAGAGTGTGAATCCTCTACACATTGAGTAATACAACCCTATGGCACTAGGGCGTGGGTCCTCCATACACTGAGTGGAATCCCCTATCATAAGAAGATGTAGATCCTCTACCCACCGAGTGGAACCCCCTATGACACTAGGGTGTGGGTCCTCCATATGCTGAGTGGAATCCCCCTATTGTACAAGGGTGTGAATCCTCTACCTACTAAGTGGTACCCCCTGAAGGACTAGGGTATGAGTCCTCTATTTATTGAGTGGTACCCCTGATAGACTAGAGTGGAGGTCCTCTATCTAATGAGTGGTACCCCCTGATGCACTAGGGTGTGAGACCTGTACTTGGAGATTGTGCCTCCTCAACCATGCGACATATTGGTGAGGTGTGGGTCCCCCACATAGTTACTTCTTTGGACAGAAACCCAATAAAATGGACATCATTAATATACCTTTTGGAACTATTGGTAGACTCACCATCCTTGGATGGGATATGAGATGGAGATCCCTTTTCTCTACCTTTTGAGTTTCTTTTATAATCATATATATATATATTGTTGGGTTTTTTTCCACTTTCTTTGGTCTAAGATGACTACTTCTATCATGTATCCTATTGCTCCCCCACCTGTTTTTGGGGTGTCCTACTGGGTATGTATATACTCACTACTACATGAGATTTTCCTACATATTTCGTGTCTTATACAGATGATAAACAGGTAAATGGTTATTTCAGAGGAGTATAGGGATACTCTAATGCATAGACTGCGTATGGTGGTCGAGTTTGGAGATATGGGGCGGGGATCTCTCAACATTTCTTTTCCAGATGTTTTTAGGTTGAGACATCTTTTCTGGTTAGGAGTGTATTTTACCCTTTAAATTTTGGACTGCACTATCACACTCTTTTTTATTCCATAGAGGTTATTACATGCATATTTATTACTCGATATGTTACAGTATTTTATTATTATTTCTCTACACTTATTCATGGAGATAGTTGGGCGTGTACATATAGGTAGTTTTGAAAAATGGATCCCATTTTAGTTATGCCTTTCGACACATGTCTCCAGCCCCAAGCCCATAGAGGCGGGCTTGGGGTAGTTGCAGCTTAGTCTTCCATTGGCCAGGCAAGCCCTAGTGGGTCGGATCAATAACCCATGGCCTATGGAAAACATGTCTAAGTATGTCATAATAGTAATTTACTATTCTTTATAATAATTTTAAATAAATAAATATATTTATGTTAATATGTTTTATCTTGGGTTTAGACACATGAAATTGTAATTACTACACCAGAAGAAAAACCACATTCAGTAGATTTGAAGCTATTGGAACAATATGGTCAAGTTAGGGGTATATTTTTTGGAATGTCTCCTCGAACATATATCAAGAAGGAAGAACTAAAAGAAGATACATATAATATGATGAAAGGATTTCAAGTGAAAATAGATTTTTTTCAAGATATTATTGTTTGGTCTGGTTTGGCAGACCAATATATGGAAAAAGATCAAAGAAAATTGGCAGTGGAACAAAGATCATCACATGAACAACCAAATGACCCCACTAGCTTTGAGGATAGTCGTTCCCCTCAACCACATACCTTACCCAAGGTAATCAATTTTTTTCATTACTATTTATCATAAACGTGAATCAAAAAACTTCAAATAATTTTATCATACATCATCATTATTTTTATTAAAATAACTAAAGTAAAAACACCAGGGAAAAAAAGAACAAGACCCACACACTTCCTATCAACACCCACACACTTCCTTGTTGCGAGGGGTATAATGTATAATATCATAGGAGACAAGATACACATCAAATAACTCCCAAAATATCACATGAGAGTAAAGATTGTGGTATCTTAAGAGCCAAGCACTGAGTTTCCTATTCCACTTATTGATCTAGATATTATAATGGTCAATGATACTATTGGAACTTTTATAGCATGATCATAAAATTTTAAAAAGATACATAAGGTATGCAGTTATTTTTTTTTTCAAATGAAAAACATATAATAGTTGATGAAAAAAGGTATGAAGTGAGGTATGATATGACAGATAGATAAAATAATAGGGGAAAAATTCAAATCAAGATAATCTAGTGAATTGACCAAGAAAACAAAATGACCTTCCAGGAGCACCTACTCCCCACTAGTTCCACTACAACACTTATTATCAATAAAACATCATGAAGAAACCACATTCAAAGATGGAGATTTATCATACATTCCATATGAAGAAAAAATATTTGTAACTTCCATTAAAAATGTGGTTAATCTTGAGAGTGTAAATGATATTCTCAAGTTGGAATGGTTGTGAGTCTCAGTTATGAATACACACATAAGGTAAATTTTCATAATACGTCTATCCAAAAAATGTTCTAAAAGGTTCATTAAATCTAATAACTATTAATATTTTCTAAAAGTTCTTATATCACTAATATATAAAGTGAAAAACTTATGAAACATGTTTTGGATTAATTAATCCTTATATCATTTCTATAGAAAAAATTAAACTAGAGTCGAAAGAAATTGATAAGAAAAAAGATGTGATATGTGAAGCGTTTGAGAAGAAAATTATAGATAATAGACTCTTTTTGATGCCTATAATGCAGGGGTATAACTCTTAAATATAATAATATAAAATATATTTTTATTTTTTTCATTACCTATTTGTTTTTGTTTTTTTAGGAAGCACTGGATTCTGATCGTAATCAATCTAGATACCCTAAAAATTTAATTTTTGGATCCAATGCATGAATATCCATCAAACTGAACACACATGATTTGTATTGTGAATTTTTAATGCACTAAAGTCAATATTTTTTAGATAAACTTTTAATTATATGTTTCAGTCTATGTTTTAACAAGATATTTTTCATGATAGGGCGATCGCTAAATCATGGTATGAAGTCGGTGAGTGAATATAATAATCTTCTGAATTACTTCAAATAGAAATAGATTAAGGTCTATAAAGATATATTTAACTATCAAAATATATTTCAAAACGATTTACTTATTTTGGTCATTATATCTGTAGTGTTCAAAGCAACATAACAACAAAGATTGTGGATATTAGGTTTGAATTTTTTTGAAAGATATCATAAACCATAAAAATACCAGAATACCCAAAAAAGAAATTTCTAAAGGTAATTATAATTTCATTGAAAATATTTCTTAATCATTTGTTTGTCTATATTTTCTCAGTAATAACAAGATTATCGACAATATACATACTCAAAATAAAAAGTTAATTTGTTTATATATGAGAGGGCATTGTACATGGTGTTTGAATGTTTGATGAAATCAAATTTAGATGATTACTTAATATGTTTGTGATCTAGTACAGACTATGACCTTAGAAATATATTTGGGGTCTGAATCAATAATATCATAATGCTTATATATTATTTTAATTTATTTCTCAAGGATAAGTATAATAATGGAAATAAATTAGTTCCAAAATGAATGAGAAGAATACATGATGTCAGAATGTATATAGACATCATAAAGAAGTGACTTCCTACTACTAATTTAGTTAATTTTCTCATTATTCTATCTACTTTTATAGTTAATTTCCTTATAATTTTTATCCGATACTTATTTTGTTAAATCTACTCACTAGTTCAAAATACACATCAAAAGATCAAATATGAGAAAATGAGCTCATATTGTTTTAATTTTTTTTACAATGATCCATAATTCATTTATCATGTGTAGGAATTAACCACACACTGATATGACACATGATCTTTTCATTATGAGCTGAAGTATGTGTTTTCAATATAAAAGTGACGTTTTAGTTTAAAACATGCGCCACATAGCCAAAATTGAGAGAATCATCTCAAATTATTTTCAAACATTAGGAAAATATCTATAATTAGTTTTTAACATGTATGAATTGACCGAACATCAATCTGAAACACAATGTGGTTGGTATGACTTGATGTATGTGTTTTCAATATAAAAGCGTTATTTTGGTTTAAAACACACGTCACATAGAAAAAACTGTGAAAACAAGCTTATATTGTATTCAAAATTTATGAAAATGATAAGTAATTCATTTTTTATGTGCAGGAATTGACCTAATATCTATCTAACACTCGATGTGGTCAGTGTGACTCAAATTATGTGTTTTCAATAAAAAAGTGTCATTTTAGTATAAAACGTAATCAAATAGCCAAAATTGAGAAAACAATCTTGTATTGTTTTAAGACATCAGGAAAATAATCCATAATTCATTTTTCATGTGCAAGAATTAGCCTCATATCAATATGATACACGATGTGGTCAATATGAACCAAAGTGCATGTTTTCAATAGAAAGGTTCTATTTTAGTTTAAAACACATGTAAAATAACCAAAACCAAGAAAAAGAGCTCATATTGTTTTAAAACTTTAGTATAATTCATTTTTCACATGTAGGGATTGACCACATTCCAATATGACCCACAATGTAGTTGGTATGACCTGAAGTACGTGTTTTCAATATAAAAATGTCATTTTAGTTTAAAACACATATAACATATCCAAAACTGATAAAACAAGATCATATTGTTTTCAAACATAAGGATAATGATCCATAATTAATTTTTCATGTGTAGAAATTGACCACACATCAATATGAGAAACTTTGTGGTTTCTATGACCTAAAGTGTATGTTTTCGATAGAAATATACCATTTTAGATTAAAACACATTTGAAATTTCCAAAATTGAGAAAATGAGATTGAATTGTTTTCATACATTAAAAAAATGATCCAAAATTCATTTTCACATATAGGAATTTACCACATACAAATCATACACATGATGTGGTTGGTATGACCCAAAGTATGTGTTTTCAATATAAAAGTGTCATTTTAGTTTAAAACTCACATCACATAGCAAAACTAAGAAAAAGAGCTCATATTTTTTCCTAACATTAAGAAAATGAATTATAATTAATTTTTCATGTGTGTAAATTTTCCACACAACAATCAAAATCAAAATGTGGTAGGTATGACCTGGAGTAAGTTTTTTCAATATAAACGTGAAATTTTAGTCTAAAACGTGCATCACATAGTCACAACTGAGAAAAAAATATCCAATTTTATTAAACATTAGTAAAACAATGAAAATTTATGTTTTCATGTGTAAGAATTGAATGCATTCCAATCCTACACATGATTTGGTTGATATGACCCAAATTACGTGTTTTCAATATAAAAGTTTCATTTTTGTTTAAAACACATGTCACATATATAAAAACAATAAAATTAGCTCATATTGTTTTCAAACTTTAAAAAAATGAACCATAATTTATTTTTCACATTTAGGAATTAAAATCATGTCAATCTGACACCCGATGTGGTTGGTGTGACTCGAATTATGTGTTTTCAATACAAAAGTGTCATTTTAGTTTAAATCACACATCAAATAGTCAAAACCAAGAAAATGAGCTCAGATTATTTTCAAACTTCCGAAAAATTATTCATAATTAATTTTTCACATGTAGTAATTTCCTGCACATCAATCCAAGATACGATGTGGTCAATATGAACCCAAGTGCGTTTTTTCAATAGAAAGGTTTCATTTTAGTTTAAAACTCATGTCACATATCAATAACTATTAAAAGGAGTTCTTATTGTTTTCAAACATTAATATAATGATCCATAATTATTTTTTCACAAGCAGGAATTGACCGCACATCAATCTAACTCCCATTGTGGTTAGTATGACTCAAAATATGTTTTTTCAATAAAAAATTATCATTTTAGTTTAAAACACACATAAAATAGTAAAAACTAATAAATAAATATTATATTGATTTTAAACATTAAGAAAATGATCTGTAATTTTTTTTAATTTGTAGGAATTGAGCAGACATCAATATCAGACATGATGTAGTTGATATGACCTGAAGTGCATGATTTCAATAGAGAGGTTCCATTTTATTTTAAAATTCATGTCAAATATCCAAAACTGAGAAAAATATCTTGGATTATTATCAATATTTTGGATAAAAATCCATAATTCATTTTTCACATGTAGGAATTTACCTCACATCAATATGACACATGATGTGGTCGATATGAACCAAAGTGCATGTTTTCAATAAAAAAGTTCCATTTTGTTTAAAACACACATCAAATAGAAAAAATTGATAAAATGAGCTCATATTGTTTTCAAAATTTATGAAAATGATCCATAATTTATTTTTTATGTGTATGAATTTACTACATGCCAATCTGACACATGATGTGGTCGGTATGACCTGAAGTAAAAGTTTTCAATAAAAAAGTGTCATTTTTGTTTAAAACACATGTCACATAGCCAAAACTAATAAAATGAGATCCGATTATTTTTAGACATTCGGAAAATGATACATAATTCATCTATCACATGTAAGAATTCACCACACATTAATCTGAAACCCGATATGGACTTATGATTCAAAGTATGTGTTTTCAATAAAAAGTGTCATTTTAGCTTAAAACACACATCAAATAGTCAAACCCAAGAAAATGAGCTCACATTTTTTATAAACATTATTAAAATTATCCATAAGTCAATTTTCACATGTAGGATTTGACAACACATCAATCTGAGACATGATGTGGTTGATATGACCGGACGTCCGTGTTTTCAATAGAAAGGTTCCATTTTAGTTTAAAACATGTGTCAAATAGCCAAAATTAATAAAATGAGCTTTTATTATTTTCAAACTTTAGTGAAATGATCCATAATTTATTTTTCATGTGTATGAATTGAATGTGCATTAATTCGATATACGATTTGGTCGATATGACCCGAAGTAAGTGTTTTCAATACAAAAGTTCCATTTTTTATTTAAAACACACATAAAATAGAAAAAACCAATAAAATGAGATTATATTGTTTTCAAAATTTAGGAAAATGATCCACTATTAATTTATCAAGTGTAGGAACTACCCGAACATCAATATGACACACGATGTGGTCGATATGACCTGAAATGCACATATTCAATACAAAAGTGGCATTTTAGTTTAAAACACACATCAAATAGTCAAAAAATGAGCTCATATTGTTTTAAATTTTTTGGAAAATGATCTATAATTCATTTTTAATGTGCAGGAATTGATCATACAACAATATGAGACAAAATGTTGTCGGTATGTGTAGAAGTGTGTGTTTTCAATATAGAAGCACCATTTAGTTTAAAATGCATATCACTTATCCACAAATGAAAAAATATGCTCAGATTTTTTTTAAATTTAAGAAAAAGATCCATAATATGTTTTTGGTATGTAGGAATCAAACACATTTCAATCCAACATACGATGTGGTCAATATGACTCAAAGTGCATGTTTTCAATATTAAAGTGTCATTTTAGTTTAAAATGCTTATTGCATAGCCAAAACCAAGAAAAAGAACTCATATTGTTTTCCAATTTGAAGAAAATGATCCATAATATATTTATGATGTGTAGGAATTAACCTCACATCAATTCGATACATGATGTGGTCGGTATAACATGAAGTGTGTGTTTTCAATACAAAAGTGCCATTTTAGTTTAAAACACATATCACATTGAAAAAACCAAGAAAAAAAGATTGGATTGTTGTAAAATTTTAAGAAAACTATCCATAATATATTTTTGATGTATAGGAATTTACCTCATGTCAATATGATATATGATTCGGTCTGTGTAACTCAAAGTACGTGTTTTCAATATAAGTGTCATTTTTATTATAAAACGCACCTCACATAGCTAAAACTGAGAAAACGAGATAATATTGTTTTCAAAATTTATAAAAATGATTCGTAATATATTTATGACATTTGAGAATTGACTGCATGTCAATCCGACAAATTATGTGGTTGGTATGACTCAAACAAGGTGTTTTCAATATAAAAGTGTCATTTTAGTCAAAAACGAGTATCACATATCCAAAACTGATAAAAAAATATTTTATTGTTTTAAAAAATTCGAAAAATGGTCTACAATATATTTCTAACATGTAGAAATTGACTGCACATTAATCCGACACATGATTTACTAAAACTATCATTAATATATATTATAATTAATAACATATTTGTCATATGTGGATTATATAAAATTAAAATTAAATTTTTATAATTTTTTTTAATGTTATTAAAATAAAAATTGGTTTTATTTAAGGGAAAATATTTTATATATAGATTTATTGTTAAAAAGAGTGATAGTTTTGATTTTGTATATGGGTTGTAATTTTTTTTTGTTAATTTTAAATATGACATTAATGTAAAAATTTTGTATGTAAATTTTGAATTTTAATGATAGTGCAATGTGTTATTTGTATTCCAATCTATATTACTATATATTTCTATTCATTATTATGTAGTCTTATTGAGTCTAATTTTATAGGAATGCTACATGGATGATGTAGGGATGCAACTATATAGCACCTGAAATGGCCTTTATCAACGCTAGATGAAGCGCTGATAATGGGACCCTTTATCTGCACTTTGAAAAAGTGCTGATAAATGGTACAATTATCAAAAAAAATTCTAGTGATCATAAAGGCCATGGTATTTTAATATCACTTAGAGTTTCAGTGATTTTAAGCACTGACAAAGATCATTTTTAGCACTGCTAAAAGCATGTTTTGTAGTAGTGCTGTGAGTAGCGTATCGTGAGTATTTTTCCATGTAAAACGAGGTGGTGGCATTCATTGTGGATTTTTGAGATATGATTCGAGATTTCCCAAGGATTATGGTTCTTTAGGTGATGCTCGAAGATAGTATTGATCAGGAAGGATCATCAAAGAGAGGTTGGGGTTGACAACCCCCTATCGTACCAGGGTGTAGGTCCCCCATACTCCTTGCATTGGTTTGAGTGGAATTACCCTATGGAACTATGGCATGGATCTTATACCCACTAAGTGGTACTCCCTATGAAACTATGGAGTGGTTCATCTATAAATTGATTGTAATCCCCAAATTATACTAGGGAATGGATTCTCTACCCATTGAGTGGAACCCCCTATGGAACTAGGGTGTGGGTCCTCCATTTAATTAGTGGAATCCCCCTATCATAGCAGGGCATGAATCCTCTAACCATTGAGTGGAACCCCCTATGGAACTAGGGTGTGGTTCCTCCATACATTGAGTAGAAACCCCCTATTATACTAGGGCACAAATCCTATACCTATTGAGTGGTACTCCCCTGAAGGATGAGGGTTTGAGTCCTATATTTACTAAGTGTTACCACCTGATGGACTAGGTTTGAGTCCTCTATCTATTTATTAGTACCCCCTAGCGCACCTAGGGAATGGGTTATCTACTTAGATATTGTCACCCTTAACTATGTGGCATAGTGACAAGGTACGGGTCCTCCACATGTTTACTTCTTTATACAAACACGTGAGATATCAGTCATCATTAATGGACCTTTTAGAACTATTGGAAAACTCATCATCTTGGGATGGCCTATGAGATAAATATCCCCTCTCTCTCTCATCTGGGTTTCATTGATGAGAACACACACACACACAAGAACACACACACACAAACACACACACACACACACACACAAACATATATATATCCTTATTATTGGGTTTTTTCCATCTTGATTTGGTCTGAGCAATGTACTTCTATATTATCTCATATTACCCCCTCCAGTTTTTGGGGTGTTCTAATGGGTATGTAAATACTCACTAGTGCATGTGATTTTCCTACCTGTTTCATGTCTTTTTCAGATGATGGATAGGTTAATGGTTATTTTAGAGAAGCATAGGGATACTCTAGTTCATAGACCGCATACGGTGGTCGGTCTTGAAGATCTGAAGCAAGGATCTATTAGAATTTCTTTTCTAGTTGTTGTTTGGTTGGGACATATTTTTTGGTTGGATGTGTATTTTTTCCTTTAATTTTCAGATTTCACTTTCGCATTCTTTTTTATTACCTAGAGGATATTAAATTAATGTTTTTTAATCTATATGTTATAGTCTTTTGTTATTATTCCTCTGTACTTCTTCATATATATGGTTGGGGGTGTGCACACAGGTACTTTAGGAAAAGGTCTCCCATTTTAGTTATGCCTTTCAGCACTTTTCGCCAACCCCTTGCCTATAGAGGCGGGCATGGGGTAGCTACGAATCTGTCATCTTTAAAACATGTAGGCCTCAGTGGGTTGGGTCATGACAATATTAAAGGTTTAGTCTCAATAAAAAAAACACAAAGCAATAGCCCTAAACTAATCTTTATTAGAGGATAATAAATCAAAAAGAAATATGAGTGAAACAGTTACAGTGCTAAGTTATTTTACTAAGAACTCAGAACCAAACCTCCAACATCACACATAAGCTAATGCTAAAGTCTATCGATGGGTAGGTTTAGAAGATATAAGCCCACCAGATCCACTAAATGATCCTTCAATGGTCCAAGATCAAGTTTTAAGGAACCACAACCACACCAGACCAAATATTCACATCTCAACCTCACCAAAACACACATTTCTTTCCATTGGGATCACTAAACCAACAAAAACCCTTTCGCATTATCCCTATAATGGAATCCATAGGTAAAAACCTCCTCAAAAAGTTTAATCCCCTTAACACATCCCCAAACCAGTAAGAGATGTCATATCTGTCAAACCATCACATGGCCCCACTTTGAAATGAATCATTGCAAATATGAGGGTCTGTGAGGAGTAAAAATGGATGAATATGAGGTTTTAACTTTCTAACCTATCACCATACTTGTGAATGACTAGAAATCATTAATGAAATAATAGGATTAAACTCAATCAACGACTCAAGTTATACTAGTGGAATGGGAATGAAGATAAGAGGGAAAACACAGACAAGTAAAACCAACCCAATAAAAAAAACCTATCATATAATTTCATTGTAATAAACATTAATTTTATTTTAAAATATAAAATGAATTAAAAATTCACAAATCTATAACTTTTAAGATAAAATCATAAACCAAAATCCCAACATCACTGTACCCACTAGCCTACCACACTGATTTAGGTAAACAAAAAAACCTAAGAAAATATAAGAGTGCAGTAACAATTCCCTAAATGTGTATATAAGTGAATCACACTCATCGGCATTTAACATCTAATCCACTACTAAAACCATGCTTATAATTTAATCAACTCTAAACATAAATAGAGAAAACACCAACACTCACTTAAGTCACCCTATGAGAACATGTCATTGAGGAAATCTAAGACTTCTCACCTGTAACTACACAAAATAAGTAAACATATAAGTATCCATACTCTAAAACCATGGAAATAAAAACAACTTATAAAATTTACAAAGGAAAAACTCAGTAGACTAGTGAAATCATGAAAATAGTAGCAATAAAATAAACACATCAATACCAAATATATGAAAAGTAATCTAGACTCCACCTGAATCTTATATAGACCAAGAAAAATATCCACCTAAAGGGAATACACTTACTAGAACTATGCAATTATAAAAACCATATTCCTAATAGGTACCACTGAAAACCCAGACATGAAGATTTCTAAAGCCCATCTCATAACTTATGACAAAACAAAACCAGCAAGAAATGGAAGCCCGCTACTAACCTAAGGAAAAAAACTGAAATCATGATAACCAATGAAATCAATATCCTAATTAATTGGAACCCATACAAAGGATTTAAAAACATACTGAGATCATTATCCTAAAGCTAGGTGATCAGCCAAGAATCTACCCATGAACCTGGTTCTCTAACCATTTCCCAAGACCTTACTATTCTCATGCCTAGTTATCTCTAGATAATACCAGATATCATAGGAAAAAAAGCAATAAAACCCAAAGTATAATCCCAAACCATGTCCCCTACAAGAAAACTAGATAGACTATACATCCTAAACAAAGTTAATGGGAGAGTTATTCAATAACCAGGTACCGCTGCAAATCATATGTATCCACAAGGATAATGAAGAAAATCCCTAAACTATGAGGCACACTAGGGATCCAAGGGAATAAATCTATTGAATAATAGGATACCATACCTACCTAGCTTCAATTTACATCTATAAACCACCTAACATCTATAGAAATATCCCATCACAACCTTCATGAAGATCAATCGTCACTGAACCTATTCACACGACACTACCTCTCTAAACACTTCCCTTTCCCAATCACCACATTCAATAAGTCAAAAACTTAAGATGAAATCCCTAAATTGGAAAAAAGAAATGAACTAACCAATGTTAAATACCTTATCAACTCCTAAGGAAAATAGGAAGAAACACCAGAGACTAGAAAAACAGACTGACCCTATCACACACTTTGCTATTAACCAATGCACTCATCCAGGACACCCTCAAATTCAACCCTTCCTACCCCAGAACTAGAGGTAGAACATAGAAAATCTTACGAAAATGTTTATATAGGATCAAAAATGCATATAAATAGGGTAAAACTAGAAAAGAGACAATCAAGTAGTCGTAGATTGAAAATTTACATCAAAAGATAGTAAAAAACTTAGTTGAACAAATCATCAAATCATGCTGCAAAGTGAAATCCACTAAAAAATAATTTAAAATAATGAATAAATGATTATGAATTTTGATGACTTAAAATTATTCCTAATTTGGATCTAAACCAATTCTTGGGGGTTTCGCTACATTGATAGCCCCAATTCAATGGTAAAACAAGGATTTCATGGGTATAATTTTGGTTCTTTAAAATAAAAAATGATAAATATATATTTTTTATAATTTTGGTTGAGTAACACTTATAATATCATAAACATGAAAGAATTCATACCAAAATTTCAGAATTTGAAGGATGTAAATGATAAGTGGTAGTAGTGAGAAAGGCACAATGGGTAGTGATAATTGTAACCATTTTAAACTTGCAATAAATATTCTCATAAAAAAAGATAATTCTGCACATAGTGATTTGAAAAATAAAAATCAACAACCATGAGATTTTTTTTCAAGACTTCAATATAATCAGTTTTTGAAAAAAGTTAGTTCTTACACATAAAGAAAATAAATATCAATCTAGTATTAATGGGTATATCAATAATTAGTAAATAAAACTGAGAAAAAATAATCTAAAACCCAATTGAGAACCCAAAAAACATGTTTAGAAAATAGTGAAACAAATTCAAAATTTTCAAAAACAAAAAAATCAATAAAAATTCAAACAATATTGGAATTAATTAAATAAGAAGTCTTTAACATTCAAAATTTTAAGTTCAATTGAAAACATGAAATGAAAATAAATGAAAGGGAAATGGATACATACATGATTTTTCCAAATGAAATGTGTGCATATGGTAGGGTCTCTATGGGGTTTCACTATGAAAAATAAACTAGAGCTGATTACTAGTGAATACTTGAGAAAAACAAAGATAATGTAATGGAACTAAATTGATCTTTACTAGAGGATAATAAATCGAAAATAAAAATAGATTAAATACTTATAGTGCCTAGTTATTTTACTAAGAACTTGAATCCAAGGCTGCAAGATCACACAAAAGAAAATTCCAAGGTCTCTTGATGGGTAGGTTCAAAAATAGCAATACAACTTGTTCCACTACATGGGCCTTCAATACTCCAGGATCAAGCTTTCACAAACCACCACGACACCAACCTGAATCTATATGCCTTCTCCTCACTGAAACATGTTTTTCTCAGTACTAGGACCTCCAAACCAGCATGAACCATTACCGATTCACCCTCTGATGGAAACCAAAGGTCGAAATACCCTAATGCAGATGAAGCATGTTCACACATCCCTGAACCAGCATGAGATACTGGTATCCATCAATTCATCAGAGAAAACTCCTTCTAAACTGTTGATGAATCTGACGATTAATGGGGAGTGAAAAAGGTTTAATATGCTATTGTATCATTCCAACATATCCCCACACATGCGGATAATTATAACTCTTGGAAGAAACCATAAGATTGAAATCAATCAATGGATCAGGTTATAATAAAGAAAAGGAAATACATTGATAATAAAAAGAAAAGGAAATACATATAATAAGGAAAACATATTCAATTAAAACTACCCATATAAAAAATAAAACTATAACACATTGATATTTTAAAATAAGAACATTTTGTTCGACATCATATATGACATGTTACACCAAACCTAAACGACCTTTGAAAAATATTATCGTCACAACCAAACCATTAAATTGATAGGTATGAATAGTATTTAATTCTTTATAAAATATATATAAAGGTCCTACTTAATATAAATTTATTTTTAAATTAATAATAAATAAGCACTTGACTTTTCATAAAAATATTTTATTCTACGAAAAATACATTTCCTTCAAAAATGATTTTTATTTCTTTTTGTGACAAAATATTATAATTAATTTATGGAAATTTTAGAAATTATATTTTTTAAAATTAACATCATTTTTAAAATCATTATATCAAAATTAACTTTAGTTAATTTTTTTTGTTTTTTCTAAAATGTTTGATTTTTTAGCAAATAGTGAAAATTACAAAATTTTCAAATACCGTCATTTCTTTTCAATAAATGAAGTAACTTAAAAGTTACATTATATTTTATATTTTGTATTAAAGGTAAATATTAACCATTTTATTTAAAATAATATAATTTATTTCATTTGAATCATCAATTTTCATGATTTTTGTATAAGTTTATTTTTATGCTTAAAAACACAATTTTCTATGATTTTTTTAAAAGCATAAATTTAATCCATTTTAATTGATTAAAATAAAACCTAGTAAGGAAATATTTAAATAAAATTTATATATTATACATCCATTTATATTAATTTAAATTCATATAATTATGACTTATAGCCATAAATTTAATATAATATCATCTATTGTTTGAAAAATGCATTTCTTGAAAAACTGTTCTTCAACATGTTTTGCAAGTTTAATTTGAAATATAATTCTACCAATTCTATGATTTGAATTTATTAAAATTTATTTTAAATTTTTAATCATAATAATTTATATTATTTAATAATTTCAAATTAATTTTGGTCATAATAAATAGTAAAAATAGTAAAAAAACTAGTTGTCTTGGTGAAATACTAAAATGTTAAAACTAAGTAACCATAGAGGTAAGTGGAATAAAATTTAAAAAAAAAAATTCTTTTTTAATTATGGAAGTTTATCTCAGACATATTACCCAATTCCATTATTTATTAATTTTATAGGTTCTTGGATTAATAGAGACTTCTCATTATTGAATAGTTTTGGGTATTTACAAAAATAGAACTCCTCCTCAATTATAAATGGAAACCACCTCCCATAACTTATTATAAACTATAAAGAAATTTGTATTAACAAAAACCTACCAAAAACCTCACCAAAATCCTTATCCACATTATAGAGCTTCTGGTAATCCCATAAGTCCAGCCTTAGGGTCCTTAATAAAAGATCCAAAAGAGGTTCTTCTAAGTGAAGAAAATAGTCTTCACCAATCTCCTTTTTTAGTTATTCTTTTTAAAATTTAAGTTATTTATTAATAATTAAAATATAATAACACCATTATACCCTATGTAATTATATTTTTTTATGTTTATGACATAATATTTATCCATATCCTCTTCCATAAAATAGGGAATGAAAACCTCATTCCTGTGTTTGGCAGACTACCGCCTCACGAAATGATGTAATTTGTTTTCCATCATCACCTATCATGACTAATCATGATGATGGATTTAATGTTTATATATTATATTAATGAAATATTAATCATTCTAGAAAATTAACATACCATTGAAAAATGATAACATCGTTCGTGTGTACAATGAACTACTACCTTACGAAATGATGTGATTCGTTTTATAATACTGAATTACATGGATGGTATATGTAAGTGTATTTATTGAAATAATATTATATTTATGATATAATTATCATTATTGAAATATAAATTAACAATTAACTTCTTTCCATTATGATCATTGAAAAATGGAAATGTTACTCAAGCGTATGTACGTCCTACCATCTCCAAGATTTTAACATAGTTCATTTTTCATAAACATATTTCATTGTTGTTTTTAAATGTACAATTGATTTATAAAATGATAATTATTTCATGATTATTATTCTATATATGATGTAACAATAAAACATTTGATCATGATCAACACACCAATGTATTTTTTAAATTATGAACCAAGCATCCTAAAAACACCTAACCTGGACATAACTGAATAAGTAATTAAATTTGTAATTAAAATAAATGATTTAAATGGTTTAAGTATAATATATTAAACCTAGAAACATTTTTTGAGGAAAAACTTATTTACATATGTTTATTATATATGATATAAGGGACATACATGACATGTCTGGACTCGAGGTAAGGGATTTTTCATCTCACTTTTACTTCTGTGAGACATATTCCATATTCAACACTTATTTATTTTGTGTGGTGTATATACTGCCACTTTTAATTTTATATCATAAATCTATTTATATTCTTGGTATATAACGTTACATTTTAATTCACTTATTTCATAGGGGTTATGATTCAAAAGTTACCAAAGTGGTAAGGGTTTATTTCACAATCTCATCATTATTCGAGATTATTTATGTTTAAGCCTAACTTGGAGGGATTGTTTGATATTTATATCTTAAACCCAATATATTTTATTCTCCTATGGTTATGATTGAAATTTTCACATAATATTAAAATTTTTATCTTTTGTTACTTAAAATTATTGAGAAAATGCTTTTAAGAAAAGATGACTTTATTTATCTCTTTGGTCAAAAATCATTTTTCCTCTATATCCACGCTTTTAAAAAAAATTCAATAATTTTTTAACATTAAAAAATGATTTATAAAAGAAATTTTTATCCATGTTTTATTTTATATAAAATAGTTTGAAAGAAATCTACTTGTCACTTTCTATGAAGGGACAAGGTGTAATAGACAGTAACATAACACCATGACATAACAATATTGATTGATTTAATGCTAGAAGAATATGACGATTACAAAACCGGAAGAACAAAAATGAAATTTATTAAAATAGAGTGAAAAGAAAACCATGATTTATGTGATTTGGTCTCATGGGTACCTATGTGCATGATAAAGAAACCACCAACACATTTGTTTTATTAATGTTAAAAAAAACATAAGCGGGCTAACAAGATATAGAAATAAGTGACAAAAATTACACAATAGAGCTCCAGGAATCAAAAAATAGCATTTTGAGAAACTGAGAGCAAGGAACACTTACAATTCCAGACGTAATTATTCATCCTACCAGTTATATTGAATCTTTTATAAAGGATGTCACTGCTATGCTAATGAATCTCTCTAAAATAGGTTCTCACTTAGTTTGGACTGGTTTCTTCATATCTTGAGGTTGGCCACATGTCTTCATGGGGAAGGATGTCAATGAGAACTATGCCATGAACTATCCACCATTAGTATGCATGAAGGTCAGTGGAAAAAATCGATCTAAACCATAAAAAGGGATGAAGACACTACCAACAAATGCATATAGAACCATAGGGAGGACCTGGAACTCAGCGATGAAGAAAAAATTAATGATGTGAATAGATCTGATCGAGTCCCCCAATTACAGGGGTCATCAATCCCCCTACCAAACCCTGAAATTGGTTACAACACACCCAACCAGAGGGCACCACAAAGACAAGCCAAAACAACTCATCAAGCATCACATGAAACTACCAAAATGAATGGATGACCCTGATCAAATAGGATGCAACACTAATGGATAACTAGATAAAAAGAAAATAAATGCTTCGAATTGATGAGGTGACATGCAAACAAAGAAGGAAAAAAAAGAATAGCACACCAAATACACAGCCCAACAAATGATTCCTAGATAAAATGAATAGGCCCAACAAATTAATAATAAATCAAGAAAACAAGTAACAGTTAAAATTACATGTATTAAAACAATATAAATAGTAGTATGAAGTAAATGATAATTTCAATATAGAAACTAAAAAACGAATGCCTTAATTCAAAAAACTCCCCCATTTTCAATTGAAATTGGAAATGTCATTACACCTATGGTTATAGAATAGGAACCAAGTTAATCAGATTTAAAATAACGTGAACTTCAATAATACCATATATTTAGTCAAACTATCATGCAGGTTTTTATCAGTGTGTATCTTGTTGACACACATGATTCTTAATTCTATAATATCTCTAATAAAGTTTAGTATAATTTCTATGTGCTTTAATTTACCATGAAAAACTAAATTTATGAAAAAATGAAGTTCAGATTGACTATCATAATATAAATTTATAAATGAATTAAAAATATTAAGTTTAGAATACATATATTTAATACATAAGTCTTCCTTTACTACCTCGGTAAGTGAAATGTACTCAGATACTGTGGTTGAAAGGGCAACCACAGACTGCATGTTTCATTTCCAAGATACAGGGCAACCACAAGAAGTGAACACATATCCAGTCAAATATTTTCTGGTATAAATATTACCTATATAGTCAGAATATACATATCCAACTATAATTTCATAAGCATCAATATTTTTACCAGGACACAAACATAGTTTTGAACTACATGAGAGATATCAAATAAGCCACTTAAGAAAATTCTAGTGTGGCTTCATAGGTGCAGCCATAAATATTCTTAAAGTGCAGATTAAATAGGAAATATTATGTCTTATGAGAATCACAGAGTATGTAATTCTACCAAGAATATTAACTTAATGGATTTTAGACATAAATTGAATATCATAATCATTAGTTGGTTCTTATGTCAAATATTTTTTAAAGTGTTTTCCAAGAGTTATAGTGACAGGTTTGAGAGATTAAAACATGTATCTATTTAGAATCTTTAAAATGAAAGCATGTTCAGATAAATAAAGTAATTTATTTATTCTATCTCTAATGATTTGACCACCAAATATTTTATTAACTATAACTATGTCTTTCATTTCAAACTTTCCTTTTAATTGATATTTTACTTCAATGATTAAACTCATATTTTTACAAATGATAAGCATGTCATTAAAATAACGTAGCAGATAAATAATACAATTTTGAGTTGATTTAAAAAATACACATACATTATATTGGATCTTAGTAAATTGGTTATCTAACATGAAGGAATCAAATTTCTTATACCATTTCCCTGATCCTTGATTTAAAACATACAACGATTTATTTGATATGAAAACTTGATTTAATTTTAATTACTTAGAGTAACCATTTGGGGATTTTATAAAGAGTTTTTAATTTAAATATTCATGTAAGAAGGCAATTTTAACATCCAATTGCTCAATTTACAAATAACTATAGGCAGAAAAAGAAAGAAAAATCCTAATAAAAGAATGTTTAATAATAGGGGAATTTTTTTAGAAAAATCAATACATTATCTTTCAAGTAATCCCATGGAAACTAACCTTTCTTTGTACTTAATTTTATTTCCCTTTATATTGTATTCTTTTCTATAATAAATCCACTTAGATGAAATTACCTTAGCTTTAGGTGGTTTGTTGACAATGGTCTATGTGTGATTTTTTCTTAAAGAGTGAATTTGTTCACTCATGGAAAAGAACCAATGCTATGAGTATTTATCATTTAAGTATTACCTACAGGTTTTAGGATCATCATCTATAGGATCCTAGGCCACATGAAAGGAATGTGAAGCCATATAATATTGGGTAAACCAAGAAGAAGGTCCTTGGACTCTCCTTTCTTTGTACCAGGTCAATTGATAATCCTTATTAGTGGAAGAAGGTTTAGATTCAGAATATGACCTAAAAGTAGACTCAGAACTAGCCACATTAGTGGGATGGGAAGCAGGCAGAGTGGTATGAACATCAGCCTCAATGTGAGTTAGGTTCTCAACTTCATCATCCCTTTAAAGGTCTAGATCACTACTTCCAGATGTGACAGCCTTGGTTTTCAGAGAATAAGACTCATGGAATAATACATTCCTACTTATAATTCATTTATGGAAACCCAATTTATCAACCCAGATCTTATACCCCTTAACACCCTCAGGATAACAAAAATATGAATTTAAGAGATATTGGTTCCAGTTAATTAGTTTTAACATGAGAATAAGTTGTACAACCAAAGACTCCCAAGTAGGTGTAGGAAGGACTCTTACCATTCCAAAATTATTCAGGAGGTTTGAATTGATTTATAGATGAGGGAAGCCTATTAAAAGGATAAACATAAGTGAAAACGTTCTTTACCTGGAAAGATTTAGGGAGGCCCGGTCATGCAATAATGCTTCAAACTCTTTCTAAAATAGTTCTTTTTGTCCTTTCTATAAGGCCATTCCATTGGGGGGGTTTTCCTAAAAGTTATATGCCTTTTAATAACTTCATATTCACAAAAAATGAATGAAATCAATGCACACATACTCTAGCCCATTATTAGTTCTTATGGTTTCTATTTTCTTTTTAACTTGGTTTACAACTAAATATTTCTAGGTTTGCTAAATGTTATATTTTTTTCAGAATGTAAATCCAAACTTTTATGGAGAAGTAATAAATAAATGAGAAAAAATAGACACTTCCACCATCATAGGTGGTTCTTATTAGCCCCCATAGATCTGAATGGATGTATTCAAGTGGTGGTAGCTTTAAAATTGGACCTATTGAAGGTGACCCTATTAGCTTTACCCATATAAAAATATTCACAAAATAAAATATTAGTAGGCGTGATGTCACTCAACAACCCTTGCTTGCTGAGTTTCTCTAAGCCCTTGGAGCTAACATGCCCCAATATCTTATGCCACAACATAGTATTTTTAGTGTTGGTGTTGTAGAAACTAAAACATTTCCTTTAATGGGTCTTTCTATTCAATAAATATAGCATATTGTTAAGAGATCCCTTATTGATGGTTATGGATCCTTTAGAGATCTTATGAAAACCTGTTTCAGGTCTAATGGTAAACCCCTTTTGATATAGGACCCCTAATGATATTAAATTTATATAAATGTTTATAACCAACATTAAATCAATTAATGTGATGATGTAATGATCTTCTATTTCAATCAAAACATAACGTCTTCCTTCAACCTTACACCTCTTATTATTTTTTAGGAGAAAATATTCTTTTACCCTTTCAACCAATTATAGAAATGGATCTCTAAAGGGAAACATGTGAAAGGAACATCCAAAATCAAGGACCCACTCTTGGCTGATTGAATGTATAGACACATTTAAAACTTCAGCAGTGTCATAAACCGAGTCAACTAAAAAGGACTGGTCAGTGGGCTGTTTGGATTCTAACTCATGTTTGAGTTTCCTACATTCGAGCTTAGTATTCCCTAGTTTTCTGCAATGGAAACATGAGAATTTTCTTTCCCTAAAGTCATATTTTGGTTTATGTTTCTTATTTTTATGGTCTTTGTCCTTATCAATATTTTTCCTTTTACATTTTTTTGAGGTTTACGCCTACTGAATAAGATCGTTTCCTCTCATTTTATTTTAGGTTTGGAGTGCAGTTCTTTAGAAAGTAGGGATGACTTAACATCTTCAAAGTTTAGTGAGTCTCTATCATATATAATGATTTCGAATAATGTGTTATAATTATGATCGAGAAAAATTAAAAGGATCATTGATTGATCCTCATCATCGATAGTTACATTAATGTTGGGAAGATCTAACATTAATTTGTTAAATTCATCAAGATGGGATCTAATTGAACTGCCATGTTTCATTTTAAATGCGAACATGTGATGATTTTTATAAATCCTACCAACTAGTGAAAGAATTCATGGAAAATTTATCTAATTTAATCCAAATACCAATAGTAGTTGACTCAATAGAAATCTCTCTTATAACTTTATTTCCTAAAGATAGTAATAAAGAGCTATGTGCTTTAACTAACACTTCAAGGGGGACATCAATGTATTTTGTAGTGGTATGCCCGACCTCATTTATAGTAACAATTGGTTTCTTAGGCCCACCAAGGGTATCTATTAGACCCTACTGTATAAGAAATTTCCCCATCTTAATTCACCACAAGTTAGAGACATTTTCACCATTGAATTTTTCAATTTCATATCTAATTATGGACATGTTTATCCATATAGTAGATGAATTGTTCTTGCAGACAATGCTAAGCGTACACCCCCAATAATAGACCAATACCTTGGGTAAATGATGTTTTGTTAAAGGGATATGAAATGTATAGAAAAAATATATGGGACAATGACTTCAAGTAATGAAATTAATAAAACAATGGTGATTTAAGAGTGATTTTGTAGTGTAAAAATAAACAAAATATTCAGAACTATGAAACAGAAACAGGAGTCATAAATTTAGGGACAAAAATCAATATGTCTCTGATACCACTTGTGAAGGGGTAGGGTGTAATGGATAGTAAAATATCACCAAGCCAGAACAAGACTGAATTATTTAATGCTAGCAGAATATGATGGTTACAAAACCATAATAATAATGATGATAGAAATTAAAAGAGAGAAAAGAACACCAGGATTTACTTGATTTGATCACGTAGGGACTTGCTTGCATGACAAGAACACCACCCAACACACATGTTTTATTAATATTTGAATAGAAACATAACGGTGCTTACAAGGTATAGAAATAAGTGATAAATATGTAGCAATAGAACTTCAGGAATCAAAAAATAGTATTCTGAGAAACAAGGAGAAAGCAACACTTATAGCACATGATGCAATGGTCCATTCATCCTGTTATTTTGAAGCTCCGAGAAAGGAATGTCATTGTTGTTCTTATTAAGAGTTACAAAAGAGTTGATCACCTAGTTTGTACTGGTTTCTTCAGATCTTCTGGTTGGGAACACATATTCACGGGGATGGATGTCGATGAGAACACCACCAAGAACCGCACACCAGTGGTATGTGCGAAGGTCAGCTGGAAAACCCGATTTGAACCCATGTAAGGGGATGCATAAACCAATAGAAAACACATCTAGAACTAAAGGGATGGTCCAAAACTCAATGGAAATGAAAAAAATGGATGTGAACAGATCTTATCGAATCCCCCAGTAGTAGGGGGGTCAACAATCCCCCATCAAACCTTGCATTTGGTTACATCATTCCCAACTAGAGGGTGACACAAAGCCAAAATAGAACAACTCATCGAACAGTGCATGAAACTACCCAAATTAATGGATGGACAAGATCAAATGGGTGGAAAGACCAATGGAAAACCATATTGGAAGAAAATAAATGCCCTAGATTTCTTAGGTAGCAAGAAAATAAAGTAGGCCCAAAAAAGAATCATCCCACTGAATACTCATCCCAACAAATGAGGCCCAAATAAAATTAATAGGCCTAATTGAATAATAATAAATTGAGAAAACAAAAAATAGTAATATTTTATGTATTAAAAAAATGTAAATGGCAGTATGAAGTAAAGGATAATTTCAATATAGAAACTTATAAATGAATGTCTTAATTCACACATTCCGAATGAGTTACTTTTTAACCATTTTACAACAATGTGAAAGGAATGTATTTTTAACTTATAGATCATCAGGAACATAATTTTTAGGAGTATGAAATATACATGTTAATGCATGTACAAATCCATCAAATTTGATACACATACAACAAAACAATGATTCTAAATTCACAAAAAAACTAATTACCCAATAGAGTTAAGCCGCCACCAACAGAACGATAGGGATTATCACTATTTTTTTCCTATTATTTTTCATCCAAGTTATCAATCTAAAGGAAACTTACCTCTTCTTGTGTGTCCCATACTCAACCCCCACCAAGTATATTTTCATTTATCCCTTATTCCCAAACCTCACAACCCTCAGTTGAACCCAAACCATGGATTTATTGGGGGGGGGGGGGTCACCTCCACCTGGTAAGTCACCTCCTCCCCTCCCACATTAATCAATATCCTCTAAAGTGTTCAAACTATTTTCTCTGTGGCTGCATCGTTTCTATATAATTCCATGAATGATGGGTATTTTAGATCCAAGGAAGGTTTCAAGGAGTTGTAACTCTTTGATCAGGAAGTAGTTTGGATCTACTTCATGAAGGAGGTTATCACAGTAGAAAATACAGATGCCGATCACTTGAGGTGATCACAATAAATTCATAAGAGCAAAATATAATAACAACACCGTGTTTTTATTTTATTATATGATCTTATAATGATTAAAACAATCCCTATTTATAGGGTTATAACCACAAAACAAAATAGATGGAGGAAACAAAATCAAAGTTCCAAAGTTGGGTGGAAGTAGGTTCCACCCAAACCATTAGATCCACACAAATCAAGCTACCCAAGTATGAAATAATCATTCCTCCATTCCAAAAGTGGAGATAAGTGTAGACCAATAAAAACATGTTTATTATCCAACATCCCCTCTTAAACTTGTTTTCCTTATAACCCCTGATTTTTCATCATATTTGGGTGGTTAACCAACTGGTGCAATGACTTCACCATAGTCAAAGACTTACTTTTACTTGTAGCCTTCAATGGTGTTGATGAAATAGATTTTATCATCTATAATTTTCTTCCATATTTAATTATTTTTTCTTCCTCAAAGCTAACTGGATTTTAAATCTCTGATAGACAATACAAATTTACATACTCCTACACTAGTTCTATTCTATAATATATATATCTACAAGGCTTCGAACAATTTGGGTATTTATATGAGAAAACTCTCGTTCATTGTCTTCAGATGTAGGAGTAAGTGGTGATGTCATTAGTGGTTCTTCAATTCCTCATTCCCAAAATGGTACTTCTTAAACTATTTATTCACCTTTTAGAGCGAGTCTTACCTCTCTTGAATCATTATCTTGATTCCACAACCATGTCTCCCTTTCATCAAAGATAACATATCTTCTAAATATAGTCTTCATGGTGATGGGATTATACAATAAATATCCCATTTATTGGTCTTCGAATCCCATAAGGACACACTTCACTCCTTTTTCCTTGATCATTGTTAATTTTTCCTCTGAGGTCCTAACATAGTAAATGGAAAAAACTCTAAGATTACTCACACTTGGATTGTGAGTATTCCACAATTCATGTGGTGTCTCTACATGGAGTTTTTTTTGGGGGAATATATTGAGTTGATACACCACACTTGAGGTTGCTTTAGCCTAAAAAGTCACGGGAACTCCTTTATATTTCAACACTCTTCTTTCCATGTTGAGAATGGTGTAATTTTTCCTTTTGGATACTCTATTGAGTTGGGGAATTTAATATAGTGTTACATGGTTTTGAATTCCATGCTACTTGAGGCACTCTTGAAAAACATCATAGGTGTACTCCCCACCTCGATCGGATCACAAAGTTTGTATGTGATTATTTCTATGATTTTCCACCAGAACCTTGAATTCTTTGAAGATTCCAAACACTTCTTTCTTCATCTTGAGAAAATATATCCATGTTAGAGTGTGAAATGAGTGGGATGGATATCTTTGAGACATAACTGACAGTACATTGTATATGGAATGAGGTTCACACTAGCTCCTAGATCACATAAGGCCTTGATCAATTTTTTCTCTCCAAGTTCAACATTGATTTAAGGACAACCTGGGTCCCTTAACTTAGGTGGAATGGTACCTTGGATGTAGGTACTCATATTAGCTTCCAAAAGGGCTTGGTTTTTGTATGAAAACGTTTTTTTGAATGTATAAAAGTCCTTCAGGTACTTAGAGTATGAATTTATGATTATTGTTACATCAAGAAGGGGTATATTTATCTTAACATGTGAGAATATTTCACTCAATGTTTTGTTCAGTTTGGGTTTGGAATTTCCTCTCACTCATTTATGGAATAGAATAGGTTTTAGGATTATTTTACAAGGTGGTGTTTCTTAAAAATTATCATTAGGCTTTTCAAATTAAATGATTTTTTCATCATCATTTTCATGAGAGATTGAATAATTGGATATATTAGTATTGGTTGGTTTATGATTTTCAATGGTGTTCTCACTACTTAAAATAGTCACCACAATGAGTTTTTCACAAGTGATTTTTGTGTAATTAGATTATTCCCTCAAGGTTAGTTGAGGAACAATGTGAGTAATAATGGGTGCATTTTAAATTTTTATTTATTTAGTTCATGTCTAAGTGATGAGACTTATTTGTTCATTTTTTCTATTTTATTACATAATTGATCAAGGATTTGTTGATGGGTAGATTGGGTAGGGGTTTGTGTTGGTTGGTTAATTCAAAGAGGATACTTTGGCTGTTGGATTGAATGTTGATTTGGTTACTGGATAGGTTGTTGGTGTTGGAATGGTTGTGATTGAAACTGGTTATGATTTTGAAGATTTTATTGAGGGTATGGGTTGAGACAATGTTATTGTGTTGGTTGTTGATTTTTATTCCAACAGAATCCTAGATGGTCATTGTACCTTGGATTGAAAATGTTTTGGTACATTGGATTTTGAATATTAAGAGAATTAACCTCTATTGGTGGTCCTCCTAAAAGAAACTCCTTAATAGAAATAATGGTCGGGAAATTATCAGTCTTATGGTCATGTTTTTCACAAATTTTGCAAAGAGGGTAAAAAGTTTAGCTTTTATAGACCTTCCTAATATCGATCTCTTCGACCTTCCTAGTGAGTGCAGTAATTTTTTCTCTATGGTTTTATTCTTCTCCAAGATTCTGTATTCTACCAGATTTGGTGGCTTCATGTTGTAAGGTGTTGTTCCCCATGTTTGGTTTTGTTCATCAAGATTTTCCAGATACTCATAAGCATCATTTGGGGCTTTGGTTTTGAATTTTCCATTGCATATCATGTTAATAAACTGTTTTTTTCTTGGCCCTAAAACTTCATAGAAGATTCTCAATTGTTACGAGATTAAGAAACCATGGTGTGGTACCCTATTTAATGTGTCTTTGATCCTTTTCCATGTTTTATAGATTGTTTCTCTCTCAATTTTGAAGTATTTTTGGATTCTATTCTTAAGTAAAATTGATTTGTGATGGGGGATGTATTTTTTATATAATTCAAATTACAAATGGTCCCAATAGATAATGGATGATGGCCTCAAATTATTTAACCAATTCATTTCCCTATATTTGAGTGAAAAAGGAAAGGGTCTCATTTTAGTTGATTCAATTTGATTTAGTGGGAACATGGTTTTGATAATTTCATTAAATTATTTAACATGAAGTTAAGTAATCTCAGAATCCATCCCATGAAAGGTTGGAAGGTAGTTCAAGACATGGGTTTTGAGGAAATATTAGGCATCTCCTATGTTATCATGCCCAATGCATGGGGGTGCATTAGTCCAGGATGGTGTGATGTAGTCATTCATGGTCTGGTCTAAAACAATTCCTAGGTTAGTTCATTGCCTATTTTGGTTTCTATTTGGGTTCCCTCCATGGTTTATAATTTGGTTTTGTGAAATATTCTCCATTATATTAAACTCACCGTTTGAATCTGGAGTATTAGGAAGATTTGGATCTAATGGAAAGAGACCTCTATGTGTGCTTGACTCCATAGCTCTAGGACTATCCACCCTAACTAGATGATTTGAATGGTCATGGGTGTAGGTGGACATGAGAAAATTAAAGAGAGAAAAAGGGGAAAATATAAGAGAATTTGGATGAGAAAAGAGAAATGGGGAAGAATAGAAAGATGTTATAAGGTGGATTACTTGGTCCCCGGTAACTGCGCCAAAATTTTGTTGTGCCCAAATTTACCCAAGAAATATGGAAAATGTGGTCACTTGAAGTACAAATTGAGTTATCAAATACACATGGACCAAAGAAGTAACATTTAGAAACACACATTCTATGAATGTGATTTAGCTAGGAAGTTTCCAACTAGGGTTTGAATTGATTTCAAGAAATAGTGATTTGATTTAAATAACCAAGAAAAAAATACAAAATTACTTGAATTAAAACAATTAATTAATATGAGTCAATCCTAGGTTGTCTCTAGGGATTAATTGGATGTATTTGTTTTGCTTTGTAATTTATGTTCATTGGTTCAAGAGGTATCCATTAAAGGAAATAATTCCTCAATATCATTCTCTGATTTAGTAAATATAAAATTTCAAGTATAATCACTAATTCACTTATAAGATCACTTAAATGAGAACTATAGGGAATTGGATTGTACTAGCACTCAAAATGTGTCATTGTTAAAGTCGATGAAGACAAAGAAGAAGATAAATCAATGAAAGGAACTCTTAAAATGAAGAAATGATGTGAGAATTTAAGAACATAAAATAACATTAAATAAACCGTATGAAACTCCATAAGAGAAACCCATAAAAATTTATCCATAAATATATTCTATTCTATAAATGGAAGCTGGTAGTTGACTTAAAGAAGCAGGATTGATGAAGAAAAACATTGAAAAATGAACAGTCTACCATTGTTTGATGAATTCACAAGTGCTAATATGAATAATTTCACACCTTGATTCAGTGGTATCAACTTGTAAATAAAATTAAAATAACAACTTATGAATAATAAAAACTTTTTTTAATATACTAAATGTGAAATAAAAACATACATTATAGTAATTGACGATGAAATTACAAAAAAAAAGCAGGAAATTAAAATTGAAAGAAATAAAATAGATGAAATAAAAAAAAACATGGATGATAATAAACATCACAACCATGTCCTTATATAAGAATATTATAATCCTTAGAGACACCCCAAAATAATCAATACCATCACCATTAATTTATAGTGTCAAAAGGAGGGTGAGAAAATCAAGGGAATTGGACGTTTCGAAGCTGACCAGGAAAATCGTCCATATTCATCCTCCTTGTTGGTGTGTTAATTTTTAACTGAAGGTGGAAGAATCTGCCAGAGTTATAGTATAAAAATATCTTCTTAAATGTTTCTTCTATCATATTTAAAAATTTCAAGTCATTTGTTTCATCCGTTTGGATGTTATGTTCTAAATGGTGAGCAGAATTTATGGGCATTACGGTCTGGCCCACCATTTAAATGTCAAATTCGGATCCAATTATCTCCTGGAAAACATCATAATTATCTCTTTCCATAGTTGAATTTAATTATCCCCATATTTTTCTATTTCTACAGTAAAAATCTGAGCTTTATTGGGTTTTTTTGTGGGCCCCACTTTTGTTTGATGGGCCTTAGGCCCATTATGCTTTTTCCATAAAAATTATGCATTCATGCCCAAAAATATCCATATTCCCATGAGATTCATCCATAGATCCTAAAATATAAAATGTTCCAAACAATGTGATAATTCATATCCAAAAATATCATATTAAAAAAATGAATATAATGTTATCTACAAATAGATGATTGATTGGTCCGAGATTTTTATTTTAAACATGAATTGTACTTAATATGAGAAGTGAAGTTCAATTTATATAATGCACTAAAAATGATGTTTATAGAGTTTGTAACACATTAATATTAAGATATTAACAATGAATTTTAGCTACTTTAATCGGCTAATCACACCCCCAACTTGAGTTTTTCTAGTCCCAGGAAAAAAGTATCTCAAAAATATGAAATTAAATTCCATTTTTCAAGAACATTTTATCAATCATTGCTCATAAAAACATCATTCCAAACAATTATGAAACCTTTCAAAGAAAATTCACACAAGATAGGTCAACAATAATATCCCAATCCCAATCCCATTCATTTGTTAAAATTCATCATCAAATTTCATCCAATTTCAATTAAGCATGATGATGTGTTGTGCATCACAAAAGACATGGGGACCATTTTCTTGCTCATGGAGAAAAATTGACGTGCTAGGTGGGAATCAAATTAAACCATAAGATAAGTATCCATTTTTTTGATTGTTTTTTAATTTTTTTTGTTTTTTTTTATTAATTTTGTTTTGTTTTTTTTTTGGAACCACAACATATATGAAAAGAATAAATCTGGGCAAGAAAACTATGGAGTCATGATCATCAAGTGTCATATTTCATGAATATTTTCAATTACATACTCTAAAATAGAGATATAAATCCTAACTCTGGGTAATAGAACTATGGAGTCATGATCCCCAAGTGCTGGATGAGACACATTTGGACAAAACATTGCTCTATGTGGTCATTTTGTTTTAATTGTTTTTGAATTTTTTAGTACTCAAATTAAAAATAAAGTGCCCCGAAACCCTATTCTATGATAAAAGGGTCCCAATAACTAAAATTTACTTCCAATATCCAATGGACATGCATTGTGGAATTTTTATTAAGCGGATGAAAATGTAAACATTGAAAAATCACATCGGACAACAGCAATTTCCAAAAACTATGATCATGAACTTAAACATGCATTTAAATCATAATCAAAGCATTTAAAATAATTTTATAATCAATTTTCAGGATTCTCAATGTACAATAACACATTCAAGAATAATGAATTGATTCTCTCTCTATCTTTTTTTAATCTCATATTTTCACTCCTCGCAACTTTGAATGAAACTGACCACAGTTTTGAAAGAGAAGAGAATAGAGATACTAGAATTGGGATAAAAGAATGGGGAAAGTGATTTTAAATGAAATCTTGGAAAAAAAATAACCTGGTTTGAAGTTGATGTCCCATCAATATGTAATTGATTACTTTTTCCTTACGTCACATGTAGACTCTTTGGGGATGTTTGATGGGTGGGTTGGAACTTTTAGAAGGGAAGGGTTCTATTTTGAAATAATAAAATGAATCAACACATAAATCTCACACACAAGAGACATTAGATAACATTGGAAAACCCAAGGGGTTCTCTTGAGAAATAAAACAAAAAAACACACAAAATAAAAAAAATTATAAAAAAATTCAAAAGCCTGGTTGCCTCTTGGAAAGCGGTTAATTTAAAGTCGTTAGCTCAACTTGGACACCCAGCTTAACTAATACAAAATTTCAATATATCAAATATTATATTCATTAATACTTCCATTAGATCATGATTTAGTCTCCATTGGTGTTTTTGGGATGGTTTGGATATTGATTCGAAAAAAATCATATTGGTCTTAGTAAATGGGATAATCCCATGAATATCAAAAATGACCCATCCGATTCCTTTTTAAAGCTTTCCTAATACATCAAGTATAATTTTATTATCATTATCTTTGAGAGAGTATGGAATGAAAATTTTAGTATTTTTGTTATCCCCTATGAATGAATACCTGTGAGAGGGATTATGGACCTCTAATTCAACATCAGGTTGGAAAATAGTTTCATACAAAAGTTGAGATCTTTAATTTTACTCAGTTTCAATATTCAAATTAGTCAGCAGAACAAGCTCCTTTTGAATAGATGTTTCATCCACAAAATTGGCCAAATGATTTTTATAAATGGTTATGGAATCAATGTTTATGGTTTCTCCCATTTGATTAGTGATTAGTGATCATGAAAAATCACTATTGGAGTCATCTAAAAGAGAATCAAGCCATGGATACATGTTTACCTCATGTGAATACATGAAATCTAAATAATCTTGAATTAGATATCCATCAGCAATTCCATGATCATTTTCGGGTTCATTTTCAATAGTAATTATCAAATTTACCTCACAAACTTCCTCATAAACACAAAACATAGATCTTGGGTTATATATGTTGAGATCAAGGCTCATATATTCAAAGGTTATTGTAATATTCTCATTCCTAACATGGATGAATGAGTTGATCTTTGATAAGAAGGGATGACCAAGGATGATGACTTTTCTCCCTAGGACCTAATCTTGGGTGAATTTCAAGGACAATTAAGTTAGTAGGGTAAATGAAATTTTTAACTTTCACTAAAACATCCTTTAATATTCCCTTTGGAATTCGAACACTATGATTAGTGATTTGGAGTGTGACAGGAGTTGGTTGGAGATCCTCGAGACTTAACTGACAGTACACTGTATATGGAATAAGGTTCACACTATCTCATAGATCACACAAGGCCTTGATCAATTTTTTCTCTCCAAGTTCAACATTTATGTAAGAAAACCTGGGTCCCTTAACTTAGGTGGCATGGTTCCTTGGATGGTGGTGCTCACATTAGTTTCCAAAAGGACTTGGTTTTTATATGAAAACTTGATTTTGAATATACAAAAGTCCTTCAAGTACTTAGAGTATGTTTTTATGGTTTTTATTCCATCAAGAAGGGGTATTTTCATTATAACATGTGAGAATATTTCACTCAATGTTTCATTCAGTTTGGGTTTGGAATGTCCTCTCACTCGTTGAGGGAATAGAGGAAGTTGCAAGATTGTTTTCAAAGGTGGTGGTTCCACAAAATTATCCGCAAGCTTTTCAGATTCAATGATATTTTCATCATCATTTTTATGAGAGATTTAATAATTGGATGTATTTTTAATGGTTGGTTCTTGTTTTTCAATGGTGTTCCCAATCCTTAAAATAGTCACCTCATTGAGTTTTTATGAGAGATTTATGTGTAACTAGATTCTACCCTAAAGGTTTAGAACAACATGAGTAATAATGGGTGCATTTTTATTTTTTATTGATTTCAGTTCATATCTAAGTTAAGATACTTCTGTGTTCATTTGTTTCTATTTGGTTACACAATAGATCAAGGATTTTTTGAGGGGTAGATTGGGTAAGGTTTTGTGTTTGTTGGTTCACACCAAGAGGATACTTTGGCTGTTGTATTAAATGTTTATTTGGTTTCTAGATAGGTTGTTGGTATTGGACTCATTGCGATTGAAACTGGTTATGTGTTTTAACTTTTTTTTTGGTAGGGGTTGAGAAAATGTTGTTGTGTTGGTTATTGATTTTCATTCCAATGGAATACTGGATGATCATTGTACCTTGGATTGAACATGTTTTGGTACATTGGATTTTGACTATTAAAATAATTAATCTCTATTGGTGTTCCTCCTAAAATAACCTCCTTGATATAAGGAATGGTCAGGAAATTATCATTCTTATGGTCATGTTTTTCAAAAAAGTTGCAAATAGTATCAACAGTTTGGGTTTGGTGGACCTTCTTTATGATCGACCTACTCAACTTTCCTAGTGAGTGCAACAAGTTTTTCTATAATTTTTTCTTATTCTACAAGATTTTGAATTCCACAAAATTTGGGTGGCTTCACATAGTATGTTGGTGTTCCCCATGTTTGTTTTTGTTCATAAATATTTTCCAGATACTTGTATGCATCATTTGGGGATTTGTTTTTGAATGTTCCATTGCACATCATGTTAATAAACTATTTGTTTTCTGGACCTAAACCTTCATATAACATTCTCACTTGTTCCATGATTAAGAAACAATGGCGTGGTACCATTTTTAATGTGCCTTTGAACCTTCCCCATATATCATATAATGTTTCTCCCTCTCTTATGATTTTTTTGGATTCTCTTCTTTAGTGCAATTGTTCTGTGATGGGGGGAGTATTTTTTTATATAATTAAAATTTCAATTAGTCCCAAGAGTGAATGGATGATGGCCTCGAATTATGTAACCAGTTATTTTCCCAATAATTGAATAAAAAAGGAAAGAGTATCATTTTAGCTGATTCAATTTGATTTGGTGGGAACACAGTTTTGATAATTTCATTGAATTCATTAACATGAAGGTAAGGAATCTGAGACTCCATCCCATGAAGGGTTGGAACGTGGTTCATGACATGGGATTTGAAGACATATTGGGAATATATTATGTTATCATGCCTAATTCATGAGGGTTCATTGGTCTAGGAGGGCGTGAGGTATTCATTCATGGTCTGGTGTTTAACAATTCTGAAGTTAGGGTATTGCTCATTTTGGTTTCCATTTGGGTTCCCTCCTTGGCTTATGATTTGCTCTTGTGGAAGATTCTCTATTATATTGAAATCAATGTATGAATCTATAATATTAGGAATATCTGGATCTAATGGAAAGAGATCCCTATGTATTCTTAACTCCCCATCCCTAGGACTATCCACCCTAACTAGATGATTTTAATGGTCATAGGTGTAGGTAGACATGTGCCAAGAAAAGAGAAAAAAAGAGGTAAAGATAAGAGAATTGAGATGAGAAAATAGAAATGGGGGAGAATAGAAAGATGTTATAAGGTGACTTACTTGTTCCCCGACAATGACACAAATTTTTTTTTGCACCCAAATTTACCCAGGAAATATGGTAAAATCGTTCACTTGTACATCTTGGGTTATCGAATCCTCAGGGACTAAAGAAGTAACCTTTAGAAACACACATTCTATCGAGGTTATTTGTCTATGAAGTTTCCAACTTGGGTTTGAATTTATTTGAATAAATGGTGATTTTATTTAAATAACCAAGAAAATAAAAATAAAAAAATGACTTCAATTAAAACAATTAATTAAGAAGATTCAATCCTAGGATGTCTTTAGGAATTTATTGGATGTATTTGTTTTTCTTTGGATTTTATGTTTATTGGTACAAGAGGTATCCATTAAATGAAATAATTCATCAATATCATTCTCTGATTTAATCCATACAAAATTTAAAGGCTAATCACCAATTCACTTATAGAATCACTTAAATGATAAATCCAAGTAATTGGATTTTTCTAGCACTCAAAATGTGTCATTTTTAAAGTTAGTGAAGATAAAGAAGAAGATACATCAAAGAAAGGAACTCTTAAAATGAATAATAGATTTAAGAATTTAAGACTATCAAATAAAATTCAATCCACCCCATTAAACTATATAGGATAAACACATAAAATTTAATCTATACATTTATTCTATTCTATTAATAAAATTGGTTAATTGACTTAAAGAAGTGGGATTGATGAAGAAAAACATTGAAAAATGAACACTCCACCATTTTGTGATGCATTCAAAAGTGTTGGTGTGAATAAATTCAAACTTTTATTAAATGGTATCAATGTGTTAAGAAAAGGAAAATAATAAGTTAAGAATAATAATAACTTTTATTAAGATACTAAACGTGAAATAAATAATTACATTAGAGAAATTGATTATGCAATTAAGGGAATTGGACGTTTTGATGTTGACCATGAAAATCATCCAGATTCACCCCCCTTGTTAACGTGTTAATTTTTAACTGAAGGTGGAAGAATCCTTAAGAGTTTTATGAAAATATATCTTCCTCCAGGTTTCCTCTAAAATCTTTTAAAATTTCAAGTAATTTTTTTCATTTGTTTGTATGTAATGTTTGAAATGGTGGGAAGACTTTATGGGCATTCCGGTCTAGCACACCATTTAAATGTCAACTTCATATCCCTTTATCTCTACGAAAACTTCAAAATTATCTCTGGACATAGTTTAATGAAATTATCCCCATATTTTTATCTTTCTAAATTAAAATTTTTATCTTTATTGGACTTGGGTTGTGGGCGTCACATTTGTTTGGTGGGCCTTAGGCCTATTATGCTTTGTCCATAAAATTTCTGCATTCATGCGCAAAAATATCCATATTCTCATTGAATTAATCCATAGATCCTAAAAGATAATATGTTCCAAAAGATGTGATAAATAATATCCGAAAATATAAAATTAAAAAAATTAATATAATGTTCTCCACAAACAGATGATTGATTGGGACCATATTTTCATTTTAAACATGAATTACACTTATAATGAGAAATGAAGTTCAATTTATATAATGCACTAAAAATGATGTTTATGGAATTTGGAACACATGAATATTAAGATATTAACAATGAATAATAGCTACTTTTAGTGGTTAATCATGATTATTTTGAAATTCGTTTCATAAAGGGATTGATAAATGTTAGATTTTGACCTGCAGTCTCAATTTCATTCTACCCAAAGAATGGCCTTTTAAACATCCAGTAGAGTAGCTTATACTACTTTGGATTGTAGGTTTTTGTATCTATCCTCCATGATATCCATGACATCTTGGGTTCCAAGGAGTGTGAACATTTGGATGCACATATTTTCATAAATTTTCTTCGTCATCTTTGGGATCACAGCTTGTGAAAATTCATTCTCCATGATAGAAAAATATTTTTTGATGAAAATAATAGATGTGTATATCTAGAAGGGTATAGATTTTTTTTCAGAGTTAGAAAATGCTATTTTTTTTGTTTTAGTAGTGAATATTTCCAATTATTTTCATAAGTGGGCTGAAAATTTGTTTTTATGGAATTGAGAACTAATATATATATATATATATTCTCCAAGAATTGCAGTTTAATTTTTTTTGGAATTGAAATGTACAATAACATTTTTTTTAAACAATGTGTATTTTTTGTTTTTTTTTTTTTGATCGAGATATGGAAGGAAGCATGGTGATAAATCCATTAATGATGTTACAGTAACTGTAGATATGGACAGGTCCATAATCTTTCCATCCCTCAATGATACATGTGAGTGATTTGATGGTGGAGGCATACCAAAGGTGGTAGTCAGAAATGGACGTCAGAGCCAGGGAAGTGTCCATGTAAACTATGAATTTTGACTGTTCTAGCTTGGATGGGAGGGTTCCATTTATAGAAGAAGTATATGGGAAGAATGTAAGAAATATGGAAAGGGAGAGGATTACACTATTCATATTTCCCAAAAAGTGGTTGGGATAGATGGTGTTCCAGTCCAGGGGAATTAGATTCCTTGTTAAATAGAAATTAGTCAACCTTTTTTCCATGCGAGCATGTGTATCCCCTTTACATGATCAAAATGGCTCCTCAAGAACTACCCTTATTCAACCTAATTACCCATAGGCCATCCCCCACTCTACCTGATGACACGATACAACTTCCTCGAACATCTATATTGAGGGTGGAAAGATAGACCTAAATATTTATCTGAATTGATTTAAAAAAAATGAATTCAACCATAAATTTAAAAAAAAATATCCAATTTATCAATGTTTTATGAAAATTATTTTTCCAATACATACTTCAGTCAAAAAAACCATGGATGGTCACTTTTACACAACAATAGTTTAACCCAATTAACTAATATCTTCAACCCAACACATCCAAATGTCTATATTTTTTTCCTAAAATTAGATGTTTGTTGATGGGTGTGGTACAATGATAGTTCTAATTAAATGACAAAACAAGGATATCATGGATGTAATTTGGGTTCGTTGAAACAAAAAAATTGAATTCTAAAAAAATGTATACAATTCATGTCTTGTAACACATATAGGCCCATAAACATGAAAAAATTAATATCACAATTCCATAATACTGGTAATGTAAATGATATGTGGCATAGTGAAAAAGGAAAAATGGGTAGTGGAAATTACAAAAATTTAAGACTTAAAATATATATTATCATAAAGCATAAAGAATAAATATGTATACAATGATTCTAAAAATAGAATCAACAACCATGAGAAACAAAATTTCTAGATTCCAATACATACAGTCCCAAAAAAATAGTTCTTGCACATAAAGAACCACAATAATAAGCTATGATTAAAAGGCACAAAAATAAATAAAACCAAGCAAAAAAAATCTACAACACAATTACAAACCAAAAAAAACATGTTCTAAAAATAGGGAAATATATTCAAGACATTCAATAAATTCAATAAAAAAATACAATCCAATTTGGCATTAAATAAAGAAGTCATGTTTAACATTCAATGATTTTAGATCGAATGAAAAAAGGAAATAGAAAGAGGTAAAAGGGACACAACGATTTGTGTGCTTAGGCCAAATAACCTACTTGAATGGGAAAGGGGCACTATGGGGGGTTTCACTATGAAATATAAATTGGATCATATTACAAGTTCAATCTCAAGAAAAGAAAATAAGAAGAAATATACCTAAACTGATCTTTACTAGAGTATAAGAAATCATAACAAAAAATGAAGGAAACACTTACAGTGTTTTGTTGTTTTACTAAGAACTTATATCCAAGACTCCAAGATCATAGATAATGTTGTGGTCTATCGATGGGAAGGTTTGGAATCTGCAAGACCACTAGATCCACCACATGTTCCTTCAACACTCTAGGATCAAGCTTGAACAAACCACCACCACACTAGCCTGAATCTCCTTATCTCCTCACTCAAACCATGTTGCTTGCCACTAGGATCACTGAACCAATAAAACCATTTCATATTCTCCCTCCAATGGAAGTTTAAAGCTATAAAGATAAGTGGTAACTGAAATCATGGTAGAATACCAAACAACACCAAGGGACAAACTGAATTCTATACAGAACAAAGACTAATGTCATTGAACAATTCAAACAGAACAAAAGAAATGAAATATATCAAGGAAAGAGTAATGAACATAGAGATTTGAAGTAATTCTGTCCCATGGGGACCTACGTGTATGAAAAGAACACCACCACCCCACACAAGTTTTATTATGCTCAAAAAAAATACTGCAAGGTGTAAAGGACCAGTAAGAATAAGAAATAAGAACAAAATTACAAAAGTTAAACAAGGATCGAAATGAAAAAACAAAAAAACCCCAAAAATGATACATATAGTGTCAAGAGAATCCTGATCCGGCTATAATAATCTCTACAACCTAGAAGACCAATGCACTCATTGTTCCTGGAAACATCTCTTCTTTATCCTCTCCATGCTAGTGGAACTCTCACTAGGAACAACCACACATCTTCCACCTTGTAAGGATGTTGTTTCCACCGGATAACTGGGAACGAGATGGATTTTTTGGGAGCAACAGGCTGGGACAAGTCTCTATTAAAGAAAGACTGGTGAACTAGGGTTTTTTCAAAGGAAAACCAAGATTAAATCCACACAAGAATGGGAGAGGAAGAATCCAAAGAGATGAAGAGATCAGGGTGCATGGGTTATCACTACCATAACAACAAAACAGTCTCAAAACCACACACCTAACCTAAGAAAACCACACACACGTCACCAGAAAAGGACCCAAGTTCATCGATAAACAAGTGGGACACATGGAAAACATAGATCAAAAGGGTGTTTTACCTGATCAAAGACCATGAATCAGAATAATATGATAGACAGTGTGGCATGAGAATGCATGGGTAATAGGCCAAGAAAATGTCCAAGGCCTAATAAACAAGATACCATGCGGAACAGCAGCGTAGTGATCTAGTATAAGCCAAACATAAAAAAAAGCCAATATAATTTGAGGATTTAAATAAATCGAATCAATATAATATTTCATGCAAGGTTCAACAACTAAATGGTAGAATAAACATGGCATGATTTCAATGTGAAAACAGATAAAATAAAATCCATAATTCTAGAAATATACACCATTTTCAATTGAAAATGGTGATATTCTTTCACTTATAGTTATAGAATTGGAACTAAATTCAATCTATCTAAATAAAATTTGAACTTAGACAGGTCCATGACTTTAGTCAAACTATCATTCTATTTATGTTAGTGTGTATTTTTTTGACACACACAATTCCATATTCTACAAAATATATAATATAATGCAACCTAATATCTATGTAATTTGATTTACCATGAGAAACTAAATTTATAGATAAATCAAATGATGATTGACTATAAGAATATACATTAATAACATAATTGTATGTGTATCATTCAGAAGACAAACAATTCATCCCTAAAATATCTTTCACTACTTCGGTCAAGGTAATATACTCGGACTCCATAATTGATAGTGAAACCGCGGAATACATATTACATTTCCTTGAAATGGGGCCACCATAGGTAGTGAACACATAACCCATGATAGATTTTTTTTAGTATCAATATTACCTACCTAATCAGTATCTACATATCCAGTAATAAATTCAATAGAGTGTACATCATTACCATAACACAAAGCAATATTGGAGCTACAAGTGAGGTATCTTAAGAGCCACTTAAGGACATGACAGTGTGGCTTCCTAGGTGTGGACATAAATCTTCTTAATGTGAATATTGCATAGGAAATATCTGGATGAGTGCATATCATACAATACATAACACTACCTACTATAGTAGCATAAGGTATTTGAGACATAAACCGAATATCATCAGCTTCTATGGGTGCTTGTGATAAAGATAGTTTAAAATGTTTTCTAAGAGGTATATCTACTGGTTTGAGTGATTCAAACAAACACATCTTAAGAATTTTTAAAACATAAGCTTGTTGAGATATGTATAACTGTTTATTTGGTCAATCTCTTATGATCTCAATGCCCAATATTTTATTAGATATACCTAATTCTTTCATTTAAAACTTGAATTTTAATTGTGATTTAATAGTATAAATTAGGTTCATATTTTTTCAAATGAAAATAATGTCATAAACATATAACAGAAGAAAAATCATGCAGTTTTTGGTTTATTTAAAAGAAACACATGCATCATATTGACTCTAAATGAACTGTTTATCGAACATGAATAAATCAAATTTTAAGTACCGCTGCCTAGAGGATTGTTTCAGGCCATATAATGATATTTTATAAGGAAAAATTGATTCAATTTAAATTAATTAGGATAAAAATCAAGTGGTTTTATATAAAATTTCCCATTCAAATAACCATTCAAGAAGGAAGTTTTAACATCTAACTATTCAATACGTATATCATTATAGGTAGAAAAGGCTAATGAAAGTATAATGGAAGAATTGATAACAATAGGGAAAAATATTTCATAGTAATCAATTCCCTCTCTATAGAAGAAACCTTTTTCAACTAACCTTTCTTTTTTACTTGATTTTATTTCTCTTGATGTTGTCATCTTTTTCTTTTAAAGATCCACTTGGAACCAATTATTTTTTCATTAGTTGGATTGTTCACAATAGTCCAAGTGTGGTTCTTTTTTAATGATTGTATTTCTTTATTCATGGAAAAGACCCACTGCTTTGAGTATTTTTCATTTAAATCTTTCCTATAGGATTGAGGATCTTTAGTAACAAGATATTGGGATATATGGAAGGCATATGATTCCATACCACACTGACTAAACTAAGTAGGGGGTCTTGGAATCCTCCTTTATTTTTATTATGTCATTTTTAATCCATACTAGGTGAAACAGGTTTTGATTCAATATATGAATATGAAGAAGACTTAGAATCAACCCCTGGCTAAGGAGTAGGTGGAGCAGGCTAAATAGGAGCCTCAAACTAGGCTGGAGTCCCAGTTTCATTAGGATTTTTAGTGGCTAAATCATTTCTTACAAGTGTTGCAGCCTTGGTTCTGGGAGAGGAAGACCCGTGAAAGAAAACATCTCTACTTACAATGTACTTTTGATAATTTGGTTTATCTTCCCAAAGTTTATACCCCTTAACAACCTTAAGATACCCAACAAAGATACACTTTATGGATTCTATTTTCAATTTTTAAATAATAACATGAGCATAAGCTCTACAACCAGGGAAAAATAAGTAGTAATAATAAGGGGGCTTACTAGTCCACAATTTTTTAGGTGTTTTAAACTGATTACAAGAAGAGGGACACATATTAATTAGGTGGAAAACAGTGTTGAAAGTTTTTTTCCCAAAAGTATATGGGGAGTACTGAGCATAAAAGAATGCAACATACACTTTATAGAATATTATTATTCATCCTTTCCACTTAACCATTTTTTGGGGAGTTTCCCTAAGTGTCCTATGTATTTTAACACCTTCGGATTCACAAAATTGTATGAAATTAGTGGATAGGTATTCATGCCCACTGTCTATTCTTAGAGTTTTAAGTTTCTTCCCAATATAATTTTAAATTAATTTTTTCTAGGTTTTAAAAGTTTCTAAAACATCATATTTATTTTTAAGAATTTAAATACACACTTTCCTAGAAAATTAATCTATGGAGATAACAAAATAGAAATGTCCATCATGGGAGGACATCCAAGATGGACCCCATTGATCTGAGTTGACATATTCTACGGTGATGGTGGATTTGAAACTAATCCTACCAAAGATAATCTTATTGGATTTTGCCATCACATAATGTTCATAAAAAATAAGATTTCTTGGTGTTATGTCACTCAACAACCCTTTCTTTTTGAGTTCATCAAGGCCTTTGGAGCTAACATGCCACCATATCCTATTCCAAAGCATAGTATTATCAGTATTAGTTGAATATACACTACCCAACTAAATTTAATGGGTCTTTCCATTCAAAACATATAGTCCATTGATTAAAGATCCCTTAATAATGGTTCTATATCCTTTGGAGAGTCTAAGACAAAATATTTTATACCTAAAGGTAAACCCCTTTTGGTATAAGATTCTTGAGGAAACAATGTTTCTTTGTAGGTTGGGAACCCAGCTAGCATCAACTAAAGTAATTATAGGATGTTCATCAAGTTCTAAAAAAATAGAATATATACCCTCAACATTACACCTCTTTTTATTACTTAAGAGGAAATCTCCTTCTATTCTCTCAACCAACTCTAGAAATGTCTTTCTAAAAGGACACATATGGAAAGAGAAACTTGAATTAAGGACCCACTCTTGATTGAGTACATGAGTTGAAACATTAAAGACCTCAAAAATTTCACTAACAATGTCTATAATAAAGGACTCACCAGTGGGTTTTTTAGACTCTAACTAATTCTTGAGTTTCCTACACCCAAGTTTAATGTTCCGTGGTTTTCCACAATGAAAACAGGTGACCTTTCTATCCCTAGGATTGGGTATAGGTTTGGGTTCATTATTTTTTTTTTTATGCTTATTAAAAAATTTCTTCATGGTTTTAGTTTTAGGACTATGCTTTGAGAACAAGATCTCATCCTAAAATTTTATTTTAGGTTTAGAATTTAGTTCCTTAGAAAGAAGGGACGATTTAATCTCTTCTAGTGTCAAAGAGACTCAGCCATGCATCATGGTATCTACTAGGGTGTTGTGTAATTATATATAGAGATTAAGAGGATCATTTATAGATTTTCATCATCAATAGAAACATTAATTTAGGCTATGTATAACCCAACTTTATTAAATTCATCTAGAGGGGATTTAATTGAAGTAATGTGTTTCATTTTAAATGTAAACATGTGATGTTTTTTTTGTAAATTCTACATACTAATGAAGAAGTCATGTAATGTTTTTCAAGATGAAGCCAAATTCCAGAAGCAGTAGAAGCATAAGAATCTTATATAAGGAATTTATCACATAAACAAAGGAAAAGGGAGATAATCTTGAATGGATCTAAGGCCTTCTTTTTTAGTGATTTTTGATAACCCCCCTTCTAAGGGATGAGGGGAACCCTTACAAGGCCCATAGGCTTAGAGATTACATAACCCATAGGTCTTAGAGGAAATATCTATACTATAACTACATGGAACTACTCCTTCCTAGCATCTACATCATGATATCAGCTCTCCACCTTCGCATTGATATTCGGCTAGGCTTCTCGTGCATGCACAGGCTGGTCCCGATGGCTATTCCATACCCTCTCTTTCTTCCACATCCGTTTATCTTCTTCTCTAGTTAATACGCCTACTCTAAATCCTCATCTGGTGTTTGCTCCTTGTAGAGTCTTCCTGGTCTATTAAGCATAATTTTCAGGTGGCCCAAAAGCCTTGAGGTGGACTGAAGTCCTTGAGGTGGCCCAAAATCCTTACATTCCAAAAGGCCTTGGGTGGCCCATAGGCCTTGAAGGACCCAAGGACCAAAATGGTGGCCTGAAATCCCAAACTAATAAATAGTTCTGGCTATTACAGTACCGAACTGTATCTACTATAGTATCTTCTATAGTTTCTACTACAGTACTGCTATAATACCCCTGGAAATATGTCTCCTCCTGGTTTTGAACTTGGGTCTCTTGGATGCACTTTCTGAGTCCTCACCAACTGGTCTGAGTCTATTGTGCAAAAAAAGAAGATATACGATTTAACTAAAACATCAGGTGAAACATTAATAAATTCCGTAACAGGCTATCAAGTTTCATTCAAAGTAATAATTGGCTTCTTTGGCCAAAAAAGGGCATCAATGAGGCCCTGATGTACAAGAATGGTTCTCATACTAATTCACCCCAAATTAAATTCATTTTCACCATAAAATTTATCAATTTCATATCTCATTGTTGACATGTTTATCCATAGAGTAGATGTCGAGTTCTGGAAAAAAGGTTAAGCATAAGCCCACAAAAACTGACTAATCTCTAGGGTAAACTATGTTATATTCAAAGGGATGTGAAATGCATAGAAATATAGAAGGGGAAATGGATTTAAATAATTTAAATCAATAATGGAAGTGGCGATTTATGAGTGTGATTATTGTGTGGAAAATTAAAACCTGAAACTAAATTGTAAGTAAATAAAACAAGAAACAACAATTGAATTCGATATCAAAAGAAAAGTAGTAGGGATCTGATACCACTTTGTGAGTCAGAGTGGTAACCCAAATCAATGAATAATACCAAACAACACAAGGGAAAAAATTAATTATTTATAGAATGAAGAATAATTTTATAGAACGATTCAAACAGAACATAAAAAATGAATGATAGCAAAGAAATATTAAAGAACACAATGATTTAACGTGATTCAATCCCATGGGGACCTACATGAATGGTAAGAACACCACCACCCACACACATGTTTTATTAAGCTCAAATAAAACAAATGATACAAGGTGTAAATAACCAAAAAGAATAAGAAATGGGAACAAAGGTACAAAAGGGATAAAAGGATTGAAATGAACATAACAAAAAAACCCAAAAATGATACATACTGTAGGTTCCGGGCGCAACGGAAGCATATTGGTGGGTGTACCCAACTTTAATTTTATCATTAACAATGGTCAATACAAGATCTGTCACGATAATAAAATGCCGGATCGTCAGAATAGAATGAAGAACGAAAAAGAAAATAGGGGAGTCCTGAAACCATAGATAGGATGATCTTATGTTGGTTATAATTAATTTAATTAATTGACAAGAATTAACTTGATGGAATTATTTATTCGTTGATGTTTCTGTTCATGATCTGATGTGATCTATCGGTGTTTGATAGATTCCACATGTTGGATTTCTCTAGTGGTGATCCACATGTGATCCATGTATCTCTGGACGTCGCCGAAGGGATCTTCAGGTGCTATCATGGAAGATCCTTCGATTGTGATGTCCGCCTCTGATCACCTTGATTTGGTGGAGGAGGATCTCTCTCTAATAGCATGAGAGAATTCTTGGAAGAAAATGATTCTCTATTGGCTTAAGAGCTTTCTCTAGATCCGTTGTGCACAACCACAAAAAATGGATAGGCTAATGAGAAATATATAATTGATATTTTTAATTACATAGAATAATAAAATGAATTAATTACCCAAAAGTATTTATTCATTTCATTTAATTATTATTAATACCTCATGTCTAATAATAACAGTTGACTATTATTATTACCTGACATGTGCCCATTGAATTACACCAAATATTATTTTATTAAATAAGTAATATTTTTTCTCCTAATTTCCCAGAAAAAATACAAGGTGTGTATATTTAATATACATGACATGTACTTTTTTTTACATTTTTCTTTATTTCATTAACCATATTTATTAGGCCTTGAATAATGGCTATTTATATCTAAAATAAATATCACTGCATTACTCAGTAATAAATATATTATTTCTCTCACAATATATTCTCTTGAATAACTAGTGTCAAAATAAATGTGATCAGACATCCTTAAATAATTATTAAACCACAATCGGGAAAAATATTTATTCAACTTGTTAAATTAATATTTAATTGAGATTCTTGGACACACTTAGTGTGTGACCCTCTAGGCCTCTTTCTCAGTGGCATTAGGCGGAGCCTACCTAATGTCCAAGTTTAGGGTCTAGCAACCCGCCAAGGAACCCATAGAGAAAGAAGTTAATGTCGCAATGATGTGTCACCTCCTACAAATGCTTATCATGTAATATAATTTCTTTGTCTCGATATCTCGAATCAAGAAGGTTGCAAGCTAGTGACATCAACCCATGTGATCAATTATTCTTTCTTTGACTTTCCTTAATTGAACTTTCCCATTCCTCACCATGGATATGGATTTATTTATGCTATATCAATTCCATAAAAGGGTCTAAGATATCTACTTCTGTTATGGGATAGAAGGGAAAAATCCTTTCTCGCATTATCTATTAATGCAATAACACTCATGATGTACCCAACATATCCTACCTCACTACAAACAGTGTGTCGTCATCGTTTTCGTCAATACATCTAATTGCATGAGTTTTAATACCCATTAATAATAATCTTAAATTCTAAGGACCAATACACACATCCGTAGATTGGAACATCCAATGAAACTATAAAATGTGGATTTCCTACTAGCGGGTCTCATTTTCATAATATCCTCTAGGATATTACCAAAGTCGCACACCATGACAAGGTGACCCAAAGTTTAATGAGTCCTCATCCCAAATGGCATGTTTTATTTTTGTCCCTCAAATAACATCATCCGACCATAGAACATATATTCAAGAATAGTGTTATGGAACTTCCGGGTTCTCATCATAGAAAAGATCTGCTATTACCCTTTAATGCAAAAAACTATCCTTAGAAAGTTATGACATTCATTGTCACATAGAAGAACATTCAAGATGTGATAAAGTATTGATTAATGAATAAAGTACAAAGTAGTTGGTTCTAGGCCACCAACTACAACAGACTCCCACTTGGACTAGAGCCAACTACTAAAAACCTTTAACCCACTAGCTCTCATGTGATATTCATGCTTCTGCTGAGATAGGAATTTAGTCATGGGGTCCTCTACATTCTCTTCCGTGGACACTCTTCTCACTGCAACTTCACCCATTTGATAGAAATACCTCAAGAAATGATACTTACAGAGTATGTGCTTTGTCTGTTGGTGTGACCATGGTTATTTTGAAAGGGCCACCACTGCAGTATTATCACAATATAATGTGATAGTATCTTTACTGGTAGGCACCACATCATGCTCTTGGATAAATTTATGAATCCACACGCCTTCCTTGGCTACATCAGAAGTCTCTATATATTCGGACTCTGCTGTTGAATCGGCGACATCTGGTTACATTGAACTCTTCCAGCTCACTACTTCTCTATTGAGACAGAAAACATATCCATATTGTGACTTCAGATCATTCTGATCTGTCTGAAAACCCACAACAACATACCCTATAATGAAAATCTCTTCATCTCCTCCATGCACCGGGAACATATCCTTAGTTTTTCTCAGATACTTAAGGATAGTCTTTACAACAGTCCAATGTTATTCTCCTAGATCTTCTTGATATCTTCCTACCATGATCAGTGTATAGGAAACATCAACCCTGGTACATAACATGACATACATGATGGATACTATAGCCGAAACGTATGGGATCTTACTCATTCTATCTTTCTCTTGTTGTGTCTGAGGACACATTTTCTTAGAAAGATGTAGGCCATGTGACACTGGAACCAATCCCCTCTTGGATTATTCAATACTAAATCTCTTTAGTATCTGGTCAATATATGTACCCTGACTTATTCCAAGCAGCCACTTGGATCTATCATGAATGATATTGATCCCTAGAATGTAGGCTGCTTTACCCAAGTCCTTCATGGAGAAACACTTGTCCAACTATTCTTTAACTGACTGTAAGACTGGTACATCATTTCCAACAAGCAATATGTCATCAACATATACTGCTAGGATAACAACTTCATTCCCATTAAACATATTATAAACACATGGCTCACAATCATTCTTAATGAAACCAAATTCCTTTATGGACTCATCAAATAGAATTTTCTATGAACATGATGTTTTATTTAATCCATAAATGGTTTTTTGTAACTTTCAAACCCATTTTTCTTCACCTAGTGTCACAATCCCATCTAGTTGCTTCATATAGACATCTTCCTAAAGGTTCCTGTTAAGGAATACTATTTTGAAATCCACTTTCCATATCTCATAGTCATGGTACACTGCTATGGAATGTATGATTCTTATAGATTAAAACATGTAAACTGGAGAGAAGGTTTCATCATAGTCAATTCCTTGACATTGTCTGAATCCTTTAGCCACTATCCTTGCTTTATAGGTTCCAACTTGACATTCTATGTCTAGTTTTCTATTGAATACCCATTTGCATCCAATAGGCTTTACATCAACTGGCTCATCGACCAGAACCCAGACTTGGTTCTGATACATGGAATCCATCTCAAAATTCATAGCTTCTAGCCATCTTGTAGCTTCTGAGATTTCTACTGCTTCCTTGTAGGAGAGAGGTTCATCGTTGTCCAACAATAGTGGTTCACCATTCTCGGTGACTAAAAAATCAAATCTCTTTGGTTCTCTTACTTCTTTTGAGCTCCTAAGCAGTACTTGTGTTTTTGGAAGCTCTTCCACAGGGACTTGTGGAACTTGTTCTGGTACTAACTCCTGTGTATCTTGAGCATCAACTTCATCAAATTAAATCATTCTCCCACTATCCTTTTTGAGGATGTTCTCCCTCTCAAGAAATAGGGATTGTCTGGCGATAGTCACTTTCTTGTCTGAAGGGTTATATAGGTAATATCCTTTCATTTCCTTAGGATATACTATAAAGATAAACTTCATGCCCCGGGGTGCTAGTTTGTTTCCTGATATGGTCTTAACAAATACTTATCATCCCCATACACATGTGTGCGACAAAATGGGTTTCTTTCCATTCCATAACTTGGAGGGAATTCCATTTTCTGCCTTAGTTGGTACTCAGTTTAATGTGAATGCTACAGTCTGTAATGCATATCCCCAAAAGGATAATGAAAGATCTGCATGACTCATAATCGACCTCACCATGTCCAACAAGGTGCAATTCCTCCTTTCACTAACACCATTCAACTATGGTGTATAAGGAGAAGTGATCTGAGATAGAATCCCAGACTCCCGTAGAAGATCAATGAACTCTTGGTTTAGATATTCTCCACCTCGATCTGATAGAAGCTTATTTATCTTCTTACCAAGATTATTTTCTATAGCATTCTTGAATTCCTTAAATTTCTCTAAGGATTCTGAATTATACCTAATTAAGTATACATAACCATATCTACTCAAATCATTAATAAAGGAAATTAAGTAAGAATATCCACCTCTAGCTTCTACTGGAAATGGTCCACACACATATGTGTGAACCAATCCTAGAAGCTCTGTGGTCCTCTCACCCTATCCACTGAAAGGTGGCTTGGTCATTTTACCATGTAAACATGCATTACATCTATCAAGTGGTTTTAGCTCAGTACAGTCTAAATAGCCATCTTGTCAGAGCTTTGTCAAGCGCTTTTCATTTACATGACTGAGACAGTGATGGCACAACTGGGTGATGTATGAGTCATGCAATTTTATTTCATTATCAATTGCTAACACTTGGTTTTCATAATTTAATAGGTACAAACCATTATTTAAATGCACCATACCATAACACACGTTGTTCATATAAAAGAAGCAACCCTTATTTCCAAACATGAAAATAAATCCATCAATATCCAAACATGATACAAAAATTATATTTTTGGTAACACTAGGCACATAATAACAGTTATGTAAAACCAAAATCTTCTCAGTTGGCAATGAGAGGTGGTAATCACCAATGGCCAACGTAGCTAGCCTCGCACCATTGGCAGCTCGAAGATCCACATCTCCTCTATAAATATTTCTAAATTGACATAGTTCCTACATTTGAATACATATGTGAGCCCCATAAGCTGTATCTAATAACCAATGTGTAGAAATGGAAATATTACACTCGATAAAAAATGCACCTTTAGCATCCCCACGCATCTGGGTACAATTCCTCTTCCAGTGGCCTAGCTTGCCACATGAAAAACATACCACCTCCCATTCCTTTCCCTTCCTCTAAATCTTCCCCTTCTTGGAGGGATGATGCTCGGGGGATTTAGACCATTTATATGTCCTTGACCCCTGTGTCTTTTCCTTCCTTTTCTTTTTCACCATAAGGAATGTGGGTTTGTCATGCCCCATGTCCTTATCTACCTAACGAGTTAAGGTCAGAAGTTCAGATAGAATCTTCTCATTGTTTCTCATGTTATAGTTGACAATAAATCTAGAGAAGGTGTTGGGAAGTTATGATAGGATGAGATCTATAGGCACCTCATCTGGGAACTTAATCCCTAAGATGTACAGGCGTTCAATGTAACCAATAAGCTTGAATACATGAGGCCCAGCTGGCACAGACTCTCCAAGCTTAGTTGTAAACAAAGCATTGGAGATCTCATGTCTCTCACGTCTCTCCTTCTCTTGGTATAGATAATTAAGGTGAGACATCATTTTATACACATCCATGCTTTCATGTTGCTTCAAGAGATCATTAGACTTGGATGATAGCATGAAACATTGGACATTGGTGGCATCATCCATATGTTTCATATAGAGATATAGTTCCTCGTCACTGGCCTCTTTCCCAGGTGTAACTGGAACATGCTCTTCTAGCACATACAATTTCCTCTCATGGCGAAGGATGACGCGTAAATGCCTATGCTACTCTTGGAAATTGGTACCAGTGAGAAGGTTTTATTTCTCGAGTATGGTTCACAATGATAGGTTTGAATTCATTTTTCTTTTAATTTCTACAAATTAAGATGAGAAAAGGTTTAGTACTTTATAATGATAAAACTGAGAAAAATATATAAATTAATACTTATTAGTCTCCCACTATTTAATTGAAATCCAATAACCCTCACTATTGACTTTGGAATATTATGTTGCCTGAATATTCTAGTGGAAAGGATCCATATTTCCCTTCGCATTACCCCAACTAGGGTTGGTCAAGTAACTTCAAGGGTTTTAGGTAGGCATTCCAAATACCAACTACATTAACTCGCAACTCCTTGATCTGCTGAGTGGACTCCCTAATCCTAAAATCCTTTTATTTTAGATTTCCTCAATTTTTGCCTCTTGGTCACACCAAGTCCTATTGTGGCAGTCAACCCATGATGCAAACCAAGTCAAGTCAACACAAAACCTTGAATTATAATTCCTCGATAATTAAAATCACCCCAACTAGGGTTGGTCAAGCACTTTGAACTATGGTTCGATTCTAACCAAGATATTGGAAGGCTATACTGACTTGATATTTTATTTGAGGGATTTTATCCTTATACATAAATTTCCATTTTATTATCTTTGATTACATTCTTGTTAATATTATGTGGGATATACTTAAGTGATTAATCATGTCTAAGATTATATTTTATGCATAAGCCGGTCATATTTTAGTTCCATCTTGCATGCTTGTTTAATTCATTAATTGTGTGATCATGACAACACACCCGAAATAAATAAACCATGAAACTGAAAAAAAATGGTATGATCATGAGATTGTTCTATTGGTTAGTTTATCTAGCAGTTGATAAAATAACCCAAGACCTAAGAGAGACACACCTTGAACCTTTTGGGTTCGTGTTTATAAATTTCCACCTGTCCACCTTTGTATCTCCTTGGATTGGTTTCACCTTGGATCCTAACTTGAGACACATCCCCCAGCTTGGGAGATCCATCTATTACATATGCTATTATATCACACATAGGTGAGGGGTAAAATGGGGTTTTACAGAAAAGAAACCTTGGGCCCGCAGGCCCAACATATTAATGAGGAGAAGACTCTCAGGACAACAATTTTAATTTAATTAAATAAATAAAAAGAAACAATTCACATACAAAGGTCTTGGTCTATCTCATGATCATCCATGCATGCAACGATATTTACGCATAAATAAAACTAGAATTCAATTATTTAATCATTCTTATTTAAGTTAAATCTTTCTTGAATCAATTAATTAACTTTAATTAATCAATCCTTTTATCTTAAACCCCTTTTCTGAATTCCCTTCAGATTCTCATCCATTATAATTTTAAAAAAATAAATTCATTTAAAATTATCTTTGTACGTAACTTGTACCTCGGAGGCAACCCGATGAATTCCCGTTCATAACTACCCAATGAGTAGAAATGAACATTACGCATATGTTAAATTAAACACACATATATAAAACACCTATCACATGTTGTGCCTCAGCTCTATGCCTAAACTATGGTATATGTCTCAAGGGTTTGTATAATATAATAATAAAGTTTAATAAATTTGCGTAATTTGGATGAGTACAAGGCATGTAGTTCTGACTACACGATGTGTAATTTTGTTCACCGTCCAAACAAAGTATACACTCGGGGACATGGCATGTAGATGTTCTTTGGAAATTTTTCAGAGTACATGGAATGTTCAGTGGGACACACACTGTGTAGTATCCGCGTTACATGGTTTTCAGCCGGGCAAACCGTGTATGGGGTACACGGTCCAACCCTAACCAGAATGGACTACACGCCATGTTTAGTAGACCACAGAGTGTGTAATCTAGAAACCGTGTGCCACCTATTCCTAGTCAACACATGGTTTCATTTAAGACTTAGAAATAATCCAACACACGGCCTGATTTGGTGGACCTGTCTGATGCATTGAATCTAGACTACACGGTGTGTACTGTAGAATAAACACCGTGTATTCTGGTGTTGTACATATAGGAACATTTGGAACCTCCAGATGAGATCCACTATTTTATTTTAATAAAGTTTAAAAGAAATATTCATTTCTATAAGGTGAATGAGAAACGAGAGAGGAGGAACCGATCTCAAGATTCAGATTTAAAGAATGATTAACTTGAATTGAAACAACTAAATTATTATTTCCAAAAATCAACAATGAAAAGTTAAATAATTATAATCAAAAATATGACCCATTTGATACCACTTGTAGGTTTCGGGTGCAGTGGAAGCATGTTGGTTGGTGTACCCAACATTAATTTTAGTGTTCACAACGTTCAATCCGAGATCCATCACGATAATAAAATGTCGGATATTCAGAATACAATGAAGAATGAAAATGAAAAAAGGGGAGTCCCGAAACCATTGATAAGATCATCATATGTTGGTTATAATTAATTTAATTAATTGACAAGAATTACCATGCTAAAATTATTTCTTCATTGATGTTTCCAGTCATGATCCAAAGTGATCTGTCATTGCATCGTAGAATCCAAGTGTAGTATTCCTCTAGCAGTGATCCACACGTGCTTCACGTATCTCTAGATGTTACTGAAGGGATTTCCGGGTGATATCGTGGAAGAGCCTTCACTTTTGATGTCCTCCTTCAATCTCCTTGATCCGGTGGTGGAGGATCTATCTCTCATAGCCTGAGACGATTCTTGGAAGAAAAAGATTTTCTATTGGCTTGATAGCTTTCTCTAGATCCATTGTGCACAACCAAAAAAAAGGCCTAGGCTAATGAGAAATATATAATGGAATTTTTAATTACATAGAATAATAAAATGAATTAATTACCCAAAATTATTTATTCATTTAATTTAATTATTAGTAATACCCCATGTCTAATAATAATAGTTGACTATTATTATTACCTGAAATGCGCCCAACGAATTATACCTAATATTTTTTAAATAAATAAATAATATTATTTCTCATAAATTCCCAGAAGAAAAATACACGGTGTGTATATTTAATATACATGGAGTGTACTTTTGTTTTTCAATTTTTCTTTATTTCCTCCACCACATTTGTTAGACCTTGAATAATGGCTTTTTATTTATAAAATTAATATCACTACATTACTCTCTAATAAATATATTATTTCTCCCACAATATATTCTCTCGAATTACTAGTATCGAAATAAATGTGATCAGGCATCCTTAAATAATTATTAAACTAAAATCGGGAATTATCTTTATTCAACTTGTTAAATTAATATTTTATAAAGGTACTTGGACACACTTAGTGTGTGACCCTCTAGGCCTCTTTCTCAGTGGCATTAGGCAGAGCCTGTCTAAAGTCCAAGGTTAACATCTAAAACATGCCAAGGAACCCATAGAAAAAGAAGTTAACTCCTCAATGACATTTCACGTCCTACGAACTCTTACCATGCAATATAATCCCATTGTCTCGATATCTCAAATCAAGCGGGTTGCATACTAGTGCCATCAACCCATGTGCTTGATTATTTTTTCTTTGACTTTCCAGAATTGAATTTTCCCATTCCTCACCATGGACATGGATTTATTTAGGCTATATCAATTCCATCAAAGGGCCATAGATATATACTTCTGTTATGGAACAGAAGGGACAAATCCTTTCTCTCATTATCTATTAATGTAGTATCACTTTTGACGCACCCAACGTATCCTACCTCACTACGAATAGTGTGTCATCACAGTTGTCACCAATAAATCTAAGTGTACGAGTTTTAATACCCATTAATAATAATCTTACATTCTAAGGATCAATACACATGTCTACAGATAGGAACATCCAATGAAACTATTAAATGTGGATTTCCTATTGGTGAGTCTCGTTCTCATAATATCCTCCTGGATATTACCAAGGGCGCACACCATGAGAAGGTGACTTAATGTATTACGAGTCCTCGCCCCGAATGGCCTGTATTATTTGTGTCCCTCAAATAATATCATCCGACCATAGAAAATATATTCAAGAACAATGTTATGGAACTTCTAGGTTTTCATCATAGCAGGGATCTGCTCTGACCCTTTAATGCCACAACTATCCTTAGGACATTATCACATTCATTGTCACGTAGAAGATCAATCAAGATGTGATAAGGTATTTATTAATGAATAAAGTACAAAATAGTTTGTTTTAGGTCACCAAATCCAAATCTTACAACACTAGATGATTCACAGTCTAGATATCTTGATCTCTTCAAGATGGAATACAAACATGCTCAACATGCTTAGACACGTCAGTTCTTTCTCCTATCTATGCTAACATAACTATCACTAGGAATGGACACACATATTCTGCCTTGGAAGGATGTGGTCTCCACTAGATAAAAAAAGAGATGGAGTTGCAGGGAGAAATAGGCCATAACAAGTCTTTGTTAAAGTAGGATCAACGATCTAGGGTTTCCCTAAAGGAAAACCAAGAGAAGAGCCACACGAGAGTGGGACAGAACAAATATAGAGAGACAATGAGACTGGGGTGCACAGTTCATCACTATCCTAACACCGAAACAACCTTGAAACAAAATTCCCAACCAGAGAACTCCACACACACATTTTCAGAACAGAACCCGATTGCATCGGTTAATAATAAGGACACATGGACAATGTAGATCAATAGGGGGTGTGGTTGATCAATGAACATGAATCAAAACAATCAGATATCCAACATGGCATGAGAGTGTGTGGACAACAGGTTTACTGAATGGCCAAGGCCTAATAAAAAAATCCCACACAGAACAATGGCCCAATGGGCCATGTTAAGACCAATAGTAGAAAAGCCAATATAAATTGAACATTTAAATAAATCCAATAAATATAATTTTTAATGCATGGTTCAAAAATTAATGGTAGAATAAATATGGAACAATTTCAATGTGAAAACCAGATAAAATAAAATCCATAATTCACAAAGGAAAACCCCCCTATTGCAATTTAATCCCCTTGATACATCCCTGAACTAGCAGGAGATGTCAATCTCCATCAAATCATAGCATGTTACCCCTTTGAAATTAATCATTGAAAATCTAAGGGTCCAGGGGGAGTAAAAAAGGATGAAGATGAGGTTATAGCTATCCAACATCTCACCACACACATGGATGGCTAGAACTCATGGAAGCTTTCGTAGGATTGAACTAAGTAAATAAATCATGTTATAATAGGGGAAATAGAATAAAAACAATATAAAAAAAACAAATAAGTAAAACCTTCCCAATAAAAAAACAAGTCCTAGCATATAATTGCACAGTAATAAAATACTAGAAATTAGTGTGTAATACTTCAAGGGTTTTTATCATAATATGTATATCATCTTTGGTAAATTTAGTAATTATAATAATAGTGTTATTGAAGGAATAGAAAAGTAGCTATTTTTAAAAAATTATATCACATCAGTACAACAAAACATACCATTAACAGTACTAGAATTGGACTTTATTAGCACTAAAAAACACGGACTACTGGAGCGTGATTAAAATCTCTAGGATTTTATCTGTTCTTTTAATAGGACTGGTAATGGGACATACTTAATTGTGCTCTAACAGCACATTGCATCACCATATATTAGCAAAATCAGGTACAAATTCCGAATTTAAGTGAAATAAATTTTACTACACAAATACAAGAAAAAAACTATATTATAGAGAAAAATATTGCACCTGTATAAACAAAAAAACCACCCCTTATCGAGAAAAAAACACACCTTTATAAGAGTGTTTTTGTTAGTAATAATAGAAATAATTAAATTAAAAAGAAGTTATTAATTTTAAACTAAAAATTGAGTCATACTAGGATCACTGTGTATCAGATTGAGTTGTGGTTGATTCTTGACCGTCACACCATTTCATGTTCATATTCAAGCATAATCTCTATGATAATTAATTAAATAAGTATACCATAAAAATTATAGCAAAATTAATTAATTAATATCATATAGAATGATGAGAAAAAAATACATGCTCATTTTCCCGATTTTGGTGATGTGAAGCGTGTTTTAAACTAAAATGAAACTTATATATTTAAAAGACACACTTAGAGTCATATTGGTCACACCATACATCAGATTAAGATATAGATGATTCTTAAATTCCAAAAATTACTTATGTATCATTTTACTAAATTATCAAAACAATCTGAATTTTTTTTCTTAGTTTTGAATGTGTCAATTGTGTTTTTTACTAAAATGTCATTTTAAACTAGAAACATACTCTTTGTGTCATATCAATCACATCATGTATCAGTTTGATGTGATACTAATTCCTATATTTCAAAAATGACTTATGAATCATTTTTATAAATTATCAAGACAATCAAAACATGTTTTCTTGGTTTTTAGTGAGTGACACTTTTTGAACTAAAATGTCAATTTTAAACTAATAATAGAGACTTTGAGTCATACTGGGAACATTTTGAATCCGATTGAGGCGAGGATGATTCCCATATATAAAAAATGATTGATGGATCATTTTCCTAATGTATTGAAAAATTATGAAGGCATTTTCTTAGTTTTGAGTATGTCACTCATTTTTTACTAAAATTAATGTAACTTTTAAACAAAAAGACGCTCTTTGAGTCATACCTATCACACCGTGCATCAAATTGAGGTAACAATAATTACTAAACATATAAAATGACATATGGATAACTTTACTAATGTATAAAAATAACATGAATAAATTTTCTTGATTTTTATTGTGTCAATTCTATTTTTTACTAAAATGTTATTTTAAACTAGAAACACACACTTTAAGTCATACTGGTCACATTGTGTGTTGGTTGGAAATAAGACTAATTCCCACACATCAAAAATAACTTTTTAATCGTTTAACTATATTATCAATACAATCTAATTATATTTTCTTTATTTTTAGTGGGTGACACTTTGTGAACTAAAATATCAATTTTAAACTCATAACGAACACTTTGAGTCATAACAGGCACATCGTATATCGTATTGACATGTAACTAATTCCTAAATTTAAAAAACAATTTATGGATAATTTTATTAATGTATCAAAATAATCTGAATGTGTTTTCTTGGTTTTGAGTATTTCAGTAGTCTTTTTTACTATAATTAATGTTAATTTTAAATAAAAAGACACACTTGGAGTCATAATAGTCACATCGTGCATCAGATTGAAGTGAAACTAATTACTACACATCCAAAACTACATATGGATAATTTTAATAAAGTATCAAAACAATCCAAATTAATTTTATTGATTTTGAGTGCATCACTTGTGTTTTTTACTAAAATTTCATTTTAAACACGAGTCACACACTTTGAGTCATATTGGTCACATAGTTTGTCAGTTTGATGTGAGATTGATTCCTAAATGTTAAAAATAAATTTTTAATCATTTTAATAAATTATAAAGACAATATAATTTTTTTTATTAGTTTTCATTAAGTGACACTTTTTTGAACTAAAATGTCAATTTTAAACTGATAACAGACACTTTGAGTCATACCAGGAACATTATGTATTGGATTGAGGTGAGTATGATTCCTACACATAAAAAATTAATTATAAATTATTTTAATACATTATAAAAACAATATGAACATGTTTTATTAGTTTTGAACATGATAGTTGTACTTTTTACTAAAATTAATGTAAATTTTAAACAAAAATACGCCCTTGGTGTCATTCCGGTTACACTATTCTTCATATTGAGGTGAGATTGATTCCTAAACATCCCAAATGAATTATGGATAATTTTAATAAATTATAAAAACAATATTAATTAATTTATTAGTTTTTAGTATACCACATTATTTACTAAAATGTCATTTTAAACTAGAAACACATACTTTTGAGTCATATCAGTCACATCATGTGTCATTTTGACATGAGACTGATGCATAAATTTCAAAAGTGACTTATGAATAATTTTACTAAATTATAAAGATAATATGAGTCAATTTTCTTGGTTTTCAGTGAGTGTAAATTTTTGAACTAAAATGTTGACTTTAAATTGATAATAGACACTTTGAGACATACTGGGCACACTATACATCAGATTGAGTTGTGGCTAATTCCTACATGACACAAATGTCTTATGGATTGTTTTCTTAAAGTATAAAAATGATATTAATGTTTTTCTCATTTTTTGAGTATTTAATGTTTGTTTTGAACTAAAATATAAATGATGAACTAAAAACATACAGTTTGAGTCATACCAGTCACACCATGAATCATATTAGGGTTTGGATGATTTTGTACATGATGTGTGTTTATTTAAATTGTATTCTCCAAGAAAAAATAAATAAATGTTCTATTTGGATGAAGAAGAAAACCTATTCTTCCAGAAATTCCTCATCCAAAATCATCATGATCACCCCTTTCTAGATTGTTATAGAAGATTAAAGGAATGAATATGACTTCCCGAAAGATCTGTGAAAAAATAATTATTAAATAAAGTTGATTAGGAAATAAACTTAAAAATAGTAGATAAAATGGTGAAAAATAACAAATAAGTAGTATTAATTCACCTTTTCATGATGTTTATATACATTCTTGGCCCATTTCTTTATTTTTGTTATCTTAGTTACATCCTTGAAGTACAATCTCTCATGAGAATGAGAAGCTTAGAACAAACCAAACCAAATCAATGTAACCCATTATGTATTTCAATAAGACAATAAACTCCATTATAAATTATTTACCCTTTTTTGATAGTATTAAACATCAATATATCCCTTTATAGCATCTAGATAACACTAAAATCTAACACATCTATTTGGTCTTCTGGAATTGTGCTATAGATTAGTATATTCTTTTCAATATTTCATGTAATGATAAACTATAATATAACATCATCATTATTTGTTCATAAAAATGGGAATATCACTATTCTCATGTATTTTATATTGAGAATGATGATGAGTTTTTAATTAACAATCTTGTGAACATAGATCATTTTACATAATGAATGTTCACATGCATAATGAATGTTACATGTATAGATTTCAGAAGAATTTTTGATATAATATCATGCATCTAATTGATGATAGAATTGCCCAAATAATTCCAACACCTAAAAAAGTGAAACCACTATTTTGTTCTTTTATGAAAATTCATGATTATATCAATGACATTTTGTATTTCTCAATTTTTAGAGGTTTTGGATCAAGATACTATCTATTTTTAAAAGGGGTATTTTTTTAGATTTTCAATGCTTCATGATTTTATTTTAAGTGGGTTTTTTATTTTCAGGGATTTCTTCATAAAGTGGTTTCTTTTAATTTTATTTCATGTTTACTTTGAAACCAACCCTCCTCGATGATCATGATCTCTTAATATTGGTTGTCCTCTAATAGTTCTTTGATACACCTACTGGATTCAATAGTTGATTACACACATATTTATTCAACAATTGTTCTAAATACAATAGATATTATCTTAAGTGACAAGTGTTGTGAACACTTTTAAATAATTGTTCTCAAACACAACCTTGGTATGATCCCCATTTTACTCCATTTCCCAATAATTTTATTATTTGCAGGCTAGTGATTTTTCTGATTCTCTACCTTAGTCTCTTCCACTGCCTCCTCCTTCACCTCAGTCTCTGAATCTAAATTTATATTTGCCTCCACCTATGCCTTCACCTCCATATATGTCTCTTCCCCCACCTTCGACTCCACCTCTACCATTTCTTAAAAAAGTTATTATTTGTAGACCATTGATTCTAAAGAAATTTATTTCCCCCATTAAACTTCTTCTTGAGAAACAGATCGAAAATAATATATAATCATTCTTACACTAATGCATTACACACCAAATATATTTCTAAGGTCATATATTATACTATATCACAAACATAGTAGGTAATCACCTAACTTGTTTCAGGAAAAATTATGTTACCATGTATATTTTCCACTCATCTCTAAACAAATTTACTTCTTCTTTTGAGTATAGAGGTTGTCGAAAATCTTGGCAGTACTGAGAAAATATAATAAAATTATTAAGAAATATTTTTACTGAAATTTTAATTACCTTTAGTAATTATATGTCTAGGTATTCTAGTATTTTCATGGTTTATAGTCCCTCTCATAAATTTAAAAACATAATATCCATAATTGATTCCATTATCTTACTTCAGACACTGCAAAAACATTTTAAAAAATAAGTAAATTGTTTTGAAATAGGATTTGATAGTTAAACAATTTATATATATACCATAATATATTTCCATTTGTAGTAGTCTAAGGACTTTTTATTCTTAGACAACGACCTTATTCCATGATTTACCCTATATTTAGTTACCACCCTATAATAAAAAAATTCTTGTTAGAACATGGACTAAAACATCTAATTTTAATTTTATCAATATAATGTTGATTAGAGTGTATTAAAATTCACAATACACATCATGTGTGGTTGATTTGCTGGATATACATGCATTGGATCCAAAAAATAAATATTTTGGGTATCCATATTGACTGTAATCAGTATCCATTTCTTCCTATAAAAAAATTAAAATAAATAAGTAATGAAAAAAAAGTAAAAATATATTTTATGTGATTAGATTATAGAGTTTTACTTATACATTATAGAAATTAAAAAGAGTATATCACTGTTATTTTTTTCTCAAACACATCAAGTAGATCATCTCTTTTCTTATAAATTTATTTATTATCCAAAGTAAGTTTTTACATAGAAATTATATAGGGAATAATGAATCCAAATCATGCTTCACACAGTTTTACCTTTATATAATAGTTATATAAATGATTATAGAAACTATGATTAGTTATTAACTTTAGTAAACATAATATATCATTATTTGGATAGATGCATTATGAAAATGTACCTTATTTAGGTATTCAAAACTGAGGCTCCCAACCATTCATGATTAAGAATCCCATTTATACTCTCAAGAACAACTATGTATATTATGAAAGTTCTATATATTTTTTTTATATAGAATGTAAGATATGTTTTCATCTTTAAATGAAGTCTCTACATGAAGTTGTAATGAAAATAAATGTTTCTCTAGAACTAGTGGGGAGAAGGTACCCCCAAAAGGTATTTTTGATTTCTTAGTCACTTAATTAGATTGTCCTGAACCAACCTTCCATTTCCCCATCTCTTTATCCATCTATAATATCATACCTCACTTCATACTTTTTTCATCAACCGTTATAGTTTTTTTATATGAAAAAAATTGTTAAATACATACCTGATGTATCTTTATAAGATTAAAAATTCATGCTATGAAAGTTACAACGACATCATTGAAAGTTGTAATATTTGGATCACCTATTAGAACAGGAAAATCAGTAGTTGGATCATGATATGACTCAATCCCCACTCTCATGTGATCTTTTGGGAGTTCTTTTAGGTGTAGCTTATATCCCAGGATATTATACACCATGACCCTCACAATAAGGTGGTGCATGTGTGTTGACAGATAGAAATAACATAAAACTATGCCCTATAGAATTTTAGTAATATAAATTTATCAGAAATTGTTTGATTCATATTTAGGAGAAAGAGAAACGAAAAAATTTATTAACTCGGGCAAGGTATCTGGTTGAGGGGAATGACTAGCCTCAAATCTAGTGGGAGTAATTTGGTTCTTCATGTGCGAATCTTTGTTTCACCACTACATCACTTTGATACTTTCTCATATATTGGTCTACCAAATCAAATAGATCAATAATATCTCATAAAGTATCAAATTGTATGGAATCCCACCTTTTTATTACAAAAATATTTAATTTCATAATACACATTTAACGAATTCAAAGATCTTTTGGGTTTAATGTCTTGTAAATTAGGTACATATTACATGAATTGCATAATGATAACATAGAAATATACATTAATCAATTATTATTGGATACTAATTTATTATTAAATCCTAATTCATCTCACTATATCTCATATCCTGGGAAAATACATCAAATAAAATGGGTGAGAATAAAGCTTAGTAAGGGAATAAACAAAATAAGAACTTAGCATGTGAGGAAGAAGCATATAAAAATCCATGATCATATAAATATAAGAAAAATTTAAAAATAAAGAATGTGAATCATAATATGTAAATGTGGGTACAATATAAAAAATAGGAAATTAATAAGCATATCATTGAGTTCTATCCCCAAGGTCTCATAAATCATAATTATTTAGGTTATTCATCATGGCATCGTAAAACATGTCATCTTTAGAGAATAAATTTTTTACCCAATGCATTGGAGTGATATCAGAGAACACCCTTAATTTTTATTAATTAATTTATCCAAATATATCATAATCAAACATTTCATAAATAACCCATGTAAAATAATTAATAGGTTTCTTCTCAAAAGCTCAACATTTCAAAAGTGATTAAAGACATGATCATTATGATATTTTTAACCCATGGAAGGGGAATGCGAGTTTCATGTATAATAATACCAGAATAAAATAAATAATTTTTATATATAGATGAATAATATTAAAAAAATAAATATGTTTAGGTATTCACAAAAATAAAATGAAAGGGGATTTCATAAGTAGAGAGAAAAACATTGTGGAGTAAATTTGGAAACATGATGGGTATAAAACATGGTTTAAGAAAAGTTTAAAATGGGAGGGGATAAGGGTATTCCATTAATAAAACATAATTTTGAAGTAAGGTAATGATAAAAATGGTAGTAAAATAAATTAACCACAACATTTAGAATACATATGAAAAACAGGTTCTTGAATGGAAGAGAAAAGAAGGATAATTCCCTTACCTTGAAGAGTTACTCCTAAATCTTGAGGAACGGATCCTTGGAGGATTTAGAAAACCTTGGAGGGACTCCATGGGAGGAAAAAATACCATAAAATAATGGAGGATAGATTGGGAGTTAATGAAAATGGATAAATGGGTGGGTATTTATAGAAAAAGTGGAAGATTTGTTTAATAATTTCCAAATATAAGCCTCAGAAATCTAGGTTGTAGAAAATGAAAAACCATTAGCTTACCCATGGGTTTTTCCCATGGTCTTGGAACTTTGGGTAATATTTTAAGTGATTTTAAACCACAATAAATTAACATAATTTTATTTCTTCTTTAGGCATGGAAAAGTAATGTTTCCATAAAGTAATGTTTTTACCATCAAATTTTTCATTTTAGACTTTGGAAAGTCATTTTTAGGGTTGGAAATTGATTAAAATATATTAAAATACTTCATATTAATAAAATAACAAATTTTAGGTCATGTATTGGTTTTAATTAATTATTAGATCATTATGAAATAATTATGAAGTCATTAAACATACTGAAAACCCAAAACTGTATTTTTATTATTCATGGAAAATCATACAGTATTTTAGAAAATTCTCATAAATTTACCCAAACCTAATTTCAACATACTGATTTAAAAATTTTTGTTTATTTTATCTGAATAATTCTCTAAATATGATAATTTTTACTTTTAAATATAAAAATCCTTATTTATTAAAAAGTTAGCGGGTTGAAAGGAATATTCAAATTTATGACACTTAAGAATTTCCCAGGACATACTAACTTTTTTATAACTTATATTTAAATAAAAAAATTTATGATAATATTTAATTAAAAGAAATATTATTAAAATACCAATTTTATTATAAAAATTAATATCTTTTATAAAAAGTGCAATTTTTGTCTTTAAAATAAATTTATAAAATTCATCTCAATTAAACATATATTTTATTAAGAAAAACTACTCTTTAATGTGTATATCCCATTATTGTTCATAGTTGTACTAGTATAAATTTATGCATTATGTTGGTTTTTCTCATGAAATAAAAATTTATTCTAGGTCCTTCTATTGTGAAACAAAATAAAATGTAATTGGGAGGGAAGAGATCCATAAATAAAAGAAGTACATTTTTTCTGGTCATTACATTCTTCCCCCGTTAAAGAAATTATTTCCTAAAAATTTTCACTTATTGATCGATACCATTAATTATAAATACAAGGATCTTCTTCACTCTTATTGGTATATACTTATATTTCTAACCATTTTTTTCTTGAAGGAGGAAACCTAAGTGGTAATTTTATTATTATTAGGAATCTTATAATAAAAATTATAAATAAAAGAATAATCTTAAAATTTTATAATATCATGATTGTAGGATGATATACTTAAATATTGATAAATTTTTAAATTATATTTATATTCTTCATAAGGTTTTTTATAATCTTGTGATTAACCAAAGCATATCCACTAGGAGTACCAAACTAGGAGTGTAGCAAGGACCATTTTCATGAAACATTTCCTGACTGGGTCTAGCTCAATGTGTTTTTTTCTAGTGTTACCTCTAGATTCACGCATACCTTAGCAACATCCACTTGTTCATATCTAGAAAGGGATTTATTTTCTCAAAAATCACTTACTTAATACTTTAACAAAATACAAGGATGTTTTCCTATATTTAAACTTTTCTCTAGGGTTCATACTAAGTATTTTTATTCATAATTCTCAAAAAATAAAAAAATAGTCCTATGATACCAACTATGAAATTATTCCTTTTTTATTACATAAATATTTGCTTTCATAATACACATTTAACAAATTATAATATCTTTTGGGTTTAGTGCCTTGGAAATTTTTCACATATTACATGAATTGCATAAAGATAACATAAAAATAAACATTAATCAATTATTTTGGGAGCCTAATTTTTTATTCCATCCTAAGTCATTTCACTACATCTCATATCCTGGGGAAATACATCAATGGAAAGGGGTGAGAATAAATCACAGCAAGGTAATAAAAAAAACACGTAGCATGTACGGAAGTGGCATATAACATTCCATGATCATATAAATATAAGGAAAATCATGAAATAAAGAATATAAATCATATTATGTAAATTTAAATACAACATAAAAATAGTATATTCATAAGAATATCACCAAGCTCCATCCCCAATGTGTCATATATCATAATTATCGATGTTATTCACCAAGGCATTGTACAACATGTCATATATAGAGATTAAATTATTTAACAAATTAATTGGAGTGCTATCAGGGTACACCCTTCATATGTATTAATTAATGTGATCCACATAAATCATAATCAAATATGTTATAAATAACCCATGGGGAATAAATAATGGATTTCTTATCAAAATGACGGTGTTTTAAAAGTCCTTAAAGACAAGATCATTATGTCATTTTTTACCCACAGAGAGGGAATGTGGGTTTTATGTATGTTAATCACTGAATAAAATAAATAAATTTTACATTTAGATGAATACCCCTGGAAAATAAAGAGGTTTGGGTATTCACAAACAGAAAATAAAATTGAATTTATTAAGTATAGAGAGAATTTTGAGGACTAAATTTGGTAGAACATGGTTTTAAAAAGGGTAAAATGAGAGGGGATAAGAGTCTCCCATTGATAAAAAATAATTTTAAAGTAAGGTTATGTTAAAAAGGGTAATAAAAGAGAGCAATCATAACATTTAGAAGACATGTAAAAAAATAGGTTCTTGAATTTAAGAGAAAAGAAGGATAATTCCCTTACCTTGATGATTTACTTCTAAATCTTGAGGAATGGAACCTTCGGGGCTTGAGAAAACCTTTGGAGAATCCTTGGGAGTAAAAAATACAATAAAATCATGGATTAAGGATTTAGAGTTAAAGGAAATGGAGAAATGGGTGGGTATTTATAGAAAAAGTGGAGGATTTGTTTAATAATTTCCAAATAAAGGCCTTGTAAATATAGGTTGTGGAAAATGAAAAAACATCATCTTACCCATGGTTTTTTCTCATGTTTTTAGACATTTGGGGTCATATTTTAAGTTATTGTAACCCACAATAACTGAAAATAATTTTTTGTTACCTTTTTGGTATGGAAAAGTAAATTTTCCACAAATTAATGTTTTTAAAGTCAAAGTTTCCATTTTAGACATTGGAAAGTCATTTATAGGTTTTGAAATTCATTAAACTATATTAAAATACTTGATATTAATAAAATAAAATATTTTAGGTCATGGGTTGTGGTTAATTAGTTATTACATCATTATGACATAATTATGAATCCATTAAACTTACCGAAAACCCAAAACTATATTTTTACTATTCAAGGAAAAATCAAAGTATTTTAAAAAATTATCATAAATTCATACTAACGTAATTTTGAAGTTATTATTTTAAAAATGTTTTTTTTATTTTATAAGAATAATTCTCTAAAAATGATGATTTTAAATTTTAAATATAAAAATCCTTATTTATTAAAAAAGAGTTGGGTTGTAATGCATAGTCAAATTTTTGACACTTAAAAATTTCCTTGGACATAATAAAGTTATTTATCATTTATATTTAAATAAGAGTGTTTTTAACAAACTAGTTAATTAAAATTAATATTTTTCAGAAAACCTTAGTTTTTTATAAAAATTAATTTCTTTTATGAAAAGTACAATTTGTCGATGAAAAATAAATTTATCAAATTCATCTTAATTAAATATATTTTTATTTAGAACAACTATTCTTTAATGTGTATTCCACTTGGTTTTTCATAGTTTTACTAGTACAAATTTCTTCACGGTGTATGATGTTTTCAAAAAAATAAAAAATTATTCTATGTGCTTCTATTGTAAAACATAATAAAACGTTATTGGAAGGAATTAGATCCATAAATAAATGAAGTACATTTTTTCGGATCGTTAAAATTTGGGCCTGCAATAATTCCACCATCTTATATGTATCTTCATGTAGTTTTATCTTCTCAAAATATGTCTGAGGAGACACTCCAAAACCCACTCCTCTAATTCAACCATATTGTTCAATCCTCTTCAAAGCTACTGAATGTAGTATTTCTTTTGGTACAGTCACTATCATTTCTTTTTTCTAAAATATATAAAAATAAATGAATATAAAGATATATTTTTATATAATACAATTATGAAGCATAAATAATTACTATTAATTCATACTTACACATGTTTCCCATACTGATTTTTTGTTTTCATCAACTAGTTTACCCTTCTTATTTACGAGAGCCTCCTTCCATATCACATGACATGGGATAGAAGTGGATTCAAATTTTTATTCAGCAATTTTTTTATTAAAAAAGGAATATATGTTGTTTCATATCACATAAAAATTTTATTGTTGGTTTAAAACACATTTCAATTTTTTCTCTAATGAATCGTACCCTATCCTTACATTGCAATAGGGGTACATTGGTTTTAATCCATGTTCTTTATTTTCCAAACTTTTTGATGTTTCATTAACTAATAATTTTAAATAAAATTGGATAAAATATTTTAAATAATATATTATCAACTGCAATTCACCCAAAATGATTTCCCATCATTAATAATGATAAAATTATTCCATGATTCTGGATTTATAATGTGTTTATGACTAATTGGTGGGTGGGGATTTACTTTACCCTCAGCATAACTATGATGTAAATTGGTAAGAATATTCTGGAATCCACTATGGGATTTTTTAGGGGCCATTAAGATACATTTATAATGAAAATAATCTAAAATAAAGTAACTCTACAAGGAATAATGAAAATTAAATAAACACTTCATTATATAAATTTTCAGTAAAATATAGAATGTATATCGTAAAATTGTTGATATATCTTTCCAAATGGTTTCTATCATTACAGGCTAGATTTTGTTCCATGAATCAATGTCAATTGGAACATTCATCCTTGTTGTGATCGAAACATAATTAATGAACATTGACTTTTTGGGGTCAACAGGTTGGTCATTATGATTCCAACCAACCTCAAATTTTATACCCTCACTTCTTTCCTTAATAGTTTTTTTAAACATTGTAATGGTGATTCATTCTTGTTTTTTTCATTAAAATTATATTTATCCCCAAATAATTCTACAATTTTATCATCAATAGTCTATTCATCCTAAGGATTGGTAGCATCATCATGTGTAAAAGACATTGTCTGTGTGAGTAGTCAAACATTTAATTTTTCTTGAATAACAACAACATAAATATAGAAAAAGGGTTTGATAAGGGTCTTATGAATGCTCTATTTCAAACTTTATAAACTCATTAACCCTATATTTATACTCTTTTGTTAAATAATTAGCATTCATCCATTTTGAAGGAAATAGGTAATTGAATTTAGGAAAAGTATTAATCCACTATGGAAGGTGTTATTATTTATATTCATCCTAAGGTGAAAGTTTTAAACAATTGTAATCCTCATCAGCTTTATCTGCCGAACTATTAGCATTGAATTTTATTATTTGAGAGTAATACTCTATATATTTTAGACATGAACCAATTTTACCTAAACTAATATGAGCAGAAGTCAATGACTACTGCTCAAAGTATTTCAAGAAACATAGAATATATGGGGGATGAATCTCAAGAAAAAAATAATGAAATAATAACCATTTGAGAGATGAAGATTTTGAGGATGAAATTTGTCTCCATAAATTTTTTTAAATTACCATATATTAATTTAAAATTTCATATCTCATCTCAAAATGATAAAAGGTCCCTGACAGTACATGAGAATATGAACTCATCCCTAATAAGTTTCACTGACTCTAATATATGTTACTAGTCCATTTCCATTACCTATATCTCAAATATAAGATCTCTATATCCAATGAGGTTCATGTTTAGGGTATGAGTATAAAAGTCAACAAGTAAATATAAAACTCAAGGAAAAGTAATATGTCATTTTCAATGAGAAGAAATCATAGTTAGATTGGTAATATACTGATGGTAATTCTGATGATGATGGGGATGATCTTAGTTCTATTCCTTTGTAGTTTTTTCTTCTGGATAGGGACTTGTACTTTTTTTACCTTATCCTTTCTCTTTTTCATGTACTGCCTTTTCTTTTTCAATAAATTTTGGTAGGATCAGGTTCCCCTAACTCCTATAATTTTATTATAGTAACACTCAAAATACACATCTAAGTCAAGTCATTGTTTACTAACCAAGACACCATGATAATCAAATCTACCCACTTCATCTCGTACTAGTGAATTATATTAATCTTCCCATAAGTTTATACCATGTTTGTTCCCTAAAATTCAAATTATTTCACTAATAATAGGTTAATATTTTAATTATAAGAGGAGAAAAAATTATTTATCTCCCTCTAGAAATAACCACATAATAGGAACCATGAGATTCGACCTCAGACCCCAAGCATCCAAGACTATACCTCAGGGATACCCATCACACGTACTTATTGCATCCAAATAATAAAATCGGTATAAAATATCCATTTTTCATTGAATGTTCTTTTGAAATATGGGGAAGTACTAACATAATTTGTTCCCTTAGGAAAGAACCATGCAATGGGTTCCGCAATACATTGGTTAAACCTAACTACTAAAAAACAATAAAGAAGAAAAAACACACAAATATCACATCACCCTCACCCTAGCCCTCATTAAATCACTAACATGACCATAGTAACTGACATTATAACATACCATACCTATACCTCGCATAATACCCATCATATTATAATATATGATACTCAAATAAAAGATATGTTATGAATTGATCATATTTATCTATGATCACTCGTTAGATAATCTCATAGTCCATAGGCTATAATTTGTCACTCACACACCTAAAACCTCAAGACAAAGTAATCTATATGATCAAACAATCTATCCTACACTTTATAGGTTATCCCACTAGGTTTCAAGGGACTATAATCAATTTTATAGAATATATCTAATAACTACTAAGGTGATCATATAATCCCTCTTAGAACATCACCACCCTATGAAAAACATTCAGAGGGAAATTCATACATTATTCTACCCTTATGGGATAATTCCATTATCCATGATTATCCTTACTAGGCCTCTCATAATCTAATATATATACTACAAGACATTAACTTCCATGGTGATATCCCATGTCATAAGTTTATGTATCACTTTCTTCATGAACCATGGCCCATAAGAAAACCATTTACAACTATAAATCACACAATCCACTCTCAAAGGTCCCTCTCAAACAATCATACAAGAATATCCTAGGTTTACCCGCATCATTTTATATTTTAATATCCCTTAGGATTTTCCTAACTAACCAAACCAAGGATCTTAAGGTGAAGAAACCACTGAGTGAGACTGTAATCATCCCATATAGTATGGAATGACTATTTTATTCCAATTCATTTTTAACAATTAGACATCATGATCATAAACCCATATCAGAACTCACTATGGTCCCCATTCCCTGATTATCTACTCTTAAATTTAACATTTCACACTAAAACATGTATAAAACATTGCTTGATAATTTTGGTACCACCCACCTATTTAATAAAGTAAACTATATGGGAATCACTTTTCTCATTTCATAAAACCCTTCTACATAGACCCTCAATCACATGAACCCATATATCATCAATAAATTAGTAAAATACATATTTATAAATTAATTATAATTAATTTACACAACTAATTTACCTAGGAATAACTTAACAAAACCCACCAGGGAGTTGAAAAACATCAGAGAAAAAAGCCAACATCATGTTAATGAACCAAGGCATGTCCTTAATAGTATTATGAGAAAATTTACCATCAGTAACAACCTAAATTATTCTCAATTTAAAAAAATGGAAAATATAATAAGAACTCACTATGACATTTACCAATTTTCCAAATGGAATAATTGAATTCAGATGAAGACGCCTTCTTAGTATTATATCTACTTTAAATAGTAGGTATCTCAATAGGGGAGGGGTTTTACTGTATCTTCCTTAGCATTTAATGAAATAAGAAATCTAGTACACATCCTTCTAGTGATGGGGATTTCACCCATTTTGTAAATATCATTGGATCTAATTCCTAAATCTCTATGTGCTAAAAACAAAGTTTTTATGCCTAAACATCAATATATTAACATATCCATGAGAATCTCATAGGGTTAGTAACTCAAAAAATAGAAGATTCATACTTAATTATAAAGATAAAATACACACAACCATTCAGTGAAATCAAAACAACTTTGATGCGCCCAATAATGCTAGCCTCACTCAAGAAAAGACTACCACCTAAGTCAAAATCACCTTATGAGGAACCCGAACAAGTAATCTGCGAATGAGGAGGATAAAATAACATACCTTGGATTCAAGATTTTATTCTTCTCAGTGAAAGTAGAGATATTGCGTATGAGAGCTCAAATATGTTCAATACTTGGATTCATTCGAGACATGATTCATTCTAACCTTTGATTCAAACCTTGGATGTGTTTAAGACTTGATTCAAGAAAGGATTTGAGGAGGAGGAGCATGGATAATAGGTGGATTCTAAGAAAAGATTTAGATATCACGACTAAAATAATCATGGTAAGGGTTCTTTAAACAGATCGAGAGTCTTTTATTAGTGCTTCCAAAAAAGAACAGATAAAGATACATTTTTTGTAGTAAATTAATAAGTGCTGATAAAATCTGTCTTTATCAGCGCTAAATAAGTACTGATAAAAGCTGATAAAACTATAATAAAAAATTTATTAAATATAATTTTATAATTATATATTTATTTATTATAATTTTATAATTATTTAAATATATAATTATTTATTTATAATTATATAAATAATTTAAAAAATATTTTTTTTATAATTATAATTATATAATTCTATAAACATAATAAATATACATTTATAAATATATTTATAATTATTTTTTTATAATTATTTATTCATGGAGATAGGGTTGTCATTTAAAATCTCGTGGTCGAGGATGTGGTCATGCTGAGGCTTTTGGGCATGGCTGATCCACAAGCTAGCTCACTTTGGAACTGCAAAATCTAAGGGAGAAATACTCTCTGCTCTTTAATCAAAATAATTCATGGTCAGGATGAGAATATGTTTATGATATCTCTTATCATGACTATGAGGATGAACCTGATCCTCTTTATTGTTTGTTTTTTTATGGATGGGGGCTTTCCCTTTGTTTGACCCCATCCATCATCTTTTTCATGTCTTGTATTTTATTTTGATTAATAAACTTTGGTAAGAGCAAGTTCACCTGGATCCTAGACCTTTTTCGATATATTTTATAAATGTATATAAATATAAATGTAGTAAATATTTTTATTATTTAAATATATTTGTTATAATTTCATAATTATAAATATATTTATATCATTATATATATATATATATTTAATTATATATATATATATCTTTAATAAATAAAAATATTCATTATTGAAATATATTTATTACAGTTTAATAATTATTAAAGTATTAAATTAATTATTTATAATTTCATGAATATTTTCACAAAAAGTATTTATATATTTTTATAATTAAATATATATTTTTATTTAATAAATATATTTAATTTTAAAAATATAAATATAAATATAAATATAAATATAGTAAATATAGTAATTATTTAAATAAATTTATTATAACAATATAATTAGAAAAAAAATTATTTATTTATTTATAAATATATAAATACCTTTAAAAAATTAGTATTTATTTATTTATAATTATAAATATAATAAATACACATTTATAAAACTATTTATTTATAAATATTTAATTATAAATATATTTTTAACATTATTAATTAATATATAATCATAAATGGATGCATTTTAAAAATTAGTGAAATTGAATAATTAAAAATGAGTACACCTTAAAAATATTAAAAATTTTGATAAATTTTATTAATTAAATATAAATTATTAAAAATATGAATATATATTGGAATAAATATGAATACATATTGAAACTATTAAAACATAGTAAATATATATATATAAATAATAGAAAATGATTAAATTCCAAAAAAAATAAACAAATAAAAAATATTAAAAAGAATTAATACCTAACTATAACAATATTAAAAATAAATAAATAAAATTTACTAATTAATACCATAATATTCTAAATTTATCATGTTTCAATGAAATTCTAAAATGAATACAAAAATTTGAATAAATTACACAAATATTATATGTATGTGTTTATATATATATAAGATTTCATTAATTGTGTAAATATTTGTGTGTGTGCATCGTATATAAAAATGAATTAAATATATGTATGTGAAATAAATATAACACGCTTTGATATATGTTCAATTGAATAATCAAACGACATTCAATTATGTCCATTTCCCGATGCAATTAGTCGGTATTTTTAATTAATATTAATTTCTAATTATAAACTATTCTTCACTAAATTTAACTTATTTAATATGTAATCTTAAATATTTTGTATCATATTAAATCATATTTTAGGAAATATTATACATTCATATATACATATAGAAATATATATATGAATATATTTCTATATTAAATGTATTGATGACTAATTATGCATGGAAACCATTAAAAATGAATAAGAGGGTAATGTTTTTTAGTTATTACATTTTATTCATTTTATATATTTGTATTTATTATATATTATTTATTACTATTTATAATTAATATATATATATATATATATGAAAATTAATCATTTTTATGAATAATTTTTTCGTTAATAATTTTTTTAATAATTTTGTAATTTATTCATTATTTTTTTTGTTTAATTGTTAAAATTTATTCATTTTTATTTTTTTTGTTTAATTATTACAATTTATTCATTTTATATAAATATATACTATTTATTAATATTTATATTCTATATATATGTATATTAAATTTATTCATTTTTATCAATAATTATTTAATTAAAAAATATTAAATATTTTTCTTAATTTAATATTTTTTGATTTTTATTTGTTTAAATATTTCATTTTATTTCTTTTATATATCTATATATTTAATATATACTATTTAGTAATATTTCTTAATTATATATATGTATATTAATTTTTTTTCATTTTTATCAATAATTATTTAATTGATAAAAATGTTAATTGTTTTTTAATTTAATATCTTTTAATTTTTATTTGTGTATTTTTCATTTTATTCAGGACCATTATCAGCACTAAAAATAACATGCTGATAAAGGCCATCATTTTTAAAGGTTATTTTTTTAGTAGTGTGTGGATACTACTTTCAAAAGTATTTATATAAAATATAAATTAAGAAAATATTTTTTATATTTGAAAAAATATTTTTCATATTTTGAATCAGGATTTTAAAATTAGATAAGGGGTGAATTTGGAATTTTTTTGTAAAAATAATATAATGTGGTAATAAATTGGTGAAATACCATAACATACTGTAAATATGAGATCATACATATTTATGAATGATCAAATTTACCAATTTTGTTATATTTTCATTATCTTTTTACTAAAAATTCTAGTGGATCATTAACAGTGGTAATGGGGTACTATGGGTGGAGTGGATCATTTGAGATAATCAAATTATAAAATACTGAATAATTAATTACATTGGATTCCACTCTCGATACCTATAAATACACATCCCCTTTTCCCATTTATTTAATGATGATGGTCAATTTGTCCCTTTATTGATCTATCAAAGATCATCTCCCTTATATTTCTCTTTAATCAGGAAGTTTTTTAGTGGTTCTAAGAGATAATCTAAGCCATGAATTTCATGAATGTTGAGGGTTTATATTCATATCTCCCATAAATCATCATAAATTTAGTTTATTTTTTATGAGATTTTATTCACTCCCCCCATCAATCCCATTTCCTAATATATTACCTTGCTGAAGTAAGGGTTCCATCTCCTCAATTCATTCCAAATTGTTTTTATATTGTTCTAGTCTCTCCTAAACATCATTTTAATTTGATTCTATACTTATACATCCATTATATTATCATCAATTTCTTTTATTTTAAATGAGATGTCATTTATTGACTCTAATTATTCCCTTTCCCTAATGCATTACCATGGAAATGTAAATAATTTCTAATCAACTTTTTTCATTATAAATAAAATGATGTTTTTAAATGTGTTTAAAATCCATTATTCACATGATTTCATGAATAAAATTCCATTTTAATATCACCCACATAATCATTTATCCATGAGGGATCATATATTCACTCTCTTTATACAATTTTCAAAGGCTACACTATATAATGTTCATAGATTCTAGTTAATTTCCATTTAATTTTATTTTGTGATTATTTTGTTATAAATGATTTTGAAAAATTAATTTATATGATTATAAAATGTTATATTTTGTATTATATCATAATTTAAATTGATTGTGATTATTATATTAGCCATTTTATCTCATTTTTCACTTCTCATAATCCTTTACTGTGCCAATGTAGTCCAATGAACCAGACTCCATTTCCCATGTTCTTATACACCCACGATTCTATAGAAATGAATTATCTTTAAATAGATTGACACAACTCAAACTTTGTCTGGTCATCCTAACAAACATTTATGATTATAATGTTTTCTACCAATACATTCCCATTTAATTCCATCATATGAAAAATCATTATCATCAAAATTTTCATGTTTCTTTAGGGTAGAAGTTGGGAGAATTTAGTTAAAAATGGTTATTCCATGTTAGTGTGGGGGTCACTAAACATTTTTGGATATCTATAGAAAGATCACATGTCTAGGGAATTTTCCCTTATGAAATTCATAGTATCTTTCCCTTGGATTCTGCATCTATTGTGATATACCTAAAGGTGATATAAAAAATCCATTTAAATGAATCCACTAAGTAACATGATGTAGAGGTTACCTTTAGTATATTCCATGTAAACAATTTTAAAATTTTAATTTATTGTTAATGGTTTTTGAATATAATTTTAAATTTTTTCACTTGATGTTAATAGTTTTTATAAAAAAGGGGGTTTGTATCCCATTAAGTGTTTTGAAATTTTTTTGTCAATTTTAATGTGGAATAAAAAAAATATTTCAAGTGGGATTTTAAGAATTAAAAATCCTTTTGAATTTAGAATGTGGTTATGAGATGATATTTGAAATTTTAAATTAAGATGTGGTGATTTAAAAAAGTTTTAAGGAGACCACTGTCATCCTTATCACCTTCATCTCCCAAACTATTATTATTTCATTTATTTTTATTCTGAATCAACCCCCTTATCTTCTAGACATGTACCTATGTTGCTTGAAATACTCTGAACAGTAGTCATCCCATAACGGGTAATAGTGATCATTTTGGATGAATTCACATGATAACACTTACCATAGTGAAGTAATTCTTCTCTTAAATTCAATTACCCATTTCCTTCAAAGTATATTGAAATTATTTGAAACAATCAAATGTTGGGTTCCCCTTATTAGAATTATCTATAACTTTCATCTTTGATAATGAATATCTTATGTGTATTTATTTATTTATTATAAAAAATAAATATTTTATAAACCTAATAAGATGGATATGAATTGAAAATGGATAGATGCTAATATTTTGACAAAATAGTATGAAGATGAAGTTAAAGAGTTCATAAAGTTTTCAACAGAGAATGCATATGACCCTTATCAAATCCTTTACATGTGTTTACACTATTTTTGTAAAGAAAAATTAGTCTCGAAGAGTTGGAAGAAAATTTGTTTTTTTAATGGAATAGATCAAATCTATAAATTTTGGACTAAACACTGGGAAAAATTGAATGTTCATATCAATTGGGATGATACCGAGGTTTTTAGATCATTTGACATGAATACTAGTATAAATGATAATTGATATCACCTAGAAGAAATGATAATTGAAACTGAAGATAACCTTCTTTGATGTCCAAAGTTGTTTGAGAGGTTAAATAGTTATGCTAAGAGACCATTGTATACTGGTTGTACTAAATACACAACATTGGAAGATGTATTGAAGTTTTATAATTTGAAAGATGGAAGCGGATGGAGCAACACTGGCTTTACAAAACCAATTAGTCTCCAGAATGATATGCTACCAGAATAAAATGAACCTCCATTCCTAACATATGACACTAAATGAATGCTACGTTCAATGGGAATGATCTTTAAAAAAATAAATCTTTTTCCAAATGATTTCATATTGTTTCACAAGGACCATGAATCACTCATAAAATGCCCTAAGTATAAAGAGGATCAATAAAATAAAAATTAATCAAGTATGTCAAAATATATATGGTACATTACTATCATTCCATGATTTAAAAGAACATATGAATTTTGAGAAACTGCATGACAATTGACATGACATGAACATACAAGAATTAATGATTGGAACGTACATCATTCAGTAGATTATACTCAGTGGAAGAAAATTGATTATTAGTATCCTAAATATGGAATTGATCAAAGAAATTTTATTCTTGTGTTATCTAAAGATGGAATAGATCCTTTTTGTGTACAGAGTTGTACTCAAATTACATATCCCTTCATGTTGGTAAATTATAACTAGCCTCTATGACTATGCATGAAGTGAAAATACATTATGGTTTCTCTACTTATATAAGGACCAAAGAAACCCAGTAATAAAAATTATGTTCTATTTGTATCCATTGATCAAATATCTAAAATTTATGTGGGATATAATTGTTACAATGTATGATTCTCATAGAAGTGAAGATTTTACATTGAGGGCTATCTTGTATGGTACAATAAATGACTTTCCTACTTATGAAAATTTATCAGGCTATAACATAAAAGGAATGTTGGGGTGTCCCATTTGTGAATAATGCACACACTCTATTTAGTTCAAAAACTACTTGAAGACTTTTTTTAGAAAATAAGAAATTTTTACCTCGATGACATAAATACCAATCATGGATGACAACATTAGATGGGAATACCAAAAAAGGTACAAAACCCTATATACTATTGGGTAATAAAATGTTCGATAAATTAAAATATGTTGACACTATTTTTTGGTATACCATTTTCAAAAAACCTTAAAAAATCAGGTTAGAAGAAGAGATCAGTTTTCTTTGAATTATCATATTGGAATTGTTTGTGTGTCATACTTTTTCTTGATTTCATACATGTAGAAAAAATGTATTTGATGGTGTTATTGGAACATTAGTAAATGTTCCTAAAAAATGAATGATGGTACCAAGGCTCGGTTGGATGTGATTAACTAGGGGATAAGGGAAGAGTTGGCACCAGTGAAGGGTAAAGGGAGTAATTTTCTTCCACTAGTAGCTTACACTCTATTCAGTCAAGAAAAATTACAATTTTTTTTCCCATAATGGTGTAAAAGGTAAAAAGGGGTATTCATCAAATATCAAGAAGGTCATTTCGATGAATAATATCATGTTTTAGGGACAAAAATCCCATGAATATTATTTTTGATGAAAGATTGGATGCATGTTACTTTCAATTTCATTCTTCATAAAAATGAATGACATATATTAACCAGACTCTGCTTCTTTTTCATAGCCATATGCAATAAAGTTATAGACTCGATGAAGTTTCTAATAATGAATAAAGAGGTTTAATTCATATTATATGAATTAAAGACGTTCTTCCCACCACAATTCTTGATATAATGGTCCACCTGATGGTTCACTTGGTTTGAGAGGTTTAACTATGTGGTCCTATCTATTATAGATTGTTATACCCCATTGAATGGTATATGCAGATTTTGAAAGCGTATATCAAAGATTGAAGTCATATAATAGGTTTTTCTATATAATGATATATTGTTGAAGAAAATCTTGAATTCTGTACCGATTACCTATCAAATGTTAACAGTATCAGTCTCTAAAATTTTTATCACAACGGTCGCCTTATGGGAGAAGGGGTTTCTTGAAGAGATATTGTAACAATTACCATCACAGAGTGGGAGAAAGTGTACCTTTAAATTTTACATAATAGTGAATATGTTGATCCATATGTTGAATCCCATAAATAAATTATTAGATATTTGAATCCATCAAGGGATAAAGGATGGATATCAAATCCACATAATCTAAAGTTAATAGGATGGTTATGAGATTAAATTTGTAAAGAGTTATCTAAAACATTTGAATTCAATTGTTCAAAAACTTCATTGGTTAACTAGGGGACCAAATGAAAATTCAATATCATACAATATTTTTGTAACCAATGGTTATATGTTTTATATAAAAAGAACATGATGACTGTAGTACAATGAAAATGGTGGAGTTATTCTTGTGGTGGAAGCGATTCACATATCTATTTCCAAGGATATAAATACAATTTATGAAAATATGTCATATTTTGGAATTATCAAACAGATATATGAATTGGATTAGACAAAATTTCAAGTGCAGATTTTCTGCTACAAATGGGTTGAAAATAGAGGTGTAGTAATATTTGATGAATGGGTTTCATGAAAGTGAATTTTAGAGTGGAAGGTGAAAAGGATTATCCATTCCTAATGGAATAAAAATTAGTTCAATTATTTTATGTCTCAAATATAGAAAACAATAATAGGTCGATTGTACTGTTGGAGACTAAAATAACTATAGGGTCAGATGAAAATTTAATCGAGGGTGACCATTTCATTAGGAGATAAAAATCAGTTCATGTAGGTACCAAAGTAGACAATGTATTGTACACTATAGGGGGCCACAAAGAGGGGATTTTGATTATTCATATAGGAGGAAAATCCCTTTAATATTTAAATAAAAAAGAAAGAGAGTACAATGAGAAGGTTAAAGTGATTTTTAATATACTATTTTTTTCCTCATAATTTTATCTGTTCTCTACTAAATTAACATAATTTAAATTAAATGTTTGACTACTCATGTAGAAAAATAATGGTTTCTACACATGACGATGTTACCAATCTCGAGGAATAATAAACCACATATGCTGAAAGTGCATAATTTTTAAGGGATCAATAACATGTTGATGAAAAGAACAATAAAGATGTAGCATCACATCATTTAATAAAAGTATCAAAGCAATAAGTAAGGGTATAAAATTTGAGGCAGGTTAGAATCAACATGGCCAACCTATTGACCCAAACAAGTTAATGTTCATTAGTTATATTGGGGTTACAATAAGGCTGAATTAACCGATTAATATATATTTTTGGAACCATGTCCAACCTATAAAAAAGGAAACCCTTTGCAAAGATATAAAGGTATTGTTACGATATAATTTCTCTATTTTACTAAAAAATTATATAATGAAATGTTGATTTAATTTTCATTATTCACTATAGAGTATATTTATTTTAGAATATTTATATAAGAAATATGTCTTAATGTCCACTGTAAAATCCCATAGAGGATTACATACTCTTCATACCAAGTTACAACCTAGGGATGTTGATGGGAAATTAAATCCCCACCCACCAGTTAGATATACACATATTATAAAGTTGGAAACATGGAATGATTTCATCAGTTCTCACGATGAGAAATCATTTCAGGTGCATTATAGTTGATAATATATTATTTGAATTTATTTATTTTACCTAATTTGATTTAAAATTGTTAATTTATAAAATTGAAAAGGTGTACTGAAAATAAATAACATGCATAAAAAAGATGAACCCCTATTGCAAAGCAATGATGGGGTACTCTTCACAAGAGAATAAATTGGTATGTATTCTAAATCAACAATAAATGATTTATGTGATATGAAACAAAATATGTTCCTTTGTTTCTATGAAGATTCATTAATCATAATCTGAAGTCACTTTCATCCCATGTCATGTGTTATGGAAGGAGGATCGTGTAAATAAGGTGGGTAAACTAGTTGATGAAAACACAAATGTAGAATGGGAAACATGTGTAAGCATGAAATAATTGTAATTTTTTATGATTTATAGTAGTATTACATAAAAATATCTATTTATGATCATATTTTTTTATATGGTTTAGTCTTAATTATTGTTAGGGATTATAGTAGAAGATAAACTACTTTCATTAGCTTTTATGGGGTCAAAACAATATGGTCACATTTGAGGATTGGGTTTTGGATTGTCTCCTCGAACATATTTCAAGATAAAAACCACAAGAAGATAAATATAATATGATGAGTGAATTGTAGAAAAAAGTAGATTCTTTTCAAGATATTATCATCCAGTCTGGTTTAATGGACTAATATATGAGAAAGGATCAAATCAAACTGGCAGTGGTACAAATATCCACACTTGGATAACCAAATTACCCCACTAGCTTTGAGGTTATTCATTCTTAAAAACTGCATACCTTACCTGAGGTAATCGATTTTTTAGTACACCTTCTCCTAATTGAGAATCATAAAACTTATGATAACTTTATATTAGTAAACTTTTATTGGGTAAAGTTGTTTGTTATTTATATCTATCAAAACCCATACACTACCTTATTATGAGGGGTACGATTTATAATATCCTGGGAGACAAGATACACAAAAAATAAATCCCAAAAGATGACATGGTAATGGAGATTGAGGTAGATCAGGAGATGACCACTGAGTTGCCTGTTCAACTTGATGATCCAAATATTACAATGGTCAATTATGATGTTAGAACTTTCATAGAATGAATGTCTAATCCTATAAAGATACATGAGGTATGTCTTTAACAGATTTTTGTTATGAAAAACCTATAATAGCTTATGAAAAAGGTATAAAGTGAGGTATGGTATTATCGATGGATAAAGTGATGGAAAACTAGAAGGTTGAATCAAGACAATATAGTGAATCGACCAAGAAATCAAAAGGACCTTCCTCTAGTACCTTTTCCCCACCAGTTCCACATCAAAATTTATTATCATTATAACTTCATATATAGGCCAAATTTAAAGATAAAAATATGTCTTACATTCTATATGATGAAGAAATATTTAGAACTTTTTTTATAAATGCAGTTGGTCTTGAGAGTATAAATGAGATTCTCAAGTTTGAATGGATGGGAGCCTTAGTTGTGAATACATATATAAGGTACATTTTCTGAAAATGACTATCCAAATAGTGATCTAATATGTTCTTTAACATTAATAACAATTCATATTTTATACAAGAATTTATATTACTATTATATAAAGGGAAAACTGTGTGAAGTACGATTTGAATTCATTAATACCTATATAATTTCTTTGAAAAAAAACTTCTTTGGAGAAGGAAGAAATTGATAATAAGAAATATGAGCTATACAATGTGTTTGAGAAAAAAAATAATAGATGAAATAATATTTTTTATGCCTTCAATGAAGAGGTAAAACTCTGCAATCTAATCACGTAATCTATGTTTTATTACTAATTTGTTTTTTGATGCAACACTAGATGCTGATCATAGTAAATCCGGATACCCCAAATATTTATTTTTTGGATCCAATGAATGGATATCCAACAAACTAATCGCACATGATGTGTATTGTGAATTTTTAATAAACTTAAATCATCATTTTATGGATAAAATTCTTAATATATGTTTTAGTCTGTGTTTTAACAAGAATTTTTTTATAATGGAGAGGTCACTAAATACAGGCTACTTTGTGGCATGAAGTAGATGACTTAATATAAAAAGCTTGTAGAGTACTTCAAATTAAAACAGATTAAGGTATATATATAAATATTTATCAATCAAAAAATATTTCAAACAATTTACTTATTATGGTAAATATTTCTAAAGTTCTAGAAGTAAGATAATGATAATGATTATGAATATTATTTTTTCAAATTTATGAGAGAGATCATAAACCATAAAAAGACCAGCATCCCCGAAGAAGAAATTCCTAAATGTAATTAAAATTTCATTAAAAATATTTCTTAATCATTTTTTTCTATATTTTCATAATACTACCAAGATTGCGGACAACCTTTTTACTCAAAACAAGAAGTAGATTTGTTTAGAGATGAGTGGGTAGTGTACATGGTGTCAAAAATTTTAGTGATGAAAAAATTAGGTGATTACCTGATATTTTTGTGATCTATTACATGTTATAATATTAGAAATATATTGGGGTGGGTAATCATTAGTATCATAATGCTTATATATTATTTTTGATATGTTTCTCAAGGATAAGTATAATGAAGGAAATCAATTTTTTTATAAGTGATGGCCTCAAAAAAATAAAATTTTTAGGAAATAGAGGAGGTGAAGGTGTATGTGGAGGTAGATGCAGAGGCGGAGTTAGAGTTGGAGACTGAGGTAGAGAAGGAGTCATAGGTGGAGGCTGAGTTAGAGGAGGAGATGAAGCACTCACCTACAAATAATAAAATTATTGGGAAATGAATTATAATGGGTATCATACCAAGGTTGTGTTTGAAAACAATGTTTGAAAAGTGTAGACAAAACTTATCAATTTAGATACGATCTATTGTGAAAGTATTTTAGGTTTCTTATAGAAAAAATGTTTTTCTCCACTTGTTTACGTGATTTTTTATCGAAATTTAATTGGAGGATTTTTTTTAGAATCAAAACAAACACCACTTATTTTTTCAAACTGATAATCATAGGTTACATGTTATATTATAAAATTACAAGTACTATAAAATATTTCTACAATGTGAAATCAGCCCCTCACCATGAACAAACTGAACAAAAACAAACAAATAGATTAATTTTCATGCCCATGGATGCTCAAAACCGCAAACAAAGGGCCTTAGTAGCATACAATAACCAAAATAAGTGCATGTTCAGTATTATTATATATAAATTTGCACTTAGAAAGTAGGGATTCATAATATATAAATTCCATAATTTATGAAACTTTAAAAAAATTATATAAGTGGAATCTTAGTAATAAAACACGTGTGGATGAATGCATGAGTGCATACAAAAACAAATGGAAGGAAGTTCCTTATACCATGTCCACAATCCTTTCATTTTCATGAGGAGAAAGATCCATCATAGGTATTAAAGAGCTCACAATTTACAGCTGTAAAGAATAAAAATGTAAAGAAAACCAATAATTCAAAATTATGACAATAAGAAATTCAAAAAGATGACATACAACTACCATATACAAATAATCCATATATAAATTATTGTAGAAAATAGTCACTTAATAGTAATAAAAACACCAATCCAATCATCAAACATGTATATAATCTAGCTCAAATGTTTTAATAAATATGTGTCCAATGGTTTTTCACTAATATGCATGTGCGCACTCATTATGTAAAATGATCCATGTTCACAAACTAATTAATAAAATACCCATCATCATTCTAAATAAAAAATAAATTATAATAGGGATATTACCATTTTTATGAAAAAAAATAATGATGATGTTATACATGAGTTTATCATCACCCAGAGTATTGAAAAACACATACTAATTTATATCATAATCCTTAAGACTTAATGAATGCATTATATTTTTGTGTCATCTAGATGCTATAAAGGGATATACTGATGTTTAATACTATAAAAAATGTGTAAACAGTTTATAATGGAGTTTAGTGTCTTCTAAAAATACATAATGGGTCATATCAAAGTTTTTCAATAAAAGACACTAAATTGTTTATCATGGAGTTTGTGATCTTTATGATGGTGAAAGGGAAAGATAGATTTTATTATGTCAATCAATGAATGATAATAATTTTACACTAATGGTTAATGTTTTCTAGAAATAAATAAAGTTACACACTAATGTTTAGTATAATCTAGAAATATTTAATGTGTTATGCTAGTTTTTTGTAGAAAATTATTAGGAAAATGTTTATATATGAGTTTTACACCAACCCTAAAGGATAAATTTTTTGGTTGGAATTTTGTGTAAAACGTGAATTTTATGTTATTGTAAATTGGTTAAATATATCAAGTTGTTGTGATTGATGTTTTGAAATATTTTGTTTTAGGGTCATGTAAGATTAATTAAATTTCTTTGTATTTTAGTTTCATATGATCAAGAATAATTATATTATTCAATGATATATAACTAGAAAATATTTCCATTTAATTGATTTTATCATCAGTTGATATACCTTTTTAGAGAATTTCCTCATCATTTTTATCTAACACTTATTTTTTTAATTTTCACAGAGATCATGAAGAAATTTTTTCATTAACAAGTATGATTCACTTCTATACTATGATCATGAAAATGTAAATTCCAACAACTTATTTAGTTAGTTTTTTCACAATTTTATATATTATTTTTAAGTTAATTTTCTTATACTTTTTATCTAATTATTATTATTTTTCATAGATATTTTGGGGAGTCATATTTTTCCTTCAACCATATGCAACAATCCAAAAAAGACAGAACAAATTTCTTTTGGATAATGTGTTTCAGGTAGCACGGTATTTCCACTTCCATTTAAATGAAACATTTCTTTCTTTTCTATGTTGGTTTAGATAGTTGAAATAAAAATACACATCACATACTCAATCATCCACACCTAAATCCGACACATAGTGTGCTCATTATAAATTGAACTTTATTTTTTTAGTTTATAATTTACATTTTAGTTTAAAACACACATAACATACTCAAAACTGAGCAAACACATGCCTCAATATCTAAACTACATTCACCTATATATATTTTATAAAGAAAATTTAGTGAGTTAAAATACAAATTTGTTAGTTTTTTATATTTGAAAATTTTGAAAAATTATTCTCTTGCACAAGCTTTCCAATATTGATGTTTTCAGAGTAAAATAATTGTCCATAGAAGTATTGTGTTGTTTCATATTTATGTTTATTTTATTTATTTTTAGTATTGTTCACATAAAAAAAATTCTTATAGATTTGGATTCTTTTGTTCGATTTGGTGTGGTTTGGTCAAAGATACTCATGATCATGAGATATTGGACTTCAAAGCTACAACTGAGATAATAAAAACAATGAAATGGGTCAAGAATGTATACAACCATCATGAAATGGTGAATTCATAATATTTATTTAATTATTTTTCTATTATTTTATTTATTATCTTTAAGTCAATTTCCTTATCATTTTTGTCTAATAATTATTTAGTTTTTTTCAAAGATCTTTTTCGAATTCATATTTTTCTTTAAACTATCTTCAAAAAATCCATAAAAGAGAGAAGGTGTTTTTTCTAATAGAATAGGAAACCCTAGGTTTTATGAAACATGAAGTATTTCAGGGAGCATGGAGTTTTTCTTCCATCAGAATGGATAATGTTCTCTATTTCCTAGATTTTTTCAGATAGTTAAAATAAAATCACATATTGCATAGTCGATCATCCAAACCTCAATATGATACACAATGATCTCAGTATGACTCAGACTATATTTTTTAGTTTATAATTTATATTTTATTTTAAACCACACATCACATAATAAAAACCAATCAAACACATTAATATTGTTTTGATACATTTGGAAAACAATACATAAGTCATTTTTGACATGTAGAAATTCGCTTCACCTCAATCGGAAGCACAATGTGCCCAGTATGACTCAAACTGTGTATATTTATTTAAAATTGACATTAATTTTAGTAAAAAATACAAGTAACATACTAAAAAATGATAACATGCTTATATTATCTTAACAATTTAGGAAAATTATTCACAAGTAAATTTTGGTGTATAGGAATCAATATCACATCAAACCATCACACGATGTTACCAGTATGACTCAAAGTGTGCGTTTCTAGTTTAAAATGAAATTTCTTTAAAAATGATAAGTGAAATAATCAAAATAGATAAAATTAATTCTATTTTTTTTGATACATTAGGAAAATGAGCCATATATCATTTTTTATGTGTAAGAATCAGCCACACATTAATATAACACACTATTTGACAGGTATAACTCAAAGTGTTTATTTTTATTTAAAATTGGCATTGATTTTAGTAAAAAAGACAACTAGCATACTCAAAATGGAGAAAAACATTTATATTTTTTTGATACTTTAGGAAAATTATCCATAATTCATTTTTAAAATATAGTAATCAACTGCACCTCAATCCGATACACAAAGTGCTCAATATGACTCAAAGTGTTCGTTATTAGTTTGAAATAGATATTTTAGTTCAAAAAGGGTCACTCTCTAAAAAATAATAAAATTCACTAGGGAGATCTTGATAATTTATTTTAATGATTCATAAGTCATTTTTGATGTGTATGAATCAGTCTAATGTCAAACCGACACACGATGTGGCCGGTATGACTCAAAGTGCATGTTACCAATTTAAAATGAAATTTTATTAAAAAGGACAAGTTACATGCTCAAAAACAAGAAAAAACATTCATATCATTTTTATATTTTATTAATATGATCAACAAGTAATTTAGGACATGTAAGAATCATTCACACCTCAATCTGATGCACGATGTGACTGGTATGTCTCTAAGTGCGTCTTTTTATTTAAAATGGGAAATAAATTTAGTAAAAAAGACATGTGACGTACTCAAAAGCTATAAAACACATTAAAATTTTTTTTATACTTTATAAAAACAATACATAAGTCATTTGCGATGTGTATGAATTTACTACACCTCAATATGATACCCAATCTTCCCGGTATGACTCAAAGTGTCTATTATCAGTTTAAAATTAAAATTTTAGTTTATAAAGTATCACATACTAAAAAATGAAAAAATGTAATTGGATAGTCTTGATAATTTAGGAAAATGATTTATAATTCATTTTTGGTGTATAGAAATAGGTCTCATTAAAAAATACGATTTAAACAGTATGACTCAAAGTGCGTGTTTCCATTTAAAAATAACAATTTAGTAAAAAATACAAGTGACATACTCAAAACCAATATAAGAAATTTTTATTGTTTTGATAATTTATAAAATGTAACCATAATTAATTTTGGAAATGTAGGAATCAGTTGTACCTAAATTCGATGCACTATGTGACTGGTATGACTCCAAGTACATCTGTTTATTTAAAATTAACATTAATTTTATTAAAAAACACAAATTACCAACTTAGAATTAGGAAAAAAACATTCATAGTGTTTTTATAATTTATAAAACTTATCCATAAATCATTTTTATATGTATTAATTATTTTCACCTTAGTCCGATAAATGATGTTCCCGTTATGACTGAAGGTTTCCATTATTAGTTTTAAATTGACATTTTAATTCAAAAAGTATCACTCACTAAAAATAAAGAAAACAAGTTCAGATTGAATTTATAATTTAATAAAATTATTAATAATTAATTTTTTATGTGTATTAATTGGTCTCACATCAAACTGACACACAATGTGATTGGTATGACTAAAAGTGTGTGTTTCTAGTTTAAAATGACATTTTAGTAAAAAACAAAAGCGACGTAATCAAAACAAATCAAACACATACATATTGTTTTTATACTTTAGGAAAAGTATCCATAAGTCATTTTTGACATTTAGGAATCATCCTCAACTCAATATGATACATGATATTATTGGTGTGCCTCGATGTATGTCATTTTTATTTAAAATTGACATTAATTTTAGTGAAAAAGAAAACTAACCTACCCTAACCAAGAAAACACATTTGTATTGTTTTTATAATTTATTAAAATTATCCATTAGTCATTTTTTATGTGTATGAATCAGCCACACCTCAATATGATACACGATGTGCTCAGTATGACCCAAAGTGTCTGTTATTAGTTTAAAATTGATATTTTAGTTCAAAAAGTGACACTCAATGAAAACCAAGAAAACACACTTGGATTGTCTTTATAATTTAATAAAATGTTTAATATGTAATTTTTTACATTTTGGATTTATTATCATGTAAAACTGACACACGATGTGGCCGGTATGGCTCAAAGTGTGTGTGTTTTGTTTAAAATGACATTTTAGTAAAAGAGTAAAGTGACGTACTCAATAATGATAAAACAAATTCACATTTTTTTTATAATTTATTACAAAAATCCATAATTAATTTGTTATGTTTAGGAATCATCCACACCTCAATCTAATTCATGGTGTGGCCGATATAACTCTAAGTGCATCTTTTTTATTTAAAGTTGGCATCAATATATTTAAAAATGACAAGTGGCGTACTCTAATATGAGAAAAAACATAAGAATTATTTTAATACTTTATGAAAACAATATATAATTTATTTGTGACATGTAAGAATCATCAACACCTCAATCTGATACACAATGTTCCTGGTATTACTCAAAGTGTCTGTAATAATTTTAAAATTGACATTTTAGTTCAAAAAGTGTCACTCACTGAAAACCAAGAAAACTGAGTCATATTGTATTGATAATTTTTCAAAATGATTCATAAATCATTTTTGACATATAGAAATTAGTCTCACATCAAACTGACACAATATTTTTCTTATATGACTCAAAGTGCATGTTTTCAGTTTAAAATGAAAATTTTGTAAAAAAGACAAGTGACGTACTTAAAACTGAAAAAAAAAACATTCGGATTATTTTTATACTTTAGTAAAATTATACATATGTAATTTAAGACATATAGGAATCATACGCACATCAATCAGACACAGAGTGTGACTGGTATGAATCCAAGTGTGTCTTGTTATTTAAATTTAACTTTATTTTTTGTAAAAAAGATAACCGACCTACTCAAAACTAACAAAATAAATTCATATTGTTTTGATACTATAGTAAAATGATCTATAAGTAATTTAGGACATATATTATTCCTCTTAGACAGTTTAATAGTGGTGAATGAGAGGGGGAAAATACATTGTTCTTTGGGAGGTGTAGGGTTCAAATCTTGGGAGTCCTCTTTCAGGTAGAAACTCTACCCTGGGATCCACTCACCTTGTTGGGTCACTTAGTTCATGACTAGGTGGGAAAAATGAGGTGCGACCCACCTATAATGACGGATTTCTGAGTCGAACCATCGCTCCTCGGGTCGTCACAATCCGGGATGCTCTGTCATCTTAGTTGGAAACAACTCCTTCCTAGCTGGGGCTCTCTCTAGAGTGATCCCTTCATGGGGAGTGGAGTTTCTAGGTGTAGAGGGTTCAAAAAGGCCACACATGGGAAATTAAATTATTTCAGGGAACATTTAGGACATATATGAATCAGCCACACCTCAATCATATACATGATCTACCCTGTATGACTCAATGTGTCCGTTATCAGTTTAAAATACACATTTTATTTCAAAAAGTGTCACTCATTGAAAACCATGATAAAAAGATAGAATTATATTGATAATTTAGTAAAATGATTCATAAGTCTTTTTTGACATATAGGAATCATTCTCACATCAAACTGACACACAATGTGACCGGTATAACTGAAAGTGCATGTTTCAAGTTAAAATTTAATTTTAGTAAAAAAAAAGTAACATAATCAAAACTAAGAAAAAACATTCATATTTTTTTTACTTTAATAAAAAAATTATAAATTTTTTGGGACATGTAGTAATCAAATGAACCTAAATATACCCCAAAGTGTGACTGATATGACTCTAAGTGCAACTTTTTATTTAAATTGGCATTAATTTTAGTAAAAAGGACAACTGACTTACTCAAAAATGAGAAACCACATTAAGATTATTTTTTATAATTTAGGATAGTGATCCATAAGTCATTTGGGAAATTTAGGAATCACTTAAACCTCAATATAATACACGATCTGCCCGGTATAACTCAAAGTTTTCATTATTAGTTTAAAGTTGACATTTTAGTTTAAAAAGTGTCACTCACTAAAAATTGATAAAATGTGACTGAATTGTATTGATAATTTATGAAAATGATATATATGTAATTTTTTATTTTTATTAATTATTCTCATGTCAAAAAAACACATTATATGATCAATATGACTCAAAGTGCATGTTTCCCGTTTAAAATGAAATTTTAGTAAAAAAACATAAGTGACATACTCAAAACTGAGAAAAATCATATGGATTGTATTGATAATTTAGGAAAATGATCAATATGTCAATTCAAATTTATAAGAATCAACCCCACCTAAATCTGATGCATGATGTGACTGGTATGACTCTATGTGCATCTTTTTATTTAAAATTGACATTAATTTTTGTAAAAATAGAAATCTGACATACTCAAAACCAAGAAAATACATTTAGATTATTTTGATACTTTATGAAAACAATAGATAAGTAATTTTTTATGAATAAGAATGATCCTAACCTCAATCAAATACATGTTGTTTCCGATATGACAGAAAGTGTTATTTTTTAGTTTAAAATTGATATTTTAGTTCAAAAAGTGTCACTCACTAAAAACTAAGAAAATTCATATAGATTGTCTATATAATTTAGTAAAATGATTCATAAGTCGTTTTTATGATTAGGAATTATTCTCATTTAAAAATTACACAAGATGTGACCAGTATGACACAAATTGACCGTTTCCAGTTTAAAATGACATTTTAGTAAAAGACACAAATGATGGATTCAAAACTGAGAAAACATATTCAGATTATTTTGATACATTAAGACCAGAATTAATAAGTCATTTGGGATGTGTAGGAATCAGCCACACATCAATCAAATGAACTTTTTGACCGGTATGACTCCAAGTGCATGTTTTCAATATATAATAGTAATCATAGTATAAAACACACATCACATCACCAAGACCAAGAAAATGATCCTATATTTTTTTCTCATCATTCTATATTATATTAATTAATTAATTTAATTATCATTTTTCTATTTTACTTATTTAGTTAATTTTCATAGATATTATTGTTGAAGATGAACAAGAAATGGTTTGATGAGTAACAATCAATCACAACTCAATTTGATACACAATGTTCTTGGTATGACTCAAAGTTTAGTTTAAAATTAACACTTTATGTTTAATTTTTTCTTTAGATTATTAATAACATAATAATTGTTTTCTTATACTGGTGTGTTCTTTTTCTTGAGTAGGGGTGGTTTTATCGGCAATAACATGAGTCGGGGTTGGGGGGGAAGTTAAAGAAACATTAATGTTTTTGAATGTATGTGATAATTTGTACTTACTCATGTAATTTTATAAAACAAGGGTTGAAATGTCTATAATAAAGTTTTTTTCTTGTATTTGTGTTGTAAATTTTATTTTTTTTAAATGTGTATTTGTACATGATTTTTCTACTTTCTGTTGCTATTTCTAGTGTTACAGTGTGCTGTTACAGCACATTATAGTATGTCCCTTTGTGAGTTCCACTAAATACACTAATAAAGGAAGCTATTATTAGTGTTTTTATCACTAATAAAGGACCAATTTATTAGTGTTTTTAAAAGTGCTGATAAAGGACCCCTTTATCATCACTTTTCTAGCAGTGATAAAATCTCAGGAATTTTAATCATGCTCTGATAGTCAGTGCATTTCTAGTGATGCCATAGGCAAAATTTTGCACTATTAAAGGACTATTTTGTAGTAGTGGGACATGCACTCACACATATCAATGAAATCCAACACACTACTAAAACCATGATCTTAATTTAAACCAATCTAAACATAAACTGATCATGCACTTGAACTTACTTAATTCACACTCTAAGATCATGACATCGAGGAAATATAAGACTGCTCACCTGTACTTGTATATAAGAAGCAAACACAGATGTATCCATCCTCTAAAACAATGGAAAACAAAACATCTCAGAAAATTCACAAAGAAAAAACTTAGTATAGTAGTGAAATTATGGAAATATAAGTAATAAAATAACCACATCAATTTCAAATATAGGAAAATCAAACTGGCCTCCACCTTGAATCTAATATAGAACTTGTAAGTTGTGCTTACACCCATAAAAAAATGAAACTTTCTTTGACTTCAATTTCTAAGAATCAATCTTAGTTATTCCAATTCCTATTATTTTTATGGAACCATATTTTCAAAAAATTATTGCTCCCCCTTCATGTTCTTCAATGTTTTTTAATATTTTCTTATTCGCTTTAATATGTGAGGAGTAACCACTATCAAGGCTTTGTATTCAATTTTCTTTTTCCCAGCTACCATTTCTTTTCTAGCATAAGGAATTTTACCTGAAAGTGTTGTCATGAAATCTTCAGAATAGTCACTCAGTTGATGACAACTTCCCCAAACATTCTCTACGAAATCAAATAGATTTTTCTTTGGGAACATTTTACCTTTTTAAAAATATAATTTTATTTATTTATGCGGATTTAGAAAGTTAATCTCTATTCTTACACTATTTCTCCCCATGAGTTCAAGCCTAGTCCTAGGGAGAAAAATGTAGTGCCAATAATTATAAACCTTATGATCATATATACCAAAACACCAATAATATCCATTGAATCTCGATCTTCTATCAAAAGATGGTTTATCCCTATGATGAGTTTTTTGAGGTTTAAATCATCTTTTTTATCTAATTTCCCTTGATGTGGTGAAAAATTCATCGAGATGTTATTTTTAATTTTTATTGATGCAGTGTGTTTCTCACATCAATTTTCAACCCAATCTGTCTCATTGTTTATTTTTTATACCTTTATCGTAAGTATAACTTAATGAACTTTCATTTTTAGTGAATATAGATTTCACTTGATTCATGGGATGTGATCTTTTAGCACCTTGAGATATTTCTACTTTTACCTATGTAGCTTTGTTGAAATTATCACTATTCTTATTAAAGGTATTTTCAACCTCAAAGATTATTGATTAAGCCTTAAATATCTCAATTCCTTAACAAAAAGTATCTTACAAAGATCTTCCACCATTGTTTCTTGTGATATAACTTTAAACTTTTGATTTTTGATTTCTTCTAGGTTTGAATATTCTTTTTTAAGAAGTTAATCATTTCCTTCATTTTTATTCTCACATTCCTTATACAATAATTTGAATTCTTTCTTGAGTTTACTGTTTTTTCTCAATTCATACCAAAAGTTCTATCTTAGTGGATATTCTTGATAGGTTTCTTCATTTTACTCTTCATTTCTATTTAATGTATCTTCATTTATTTAAAAATTAGCAATCACCTTCTAAACTTATCTATATTTTCATCTTCTGAATAATTATTGTTAGCAGATTCATATCCTAGTTTCTTACTCAACAAACTTATTTTATTTCTAGTGAACTTTTTTTATCTCTGGTGGACTTATTATCTTCCTTGAATTTTTTGTTTCACTTCTTCCTATGAGTCTTTTATTTACAATAATTATCATCAGAATCTCCATATGTCTTCTTTGGATAGTTTACTGAAAAATGTATGTTTCCTCCACACTCAGAACATTTAAGTGGGAGTTTTTATTTCCTCTTACTTTTTATAATTTTTAGAGATAAGTGACAAAATCGTCTCAACTATTTTTTCATAATATTTCTTTTATATTGAGTTACTAAGGACCACTACATCAAATTATGATTCTTAGATCTTCATCTTCCTCATAGCCTCAAAATCCATTTCCTCCCTAATCTTCTTCTTAAATGTTATAAATTTCCTCGTCTCATACTAAATAATAATTATATGTAATTTATCAATAGATAAATCATATTTATCTTCTAAAGTAGATATTTTAGGACCAAACATATCTGGAAAGATCTCCAACAATATTTTAACAATTTTTGAATCTTCAATGACATTCCTGAATCCTTTTATGTGGCTCAAAACATCATAAACTCTAATGAGGTAATATTTATCATCAAAGTGGGAAATTTTTATTCAGAAGAGATATCAAGAGAAATAAAGTCAAGGAGGCCTAAAGTAATGTAATACAAGGGAATCTGTATGAACAAGATCATTACAGTTATGAGATAGAGAACCCAAGGTAGAATACATAATGATAGGGTTACTTTGGTTTCCCTTGAAGCAAGACAATCCACATAAAAATCAAATTCAAACCATGTATGATTCAGGCTTTCAAAATTAATGTATTACATGCATCTTCAGATAATATAAACAATGGACCAAGGAGATTCATACATTTCTTGTAGAAAGTTGTAGATAACTGAGTAGTCAGTTTCAATTTTAGTGAGGGTAATATTAGTCGAGTGAAAAATTTGTTTCCCATTAATCATCACCTTATCCTTTACAATAAGTGAGTCACCTATCCTATAAAATCTATTAAAAGTGACTATCATTGAGCCTTTGGGGATGATTAAAATACTCCCCCCTCTCATGATACCAAGATTGCAGAAGCCATAAATTTTGGGCTTGAAGCCATTGTAAGGAGGGTTCCACCTGACTCATCTACCCAGTTTAGTCGCCCTCTATGAAGTAGTCATTAGTCTCCTTACATTAATGACCAGACTCCTGGATTGTGCATTGTCCTAGAACATCTAGAGAGAACCCAAATCAACTGCTAAGCATCTGTATTGATTTTTCATAGCTAAACATGAACTTGAAGCATCATCCACCCATGCTTTATTCCAAGCATTCTAGATGGTCCAACAACTAGATGAAATCAAAATGGCCCTCTCCTTCCTCTCCACTCCATTAGCCTCCACCCCATGAAAAATAGGAATTAAATAAAATATCCCCATTTCTATGAGAAATAACAATACCAACAAGGTTCCTAAAACCGAAACAAACCTCCCTTGCCCAATCGATTTCAAAAAACAATTAGTCAACTGACCCCTCATTGGATTTATGGAAACATAATAACTTAGACACCATGTTAATACCTTTGGGTCTAGTCAATAGTTTCATCTTCACTATTATAATATATTCTAACTTTCTTCTCAATATTTGATTTTTTTATTCCTTCACTTTTATATTTTCATCGAAGATGCTTTTGAGATTGTCCCAAGATTCCTTTGTTGTCTTGAGTCCCATCACCTTCATATAAACGTTTTATAAAAAATTATATAAGAATATAATTTGGAAATTTCACATTAACCTCAACATTTCTTTTGTTAGTAAATTTTAAAGGATCATATTTCTATATGGGTGGAAACCCCAAATTTGTTGCATAAATCACTTCCAGGCTAAGAGATAGAAGATAGGGTAACATTCTATTTTTTAAACCATGATAATTTTTACCATAAAAGATAGGAAAACCTTTTATTTTAACTGATTTTAGATTATAAATGATATTAATATTATTGATCTTATAGAGGGAAGGTGTATGCCTTGATACCATTTGAATTTACCATGAATGTGAGAACCACTTAAAAGGGGGGTTGTATCAGTGGTGATCTTTTACAATTTATTTTCTCTCAAAATTAACCCCTACAACTTGTTAGAGTTTAGATCATATGAAATTTATATCACAACCATATTAAAATGAAATTATAAAAAATTAAATCAAGGAATACCAGATTTCCAAGGTTTCCAACCAAAGTTGGTGAATACGCCTTTATCGCGTTGACTTTCTTCATTCTATAGAAATTCATTATGATATTAAGTGAATACAACTAAGATAACTCGCATCAATATCATTATGTCTTATGATAGGTAATTATAATGGATCTCACTAGTTACACAGTTTTCATAAACATAATTCCAACACAAGATAAGAATATTTGAAAAAAGATCACAAAACTTTATTCGAAAATTCTCCATCCAGTATACTCTTCATTCGACATGAATCTGCCTTGTGAGACTCTGTATTTGTATAGTATAAAATTTTCTAGTGTTCCTAAAAACCTTTTTTCCTTCGTTTTATTCCATGTAATTCAATGCACATATGATTGGATCCTCTATTTGATGATTCCCAATATGTTTCACATATGTCTAACACACCTCTATCTGGTGCCTTTTTCTCAACTAAGTGTTTTCTTGGTTAGAAACTCATGCTTCTATTGTAATAAAACTTTATAAATTAGGATCTCCCTATCAAACATGAAAAATGTTACTTCATATTGTACTTTAACTATTATATATAGGCACACATCATTTGAAAAACCAGGATAAAACCTGATCTCAAAAAATTTGAATTTTGAGTTTTCTCACTCAACTCAGATTCATTATAATTTATTTTGAAACTTTTAGAACATTCTAGATAAAATCATTCATCAGTGTTTCCTAAAGGATTGGTGTCAAAAAACATCTTCAAACTTCCTTAAAATATGACTAGATTTATGATCTTTGAAATAACAGCTCATCATCTATGAATTTAAAGACATTACAAAGATTTGTAAATATTCTCAAAGTACATCTAGTGAAATTATTTCTCATAACTTCATTTGGGACGTCTCCATCTGGTGAATTTTTCATCTCTCAGGTGAAATCTATAAGAAATCCCCCACATTATGGTCTCAAAAAAGTATGTCTCACAAGATTCAAAGCATTCCTTCATCTGATGGACTTTGTAAAGGTATGTCTAGAGGACTTAGTAATCTTCACTCCATCTAGCACAAATCAAATTTATCTTAGACTACATACATAAATTATCTAACTATAATTCCTCCATATTTTTCATTGGTTATTACAAAATAAAAAATATCCACATTTTTCAACATTATGAATGTTCATTTGGCCAACTTCATTAGTCTCACTCCATTGATCACCACATTTCCCTATTTGATTCTTGTTTTTTTATGGATCTTTGAAAGATCAATTTTACTTTCTAAAATCATACTTACGACATCATTAATCATTCAATATCTCTATCTAATGAAATTACTACTCTATTATCCAGTATCCTGGTGAACTTTCCTCTATCTCGAACTTTTATAAACCATTATTATGTTTCATGGACTTTATAAAACATTGTCTAATGTAACATTGTACCTATTCATATGGTTACCATTAGAGTTTTTTTATTCTACCGGTGAAATAAAATCTCTATATGATAATACTTTTTTGATGAAATATTTATAGAATATCCTTCATTTAGTAAGAAATTCATGACTTCATATCTTAGAACTTTGTATAGATTTATACATCATCACTTTATAAAACAAAGTTCTTAAAAACTGTCACTATATAGAGACTTCATTTTTTTATAACTTCATATTCCTCTATCAAGCAAATTCATTTGGTTGTCCTTCATACTTGACCTTTTGATCATCATTTGAAACTTCACCACATTATAGCTTTAACTTTGTAAAATTAAAACTCTAACTTTTCCAATTTAACTTTAAATTATCCATCTTTGTAAAAAATCATACAAAGTCATCTAGAATCATGATTATCGTCATGATTTTTGGAATATTAAAGATTAACATATCATTTTCTAACTTAATAAGGAAACTTTATTGACTTAGTAAGAAACATTTCTATAACACCTTCAACAACAACATCTACCCTTCTTAAACTTATTCTGTGACTCATTTTCTTCTATAACACAAATAAATTCACAAAAAAAAATGAAAATGAATACAAAAATCATAAAAAATCATCCCAAATAATCTTTAATGATTGAACGAACTATTGAAAAAAAATTATTTTTCACGTCGGTTTTTTTAACGATGGTTACTACATGATGTCATTGTAGGTGATGTTGTAAGTAATTTTTTATCATAATTTCATTTTCACATCATTTATAAGAAAACCAACCTGAAAAAACATATTATTCAGGTTTTTCCACATTATTTTTAATATAAACAATGTGAAAAATATTTTATCATATCGATTTCTTAGAAAAATCGACATGTTAAATATTATTTTATATTTTTCACGTCAGTTATAAAATAATAAAATAAAAAATATTTTTTAAAAAATTATATTCCAGTTAATTGATCCCATCCCAATGGTACAACAACATACCATAAAAACAACAGAATACCATAAAATCATCAGCAGTTTAATAGGAGTGGCATAAACATTTACTATTTAAACTTTCAACTTTACAATTTATATTACAAATAAACTAAAACCCAATAATACCTATGTAATAATTCTCCCATTCACTTTGTAAGTTTATTAGTTATTTTACAATATACTACAAAATTCATCAAAAATCTACAAACTTAAAAGAATTAATATAACTTGTATTATGAATAAAATGAAAAAAAATTAAAGGAAATGTTTATAACAAAATATAACCTTCTATAAATTTTTAACTATCCCAGATGAAATTACTTAAAATATAATTCTTAGAACAGAGTATTCATATTCCTTTACTCCTTGTTTATAAAAAATCTGTTTAAAATAATCTTTCAATTCAAAATATCATTTTAAGTACTTGAAATCAAAATGTAGTTATTTTAAATGAAAAGTCCAATTTTCTTTTAAATATTTGATATTTGTGCTCTTCTTTCTTATTGTATCTCTAAAGTAATTTCATGCCCTATTTGAAAATAATATGTATAAATTAAATTTAAATCTCATTATAATATATACAAGTATTCAAATATTCAATCTTATGTGTCTAATATATTCAAACAATTATCTCACACTTCACCAAGGATAGACAATAGCCAATAAAGTTTCTTCTCTGTCTAAAAAAGCACTCAATATTCAATGGAAACTAATATATAAAATGGATATAAGTGGTTATTTTCTTAAGATATATATAACAATTTAGAGAAAATATGTTTCATACCCTTAAAGATAAGGAATCATGAAACACTAAATAATTTCATTCTATCGAAGTTTTTCAACATTATAAATTGTTCTTTCTACATAATTCATTATCCTCGCTATATGTGAAATAAATTATGGGTCCACAAATCCATATACTGTTTTTGTGTCATGCTATATGAAAATTGCATAAAAATACCTAATAAAAATAAACATAACTATAAAGTTTCAATAAATTAAATTAATAGAAAGATATATGTTAATTTAATTACATGGAAATTACTTGCATTGTGTTGATGCCTAATTGATCTCCTGTTACAATCTCCATGATATTTTTTTTAAATCACCATAGTCATTGAATGCCCAAAAATTTCATCTTTCATTGGAATGTTATAAACATCCAACAATAAATTTGAATATTTTGATAATATATCAATACTAGAAGAAGTTTTATTTTATGTCATAACAACATGCATTTTTTTGTTTATATAGTATGTATTTAACTTTGAAGAATTTCTATAAAAAAATAGATAAATATCTAAAATTTAAAATTTTTCAAAAAATTTAACTGCAATATGAAATAAAGGATACAATATACACATACCTCTATGGAAAATTTTCAAATAATTCTATATGTCCATACTAAAATATGGTTGATACTTTTCCCAAATGTATTGACCTCATCTATAGAAAATGGTTTGATCTATCTATAATATTTTGTACAATGACCCTATGATTATCTATATCTATCTATTGATGTTGAATGGTACTGCTAATACAATATGTCATCACATATGCAAAAATATTATATTGAGGATCATAAACATATAACTCATAATAAATTAGAATATGTGGAGGAGGAGGTGTATGAGATGGATAAGTAAGAGGAGATGAAGGAGTGGGACATGTAGGCGTAGGTGGAGGAGTGGGATCAGTAGCCTGAAACAATCCTTTCATGTCTACAAACATCGAATGTACTGAAGATCTAATCCTTTCCTCCATCATCTCAAGAATTTCATGAACTTTAGCTTCCAAATATTCTAGTTTTCTTTTATAAACATCCCCCATTAAAGAATCTTCAAAACAAGGAAACACTTTTTTACTGATTCACATATTGGGTGTCATCATATAGGATCTAGGTGTTTGGTATTTCTTAATACAGTAGATAAAAAATCCTTCTTATCCTCATCTATGAAGGTCTCCTACGAGCTCTGATCCTCAAGATATTCCTATATATAATTTTTGAAAAAATCCATAGTGAATCACAATATAAAAATAATTTATTTAAATAAATAAACATAGTAAACGTCTTATAATACTCTTTGCTACATACCTTAACTCTTCCATAAGATATTTTCCCTTTTTTCTCATCCAAACACTCTTTAATTTTTCATGTCTAGATGGGGGGGGCAGAAGGTTCAACCTCTATGGAGCCTGAAGACTCATCTCCCAATTTTTGGAAGTTTCCAACTATCATTTCTGTTAGAGTTATTATCCTAGGACGAACTATTTGTAATTTAATTATATGTATATTTTATGTATTGAATATTATTTAAAAATTTTATTACATATTTTTCATTATTATACAATAATTTAATGTAATAATGTCTTAGAGTATACGTCAAATTGATAATTTCATAGAAGTTCCCCACTATGATGAGAACCTTGAAGTGCTATAATGGTATTCTTAAATAATTTTATGTGTTTGGATAATGTACTATGATGGGACACATAGTACATATAATTTTGGGTGTGAGTAATCATAAGTGGATGAGGCTTCTTCTCGCGAAGTTCGGACTTGGTAATCTCCCAGATGGTAGATTATGAGAACAAACATTCCAGTAAGAATTTCACATGTTTTGGTGACATCGGATATTCTTATCTACATGCATGTTTAATGGTCCGTAGAATTTAAGATTATCATTGGTGCATTTCATAAATCACACATTTAGATTTTCTGATGAAAACTGACACACAATATGTTGTAGGAAGTTGGGATGTTGGGTGAGTCACTATTTACATGTCATTATTGGATAATTTGAGGAAGGATTTTCCACATCCATACTTATGGGGGTTTATATCTCATAAATTTTATTGGAATATAACCATCACCTAAATTCCATGGTTATGGTGTATCGAGGTGTTTATTTCATATAGTCAAAGAAATACCTATCGAGCATATAGGTTGATGACACCTTCATGCAACCTGCTTGATGATAAATTATAATAAATAGATTATATTAAACAATTAGAATTCATATGAGGTTGTCTAAATTTAGAAATTTATTTATTTTTCAGGGGTTCCTTGACCCTTTGCTAGACTGTAATCTTAGACATTAGGCAAGACCACCAAATGCCAACAAGAAATAATCCTAGAGGGTCACATAGTAATTTTTTATGTTGATCTTGATTAAATTATATTCAAATTTATTTAATTGAATAAATATTATTTACAAGACTGAGGAATAATTTTATTCAAGTAACATTGATCATATGAATTTAATAAATATTTATTCACCAACATTTGAATGAAAATATATTTATTTATTTTATTAAATATTTTAAAAAATAATTATTCACTACTATGTGAATGAAATATATATTTATGAATAAATTATTTATTCAGGTTTTCAATAAATATTCAGTTAGAATGGACAAATACAGTGTTCAGTGATAAATAATTATTTATAAGCTGGTAAATATTATTAATCAAATTGCGCAAGTTTGTGATCAAATAATAATAATAATAATAATAATATTTTGAATGAGGTTTCATAGAAGGTTATAATATTATTTCATGGTCAGAATTCAATTAAATTATTATTTTATCCTAATCCCTAGCTCTACAAATAGATGGTTATGTCTATTGTGTAGAGCATCAGTCTACAATCAAATATCGAGAATAGATAATTGTTGCAAAAAAATTCTCTCTCAAACCCTTCTTTCTCTTTGCTTCTCAAGAATGAGAAATATAAGAGATTTACATTCATGATTGAAGGAAGAGAGATCAATATGAGTAATAAAAGACAATAGACTCACCATTCTATCACCCTAAGATCGATTTTCAATGTTAAGAGATCAAAGGAGCGCATATGGATCACCACTAGAGGGATTATATCCTTGGATCCTCACAATGCAATGAAGAAAATCTGAAATATCTTTTTCAAACAATCTACATCATCAATAAAGAAAGGTTCCTAAGCTAAGATAATCATTTCTTCTAATATTAAATAAATTAATTATAAATTTTATGTGTAAGATCTTTTCTCTTCATTTTGGGAATTGAAATTTTAATATATCGCTCATCATTTTATGCTTCCACTATGCCCTGATCCATCAATATGTTCTTATAATAACATATACCCTCCTTGAGATAAAGTCTGAGGGTATACATTTTTGGATTGTATCTCCATGTTAGATCTCCAATTTTTGTATAAATTAAGAATAAAGAATTCATCAATATGATCATTAATATAAAAAAACAACTAAAAGGTAACATTTCACTTAACAAAAATGATTATTTTCATCCACTTTAAACAAATTTATTCCATGTATCTTAATCTATACAAATATATATATCACATGGATTTTGATATTTTCTATGCCCAAAAATGAAATCTGATATGAGGGTTGATTTAAAATCCCTTCATCTTTTATCATTCAACTCTAAATATTTCCTTATAACTCCTCTAGTATCATGTATATCATATTTCATCTAATAATAAAGAGGCAAGCCTATATCAGTATAAATATTTCATGATATGTAAATTAATAAAAAAATATCTTACCAAAATCATGTCCCAAAATTGAGATATTTTCATTTTTTTAACACTTTTCCAATCAACAATCAAAATACTAAATTCTATTTAAGCTTGCACTATAATAAAAGTCATGAATTGTTTTGAATTTGGAACACTTGGAATAACATTATCATCAATGTAAACTAGTATCCTCTGGTCCTAGCTACAGGCAAATGATAATTTTGATAAACATTTTTTCCATGTTTAGTAAACCTAGAACTCTTTTTTTCCAGTGGAAGTAGATGAATCTTGTGTAGAAGGATGAGGAGGCTCATCAACAGGAGTATGTGTATGATCCTCCCTAGTGGTATGTGTATAATCCTCCCCATAAGTATGTGGTGTATTAGATGTTTGATCTGCAATTATCCTTCTAATTAAAGTGACAAACAATTAGTACACAAATATACAAATCCACCTATTACATAAAAATGTGAATAAAAAATGAAAATTATCAAAAAAAAATTAAACTAAACTAAAAAAAATATATTTATATTTTTCCTAGTTAACTAAAATGCTAAAAAAATTAATGATAGATAAAATGATATAAATGAATAAAAAAAATCCAAAAATTATGTGTGAATAATAAATAATTAGTAAAACAATATACAAATCCAACTGATATAAATAAAAGTAAATAAAAAATGAAAAGTTATCCAATAAAAGAAAACTAAACTAAACACATTTTATTTGTATTTGTTAAAGTAGTTAACTAAAATGATGATAACATTAACGAGAGATTAAATGACATAAATGAATGAAATCAAATCCAAAAAATGGTGTGTGGATGGTAAAAATGATCCAATGTATGATATCATTTTTCCACCAAAAATAATATTCTTTGAGTATATGAAAAATTATCCAATAATAGGTAAACTAAAATAAATACATTTTTATTCATATTTTTTATAGTAGTTAATTAAAATTCACACAAAATGAATGATATATGAAATAAAATAAAATAATAAAAACAAATCCAAAAACAGTCATTGAATAGTAAAAATTCTACAACTTATTACATAATTTTTACACCAAAAGGAACATTCTTTGAATAAAATGTTTTATATATTTTTTATTTTTTTAAAATTATTTAGATTAAAATTATTTTTTTTCCAAAAAATCAATAAATATATAAGTTATATAAGGGTAAACATTGTAAAATAATATAAACCAACAATCTACCTTATTAATTATAATGTGTGTTTTAATAAAAAATATAAAACTTATATATCTAACATTTTAATAAATTTAGAAAAGTAAAAAATAAATAAACATATGTTACTTGTAATATTAGGAATTTAGTAAATGATTTTTTCCACAAATTCCTTATTATTATTATGTATGGTACAAACCATGTCTATGAAGTGATCATCAATATTATCTATTAATCTTTCCATGGAATTAGGGATCTCACATAAATTAGTACATTCGTCAAGTTTTTCATCACCAAATTTTTTTCCCTTGTAAAACGATATACCACTGCATATATAATTGATCAATAATGTAGCAATTTTATTTTTCATGTGTTTTCATGATAAAATGATCAACTTTATATTTCAATCTATTCAGATTAACTAGTGTTATTCCAAATTTATCATGTCTAACAAAGTTGTTACTGATATCCCATTCGTAGTTAGACATTGGAACATTAAATTTATTGCAATCAACTAACCATATTTCTTCAATGAAATAATAATAAGAACATGGTGTGGAGATTGGGTTTTTTCTATGGCACTCAAAAAATGTATTACTTCTGTGAACACCAATACACTACTATTTAAAAATGAACTTATGTTGTCCTGATACTTTGTATGAAATTTATAGCTATTAATGTCATACCTGGACCATGTTGTCAAATTTCAACTTGGGCCTCCCACTAACCATCTCAATATTTTTGATGTATCTGATCAACTAAGAACGATCCCTTTAAATCAAGGGAATTTTTTTATGCTCATTCAAAATCCACATATCTTTCTTATTTGGATAACATTGCATTAACAAATTATTATTCAATGTTATATATCATTGAGAATCATCTATTTTATTCAAGATTCATAAATGTACCTTATTTATCAATTCACCTATCAACAGTTTTACTTTCAATTCATAAATCCCCTTTCCCCCAAAATTGACTCATTCATGGTGAGATGTAGAAAAACCGATATTCTTTACTCTATAAAAGTAGCTTGTAAAAAACATTTCAACCTCTTCTGAAATATATTTCTCAATAATGGAGGATTCAGGTCGATATTGATTCTTAACATAACCCTTAAATATCTTCATATACATTTTAAAAGGACAAATCCAATGTAGATATATATATTTGTAAAGCATTGTTTCCCACACCAAATGAACCATTAAATACAACATGATATCAAAAAAAATATGGAGGAAAATACATTTCTCATTGACAAAGTATAGAAACTGATTTGTTCTAAAAAGTGTTCAAAATGTTAATATCAATCACCTTTCTACAAATTTAATTGAAAAAAAACACCATCATGATAGTCATTCTAAAACATATGGGAAATATTTTACACAATGAAACTGGTAGGATTCGTTGCATCATGATGTAAAAAACATGAGATTTCATACATGTCAACATCAAATAATTTAGTGATATAGAATTTTTTACATTTGGAGAATAAACCTGAGGAACTTTGATATCATGAAGATAATGAAAAAAGATAATTTTCTCCCTCTTTGGTAATGTATGAAAAGCTGAAGGTAGGTATATTCACCTTGCATCAGGAGTGGGAGCTAACTACAAACATATTCCCATTTAAAGTAAGTCCAATACTTCATTTAACCCATATTTAGTATTTCCATTAATATATAACAATGTTTCAATCAATATTTAATATATATATTTTTCCTCATACATGAAATCATTGTTATGTTTGTCCTCGTGATATCTGCAAAATGGTAGCTCAAAAAATATTGACCGTTTCTTCTGAATATTTCTATCATTACCAAATTTTTGTTTGAATCTGAATGTAACATAAATTTTTTTTACCCTCTCAAAATACTAATCTGTGGAAAAAGTTTTTGGAGCAGTATCAAGGTCTTATGATCCGTTGAATTCCTTTCTAATCTTTGATAAGAGTGATCCATAGACAAAAACATGTAAGGACCCATGTATACTATTTTTCTCCCATGTCTTGGTTGATAATATTAAGTCTATTATTCACAAATTAGATAAGATTTATTCCCCTTAACACTATATCCATAAAAATTTCTATATGATTGGATGTCATTTATAGTGAACATAATCATTATTTGTAGTTATAAATATTCCATTTTATGAGAATCATACACCCTAATAACTTCCTACCATAAATGTTTCAAATCATTAATTAATGGTGATAAGATAACATTAATATCATTTCTGGTTGTTTTTTTGTTCAAAGATCACTAAAGTCAACGTGACATATTTTCAATTCATAAAACATTTAGGAGATAAGATGAAAATTACCTATAAAATAGGCTATGAACTATGTGTCCTACTAAGGCTTCAATATGGATTCATTTCATCTATGCAGAGTCTAATTATAATATTTCAAACTTCATTTCTGAATATAGGGAATTGTTGATCAATTTTCTTCCACTATGGACAATCAGCCTAATGACATAATTTTCCATCACATATCTGATCAAATATATGTCATTTTAACATTTTGGAATCATTTGAATTTGCAAATAAATCTTTCAAACAAGGAATTATAGGAAGATACAAAAAAAATTCCAAGAGTTTCTATAACTATTAAATCAGCCTGTGATTTTTCTTTCAACTTATACAATGAAGTCCCACATTTAGGACACTAACAAAAATTCATATTCCTTCTTATATAACCTACATTCATTCTAGAAGGAATTTATTTTTGATTACCCAAAACCTATCAAGAATAATATTTTCTTCTCATTATAATGTGAATATGGAAGATAGTTATCTTTAGGATGTATGTCTTTCAACAATTTTAGCAACTCTATAAAACTCTTATCACTCCATCCATTTTTCATTTTCAAGTAAATAAATCTTAAAACTGTCGATAAAACCATAAATTCCATACAACCAAGAAATAATTTTTTTCAACTTTACCATATAGACACTCAATTTTCAGTTTTTTATCAATTGCTTCAACTTCAATATTACAAATAATTTCTTCAATTAATTAGACATATCATCTTACAAATCATCATCAATAATAGATTTGAAATTTTTCTCAGTTTCACCATGCCAATCCAAGGGTTGTATCTCAGATTAAAACCATAAAAAGTTAAATGATATTTTATCTCTATACTATTCAAATTCATCATATTTAAACATTTTTGGCATGGATAGAAAAACAAACTATTTTTTTGAACATTTCATTTATAAAATTCCAAAAAATCATCTACATCTTTCTCGTATTCATCACTTAATTGAAGTGCAGTAACTTAACTTAGAATCATTGTTATCTATAAAAAATATCAAAAATTGAAAAAAAGTTATTGTAATTTCTGTTTTAATGTAAAATTTATATTTATAAATAATAATAAAAAATTCTATAAAATATTTCATAAAAAAACAAATAAAACATATTTGATAAAAAAAATATAACTTTTAACATATTAAAGTATCATTATTTAATAAAAAAATCACAAACCATAATCTAAAAATAATCATCCATCTATTAAAAAAATATCTAATATGTGAAAATAATAGGAACTAAATATATAAATAGTAAAGATAAAGATACATTAATAGAAAATTGAAACTTCATATACAAATGAAAATAACTTGGATGAACAAGATATCAAAACAATAAACCCAAATATAAATTGATATTGGGATCAGGATGAATGATACGACGACACCAAGGTGAAGAAGGTACAAGCGACGACCGATAATGGGTAATGATGGATAGTCATGGTGAATGAAAACTGAAAGATAAATAAACATCAATGGAAAATTGGAACCTCAAATACAAATGAAAATACATTTTATGCATAAAAAATTGAAACATTAAACACAAACTATAAATTGATATCAGACTTAGGATGATTGAGATGTTGACACCAACCGGAAGAAGTCACAAGCGGTAGTTAATGATAGAAGACGATGGTGGATAACAAATAAAATATAAAGTGTCATCCAATAAAAATTGGAACCACAAATAAAAATAGCTTGAATGAATGGAAATTGGAAACAATAAACACCAACCGTAAATTGAAATCTAAATCGGGACGAGCAACCTGAATGGGAAGAAGCCTGAGCTACGACTGATGATGGGTGATAGTGGAGGTGGATACAAAATGAAAGATACTCAAGGAAGAGGATTTAGTAATAAATAAATTTTAGGCCATAGACCAATGAATGAATAGATTTGAGGCCATAAAACAAAGATGTAAGGGTTGGGGTTCACCGTGTGAAAGAAAAATGAGAGCTGTCATGTGAAAAAATGAAACAAAAAATGACTCCTCCCAATCCCTAATTAAAACTATAAAACTTTTCCATATTTTTTATTTAATAACCAATGTGTAAAATTATATTTTTCACATAAATTATTCAATAACCAACATGACAATCCCTTTTTTACATCAGTTATTAAATAATTATCATGAAAAACTTTGGTTTTTTATTTTTCGCAATGATTATTCAGTAAATGACTTGGAGAAAAAAATTCACATCATTTATATATAACCAATGTTAAAAATGTGTTGGGATAAATCAATTTTGTACTAGTGTCTTGATTTATGTGTTGACAATAAATGGAAAAACAAGAACCATATCCAATTTTTATCTTCTATAATTCTTCTTATACTACTTATACACACAATAAAATTTCCCTGGGTCATGATAATCTCCCCAAAGACCCAACCAATTCATACCTCAAAATCTTCTTTATTCATGGGATCAATAACTTTAAAACTCATCCCCATGAATTAATTATCTAAGTTTTATCTTAATATACCATAACAACACAATCATCCAACAACTGCCGTTATTTTCAATAAAAATTTATTCCCATTAGAGTTCTATAACATTTACATGAACCATTAAATTACTCATGGAATACATAAATAAATTTATGAAAGATAGATTACATTAAAGGTTACACGCCCCTAATTTACTACACCAAACAAAAAAAAATATTCCACATTAAACACCATTATAAACATCCCTTTACACCCCTTATCTCTTTAGCCTCACTCATGATTTAGTCAGTTATGCCATACCTAACTACAAGTGTTAATTAAATTATAGTAGCACACACAAGGTTATTCAACCCAAAAAAGTAAAGTGCATCATGTAAAACACTTTATATATTATTATTTCACACAATGATTTAAATAAATCAATATAATTCATTAGGTATCAATTTCCATGCACAAATAACCATTACAACAAATAATTCCAACATAAAAAATATGGTTTAATTACATTATTTAAATAATTAATACTTTCATCATCACTAAACATTATTTCATCAATTTTCCCCTTTTTGTCACACGGATTGATTACTAAACACATAACAATCAAATGTTCTTAAGAGAAAATAAATAAGATAAAGCTTTTCTTAACATTCTCTTACAATTAAAGTATCTATTTAATTATATAACTCATTTTATTCCAAATAATACTTGATGAATTACCTCATTAACACATACAATTAGCATAATTTCATCAACATTCTCAATATTAATCCACAAAAAATCATGTTATCTCTTTTTTATTTGAATTATTAACCCATTTTACATCAAACAAACATAACATATATAAATTCAAGTATCATATTAGCCACAATGAACTAGAGTGAGGAATTAGTTTCCAAGAGAAGGTCAAGACTACCCACCTCAAGATACCTCAATAATCCATACATGTATTGGAATCCAAATTCATCCTCTAGTAATCAGATATTAAGAATCTTCCCAAAACTAGAAGAAAAATGAGAATATTAATTTAGAAGAAACTAAACCTCAATTAATTTTAATAAAACCATAGGGATAATGATCTACTCACTATCGTCATTCCAACACAAAAAAACAGATTGTTGATCCACAAAAAACACAACGGATAAATCACCTCTAGAAGCCTGAGAGAGGTTGAGAGGGATTAAGGTGTAGAAGTCCTGAGTTAACCAAATCCAAATGTATAAATTCTGATTAAAATAATCTTGATACCATGATAAGACTAAAAATACCTCATTTAAAAAAACTCCCATTAACCTATCAGGTACATAGCCATCAGGTACTCAGTGGCCTACCCATGCACCTTGTTCCCCTATCACATCCATCGAGTACATGGTACCCCACACTTGGTGCTCGGTAGAACTTACTGAAAGAATTCCATCATATTCTACATACTCTGCCCAACTCATTCCTCTTTTCAAAATCCCTCAAAATCTACATATAATAGATCAAAATAGATCAAAATATATCAAGATAAAAAACAAACAAAAAACATTAAATAACTCTAGGAACACAATTCTTTTACATGGGGTTGGGTTGATCATTGAATAAAGTCACTTATGATGGTTAAATTCTTTTCATATTGGTTGTAATTATTTTCATTTATAAGTGAATGTACATTAATGTAATTATATTATAATGAAATTATTTATTGTAAATCTATTTTTATAAAACTGGTGCATTGTAAATATATTATGTATTATATTAAAATATTGATTTGGTGCAATGTAAAATATTTTTTATGTTTTTTATCTGCTATTGTAGTGTTTTTCTTATGTAGGATCACACTGCGATAACTGATGGGTGTTTTTATCAGCACTGATAAAATACACTCTTTATTAGCTCTAAACTTAATTCTAATAAATGTGTGATTTATCATTATTTTATAATTCTAATAAATATTATTGACGTTTCTTAATTCTGGAATTATTGAAACTTTAAAATCATTGATAAAGAAAGTTTTTTCACAAGGATAAAGGTTGGTCATGTGATAAGGTATCTCCTCCCAAATCTTTTCTTTCATCATAAACTCTTAAACTCCCCCTTCATCTTATTTCATGATTATATTCTCTTGGTATTAATGTCTCATTAATTTAATATCGATGAAATATTACTCATTCTCTCCTATTTAATACTTTTTTAAAAACATGTAGAAAAAAATATCTCAAAAATTGCATGTGATAAATTTGATTTTCTCATAAAATAATAGTGAGAATATAAAATTATTTCTATATTTTAATATCTTTTTACACTCATAAAAATTGAATTTTACCAAACTATATAGACATGATAAATTTAGTATTGAGATTTAATAAGTTAGTAATATTTTTTCAATAATGTATTCTTATGGTGACAAAGAACTGTACATGGGTCAGGGGATCCACCCAACACAATAATCTCGATCCGATTAAAAATTCTAATAGGGCCAGAGTGAATCTTTAATAAGTGACTCAATACACGAATCACTCAGTCTGATTAAGGTACATTATAATTATATTTTTTAAAAAAATACAATATTTATTTTACATTTCAAATAAACTTTTATAATATACAACATTTATCAAATTTAAAAATATTTTATGTTCATATTTATAAATGGGTAAAAAAAATTAAACAAACCTTTTAATCAATTTTTTTCAATGCTTGAATAATAAATGAGTTGTGTCAAAATCATATTGACTAGAATCAATTAATAAATGTATTGTGTATTTTTTTCAACAAGAACCCAACAAGTTCATCCCTTGTACTGGTGTATGGTGACATATATTTCAAATAATTTTTTTTTTAAAAAAATTATGCCCCACATTGTGATAAATTTAATTTATTGATAAAATGATCTATTTTTTAATTGGTCGGTTATGGGATGGTGTGTGTAGTGGGTTCAAAATCTATCAAACCTGATACACACATAACGAAATAAATTGAAAAATTCATAACAAACAAATTCCCCCATGGATTTAAGTTGCGGGCGATGAATAATGAGGATTCTCATGGTTTGTTTCCCATTATTTTTCTTCCACATTATCCAGCCTAAGGAATCTTTGGTCTTCCTCATCCTCCTTCTCCTCCCATACTCAACTATCAATATCCTCAGCTAAACCCAAACCATGGATTGATTTTGGGGGATAACCTTCACCTCGTAAGTCACCTCCTTCTCTCCCACATTTTTCAACATCCTCCCAAATGTTTGAACCGTTTTCTCCATCATCGAATCATTTTTGTAGAACACAAGGAATGATGGGTAGTTCAGATGCGAGGAATGTTTAAATTAGTTGTTAAATAATTTTTTTTAAAATATTTATTAAAATAATTAGAGTGCTTTTTCAAGTTTGAACCAGTGTGTCCCTCACTAAGAATGGTATCATTTCGGTTGAACTAAGGTGTTATTTGACCAAAAGAATGAGATCAAACTGATGTTTATATCCCCAAGAGTTGTCTTATCATGGGATTTTACATGCCAACAAAGGTCACAACACTTGGGGAGGGTTCCTTTGGTGCACTGATATCCTGGCCAAGTTTAACTTCCTCATATGGGGAATCCATAATCATGTGATCCCCAAAAATGAAGAGGTGTGTCAAAGAGGGATTTCTATTGCCTCATAATGTTATTGTTGTGGTGGACCTAAAGTGGAGATGATAGAGCATTTATTCTTTGAGGTGATTGGAAAATCTATATCTAGAATATTTTTAGAGACTGCATAGGGTGTGATGTACATGGTCTCTATGGGGAAAACTTTCTCTAGGTCTAGTTCTTCGGTTCAGCAGACTGCGTGCATGAACGGAGGACATGTTCTGTGGTGTTCTCCTTTGGATTCTGTATTTTATGGTCATCTCACAATAGGGTCTAGAACAAGGGATGTTCTAGCTCCAACATGTCTTTGAGGACCAGGAAGACTTCCACGGAGATGGAGCTTTTGATGCTACTCAAGTGGGGTGGATTGGACCTTTCTCTTCGGTACTTCATGGATAGTATCATGATACCTTTTTCATATACCAGGGTGTCTCAACAAGGTAATTGGGTTCTATGGAACCCTGTCTGATTAGGCCTCAAATTGAAAGTTGACAGTTAATATATGAACGGTTGCATTAGGGGTAGGTGCATGGTTCAAAATTAGTAGGGATCTGTAGTCTTGGCCTTCAGTTGGTGGTTTGGTCTAGGTGATTCCCTCATAGATGAGGCTACTTCACTACTCATGGGGCTGGAATTGTGTTGCTCCCACATATTCCTTATTCACCACATGGAAACAGACTCCATGACTCTCCTAAGATCAATTCATGGTATATTGCATTCCATTGGATGACACTTATTTATTCTACAACTGTAAGAGGCTTTTTCATGGTGGCAATAGTCTTAATCACACATGGAGAAAAGGAAACAATGTTTCGGACTTCCTAGAGTCATGGGATTCAACTGCCAACCCTCATATTATTTTTAGTAGTTTTGGATCTCTCCCCTTGGGCATGTTATCCTAGTTCGTGATGATGCCTTAGGTATGAATTATTTTAGACCTCCTTGACTCGTTTCAGGCCATGGACCACTTTTATCCTTTAAAAAAAATTCTCAATGTTGGATGTATGGATTCAGAATCCATCAATATGATGAATAAAAATATGTTAAAACTTGACCATTTTGATGGAAATAACTTCCCTTGATGGCATGAAAAGATGAATTTTCTTATTATGGTGTTGAATATTTCTTACATTTTGGAATCGAATCTTCATCCCATTCCTAAGGAGCCTACTTCAAATATGAAATACACACTCGTTGGCATGACTCAAGTCGATCACATATAAGAAATAAAGAATAAACATGAAGACGATCAAGTTTTATACTGAGGAAATATTTTGAATACATTGTCAAATTGTCTTTAAGATTATTTCCATTAAATGAAGACTGCTCAAGAGATCTATAATGCAATCGAATTAAAATATAAAATCAATTAAGAAGGTACAAATAAATTTCTTATTGAAAAGTATCTAAACTACATGATTATTGATAACAATCCAGTGTTGGAAAAATTTCATGATCTTGAAGTATTATAAAATAAACTTCTCTCCCTTAAGATTAATATACCAAAAACTTTTCTAGTTGGTGCAATAAATGATAAATTTCCACATATCTGGAAAGATTTAGGTAAATTACTTATTAAAGAGTTACGATATTTCCTTGGAACAATTGAAAAAGATTCTTCGTATTGAAGAATAATCCATGTTGAGAGATGTGGGTATGAATTCTCAATTTGATACCAAGGTTAATATCACTGAGGGAAATACACAACCAAACTATTACTTTCATGTAAAAAAGAAAAGTCAAAAAATTCAAGAAGAAATGGAATCCTTACAAGAATAAAGGAGAATTATTTGTCTATGGAAAACCAGATCATTTTTCAAGAGAATTTCATTATCGAAAGAAAGTTGATAAACCCGCTGAAAATGCGATAACTAAAGATAATCTAGTCGCAATGATATCTGAAGTCAATATGAATTTGATAAATATGGGATGGGGGCTTGATTCTGGAGCAATGGTGCATGTGTGCAAGGATCGTTCAATGTTGAAAACATTTGATGATTGTGATGTTATTAAAGAATTTCATCTTGGAAATAATGAAAGTATCAATGTTAGCGGACAAGGAATTTTGGAGATAGAATTTACTTTTGGGAAGAAGTTTAATATTCTTAATATATTGTATTTTCAAAAAATTTAAAATAACTTTGTTTCTATTTATCTTCTATGTGAGAAGGAATTTTGGGTTTTATTCAAATCTGAGAATATTATCTTGTCGAAGGGAGGCATGTTTGTGGGAAAAGGCTACTCAATTTATGGCATATATCAACTATCTATTAATAATGTGATTGAATCTTCTTCTTACTTGATTGATTCCTCTAATTTGTTTCATGATCATTTAGCACATGTTAATTATAATTAATTAAAAGTAATGAAGAAGTTAAACTTTATTAACATTGGAAATGATTTTAATAAATGTGAAACATATGTTGAATCTAAAATAGTTAAGAAGCGTTTTCCTAGTGTTTATTTTTTTGATATATTATAATTATTGCATTATGATATTTTCTAATTAAATGGCTTATTAACCCATAGACAAAAAAGACATTTCATTACTTTTTTTGATGACTGTAGTATATATTTACATATATATCTTCTTAGAACAGAGGATGAAGCCTTTAATATGTTTAATACGTATAATGAAGAATATGAAAACCAATTAAAAAAAAATATTAAAGTATTATGCTTAGAAAGAGATGGTGAATACTTTATAAATGAGTTTAATGAGTTCTATGAAGAAAATTGTACAATTCATCAAAGTAATTCTCCTTACAAACTTCAAAAAAATGGATTAGTTGAAAGGAAAAAATTTACTATAGTATAAATGGTAAATTTCATGATTAATAAATATAAGTTAGCATTAAATTTATGGGGAGAATCTTTATTGGTTGCACGTCATATTCATAATAGGATTGCCTCCAGGAAAACTAAGTTATCCCCTTCTGAAATTTAGAAAGGTAGAAGACCTAATATTTTTTATTTTAAAGTGTGAGGACGTTTAGCTTACTATATAGTTCTTGATCCTAAAAAAACTAAAATTGGACCTATAGTAATTAAACCTATTTTTATTTGATATGAAAAAAATAAAAAATCATATCGAATTATGGATTCAGGAGCTGATATAATTATTGAATCAAGGGATGTAGAGTTTTTCAAAAATAAGTTTTATAAAGATGATGTAGAGGAAGTTAATCCTCATACCCATTTATTCTATTATCCATCTATATAAAATAAAATATTAGAGAATAATGATAATTATTGAGTTGAACCAAAATATAATACAAGAATTAAGAAGGAGAAACATCTACATCCATATTTTATTTCGCCTGATTCAATAATTTTCTTTATTAAAGTAGATCAAATAATCATCTTATAAATAATTATCCTATAATATTGAATATAGAAGATGACCCCAAGACTTATAAAGAGGCTATGACTTCTAGAGATTTTGCTTCCTGTAAAGAAAAAATTATTCATGAAATGGATTCCATTATGGAGAATTTTACTTGGGTCATTGTGGATTTACCAAGAGGTTCAAAACCTATTGGTAGTAAATGGGGTTTTAGAAAGAAATATGATTCCAATGGCAATATTCAAGCTTTAAAAGCTAGATTGGTTGCCAAATGGTTTAGAAAAAAATAAAGGATTGATTCTTTTGATACTTATGATTCTATAGCATAAATTATTTCAATAAGAATATTATTTTCTTTAGATTAAATTAATAATTTGTATGTCTATAAAATGGATATTAAAAGAAAATTTTTAAATGGAGAATTAGGATGAAGAGATTTACATGGAACAACTAGAAGGGTTTGTTTTATTGGGTAATGAAAATAAGGTGTGTAAACTAGTAAAATCTCTTTATGGTCTTAAACATGATCCAAAGTAATGGCATGAGAAATTCGATTCTATTATTTTATCTAATGTATTTACTCATAAACATGTGAATAAATGTGTTTATTTGAAGTTTAAAAAAGATAATGGAGTTACTGTGTGTCTATATGGGGATGATATGTTAATTTTTGGAACCAATATGATTGGTGTAATTGATAAAAAGAATTACATATCTTCTATGTTTAAAATGGAGGATCTATTGGGACCATAAAATGAGTTTGGCCCATGGTGGATCAATAATCATGAGATAAAAAAATTGAAAAATGTGGAAATAAAACGGACACGAGATGTAATGTGGAAAAAGCCCCAAAATGGAAGGGTTAAAAAACCGTAGGAAAATAAAAGGATCACTATGGGTAAAAAGTGGGTACACACTCCCTCACTTATTACAAGGAGAAAACCCTCATAATATTCTCTCTTTAATAAAGGGTAAAACTATGTCACAAAACACCACAATGAAATAGAGAATACGAGAACCATATGAGATAATTAAAACAAGAGGTCACATTCCTTTTTATTGGAAAGCCTTCCCTTTTTTGCTCCTCTCCCACTGGTGGGTGGTGTGTTGGCCACCAACCCCCAGCCACCCTTAACCTTCCCCTTTTGAAAAAACAAGGGGTGGTTCCATCCTACAAATAAGCTACTACTATCACATATCAAATTTTGTAGATTTGATTGAGAATCAATCACATCTCCACACATCCTTTATATCTGCCAAACATGCTGCTCAAGTATTTGTGAGGCTGCTCGAGGATCTTTACCATCTGAACTTATCAGAGTCAACCGCCTTTATTAGGAAATCAGCCATATTTTTTTAGTATGAATTTTATGCAGATCCACACTTCCTTCCTCTACCAAATCTCGTAAAAAGTGATATTTTACCCCAATATGCTTCATCCTGGAATGAAAATATGGATTTCTTGTAATGTAAAAGGCGCTCTGACTGTCACAAAACAATGGAATCCTCTTCTGTATCTTCCCAAGATCTTCCAACAAACTTCTCATCCAAATAACTTCTTTGCATGCATGTGTAGCTACCATGTACTCTGCCTCCATCATTGATAAATCCAAAACTGTCTGTAACATTGAAATCTAGCTCAAAACTCCCCCTACTAGAGAAAAAACATAACCAGTAATGGATTTCCTCCGGTCAGAATCACCTAAAAAATCTGAATCAACATATCCTCTGATAATAAAATACAATCCTTTATAACATAATGCATCATTATTAGTCTCCTTGATGTATCTCAGGATCCTCTTCATTGTTCACCAATGCTGTTGTCCTGGATTCACCATGTACCAACTAACTTCTCCCACTGCATGTGCAATGTCTGGTCTAGTACAAACCATAGCGAACATCAGACTTCCCACTACTGATGCATATGGTACTTGAGGTATTTCCATCCTCTCTTTTTTATTGTTATGACTCATCATGGAGGATAACATGAAATTAACAGGAAGAGGGTTAGAGATTGGATTACAGTCTTTCATGTTGAAGCATTTCAAGACTCTTTGTAAGTAATTTTTATATGATATCCAAATCCTCCCATTATTTCTATCTTGGTAAATCTTCATCCCAAGAATCTTGTTTTCTTGTCCCAAGTCCGTCATATCAAACTCCCTAGCCAAATGTTCCTTCATCTCCTAAATCAGATCATTATTGGGGCCTACAACCAACATGTCATCCACATAAAATAGAAGAATGATGAAATTATTACCATCTGAACCCCTGAAATATGCACAAGGATCTGAATTAATTCTGTTGTATCCAAGACTCATGATTTTGTAATAAAATATCTTGTACCAACACCTCGATGCCTTCTTGAGACCGTACAAAGATTTTTTCAACCTGCAAACCAAGTTCTCTTTGCCTTATTCTGAAAAACCTTCCAGTTGGAGCATATAGATCTCTTTATCATGATGACCATGGAGAAAAGCATTCGCCACATCCAGCTACTCTAGATGTAAGTTGTATATATCACACATCTCCACGACTAACTGAACAGTCTTCAAACTAACAATAGGAGAAAATATTTCATTGAAATCAATACCTTCCTTCTGAGCATAACCTATGACTACCAGTCATGTACATTATCTTTCCAACTGGTCTACTCCAACCCATTTGATCTTAAAGACCCATTTGTTTCTGATAACCTTCTTGTCATGAGGTAATGAAACAAGATCACAAGTCTTGAATCTGTGTAGGGCTTTAAGTTCCTCCAGCATCACCACCATCCATGTGGAAACATCTAGACTCTGGGTCTCCTCCACAAAATATGATGGCTCTCCATCCTCTTCCAATAAGCAGTATGAAATATTTCTCCTAGTGACATAGTTTGAGTGCCATACTGGTGTTTCCCCCCAAGTTGATCATTGTGTTCTAGACTCAACATGCACTTGATCATCATGCTCTATTAATGCCTTAGAGGAAATTGGTTCTTCCTTGGATTTTTCCTCTACTTATACTATTGTAGTTTATATATTCTTCTTCTCCATGTCTTGATTAGTTTTCATTTGTACCTTTTCTTTTGAAAAAATGACATCTCTTCTAATGATAATTTTTCATGCAGTGGGCTCCCACAAATGATACCCCTTCAAGCCATCGACATACCCCAAGGAAATAAATTTCTTGGACCTCTAATACAACTTTGATAATTATTGGTCATTAAACATTGCATATAAAGGACTTCAAAAAGTATGTAACCGAGAATAGTTAGTGGGTTTACCAATCCATATCTCCATCGGTTCCTTCAGATCAATCACCATAGAAGGAGATCAATTGATCATATAACATGCGGTATTCAATGATTTTGCCAGAAATATTTTGGAAATTTCTACAGTCTTTAGCGTCACTCTTGTTCTATCCAAAAGGGTTATGTTCATCCGCTCTGCCACTCGATTCTACTGAGGAGTATACGCCACCATGAATTGTATCTTTATTCCTTCCACGTGACAAAAATTATCAAACTCATCACTTGTATATTCTCCACTATTGTCTATCCTTAGACACTTGATCTTCATTCCTGATTCATGTTCCTTCCGCGCTTTGAATGTTTTGAAGACTTCAAAAACATCCTCCTTCCTCTTTATTGGGTACACCCAACAACTATTGGAATAATCATCTATAAATGATACAAAGTACCTTACTCCTCCTAGGGATACAATCGGTGATTTCCAAATGTCAGAATGGATCAACTCTAAAATCTATTTACTTTTTGTTGTTGATGTCCCAAACTTTAACCTGTGTTGTTTTCTCAAAACACAATGCTCACAAAATGATAATCATACCATTGTCATCACAGGCATCAACTTCTGATCCGCAAGAATTTTCAGGCCTCATTCTGACATATGGACAAGCTTCCAATTCTATAATGTCATCAACGCTTTCATCGAGGTAGTTGATGCAATAAATATCTCCGTCTCCTTGTAAGTCTCACAGAAAAGCATGTATATGTTCTTTGAGATCTTCTCCGCCTTTATTATCACAAGTGTTCCATTCAAAATTCTCATTACTCTATTATCGGTGCAAGTCTTACATCTGATATCATAAAATTGTCCCAATGACAATATATTCTTCTTCAATCCCTTTTCATGGCATCATCCTTGGATGTTTGAAACAATTTCTCCTTGCATATTTAATTTGATGGTACCAACTGCAATGATCTTCAAGGTTTGATCATTCCCCATGTACACAAGTCCTTCTGGGATAGTTTCATACTAATAAAACCATTCCCGTCAAGATTTAATGTGTGGTGTTTCTCCTGAGTTTATAATCCATGCATCGTTGAGATGTTGTGTACTTCTTGTTGTCGTTACTACTTTACTGACTAGTATATCTCCATTTCCAGAAGTACTCACCAAATTCTCCTAAGATCACTTTTAACCACTATTCGTATTCCAAAAATCCTTCTTGACGTGCCCCTTGTTGCCACAATTGACACATGTGAAATTCTTCTTCTTACTTCTTGATTTGGACCTGCCATGATTTTGGATCCCACTGGAACTACACTCCATCATCCTTCCTCTCTCCATTGATAGAGCCAATGCCTGGTGCAAAGTTGCCTGTCTGTCCTCATTGTTCTTACGTCTAATTTCTTCTTCAAGAATAGCATCTATAACATCATTGAAGGATAGCATATCCATCAGGATATTGTTAGTGAGGTTTATGATGAGTTGGTCATACGAATTTGACAAACTCTAGAGCAGAATCTTCGCATGTTCAGTACCCATAATTTTACAAATCAATGCTATGAGCTGAGTGAATAGGTTATTGAGGTTGTTGATGTGGTCGGTCACCGATGATGAATCTTTCATTTGAAGAAGGTACAATTTCTTCTTTAGAAAAATTTTATTGTGCAGTGACTTGGCCTCGTATAGCCTTATCAGGGTATCCCATATTTCATTTTCCATCTTTTTCTCCACAATGCTTGATAGGACTTTGTCTGCCAAATCCAAATGGATGTTGCCAATAACATTTCTGTCTATGTCATTCTATTTCTCCTCAATCAAACCCACCGTCCTTTTGCAAATTTCAAGTAGACAATTATCATTCTGCAGTACTGCCTTCATCTTCATTTTACACAACAAAAAATTATTCATGTTGAATTTTTTGATATTGAATTTTTCTACCATCTGAAAACGCCATCAGTCCAAAACCTCCTCTATTTCACAACTGTGTATTTAATCATATCAATATTTTTTTCTGATGTGAAAAACAACCAGAGTCACAATCATAGTGCATACTAAAATTTTACGAGAATTATTAATAGCCAAAAATGTGAATAGAACTGGGCCAGAACCTTCCCTCTAATACAACTTGTTGGGACTGTAAAATGAGTTTGGCCCATGGTGAAATAATAATCATGAGATAAAATAAAGTGAAAAATGTGGAAATAAAATGGACACTAGATGTAATGTGGAATACCCCCCAAAATGGAAGGGGTAAAAAACCAAAATCAAATAAAAGGATCACTATCAGGGAAAAGAGGGTACACAATCCCTCACTTATTACAAGGAAAAAAACCTCATAATATTCTCTCTTTAATAAAGGGGAATAATTCCTCACAAAACACCACAAATAAATGCAGAATTCGAGAACCGGATGAGATTCAGAAAAAAATAGATCCAACAACCTTTTATAGGCAAGAATTCCCTTTGTTGCTCCTCTCCCATTGGTGGGTGGTGGGTTGGCCACTAACCACCTACCACCCTTAACCCTCCGTTTTGATAGAGAAAGAGGTGATGTTTTCCTGCAAATAAGATACTACCAACACATGATCTTGGAATAATTGATTCAATTTTAGGTATAAAAGTTAGAATATATATTGGGGGTTATTCTTTTAGTCAGTCTCATGACATAGAAAAAATGTTAAATAAATTTGATCATCTTGGTTTCAAGGATTCCAATACATTATTTGATTCTAGTGTTAAACTTTTAATAAATATGGGTAGAGTAGTAGCACAACTTGGGTATGCCAGTGTAATTGGTTCGTTAATGTATGCAATGTGTTGCACTAGACTTGATATTGCTATTGTAGTATGTAAAATGAGTAGATATACAAGTAATCTCAAAGTGGATCATTGGAGATGTATAAAAAGAATTTTTGGATACTTAAGAAAGACCAAAGATTTATGTGATAACATAATGATTATCCGGCTGTATTAGAAGGATACATCGATGAAAGTTAAATTACCATCATTTGTGCTAACCAATCCATTTTTGGATGCTTTTTTACTAATAGAGGTTCTTCTATTTCTTGGTCGAGCAAGAAACAAACATGTATTTCACATTCTATTGTGTAGTTTAAGTTTATCACCTTAGCAGCATGTGGAAAGGAGGATCAATAGATCAGGAATCTATTATTGGATCTTAGATTGTGGCCAAGTCTAATTCCTTATATCTCTATCAGTTGTGATAGTGAAGAAACATTATCAAGGGAATATAGTTTCATGTATAATGGAAAGTCTAGAAATAAGTTTGAGACATGATTATGTGATACATTTGTTACAAGATGGTATCATAAAAATTGTTTATGTGAGATCATGTAAAAACCTTGCGATTCCATTTATAAAATCTTTGCTGAGAGAGATCATTTGTGCAACTAATAAAGAGATGGGGTTAAATCCCATAGAATAAACCAGTTCAGTAATGGAAACCCAACACTTTATTTAGGTATATCCTAATCAAAGTGTTTAATGGGTAAAAACAAGTTACAAAGATGATTGTTTATATTGAAAATTATAGCCCCAATTTTTGGGTTTCAATATCGTCCATTATGACTAGAGGTTGATTTATAAACTCTTAACAAAATATTGAGACTCAATGAGTTATGTGATCTAATAATGGAAGCACATTGTAATATTTTTCCTCTGTGAACTTTGAAGAGGTGTCGCTTCTTACTGGAGTTAATGGGTTTACTCCTTAGAGAGTTCATGAAAAGGATATAAGTACATGGTTGTAAATGTTCTACAGAATGAGATGTTGGATGAAAGTTCATTGTATATATGATATCTCTGGTTTATCTTAAAGATTAGAAAGTTTAATATTTCAACAACTTGTAAATCTGGTAAAACTTTGAGATATTGATACTAAGTAAAGTTTTAAATGGAAATATACCTTTATTATGTACAATGACTCACTTGTGATCTGGAAAATTAATATTTATGAATAAAAGTAGGGGATTGTTATAATTTTATTCAAAATATTTATTAAAATAATTAGAGGGTTTTTTCAAATTTGAACTAGTGTGTCCCTCGCCAAGAGTTGTATCATTTTGATTGAACCAAAGTGTTCTTTGACTAAAACGGTGTGATTGAACCGATGTGTCCCTCACCAAGTGTTCTCTTGTTTAAATAAAAATAATGTGTTCTTTGATTGAATCGGTCCAATTCACACTAATTACGATCTATAAATAAGTGATTATGAGATCTCATATGGGTTAATTAATTTTCCAATCCTAGAAATTCTCCTGATTTCTTCCAACATCGGTACAATAGGAAAATCAGAAATGGGTATTCGATTTTCCCCAAATCTTGGTGAAATCCTTAAGGGAAAGTTCTATTGAGAACCCTACACCATCAACGTGGGGGTGGATCAAACCCTTTTGGAAAATGAATCCAATTCATGCATCAAGGTTAAATCTGTTTCCTGCTTTTGGATATATATATTTTCCAATAGTTGTAACTCTTTGATCGGGTGATCGCCTATGAAGTTATTTGAGCATAGCAGATTCACATACTCCGTTGTTGCCACATAAATAATTTTGGGATCTTCAACAGAGTCGGGATTCATCATCCCCAAACCCATTGAAATTAGAGATGCAAAACATAAATTTTGTCCCTTGTCCTGTATTGACCCCAAAGTGTTGTTGAACGACATTGCAGTGGTCAAGAGGGAGGAGGAAATAATGGTAGGGATCCAGTCTAGGTGTGCTACTTTCAGCAGTGCTGCTACGCCAGAGGCATGGAGGCAGTCCATGGACGTCTCAGAGAACACGTTGTAACTACTCTCAGATACGAAAGCCAGTCGATGCCAATGGATGGCGCGTATGGAACATAGATAGCCCGAATGTTTGTTCTGGCCGCCATCACGTTGGGTTTCATGATTCATAGAAACACTATCGAAGGTACCATGGAGTCGTAGTCTTCAACAATGGGAGCCAACTTGGTCCCAACAATGGTATGATGAAACTGCATAGTAGCAGGGGCCTTCTGGCCACTGTTCTTTGTGTACTTGATCACGGTGGGTGCTTCCCTAGGAAGAATATGACGTCAGTGCATGGAAAGCATTCTAAATTAGATCGGTCTAACTCGTCCGAGATAAAAACCACCATGAGCATGGGAGATGAAACGACGTAATGCAACTGGTCCGTCATGACCCGCCAATTCCCTACATGATTGCAGATTATGTCAGCGCTAGGTGCTTCGTACAATAACACTGAATAATTGCATGAATAAAACATGGAATTGTACACAAGAGGCACATAATTTAACTTATGTGATGGCTAGAAATAGGGAATATCTGAAGAATGCCCTTCCATTTCCAACAGTCAAGGTGCCCAAAAAAATTCGGTCTAAAATACTGGTGACCACCACCATAGCGTAGGGAATTCCATTGAAGGTCATCCGAGCATTGGTCCCTAAATTTCCAAAACCAATAAAAGATCGTTCGATTTATTGCCATCAGATTACACCAATTACAAATCAATATGAATACAATGATAAAAAAGGTAAAATAGAGAAATATTGAAAAAATATAACGTGGTTATCTCCCTTTGTACCTACTGCATAGAAAGAGCACCACCACACACATGTATTATTAAAGGAAACATAATCTCGTTACAAGATACAAGAAATCATGACAAATAGAGAGAAACAAGATTGACGAAGTAGAATCAGATCAACAGATCAATAATGGGAATCAAACAAATTTCCATCACCAAAGCAAATAATCTAAGTGACCGGGTTCGAGGGATACTCACAACGCCCGACAAAGGCAAAATTTGCGGGATGGGTTTTTTTATTTTTTTTTTTATTTTAATGGGTCAAACGTTTAAATAATTAGGGAATTGGGGCTCTTGAGCGCCAGACCAAGTGGCGCTCAAGGGTTTCGGAATTGGAGCGCCACTTGAAGTGGCGCTCCACCATTTTGGCGGAAATAGAGTGCAGCGCCACTTCAAGTGGCGCTGAAAGGCTAAAGGCAGACCGTGCAGCGCCACTTGAAGTGGCGCTGCACCCTTCTTCCGAATCAATTCGGCGCCACTTCAAGTGGCGCCGAAACCCTCCCCCATCCTATAAATAGGACCTCTCCCCCCACCCCATTCCTCACTTCACTCACCCACCCCCATTCCTCCCTCCCTATCCCTTCCTCTGTTTCTCTCTCAAACTTTTTTCTTGCGTTCTTCGGTTGCGGTGAAGCCTTGCCTCTTCGGTTGCTCTGCCTGTGTACCTACGTCGTCACAAATTTGAGGTAACTCTTTCTTTAAATTTATTTAATAGTTTTATTTAATAATTTAGTTGTTTAATTTATAGAATTAGTATATAATGTTTGTATTTTATAAATAGTATGGTTTTTTTAAATGTAATTAGATAATGAAATGATTAGTTAGTTAAATAATTAATCATAATTATTTGATTAATCAATGATAATTAAGTTATTAATTAATCATAATTAGGTAAATAGTTAAATGTAATTAGATTATTAATTAATGATTATTAGCTAATTAATTAATCATAATTAGCAAATTAATTAATCATAATTATTTAATTAATGAATCATAATTAGTTAATTAATTCATTATAATTAGGTTATTAATTAATGGTAAGTAGGTAATAAATAATCATAATTAGTTAATTAAATAATCATAATTAGTTAATATCATAAATAATTAATTAATTAATCATAACTAGTTAATTAATTAATCATAATTAGTTAATTAATTAATCATAATTAGTGAAGTAATTAATCGTAATTAGTTAATTAATTAACCATCGAAATTAGTTAATTAATTAATCATAATTAGTTAAGTAATTAATCATTATTAGTAAATTAATTAATCATAATTAGTTAAGTAATTAATCATAATTAGTTAAGTAATTAACCATAATTAGGTAATTAATTAATCATAATTAGGTTATTAATTAATCATAATTAGGTTATTAATTAATCATAATTAGTTAATTAATTAATCATTAGTAGTTAATTAATTAATCATAATTAGGTTATTAATTAACCTTAATTAGGTTATTAATTAATCCTAATTAGTTAATTAATTAACCATAATTAGGTAATTAATTAATCATAATTAGGTAATTAATTAATCCTAATTAGGATATTAATTAATCCTAATTAGGTTATTAATTAATCATAATTAGGTTATTAATTAGTCATAATTAGGTAATTAATTAATCCTAATTAGGTAATTAATTAATCATAATTAGGTTATTAATTAATCATAATTAGGTTATTAATTAATCCTAATTAGGTAATTAATGAAACATAATAGGTTATTAATTAATCATAATTCGCTAATTAATTAATCATCATTAGGTAATTAATGAAACATAATTAGTTAATTAATCAATCATAATTAGGTAATTAATTAATCATAATTAGGTAATTAAATAATCGTAATTAGGTAATTAATTAAGCAGAATTAGTTAATTAAGTAATCATAATTAGGTAATTAATTAATCATAATTAGTTAATTAATTAATCATAATTAGTTAATTAATTAATCATTAGTAGTTAATTAATTAATCATAATTAGGTTATTAATTAATCCTATTTAGGTTATTAATTAATCATAATTAGTTAATTAATTAATCATAATTAGGTTATTAATTAATCATAATTAGGTTATTAATTAATCATAATTAGGTTAATAATTAATCATAATTAGGTTAATAATTAATCATAATTAGGTTATTAATATATTTTAATTAGGTTATTAATTAATCATAATTAGGTTATTAATTAATCCTAATTAGGTAATTAATAAATCATAATTAGGTTATTAATGAAACATAATAGGTTATTAATTAATCATAATTAGCTAATTAATTAATCCTAATTACGTAATTAATGAAACATAATTAGTTAATTAATTAATCATAATTAGGTAATTAATTAATCATAATTAGCTAATTAATTAATCATAATTACGTAATTAATGAAACAAAATTAGTTAATTAATTAATCATAATTAGGTAATTAATTAATCATAATTAGGTAATTAAATAATTGTAATTAGGTTATTAATCAATCATTACTTGCTAATTAATCAATCATCACTTGCTAATTAATTAATCATAATTAGTTAATTAATCAATCATAATTAGTTAATTAAGTAATCATAATTAGCTAATTAAGTAATCATAATTAGCTAATTAATTAATCATAATTAGTTAATTAATTAAGCATAATTAGTTAATTAATTAAGCATAATTAGTTAATTAATTAATCATAATTAGTTAATTAGTTAACCATAAATAGGTAATTACTTAACCATAATTAGGTAATTAGTTAACCATAATTAGGTAATTAGTTAACCATAAATAGGTAATTAGTTAACCATAATTATGTAATTAGTTAACCATAATTAGGTAATTAGTTAACCATAATTAGATAATTAGTTAACCATAATTAGGTAATTAGTTAACCATAATTAGGTAATTAGTTAACCATAATTAGGTAATTAGTTAGGCATAAGTAGGTAATTAGTTAACCATAATTAGGTAATTAGTTAACCATAATTAGGTAATTAGTTAACCATAATTAGGTAATTAGTTAACCATAATTAGGTTATTAGTTAACCATAATTAGGTAATTAGTTAACCATAATTAGGTAATTAATTTATCATAATTATGTTATTAGCGAAGTAGTTATATTAATCAGCGAAGTAGTTATATTAATCAGCGAAGTAGTTATATTAATTAGCCAAGTAGTAGTAAATTGACTATGGAATATACTTTTGCATTACATTCTAGGAATGATAATGAATTTAGTTTTCAATCTACCTTGACCTCGGTTTGTAATTGAAGTTATGAACTTGAATTTAGTAGTTCAATATATTTTTTGCATATTAAGTGTTAGAGTTATCATGAAATGATTGCTCTCTTGAGTAAAGTATCCCCGGGTAGAGGGGCTTTGGGTCGGACCACCTACTTTCCTGGAGGCTTGCCTTGTCTAGGAAAGTGAATGGGGTTGGCTATCTGTCGCTCCGGGCTTACTCATGTGGAGACTTTCAATTTTATATAACTCTATGCTTTTACATGACATGTTCGTGTACCTCATGCATATAATGCATGTGGATATGTATAAATATATTTGACTTCTATTTTTGGGTAAGTAACACAAACTTGTGGGTTGTGTAAATAGTTACACATCAATATGGTTTGAACATATTGATTTGGTGGAGGGATTAGGATTCCAACCTAAATTACTAGAAGCATGCATACATAAATTGATTCTTTAATCAGACTTAATTAATAACAGTGGTTTCTTTTAGATAAAAAAGATGGTCGCCGCTTATATTTATTGCAACGGTCAAATAATTGAGACAGAACAAGGATGCAGTTATAGTATACATCTAGAAGCTGTTGTGATGCTTGGAGGATGTACTACTTTGGAAGCTGTGCAAAGGAAAATTCATCGGAGGTTAAAACTCGCGAGGAATCAAGTAATAGAGTCCATTACATTCAGACATCTTCAATTTATAGATAGGTTTTGGCATGTGCCCTATCCGGTAAATGATGATGATGATTGGGAATATATACTTTCATTGGTTAAGTATATACCTGAGAATCAAATGATGGAGTTGTATGTCACTATAGCTACAATGGAGGTTCCATCGACATTGGAAGTTGACCCATCTCAAATTCATGAAACTATGTCATATGCTCCTTCACATCAAGACGTTCCATCAGCATCAGTAGTTATTCCATCATTTCCATCAGCCACAGTTTCAATGGATAGTCCTCCACATACTTTAGATGCATTGGTTGATGAATTTGAGGATGATGACAATTTTGAACAAGATGAAGAGGAAGTTGAAGAAGAAGAAGAGTATGCGGAAGATCAGTATGTACCAACTCATGCGAGGTTCAACCGACCATTGAACCATCCTCCACTATTGGCTTCCTGGTCGACTGAAGGCATGAATCGCTTGCCAGAATTTGATTATTCAGTTATCACTCCCAGTTCAGAATTTCCAGGAATCATTGGTGGCATAAATCGAGTGTCAGATAACGATGTTCTGTATATTGGTAGAGAGTTTGAGAGCAAAGAAGCAATGAAAAATGTGATAAAACAATATCACATTGAAAGACATTACTCATATGTTGTAGAAGAGTCAAAGAGTTCTTATTATTTGATCCGTTGTGACAAATCTGAATCGAACTGTCAAATGCGTCTGCGAGCTATTATTGATAACACTTTTCACAGCTGGCGCATCACTAGATTTACTCCACACACATGTGTGAACCCAAGCTTGGCACAGGAACACTCTTCATTAGATGTTGAGTTTGTTTCAACTATTATTGTTGAAATGATTAGAGCATGTCAAGATGTCCCCGTGGTTCTGGTCATTGAGCGAATCAAACAGCTTTTTGGGTATCGAATCTCTTACTGGAAGGCATGGGCAGCACGACAAAAGGCTATTGTGAAAGTGTATGGTGATTGGGATGACTCTTATCGAGTTCTACCACAACTGTTGGAGCTTCTACGCCACAATAATCAAATAGTCTATCGGTTACATACAGTTGAATATGTAACCAACAGAACCAACTTGACCGCTCAATGGTTGTGTTTGATAGATTATTTTGGACATTTTTACCATGTGTGGCGGCTTTTAGACATTGCAAGCAGTTCATACAAATTGATGGCACATTTCTGTATGGAAAGTATACCGGAACTTTATTGATTGCCGCCACACAAGATGGAAATCGAGCCCCTCTGCCTATAGCATTTGCAATTGTGGAGAAAGAGAACTTCTCATCATGGAGCTGGTTTCTGGCATGTCTCCGAGAGTTTGTTACGGATGCAGAAGGAATTTGTCTTATTTCTGATCGCCACCGTGCAATCAAGGAGGCGATACAGTCTGAGGGTCTTTCGTGGAGACCACCATATGCCCATCATCGATACTGTATTCGACACATTGCCAGCAATTTGCGAAAGAAGTTCAAGAATGAGTCGATGAAAAAGGCAATCCTAAAAATTGGTATGAACATCCTTTTCTGTTTAAAATGTTTTTGTCGTAGTTATTTTCATAACTGTTCAGATGACTGTTTGTATGATAGCATATGAGCCTCAACAACAAAGGATGGAGGAGCGTCTTCAAGATATCCACAGAGTAAATCCAGAAGTGTATGATTACATGATGCAAATTCCAAAGCAGAAATGGTCGTTGGCATATGATGATGGGAGGAGATATGGTCATATGATGACCAACATCGTAGAATGTATAAATGGAGTTTTCAAGGGTGTTCGAAAACTGCCTATCACAGGTAAATACGAATATTTCAATATATGTTACTCAGAAGAGTTACTATTATAATATAATATTTGTATAATGTCGTAAATCTAAATTTCAGGGTTGGTACAAGAGACCTTCTATCGTAGTGTAAAGTACTTTCTGGAACGAGGAAAGCAAGCTGAAGAGGGCTTGAATAGAGGGATGCGCTATGGACACCATTTCCAACGCGAGCTAGATACAGTTCTTCAGGAGGCCGCAACTTACCGTGTAACTGCATTTAATCGTCCAGAGCAACGATTTGAGGTCGCTGAGCCCGGTGATGCTATGGCATGTAGCAATGGTCGTGTGCGAGTTGTTTTATTGGAGAAGCGTTACTGTGATTGTGGCAACTTTCAGGCACTGAGATATCCCTGCGGCCATGTGATTGCTGCATGTGCTTACGTACACGTATCTTGGGAGCAGTTCGTTGATCCAGCTTATCGACTTGAGAGCATCAACTCCTGCTACAATACTCCGTGGATGCCAATCGGGGAATATCAGAATTTTCAGCTGCCTGATGGTGCACCCACGCTTCTACCGAACAACAACAGACTTCGACCTAAAGGGAGGCCAAAGTCGACTCGTATTCGGAATGAGATGGATTGGCCTAGTGAACATCCAGCTGGACGGCGGTGCAGCATATGCCGCCAGGAAGGTCATACGAAGACACGTTGCCCTAGACACATAGGGCAATCATCTAATGGTTAAAATGAATCATGTACTCTATCAGTTACTGTAAAACTTTGTACATGTAATTATTTTTATCATTTCATCATTTTTAATCTTATTTGTCTATCTTGTAAATAGGGTAATTTTTTGAAAATGTACCATGATTTCACGTGACATTTTTTGTCGAATGATCAACATTACATGAGTAGCTTTAAACAAACAACACCAACTCAAAAAAAAGGAATGTACCTGTATAATAAAACAAAACCATTTGAAGGGAGGTATTATACCATCAGGAAGAGAGATTCTAGAAATGTGCAATGTTATGACAAACCTTTAGATGAAATGTGTCAGTTCCCCACTAGATGTGCATGTTTCTTCAAAATTTTCAGGCTGGAGATAATCCACCATAAGTTTCACATAGCCTTATGTCTTCCATGGATTAATGTCAAACACTTCAACCAATTTGTTTACTTTATGGGGAAGTAAAACCTCATTCCTTTGAATATGCACATTACCATGAACATATAAAATCATCATTTTGCAAGAAAAACTACTAATCTCATGTTCACACCACCACAGCTTCCTACATCCATATTAACCCCCCAATTCAGTTTCATTAAATGTGGACAGTCCCCATTTTTACCAAAGTCAATGATGCACTATTAAACCATCACTTTTCAACCCCCGCCTCAAAAATACAAAATGCTTTGAGGGATGAGAAATGATTCGGTGCATTTTAGAACATTGAAATGTGTCAAATCATTTCTCATCCCTCAAAGCATTTTGTATATTTGAGGCGGGGGTTAAAAGTGGTGGTTTAATAGTGCATCATTAACTTTGGTAAAAAAGAGGGCTGTCCACATTTAATGAAACTGAATTGGGGGGTTAATATGGATGTAGGAAGCTGTGGTGGTGTGAACATGAGATTAGTAGTTTTTCTTGCAAAATGATGATTTTATATGTTCATGGTAATGTGCATATTCAAAGGAATGAGGTTTTACTTCCCCATAAAGTAAAAAAATTGGTTGAAGTGTTTGACATTAATCCATGGAAGACATAAGGCTATGTGAAACTTATGGTGGATTATCTCCAGCCTGAAAATTTTGAAGAAACATGCACATCTAGTGGGGAACTGACACATTTCATCTAAAGGTTTTTCATAACATTGCACATTTCTAGAATCTCTCTTCCTGATGGTATAATACCTCCCTTCTCATCTCACCTTACCAAGAAAAATTATCTAGAGCTTTTGAGGTTGATTTATACTCAGGGGCATGACAAAAATTGCAAAGATGTTTCTATTGTTACTAGACACATAGGGCAATCATCTAATGGTTAAAATGAATCACGTACTCTATCAGTTACTGTAAAACTTTGTACATGTAATTATTTTTATCATTTCACCATTTTTAATCATATTTGTTGTACTTGTAAATAGGGTAATTTTTGGAAAATGTACCACGATTTCACGTGACATTTTTTGTCGAACGATCAACATTACATGATTAGCTTTAAACAAACAACACCAACTCAAAAAAAGGAATGTACCTGTATAAGAAACCAAAACCATTTGAACTATTAAATGAAAATGTCATCAGTTTTTTATAATGAAAGATGAACTTACAGTGACTACAAAACAAAAATGAGGAAGCTCTGAACGTCTTCGCCCCAACACCCCAACACGGGAGACAACAACTAACCCAATGTGTTTATGCTTCTTTCAAAATTATATGCTAAATTACATATCTTACATGATAAAAGTCATAACTTACATGAAATTAATGTTTTATTGTTTGCATATTCAGATGGAGCAGCCACTTTTATCTTGCCAGGAGACGCACGTGTCGCGCGATGTGTTGGCGCGACGACCTGTTAGACATCTTCATGTTCGGAGAGCGCACCGTTTCCATCATGAGGCACCGCCGGCAGCTATTTGTCCATACCTTAGACGTGCAGGCTTTTATGGAGTCGCTATGTGTGACTTCAAGACCATCGACCATCATTTGATAGCTGCATTGGTTGAGAGATGGCGGCCAGAGACACACACATTTCATCTCCCAGAGGGGGAGATGTCTATTACATTAGAGGACGTCGCCTACATGCTGGGGTTACCTATCCATGGAGATGCAGTTACGGGGGCCAGTACCGGTGATTGGGTTGCAGTCATACAGAGGCTGCTAGGCATTGACGTCATCGGCGCACGGGGTGTCCTCCAGGGTTCGCGCTTGCGAATGAGGTGGCTCGATCAGCATTTCGACGTCATTCCAGATGATGAAGACGAGGAGACGCTTCTTCAGCACACACGTGCATACATTTTGCGGCTGCTCGGAGGCATGTTGTGCGTCGACTACTCCACCGCTTTGGTACACATGATGTACCTCCCATTACTTGAGGATCTGGATCAGACTGCTACATACAGTTGGGGATCCGCTGTATTAGCACATCTGTACAGATCTCTCTGCACCAGTTGTCAGGCCGATTCACATCAGATTGCAGGTTGCATGGTGTTAGTACAGATGTGGGCCTGGGAGCGTTTTCCACGCATCGCTCCTCGAGTTGTCGCACCGCTTGCACCGGAGCTACTTCAGGACTGTCCTCGGGGACGATGGTATGTCTACGTCATTACTTTCGGTTATTTAGTAATTTTGTTATTGTTTTTATAAACTTACCGTTGATTACTCTTTTTTCACCAGGTGGATTCAGTCTCAGAAGTTTGCACATACTCCGAGACATAGTGTGCACAGCTTCAGACAGATATTCGATGCTATAGTGCCGGCTGATGTAAGTTAAACAGTACTTTTTTGTAGGAAAATTTGTTTTGTTATCACTATTTTAAGTTATTTCAATATAATCTCAGTAAAATTATCATGCTACTATATGACTTATTTTTTGAGTTTACATTTCAGGTTTCATGGACTCCTTATACAGGTTATGTCTACGCATCACTTCCACTATACTGCACATCTTTGGCTGGAGATCGTGCTGCAGTAGTACCACTCATTCACTTCCACATCGTTGAGTGGAACCAGCCATACCGGGTCATGCGCCAGTTCGGTTTTATACAGCATATCCCCTTGGCACCACGACAGTCTACCGAGTTACATTCGATTGTGCTTATAGGTAGACAGACGACAGACTGGCGGCGACATCATGCATCTTATATCCAGCTTTGGGACAGGCGTGCCCGATTCAGTATCTTTCCACAGGGATATATCACATCACACTCTCATTTATCTGATCAGGGGGATTATGCACACTGGTATCGACGACATACCATCATGTACCTTACACGTCAGGGGATTGGCATTCAGCGATTGGTATGTTTACTAAGATTTATTAATTTTGTTTAACTCATTTTTGATATTAATTTGATTGTCATTTCATTTGCAGGCAGACGCCATTGGTCAGCTTGCACATTCCACGCAGCCTCAGGAGCATGCATATATTCTGCGGGAGGTAGTTCATCGGGATGTGGTGTCTCTATTGGATCATCTCCGGTTGATACGTGATAGTTTTTTTGATGAGGAGCCACAGATATATCCTGATCCATATCTTCAGGCAGAGGCACCTGAGGATGACGATGTCCCTGCTATGCCTGCTGAGGAGGATGCACCGCCACCACCGCCGCCAGCTGGACGACAGAGACGAGCACATCCGGGGGGCAGAGGCGACCACATCGACATCCGAGAGCGGCTCCTGCAGATGTCGTCGCACCACAGACAGACGATCTCGCCCATCCGACTGATGATTTTGCACAGCAGGGAGACATTTATATACCGCATATGGCGTCTCCGCAGACTACTATGGACTTCGATCTGGGTGCAGTCACACAGCTTATGGCGGCCCCCTCTCCTCCCGACGAGGCTTTCTTCAGTACCCCATTTCTACCATTTATAGGAGCTTCAGAGCCATATGTCACCCCATATGGTTTTGGGGCATCCTCACATGATTTTGGGGCGTCCTCACATGATTTTGGTCAGTCCTCTACACAGCATCATGAGGAGGCACCAGAAGCACCGGAAGAGGAGGAACCTGCAGAGAGGACACCGGAGCGACATGGACGTCGGACGCGGAGAGGACGTGACATTCAGACACCGCGTTGTGGTACCGGGGGGCATCGTCGTTGATGTTTTTGGATGCAATGTTGTATATATTAAAAAACTTATTCACTATGATAAGTAACTGTTGTTTAAGTCAAATAACAAGAAAATCAAAAATCTATTAAATACAAACTTATTTCAATTAACTATTAAATTATAAAGTACAGGTACAATATAAATAAAATTTGTCACAACGAGTTAATAATTAATAATTATAATGACAAATAATAATTAATAATTATATTACTAACTAATTAATTATTGTATATAAAATAATAATATTTTATAGACGTTTAAAGTCACATAGTTGAAACATTTTTAAGTTACAACTAGGTGGTTTTGAAAGCCTATAAAATATTTTCTATCGACATTTTTTACGTAATTTTTTTATTTTCATCTATTCAGTATATGTTTAATCCAAGTGTCAAGTTTCATTCATATTGGTCATATGGATTATGTTTTATAGACGTTTAAAGTCACATAGTTGAAACATTTTTAAGTTACAACTAGGTGGTTTTGAAAGCCTATAAAATATTTTATATCGACATTTTTTACGTAATTTTTTTATTTTCATCTATTCAGTATATGTTTAATCCAAGTGTCAAGTTTCATTCATATTGGTCATATGGATTATGTTTTATAGACGTTTAAAGTCACATAGTTGAAACATTTTTAAGTTACAACTAGGTGGTTTTGAAAGCCTATAAAATATTTTCTATCGACATTTTTTACGTAATTTTTTTATTTTCATCTATTCAGTATATGTTTAATCCAAGTTTCAAGTTTCATTCATATTGGTCATATGGATTATTTTTTATAGGCGTTTAAAGTCACATAGTTGAAACATTTTTAAGTTACAACTAGGTGGTTTTGAAAGCCTATAAAATATTTTCTATCGACATTTTTTACGTAATTTTTTTATTTTCATCTATTCAGTATATTTTTAATCCAAGTTTCAAGTTTCATTCATATTGGTCATATAGATTATGTTTTATAGGCGTTTAAAGTCACATAGTTGAAACATTTTTAAGTTACAACTAGGTGGTTTTGAAAGCCTATAAAATATTTTCTATCGACATTTTTTACGTAATTTTTTTATTTTCATCTATTCAGTATATGTTTAATCCAAGTTTCAAGTTTCATTCATATTGGTCATATAGATTATGTTTTATAGGCGTTTAAAGTCACATAGTTGAAACATTTTTAAGTTACAACTAGGTGGTTTTGAAAGCCTATAAAATATTTTCTATCGACATTTTTTACGTAATTTTTTTATTTTTATCTATTTAGTATATTTTTAATACATGTTTTAAGTTTCATTCATATTGGTCATTTAGATTATATTTTATAGGCTTTCAAAGTCACATACTTGAAACATTTTTAAGTTTCAAGTAGGTGGTATTGAAAGACTATATGTTTAACAATATTTCAATTTTTTTTATAAATAGTTACTTATAACTATGTAAATATATACATGTATAAATATATAATTATACATATACAAGTATAACTATAATTACAATATAATTCTAAATATAATTATAAATATAATTCTACACACACACATACACACACACATACACACACACACACACATATATATTTATATATGAATATTAAATATATTTATAAATAAATTTTAAATATATATGTAACAATATTTTCATAATTATATATTTTAAATATATTCATATTCATATAAATATATATAAATAGATTTATATTTATAAATATTTATTTTTAATTATATATATACATAATTATATTTATACACACACATATAATTATATATATACATAAATATAATGTCATAATTATATAATTATAAATATAATAATAATTAATTTAGCATTTTTAAATACATATTTATAAGATTATTTTTAAAATTTTATTTATTTATTTTGAAATTATTTATTAAAAAGAGATGAGGTGGAAAAAAACTAAAACAAAAAAAAATAAAACTAAAACAAAAAAAAATAAAAAAAAAATAAAAGGGTGGCAAAGCGCCACTTGAAGTGGCGCTAGCCACCCGAGTTGTTGAGCGCCACTTGAAGTGGCGCTCAACAACCCCTTTTACCTAATTAATCTAAACCTAGACCCATTAAAATAAAAAAAAAAAACCCATCCCCCAAAATTATCCCCCGACAAACATCTGCCCATCCAGATCTCTTCAAACCTTCACTATTTTAAATCCTAGATCTTTTTGTTGAATCATATGCTCATCAAGAACCTCACAAAAGTGTTAATGAAGCAGGTACTCATCACTGAAGGAGGTCGACGTCAAGAAATAGATCCTTGTGGCGCAATGAATCTTCATTGTGCAGTAATTCATCATCCCGAAGGTCCCAGATTTAACTCATCACAAAGCAGGAGTAGATCTACATGTAGTTGAGGGTGAAAACATGGATGAAAGAAGACCCGAAATTGAACCACCAACAACAAATTCGGATCTGTGTCCCTCAAATAAAGGCTCCTTATGGGTGATGAAACCCCATTTCTAAAACTGAATGACCTAACATCTTGGCCAAAGAGAGAACACCATGAAGGAATACCCAAACAACCCTAATAGTAGTGAACCCAAAACCACCTAAGTTGATGGACAGTGGAGAGCCAAGGGGTAGTGGCAAAATTCAGCGGCCATATGTGAAGGAAGCATATCACGCGGATAGCAGGGTTGCATCCAAGAAAAAATAAATAGCCCAGTAAAACATAATAAAATAGATCAAATATTAAAATAAAAAATGCATGTATAAAACAAATTAAAATGAAAGATTAAATAAATTGAAAATTTAAATATGAAAATTGGAAATTAAAATACCAAATTTCACAAATCTGGACCATTTTAATTTGAAATTTTCGATATTCTTGAGCTTAACTTATAAATTGAATCGGACAATTATGATTAACAACCTAAGAAAAACAAAACCAAAATTAAATAGTGCTAGTCAAACTATACACCACTTATGTCCAAAATGTGTATCGATGTGATACAAACTTACTCTCATCAATTACATCTAAGCTACTACTACAACATGCTCAGAATTAAAACATCAAACATAACTACATAAACCGAACATACCTTCACATACCTGAGTTTACCGTTTCACATACCTCAACTTCCCACTAGTCGCATGCCAACCAGAGGTTCCCCTGATAGAAATAGTGCCTATAGAACACCAATAAAACAATGGGTACTCATCTTCCATGAAAAACAACAATATAAGGTATGAACATAAACTCAAAATGAAATAGTTCATATGAAAATAGTAGCAGCAAAGAAAAAAAACGCATGTAAATGAAAACAAACAAACAAATAATGCATAAACTATATGGCTTAGAGCAAGAAAGAGACTCACACCACCAAAATCTAAATCAGACCCAAAAAATATCCACATAAAGAGAAGACACTTCCTAGAACCATGCAACAAGGGGAAACCACATCCTAACATAGACCATTGTATAACCCAGACAACCCTAGTCCTAAAGGACAACTCATAACCATGAGAGAACAAAACCATCAAGTAAGGGCAGACTGCTACTGACATAAGGAAATCCCTCTTAAATCTAGCCAACCAATGACCTCAAACACTTAATTATTAGGTAACCATCCAATGTTGTTAAAGAGATTCTAGAAACACCATCATGAATTTTGGTGATCAGCCAAACATCTACCCATGAACCTGCTTCTCTAACCACTTCCCAAGACCTTTCTATCCTCACTCCGGATTAACTCCTGAGAAGAGAAACCCTCCTGGTACATAAAGAAGGAAACAAAAAAACCAATGTTGAACCAACAACTCTACCCCCTAAAGCACACTAGAAAAAATAAAGGATATCATCATCATCAAAATTAGACTCAACTACATTACATTGAGCCACATTACCCCTTGAACCATTTTTTTCAAGACAATCCCTTTTAAAGTCACCTGGTTGACCACACTGATAGCACTTTAGAGTCTTAAATGGACTCATACCTTTCATTTTACCCTTATCACTAGTTTTCCCTTGACCCCTATCATATGTTCTATCCATGACATTGAGCCCCTCCTCTGATCTTAACTCATTCTTAGTAAGCAATTCTTTTGAAAGAAAAGATGACATGACCTCTTCTAGGGTCAGTGAGTCTCTACCATATATTATAGTTTTGACTAAATAACTATAATTGTTGTCAAGATAAATTAAGAGGATCATTGCTTGATCCTCATAATTGATGGTTACATTTATATTGGAAAGATCTGACATTATTATATTAAACTCATCAAGATGATATTTGATAGAACTACCACATTTCATCTTAAAAGTAAACATGTGATATTTTTTAAAGAGTCTTCCAACTAATGAAGAAGTCATATATAATTTCCCTAATTTTAGAAAAATGCTGGCACCAGTGGATTTGACTGAAACCTCTCTAAGGACCTTATATCCAAAAGAAAATAAAAGAGAGCTATGTTCTTTGACTAGAACATCAGAGGGGACATCTACGTATTCAGTACTGGTCTGCCCGATCCTATTTACAGATATAATTGGTTTCTCGGGTCCACATAGGGAATCTATCAAGACTTTCTATACAAGAAAGGCTCTCATCTTAATCCTCCAAGGGTTAAAATCATTGTCAATATCGAGTTTATTGATTTCATACCTCATCATTGACATGTTTACCCCCAAGGTAGATGTCGAGTTCTTACGGACAACACTAAGCATACACCCCCAACAACTGACAAACCCATTGAGTATAGGGTGATTTGTTGAACAGGTATGAAATGCATACAAATATTTAATGGGATAATAGTTTTAACAAATTCAATTAATTAAAATATGGTGATTTAAGAGTGAGTTATTTTTTTCGGAAATGAAACCAAAAAAATACTAAACTATACAACATAGACAATAAGACTACAAAAAATAGCAGCAGATTAATAGAAAATAGAATTATACACAAAATAATAGAAGTAATCACAATGCGGGGGAACAATTATAAATCAATGGCAGCAGATTGTAATATTGTTGGCAGAATTGAAAATTCGGGGCAAAAGAAAATCAAAGAGGCTCTGATACCACATGTAATGGGGGTTGTATGTGTTGGACAGTAATAATCTATAACTAATAAAGGATAGTTTGATTTATTTCCATCATATTACACTGATTACAAATAAATATGAATATAATGCTAGAAAAGGTAAAACAGAGAAATAATGCATGGATTTAATATGCTTCGATCGCTTTGCGACATACTTCATGGAAAGAACACCACCACACATGTGTATTATTATTAATGCTCAAAGGTAACAGAAAATGGTTACAAGATACAAGAAATTGTGACAAACAGAGAGCAACAAGATTGAAAAACTAGAATCGGATCGATAAATAATTGATGAGAAGTGAAAATATTTCAAGCAACGCAACAATTAATCTGAGTAACCGGGTTAGAGGGATACTCACAATTCAAAAAAAAACATCTAGTCATTCAGATCACCTAAATCCTTCACTATTCCAAATATCAAATCTTGATGTTGAAGAAGATTCTCATCAAGAACCTCCCGGAAGTCATCGCCTAGTAGGTACCCATCGCTGAATGAGGTTAACATCAAGAAGCAGATACTTGTGGTGAAATCGATCTTCGTTGCGCAGAATATCCTCAACACAAAGGTCCCAGATCTAACTCATCATAAAGCGAGAGCAGATCTAAAAAGATAAAAGAAGACCCAAAATTGAACCACCAGTGGTGAGAGAAGAGTCCCGATTTTCAGGGCTATGTCCCTCATATTAAGGCACCCCACACAAGTGATAAACCCATGCCTAAAACAGAATGGCCTAAAAACTTGGCCATAGAGAGAACACCATGAAGGATTACCCAAACAATATTAAATGTGGCGAACCCAAAACCGCATAAGCAGATGATGGTGGAGAGCTAAGGGGCGATGGTCAAGTTCAATGGCCAGATACGAAGAGAGCATATTCATGGAAATGATAGTTGAGTGCCAAAAAACTTTCTTAATTCTTGTTAAGGGCCTTGATTTTTTTGAAAAAAATAGAATATTATTTCATTTAAAATATCATAAACTTTTTCGTCATGCCAAACTGTAATTAGGGGATAAGAATCATCTCTGATTAACATTTTAACTGGAATATCCAGTACACCCTTCAGATAAGAATGCATGTCCTATTGTATTTCCAACTGTCAGATCATCTGTTCATTGTATTCCTTCTGTTAGAATTTGTAGACGAAATTTCCCTCATGTTTTGCAAGACGGGTCCACTTCTCCTCGACTGCGATGACTGCAACAAAACCCTGAAATCCCACCCTTAAATCCAGAACTATGGTGACAACAACGAATCTAGCTACTATGAGAAAAACAACTGGGAATCCAACGAGTACGGTGGTGGGGGCATCTCCACGAAATGGCACTCGTGTGTTGTTTTTAATTTTCAACAAATGCAAAGGTGCCAGTTTTTTCTCTGACAACTGCTTGACTTGGTGGGGTTTCTTCTCAGTCTATGAGAGTATTATTTGTACCAAACAGCAGCAATGTCTAATGAAGGTGGTGTAACTTAGTTATTTTTTCCAAAATATGTACTCAAAATTATGTATTCCATTTCCGTTGTTACGATTTATTATTTATAACTTTTTTGTTATGAGTAGGTTTTTATAAATGTTCTCTATCAATTAATTAATTTCTAATTCCATTTCTGTTGGTGGATCGCTCCTCACTAGAGGTTCCTGTGGAACATCCCCTGGATTTTTCCACTACAGTTTCCACTTTAACATGCACCAACACCTCCACCAAGAGTTTCAGTGGCGCTTCCTTTGAAACTTCCACTAGGTGGAAGATTAATTCAATTTACAATAGTTAACACAATTTGAAATGCTAAATTAAATCATTTTGTAGTGTGGAAGTTCCACTGGAAGTTTCAGAGGAACTTCCAGTTGAACTTCGACTGTAACTACTAGTGGATGTCCCAGTGGAACTCCCACTGGAACTCCTACCGTAACTCACAGTGGAACTCCCATTGTAAATTCTTTTGGGGTTTTGGAAAATTATATCAATATGAAAATTCTTATATTTTTCCAAATGATAAATTTAATCACTTTTATAATAAATATGCATAAAAATTGAAATGATTATTTCTTGGAATTATATTTAACATTAATATCAGTTTTATAAAAATACAGTTTAGTTGTAGTGTGGAAGTTTTAGTGGCAGTTCCACTGGAACTTCCAGTGGAACTTATAAGGCCCCAGCCTTAAACCTTACCTAATCTTGAGTTATTACAATATTACACATTGAGTATCTTTTCAGGTTTAGAGTTTTAGAGAATTAGATCATAAAACTTTCATTACATTCCACATTTAAACAAAGTGGTTACATAAATATAGTATTCATTTTTTTCCATCAACGGAAACATATTTAAAATAAAACATGGATTCTTTCTTGACACTTCCTTGACACTATCATCATATCATGTACCTTTCCCTTGACCTGTGAAAAACATTTCTAAAAACTTGGGATGAGCATAAAAATATTAGTAAGGGTTATAAGAAATATGGAAAGGAAACATGAGTTCATATATACATAAGAATGAAATCATACTTTACCCATAAAACATAGGCACTTTAACATACCTCATAAAATCATGAATAAATCATAGAAATCATAAGACATAAAAGTTAACTTGAGGCATTCATAACATTCTTACATAGGGAGTAACCCTCTTGGTTACGTTTGGAATACCAACCACAGTATATTCCCTAAATCTCTTTGGAGAAACCTTAACGTTTCACTCCTTCGCGTTACCCAATGCATTGGAGAGCTATATCAGGCTCACCCGCCCTTAGTTTATCACGGAACTACCAGTCTTCATAATAATTCCCAAGAACCTCAACATAATCGTATCACATAAAACATGCATAAAGGAAACATAACATTTCCACCTTTCAATCACAAGATATCAATACAACACATTGATATAAAAACATTATGAAAACCATTTTCAATACCAAAATAAAAGAAAAGTAAAACATGGTATTTATTTTTCTTTTAAAAAAAAGGTATGGCTTGTATAGGAAGCCAAAACTCAAATAATGGTCACGGCGGCGGAGAAGTCGTTGTCTCCGCATACGTACGACAAAAACAATCCCTTTTGTCGTTTAGTAAACGCTTCGTATAAAAAAGATTCCTTTTAAATAAACGTAAAAGTCAAAGGGGTTTATACACCGTATAAAATAAGGTTGTGTATAAAACAAAATATGCCTCAATGAAAGGAGATTGAGACGAAGTCCCATACAAAGACGGTATCATTGGATTAAGGATAAATCAATTACATAATTATGTGTGACAAACGAGTATAGGAAATATAATTGGGTATTAAGTGTAATAAAATCAGAGGACATTCACACATAATCATATAATGACATATTCAAGGAGTACAAGTTTATCCCAAAGAATCAAAATTGGGTTAAGAAGTTCCCATGCAAAAATTCGACAGCCTAACGACGTCACTTCAAAATTCAGAAAAAGAGTTGATGAGAGATAAAAAGGGTATCTCATCACATGGACATAAAATTTAAATCAATAAGGATATAGAAGAACATATCCCAACATAATAGTATTTTAATTAAAATACATAACAAAAGAAGTCTTTTAAAAAGAGGAGGGTGAAAGGTTCCCTTACCGACATGGGTATCTTTCGAGACATGCACCCCGTGAAAGAAGGACAATACAACATTGATGTAAATACTCATAAATGAAAGTATATTACACAATGAGTAAAATAATGGGCAGTAAATACACCACTCAAGGGAAATTTTGGCAAATGTAGCATAAATCTCACGGGAATAAAAGTGAGATGAAAAATCCCTTATGAAAACACGGCAGCCTAACGACGCCACTTAAAACTTCCAAAAATAGATTGATGAGATCAAATAGGGTGTCTCATCATATTACAATAAAATTTACAGAAAGAGGAATATAAAATAACATCCCCCATCATAACAAAGAGGATCTTAAAAGAAGTGACATAAAGGAGAGTACTTAAAAAAAGATAGAGGTTAGATCTCTTACTAAAATTCGGCAGCCTAACGGCGCCACTCAAAACTTCCAAAATGGATTGATGAGAGAGAATAGGGGCTCTCATCATATGAACATAAAAATTACAGTAAGGGTAATATAAAAGTACATCCCAGTCACAAGAAATATGAGCTTAAAAGGAATGACATAAAAGAGTGTACTTAAAAAGAAAGAGAGGAGTAGGATCCCTTACCTCAAGTCCAACTTGTCTTGTTCGTTTCTTTATATTCCTGAATAATAAACTTTGGTCAATTTATAATTGCTTAAGGACCTCCTATAAATATTATTATTCTGTTAATATCACATATTTAAATTTTATAATCATTGGTTAATAATATGAGTTCATATTAGACGTTTTTGTCGATGTTTGGTACATGAGTCAAAAATTGAACTTGTTGGAAAATAATTTTCCATGTAGTTATAGGTACATCATATCCATAATAGTATTGATGTTTTAAATTTCATATATATCCAGTATATATTCATTTTATACTATTCCAAAGCATTTGGAGATAAAAATTAAAAGCAACGTTCATGGAGACGGTAGGCCGTACGTACGCATGAACGCTACTTTCATTTTTTTGTCATATTAATGGAATTAAAAAAAATATAAGATATATATATATGTTATAATTCCAGAATTATATCCATAATTTATATGTAATATATTACATATATATCCATTATATATATGTACTTATAATAGTACATAACATTTTGAGATAAGAAATGAAATGTATTGTTCATGGAGACGGTAAGCTGTACGTATGCATGAACGCTACTTCCATTTCTATTTCATATTTAATGGAATTAAAACATAATGATACATAATATTATTTTAATTACATTATGGTATCATATATAATATCATTAAACATATCCTTTATACGTACAACATATGGTATTAACGAATCAAATCACTTTGAGGGGGCGGTAGTCCGCACTTCCTTAAATGAAGATATCGCATTTACCCATAATGGAAACCATAAAGGTATCCCATAAATGAAAAATACAGAAGCTTAAGTAAAACATAAACATATTATATATCATATATAAATATTGTGTCATATTAATGGCCACCTTTGAAGGTTTTAGAAGAATGTTGAACAATCATCGTTTCGTGAGGCAGAAATTCTCCATCCACAGAAAAGGTATTTCTTTAACCATTAGATGTAGGTGTGTGTAAGTGTAGCTCGAATCCTTATTATAACAACATCCTAGTATATTGAATATACTTTATTTGTTACAAAATAAATGAATAAAAATAGTTTAGGGGGTTGGAGAAGCAAAATAAAACAAAAGGACACAAGTGAAGACATTACCTTAAAATCGGGTAACTCCCTTTGGTTTGAGCTCAAAGGCTTCCTTGGAAAGACTTCTACCCAAATTGTGGCTTCAAGGAGTTATAGAGGGATTTTTAGAGACAAAATTGGCAGGGGTTGGCCGAGCCAAAGGATTTGGAAGTGTGGGTAAGGAGGTAGATTTGGGGGCCTTTTATAAGAGGAGGGGAGGGGCACTCTTGGAAAGTAAAGAAATGTTACTTTATTTTAGAATGAGTTTCCGATTTTAATGGTCCCACATTGATGTGTTTCGAGTATAAGGTGATAAGGGTTTGAAATCCACACATCCAATAGGTTTTGGACATGTTTAGGTCTTAGATGTAACATTATCTTTCCATTTTATTTAAATCGTTAAATAATGAGGTCATCGCTGCATCATCATGATGTCATAAATGATTTAATTTATTTAATGTCTAAAAATTATAAAAAAAATACTATGATGTAGGAAATATTTTTATCTTTCCAATGACTATTTATAGTCAAAAATCGGACTTTTATAACCCCATGTAAAAATTATTTTAGTAAACAATCGCATGTTTGTGTCATTTTTTCTTTAACATTAAATAAAAAGGTATTTATGTCATTTTCCAACCAAAGTGCCTCCATGGGGTCCCCAAGTTGACCCATGGATTTTCTCCATCGGCCATGACTCATCCAATGAGGGTAGGACATGTGTCTAGGTCATTTCATATTATTAAAACATTATTTTTACCTTAAACTACACTAATTACCTCTAATCGCGATTAAAAACTTAATAAGTTACTATTCACCAAAAAATTATTTTAATCCCATTGAACCACATTTTACTTCTTAATGACAACCATGTATGTCGGATTTTTGAAATTCAAAACACAAAGGTGGAAAAATTTCATTTAAACGGAAAATCAGTTTTTATAAGTACCACTTAGTGGTTTCACTATTCATCAAAATTGAAGTTTTTCAGAAAATTACCAAAAATTCACCCTAAGCTATATTTGATATTACGAATTCAAAAATGATTTCTATTTTACAAAATTCAAAACATATAAGTTGCATTAATTAATTCAATAATTAATTCCCGCTGTCAAAACAAATAGCGTGTTTTTATGAAACAAAATGTATTAAAAGATTGACACTAGTTTAAGTCCGATTTCAAAGTGAAATTAATTCCAACGAACACTATTGGATTAAATGGTAAAAATATATTCTAATTTCACTTTAAAACCAATTCAAAATATAATCTAATCATATAAATAAATTAGATTAAAAAGTGGTTTTGAATTAAAATACAACATTTTTCACTATTCATTAAAAATTGAACTTTTTTCGGAAAAATACCAAAAATTTACACAAAGTAAATTTTGATGTCCCTATTCTAAAGAAGAATTTTATTTTGTCAAATATAACCCATAAAATTGTCAAAAAGTGGATTTAAAAGAGTTTCGCCATCAAAAGGCGGTTAATCGACCTTTTAAAGAATATTGAAATGTTTACGCTTAAAATTGGATTCATTCGCATTTTTAATCCTATAACATTTATTGTAAAGAGTAAAAATATTTGGAAAACATATATAATCATTTTTTAGTTAGTTCTGTTCATTCCCGCCATTACAACGGCTAGGCGTTAACTACCATTTAAAATAATATTATTTTATTATTAGAGTGCAACGCAAGATTCCCAAAAAACCCATTATTGCGTATTGGGTACGCCATCGTGCATAGTGTCCCCTTTAAAGTAATATTAACATTTTATTCACAAATATGGATAAATATGAAAATGTCATATTCTTTATTTACCTGGGGTTTTACATCCTTCCCCCCTTTTGGGAATTGCGTCCTCGCAATTTTTAAAATTAGGCTTGGAAACTTCATTAAAAATCCCGCATCGGAACAACAGTCAGTAAAACAATCACTTTAAAATAAAGAAAGACAAGTACAAAGGTCACCCGAGTTAACCCATACTAGGATTCCAAGTATGAAAATATGGACATGGAGGAAAAAATAAAGGGTCATTTTCTGATGGAGAGTGATAGTAAACATGTCTAGAAGAAAGCTAACCATAAGAAAATCACAAACTTGTGATGGGTTAAACGGTATTCGATTCCCCAGTAGGAAAAGTTAATAGACAACATTTTTGTTTTAAGTTACTCTTCATTGAGGAATTTATTTTTGATCTTAAGGAAACATACTTACTTGTCATGTTGACTTTCAATTTTTACTAGATTTTTTACAAAAACTCATACTTTCCCCAAAAGACGAGTAATTAGGAAGACTTGTTCACAATAAGAGTACTATAATAAACTTCTAGAGGATCACCTAATCCACAAAAGAGAACTATATACTTCCCATATCATTAGACCTTAACCAAAACCAAAACCAAAAAGGTTAGTACAAGATCAGATAATACCCAAAAAGGATAATCCTTTTAAAAAAAACAAATCTATTCTTAATCTCCAAAATTTATCAAAAAATACCCAAAGTTCAACAAAGACCATTCAATAAAAAAATTGTCCATAAAATACTTCAAAGTAAACCAAACTAAGATTGAAACCCAAATATTTGAAGGATTTAGTCACATAGTCTTCCAAGTTAAATCGTAACATTTATCTCCAAACAACATCAGTTTCTCTCAAAGTCTCGTATTGAAAAGTAATTAACCTCATCACATATCATCCATGATAGGTTAATAAATTTCCATAGATAACCAAAAATCGGCTCATTATAGATTCATAAGATCATATAACTAAAAATAATTAGTTAAACTTAACCAGGGACTTCACGTAGTCCAGTGGTAGGCGATAAATACCAGTTGCACTTTGGTTTGGGGTTCGATTCCCGCAGCTTTGTCCGACGCGACGGGTTGTCACACGGTCTGCGTGTTGTCCCTTTTTCCAAAACTATATAATTCTCAAATCATTCCCCAAAAAGAGATAAAATCATCAAAAATAACCATAACAAAATTTAACCTCAATTTTATCTCATGCCTTTCACTTCCATCATAACATATAAAAACCCATAATTACCTAAAAAGTAAGGATCATATAAACCCAAATGGTTCTTTATAACTATGTCCACAAAATAACAGATAACTATTCCTTGAATAAAATTTTCATATGTTAAACATCAGGGTTACACATACTATAAAAAGTCTTCTAATGTAACCCCATCATCAAAAGAGACTTAATACTCTTAAGAATTTCACCATAACTCTTGAAGCCATTATATGTTGACTTCTTACTCATTAAACATTCTTCATGATCCATTAACCATTCCTTTCAAACTTATTTTGAAATAATTCATTCCTACAAACAAAATCATGAATCATATCCTAAGATTACAAAATAGGAAAACAATAGTTATGAAATAATCCATACCTTTGATTGGTCATTGTCAGTATCTTCATCCTCAGTCGGAATGACATTAGGTATCAGTAAATGAATATTTGTACGATCTTGGTGATCTCATTCATGAAACTTCTTCATAGGACATGTGTTTGCATAATGACCATTCACACCACATTTAAAACATTCAATTGATCCCTCAGAAAGAACTTCTTTCCCTTTCCTCGAGTCAACTGGATGATTCCTTTTTCCATGGTAGGTTCTTGCTTTATGAACTTCATTTACACATCTATAGCATATTTCTGTCCCCTTGAAACATTTTCCAAGGTGTTTCTTTCCACATCTTTAACACATAGGTTTTTGAACACACTTACCTTTATGATTATTTCATGTAGTTCCGTAGGGACTTGTTTCTCGCATATATGATGCCTTAGAGAAATCACCAAGGTTTAGGTGGTCAATAATGACTTCAGATAGTCAGTTGAGGATAATCACAAGAGTTCTCATTGCAACCCCCATATCATTCAGTTGCTTGCTCAAAAAACTGTCATAGTTTCTTTCACATCCACTGTTACTTTGGTGCCTGATAGATCTAGCCATTTACTAAAACCAAAAAGGTCAGTGTGAGTATATCAACAAAACCATCATATACTAATGAGGAAGATAAACACTAAGATATACTTACCCATTCACTTTATCTAAAAATATGACTCTTTCTGAAATCCTAACCATTATGGTAATGTCACTTATGCTTAAAGAATACCCTAACCCCTAAAGTTATCTAAACCGACCTCTGATACCAACTATAAGGCCCCAACCTTAAACCTTACTTAATCTTGAGTTATTACAAGATTACACATTGAGGATCTTTTCAGGTTTAGAGTTTTTGAGAATTAGATCATAAAACTTGCATTATATACCACATTTAAACAAAGTGGTTACATAAAGATAGTATTCATTTTTTTCCATCAACGGAAACATATTTAAAATAAAACATGGATTCTTTCTTGACACTTCCTTGACACTATCATCATATCATGTACCTTTCCCTTGACCTGTGAAAATCATTTCTAAAAACTTGGGATGAGCATAAAAAGCTCAGTAAGGGTTATAAAAAACATGGAAAGGAAACATGAGTTCATATATACATAAGAATGAAATCATACATTACCCATAAAACATAGGCACTTTAACATACCTCATCAAATCATGAATAAATCATAGAAATCATAAGACATAAAAGGTAATTTGAGGCATTCATAACATTCTTACGTAGGGAGTAACCCTCTTGGTTATGTTTGGAATACCCACCACAGTATATTCCCTAAATATCTTCGGAGAAACCTTAACGTTTCACTCCTTCGCGTTACCCAATGCATTGGAGAGCTATATCGGGCTCACCCGCCCTTAGTTTATCACAGAACCACCCGTCTTCATAATAATTCCCAAGAACCTCAACATAATTGTACCACATAAAATATGCATAAAGGAAACATAACATTTCCACCTTTCAATCACAAGATATCAATACAACACATTGATATAAAAAGATTATGAAAACCATTTTCAATACCAAAATAAAAGAAAAGCAAAACATGGTATTTATTTTTCTTTTAAAAAAAGGTTTGGCTTGTATCAGAAGCCGAAACTCAAATAATGGTCACAGCGGCGGAGAAGTCGTTGTCGCCGCATACGTACAACAAAAACAATCCCATTTGTCATTTAGTAAACGATTCGTATAAAAAAAATCCTTTTGAATAAACGTAAAAGTCAAAGGGGTTTATACACCATATAAAAGAAGGTTGTGTATAAAACAAAATATGCCTCAATGAAAGGAGATTGAGATGAAGTCCCATACAAAGACGGTATCCTTGGATTAAGGATAAATCAATTACATAATTATGTGTGACAAACGAGTAAACGAAATATAATTGGGTATTAAGTGTAATACAATCAGAGGACATTCACACATAATCATAGAACGACATATTCAAGGATTAAAAGTTTATCCCAAAGAATCAAAATTGGGTTAAGAAGTTCCCTTGCAAAAATTCGACAGCCTAACGGCGTCACTTCAAAATTCAGAAAAAGAGTTGATGAGAGATAAAAAGGGTATCTCATCACATGGAAATAAAATTTAAATCAATAAGGATATAGAAGAAAAGATCCCAACATAATAGTATGTGAATTAAAAGACATAACAAAAGAAGTCTTTTAAAAAGAGGAGGGTGAAAGGTTCCCTTACCGACAAGGGTATCTTTCGAGACATGCACCCCGTGAAAGAAGGACAATACAACATTGATGTGAATACTCATAAATGAAAGTATATTACACAATGAGTAAAATAATGGGCAGTAAATACACCACTCAAAGGAAATTGTGGCAAATGTAGCATAAATCTCACGGGAATAAAAGTGAGATGAAAAATCCCTTACGAAAACTCGACAGCCTAACGACGCCACTTAAAACTTCCAAAAATGGATTGATGAGATAAAATAGGGTCTCTCATCATATTACAATAAAATATACAGCAATAGGAATTTAAAATAACATCCCCCATCATAACAAAGAGGATCTTAAAATAAGTGACATAAAGGAGAGTACTTAAAAAGAAAGAGAGAGGTTAGATCTCTTACGAAAATTCGGCAGCTTAATGGCGCCACTCAAAACATCCAAAATGGATCGATGAGATAGAATAGGGTCTCTCATCATATGAACATAAAAATTAAAGTAAGGGTAATATAAAAGAACATCCCAATCACAAGAAAGATGGGCTTAAAAGGAATGACATAAAAGAGTGTACTTAAAAAGAAAGAGAGGAGTAGGTTCCCTTACCTCAAGTCCAACTTGTCTTGTTCGTTTCTTTATATTCCTGAATAATAAACTTTGGTCAATTTATAATTTCTTAAGGACCTCCTATAAAGATTATTATTCAGTTCATATCACATATTTTAATGTTATAATAATTGGTTAATAATATGAGTTCATATCAGACGTTTTTGTCGATGTTTGGTACATGAGTCAAAAATTGAACTTGTTGGAAAATAATTTTCCATGTAGTTATAAGTACATCATATCCAGAATAGTATTGATGTTTTAAATATCATATATATCCAGTATATATTCATTTTATACTATTCCATAGCATTTGGAGATAAAAATTAAAAGCATCGTTCATGGAGACGGTAGGTCGTACGTACGCATGAACGCTACTTTCATTTTTTTGTCATATTAATGGAATTAAAACAAAATGAGATATATATATATATATATATTTTATAATTCCAGAATGATATCCATAATTTATATGTAATATATTACATATATATCCATTATATATATGTACTTATAATAGTACATAACATTTTGAGATAAGAAATGAAATGTACCATTCATGGAGACGGTAAGCCGTACGTACGCATGAACGCTACTTCCATTTATATTTCATATTTAATGGAATTAAAACATAATGATACATAATATTATTTTAATTCCAGTATGGTATCATATATAATATCATTAAATATATCCTTTATATGTACCACATATGGTATTAACGAATCAAATCACTTTGAGGGGGCGGTAGTCCGCACTTCCTTAAATGAAGATATCACATTTACCCATAATGGAAACCATAAAGGTATGCCATAAATGAAAAATACAGAAGATTAAATAAAACATAAACATATTATATATCATATATAAATATAGTGTCATCTTAATGTCCACCTTTGAAGGTGTTAGAAGAATGTTGAACAATCATCGTTTCGTGAGGCAGAAATTTTCCATCCACAGAAACAGTATGTTCTTTAACCATTAGATGTAGGTGTGTGTTAAGTGTAGCTCTAATACTTATTATAACAACATCCTAGTATATTTAAGATACTGGATTTGTTACAAAATAAATGAATAAAAAGAGTTTAGGGGGTTGGAGAAGCAAAATAAAACAAAAGGACAGAAGTGAAGACATTACCTTAAAATCGTGTAAATCCCTTTGGTTTGAGCTCAAAGGCTTCCTTGGGAAGACTTCTGCCCAAAGTGAGGCTTCAAGGAGTTATAGAGGGATGTGGAGAGACAAAATGGGTAGGGGTTGGCCGAGCCAAAGTCTTTGGAAGTGTGGGTAAGGAGGTAGAGGTGGGGGCCTTTCATAAGAGGATGGGAGGGGCACTCTTGGAAAGTAAAAAATGTTACTTTATTTTAGAATTTGTTTCGGATTTTAATGGTCTCACATTGATGTGTTTCGAGGATAAGGTGATAAGGGTTCTAAATCCACCCATCGAATATGTAAATATCTGTAAAATTCAAGGGAAATTTTTTCTTAATTTTCTTTGTAATTTTAAAAGAACGCAGTTTCTGACGGCGCCTGATTCCGAGGCCCGGTGTGCCCGGAATCATTTTCTGAAGTTTGGCTCGGGTACGTTCAGTGAACGAACGAGCGGGAATTTCTATATTTTGAACCGGTGCTCGGAATCGAATTTCGAGGGCACCGATGGAACCGCAACACCGGTAATTGCTTAGGAACTCATGTTCCGCAGTTGTGTTTTATCGAGTTTGGAAGTTAGTTTTCGGGGGTTTTTAATTAAACTGAATAAAAATATGTGTTTGCCATATTTTTATTCGAAGTTGTAGTTAGAACCTCCAAGGGGAGGTTAGTGGAGGGGACCACCCGCACATAACCTCCCTTGGGTGGATGTTATAAGGTGGGGCCCACATGAGTATCAAACCCCCTTAACCCCCCTTAACTCTTGAACTCTCCATTTATGTGGATGAAACTCTCTCTCATTAAATGAGTCTCTCCACCTCCCTCTCATTAAATTTGACAACTTTAGATATTTAATTGTGTGAGTTAATTTAATTTCAAACTCTTGAAATTCATAAGCTTTGTTGTGTTAATGAAACAAGTTAAGAACTTATTTTATTTGGGTTGGAGTTTAGTTGATTGGGAGCCTTTGGAGAAAAAGATTAGGAAGTCTTGAGTTTCTTCTTTCTCTATGAAGAAGAACACAAAGAACGTATCTTCCGCCACTGAAGCACGACGACGCCATCTTCTTCATTGTTCTTCAACCGAGGCAAGGAAAGAGAAGTGATGCCGACGACATCTCCAACGACCTTCATCCGCGTCAAAGGAGAAGACGTCGCCCGCGAAGAACGTCGTCAACGACGACGTCACCTCCGAACGCTCGTCCACCAACGACGAGTACCCTTCTTCCTTTCCGACACATGAGCATGAGAATTGGGAGTGTGTGACGAACACGACAATCGAGGAATCGATATCCGCCCTTTTTCCGAGATCATCAACGAACGACAATTACGAGGTTGGGAATTTAAATTGTGATTGTTGGTGAACCCTCGTTTACTCCCTTCTAAATCTAAGAACGCGGTTCAACTAAATATTAAGTTGATCCGCGAAGATTATTTTGCGGGTTGGGATTATTGTTATGATTCTTTTTATTTAAGAGGTTGTAGGGGATTGTCTTTACTTTATTTTTGTTTGAGATTACTCCCTTGATTTTTATTCTTCGTGAATATGTCCAACAGATATCATTTAACGAGAGGGGGCCGGTCCGCACAAACACGGCCGACCCACCTCCCTTTTCCATGTTGAATTTATTTGTGGTTTAGTACGGGAAGACGTGGTGCCGTCACACCACGCGGAATCATGCGACAAAGAAATGCGCGGCGCCGTCGTGCCGCGTCGTGAAAAACAAACAAGGGCGCGACACCGTCGCGCCGCGTCGGAGAAACCCAAAGACATCCGCTGACGGAGTCGGGCCACGGCGAAGGGGCGCGGCACCAACGCGTCGCGCCAGAGAACCACGAAGAGGGCACGTTTTGTTAATTGACGTGCGGATTGACGAGAGACGACATAACAGGGCCGCAAAGTATTTTTGAATCTTCCGCAGTAAAGTACGAGACCCGAGATGAACACCGGCTCAGACGGTTTTGAAAACAGACCACCGGAGAAACTCCGGTGGCCCGCGGAAACACCCGGAGGCGCAGGTCGCCGGCGCCGCCTGCGACCGGAGGCGGTGATCGGAGCCGTCCGGCCGCCAGGCGGCGGCGGCGCCCGAGCGCGCCGCAGGAAGAATCGGCGGTGACGGTTGCGCCGCCGCCCTCAATTAACGGCGAGGGGCGGGCCGCGCGCACCCCCCGCTCCCCGACTTCGGCTCGGCCACGCTGAGCCACGGCTGGCCGGTCGGGCCGGACCGAGCCGGCCACGCCGGCCGGGCCGGGCCGGGCCGGGTCCAGTCGGGTCGGTCCGGGCCCAGACCCCCCATTTTCGGAGCATTTTCAGTCAAATGCCCATATCTTGGGCTACGGGCCTCCGATCGATGCACCGTCAGTTGCGTAGAGATCCTTGGAACAAGACGGTCGTTTCAGTATATCGTACTCAAGGTTTAGGAATACTTTGGGTTCGGCCGGGTTGGTTCGGATACGAAACCAACCGGGCCCTCGGAGCGGAAACGCTTATATCTTGAGCTCCGGACGTCCGATTGACGTGCCGTCGACTTTGATGGATTCCTCTAAGTGATAAGGATCTTTTGTCTTACTCCGCTCGAGGTTTGGATGCCGTCGGAGTGCGTTCGGGTTGGTTCGCTCACGAAACCAACCGGGCCCCTAGAACGAAAAATCCAATAACTCACAGACCGGGCGTCCGATAGACGCGCCATCTATCTCGTTGAATTCCTCATGATAAGACGGAACTTTTTGTATTCTTCGCCCGAGTTTCGGTTGCTGTTGGATAGTGGCTGGAATGGATTGTACCTGAAATCCAACCGGGCCCTTGGAACGGAAAAGCTGATATCTTTCAGACTGGACGTCCGTTTGACGAACCGTCAGCAACGTTGATGATCAATTTGAGAAACGGTCCCTATGAGTATACCCTATGAGAGTTCGGGGTACAGTTGAGATACGGCGGGGATTGGTTCGCTCACGAAACCAACCGGGCCCCTGGGACGAAAAGGCTAGTAACTCACAGACCGGGCGTCTGATCGACGCGATGTCTATTGTGTTGAGACCCCTATGACGAGGCGGTCCTTTGAGATACTTCTTCGTGGGACTTTGAGATACTTGGAGTATCGACTTGTAGCTCATGGAGCGGACCCTCCCAGAGACAAGCGTGCGGAGTACGGAGACCGTGTAGCCGACTAAGACCTGACGACTGCTTGATCGACTCGACTTGGAGTGAGTAGACTAGCCCAGTGGATGGAGCACTACTTTGTGAGGTGCTGACCCATGGTGGATGGAGCACTACCTGTGTGACAGTGCAGACCCACGGTACTCATCCAGAGAGTACCTCAGCAGGCTATTAGGGGGGGTGTTCACTACTGTGTTTGGGTGGCATACCCCGGCGGGAAGCACTACTATGTTTGGGTGGGTGGCCCGCGGTACTCGACAGGAGGAGTACCTCAACAGTCTTAGGTTAGTGAGCACTACCTCAGAGTCGTAACAGGACCACTGTACACTCCAGAGAAGGGGCTCTTCAGCAGTTACGGTTTCGATAATGAAAATCCTGGTTTGAGCTGAGACTTTTGACCTTTGTGTTTACCTCATGATTGAGATGGGTCACTTGATAACTTAGGTATATGTATGGTCATATACCTGGGTAGTGGTTATCCGTTGATTTCATGATCTTTGTGTTTTCCTCATGATTGAGATGGGTTACTTGATAACTTAGGTATATGCATGGGCATATACCTAAGTAGAGGTTATCTGTTGAGATCTTCTTTGTGGTTATCCATGTTGGTTTTAATGAGACCTTGAGGGTCTCGGGGTCCCTACTGAGTATCGTTATACTCACCCCTACACGGGCTATGCCCGCACCTCGTTGTGTTGGTTGCAGACGACGGGCATTGCTGACGGAGGCCGAGTGTTCGAGGACTGGACGGTACCCGGAGGTGGACTACACGACGAGTCAGTACCCGGAGGTGGACTACATGACGAGACGACACACGGAGGAGGTTGACGGGCGAGAGCGTTGAGGAGGCTATCTGTACCTACCCTTCAGGTAGGATCCGTGGTGGACGATCCAGGAGCTGCGGCATCTGTACCTACCCTTCAGGTAGGATCCGAGGAGGATGACCCAGGAGCTTCTTCCTTTCTTCCAACTATTGTACTTTGTTCAGTGGTAGTTGTACTTCCTTTTGGGTTTATATTCTGGCCCATTTACATTTCAGCACTTCTCTTTGTACTTAGTGTTTTACTTCCGCTTGTACTCTGTGGTGTATTCTTTACTTTTATAAAGGCAATGCCTTCCCAGTTATCGGGATTTACGCCTTTGGTGCTAGTCGCCAGCCCCTGGCCTATGGAAGGCGGGCTTGGGGTAGTCACGGCATGGGCCCCAAGGACGGGTCGTGACAAATTGGTATCAGATGAGTCGTATCTACCGCAAAACTTATAACTCTGATATTTTCTTTCTATGAAGTAATAGTGTTAAGGGTACCGAGTGTGGTCTTCAGTTCAGGGAGTCCAGGGTTGGTGCGGGCGGCCGACGTATCCATACACCAGGACCCTGACAACTGAATTCCGACTTTGTGCACGAAAAAACTGATTGCATGTGTGTTTTCCAGAAGTTTTATTTAAATATCAGCTCAAACTAGGTCAACTCACCAGGTATAATCGTCTGACCGTGTCACGTTGTTTCTTTCAGGATGCCTTTTCTCTGTTGACCAGCTACAGCCCAGAGGGATGTGCGTACTGACAGCCTGCCGAGCGACGAGGCTTAGGTACAGGGCCCTCTTGTAGTTGAGGCACCAGCGGTACTACCATACGTTGGACCATCGATGCCACCATCCCCAGCAGTAGGTGATGCACGCCACTTGAGTGCGCTGCACGAGTTCCATCGCCAGAGGCCACCCAGGTTCCAGGGAGAGACGGACCCGCAGGTAGCTGAGGATTGGCTGGAGGCCATGATGAGAGTCTTCAGGCTAGTGGGGACGCCGACAGAATTCATGGTGATCTTTGCTTATAGCCTCCTTCAGGCAGCAGCAGGCAGGTGGTGGAGCCACTTGTTCCAGTTTTGCGACGGGATGACCTTCGCATGGGAAGACTTTGATACCTTCTTCAAGGTGGAGTTTGTGGCAGTAGCTCTACACCCCGATCATGTACAGGAGATTCTACCTTTGCCACGTGTTTTTCAATCAGTAGCCGAGTCATCTGTGGGCAGTAGACCAATGATTCAGAGGTCTAGGAGGACCAGACCAGTAGTTGGACGATCTCGGGTTTTAGGACCGGTGGTGCGGGGCACCCGGGGTGGGGTCAAAGCTAGGCGTGCCAGAAAAAGACAGTGTTACTCTTGTGGCGGGAAGGATTACCTGGCACGTGACTGTCCGACTCCTCGTACAGTTGATCCGCAGGCTTTGGAAGAGCCACCGAGGTAGAAGCAACGGCGGGTGCTTGAGAAACAGCCGAGTAGTGGACAAGGCAATAGAGCTCCAGGAGCAGGAGGATAGGAGAGGAACTAGTGGATACGTCCTTTGTACTTCTAGTTCCAAGTTGATGTTGTATTCGTGTCTTTGTACTATGAGCTGCAATAATAATAATAAAAAGACACTTATCTTTGTTTGATTTCTTGTCCTTTTGTTTGAATGATACTGAGTGGTCCCGGTTAAAACTGTTGACTTGACCCTCACTTTCGAGATTTCTACTAGAGGAGACCCAGTGAACTCACACTGATGCCGAAAGTGTGACTTGACCCTTGGAGGCGAGAGTGACATTTGGATCTCTTGGTAGTTACATCGAGGCATTATGATGTCATCCATGGCATGAATACATCATTCATGTCAAGATTGACTGTATTAGGCAATGGGCGTGGTTCATCCAGGGGATGAGACCGAGTTTCTCTTTTCGGCAAAGGAGAAATTTTGGCAGCTCTTCAGATCGAAGGCAAAGAAGGTGCAGATCATCTAGGAGCGGATGAAAACTGCACAGAGCAGAGAGAAACAGGAAACTAGCACCATTCTTGGAGACACAAGCATGTTAAATGTTTCCACAAGAGGAATCTTAAAGGAGAGATGAGTCTGAGAAGCAGCAGACGTGGAGGCAGTGCTAGGAGAGCAGCATGAGGTGGTGTACATCTTAACATGCTACAAACACCCGCCTTAGTTATCCCCTCCAGGCTCAGAGAGCTGGAGGGAGGATGAAGAGTGCGGCTGCATGCAGTCAAGGAGTGTGACCCAATGGCTCTAAAAATGATTCAAGGGACAGTCTGTGTCTACTACTAGTTGCTGTAGTAACAGACTTCGATATGAATCATTCTTTGCTTTCACTAATCTTGTTCCATACCTAGAGTTTCCGGTAATCCGTGGACTTGACCCTCACGTCTGGAGATACCTTGGGAGGAGACCCGATAATCACACTTACGCCGACGGTGTGGTCAGACCCTCAAGGCGAGAGTTTCGGTTGGAATCTCTTGGTGGTAGCGTCGAGGCCTTACGACGTTGGTTTGAGTATGGACTGGGCAATCACAGTTCATACACAAATTGACGGTATTAGGCAAAAAGGTTGTGGTCTAACTACGACATCGGGACAGGTTTTCCTTGGTCGGCGAAAAGAAAACCCCAGGCAACACAGGATAAACTCTTTCACAGGAGGGTGTGACCGATCACTCTTGAGTCGGTCAACCTTACACTCGTATCAGCAGTCGTTTCGAGTTCCAGTTCTAACAAGAATTGGAGACCTCTAGAGTTCGAGGATGACGATCATGTCCTTATATGAGTATCACCTCGACGAAGTTTACGGAGATGTGGCCTAAGCGGCAAGTTATCTCTGAGGTTCAACGGACCTTTCTAGGTCCTCAGCTAGGTAAGCGGGGTGGTTTACCGCTTGACCCATCCACCTCAGTTGCACCAGGTGCATGACTATTTCCACGTATCTCAAGTGAGGAGATATGTGCTAGACCCTTCACATATCATCAACCATGAGGAGCTGGACGACGGTGATGGGGTGTCTTTCACGGAGGATCTAGTGGGGATCGAGGATAGACTAGAGCAGATCCTATGAGGATGACCGATTCCTCGGGTGCACTTTCTCTGGGAGTATGGAACCTCCAGGTGAGCACATGAGAGCAGGAGGCTCAGATACGTGCTCAGTACCGTTTTTGTATCCCTGGTTTGTGTTGTAGCTTTACGAGGATGTAAAGCCCTGAGGTGTGAGTAATGTAAAGATCCGTAAAATTCAAGGGAAATTCTTTCTTAATTTTCTTTGGAATTTTACAAGAACGCAGTTTCTGACGGCGCCTGATTCTGAGGCCCGATGTGCCTGGAATCATTTTCTGAAGTTTGGATCAGGTACGTTCAGTGAACGAACGAGCGGGAATTTCTATCTTTTGAACCGGTGCTCGGAATCGAATTCCAAGGGCATCGATAGAACCGCAGCGCCGGTAATTTCTTAGGAACTCCTGTTCCGTAGTTGCGTTTTATTGATTTTGGAAGTTAGTTTTCGGGGGTTTTTAATTAAACTGAATAAAAATATGTGTTTTCCATATTTTTATTTGAAGCGGTAGTTAGAACCTCCAAGGGGAGGTTAGTGGAGGGGCCCACCCACAGATAACCTCCCTTGGGTGGATGTTATAAGGTGGGGACCACATGAGTATCAAACCCCCTTAACCCCCCTTAACTCTTGAACTCTCCATTTATGTGGATGAAAATATCTCTCATTAAATGAGTCTCTCCACCTCCCTCTCATTAAATTTGACAACTTGAGATATTTAATTTTGTGAGTTAATTTAATTTCAAACTCTTGAAATTCATAAGCTTTGTTGTGTTAATAAAACAAGTTAAGAACTTATTTTATTTGGGTTGGAGTTTAGTTGATTGGGAGCCTTTGGAGAAAAAGCATAGGAAGTCTTGAGTTTCTTCTTTCTCTACGACGAAGAACACGAAGAACGTCTTTTTCTCCACTGAAGCACGATGACGCCATCTTCTTCATCGTTCTTCAACCGAGTCAAGGAAAGGGAAGCGACGCCCACGACATCTCCAACGACCTTCATCCGCGTCAAAGGAGAAGGTGTCGCCCGCGAAGAACATCATCAACGACGACGTCACCTCCGAACGCTCATCTACCAACGACGAGTACCCTTCTTCCTTCCCGACGCATGATCATGAGAATTGGGAGTGTGTGACGAACACGACAATCGAGGAATCGATATCCGCCCTTTTTCCGAGATCGTCAACGAACAACAATTACGAGGTAGGGAATTTAAATTGTGATTGTCGGTGAACCCTCGTTTACTCCCTTCTAAATCTAAGAACGCGGTTCAACTAAATATTAAGTTGATCCGCGAAGATTATTTTGCTGGTTGGGATTATTGTTATGATTCTTTTTATTTAAGAGGTTGTAGGGGATTGTCTTTACTTTATTTTTGTTCGAGATTACTCCCTTGATTTTTATTCTTCGTGAATATGTCCAACTACTATCGTTTAACGAGAGGGGGCCGGTCCGCACAAACACGGCCGACCCACCTCCTTTTTCCATGTTGGATTTCTTTGTGGTTTGGTACGGGAAGGTGTGGTGTCGTCGCACCATGCAGAATCATGCGACAAGGAAATGCGCGGCGCCGTCGCGCCGCATCGCGAAAAACAAACAAGGGCGCGACACCGTCGCACCGCGTCGGAGAAACCCGAAGACATCTGCGGACAGAGTCGGGCCACGGAGAAGGGGTGCGGCACCAACGCGTTGCGCCTGAGAACCACGAAGACGGCGTGTTTTGTTAATTGACGTGCGGATTGACGAGCGACGACATAACGGGGCCGCAAAGTATTTTTGAAGCTTGCGCAGTAAAGTACGAGACCCAATATGAACACCGGCTCAGACGGTTTTGAAAACGGACCACCGGAGTAACTCCGGTGGCCCGCGGAAACACCCGGAGATATCCAGCCGCCAGGCGGTGGCGGCGCCCGAGCGCGCAGCCGGAAGATTTGGCGGCGGCGGTTGCACCGCCGCCCTCAATTAACGGCGAGGGTCGGGCCGCGCGCACCCCCCGCTCCCCGACTTCGGCTCGGCGACGCCGAGCCGCGGCTGGCAGGTCGGGCCGGAACGAGCCGGCCGAGCCGGGCCGCACCGGCTGGGCCGGGCCGGGTCCAGTCGGGTCGGACCTGGTTCGGGCCGACCCAGGGGGGTCGGGCCGGGTCGGTCCGGGCCCAGACCCCCCGTTTTCAGACCATTTTCAGTCAAATGCCCATATCATGGGCTACAGACCTCCCTTCGACGCACCGTCAGTTGCGTAGCGATCCTTGGAATGAGACGGTCGTTTCGGTATATCGCACTAAAGGTTTCGGAATACTTTGGGTTCGTCCGGGTTGGTTCGGATACGAAACCAACCGGGCCCTCGGAGCGGAAACGCTTATATCTTAAGCTCCAGACGTCCGATTGACGTGTCGTCGACTTTGATGGATTCCTCTAAGTGAGATGGATCTTTTGGCTTACTCCGCTCGAGGTTTGGATGTCGTCGGAGTGCGGTCGGGTTGGTTCGCTCACGAAACCAACCGGGCCCCTAGAACGAAAAAGCCAATAACTCACAGACCGGGCGTCCGATAGACGCGCCGTCTGTCTCGTTGAATTCCTCATGCTAAGACGGAACTTTTGGTATTCTTCACCCGAGTTTCAGTTGCTGTTGGATAGTGGCCGGAATGGATTGTACCCGAAATCCAACCGGGCCCTTGGAACAGAAAAGCTGATATCTTTCAGACTGGACGTCCGTTTGACGAACCGTCAGCGACGTTGATGATCACGTTGAGAAACAGTCCCTATGAGTATACCCTATGAGATTTAGGGGTAAAGTTGAGATAGGGCCGGGATTGGTTCACTCAGGAAACCAACCGGGCCCCTGGGACGAAAAGGCTAGTAACTCACAGACCGGGCGTCCGATTGACGCGCCGTTTGTTGCGTTGAGACCACTATGATGAGGAGGTCCTTTGAGATACTTCTTCGTGGGACTTTGAGATACTTGGAGTATCGACTCGTAGCTCGTGGAGCGGACCCTCCCTGAGACGAGCGTGCGGAGTACGGAGACCGTGTAGCCGACTGAGACCTGGCGACTGCTTGACCGACTCGACTTAGAGTGAGTCGACTAACCCAGTGGACGAAGCACTACTTTGTGAGGTGCAGACCCATGGCAGACGGAGCACTACCTGTGTGATAGTGCAGACCCGCGGTACTCGTCCGGAGAGTACCTCAGCAGTCTACTAGGGGGTGTGCACTACTGTGTTTGGGTGGCATACCCCGGCGGGAAGCACTACTGTGTTTGGGTGGCTGGCCCGCGGTACTCGATAGGAGGAGTACCTCAGAAGTCTTAGGTTAGTGAGAAGTACCTCGGAGTCGTGACATGACCACTTTACATTCCAGAGATGAGGCTCTTCAGCAGTTACAGTTTCGATAATGAAAATCCTAGTTTGAGATGAGACTTTTTACCTTTGTGTTTACCTCATGATTGAGATGGGTCACTTGATAACTTAGGTATATGTATGGGCATATACCTGGGTAGTGGTTATCCGTTGATTTTATGATCTTGGTATTTTCCTCATGATTGAGATGTGTTACTTGATAACTTAGGTATATGCATGGGCATATACCTAAGTAGAGGTTATCTGTTGAGATATTCTTTGTGGTTATCCATGTTGGTTTTAGTGAGACCTTGAGGGTCTCGGGGTCCCTACTGAGTATCGTTATACTCACCCCTGCACGGGCTATGCCCGCACCTCGTTGTGTTGGTTGTAGACGACAGGCAGTGCTGACGGAGGCCGCGTGTTCGAGGACTGGACGGTACCCGGAGGTGGACTACACGATGAGTCAGTACCCAGAGGTGGACTACACGATGAGACGACACACGGAGGAGGTTGACAGGCGAGATCGTTGAGGAGGCTATATGTACCTACCCTTCAGGTAGGATCCGTGGTGGATGATCCAGGAGCTGCGGCATTTGTACCTACCCTTCAGGTAGGATCCGAGGAGGACGACCCAGGAGCTGCTTCCTTTCTCCCAACTATTGTAATTTGTTCAGTGGTAGTTTTACTTCCTTTTGGGTTTGTATTCTGGCCCATTTATCTTTCAGCACTTCTCTTTGTACTTAGTGTTTTACTTCTGCTTGTACTCTGTGGTGTTTTCTTTACTTTTATAAAGGCAATGCCTTCCCAGTTATCGAGATTTACGCCTTTGGTGCTAGTCTCCAGCCCCGGCCTATGGAAGGCGGGCTTGGGGTAGTCACGGCACGGGCCCTGAGGATGGGTCATGACACAATAGGTTTTGTACATGTTTAGGTATTAGATTTTATATTATCTTTGCATTTTATTTAAATCGTTAAATAATGAGGTCATCGCTGCATCATCATGATGTCATAAATAATTTAATTTATTTAATGTCTAAAAATTAAAAAAAAAATACTATGATGCAGGAAATCTTTTTAGATTTCCAATGACTATTTATAGTCAAAAATCTGACTTTTATAACCCCAAGTAAAAAATGTTTTAGTAAACCATCTCATGTTTGTGTCATTTTTACTTTAACATTAAATAAAAAGGTATTTATGTTATTTTCCAACCAATGTGGCTCCATGGGGTCCCCAAGTTGACCCATGAATTGTCTTGGTCGGACATGACTCATCCAATGAGGGTAGGACATGTGTCTAGGTCATTTCATATTATTAAAACATTATTTTTACCTTAAACTACATTAATTACCTCTAATCGCGATTAAAAACTTAATATGTTACTATTCACCAAAAAAATATTTTAATCCCATTGAACCACATTTTACTTCTTAATGACAACCATGTATGTCAATTTTTTGAAATTCAAAACACAAAGGTGGCAAAATTTCATTTAAACGGAAAATCAGTTTTTATAAGTACCACTTAGTAGTTTCACTATTCATCAAAAATTGAAGTTTTTCAGAAAATTACCAAAAATTCACCCTAAGCTATATTTGATATTCCAAATTCAAAAATGATGTCTATTTTACAAAATTCAAAAAATATAAGTTGAATTAATTAATTCAATAATTAATTCCCGCTGTCAAAACAAATAGCGTGTTTTTATGAAACAAAATGTATCAAAAGATTGACACTAGTTTAAGTCCGATGTCATAGTGAAATTAATTCCAATGAACACTATTGGATTAAATGGTAAAAATATATTTTAATTTCACTTTAAAACCAATTCAAAAGATAATCTAATCATATAAATAAATTTGATTAAAAAGATATTTTGAATTAAAATACAACATTTTTCACTATTCATTAAAAATTGAACTTTTTCGGAAAAATTCCAAAAATTTACACAAAGTAAATTTTGATGTCCCGATTCTAAAGAAGAATATTATTTTGTCAAATATAACACATAAAATTGTCAAAAAGTGGATTTAAAAGAGGTTCGCCATCAAAAGGCGGTTAATCGACCTTTTAAAGAATATTGAAATGTTTACGTTTAAAATTGGATTCATTCGCATTTTTAATCCTATAACATTTATTGTAAAGAGTAAAAATATTTGACAAACATATATAATCATTTTTTAGTTAGTTCTGTTCATTCCCGCCATTACAACGGCTAGGCGTTAACTACCATTTAAAATAATATTATTTTATTATTAGAGTGCAACGCAAGATTCCCAAGAAACCTATTGTTGCATATTGGGTACGCCATCGTGCATAGCATCCCATTTAAAGTAATATTAACATTTTATTCAAAAATATGGATAAATATGAAAATTTCATATTCTTTATTTACTTAGGGTGTTACATCCTTCCCCCCTTTTGGGAATTGCGCCCTCGCAATTTTTAAAATTGGGCTTGGAAACTTCATTGAAAATCCCACATCGGAACAACAGTCAGTAAAACAATCACTTTAAAATAAAGAAAGATAAGTATAAAGGTCACCCGAGTTAACCCATACTAGGATTCCAAGTATGAAAATATGGACATGGAGGAAAAAACAAAGGGTCATGTTCTGATGGGGAGTGATAGTAAACATGTCTAGAAGAAAGTTAACCATAATAAAATCACAAACTTGTGATGGGTTAAACGGTATTCGAATCCCCAGTAGGAAAAGTTAATAGACAAAATTTTTGTTTTAAGTTACTCTTCATTGAGGAATTTATTTTTGATCTTAAGGAAACATACTTACTTGTCATGTTGACTTTAAAATTTTACTATATTTTTTACACAAACTCATACTTTCCCCAAAAGAAGAGTATTTAGGAAGACTTGTTCACATTAAGAGTATTATAATAAACTTCTAGAGGATCACCTAATCCACAAAAGAGAACTATATACTTCCCATATCTTTAGATCTTAACCAAAACCAAAACCAAAAAGGTTAGTACAATATCAGATAATACACAAAAAGGATAATCCTTTTTTTTAAACAAATCTATTCTTAATCTTCAAAATTTATCAAACAATACCAAAAGTTCAACAAAGACCATTCAATTAAAAAATTGTCCATAAAATACTTCAAAGTAAACCAAACTAAGATTGAAACCCAAATATTTGAAGGATTTAGTCACATAGTCTTCCAAGTTAAATCGTAACATTTATCTCCAAAAAACATCAGTTTCTCTTAAAGTCTCGTATTAAAAAGTAATTAACCTAATCACATATCCTCCATGATAGGTTAATAAATTTCCATAGATAACCCAAAAATCAGCTCATTCTAGATTCATAAGATCATCTAACTAAAAAGAATTAGTTAAACTTAACCAGGGAGTTCACATAGTCCAGTGGTTGGCGATAAATACCAGTTTCACTTTCGTTGTGGGTTCGATTCCCGCAGCTTTGTCCGATGCGACGGGTTGTCACACGGTCTGCGTGTTGTCCCTTTTCCCAAAACTATATAATTCTCAAATCATTCCCGAAAAAGAGATAAAATCATCAAAAATAACCATAACATAATTTAACCTCAATTTTATCTCATGCCTTTCACTTCCATCATAACATATAGTAACCCATAATTACCTCAAAAGTAAGGATCATATAAACCCAAATGGTTCTTTATAACTATGTCCACAAAATAACAGATTACTATTCCTTGAATAAAATTTTCATATGTTAAACATCAGGGTTACACATACTATAAAAATTCTTTTAATGTACCCCCATCATCAAAAGAGACTTAATACTCTTAAGAATTTCACCATAACTCTTGAAGCCCTTATATGTTGACTTCTTACTCATTCAACATTCTTCATGATCCATTAACCATTCCTTTCCAACTTATTCTGAAATACTTCTTTCCTACAAACAAAATCATGAATCATATCCTAAGATTCCAAAATAGGAAAAAAATAGTTATGAAATAATCCATACCTTTGATTGGTCATTGTAAGTTTCTTCATCCTCAAACAAAATGGCATTACGTATTGGTAAAATAATATTTGTACGATCTTGGTGATCCCATTCACGAAACTTCTTCACAGGACATGTGTTTGCATAATGACCATGCACACCACATTTAAAACATTCAATCGATCCCTCAGAAAGAACTTCTATCCCTTTCCTCGAGTCAACTGGATGATTCCTTTTTCCATGGTAGGTTTTGCTTTATGACCTTCATTTCCACATCTATATAATATTTCTATCCCTTTGAAACATTTTACTAGGTGTTTCTTTCCACATCTTTGACACAAAGGTTTTTGAACACACTTACCTTTATGATTATTACCTGTAGTTCCGTAGGGACTTGTTTCTCGCATATATGATGCCTTAGATAAATCACCAAGGTTTAGGTGGTCAATCATGACTCCATATAGTTGGTTGAGGATAATCACAAGAGTTCTCATTGTCACCCCCATATCATTCAGTTGCTTGCTCAAAAAACTGTCACAGCTTCCTTCACATCTGTTACTTTGGTGCCTGCTAGATCCAGCCATTTACTAAAACCAAAATGGTCAGTGTGAGTATATCAACAAAACCATCATATACTAATGAGGAAGATAAACAGTAATATATACTTACTCATTCACTTTATCTAAAACTAGGACTCTTTCTGAAATCCTAACCATTATGGTAATGTCACTTATGCTTAAAGAATACCCTAACCCCTAAAGTTATCTAAACCGACCTCTGATACCAACTATAAGGCCCCAACCTTAAACCTTACTTAATATTGAGTTATTACAAGATTACACATTGAGGATCTTTTCAGGTTTACAGTTTTAGAGAATTAGATCATAAAACTTGCATTACATTCCACATTTAAACAAAGTGGTTACATAAAGATAGTATTCATTTTTTTCATCAACGGAAACATATTTAAAATAAAACATGGATTCTTTCTTGACACTTCCTTGACACTATCATCATATCATGTACCTTTCCCTTGACCTATGAAAAACATTTCAAAAAACTTGGGATGACCATAAAAAGATCAGTAAGGGTTATAAAAAATATGGAAAGGAAACATGAGTTCATATATACATAAGAATGAAATCATACTTTACCCATAAAACATAGGCACTTTAACATACCTCATCAAATCATGAATAAATCATAGAAATCATAAGACATAAAAGGTAACTTGAGGCATTCATAACATTCTTACATAGGGAGTAACCCTCTTGGTTACGTTTGGAATACCCACCACAGTATATTCCCTAAATCTATTCGGAGAAACCTTAAAGTTTCACTCCTTCGCGTTACCCAATGCATTGGAGAGCTATATCGGGCTCACCCGCCCTTAGTTTATCACGGAACCACCCGTCTTCATAATAATTCCCAAGAACCTCAACATAATCGTATCACATAAAACCTGCATAAAGGAAACATAACATTTTCACCTTTTAATCACAAGATATCAATACAACACATTGATATAAAAACATTATGAAAGCCATTTTCAGTAACAAAATAAAAGAAAAGTAAAACATGGTATTTATTTTTATTTTAAAAAAAGTTATGGCTTGTATAGGAATCCGAAACTCAAATAATGGTCACGGCGGCGGAGAAGTCGTTGTCGTCGCATACGTACGACAAAAACAATACCTTTTTTCATTTAGTAAACGCTTCGTATAAAAAAGATTCCTTTTGAAGAAATGTAAAAGTCAAAGGGGTTTATACACCGTATAAAATAAGGTTGTGTATAAAAAAAAATATGCCTCAATGAAAGGATATTGAGACGAAGTCCCATACAAAGACGGTATCCTTGGATTAAGGATAAATCAATTACATAATTATGTGTGACAAATGAGTACACGAAATATAATTCAGTATTAAGTGTAATAAAATCAGGGGAAATTCACACATAATCATAGAACGACATATTCAAGGAGTACAAGCTTATCCCAAAGAATCAAAATTGGGTTAAGAAGTTCCCTTGCAAAAATTCGACAGTCTAACGACGTCACTTCAAAATTCGGAAAAAGAGTTGATGAGAGATAAAAAGGGTATCTCATCACATGGATATAAAATTTAAATCAATAAGGATATATAAGAACATATCCCAACATAATATTATGTGAATTAAAAGACATAACAAAAGAAGTCTTTTAAAAAGAGGAGGGTGAAAGGTTCCCTTACCGACATGGGTATCTTTCGAGACATGCACCCTGTGAAAGAAGGACAATACAAAATTGATGTAAATACTCATAAATGAAAGTATATTACACAATGAGTAAAATAATGGGTAGTAAATACACCAATTAAAGTAAATTGTGGCAATTGTAGTATAAATCTCACGGGAATAAAAGTGAGATGAAAAATCCCTTACGAAAACTCGGCAGCCTAACGGCGCCACTGAAAACTTCCAAAAATGGATTGATGAGATCAAATAGGGTATCTCATCATATTAAAATAAAATTTACAGAAAGAGGAATATAAAATAACATCCCCCATCATAACAAATAGGAGTTTAAAATAAGTGACATAAAGGAGATTACTTAAAAATAAATAGAGTGGTTAGATCTCTTACGAAAATTCGGCAGCCTAATGACGCCACTCAAAACTTCCAAAATGGATTGATGAGAGAGAATAGGGTCTCTCATCATATGAAAAAAAAATTAAAGTAAGGGTAATATAAAAGAACATCCCAATCACAAGAAATATGAGCTTAAAAGTAATGACATAAAAGAGTGTACTTAAAAAGAAAGAGAGGAGTAGGATCCCTTACCTCAAGTCCAACTTGTCTTGTTCGTTTCTTTATATTCCTGAATAATAAACTTTGGTCAATTTATAATTTCTTAAGGACATCCTATAAATATTATTATTCATTTAATATCACATATTTTAATGTTATAATAATTGGTTAATAATATGAGTTCATATCATACATTTTTGTCGATGTTTGGTACATGAGTCAAAAATTGAACTTGTTGGAAAATAATTTTCCATGTAGTTATAGGTACATCATATCCAGAATAGTATTGATGTATTAAATATCATATATATCTAGTATATATTTATTTTATACTATTCCATAGCATTTGGAGAAAAAAATTAAAAGCACCGTTCATGGAGACGGTAGGCCGTACGTACGCATGAACGCTACTTTCATTTTTTTTGTCATATTAATGGAATTAAAACAAAATGAGATATATATATATATATGATATAATTCCATAATGATATCCATGATTTATATGTAATATATTACATATATATCCATTATATATATGTACTTATAATATTACATAACATTTTGAGATAAGAAATGAAATGTACCGTTCATGGAGACGGTAAGGCGTACGTACGCATGAACGCTACTTCCATTTCTATTTCATATTTAATGGAATTATAACATAATTATACCCAATAGTATTTTAATTCCAGTATGGTATCATATATAATATCATTAAATATATCCTTTATACGAACCACATATGGTATTAACGAATCAAATCACTTTGAGGGGGCGGTAGTCCGCACTTCCTTAAATGAAGATATCGCGTTTACCCATAATGGAAACCATAAAGGTATGCCATAAATGAAAAATACAGAAGCTTAAGTAAAACATAAACATATTATATATCATATATAAATATAGAGTCATCTTAATGGCCACCTTTTAAGGTGTTAGAAGAACGTTGAACAATCATCGTTTCGTGAGGCAGAAATTCGCCATCCACAGAAACAGTATGTTCTTTAACCATTAGATGTAGGTGTGTGTAAGTGTAGCTCGAATACTTCTTATAAAAACATCCTAGTATATTTAATATACTTTATGTTTTTCAAAATAAATTAATAAAAAGAGTTTAGGGTGTTGGAGAAGCAAAATAAAACAAAAGGACACGAGTGAAGACATTACCTTAAAATCGGGTAACTACCTTTGGTTTGAGCTCAAAGGCTTCCTTGGGAAGACTTATGCCCAAAGTGAGGCTTCAAGGAGTAATAGAGGTATGTGGAGAGACAAAATGGGCAGGTTTTGGCCGAGCCAAAGGATTTGGAAATGTGGGTAATGAGGTAGAGGTGGGGGCCTTTTATAAGAGGAGGGGAGGGGCACTCTTGGAAAGTAAAGAAATGTTACTTTATTTTAGAATGAGTTTTGGATTTTAATGGTCCCAAATTGATGTGTTTCGAGGATAAGGTGATAAGGGTTCTAAATACACCCATACAATAGGTTTTGGACATGTTTAGGTCTTAAATTTTACATTATCTTTCCATTTTATTTAAATCGTTAAATAATGAGGTCATCGCTGCATCACCATGATGTCATAAATAATTTAATTTATTTAATGTCTAAAAATTATAAAAAAAATACTATGATGTAGGTAATCTTTTTATCTTTCCAATTAATATTTATAGTTAAATATATGACTTGTATAACCCCATGTAAAAAGTGTTTTAGTAAACCATCTCATGTTTGTGTCATTTTTACTTTAACATTAAATAAAAAGGTATTTATGTCATTTTCCAACCAAAGTGGCTCCATGGGGTTCCCAAGTTGACCCATGGATTTTATTGGTCGGCCATGACTCATCCAATGTGGGTAGGACATGTTTATAGGTCATTTCATATTATTAAAACATTATTTTTACCTTAAACTACATTAATTACCTCTAATCACGATTAAAAACTTAATAAGTTACTATTCACCAAAAAATTATTTCAATCCCATTGAACCGCATTTTACTTATTAATGACAACCATGTATGTCGGATTTTTTAAATTCAAAACATAAAGGTGGAAAAATTTCATTTAAACGGAAAATCAGTTTTTATAAGTACCACTTAGTGGTTTCACTATTCATCAAAAATTGAAGTTTTTCAGAAATTTACCCAAAATTCACCCTAAGATATATTTGATATTACGAATTCAAAAATGATTTCTATTTTAAAAAATTCAAAACATGTAAGTTGCATTAACTAATTCAATAATTAATTCTCGATGTCAAAACAAATAACGTGTTTTTATGAAACAAAATGTATCAAAAGATTGACACTAGTTTAAGTCCGATTTCAAAGTGAAATTAATTCCAACGAACACTATTGGATTAAATTGTAAAAATATATTCTAATTTCACTTTAAAACCAATAAAAATGATAATCTAATCATATAAATAAATTAGATTAAAAAGAGGTTTTGAATTAAAATACAACATTTTTTACTATTCATTAAAAATTGAACTTTTTCGGAAAAATACCAAAAATTTACAAAAAGTAAATTTTGATGTCCAATTCTAAAGAAGAATTTTATTTTGTCAAATATAACACATTAAATCGTCAAAAAGTGGATTTAAAATAGGTTCGCCATCAAAAGGCGGTTAATCGACCTTTTAAAGAATATTGAAATGTTTACGCTTAAAATTGGATTCATTCGCATTTTTAATCCTACAACATTTATTGTAAAGAGTAAAAATATTTGACAAACATATATAATCATTTTTTAGTTAGTTCTGTTCATTCCTGCCATTACAACGGCTAGGCGTTAACTACCATTTAAAATAATATTATTTTATTATTAGAGTGCAACGCAAGATTCCCAAGAAACCCATTGTTGTGTATTGGGTACGCCATCGTGCATAGTGTCCCCTTTAAAGTAATATTAACATTTTATTCACAAATATGGATAAATATGAAAATGTCATATTCTTTATTTACCTGGGGTGTTACATCCTTCCCCCCATTTGGGAATTGCGTCCTCGCAATTTTTAAAATTGGGCTTGGAAACTTCATTGAAAATCCCACATCAGAACAAGAGTCAGTAAAACAATCACTTTAAAATAAAGAAAGATAAGTACAAAGGTCACCCGAGTTAACCCATACTAGGATTCCAAGTATGAAAATATGGACATGGAGGAAAAAACAAAGGGTCATGTTCTGATGGAGAGTGATAGTAAACATGTCTAGAAGAACGTTAACCATAAGAAAATCACAAACTTGTGATTTGTTAAACGATATTCGATTCCCCGGTTGGAAAAGTTAATAGACAACATTTTTGTTTTAAGTTACTCTTCATTGAGGAATTTATTTTTGATCTTAAGGAAACATACTTACTTGTCATATTGACTTTCAACTTTTACTAGATTTCTTACACAAACTCATACTTTCCCCAAAAGACGAGTATTTAGGAAGACTTGTTCACATTAAGAGTACTATAATAAACTTCTAGAGGATCACATAATCCAAAAAATAGAACTATATACTTCCCATATCTTTAGACTTTAACCAAAACCAAAACCAAAAGGTTAGTACAAGATCAGATAATACCCAAAAAGGATAATCCTTTTAAAAAAACAAATCTATTCTTAATCTCCAAAATTTATCAAACAATACCCAAAGTTCAAAAAAGTCCATTAAATAAACAAATTGTCCATAAAATACTTCAAAGTAAACCAAACTAAGATTGAAACCCAAATATTTGAAGGATTTAGTCACATAGTCTTCCAAGTTAAATCGTAACATTTATCTCCAAACAACATCAGTTTCTCTTAAAGTCTCGTATTGAAAAGAAATTAACCTAATAACATATCCTCCATGATAGGTTAATAAATTTCCATAGATAACCCAAAATCATCTCATTCTATATTCATAAGATCATCTAAATAAAAATAATTAGTTAAACTTAACCAGGGACTTCACGTAGTCCAGTGGTAGGCGATAAATACCAGTTGCACTTTGGTTGTGGGATCGATTACCACAGCTTTGTCCGACGCGACGGGTTGTCACACGGTCTGCGTGTTGTCCCTTTTTCCAAAACTATATAATTCTCAAATCATTCCCCAAAAAGAGATAAAATCATCAAAAATAACCATAACATAATTTAACCTTAATTTTATCTCATGCCTTTCACTTCCATCATAATATATAGTAACCCATAATTACCTCAAAAGTAAGGATCATATAAACCCAAATGGTTCTTTATAACTATGTCCACAAAATAATAGATAATTATTCCTTGAATAAAATTTTCATATCTTAAACATCAGGGTTACACATACTATAAAAATTCTTCTAATGTAACCCCATCATCAAAAGAGACTTAATACTCTTAAGAATTTCACCATAACTCTTGAAGCCCTTATATGTTGACTTCTTACACATTCAACATTCTTCATGATCCATTAACCATTCCTTTCCAACTTATTCTAAAATACTTATTTCCTACAAACAAAAACATGAATCATATCCTAAGATTCCAAAATAGGAAAACAATAGTTATGAAATAATCCATACCTTTGATTGGTCATTGTCAGTTTCTTCATCCTCAAACGAAATGGCATTAGGTATTGGTAAAAGAATATTTGTACGATCTTGGTGATCCCATTCACGAAACTTCTTCATAGGAAATGTGTTTGCATAATGACCATGTACACCACATTAAAAACATTCAATTGATCCCTCAGAAAGAACTTCTTTCCCTTTCCTCGAGTCAACTGGATGCTTCCTTTTTCCATGGCAGGTTTTGCTTTATGACCTTCATTTCCACATCTATAAAATATTTATGTCCCTTTGAAACATTTTCCTAGGTGTTTCTTTCCACATCTTTGACACATAGGTTTTTGAACACACTTACCTTTATGATTATTACCTGTAGTTCCGTAGGGACTTGTTTCTCGCATTTATGATGCCTTAGAGAAATCACCAAGGTTTAGGTGGTCAATCATGACTCCAAATAGTTGGTTTAGGATAATCACAAGAGTTCTCATTGCAGCCCCCATATCATTCAGTTGCTTGCTCAAAAAACTGTCACAGTTTCCTTCACATCCACTGTTACTTTGGTGCCTGCTAGATCCAGCCATTTACTAAAACCAAAAAGGTTAGTGTGAGTATATCAACAAAACCATCATATAATAATGAGTAAGATAAACACTAAGATATACTTACTCATTCACTTTATCTAAAACTACGACTCTTTATGAAATCCCAACCATTATGGTAATGTCACTTATGCTTAAAGAATACCCTAACCCCTAAAGTTATCTAAACCGACCTCTGATACCAAATATAAGGCCCCAGCCTTAAACCTTACTTAATCTTGAGTTATTACAAGATTACACATTGAGGATCTTTTCAGGTTTAGAGTTTTAGAGAATTAGATCATAAAACTTGCATTACATTCCACATTTAAACAAAGTGGTTACATAAAGATAGTATTCATTTTTTCCATCAACGGAAACATATTTAAAATAAAACAAGGATTCTTTCTTGACACTTACTTGACACTATCATAATATCATGTACCTTTCCCTTGACCTGTGAAAAACATTTCAAAAAACTTGGGATGATCATAAAAAGCTCAGTAAGGGTTATAAAAAATATGGAAAGGAAACATGAGTTCATATATACATAAGAATGAAATCATACTTTACCCATAAAACATAGGCACTTTAACATACCTCATCAAATCATGAATAAATCATAGAAATCATAAGACATAAAAGGTATCTTGAGGCATTCATAACATTCTTACATAGGGAGTAACCCTCTTGGTTACGTTTGGAATACCCACCACAGTATATTCCCTAAATCTCTTCGGAGAAACCTTAACGTTTCACTCCTTCACGTTACCCAATGCATTGGAGAGCTATATCGGGCTCACCCGCCCTTAGTTTATCACGGAACCACCCGTATTGATAATAATTCCCAAGAACCTCAACATAATCGTATCACATAAAACATGCATAAAGGAAACATAACATTTCCACCTTTCAATCACAAGATATTAATACAACACATTGATATAAAAACATTATGAAAACCATTTTCAATACCAAAATAAAAGAAAAGTAAAACATGGTATTTATTTTTCTTTTAAAAAAAGGTATGGCTTTTATAGGAAGCCTAAACTCAAATAATGGTCACAGCGGTGGAGAAGTCGTTGTCGCCGCATACGTACGACAAAACAATCCCTTTTGTTGTTTAGTGAACACTTCATATAAAAAAGATTCCTTTTGAATAAATGTAAAAGTCAAAGGGTTTTATACACCATATAAAATAAGGTTGTGTATAAAACAAAATATGCCTCAATGAAAGGATATTGAGACGAATTCTTGTATAAAGACGGTATGCTTGGATTAAAGATAAATCAATTACATAATTATGTGTGACAAATGAGTACATGAAATATAATTGGGTATTAAGTGTAATATAGTCAAAGGAAATTAACACATAATCATAGAACGACATATTCAAGGAGTACAAGTTTATCCCAAAGAATCAAAATTGGGTTAAAAAGTTCCCTTGCAAAAATTCGACAGCATAACGGCGTCACTTCAAAATTCAGAAAAAGAGTTGATGAGAGATAAAAAGGGTATCTCATCACATGGAAATAAAATTTAAATCAATAAGGATATATAAGAACATATCCCAACATAATAGTATGTGAATTAAAAGATATAACAAAATAAGTCTTTTAAAAAGAGGAGGGTGAAATGTTCCCTTACCGATATGGGTATCTTTCGAGACATGCACCCCGTGAAAGAAGGACAATACAACATTGATGTAAATACTAATAAATGAAAGTATATTACACAATCATTAAAATAATGGGAATTAAATACACCACTCAAAAGAAATTGTGGCAAATGTAGCATAAATCTCACGGGAATAAAAGTGAGATGAAAAATACCTTATGAAAACTCGGCAGCCTAACGGCGCCACTTAAAACTTCCAAAAATGGGTTGATGAGATAAAATAGGGTATCTCATCATATTACAATAAAATTTACAGCAAGAGTAATATAAAATAACATCCCCCATCATAACAAAGAGGAGCTTAAAAGAAGTGACATAAAGGAGAGTACTTAAAAAGAAAGAGAGATGTTAGATCTCTTACGAAAATTCGGCTGCCTAACGGCGCCACTCAAAACTTCCAAAATGGATTGATGAGAGAGAATATGGTCTATCATCATATGAACATAAAAATTACAGTAAGGTTAATATAAAATAACATCCCAATCACAAGAAATATGAGCTTAAAAGGAATGACATAAAAGAGTGTACTTAAAAAGAAAGAGAGGAGTAGGATCCCTTACCTCAAGTCCAACTTGTCTTGTTCGTTTATTTATATTCCTGAATAATAAACTTTGGTCAATTTATAATTGCTTAAGGACCTCCTATAAATATTATTATTCAGTTAATATCACATATTTTAATGTTATAATAATTGGTTAATAATATGAGTTCATATCAGACGTTTTTGTCGATGTTTGGTACATGAGTCAAAAATTGAACTTGTTGGAAAATAATTTTCCATGTAGTTATAGGTACATCAAATACAGAATAGTATTGATGTTCTAAATACCATATATATCCATTATATATTCATTTTATACTATTACATAGCATTTGGAGATAAAAATTAAAAGCACCGTTCATGGAGACGGTAGGCCGTACGTACGCATGAACGCTACTTTCATTTTTTTATCATATTAATGGAATTAAAACAAAATGAGATATATATATATATATATGTTATAATTCCAGAATGATATCCATAATTTATATGTAATATATTACATATATATCCATTATATATATGTACTTATAATAGTACATAACATTTTGAGATAAGAAATGAAATGTACCGTTCATGGAGATGGTAAGTCGTACGTACGAATGAACGCTACTTCCATTTCTATTTCATATTTAATGGAATTAAAACATAATGATACATAATAGTATTTTAATTCCATTATGGTATCATATATAATATCATTAAATATATCCTTTATACGTACCACATATGGTATTAACGAATCAAATCACTTTGAGGGGGCGGTATTCCGCACTTCCTTAAATGAAGATATCGCGTTTACCCATAATGGAAACCATAAAGGTATGACATAAATGAAAAATACATAAGATTAAGTAAAACATAAAAATATTATATATCATATATAAATATATTGTCATCTTAATGGCCACCTTTGAAGGTGTTAGAGGAATGTTGAACAATCATCGTTTCATGAGGCAGAAATTCGCCATCCACAGAAACAGTATGTTCTTTAACCATTAGATGTAGGTGTGTGAAAGTGTAGATCGAATCCTTCTTATAAAAACATACTAGTATATTTAATATACTGTATTTGTTACAAAATAAATTAATAAAAATAGTTTAGGGGGTTGGAGAAGCAAAATAAAACAAAGGGACACAAGTGAAGACATTACCTTAAAATCGGGTATCTCCCTTTGGTCTAAGCTCAAAGGCTTACTTGGGAAGAATTATGCCCAAAGTGAGGCTTCAAGGAGTTATATTGGGATGTGGAGAGACAAAATGGGCAGGTTTTGTCCGAGCCAATGGCTTTGGAAGTGTGGGTAAGGAGGTAGAGGTGGGGGCCTTTTATAAGAGGAGGGGAGGGGCACTCTTGGAAAGTAAAGAAATGTTACTTTATTTTAGAATGAGTTTCAGATTTTAATGGTCCCAAATTGATTTGTTTCGAGGATAAGGTGATAAGTGTTATAAATCCACCCATCCAATAGGTTTTGGACATGTTTAGGGCTTAGATTTTACATTATCTTTTCATTTTATTTAAATTGTTAAATAATGAGGTCATTGCGACATCATCATGATGTCATAAATAATTTTATTTATTTAATGTCTAAAAATTATAAAAAAGATACTATGATGTAGGAAATATTTATATCTTTCCAATGACTATTTATAGTCAAAACTCTGACTTGTATAACCCCATGTAAAAATTGTTTTAGTAACCCATCTCATGTTTGTGTCATTTTTACTTTAACATTAAATAAAAAGGTATTTATGTCATTTTCCAACCAAAGTGACTCCATGGGGTCCCCAAGTTGACCCATGGATTTTCTTGGTCGTCCATGACTCATCAAATGAGTGTAGGACATGTGTCTAGGTCATTTCATATTATTAAAACATTATTTTTACCTTAAACTACACTAATTACCTCTAATCGCGATTAAAAACTTAATAAGTTATTATTCACCAAAAATTTATTTTAATCCCATTGAACCAAATTTTACTTCTTAATGACAACCATGTATATCGGATTTTTTAAATTCAAAACACAAAGGTGGAAAGATTTCATTTAAATGGAAAATCAGTTTTTATAAGTACCACTTAGTGGTTTCACTATTCATCAAAAATTGAAGTTTTTCAGAAAATTACAAAAAATTCACCCTAAGATATATTTGATATTCCGAATTCAAAAATGATGTCTATTTTACAAAATTAAAAACATATAAGTTGCATTAATTAATTCAATAATTAATTCCCGCTGTCAAAAAAATAGCGTGTTTTTATGAAACAAAATGTATCAAAAGATTGACACTAGTTTAAGTCCGATTTCAAAGTGAAATTGATTCCAACAAAAACTATTGGATTAAATGGTAAAAATATATTCTAATTTAACTTTAAAACCAATTCAAAAGATAATCTAATCATATAAATAAATTAGATTAAAAATAGGTTTTGAATTAAAATACAACATTTTCACTATTCATTAAAAATTGAACTTTTTTAGAAAAATACCAAAAATTTACACAAAGTAAATTTTGATGTCCTGATTCTAAAGAAGAATTTTATTTTGTCAAATATAACACATAAAATTGTCAAAAATTGGATTTAAAAGAGGTTCGCCATCAAAAGGCGGTTAATCGACCTTTTAAAGAATATTGAAATGTTTACGCTTAAAATTGGATTCATTCGCATTTTTAATCCTATAAAATTTATTGTAAAGAGTAAAAATATTTGAAAAACATATATAATCATTTTTTAGTTAGTTCTGTTCATTCCCACCATTACAACGGCTAGGCGTTAACTACCATTTAAAATAATATTATTTTATTATTAGAGTGCAACGCAAGATTCCCAAGAAACTCATTGTTGCGTATTGGGTACGCCATCGTGCATAGCGTCCCCTTTAAAGTAATATTAACATTTTATTCAAAAATATGGATAAATATGAAAATGTCATATTCTTTATTTACCTGGGGTGTTACATCCTTCCCCCCTTTTGGGAATTGCGTCCTCGTAATTTTTAAAATTGGGGTTGGAAACTTCATTGAAAATACCACATCGGAACAACAGTCAGTAAAACAATCACTTTAAAATAAAGAAAGATAATTACAAAGGTCACCCGAGTTAACCCATACTAGGATTCCAAGTATGAAAATATGGTGATCGACGAAAAAACAAAGGGTCATTTTCTGATGGAGAGTGATAGTAAACATGTCTAGAAGAAAGTTAACCATAAGAAAATCACAAACTTGTGATGGGTTAAACGGTATTCGATTCCCCAGTAGGAAAAGTTAATAGAAAACATTTTTGTTTTAAGTTACTCTACATTGAGGAATTTATTTTTTATCTTAAGGAAACATACTTACTTGTCATTTTGACTTTCAACTTTTACTAGATTTCTTACACAAACTCATACTTTCCCCAAAAGACGAGTATTTAGGAAGACTTTTTCACATTAAGAGTAATATAATAAACTTCTAGAGGATCACCTAATCCACAAAAGAGAACTATATACTTCCCATATCTTTATACCTTAACCAAAACCAAAACCAAAAAGGTTAGTACAAGATCAGATAATACCCAAAAAGGATAATCCTTAAAAAAAACAAATCTATTCTTAATCTCCAAAATTTATCAAACAATACCCAAAGTTCAACAAAGACCATTCAATAAACAAATTGTCCATAAAATAATTCAATGTAAACCAAACTAAGATTGAAACCAAAATATTTGAAGGATTTAGTCACATAGTCTTCCAAGTTAAATCGTAACATTTATCTCCAAACAACATTAGTTTCTCTTAAAGTCTCGTATTGAAAATTAATTAACCTAATCACATATCCTCCATGATAGGTTAATAAATTTCCATAGATAACCCAAAATCAGCTCATTCTAGATTCATAAGATCATTTAACTAAAAATAATTAGTTAAACTTAACCAGGGACTTCACGTAGTCCAGTGGTAGGCGATAAATACCAGTTTCACTTTGGTTGTGGGTTCGATTCCTGTAGCTTTGTCCGACGCGACGGGTTGTCACACGGTCTGCGTGTTGTCCCTTTTTCCAAAACTATATAATTCTCAAATAATTCCCCAAAAAGACATAAAATCATCAAAAATAACCATAACATAATTTAACCTCAATTTTATCTCATGCCTTTCACTTCCATCATAACATATAGTAACCCATAATTACCTCAAAAGTAAAGATCATATAAACCCAAATGGTTCTTTATAACTATGTCCACAAAATAACAGTTAACTATTCCTTGAATAAAATTTTCATATGTTAAACATCAGGGTTACACATACAATAAAAATTCTTCTAATGTAACCTCATCATCAAAAGAGACTTAATACTCTTAAGAATTTCACCATAACTCTTGAATCCCTTATATGTTGACTTCTTAATCATTCAACATTCTTCATGATCCATTAACCATTCCTTTCCAACTTATTCTGAAATACTTCTTTCCTACAAACAAAATCATGAATCATATCCTAAGATTCCAAAATAGGAAAACAATAGTTATGAAATAATCTATACCTTTGATTGGTCATTTTCAGTTTCTTCATCCTCAATCGGAATGGCATTAGGTATTGGTAAACGAATATTTGTACGATCTTGGTGATCCCATTCACGAAACTTCTTCATAGGAAATGTGTTTTCATAATGACCATGCACACCACATTTAAAACATTCAATTGATCCCTCAGAAAGAACTTCTTTCCCTTTCCTCGAGTCAACTGGATGCTTCCTTTTTCCATGGCAGGTTCTTGCTTTATGACCTTAATTTCCAAATCTATAGCATATTTCTGTCCCTTTGAAACATTTTCCTAGGTATTTCTTTCCACATCTTTGACACATAGGTTTTTGAACACACTTACCTTTATGATTATTACCTGTCGTTCCGTAGGGACTTGTATCTCGCATATATGATACCTTAGAAAAATCACCAAGGTTTAGGTGGTCAATCATGACTCCAGATAGTTGGTTGAGGATAATAACAAGAGTTCTCATTGCAGCCCCCATATCATTCAGTTGCTTGCTCAAAAAACTGTCATAGTTTCTTTCACATCCACTGTTACTTTGGTGCCTGCTAGATCCAACCATTTACCAAAACCAAAAAGGTCAGTGTGAGTATATCAACAAAACCATCATATACTAATGAGGAAGATAAACACTAATATATACTTACTCATTCACTTTATCTAAAACTAGGAATCTTTCTGAAATCCTAACCATTATGGTAATGTCACTTATGCTTAAAGAATACCCTAACTCCTAAAGTTATCTAAACCGACCTCTGATACCAACTATAAGGCCCCAGCTATAAACCTTACTTAATATTGAGTTATTACAAAATTACACATTGAAGATATTTTTAGGTTTAGAGTTTTAGAGAATTAGATCTTAAAACTTGCATTATATACCACATTTAAACAAAGTGGTTACATAAAGATAGTATTCATTTTTTTCCATCAATGGAAACATATTTAAAATAAAACATGGATTCTTTCTTGACACTTCCTTGACATTATCATCATATCATGTACCTTTCCCTTGACCTGTGAAAAACATTTCAAAAAACTTGGGATGAGCATAAAAAGCTCAGTAAGGGTTATAAAAAATATGGAAAGGAAACATGAGTTCATATATACAAAAGAATGAAATCATACTTTACCCGTAAAACATAGGCACTTTATCATACCTCATCAAATCATGAATAAATCATAGAAATCATAAGACATAAAAGGTAACTTGAGGCCTTCATAACATTCTTACATAGGGAGTAACCCTCTTGGTTACGTTTGGAATACCCACCATAGTATATTCCCTAAATCTCTTCGGAGAAACCTTAACGTTTCACTCCTTCGCGTTACCCAATGCATTGGAGAGCTATATCAGGCTCACCCGCCCTTAATTTATCACGGAACCACCCATCTTCATAATAATTCCCAAGAATCTCAACATAATCGTATCACATAAAACATGCATAAAGGAAACATAACATTTCCACCTTTCAATCACAAGATATCAATACAACACATTGATATAAAAACATTATGAAAACCATTTTCAATACCAAAATAAAATAAAATTAAAACATGTTATTTATTTTTCATCTAAAAAAAGGTATGGCTTATATAGGAAGCCGAAACTCAAATAATGGTCACAGCGGCGGAGAAGTCATTGTCGCCGCATACGTACGACAAAAACAATCCCTTTTGTCGTTTAGTAAACGCTTTTTATAAAAAAGATTCATTTTGAATAAACGTAAAATTCAAAGGGGTTTATACACCGTATAAAAGAAGGTTATGTATAAAACAAAATTTGCCTCAATGAAAGGATATTGAGACGAAGTCCCATACAAAGGCGATATCCTTAGATTAAGGATAAATCAATTACATATTTATGTGTGACAAACGAGTACATGAAATATAATTGGGTATTAAGTGTAATACAATCATAGGACATTCACACATAATCATAGAACGACATATTCAAGGAGTACAAGTTTATCCCAAAGAATCAAAATTTGGTTAAGAAGTTCCTTTGCAAAAATTCGACAGCCTAACGACGTCACTTCAAAATTCAGAAAAAGATTTGATGAGAGATAAAAAGGGTATCTCATCACATGGACATAAAATTTAAATCAATAAGGATATAGAAGAACATATTTCAACATAATAGTATGTGAATTAAAATACACAACAAAATAATTCTTTTAAAAAGAGGAGGGTGAAAGGTTCCCTTACCGACATGGGTATCTTTTGAGACATGCACCCCGTGAAAGAAGGACAATACAACATTGATGTAAATACTCATAAATGAAAGTATATTACACAATGAGTAAAATAATGGGTAGTAAATACACCACTCAAAGGAAATTGTGTCAAATGTAGCATAAATCTCACAGGAATAAAAGTGAGATGAAAAATCCCTTACGAAAACTCGGCAGCCTAACGACGCCACTTAAAACTTCCAAAAATGGATTGATGAGATAAAATAGGGTATCTCATCATATTACAATAAAATGTACATAAAGAGGAATATAAAATAACATCCCCCATCATAACAAAGAGGAGCTTAAAATAAGTGACATAAAGTAGAGTACTTAAAAATAAAGAGAGAGGTTAGATCTCTTACGAAAATTCGGCAGCCTAACGGCGCCACTCAAAACTTCCAAAATGGATTGATAAGAGATAATAGGGTCTCTCATCATATGAAAATAAAAATTACAGTAAGGGTAATATAAAATAACATCCCAATCACAAGAAATATGAGCTTAAAAGGAATGACATAAAAGAGTGTGCTTAAAAAGAAAGAGAGGAGTAGGATCCCTTACCTCAAGTCCAACTTGTCTTGTTCGTTTCTTTATATTCCTGAATAATAAAATTTTGTCAATTAATAATTGCTTAAGGACATACTATAAATATTATTATTAATTTCATATCACATATTTTAATGTTATAATAATTGGTTAATAATATGAGTTCATATCAGACGTTTTTGTCAATGTTTGGTACATGAGTCAAAAATTGAACTTGTTGGAAAATAATTTTCCATGTAGTTATAGGTACATCATATCCAGAATAGTATTGATGTTTTAAATATCATATATATCTAGTATATATTCATTTTATACTATTCCATAGCATTTTGAGATAAAAATTAAAAGCACCGTTCATGGAGACGGTAGGCCGTACGTACGCATGAACGCTACTTTCATTTTTTTGTCATATTAATGGAATTAAAACAAAATGAGATATATATATATATATATGATATAATTAGAGAATGATATCCATAATTTATATGTAATATATTACATATATATCCATTATATATATGTACTTATAATAGTACATAACATTTTGAGATGAGAAATGAAATTTACCGTTCATGGAGACGGTAAGCCGTACTTACGCATGAACGCTACTTCCATTTCTATTTCTTATTTAATGGAATTAAAACATAATGATACTTAATAGTATTTTAATTCCAGTATGGTATCATATATAATATCATTAAATATATCCTTTATACGTACCACATATGGTATTAACGAATCAAATCACTTTGAGGGGCGGTAGTCCGCACTTCCTTAAATGAAGATATCATGTTTACCCATAATGGAAACCATAAAGGTATTCCATAAATGGAAAATACAGATTCTTAAGTAAAACATAAACATATTATATATCATATATAAATATAGTGTCATCTTAATGTCCACCTTTTAAGGTGTTAGAATAATGTTGAACAATCATCGTTTCGTGAGGCAGAAATTCATCATCCACAGAAACAGTATGTTCTTTAACCATTAGATGTAGGTGTGTGTAAGTGTAGGTAGAATAATTCTTATAAAAACATCCTATTATATTTCAGATACTGTATTTGTTACAAAATAAATGAGTAAAAAGAGTTTAGAGGGTTGGAGAAGCAAAATAAAACAAAAGGACACAAGTGAAGACATTACCTTAAAATCGGGTAACTCCCTTTGGTTTGAGCTCAAAGGTTTCCTTGGGAAGACTTATGACCAAAGTGAGGCTTAAAGGAGTTAGAGAGGTATGTGGAGAGACAAAATGGGTAGGGTTTGGCTGAGCCAAAGGCTTCAGAAGTGTAGGTAAGGAGGTAGAGGTGGGGGCCTTTTATAAGAGGAGGGGAGGGGCACTCTTGGAAAGTAAAGAAATGTTACTTTATTTTAGAATGAGTTTCAGATTTTAATGGTCCCAAATTGATGTTTTTCGAGGATAAGGTGATAAGGGTTCTAAATTCACCCATACAATAGGTTTTGGACGTGTTTAAGACTTAGATTTTACATTATCTCTCCATTTTATTTAAATCGTTAAATAATGAGGTCATCGCTGCATCATCATAATGTCAAAAATAATTTAATTTATTTAATGTCTAAAAATGATAAAAAAATACTATGATGTAGGAACTCTTTTTATCTTCTCAATGACTATTTATAGTCAAAAATATGACTTGTATAACCCAATGTAAAAATTGTTTTAGTAAACCATCTCATGTTTGTGTCATTTTTACTTTTAACATTAAATAAAAAGGTATTTATGTCATTTTCCAACCAAAGTGGATCAATGGGGTCCCCAAGTTGACCCATTGATTTTCTTGGTCGGACATGACTTATTCAATGAGGGTAGGACATTTTTCTAGGTCATTTCATATTATTAAAACATTATTTTTACCTTAAACTACACTAATTACCTCTAATCGCGATTAAAAACATAATAAGTTACTATTCACCAAAAAATTATTTTAATCCCACTGAACCACATTTTACTTCTTAATGACAACCATGTATGTCGGATTTTTGAAATTAAAAACACAAAGGTGGAAAAATTTCATTTAAACGGAAAATCAGTTTTTATAAGTACCACTTAGTGGTTTCACTATTCATCAAAAATTGAAGTTTTTCAGAAAATTACCAAAAATTCACCCTAAGCTATATTTGTTATTCCGAATTCAAAAATGATGTCTATTTTACAAAATTAAAAACATATAAGTTGCATTAATTAATTCAATAATTAATTCCCGCTGTCAAAAAAATAGCGTGTTTTTATGAAACAAAATGTATCAAAAGATTGACACTAGTTTAAGTCCGATTTCAAAGTGAAATTAATTCCCAAGAACACTATTTGATTAAATGGTAAAAATATATTATAATTTCACTTTAAAAAAATTCAAATGATAATCTAATCATATAAATAAATTATATTAAAAAGAGGTTTTTAATTAAAATACAACATTTTTCACTATTCATTAAAAATTGAACTTTTTTGGAAAAATACCAAAAATTTACACAAAGTAAATTTTGATGTCCCGATTCTAAAGAAGAATTTTATTTTGTCAAATATAACACATAAAATTGTCAAAAAGTGGATTTAAAAGAGGTTCTCCATCAAAAGGAGGTTAATCGACCTTTTAAAGAATATTGAAATGTTTACGCTTAAAATTGGATTCATTCGCATTTTTAATCCTATAACATTTATTGTAAAGAGTAAAAATATTTGAAAAACATATATAATCATTTTTTAGTTAGTTCTGTTCATTCCCGCCATTATAACGGCTAGGCGTTAACTACCATTTAAAATAATATTATTTTATTATTAGAGTGCAACGCACGATTCCCAAGAAACCCATTGTTGCGTATTGGGTACGCTATCGTGAATAGCATCCCCTTTAAAGTAATATTAACATTTTATTCACAAATATGGATAAATATGAAAATTTCATATTCTTTATTTACCTGGGGTGTTACAGAACTTCCATTGGGATTTTGGAAAATTAATTCAATATTAAATGATTATACATTTCCAAATGCTAAATTCAATCATTTTATAATAAATATGTGTAACAATTGCAACGAGTATTTATTTTATTATCTTTAAAAATAAAATCAGTTTTATAAATATACATTTTATTGGTAGTGTGGAAGTTCCAGTGGCAGTTCCACTGGAACTTCCAGTAGAACTCCCTATGGAACTTCTATTGGGGTTTTGGAAAATTAATTCAATATGAAAATGCTTATGCTTTTACAAATGCTAAATTCAATCATTTTTATAATAAATTTGTGTAAGGAATTTAAATTAGTATTTATTTTAACTATATTAAACAATAATATCCGTTTTATAAATATAAAGTTTAGTTTTATTTTGGAGGTTCTAGTGGCAGTTCCATTGGAACATCCACTAGACCTCTCAGTGGAACTCCCACCAGAACTCCCATTGGGGTTTTTGAAAATTAATTCTATATGAAGATTACTGTACTTTTTCAAATTCTAAATTCAGTAATTTTTATAATAAATATGTTTCACAGTTACAATGAGTATTTATTTTAATTATATTTAACAATAATATCATTTTTATAAATATACATTTTATTTGTAGTGTGAAAGTTCCAGTGGCAGTTCCACTGGAACTTCTAGTGGAACACCCACTGGAATTTCAATATGAAAATTATTATACTTTTTCAAATTATAAATTCAATAATTTTTATAATAAATATGTTTCAAAATTACAATGATTATTTATTTTAATTATATTTAACAATAATATTAGTTTTATAAATATAAATTTTAGTTGTAGTGTGAAAGTTTCAGTGGGAGTTCTATTGAAACTTCCACTGGAACTTTTAGTAGAACTCCCAATGGAACACCCACTAGAACTTCAATATGATAATTATTATACTTTTTCAAAAACTAAATTCAACCATTTTTTTAATAAATATGTTTCACAATTGAAATGAATATTTATTTTAATTTTTCACTAGAACTTCCACTGGAAGTTCTAGGGGGAATTCTAGTGGGACTAGTGTAACTTACACTGGAAGTTCTAGTGGGAATTCAAGTGGGAATTCGAGTGGGACTTCCACTACGACTTCTAGTGGGACATCCACAGAAAGTTCTCGTGGGAATTCCACTAAAATTTCCAGTAGGACTTACAATGGAACATCCACTCAAAGTTCCAATGGAACATCCACTAAAGTCCTGATCGAACTTAGACTTTTTCTACCTTATATGCTGTAATTTTGAGGATGACCCCAATAATTCCTTAATTTCTATTTTCATGTGTGCAATTTAGGTAAAATTTTACCTCCTTGCAAACAATTTTACAAGAAATAAAAGATAGAATTAAATAAAAATTCTTTTCACACTACTCCATTTTGGAATATGTTTGAAGCATTCATATCCAATATTGTTACAACATCAGATTGAAAAAAAATCTATTAGTTCTGTTATGTATGTATTGGATAACTAAAATCCATCAACAACTGCTTTCCGATTCTGCGGAGGGGAAATACATTTATATCACTACTGGAATCTGATGTTTTCCAAATAGATATATACCAACGGTTTCTTCAAACCATTTCTATACTGGAAAAAAGGTCACATTCGCCAACGGTTTGTTCAAACCATTGGTAATGTATAAATATACTTAATATTTCACAACAGTTTGAAAAAACCATTTCGAAATATTTAATTTCTCAAAGATATAACAATGGTTTTCATAAAACGTTGGCAAAGATAGACTATCCAAATGGATTTGAAAAACCGTTGCGAAAGTTTTCCCCCAAATACCCAGAACCCCAGCTCCCACTCGCCCGATTACTGGACCTAACTAAGAGATCCTCCAGAACTTTTCTCAGCCGCAAAACCATCTTCAATCAAACAATTTTTTTTCTATACTTAAAATTAGTAAGTTTTATGTTAGTTTTAATATTCTCCATCTATTTTTTCGGTTTCGTGATTTTATTTCGTCTAAATTAGATTTCGTGTTGTCTCTGATGTATAGAGCCCTTTGATTTATTTTTTGTTTTTTGTTCTACACTTCAAACATGGTAAATGGTTTGTTTATTGTGGTGATATGTTAGTTTTTGTGGACTTTAGTTTAGTTTAAAATTCGATTTGGAATTTCTATTTATAGGTATTGATATTGAAGATGAATTGGCATTGGTTGGGTGATGGATTGGAATTGTGAACACCCCCACACCACCCCCTGGACATGTCCCACCCGCCTGGACAACCCCCCTGGACCCCCCTCCTCCATTGGAGAACCCCCCACCCCTTGTACAACTCCCTCCCCCCACCCCCTGGACACCCCCACCCCCTTGGACACCCCCACCCTTTGGAAAGTCCCCTCCCCCACCCCATAGATACCCACACCCCCTTGGACACCCCCACCATTTGGAAATCCCCTCCCCCACCCTCTGTACACCCCCACCCCACCCTCCCTGGACACCCCTCTCCCCCCATGGATAGCCCCCCCACCCCCTTGGATAGCCCCCCCACCCCACCTATAAGGCCCTGACCTTAAACCTTACTTAATTTTGAATTAAATGAATAATTCACATTGAGGATCTTTTCAGGTTTAGAGTTTTAGAAAATTAGGACATAACTATTAGATCTCAAAAGATTACAAAGTAGTCACTTATACTAAATTTCCATAAAATAAAAACTCTTAAAAAGAAACATGTCTAGTTCCATGTATTAGATAACATGACTTTCCCTTGATCCCATCCTTGACCCTATTCCACATTAAGTACTGTGAAAAACATTTTAAAAAAAACATGGGGTGAGCATAAAAAGATCAGTAAGGGATACACAAAGAATTAAAACTGTTAGTTTTTAAAAGCAACAAGTAAACCATGTATACTTTATCAAAGTAATACCTTTCACCTTTAAGAAGTAGTAAAAAACTCTTCACTGAATAAAATATCATTACTTACCCTTTTGTAACCAAAAGATTACCATAAAACCCATATAAAGAACACATAACATATAAAGGTAACTTGGGACATAAACATACTTAAATGGAATAACCATACGGTCGAATTCCACACATACTTAATGGAATAGCCATACGACCGACTTCCATACCCAATGCATTGGAGGTTATAACGTAACCACCCGTCCTGGTATTCATAGCACCACCCGTCACATGGTTTATCACGTAACCACCCGTAAAATGTCCAAGTACCATCATTACACATAAAATATTGAAAATATAAACATTTAAATAACAACATTTCATTTTCAATCAAAATAAGTAATTCTAAGATATTGAATTAATCAATCCATTTTCAAAAATCATTTAAAAGAGATTTTTGAATCAAAGTGTCTCATACCACTTTGAAGATTTTATTGGAATTATAATTTTAAAACATTAATGTGTATATAAATAAATACTGAAGACCATTTTGAAAACATGGACATTAAAGATAAATATTAATAATAATAAATCTTTAAAACCTTTAAAATGATATTTTTGTTAAATAGTTTTTAACAAAATGAGAGACTCTTGAATACAAATAATTGCGGAATAACATTTAATCCGAACTTTATAATATCATGAGAATAAAGGGATTCATGATATAATATTTAAAAGGATATTATACACACCATATAAGAGTGAATTGGTGCATAACAACAATGAAGTCTCAAAAGAAATGTAAAATGAGATAAAATCCATTATAAAGAAGGTATCCTTAAATTAAGGATAAATAAATCTAATAATTATGTGTGAAAAATATAAATACACCCAATATAAGTGGATATTAAGTGTAAAAAAATCAAAGGTCATTCAAACATATTCAAATGATGACATATTCAATAACTACATGTTGAACCCAAAGAAATCGAAATTGGGTTAAGAAGTTCCCTTGGTAAAATTCGACAGCCTAACGGCGTCACATAAAATTTTACAAAAAAGGGATGATGAGAGAGATAAAGGGGATATCATCACTTGGACATAAAATTTACATAAATTAGGATATATAATAACATATCCCAACATAATAGTATGTGAATTGAAATACATAACAAAAGAAGTCTTTTAAAAAAAGGAGGGTGAAAGGTCCCCTTACTGAGTTGGGTAACTTTCAAAAAGTACACCCCATGGAAGAAGGGTCATACAATGAAAATGTAAATACCCATAAATGAAATTATACTACACAAAGTGTATAATAATGGGCAGTACATACACCACTCAAAGGAAATAGTGTCAAACGTAGCATAAATGTCACGGGAATAAAAGTGAGATAAAAAATCCCATACGAAAACTCGGCAGCATAACAGTGCCACTTAAAACTTCCAAAAATGGATTTATGAGATCAAATAGGGTCTCCCATAATATGAACATAAAAATTAAAGTATGACTAATATAAAATAACATTCCCAAACATAAGAAATATGGGATTAAAAGAAATGACATAAAAGAGAGTACTTAAAAAGAAAGAGAGAGGTTGGATCCCTTACCTCGGGTCTGACTTGACTCGATCGTTCTTTAACGTCCTGAATAATAAACTTGAGTTAATTTGTACTTTCTTAAGAACCTTTTTCAAGTTCATTATTACTTTTATATCACTTATTACCATGTTATAAATATTATGTAATCATTTAAGTTAATAATGTTTGTTTTGTCGATATATGGTTCTTAAGTCGAAAGTGGACTTCTTACAATTACATGTTGTTCGTGTGGTCAAAGGTTCATTATATCCAGAATGATATTCATGATTTGGATATCATATATATCATATATATCCAGAATATACATGTATTTATAATATTACATAATCATTTAGAGGTAAGAAATAAAATGCACCGTTCATGGAGACTGTAAGCCGTACGTACGCATGAACACTACTTTCATTTCTATCTCATACTTTAATGGAAAGAAAATAATAATAATATAAAGGTATATAATAATTACAGTATAAAATCATATATAATAACTTTAAATCCATACTTTATACGTCCCACATATGGAATTAACAAATCAAATCACTTTGAGGGGGCGGTAGTCCGCACTTCCTAAAATGAAATTATCGTGTTTACCCACAATGGAAACCATAAAGGTATGCCACAAAAGAAAAATAAAGAAGTTTAAGTAAAACATAAACATATTATATATCATATATTAATATAGTGACATCTTAATTTCCACCTTTGAAGGTGTTATATGAGTGTTGAACAATCATCGTTTCGTGAGGCAGAAATTCGCCATCCACAGAAACAGTATGTTCTTTAACCATTAGATGTAGGTGTGTGTATGTGTATCTCGAATGCTTCATATAACAACATCATAGTATATTGAAGATACTATAGTTGTTACAAAAGAAAATAATAAAAATAGTTTAGGGGTTGGAGAAGCAAAATAAAACAAAGGAACACAAGAGAAGACACTACCTTTAAATCGGGTAACTCTTTTTGATTTGAGCTCAAAGGCTTCCCTGGGAAGACTTCTGCCCAAAGTGAGGCTTCTAGGAGTAAGAGAGGGATGTGGAGAGACAAAATGGGCAGGTTTTTTCCGAGCCAAAGGCTTGAGAGGTTTGGGTAAGGAGGTAGAGGTGGGGGCCTTTTATAAGAGGAGAGAAGGGGCACTCTTGGAAAGTAAGGAAATGTTACTTTATTTTAGAATGAGTTTCGGATTTTAATGGTCCCAAATTGATGTTTTTAGAAAATAAGGTGATAAGGGTTCTAAATACACTCATAAAATTGGTTTTTTACATGTGTAGGTCTTAGATTTTACATTGTCTTTCCATTTTATTTAAATCGTTAAATAAAGAGGTAATTGATGCATCATCATGGTGTCATAAATAATTTAATTTAGTTATTGTCTAAAAATTATAAAAAAATACTATGATGTATGAAATCGTTTTAGCTTTCCAATTAATATTTATAGTCAAAAATGTGACTTGTATAACCCCATATAAAAATTGTTTTAGTAAAACAACACATGTTTGTGACATTTTAATTTTAACATTAAATAAAAAGGTATTATTGTCATTTTCCTACCAAAGTGGATCCATGGGGTCCCCAAGTTGACCCATGGATTGCTTTGGTCGGACCTGACACATCCAATGAGGGTAGGACATGTGTCTAGGTCATTTCGTATTATTAAAACATTATTTTTACCTTAAATTATACTAATTACTCTAATCGCGATTAATAAACTTAAAAGTTACTATTCACCAAAAAATTATTTTAATCCCATTGAACCACATTTTACTTCCTAATGATAACCATGTATGTCGTATTTTTGAAATTCAAATCACATAAGTGGTAAAGTTTCATTTAAACAAAAAATTAGTTTCTTTAATTACCACTTAGTGGTTTCACTATTCATCAAAAATTGAAGTTTTTCAGAAAATTACCAAAACTTTACCCTTGGATATATTTGATATTCCGAATTCAAAAATGATGTCTATTTTACAAAATTCAAAACATATAAGTTTCATTAATTAATTTAATAATTAATTCCCGCTGTTAGAGCAAATAGCGTGTTTTTATGAAACAATAAGTATCAAAAGATTGACACTAGTTTAAGTCCAATTTCAAGATGAAATTAATTCCAATGACCACTATTGGATTAAATGGTAAAAATATATTATAATTTCACTTTGAAACCAATTAAAAAGATAATATAGTCATATAAATAAATTATATTAAAAAGAGGTTTTGAATTAAAATACAACATTTTTCACTATTCATAAAAAATGATCTTTATCAGAAAAATAACGAAAATTTACACAAAGTGAATTTTGATGTCCCGATTCTAAAAAATAGTTTTATTTGGTCCAATAGAATTTTTAAGAGTGACCAAAACTATATTTAATGACGGTTTTCCATCAAAAGTTGATAAAGTGGACCTTTAGTGAAAATTAGAGTATATATGACTAAAATTGAATTCTTTTCGTATTTTAAGCCTTTATCCTTTATTGGATAAATGTAAAAACATTTAACAAACATATATAATCATATTTTAGTTATTTATATTCATTCACACCAATACAACGGCTACGTGTTAACTAACATTTAAAATAATTTTATTTTATTATTAGAGTGCAACGTAAGATTTCAAAGGAACTTGTTGTTGCGTATTGGGTAAGCCATCAAGCATAGCGTTACCTTTAAATTAATATTAAAATTTTATTCAAAAAAAGGGATAAATATAAAAATTTCATATTCTTTATTTACCCGGGGTGTTACATCCTTCCCCCCTTTTGGGAATTGCATCCTCGTAATTTTAAAATTGGGCTCGGAAACTTCATTGAAAGTCCCACATCGGAACAAGAGTCAGTAAAACAATCGCTTTAAAAGAAAGAAAGAGAAGTACAGAGGTCACCCGAGTTAACCCACACTTGGATTCCATGTAGGAAATCATGGACATGGAGGAGAAAACATAGGGTCATGTTCTGATGGAGAGTGATAGAAAACATGTTTAGGAGAAAGTTAATCACAAGAAAATCACAAACTTGTGGTGGGTTAAACGGTATTCGATTCCCCAGTAGGAAAAGTTAATAGACAACATTTTTGTTTTAAGTTACTTTTTATTGAGGAATTTATTCATAAGGAAACATAATTACTTATCATGTTGACTTTCAACTTTTATTAGATTTCTTACACAAACTCATATTTTCTCCAAAAGACGAGTATTTAGGAAGACTTGTTCACATTAAGAGTACTATTATAAACTTCTAGAGAATCACTTAATCCACAAAAGAGAAATATATACTTCCCATATCTTTAGACTTTAACCAAAACCAAAACCAAAAAGGTTAGTACAAGATCAGATAATCCAGAAAAGGATAACCCTTTATAAAAAGAAAATTTATTCTTAATCTCCAAAATTTGTCCAACAACACCCAAAGTTCAACGAGGACCATTCGATAAACAATTTGTCCATAAAATTATTCAAAGTAAACCAAAATAAGATTGAAACCCAAATATTTGAAGGATTTAGTCACATAGTCTTCCAAGTTAAATTGTAACATTTATCTCCAAACAACATCAGTTGCTCTTAAAGTCTCGTATTGAAAAGTAATTAACTCAATCACATATCCTCCATGATAGGTTAATAAATTTCCATAGATAACCCAAAATCAACTTACTCTTAATTCATAAAATCATCTAACTAAAAAGAGTCAGTCAAACTAACTAGGGACTTCACGTAGTCCAGTGGTAGGAGATAAATACCAGTCGGACTTTGGTTGTGGGTTCGATTCCCGCAGCTTTGTCCGACGTGACGGGTTGTCACACGGTCTAAGTGTTGTCCTTTTTCCAAACTATATAATTCCCAAATAATTCCCCAAAAAGAGATAAAATCATCAAAAATAACCATAACATAATTTAACCTCAATTTTATCTCATGCCTTTCACTTTCCATCATAACATACAGTAACCCATAATTACCTCAAAAGTAAGGATCATATAAACCCAAATGGTTCTTTATAACTATGTCCACAAAATAACAGATAACTATTCCTTGAAAAAAAATTCATATATCAAACATCAGGGTTACACATACTATAAAAAGTCTTCTAATGTAACCCCATCATCAAAAGAGACTTAATACTCTTAAGAATTTCACCACAACTCTTGAAGCCCTTATATGTTGACTTATTACTCATTAAACATTCTTCATGATCCATTGACCATTCCTTTACAACTTATTCTGAAATACTTCTTTCCTAAAAACAAAATCATGAATCATATCCTAAGATTCCAAAATATATAAAAAAAAATGTTATGAAATAATCCGTACCTTTGACTGGTCATTGTCAGTTTCTTCATCCTCAATCGGAATGGAATTAGGTATTGGTAAATGAATATTTGTACGATCTTGGTGATCAAATTCCTGAAAATTCTTCATAGGACATGTGTTTTCATAATGACCATGCACACCACATTTAAAACATTCAATTGATACCTCAGAAAGAACTTCTTTCCCTTTACTCGAGTCAACTGGATGCTTCCTTTTTCCATGGAAGGTTCATGCTTTATGACCTTCATTTCCACATCTATAGCATATTTCTGTCCCTTTGAAACATTTTCCTAGGTGTTTCTTTCCACATCTTTGACACATAGGTTTTTTAACACACTTACCTTTATGATTATTACTTATAGTTCCATAGGGATTTGTTTCTCGCATATATGATTCCTTATAGAAATAACCAAGGTTTAGGTGTTCAATCATTACTCCAAATAGTTGGTTGAGGATAAACACAAGAGTTCTCATTGCAGCTCCCATATCATTCAGTTGCTCACTCAGAAAACTGTCACAGTTTCCTTCACATCCACTATTACTTTGGTGCCTGCTACATCCAGCCATTTACTAAAACCAAAAAGGTCAGTGTGAGTATATCAACAAAACCATCATGTACTAATGAGGAAGATAAAACCTAAGATATACTTACTCATTCACTTTATCTAAAACTAGGACTCTTTCTGAAATCCTAACCATTATGGTAATATCACTTATGCTTAGAGAATACCCTAACCTCTAAAGTTATCTAAACCGACCTCTGATACCAACTATAAGGCCCCGACCTTAAACCTTACTTAATATTGAATTAAATGAATAATTCACATTGAGGATCTTTTCAGGTTTAGAGTTTTATAGAATTAGGACATAACTATTACATCTCAAAAGAGTACAAATTAGTCACTTCTACTAAATTTCCATAAAATAAAAACTCTTAAATAGAAACATGTCTAGTTCAATGTATTAGATAGCATGACTTTCCCTTGATCCCATACTTGACCCTATTCCACATTAAGTCCTGTGAAAAACTTTTCAAAAAAAAACTTGGGGTGAGCATAAAAAGCTCAGCAAGGGATACACAAAGAATGAAAACTGTTAGTTTTTCAAAGCAACAAGTAAACCATGTATACTTTATCAAAGTAATACCTTTCACCTTTAGCAAGTATTAAAAAACTCTTCACTGAATAAAATATCATTACTTACCCTTTTGTAACCAAAAGATTACCATAAAACCCATATAAAGAACACATAACATATAAAGGTAACTTGGGACATAAACATACTTAAATGGAATAACCATACGGTTGACTTCCACACATACTTACTGAAATAGACATACGGCCGACTTCCATAGCCAATGCATTGGAGGTTATAACGTAACCACCCGTCCTGGTATTCACGACACCACCTGTCATATGGTTTATCACGTAACCACCCGTAAAATGTCCAAGTACCATCATTACACATAAAATATTGAAAATATAAACATTTCAATAACAACATTTCATTTTCAATCAAAATAAGTAATTCCAAGATATTGAATTAATCAATCCATTTTCAAAAATCATTTAAAATAGATTTTTGAATCAAAGTGTCCCGTACCACTTTGAAGATTTTATTGGAATTATAATTTTAAAAGTAATAGAATCCACCTCTAAATAGAAGGAACCTCCACATATTGGATAATGAAATAAATTTAGCAGCAGTTTTTTGAAACTGTCACAGAACTATTTGGCGGCAGTTTAAACCGCCACCAAATTAAAAAATAACTGCCACTACCTAGTGATTTTCTTGTAGTGAGATTAGTTTAGGACTATTTCTTCATATATTTTTTTCTTGAGACTGAACATATAATATTTTCTTGACCTGTCCCACCGGGGTCCGCCTTGCCGATGGAAGACCAATCCATAGCTACCCCAAGCCCACCTCTATAGGTCAGGGGCTGGTGACAAGTTCTAAAAGGCATAACTAAAATGGGAGGTCTTTTCCTAAAGTTCCTGTACGCACACACCCAACCATATCTATGAAGAAGTGCAAAAGAATAATAAAAAAATACTATAACATCTAGTGTAAAAACCATGCATGTAATAACCTCTGGGAAATATAAAATAATTTGATAGTGCAATCTAAAAAGTAAATGTTAAAATACACATCCAACTAGAAAAGATGTCCTGAACTAACAACAACTGGAAAAGAAATTTTAAGAGAGCCCCACTCGAAATCTTCAAGCCTGACCACCATACGTGGTCAATACACCAGAGTATCCCTATGCTCATCTGAAATCACCACTGACATGTACATAATATTCATAAGACATGAAACGTGCAGGAAAATCCCATGTAGTAGTGTGTATTTACATACCCAGTAGTACACCCCAAAAATTAGAGGGGGTAATAAGAGACAAGATAGAAGTAGTCATCTCAGACCAAAGAAAGAAGAAAAAAACCCAACAATGGGGATGTATATATATATGTGTGTGTGTGTGTGTTCTCATAAAAGAAACCCAAACGAGAGATAAAGGGGATCTCCATCTCATAGATCATCCCAAGATGATAAGTTTGCCAATAGTTCTAAAATGTCCATCAATGATTCCTAGAATCTGGTGTGTCTATCTGTAGAAGTAACTATGTAGAGTACCCACACCTCATCACTATGTCACACATTCAAGGGGGAACAATGTCCCAGTAGATCACCCATTCCCTAGTGTTCCAAGGGGTGCCACTCAATAGATATAGGACCTAAACCCCAGTCTTTCAGGGGGTACCACTCATTAAATAGAGGACTCATTCCCTAATGCTTCAAGGGGGTACCACTCAGTAGGTAGAGGATCTATGTAACACCCCAAGATTTCATAGTGTGTTATTTCTTCAAAATAATTCAATAACTTGCACTACACACAACACCAAGTTAGAGCGCACCATGACTAACCAAACAAGCCGTTCAAAAGAGGTTATGAATAGTATTAACTAAATTTTAAACATTATATAATCCTTATAATTTTACAATCCATATTATGAGTTTCTTAGACATAATTTAAGAACAAATTCTTTTTTTCAGATAAAAGAAGTATTTTTCAAAAATGCACTTTTACCAACTTTAATAGTGAACCCTTTTTAAATCAAATATTTTAAACTTTTATATATTCAATTTGACTAAATAAATTTATTCTTTAGAATGGGGACATAAAAAAAATTTACAATGTAACACCCCAAGCTTCCACGGTACGCTTCTCTTTGAATAATACAGTAGCGTGTGTTGTACGCAACTTCGAGTTCTAACACACACTACAACCAATCAAACTAGCTATAATGAATAGTAATACCTACTTTTTAAAATTTTATAAATTTTATCTCTCAAAATGGACTTAATTTTTGGATTTGGAGTATCGAATTTAGCCTAAGTTGAAATTTTGGTACTTTTCGGATAACTTTAATATTTTGATGAATAGTGAAAATTACTAAATTTTAATTAAAAACAACTTTTTTAATCAAAATAATTAATAGTGATAAATTATTTATTTGAGTGGTTTTAAAGTATAATTAGAATATATTTTTACCATTTTATCCAATGGTGTTCATTAGAATTAATTTCACTTTGAAATTCGACATAAACAATTGTCAATCTTTTGATATATATTGTTTCTTAAAAACACGCTATTTGTTGTAACAGTGGGAATTAATTATAAAATTAATTAATGCAACTTATATGTTTTGAATTTTGTAAAATATACATCATTTTTTGAATTCGGAATATTAATTATAGCTTAAGGTGAAATTTTGGCATTGTTCTGGAAAACTTTAATTTTTGATGAATAGTGAAACTACTAAGTGGTAGTTAAAAAACTGAATTTTTCATAAAACTTAATTTTACCACTTCTGTGATTGAAATTTCGAAAATCCGAGAAACATGGTTAATATCAAGGAGTAAAATGTGGTTCAATGAGATAAAAATAATTTTTGGTGAATAGTAACTTTTTACTTTTATTTACCACGGTTAAAAGTAAATAGGGTAATTAAGGGTAAAAATGATATTAATATTACCCTAACACATGCCCTAATTCTATTGGATAAGTTTATATCGACCAAAAACAACCTTAGGAATAAAATATTATCATTTATGTCCACTTAGATTAGATTAGGACATTTATTATTATTTAATTCAAAGAAGAGTTAAAAGAGTTAAAATCAAAGTTTATTTACTAAAACATTTTTAATATAGGGTTATACATAAGATAAATTCGATTTTAAATATTAATTAGAAATATAAAAAGATTTCCTACATAATGATATTTTATTTATAATTTTTACACATTAAAAATTTTAATTTATTTATGACACAATGATGATGCAGTTATTACCTAATTAATGCAAAATTGGAATACTTGATATTATAAATACCCAAATAAATGTAATTTGAGACTTTTTATAAATACCAATAATTTTCCAGGATACTATGACAAGTTAGTATTTATTTAATTAACTTTTTTAGAAGTAATAATTATGTTATGATTTTTACAAAAATAAATTATTGAATAGTGTCAAAATTGACGAAAAAGAGATTTTAAAAAAAATATTATATTATTTATTGATATTAAATTCCTAAAAATCTAAAGTTCGGCCAAGAGACTTATATCATGATATTTGTATCATTAATGGACCACTTGGGGGTCGCTTGGATTTATATAGTAATTTTATTAACCATATAATATAAAAATAAAAAGAGACATTGTAAAAGTGAAACTAATTAACTAAGAGTTAATACTTAAAGATAAGGTTAATATAATGACCCAAACCTGTCTAAATTCTATTGGTTGAGTGGTTTTCGACCCCTCCACACCTTAAACTTTAAATAATCCACTTTGGAGCCATTACAAATCGAATATGAATTTATTATAAAATAATATTTCTAGCTTTTCCAAAGGTGCCCCTCACCCCTCTAATAAAAGGGCACTCTCCCTTCTCAATAACTCACACCTTCAAAGCCTTTTGGTTCGGACAAACTCTACCCAAATACTCTCTCAACTTCCCTCACTTCATCCTAGAGGACTTCCTTTAGTCAGAAAGCCAACATAAGAAGCCCTTTTGATCAAATCAAAAGAAAGAACCTGAAGAAGAGGTAATGATTTCACCACCCTTTTTCAAGTTCCTTTCTTCTTCCACTTATTCTCTCTTTGTTATTACCATTATAAAATAATTAATCTTGTATCTCCTATATACTTTAATATTATTATAAATATGGTACAACCATATTCATTATTCTATCCATCCTTTGAATGACATGTCACCGTACGTGCGTACGTACGGCTTACCGTCTCCACATCGTGGTGTAATTGTTATTCAATATATTATTATTTGGATGGGTATAATAATGATTTGAAATTCATGTAAATAATAAATATAACATAATAATTATTATGTATATATGATATACCATCAAATTATATTTTATTTTAATATCAAAAGAATGATATTTTCGCTCATGCGTACGTACGGATTACCGTCTCCACGACGCGATGAGATTCATTACCAAGTTCATCATTCATCGACGATTATAAAAATATATATTACTAATAAGTATGTAATATATGAAATAATAATTCTACTGGAAATATATATATATATATATATATAAGGATTTATGTACTTACATATATCTTATTCATTTACTTCCATTCAATACTATATGAAAACAGAAACAACGTTTATGCGTACGTACGGACTACCGTCTCCATAAACGGTGTTTTCCATTTCAAATATATGTCTATTATACATATTTATATTCTAAATATATATGATATATTTATCATGTTTTATATTCTGGAATTATTTAAATCACTATCTAAGCGATACAACCAAGAGTGACAAGTTAAAACACATACGATAAAGAAAGTGATTATTGCCCAAAATGTTAACTTAACATGGAAATTATTATTAAATGGGTAATATAAAGTCATAAATGAATCAGGTATGATATCATAAATATTAATATGGTTCTGGTATAATTTAATAACATACTACGATCTTCGTAAAAAAGGTTAAACGTACCCTCGACTAAAGGAAAGTGCAAGGTAAGGGGTTTTCATCTCACTCCTTATTCCCGTGAGATTCATGCCATATTGCCACTATTACCTTTTGTGTGGTGTATATACTGCCCATAATTGTATTCTTTGTGTAATACAATTTAATTTATGTGTATTTACATATTCATTGTATGAGACCTCTTTCATGGGTTGTATGTTTCGTAAGTTACCAAATTGGTAAGGGTTAATTCCTCAATCTCATCATTATCCGAGATTGTTTATGCGTAAGTATTTACTGGGACATTTTTATCATCCATGTCCATTTTTCATAAAAATGATTTCAAAATGAATATTTTAAGGATTTTTAAAGGTAACCTTTATCAAGATCAAAATTTCAAATGTTTTAAAGATTTATCGTTCTAAATCTTTTCAATTAATGTCCATGTTTTCAAAATGATTTTAAGGATTTATTTATATGGACATGAATGCTTTGAAATGATATTTCTTTTCAAAAGTTTAAAAGTGGTATGGGACAATTTGATTAAAAAAATATATTTTAAATTACTTCCTCTATAAATGTGTGACTTTTCTATTATTTCAAGAAAAGTGATATTTCACTCAAATAGTTTTGATTCCATCTATGTCAACATCCTTTGATGGATTTTAAGCTTATTTGAAGTTGATTTATTATGATACAAAACTTTTTTATTTTATTGAAGGTTTTGTGATATGTTTAACTGTGGATGTGTTATTTTTATACCATTCATGGTTTATGGAGAAAGTATTGACATTTCGTATGCTAGATTTAATACGAATGTTTATGTTATGTTTAAACCTTTTCATAAGGGAATGCATTGGACTTAGTAAGTGACGGGTGGAGCCCGCTATAGCTCCTCGATGCATCGGTAGTTCTCATGAGACAAACTAGTGTCTTGGCTCAAGATCTTGACAAAATCTTATTTGTAGTCTTGGAACGAGGCATTGGCCATGTGGTTATGATAGTCTGACATTATGCATTCCATCATTATGAAAGTGGTTAGTGATATTGCATGTGATTATTCGATTAGTAGAATATCCATGTGAATAAGTAAATGTCATTATTTCATTTTATTTCGGCTATATTATGCTGAAGTTCGAGTTTAAAAGGCTTTTGTTTTAGTTTTATACATTTCATTAAATGTTTATGCTTATTTTTGAAAGTTTACACTGTATTGCTTACCCTTACAGAGCATTTGAGATCACCCCTTTCTATGTTTTATTTTTCCCAGGATTCCAAGAAGTGTAATGTGATTGATATGCAGGGTTAGGACAGGGGAATAATGGCATTCATAAAGGATTATTTATGTTGTTTTGTATGTTATGAAGTGTAATGTAACATTCATGTATGCAATATATTTTCCAAGATTGCTAAACTGAACGGTTCTTCAGGACTTGGTTCCTTATAATCATGCCAATGTATTAAAATAATGCACTGACTCTGGGTCACTGGGGTCAGGGCATTACAGTTGGTATCAGAGGAAGTTTAGCAATAAACTTGGAAACTAGATTTCGATAAACTATGATTAGATCACATAGTCCTAAGATAGACTTTGAGGATTAGTATAGAAGAACTTCCTAGAATTTTGGTATTGTAGAGATTTTGTGAGTTTTCCAAGCAATAAATCCCTGTCTGGATACGAGCATGTAGAGGCGGCTCTGGAACAGATGTACCTAGGGGTAAAACCCAAAAACACCGCTTTGAGCTAGACTCGAACAGGAACTGGTGCACGAAAACGGGACTTGCTGCACTCTTGGTTATGACACTCCCAGGGGATATGCTTAGGATAATTCTCATTTTATTTACAAACCATTATAAAGGGATCATGAGTATATACTTACTCAAAGAAAACATTTTTTATTATTATGGATTATATCCATAAACTATTCAATTTGCATTAGGAATTATTTATTTCAATTCATAAACTGACCTAGTTTATGCTATTGTATAGAAATGGCACCCAGTAGAAGGAATGTGAACTCCAGTAATACGTATGATCCAAAGAGTAAGAAGGATCGTATCTTTCATGGTATTAAGACATCATTTAGAATGGAAATAGTCTCCCACGTAATATCATCATATGAAGAAATAGTATCATGTTTGGATAAGATAACTAAATAGTTTACTGAGTCCTATGGCTTTGAAGGGAAGCAAGAGAAGAAAAGGATAGAAGATAGAAAGATGGATAAAGGGAAGAGGGAAAAGAAGAATCTCCCCATATGTGATAACTATTGGAAGAAACACCCTGTAACTTTCCTGAAAGGAATGGGAGTTTTTTATAAGTGTGGAGTAAAATGGCACAAGGTATGTGACTGCAAGGGTAAGAAAATGGTTTCAAATGTAAAATGCTTCATTTTCAAGGAGTTTGGACACTACGCGAACCTATGTCTTAGTCATCATACTATGCCGCAAATGATGCTATTGGATAATAATAAAGTTATGATACTGCCACAGATGAAGAGGAATGATTAGAGTTCTTATGTTGATTATGTCATTTGAGTGTTGTATCAACAATGTACTTGTTATAATAATTATGGAGTATATAAGGATTGTACTGCAATACTATTTCATTACATACTTGAGATCGTGTGGAAGCAAGAAAAGTGACTCAATAGCCGGATAAATTTTTGAAAAATATATGGTTGAGATAATGATAAACCATAATATAGTCTTGATACCGAGGTAGTGATTTTAGAATGATGCATGATTGATTTGGATAAATTATATTGGATATTCTTGACTACCTTGAAACTTATTAATGATTTGTATATTCCATCATTGTTGGGGTTTACAACATTTTTGGATTGAAGGAGTATATCCATTATTATTTAAGGAATAAGGGATCATGAATGTAATCAATAAGGTTTTATGGTAATTCAGGATGTTGTAGTGTTTTAAAAGAATACATGATGAAGGTGTTCACATGTTATTACGCAGCAAAAATGATCTTCATTTTTGGACTAAAGCATTTTGGATAGTTCTAGTTTGTATTATTTTTGTATTTCCATAAAAGGACAACCCGGAGGTTGGGCGGAAACCTGGCGCGTCCGGCAAGGCCGCGAGACTTGAATCCACAACCGAAGGGCGATAAGGGTGTATCACCTACCACTGGCCCACATAATGTCCGGGATTAAATAATGTAGTTTTTTTTAAAAGATCTGGTAGATGAATTATAAATTCGTGTTTTTTACCCTATACGAATAGGATAAATAGAATATTTTTTTACGTTCTATTATCTTTTAGAGTGAAAGATGAGTTTGTGGTAGAAATTAGTTAAAGGATGGAACTCTACTTGTCAAGAATATATTTTTCATCTTCACTTATTCTATGAAGAAATTAATTCTTATACTTTATTTAAGAAATCCTAAAACCAAAAATGTATTATCCTAATACCCTATGTTTTGTTGAACCGATGGTATTTCAAATCATCATAGATTGATGAATTTAAGGACCTCAATTTTACACTTGTTTGTGATTGATGACCTCAATCACTACCTATAAATATTTACATTTTTACTCCAATTATATGTCTCTAATTTCCACCAATGTTCTCCTAATCGAGATCATAATTTTGTGGTGACCCTTTCATTTCCCTTTTCCTCATATTAAGACTAAATTTTAGTAACCCAATTTCTGATGTGGGTTTTCCCACAAAGATATTTTCTATTTTCAACCTTTTATTTTCGAAGAACAATTTCAAATTGCGAGGACGCAATTTATTAAAGGAGGGGAGAATGTAACACCCCAAGATTTCATAGTGTGTTATTTCTTCAAAATAATTCAATAACTTGCACTACACACAACACCGAGTTAAAGCGCACCATGACTTACCAAACAAGCTGTTCAAAAGAGGTTATGAATAGTATTAACTAAATTTTAAACTTTATATAATCCTTATAATTTTAGAATCCATATTATGAGTTTCTTAGACATAATTTAAGAACAAATTATTATTTTTTTAGATAAAAGAAGTATTTTTCAAAAATGCACTTTTACCAACTTTAATAGTGAACCCTTTTTAAATCCAATATTTTAAACTTTTATATATTCAATTTGACTAAATAAATTTATTCTTTAGAATGGGGACATAAAAAAATTAAAATGTAACACCCCAAGCTTCCACGGTACGCTTCTCTTTGAATAATACTATAGCGTGTGTTGTACGTAACTTCGAGTTCTAACACACACTAGAACCAATCAAACTAGCCGTAATGAATAGTAATACCTACTTTTAAAAATTTTATAAATTTTATATCTGAAAATGGACTTAATTTTTGGATTTGGAGTATCGAATTTATCTTAAGGTAAAATTTTGGTACTTTTCGGATAACTTTAATATTTTGATGAATAGTGAAAATTACTAAATTTTAATTAAAAACAACTTTTTTAATCAAAATAATTAATAGTGATAAATTATGAATTTGAGTGGTTTTAAAGTATAATTAGAATATATTTTTACCATTTTATCCAATGGTGTTCATTAGAATTAATTTCACTTTGAAATTGGACATAAACAATTACCAATCTTTTGATATATATTGTTTCTTAAAAACACGCTATTTGTTGTGACAGCGGGAATTAATTATAAAATTAATTAATGCAACGTATATGTTTGGAATTTTGTAAAATAGACATCATTTTTGAATTCGGAATATCAATTATATCTTAGGGTGAAATTTTGGCATTGTTCTGAAAAACTTTAATTTTTGATGAATAGTGAAACTACTAAGTGGTAGTTAAAAACTGAATTTTTCATAAAACTTAATTTTACCGCTTATGTGATTAGAATTTAGAAAATTTGAGGGACACGGTTAATATCAAGGAGTAAAATGTGGTTCAATGAGATGAAAATAGTTTTTGGTGAATAGTAACTTTTTACTTTTATTTACCACGGTTAAAATTAAATAGGGTAATTAATGGTAAAAATGATATTAATATTACCCTAACACATGTACTAATTCTATTGTACAAGTTTATATCGACCAAAAACAACCTTAGAAATAAAATATTATCATTTAGGTCCACTTGGATTAGATTAGGACATTTATTATCAAAGAAGAGTTAAAAGAGTTAAAATCAAAGTTTATTTACTAAAACATTTTTAATATAGGGTTATAATTAAGATAAATTAGATTTTAAATATTAATTAGAACGATAAAAATATTTCCTACATAATGATATTTTATTTATAATTTTTAGACATTAAAAACTTTAATTTATTTATGACACAATGATGATGCAGTAATTACCTAATTAATGAAAAATTGGAATAATTGATATTATAAATACCCAAATAAATGAAATTTGAGACTTTTTATAAATACCAATAATTTACTAGGATACTATGACATGTTAGTATTGATTTATTTAAATTTTTTCGAAGTAATAATTCTGTTATGAGTTTATAAAAAATAAATTATTGAATAGTGTCAAAATTGAGATAAAAGAATTTTTAAAACAAATATTATATTATTAATTGATATTAAATTCCTAAAAATCTAAGGTTCGGCCAAGAGACTTATATAAGGATAGGTGTATCATTAATGGACCACTTGGGGGTTTCTAGGATGTATATAGTAAGTTTATTAACCATATAATATAAAAATAAAAAGAGACATTGTAAAAGTGAAACTAATTAACTAAGAGTTAATACTTAAAGATAAGGTTAATATAATGACCCAAACCTGTCTAAATTCTATTAGTTTAGTGGTTTTCTACCCATCCCACCTTAAATTTTATATAATCCACTTTGGAGCCATTATAAACCGAATATGAATTTATTATAAAATAATATTTCTATCTTTTCCAAAGGTGCCCCTCACCCCTCTTATAAAAGGGCACTCTCCCTTCTCAATAACGCACACCTTCAAAGCCTTTTGGTTCAGACAAACTCTGCCCAAATACTCTCTCAACTTCTCTCACTTAATCCTAGAGGCCTTACTTTAGTCATAAAGCCAACTTAAGGATCCCTTTTGATCAAATCAAAAGGAAGAACCCGAAGAAGAGGTAATGATTTCACCACCATTTTTCAAGTTCCTTTCTTCTTCCACTTCTTCTTTCTTTGTTATTACCATTATAAAATAATGAATCCCATATATACTATATACTTTAATATTATTATAAATATGGTACAACCATATTCAGTATTCTATCCATCCTTTGAATGACATGTCACCATACGTACGTACGTACGGCTTACCGTCTCCACGTCGTGGTGTAATTATTATTCAATATATTATTATTTGGATGGGTATAATAATGATTTTTAATTCATGTAAATAATAAATATAACATAATAATGATTCTGTATATATGATATACCATCCAATTATATATTATTTTAATATCAAAAGAATGATATTTTCGCTCGTGTGTATGTACGGATTACCGTCTCCACGACGCGAAGAGATTCATTACCAAGTTCATCATTCATCGACGATTATAAAAATATATATTACTAATAATTATTTAATATATGAAATAATAATTATAATGGAGATGTATATATATATATATATATAAGGATTTATGTACTTACATATATCTTATTCATTTACTTTCGTCCAATACTATATGAAAACAGAAACAGCATTTATGCGTACGTACGGACGACCATCTCCGTAAACGGTGTTTTCCATTTCATATATATGTCTATTATACATATTTATATTCTAAATATATATGATATATTTATCATGTTTTATATTCTGGAATTATTTAAATCATTATCTAAGCGATACAACCAAGAGTGACAAGTTAAAACACATACGATAAAGAAAGTGATTATTACCCAAAATGTTAACTTAACATGGAAATTATTATTAAATGGGTAATATAAAGTCATAAATGAGTCAGGTATGATATCATAAATATTAATATGGTTATTTTACAATTTAATAACATACTACGATCTTCGTATAGGAGGTTAAACGTACCCTCGACTAAAGGAAAATGCAAGGTAAGGGGTTTTCATCTCACTCCTTATTCCCGTGAGATTCATGCCATATTGCCACTATTACCTTTTGTGTGGTGTATGTACTGCCCATAATTGTATTCTTTGTGTAATAAACTTTAATTTATGTGTATTTACATATTCATTGTATGATACCTCTTTCATGGGTTATATGTTTCGTAAGTTACCAAATTGGTAAGAGTTAATTCCTCAATCTCATCATTATCCGAGATTGTTTATGTGTAAGTATTTACTGGGACATTTTTATCATACATGTCCATTTTTCATAAAAATGATTTCAAAATGAATATTTTAAGGATTTTGAAAGGTACCCTTTATCAAGATCAAAATTTCAAATGTTTTAGAGATTTATCTTTCTAAATCTTTTCAATTAATGTCCATGTTTTCAAAATGATTTTAAGGATTTATTTATATGAACATGAATGTTTTGAAATGATATTTCTTTTCAAAAGTTTCAAAGTGGTATGGGACACTTTGATTCAAAAATATCTTTTATATTACTTCCTTTATAAATGTGTGACTTTTCAATGATTTCAAGAAAAGTGATATTTCTCTCAAATAGTTTTGATTTCATCTATGTCAACATACTTTGATGGATTTTAAGCTTATTTGAAGTTGATTTATTATGATACAAAGCTTTTGTATTTTATTGAAGGTTTTGTGATATGTTTAACTGTGGATGTGTTATTTTTATACCATTCATGGTTTATGCAGAAAGTATTGACATTTCGTATGCTAGTTTTAATACGAATGTTTATGTTATGTTTAAACCTTTTCATATGGGAATGCATTGGACTTAGTAAGTGACGGGTGGAGCCCGCTATAGCTCCTCAATGCATCGGTAGGTCTCATGAGACAAACTAGTGTCTTGGCACAAGGCCTTGAAAAAATCTTATTTGTAGTCTTGACACGAGGCCTTGGCTATGTGGTTATGATAGTCTGGCATTATGCATTCCATCATTATGAAAGTGGTTAGTGATATTGCATGTGATTATTCGATTAGTATAATATCCATGTGAATAAGTAAATGGCATTATTTTATTTTATTTCTGCTATATTATGCTGAAGTTCAAGTTTAAAAGGCTTTTTTTTAGTTTTATACATTGACTTCAATGTTTATGCTTATTTTTTAAATTTTCCACTGTATTTCTTACCCTTACTGAGCATTTGAGCTCACCCCTTTCTATGTTTTATTTTTTCCAGGATTCCAAGAAGTGTAATGTGATTGATATGCAGGGTTAAGACAGGGGAATAATGGCATTCATAAAGGATTATTTATGTTGTTTTGTATGTTATTAAGTGTAATGTAACATTCATGTATGTAATCTATTTTACAAGACTGCTAAACTGAACGGTTCTTCGGGACTTGGTTCCTTGTAATCATGTCAATGTATTAAAATAATTCACCGACTCTGGGTCACTGGGGTCGGGGCGTTACAATCTACACCCTAGTACAATAGATAGATTCTACTCATTGTATGGATGAACCACACTCTATTTTCATAGGAGGTGTTACTCAGTGGGTATGGGATCCATTCCCTAGTATGATAGGGTGATTCCACTCATCGTTTGGAGGACCCACGCCCTAGTGTTATAGGGGGTCCTACTCAGTGGGTAAAGGATTTGCGCCCTAGTATGGTATGGGGATTCCACTCAACTTATGGATGACCCACACCCTAGTTCCATAGGGGGGTTCCACTTAGTGTGTATAGGATCCACACCCATTGGGTAATGCCACTCAAAATAATGCAGGGAGTATGGGGTTCCTACACCCTGGTATGATAGAGGGTTGCCACCCTGTCCTATCTTTGATGATCCTTCTTGATCACTACCATCATCGAGAATCTCCTAAAGAAGAATCACACATGTAAAATCTGGCATCGTATCTAAAAATAAAATATGAATTCCACTATCTCATTCTACATGAAAAAACACTTAGGATATGCTACTCGCAGCCCTAGTACAAAACATGCTTTTAACAGCACTAAAAATGATCTTTTTCGGTGCTTAAAAGTGCTGATAATCTAAGTGATATTAAAATTCCACAGCCTTTATTATCACTATTAATAGCACTAATAAAGGTACCATTTATCATCCCTTTTTGAAAATACTAATTAATGGTCCCATTATCAGTGATTCATCTTGCCTCGATAAAGGCCATTTTGGGTTCTACATAGTTGCAACTCTACAGCAGCCATACAATGGCCCTATAAAATCAAACTCAGTCATAATACATAAGAATTAATAAAAAAATATAGTAAGATATATTGGAATACATATAACATATTGCACTACCACTTCAATTCAAAATTTACATACAAAATATTTACATTAATGTCATATTTACAATTGACCAAAAAAGAATAACAACCCATATACAAAATCAAAACTATCAATATTTTCAATGATAAACTTCTATATAAAAGTTTTTCACTACAAAAAAACAAATTTTTCATTCAATAACATTAAAAAAATAAATTTTAATTTTAATTTTATATAATCCAAATATGAGAAATTGTATTGTTAATTACTATATATATTAATGATATTATCAGTTAATTGTGTGTCAGATTAATGTGCGGTCAATTTATATATTTCAAAAATATATAAGGGATCGTTTTTATAATGTTTTAAAAAAATCTGAGCTTTTTTTCTTAGTTTTGGCTATGCATCATTTATTTTATACTAAAATGACACTTTTATATTGAAAAAATGCACTTCGAGTCATACCAACCACATCGTTTGTAGGATTGACATGTGGTCAATTCTTATATTTCATAAATATATTATAGATCATATCTAAATATTGAAAACAATCAAAGCTAATTTTCTTGGTTTTAGTTATGTGAGGTGCGTTTTAAACTAAAAATGACACTTTTATTGAAAAAACGCACATCAAGTCACACTGAACACATCATGTATTGGATTGACATTAGGTCAATTATTATACATCAAAAATACTTTATGGACCGTTTTCCTAAAATTTTACAATAATTTGAGTTAGTTTTCTTGGTTTTGGAAATGTGAAACATGTTTTAAACTAAAATTACACTTTTGTATTGAAAACACACACTTTGGGTTATACTGACCACATCACCTGTTTAATCTATTTGATGTCAATTATAACATGTTATAAATATATTATGGATCATTATACTAAAATTTGAAAACAATATGAGCTCCTTTTCTTGGTTTTGTCTATGTGATACATGTTTTAAACTAAAATAGCACTTTTATATTGAAAACACACAATTTGAGTCATACCAACCACATCACATGTCGGATTGACATGTGTTTGAGTCCTACACATCATAAATATATTATGAACCATTTTCATAAATTTTTAAAATAATCTGGTCTCGTTTGCTCAGATTTATCTATCTGATATGCGTTTTAAACTAACCGACACTTCTATATTTAAAACACACATTTCGAGTCATAACGACCACATAGTGTCTCATATTGATGTATTATCAATTCCTACACATTAAAAATGAATTATAGATCAATTTTATAAAGTTTTAAAACAATATGAGCTTGTTTTTTGACTATTTTATGTGTGTTTTAAACTAAAATGGAACTTTTATATTGAAAACATGCATTTTAGGTCATATCAGCCACATCATGTGTTAGATTGATGTACGGACAATTCCTCCCCCTGAAAAATCAATTATGGATCATTTTCCTAAATTTTGAAAATAATATAAACTCATTTTCTTGGTTTTGTCTATTTTATGTGTGTTCTTAAAAAAAGAAACTTTTGTATTGAAAACATGCAATTCAGGTCATATCGACCACATCATGCATCAGATTGATGTGTGTTCAATTAATACACATAAAAAATGAATTATGGATCAAATTCCTAAATTTTTTAAACAATCCAAGATCATTTTCTTGGTTTTGGCTATTTGACACACGTTTTAATTTAAAATAACATCTTTTTATTGAAAACACACACTTTGGGTCATATCGATGACATCATGTATTAGATTGATGTGTAGTCAATTCCTACATGTGAAAAATGAATTGTGGATCATTTTCTTAATGTTTGAAAAAAATATGAGCTCATTTTCTTGGTTTTGACTATATGATGTGTGTTTTAACATAAAATGACACTTTTGTATTGAAAACACATACTTTGAGTCATACGACCACATCAGGTTTTGGATTGATGTGAGGTGAATTTATACATGTGAAAAATGAATTATGGATCATTTTCCAAAAGTTTGAAAACAATCCAATCTCATTTTCTCATTTTTGGCTATGTGACACATGTTTTGAACTGAAATGACACTTTTATATTTACAACATGTACTTCGGGTCATAACGATCACATTGTGTGTTGAATTAGCATGCAGTAAATTCCTACACATGAAAAATAGAGTATAGATAATTTTACTATATTTTCAAAATAATATGAGCTCATTTTCTCGATTTGTTCTATTTCATGTGTGTTTTAAACTAAAATTACTCTTTCTTATTGCACACATGCACTTTGGGTCATATCGACCACGTCATGTTTCATATTTATGTGCAGTCAATTCCTATAAGTGATAAATTAATTATGGATCGTTATCCTAAATATTGGAATTAATCTAAGAACCTTTTCTCAATTTTGGTTATTTGACATGCATTTCAGGTCATATAAACCACATCGTGTCTCTGATGTGTGGTCAATTCCTACACCTAAAAAATTAATTAAGGATTTTTTTCTTAATTTTTTGAAAACAATATGATCTCATTTTCTTGGTTTTGACTATTTTATGTGTGTTTTAAACTAAAATGACACTTTTTTATTGCAAATGAATACTTCGAGTCATACCGACCAAAATAGGTGTTGTATTGATGTGAGATCAATTACTACATGTGAAAAATGAATTATGGATCATTCTTATAATGTTTGAAAACAATCTAAGCTTATTTTTTCAGTTGTGTCTGTGTGACATGCGTTTTAAACTAAAATGAGACCTTTCTATTGAAAACATGCACTTCGGGTCATATTGACCACCTCGTGTCTTGGATTGATGTGTGGATAATTACTGCATGTGAAAAATTAATTATAGATCATTTTCCTAAAGTTTGAAAATAGTCTGAGCGTGTTTTCCTAGTTTTGACTATTTGATATGTGTTTTAAACTAAAATACACTTTTTTTATGGAAAACACAGACTTCGAGTCACACCGACTACATCGGGTGATAGACTAACCTGCGTTAAATTACAACATAGGAAAAAAGAATTATGGATCATTTTTTAAAACTTTGAAAACAATATGATCTAATTTTCTTGGTTTTGGATATGTGAACCATGTTTTAAAAAAAACGAAACTTGTATATTGAAAACACATATTTTTGGTCATATCAACCACACCGTGTGTAGGATTGGAAAACGGTCAATTCTTATACCTGAAAAATGAATTGTGAATAATTTTACTATTTTTTGAAAACAATATGATCTCATTTTCTCATTTTTTACTATGTGACACTTATTTTAAAATAAAATTACACTTTTATATTGAAAACACGTATATTGAGTCATACCGACCACATCGTGTGTTGGATTAGTGTGCAGTAAATATTTAAACATGAAAATTGAATTATAGATCATTTTCCTAATGTTTGAAAACAATCTAAACTCATTTACTCATTTTTGGCTATGTGATGTGGGGTTTAAAAAATGACACTTTTATATTGAAAACACAAACTTTGGGTCATACCTACCAAATTTTGTGTCATATTGGTATGCAGTCAATTCCTACAGGTGAAAATGAATTGTGGATCATTTTCTTATTATTTAAAAACAATTTGATCTCATTTTCTCAGTTTTGGAAATTTGGAATGCGTTTTAAAATAAAATGGAACCTTTCTATTGAAAATATGAACATCATATCATAGTGACCACAACGTGTCTCAGATTGATGTGTGGTCAATTCCCACACAATAAAAATTAATTATGGATCATTATTTTTTAGTTTGAAAACAATATGAGATTTTTTCTAGGTTTTGGCTATGTGACATGCATTTAAAACTAAAATGGCATTTTTATATTGAAAAAACATACTTTAGGTCATATCGACCACATAGTGTGTCATATTGGTATGTCGTCAATTTCTACAAGTGAAAAATAAATTATGGACCATTTTCTTAATGTTTAAAATAATATGATCTCGTTTTCTTAGTTTTGGTTATTTGATATGTGTTTTAAACTAAATGGCACATTTCTATTTAAAACATGAACTTTGGGTCATATTGACCATATTGTGTCTCATATTGATTTGAGGTCAATTCCTACATGTAAAAAAATGAATTATGGATAGTTTTCTTAAAGTTTTAAAACAATCCAAACTCATTGTATCAATTTTGACTATTTGATGTGTGTTTTAATCTAAAATGACACCTTTATATTGAAAACTCATACTTCAAGTCATAATGACCACATCGGGTGTCGAATTGATTTGTGGCCAATTCCTACACATGAAAAATGAATTATGTATCATTTTCCTAAAGTTTTATAACAATATGAACTCATTTTCTTGGTTTTTTCTATGTGATGCATGTTTTATACAAAAATGACTCTTTTATATTGAAAACATGTATTTCCGGTCATACCGACTGCATCATGTTTCAGATTGGTGTGTGGTCAATTCTTAGATTTTAAAAATAAATTATGGATCGTTTTCCAAAAGTTTGAAAATAATCCAAGCTTATTTTCTCAGTTTTGGATATATAAAGCGTGTTTTAAACTAAAATGACACTTTTATATTGAAAACATATACTTTGGGTCATGGAGACCACATCATGAATCATATTAGTGTGCGGTCAATTCCTACACATGAAAAATGAATTATAGATCATTGTCTTAAATTTTGAAAAAATCATCTGAGCTCATTTTATTGGCTTTGAGCATGTGTTTTGTGTTTTAAACTAATGTGTAAAGTTAACAAAATAAGTATCAAATAAAAATGAAAAGGAAATTATCTAAAAACATAGATAAAATAATAAGAAAATTAACTAGATTAGTAGTAGGAAGTAAGTGCTTCATGATGACTATATACATTATAACATCATTTATTTTTCCCAATCATTTTGGAAAAAATTGATTTCTTCCATTATACTTCTCCTTGAGAGATAGATCAAAAATAATATATAAGTATTATGATACTATTGATTCACACCCCAAAGTATATTTCTATGGTCATAGTCCATACTAGATCAAAAACATAGTAGGTAATCACATAAATTTGATATCAGAAAATATTCCAACACTATGTACGCTTCCCACTCATTATAAATAAATTTAATTCTTCTTTTGAGTATATAGATTGTCTAAAATCTTGGTAGTACTAAGAAAATATAGAAAAACAAATGAGTAATAAATGTTTTAAATGAAATTTTACTTACCTCCAGAAATTATCTTTTCAGGGAGGCTACTATTTTTATGTTTTATGATGTATTTAATAAATTTTCAAACATAATATCTATAATTGTTGTTGTTATGTTGCTTCAAACACTGTAGAAATAATGAAAAAATAATTGAATTGTTTAAAATATGTTTTAATAGTTAAATATTTCTATATATACCTTAATTTGTTTCCATTTCAAGTAATCCATAGGCTTCTTATATTTAGTCATCGACTTCATACCAGGATTTAGCCTATATTTAGCGACCGCCCTATCATAACAAAATTCTTGTTTAAACACAGACTGAAACATATAATTGGAATTTTATCTATAATAGTTTTACTTTAGTGAATTTCAAATTCACAATACACATCATTTGTGGTCGTTTTGATAGATATCCATGAATCAGATCCAAAAAAATAAATATTTGGGCTATTTAGATTGATTTCTATCAGAATCTAGTGCTTCTTAAGAAAACAAAAATAAATAAGTAATGAAAAAAATAAAAATATATTTTATATGATTATATTGAATATTTTTACCCCCTGCATTGTAGGCATCAAAAAGATTCTATCATCTATTATTTTCTTCTCAAATTCCTCATATAGTTCATTTTTTTTATCAATTTATTTTGGATCAGATTTAATTTTGTCTATAGAAATGATAAAGGGATTAATTAATTCAAACTTTGTTTCATATGTGTTTCCCTTTATATAGTAGTAATATAAACACTTGTAGAAAATATAAATAGTTGTTAACTTTAATGAAAAAATTAGATCATATTTTGGAAATACGTACTATGAAAATATACCTTATGTATGTATTCACAACTGAGACTCCCAGTCATTCAAACTTGAGAATCTCATTTATAATCTCGAGACCAACTGCATATATAATGGCAGTTCCAAATATTTCTTCTTCATATGGAATGTAGGACACATATCTATCTTTGAATGTGGTGTCTTAATGAATTTTTAATGATAATACGTGTTTCTGTGGAACTAGTGGGGAGAAGATACTCTCATAAGGTCCTTTTGTTTTCTTGGTCGATTCACTAGATTATCTTGATTTTACTTTTTTCCCCCTTGTGTTATCTGTTTGTAATATCATACCTCACTTCGGACCTTTTTCAGCAACTATTATAGGTTTTTTATTTGAAAAAAATGTTAAGTACATACCTCGTGTATCTTTATAAGATTAGATGACCATGCTATGAAAGTTCCAATAGCATCACTGGCCATTTTAATATCTGGATAAACAAGTGTAATATAGAAAACTCAGTGTTGGGTTATTGATCTACCCCAATCCGAACTCTTATATGATCTTTTTAGAGTTCTTTGTTGGGTAGCTTATCTCCCAATATATTATACACCATACCCCTTGCAACGAGAAAGTGTGTGGGTGTTGAAAGATAGAAATCTCATACAATTTTACCCTACAAATTTCTAGTGATATAATTTTATTGGATGTTATTTAATTCACATTTAGGAGAAAGAGTAATGAAAAAATTGATTCCCTCGGGTAAGGTATGTGGTTGAGGGGAATGACTGTCCTTAAAGATAGTGGGATCATTTGGTTGTTTATGTTCTGATATTTGTTCCACTGCCAGTTCATTTTGTTCTTTTTGCATATATTGTTCTGCCAAACCAGACAAAAAAATAATATCTTTCAAAGAATCTATTTGAGCATGCAATCATTTTATCATATTATATGTATTTTTTTGTGGTTTTTCCTTCTTGAAATATGTTTAAGGAGACATTCAAAAACTTATACCTCTAACACGACCATATTGTTCTAGCCGCTTCAAATCTACTGGAAGTGGTTTTTCTTCCGGTTTGATCGTTGTCGATTCTTATGTCTAAACCGTAGAAAAAACCTATGAACATAAATATATATTTTTATTTAATACTATTATAAAGAAAAATGAATTTCTATTATGTCATACTTAAACATTTTTTCCACGAGCTAGGGGCTAATGACCAGTCCCACCGGGGCCCGCCTGGCCGACGAAAGACTGAGACGTAACTAGCCCAAGCCTGCCTCCATAAGCTTAGGTCTGGCGACAAGTGTTGAAAGGAGTAACTAAAATGGGTGGAATTTCCCTAAAGTACCTGTATGAACCCAACCATATCCATGTAGAAGTAAAAAAGGAACAATAATAAAAGACTATAACATCTCGAGTAATAACCATGCATGTAATAACCTCTAGAGAATACAAAAGATTTTGACAGTGAAATCCAAAATGTAAAAGGTAAAATATAATCCCAACCAGAAAATATGTCACAGCCTGAACAACAGGAAAATAAATGTTGAGAGAGCCCCTCTCCAGATCTCCAAGCACGGCCACTGTACGCAGTCGATGCATCGTAGTGTCCCTATACTCCTTTGAGATCACTATCTACATGTCTGTAGTCTGCATAAGACATGACATGTGTGGGAAGATCCCATGCAGTAGTGAATATATACATACCTAGTAGGACACCCCAAAAACTAGAGGGGGGACCAATAAGAGACACGATAGAAGTATTCATCTTAGTCCAAAGAGAATGGGAAATGAAACCCAACAACAAATAAATAAATATATATATATACTCATAAAAGAAACCAAATGGGAGAGAAAGGGGATCTTCATCTCACAGCCCATCCTAGGATGATAAGTTAGCCAATAATTCCAAAATGTCCATAAAAAATGTCCAGTGTCTCGCATGTATATCGGAAGATAAAATTGTGTGGAGGACCCACACCTTTCCACTATGTCACACAGTTAAGGGGGAATAATCTCCATATAGAGGGATCACGACCTAGTGTATCAGGGGGTACCACTCACTGGATAGAAGACTCACACCCTAGTCCATCAGGGGGCACCACTCGGTAGATAGAGGACTTGCACCCTAGTCCGTCAGGGGGTACCACTAAATTGGTATAGGATTCATACCCTAGTCCAATAGGGGGATTCCACACAGCATATGGAGGACCCATACCCTAGTTTCATAGGGGGTGCCACATAGTGGGTAGAGTATCTACATCCTAGTATGATAGGGGATTATACTCAGTGTATAGAGGACTTGTGCCCTAGTGTCCTATGTGGGGTGTCACTCCATGGGTAGAGGGTCTGCACCCTAGTATGATAGGAGGATTCCACTCAACGTATGGAGGATCTGCACCCTAGTTCCATTGGGGGGTTTCACTCAGTGGGCAGAGCATCTACGCCCAAGTACCATAGGTGAATGCCACTAAAACCAATGAAAGGAGTATGGGGGACATGCACCCTTGTACGGTAAGGGGGATGCTAAACTCAGTCTCTCTCTGATTATCCTGCTTGATCCCTTCCATCATCGAGCATCGCTTGAAGAAGCGCCATGCTTGGAACATCTCACATCATATTTCAAAAGCCACTATGAATTCCAACATCACATTCTATATAGAAAAAAACTCATGACATGCTACTTGAAAGAAAAAATCTAATTCCAAACAAAAGAGATACGAGATGGAGAGGTTGTAGAGGGAAATACACGACGTGGAAGGGGGTCACATGGCATGTGACCTCACCTGGAATCATAGTCGTGTCCTCACTAGTACACGACTTGCTTACCATGTAGTACAATGGAATGTGTAAGTGTACTACACAGCATGTTGTTGAGAAATGTATTGTTTTCAAACAATTCAAAATAATGTTTTTTTAAAGGGGAGATTATTTTAAATAATACTCTGTCTCTTTATGATGATTTTGATGCTCACAAATACCCTTAATTATTTACTAATTATTTCGTTGAGTATTTTGCAGGAATTTATTTTATTTATTTATTTCATATAACGATATTTCATACTTCATTTATTCCGAGATCAATTTTAGCGCGTTCTGGAATCACTGTAGCGCAAGATCAATTTTAGCACGTTCTGGAATCACTGTAGCGCGAGATCAGTTTTAGCGCGTACTGGAATCACTGTTCATACCCTACGTTGATGAACGTAACGTATGGATGAAAAGTTTACTTTTTATGTTAAAAGAAACGTATGGTTAAGGAACCTTACGTTATTTTGAAATGTATGGTTAATGAACCTTACGTTGTTGAAAAGTATGGAAGAAGAACATTACGTATGGTTAATGAACCTTACGTTGTTGAAAAGTATGGAAGAAGAACATTACGTTTGGAAGGAACATTACGTTTTTGTTGTTGGACAAGTATGGAAGAGAAACCGTACGTTAGTTTTCAGTGTTGAGTTTGTTTCTCAAAAGTATGGATCATCAACCTTACTTTTATAATCAACCGTACGTTCTTTGGAGAGTTGAAGCAAGACAAAGTATGGATGATCAACCCTACGTTTGAATGCTGAAGAGAAAGTATGTACGTTCTGAACCTTACATTCTGAACCTTACGTTTGTGAACCCTACGTTTGGAGCTACGTCATCAACCCTACGTTTGGCGTCGGGATATTTTTGACAGACGATATTTCCTTTTGCATTGGTCAAACAGGCGGATTATTAAGCGGATTTCGAGCCGATTCTTAAGTACGACTTTGACTGAATCAAAGACGATTTTCAACGGATTAATGATTGATTTAAACGGAGCTTTTTATGCCGATTCTTCAGGGGAGTTACAATGGCTCTGTTATTTCATTTTTTTTATATCGCGAATCTAAAGGAGATTTTCATGGATCTATTTATGCGGAAGATTTTCTCAGATTTGAATATATATATTCTATCTTGGAAACTTCGGATATATATATATATACACAGGAAAGTGTATGAAATATATAGATTGATCTTTTAACGAGCAAGAAACAGAGACTGTGTGAAGGCGTTCTTTTCTGGTGATCGAGAAGAAGTATAAAACCTTTATTATCGAAGGAAGATCTTGATAGCAGATTCACGTGTTCTACATCGACTATCTGTTGTGAATCTACTGCTGCTGAAGTTGTGAAGTTTCTTGTAATATCTATTGCAACTGGATCGACTCAGAACTGTTTTGATTACAGATCTTTATTTTCTGAAGACGACGATCTATCTACTGTCAATTGCATTCTATTGCAATTGTGAAGAACAACTGGAGAAGTGTTTTCTTTATCGGAACCCTTTTTATTTTTGAGTGATCAGCTTCTCGTTCTAAGCTGTGTGGGTTCGTGTTTGAACCAGGAAGGCTGTGTTTGCCTGAAACTTGTAAAGGTGTCAACTGCCTGTACTCAGTTGTGAACAGGTCTGTGGAAACGAGGACCAGATAGTGAAAATCGCCAAGATCGTGGATTTGAGCATTGGTGGAGTGGACTAGGGGCCTTCTGTTCCCCGAACCACTATACATCCGTGTGTTCATGCTTTTACTTTTTCCGCTGCATATTTAATCGTGCTAAAGCATAGTGGACAGAATTTGTCTAAATTGAAGAGATTGTAATAATTTTGAAAAGACACAATTCACCCCCCTCTTGTGTGTAATCCGTAGATTCAGATCCAACAATTGGTATCAGAGGAGGAGCTTATTATTTTTAAAGTCTTATCAAGCTATAAGTATTTAAAGATTATACATAGTGTATCATGGCTGATACGAGAGAGGGAATGTCAATGGTCAGAGCACCTTACTTTAATGGAGATAATTATGGCTGCTGGAAATCACGTATGATTATTTATCTGAAAAATCTTGGTTACAAAGTCTATTCAAAGATTCTGACTCCCTATGAAATTCCTGAAAATCCCGATACATGGAGTGCTGCTACAGAGGCTGAGTATGACATGAATTCAAAAGCTATGAATGCAATCATCTATGGTCTAGGACTGGATGAATTTAACAGAGTATCTCAATGCCCGACTGCATATGAAATGTGGCAAACAATAGCTGTTGCTTATGAAGGAACAGATAATGTAAGACAGATGAGATATGCAACTGCTAAATTAAAATTCTATACTTTCAGAATGATTGAAGGAGAGAGAATAACTCAGATGAATGGAAGATTGACAGAAATTGTCAATAATATAACAGCTCTAGGAGAACCAATCAAGCAGGCTGATCAAGCGTTAAAGGTACTGAGAGTACTTCCTACTCGATGGAATGGAATCTCTGCAGCAATCAGACAATCAACTTCTGTTAAAGATATAACTATGAGAGAGCTGATTGGTACATTGATGATGTACGAGGCTGAAATGCAAGATGAGGTAAATGAGCATAAAGTCTACATAAAAAGGGAAAATACTGCTTTGAAAGTGACTTCTCAACAAAAGGATAGAAAGATGAAGAACAAAGAAGTAAGTGCTAAATCAGAAAGCTCTGATTCTTCAAATTCGGACGAAGAACTGGCTCAGCTAGCCAGAAAATTCAGAAAGTTCTACAGTAAGAAGAAAGACTTCAAGAAATCCTTCAAGAAGGATAGCAAGGAAGTGAGATGTTATGAATGCAAAAATATGGGACATATCAGACCGGATTTCCCAAAATTGAAAGATGCAAAGAAGAAGAAATTCTTCAAAATAGATGATTATGAGCAGAAAGACAAGAAAGCTATGAAAGCTACTTGGAGTGTTTCTGAAGACTCAAGTAATTCTTCTGAATCAAGCTCAGAGAAGGAGGAAGCCAATTTAAAAGAAAATATGTGTTTCATGGCTGAAACTGATGAGGTACACTCATACTACTCCTCTGACTCAAATAATGAATCAAACTCTGAAACAAGCTTCTCAAATAAAAAACTTGCAGCTTACTGCAATATGCTTGAAGAAAGGTATGACTCATTATTTAAAAAATATAAATCTATAAAGAACTTGCATAAAGCTATTTCAGATGAGAGAAATACTTTGCTAAAACAACATAAGGAATTAATTGACAAATACAACTCTGCTGACTCAAATAAAATTAATTTTGAATCAAAAATAAAAACTTTACAGGATGAAGTAGAATCTTATAAAAAGGCTTCATTAGTTTTTACAAAAGGAGAAAACGCCTTAAATGAGATACTTGGAAAAACTGTAATTAAAAAGGAAAGGTTTGGAATTGGAAGTAAAGGAGAAAAACCTAAGTTATACAAAAATTATTTTGTTCCTAGCACTAAACAGGTTATTTGTAACTTCTGTGGAACAAAAGGTCATATAGATAAAAACTGTTTTCTAAGACAACCTCAAATATGTGGAATTAACAAAGCTTATATTTCCAATGATCTATATGATTCAATCAATTTTAAGAAAACAAAGAAAATCTGGATACCCAGATCACTTCTTGCTAACACTCCTGGACCCAACAAAATATGGGTACCAAAGCAATTTGTTTGAATGTCTTTGCAGGTAGAAGGTCACCAAAGAAAGAAAGAAATATGGTATATGGACAGTGGCTGCTCAAGACACATGAGTGGAACTTCAGCTAATTTCTCTTCTCTTACTCGAAAGGAAGGAGGACTTGTCACCTTTGGTGACAATGCCAAAGGAAAGATTATTGGTATTGGAACAGTTGGAGATCCAAAGACAGTCTCAATCAACAAAGTACTTTATGTACAAGGGTTAAAACACAATCTGATAAGTATCTCTCAAATCTGTGATGATGGATACACTATTGATTTTACTAACAATAGTTGTACTGTTTCTAAAGATAAACTGTTTAAGTTTAGAGCACCCAGAACTGATAATGTTTATACTTTGGATTTGTATTCCTTGTGTAAACAACAAGTAAACTGCTTAACTGCTAATATAAGTGAATCCTGGATCTGGCATAGAAGACTTGGTCATTGCAATATATATGCTTTACATAAATTATCTAAGAAACATCTAGTTTCTGATTTGCCTAGTCTCAAATTTGAAAATGACAGATTCTGTGATGCATGTCAGCTTGGCAAGCAACACAAATCATCATTCAAATCTGTTAATAAAGTTGCTACAACTAAACCTCTAGAACTTATCCATATGGATTTGTTTGGACCTTCAAGAGTAGCAAGTTTAGCTGGTAAATTATATGTTTATGTATTAGTTGATGATTATTCTAGATTTACTTGGATTTTCTTTTTGAAATTTAAAAGTGAAGCTTTTAGTTTATTTGAAGGTTTTTGTAAATCTATTCAAAATGAAAAAGGTTTTAATGTAATCTCATTGAGAAGTGATCATGGTGGAGAATTTGAGAACCAGGAATTTAATTCCTTTTGCTAAAACATGGGTATTAAACACACCTTCTCTGCTCCAAGAACACCTCAACAGAATGGGATTGTAGAAAGAAGAAATAGAAATATTCAAGAAATGGCTAGAACTATGTTAAATGAATATAGCCTACCTATATATTTCTGGGCAGAAGCTATTAATACAGCTTGTTATATAATGAATAGAATTTTAATAAGACCTATTTTGAAAAAGACACCCTATGAACTATGGAATAACAGAAAACCTAAAGTAAATTACTTTAAAGTTTTTGGATGCAAGGTTTACATCTTGAATACCAAAGATAATCTTGGTAAATTTGATCCAAAATATGATAAAGGTATTTTCTTAGGATATTCTGCAACCTCCAAAGCTTATAGAGTCTATAATAAAAAGTCAAGGATTTTTGAAGAATCAGTTCATGTGAAATTTGATGAATCTGATCCTTTTGAGAAAAGGATAGAACAAATAGATGAACCTGATTCTAATGAAAACATGAGACTTGAGAATTTAAAGAATGATTTTGAAAATGATATAAAAGAAATTCAGTCCAGTTCAGAAGAACATGACACTGAAGAACCTTTGAATGTAATGCCTAGACAGTCTAGAACCTTAAAGAATCACCCTTTAGAATCTGTGATAGGTGACTTAGAGACTGGTATTCAAACTAGAAGAAACCTTGGAAACATAGTTGAATTCTCTGCTTTCCTATCCCAACAAGAACCTAAGACCATAGAAGAAGCCTTAGATGATGAGAGCTGGGTAATAGCAATGCAGGATGAATTGAACCAGTTCAAGAGAAATAAGGTTTGGGAGTTAGTTGAAAGACCACATGATTATCCAGTAATAGGAACTAAATGGGTCTTTAGGAATAAACAGGATGATCAAGGGATAATAACTAGAAATAAAGCAAGATTAGTAGCTAAAGGATATAACCAAGAAGAAGGAATAGATTATGATGAGACCTTTGCACCTGTAGCCAGGTTAGAAGCCATTAGAATCCTTTTAGCCTATGCATCTTATATGAATTTTAAATTATTTCAGATGGATGTTAAATCTACCTTTTTAAATGGTTATTTAATGGAGGAAGTTTATGTTGAGCAACCTCCTGGTTTTGAAAATTCTCAAAAACCAGATTCTGTTTTCAAACTTACTAAAGCTCTTTATGGCCTTAAACAAGCACCTAGAGCTTGGTATGAAAGACTAAGTTCTTTTCTTTTAAAAAATGATTTTACTGTTGGACTGGCAGATCCAACACTCTTTAAGAAAACTGTGAAAAATAATGTTTTGTTGGTTCAAATTTATGTTGATGATGTAATTTTTGGATCACCCAATAAAATTCTTTGTCATGAATTTTCAGAATTAATGCAAAAAGAATTTGAAATGAGTATGATGGGAGAATTAAATTTCTTTTTGGGTCTTCAAATATTTCAAAAAGATTTTGGAAATGTTTTAAATCAATGCAAATACATTACTGATTTACTTAAGAAATTTGGACTTGAAAACAGCAAGCCATTTACAACTCCTATGTGTACTAATATAAAACTTGATTTGGATGAAACTGGAAAATCAGTGGACAACAAGTTATATAGAGGTATGATTGGTAGTTTGTTATATCTTACTGCTAGTAGACCAGATATAATGTATTCAGTATGTCTTTGTGCTCGATTTCAATCAAATCCCAAATAATCCCATTTAACTGCTGTTAAAAGAATTTTTAGATATTTAAAAGGTACTATTTATCAATCTCTGCTTTATCCAAAAACCTCTGATTTTAATTTAATTTCATATTCAGATGCTGACTTTGGAAGCTGTAGATTAGATAGGAAGAGTACTTTAGGAACATGTCACTTTTTAGGGAAGTCTTTAGTATCATGGTCTAGTAAGAAACAACACTCAGTTTCCCTGTCAACAGCCGAGGCAGAATATGTGTCTGCAGGTAGTTGTTGTGCACATGTGTTGTGGATGAAAAACACTCTTATGAAATTTGGATTAAATTTCAATAATAAACCTATTTTATGTGATAATACTATTGCAATTAATATTTCAAAAAATCCTATTAGTCATTCTAGAACTAAGCACATTGATATAAGACATCACTTTTTAAGAGATCATGTGTTTAAAAAGGATATATTTTTAGAATTTGTAAATACAGAAAATCAATTAGCAGATATTTTTACTAAACCACTTCCCACGGCAAGGTTTGAATTTATTAAGGGGGAGTTAGGTTTATTTAATTTTAAATAGTTTTTTTTTAAATCTTATTCTGTTTTCGAATTCTGCTTAATTTCTATTTCCCGCTATAAGTAATTTTATTTTGTTTTAAATAAAAGTAATGATTAGTGATTACACGGGAATCAAGGTTGTCAGAACCGTTTCACCTTCTAAACTGCTTCACCTTTTTCGGAAACCCTTTCGAAAACCTAAAACCGCACATCTGCTCCAAAACCCTTTTCTGAATCTTCAAACCCTAAACTTACGAACCTTCAGAAATCGTTGTTGGAATGGCAAAGACTAAGCGTCCAGATGAAGCTGAGAGCAGTGCTACAAAGAAACCTAAGGTAGTTAGTCGGAAAATACTGCAAGGTAAAGTCATAGATTTAGAGTGGCTGTTTGAAACTAATTTACTGTTGAAGCAAGCGTTGTCGTTTCAAAGCCTTGAGCAAGCTTTTAATAGTGAAAATTCTGAGTTTCTATATGAGGCAGAAATGAGACATTTCTTTAGAACTGTTCATTTTAGCCTTGGAGATACAGAGGATAGTTTATTGGCTCAAATAGAGGATAAGGACTTTTCAATATCATCTGTAGAGATAAGTCAAATTCTTAACTGCCCTCATGAAGGAGTTTTTCATTTCTATTTACGGAATATTGGAGATTCTGTACATAAGTTTGAAGACATTATGTCTTTTCTGTTTGGAACCAGAGTGATAAAGAAGATGTTTATTAAGGATTTGGAGCCCGATCAGAAAATTTTGGTAAAATTTGTTCAGACTGGTTTAGCACCAAGAATGGCTGAGATGGAGAAAATCCTATACCCGGACATGTACATAATGTATCTTCTGATTTGTGATATTAAGTTTAATTTTCCTCGGTTTATGATAAGATATCTGAGTTACTGCTGTCAGAGTGAAGCAAGAATGACCTTTTTCCCTTATGGAAGGTTCATTTCTTTGTTTTTGTTTAAAAGAGGAATGATCAGATTGGTAGATGCTGGGGTGAAATGTCACCACAGTAATGTTTTTAATGCTGGAACTTTGATGAAAGTAGGATACTTCTGGAGCACAATTAAAGGAAAACTCTTACCTGTTGGAGCTGAGGAAAACTCGGAGAGTGCTCAGGCTCAACCGACTAAGTCCAAGGAGGGACAAGCAGAATCAAGAGTTAGTACAGTGGCAAGGAGAATTCGTTTTTGAGATGGAGGAAGTTGAGGAAGAGAGAAGTCAAGAAGGACTTCAATCTAGAAGGAAGAGGTCAATTGATGAAGAAATTATCTCTCCTGCCTTGAAATCCTCTGAACCGTTATTTTCTTATTCATTTGTGAGAGAAGCTGTTGTGGAGAAGACTGCACCGATAGAGGAACCAGCAGCTCAAACAGAAACTCAAAAAGAACCTCAATCTACTGTTGTGGCTGTTGAAAAAGTAATTCAACAAGAACCACTTATGGAGGCAGTGCCTGGTGAAGAAGTGGCCCGACCTCAAGATTTACATGAAAATATTGTTCTTGACCAATCAGTAGAAGTCAGAGAGACTACTGTTCGTGATGAACATACTTCTGAAGCTAATACAGAGGTACTTCAGGAAGATTTTTCAGTGGAAGAGTTTCAGGCTTCAAAAGATAGTTCAGTGGATCAACCTTGTCAGGACAAGGAAAAAGAACAGTCAGATGCAGATTCCTTACCACTTGCCCTGCTTCATCAACCTAATTCTGGACATGAGAATCGAGCACAGGGTGCCCCTGATTCGAGAAAAGAAGAATTTGTTGAGTTGTACAAGCATATCTCTCAGTTAGAATCTGAGAATGTTAGTCTCAGAAATTCTCTGAACTTAGAGCAGTTGAAGTTTCAGAAGCTGAAAGAATGTACTGTTTCAAGACAGGAAGTAGATTTGTTTAAGACTGATATGCTGCATGATGTTGATCAGTTAAAATCAGATATGGTAAAGAAAGATTATTTGTCTGAGTTGAAGATTTACATGGAGAATAAATTTGAGTCTGTTGCAAACAGTGTTGTGAGTGGATCAGGCTCTTCACCTGATTTGATTCGGAAATTTCAAGCAATTACTGCAGCAATGAGCAATATGAGTGACAGATTACACGATCTTCAGTGTAATAGTGCCCCTTTGTCAGTTTTGCTAGATAATCAGAGATTTTTAGTGGATCAGTTGACATCTGGAGAGCAACCGATTAGGATTCTTTTGAATCAGTTATCAGAAAAACTGGCTCTTTTTGTTGAAAAAGAAGAAATAATGCATGAGTTTTTCAGAGTTAATTTGATTGAATATATTCATATGACTCAAGAGAACAGAGATCTTATCATCAAGTTAGGAGATGGGATGATGAAGAGGCTCAGAGAACAGTTTACAGAGATAAAGACCGCGATTCAAAGGAGATAGACACCTTTTTCCCTGTCTTATCTATGAACCTTGATTCCTCTGTATATCACAATCGTTTATATATAACAGCTTGTGAATGAAAATTCTTTTCTTACTTTTTTTTTGTTGTTTATTGATTTATGATTGAGTTAGCCAGTATAACAAATTCACTTATTCATACACAGTTAATTATAGCATTTACTTATAGTTCAGTGCAATATTGAATGTGTTCAAATCCGTAATTTTTCATTCTTTTTTATATCACAAAAAGGGGGAGAATTTGGATAAACACAACATTTAAATTCATTTGTTTCCTATGAAGAAATTTGGATATATGGGAGAATTTGGATATATACGACATTTATCTTTTATCTATTTTTAGCTGAAATTTTATTTTTATGGGGGAGAAATTTTATTATAGTTAAATATTGTTTTAATCCTTTCAAAATTCTAAAATTTTATAAAACTAATTTTTCAATAAAGATTGCAATTAAATTAGTTCTATTATTTTATGGGTTTTGTGATCATCAAAAAGGGGGAGATTGTTGAGCAATGTATTGTTTTCAAACAATTCAAAATAATGTTTTTTTAAAGGGGAGATTATTTTAAATAATACTCTGTCTCTTTATGATGATTTTGATGCTCACAAATACCCTTAATTATTTACTAATTATTTCATTGAGTATTTTGCAGGAATTTATTTTATTTATTTATTTCATATAACGATATTTCATACTTCATTTATTCCGAGATCAATTTTAGCGCGTTCTGGAATCACTGTAGCGCGAGATCAATTTTAGCGCGTTCTGGAATCACTGTAGCGCGAGATCAGTTTTAGCGCGTACTGGAATCACTGTTCATACCCTACGTTGATGAACGTAACGTATGGATGAAAAGTTTACTTTTTATGTTAAAAGAAACGTATGGTTAAGGAACCTTACGTTATTTTGAAACGTATGGTTAATGAACCTTACGTTGTTGAAAAGTATGGAAGAAGAACATTACGTATGGTTAATGAACCTTATGTTGTTGAAAAGTATGGAAGAAGAACATTACGTTTGGAAGGAACCTTACGTTTTTGTTGTTGGACAAGTATGGAAGAGAAACCGTACGTTAGTTTTCAGTGTTGAGTTTGTTTCTCAAAAGTATGGATCATCAACCTTACTTTTATAATCAACCGTACGTTCTTTGGAGAGTTGAAGCAAGACAAAGTATGGATGATCAACCCTACGTTTGAATGCTGAAGAGAAAGTATGTACGTTCTGAACCTTACGTTCTGAACCTTACGTTTGTGAACCCTACGTTTGGAGCTACGTCATCAACCCTACGTTTGGCGTCGGGATATTTTTGACAGATGATATTTCCTTTTGCATTGGTCAAACAGGCGGATTATTAAGCGGATTTCGAGCCGATTCTTAAGTACGACTTTGACTGAATCAAATACGATTTTCAACGGATTAATGATTGATTTAAACGGAGCTTTTTATGCCGATTCTTCAGGGGAGTTACAACGGCTCTGTTATTTCATTTTTTTTATATCGCGAATCTAAAGGAGATTTTCATGGATCTATTTATGCGGAAGATTTTCTCAGATTTGAATATATATATTCTATCTTGGAAACTTCGGATATATATATATACACAAGAAAGTGTATGAAATATATAGATTGATCTTTTAACGAGCAAGAAACAGAGACTGTGTGAAGGCGTTCTTTTCTGGTGATCGAGAAGAAGTGTAAAACCTTTATTATCGAAGGAAGATCTTGATAGTAGATTCACGTGTTCTACATCGACTATCTGTTGTGAATCTACTGCTGCTGAAGTTGTGAAGTTTCTTGTAATATCTATTGCAACTGGATCGACTCAGAACTGTTTTGATTACAGATCTTTATTTTCTGAAGACGACGATCTATCTACTGTCAATTGCATTCTGTTGCAATTGTGAAGAACAACTGGAGAAGTGTTTTCTTTATCGAAACCCTTTTTATTTTTGAGTGATCATCTTCTCGTTCTAAGCTGTGTGGGTTCGTGTTTGAACCAGGAAGGCTGTGTTTTCCTGAAACTTGTAAAGGTGTCAACTGCCTGTACTCAGTTGTGAACAGGTCTGTGGAAACGAGGACCAGATAGTGAAAATCGCCAAGCTCGTGGATTTGAGCGTTGGTGGAGTGGACTAGGGGCCTTCTGTTCCCCGAACCACTATACATCCGTGTGTTCATGCTTTTACTTTTTCCGCTGAATATTTAATCGTGCTAAAGCATAGTGGACAGAATTTGTCTAAATTGAAGAGATTGTAATAATTTTGAAAAGACACAATTCACCCCCCTCTTGTGTGTAATCCGTAGATTCAGATCCAACACATGTCTCAACCACCCCGGGGTGATTTGTGTGCTCTTGGTCATGCATGTGTATACTAGCCATGTGTCAGTACACAACATGTGCCTGGCCATGTCTTATTTTGTGTAGTCTCGGAGTACACATTGGGTTATCAGCATTAGGTCACACAACGTGTGTGGGCCTTACAACGTGTATGGGTCACACAACGTGTGTGGTTCCCACAAAACATGTGATATTTAACTCACTCAAAAACCCTAGTTATCACTAGGGGACTGCACATCGTGTGTTCTTCAAACCACATGACATGTAGTCGGGTTTTTCAAGAAATACTTATGTGGTTCCCAAATTCGGCCTTGACACCGCGATTCCCATTGTTTGACCCCCCAAAATCAGTGGAAAACACTTATAGCCATTGATTTCATCCTTCTAGTGGCCGAAAATCATATCCTAATCATCCTATCAATGTTGTTGCCACCCTTTGTCATTGTCGATCGGTCCTGAGTCCCAAATCCATGGGAATCATCACTCACATCCCGCAACGGATCACGATCTGCTCGCAAACTGTCATATTGATCGTCATTCACACAACTTCCACGAATTAGGGACTTTGTTCGCACTCAACCCCCCCCCCCCAATTCGAATCGCGACCCTGTGGGCCAACAACGAAGAACGTGAAGAATTACAGGGGAAAAACACAAGAAAAAATGTTATAAACATCATTGGAAAGTGTTCTTTTCCAATTATTTCTATATTGGGAAACCATGGCGAGATCATGACATACAGAAATAATGAATTGAATAAAACAATTCAATTTGACACACAAGCTTATGCAAAGGATTAAATTAATCACAGATCAAGGATAGAAAATAAACACATGTTCAATCTTTTAATCAAGGGAAAAAACTGCAATTGATGAATCCTACCTTAAGATTTGATCTTTCGTTAGTGAAGAATGTGTTTTCCAGCGATAAGAGGATCCACTGCATTCGTTATCTTTTGATACACCTTGATCTGTTTGTCGGTCGTCATCTGATTTCAATCATCCAATGAATAATGCTTCAATCTCCTCTCAATGATCCTAGGGTTATGCAGGTAACCCTGAAGATTCAACAAAACAGAATACTTAGAGGGAATTAAGTTTTTAGGAATTAAATTAATTAATTAAATAATTTAATTAATTAATTCACTTAGCATACCCACCAAAAAATGTCTTATCCAAACATCCAATGTCAACTAACTTTAAGCTGTACCTAGGGTAAACCTTGCACTCTGGATTCAATCATAGTCTTGAATCTTTGATTCAAAACTCCGTTCAAGAGATATTACATTGTTTATGAAAAACTGTGCGTGTATTATAAAAAATATATTTAATATTTTTATAAAATTAATTCTGAGCTCTCTGAACTTTGAAATCGCATTTCGTCTCAGTTATTGGTTTTAAAAATATTTCTTGATATATTTCAATGTCTTAAAAGGAAAAAAATGGTCTCTACAAATATTCTCCTATTTATTTTTAATAGTGAAATACCTCAAAATAGGCTTTAACAGTGCTAAAAATCGTTGTAAATCTCAGCACTAATAAAGGTAGACTTTATCAGCGCTCAAAAGATGCTGATTAAGGTATCCTTTATCAGTGATTAAAAAGCGTTGATAAATGCCCTGCCTACAGTAACATAAAATTCTTGCAGCAGCACACCCAAACAAGACCTGAAAAAAAATCAGCATATCAACAAGTATACCCATACAAAAATAACACATAATTCATAAGGTAATCACAACAAGTATACCCATAAAACAAGAATACCCATACACCGTTAACACATAATTCATAAGTTAATTAAATACATAAAGAATTCAATTCAAAATTCAGGGGGTTGGGGGCTGTTCAGGGGTTTGGGGTGGCTGTCCAAGGGGGTAGGGGGTGTCCGAGGGGGCGTGTTTAGGGGGATAGGGGTGTCTGTGGGGATAGGGGTGTCTAGGGGTTGTGGGCAGTCCAGGAAGTTGGGGGCTATCCAAGGGGGGTGGGGTGGTGTTCAGGGGGTGGGGGGGGTTGTCCATGGGGGTGGGGTTGTCCAGGGGGTGGGGGTGTCCAGGTGGTGGGGTGGTGTCGTGGAGGGGTGGGGGTAGTCCAGGGGGTTTGTGGGGTGTCTAGGGGGTGGGGGCTGTCCAGGGTGGGGGGCTGCCCATGGTGGTGTCTAGGGGGTGGGGTGGTGTTCAGGGTGTTGGGGGGGCTTTCCAGGGGGTGGGGTGTCCAGGGAGCAGGGTGGTGTCTAGGGGGTGGGGCGGTCTAGGGGGTTGGTGGGGCTGGCCAAGGGGGTGGGGTGGTGTCCAGGGGGTGGGGGTGGCTGTCCATGGGGGTGGGGGTGTCCAAGGGTGGGGGTGTCTAGGTGGTGGAGTGGTGTCTAGGAGGGGTGGGGTGCCATCCAGGGAGTTGGTGGGTGTCCAGGGGGTTGGGGTGTCCAGGGGGTGGGAGGATATCCAGGGGGCTGTCCATGGGGTGTCCAGGGGGTAGGGTGGTGTCTAGGGGGTTGGGGGGGCTTTTAGGGTGTGGGGTGTCCAGAGGGGTGGGGGTGTCTGGGGGGTGGGGTGGTGTCCATGGGGGTGGGGGTGGTCCAGGTGGTTGGTGGGGCTATCCAATGGGGTGGGGTAGTGTCCAGGGGGTGGGGTGGCTGTCCATGAGGGTGGGGGTGTCCAGGGGTGGGGTCTCCACATGGTGGGGTAGTGTCTAGGAGTGGTGGGGGCATCCAGGGGGTGGGGGCTTCCAGGAGTTGGGGGTGTCCAGGGGGCGGGGGGCTATCCAGGGTGGTTGGGGCATCTAGGGGGTGGGGGTGTCCAGGGGGTGGGGTGATGTGCAGGGGGTTGGGGGATTTTTAGGGGGTGTGGGAGTCTAGGGGTGGGGGTGTCCAGAGGGGTGGGGGTGTCCAGGAGTTGGGGTGGTGTCTAGGGGATGGGGGCAGTCCAGGGGGTTGGTAGGGTTGTCCAAGGGAGGTGGGGTGGTGTCCAGGGGGTTGGTGGGGTTGTCTAAGGGGGGTGGGGTGGTGTCCAGGGGGTGGGGGTGGCTGTCCATGGGGGTGGGGTGTCCAGGGGGTGGGGGTGTCCAGGTGGTGGTGTGGTGTCTAGGAGGGGTGTGGGTGTCGTCCAAGGGGTTGGTGGGTGTCCAGGGGGTGGGGGCTATCTAGGGGGGGCTGTCCATGGGGTGTCCAGGGGGTGGGGTGGTGTCCAAGAGGGTTTTACTCGTACACATCACAAATGACCAATGGATCATTCTCCTAAATTATCAACACAATCTAAATGCCTTTGGTTGGATTTCCGTACGTCAGTTGTTGTTTTCAATTAAAATTCCGTCCATTTTAAACAAAAGAGAGACACTTTGAGTGATACCTGCCACACCATGCCTCGGATTGAGGCGGGGTTGACTCATACACATCCTAAATGACCCATGGATTATTATCCTAAAGTATCAACACAATATTAATGTTTTTGGTCAGATTTTCATATGTCAGTTGTTGTTTTCACTTAAAATTATATCCATTTTAAACAAAAAAGAGACACTTTGAGTGATACCAGCCACACCGTACCTCAGATTGAGGAGGGGTTGACTCGTACATGTCAAAAATGACCCATTGATCATTCTCCTAAAGTATAAAAACAATCCGAATGCATTTGGTTGGATTTCCGTACATCAGTTGTTGTTTTCAATTGAAATTCTGTCCATTTTAAACAAAAGAGAGACACTTTGAGTGATACCGGCTACATTGTGCCTCATATTGAGGTGGGTTTGACTCGTACACGTAAAAAATGACCCATTTATAGTTCTCCAAAAGTATAAACACAATCTGAATGCGTTTGGTCAGATTTCTATATGTCAGTTGTTGTTTTCACTTAAAATTATGTCCATTTTAAACAAAAGAGAGACATTTTGATTAATACCAGCCACAATGTGCCTTGGATTAAGGTGGGTTTGACTCCTACATGTCAAAAATGACTCATTGATCATTATCCTAAAGTATCAACACAATCCAAATGTGTTTGGTCAGATTTACGTATGTCAGTTGTTGTTTTCACTTAAAATTCTGTCCATTTTAAACAAAAAAGAGACACTTTGAGTGATACCGGCCACACTGTGCCTCGGATTGAGGAGGGGTTGACTGTTACATGTCACAAATGACCCATGTATTGTTCTCCAAAAGTATCAACACAATCCAAATGTGTTTTTTAGGATTTCTGTACGCCAGTTGTTGTTTTCACTTAAAATTATGTCTCTTTTAAACAAAAGAGAGATACTTTGAGTGATCTCGGCTACACCGTGCATCGGATTGAGGAATGGTTGACTCGTACACATCTCAAATTACCCATGGATCTTTCTCCTAAAGTATCAACACAATCAGAATGCTTTTTGTCAGTTTTTTGTATGTCAGTTGTTGTTTTCCATTAAAATTCTGTCCATTTTAAACAAAAGAGAGACACTTTGAGTGATACCGGCCACACCGTGCCTCATATTGAGTCTAGGTTGACTCTTAAAAATCAAAAATGACCCATGGATATTTACCCTAAAGTATCAACTGAATCCTAATGCGTTTGGTCAGAGTTCCATATGTCATTTGTTGGTTTCACATAAAATTCGGTCCATTTTAGACAAAAGAGAGACACTTTGAGTGATACCGGCCACACTGTGCCTCATATTGAGTCAAGGTTGACTCTTACAAATCAAAAATGACCCATGGATCTTTCCCCTAAAGTATCAACTGAATCCTAATGCGTTTGGTCAGAGTTCCATATGTCATTTGTTGGTTTCACATAAAATTCGGTCCATTTTAAACAAAAGAGAGACACTTTGAGTGATACCGGCCAAACCGTGCCACAGATTGAGGTGGGGTTGACTAGTACATGTCATAAATGACCCATGGATCATTACCCTAAAGTATCAAAACAATCCAAATGATTTTGGTTGTATTTTTCGTACGTCAGTTGTTCTTTTCACTTAAAATTCTTTCCATTTTAAACAAAAGAGAGACACTTTGAGTGATACCGGCTACAACGTGCCTCGGATTGAGGTGAGGTTGACTCGTACATGTCAAAAATGACCCATGGATCGTTACACTAAAGTATCAACACAATATGAATGCATTTTTTTAGATTTGCGTACGTCATTCGTTGTTTTCACTTAAAATTATGTCCATTTTAAACAAAAGATAGATACTTTGAGTGATATCGTTCACACCATGCCTCGGATTGAGTTTGGGTTGACTTTTAAACGTCACAAATGACCCATGGATCGTTCCCCTAAAGTATCAACATAATACTAATGAAATTGGTTGAATTTACGTATGTCATTTGTTGTTTTCACTTAAAATTATGTCCATTTTAAACAAAAGAGAGACACTTTGAGTGATATTTGTCACATTGTGCCGCGGATTAAGGTGGGTTTGACTCTTACATGTCAAAAATGACCCATGTATCATTTCCCTAAAGTATCAACACAGTCCGAATGTGTTTGGTTGGATTTCCGTATGTTAGTTGTTGTTTTCACTTAAAATTATGTCCATTTTAAACAAAAGAGAAATAATTTGAGTGATACCGGCCACACCATGCCTTGAATTGAGGCAGGGATTACTTTTACACATCAAAAATGACCCATGGATCGTTACCCTAAAGTATCAATACAATATGAATGCGTTTGGTCAGATTTATGTATGTCAGTTGTTGTTTTCACTTAAAATTTTTCCCATTTTAAACAAAAGCAAGACACTATGAGTGATACTAGCCACACTGTGCCTCGGATTGAGGTGGGGTTGACTCTTACATGTCAAAAAGGACTCATTGATTGTTCTCCTAAGGTATCAACACAATCTGAATGCATTTGGTCAGATATAAAGGTATTTTGGATATTTTACTGGTTTTTGTAATCCAAAGCACAAAGAAATGTGGTTCATCATTCTTGCATGTTACTGATGAATTTCATCTGTAAAAATGGAAAAATGACTCATTGGAGAAATTATGTTTTATTTAATAACAATTATATTTTTCCTATGAACATTTACATAAAACAATGTTTCATCTTTTGATCCCCTTAAACCCTCTCAAAAATGACCGCCAATTGTACACATCCCCAAGTCAGATCTTCATGTTATTTTTGTACAATATTCCATCAGGTATGCGGCCCACTCAATTATGAACAAATATATATCATCTTGTGAGAATGAGGATTTTCGACAGTCATAGTAGTACTAAAAAATATAAAAATAAAGAATTAATAAAGAATTTAAATAAAATAGTAGATGTTTTTTAAAATACCTCTTTAGGGATGCTAGTTTGTTGATGAAAAATGATCTCTTTCATAAATTTACAAACATAATAACCGAAATCATTATCGTTTGTTTTTTTGGACACAGCAAAAAAATTGATCATTATGAGAATAAGTAACTTGTGTTGATATGTGTTTAGATAGTAAAATTTTATTATATATACCCCGATATTTGTCCAGACATAGTACTTTCTCACCTCCTTATGCTTATCCCCTGGTTTCACCCAAATTTACCCAAGTTCAAAGGGTTAAGCGGTCGCTTGCAGTGTAGCTTGGGTTGTTAAATCCCCAGAGACCTAAGAAGAACCTTTAGACACAAAATTAAAGAGATGGATTTTTGGATATGAAGTGGCCAACTTGGGTTGATTTTAGATGGATTTGAAATAGAACACTAAGATATCAATGTGAATTTAAATTATAATAAAATGGGTTGATCCTAGGTTATAGCTCGGGGGGATTGGATGAATTCCCTTTTTTTACGATTTCGATTTCATTAACTCGAGAAGGATTCATGCAATGAACGCAAACTAACCTCATCACTTACTGATTAAACACCTTAACAAACACATTCTAATCAACTATACACTTGTAGGATCATTTTCATGATCACTACAAGGTAAATGATCTAATTACGACATAAAAGTGGGGCGAATAAATCCAATAAGGAAGAGGAAGAGAGAAAATCATTGAATGAAAGAAACTCAAAAAAAAGAAATTAATAACATTTAGAGAGTGAGAAATAACATTTAATCCCACCCCTTTATACTCCCTTGGATCAACCCATAAAAGTTCTATCCCTCCATTGATGACAAGTTCTCAATGGAAGCGGGAAGTAGACTTAAGAGGGTGGAATTGAAGAAGTAAAAAACAACAAAATCACGATCAATCCACTGTTGTGTGAACAAAATCCCATGGTTTGGTGTGAAAAAGTTCACACATTTAGGAAAAAGTATCAAGGTGATATTAAGAAGAACATAATAAGATAATAAGATGAACTTTTATTGAAAACTAAGGTGATTCGAACATCTTACATGAGAAGGAAGAACATTACAAAGACAACTTGGCATAATAACATTACAATGAAAAAAAAGCTCCAAGATTTTTCAAATACTCCACCACTAATACCTTAAATAGGAATTTTGGAAGTCTTTGGACGATCCCACATCATTCCATGTGCCTTTAATTAATTGTGTTGGGGAAATGTGGGTGGACAATTAATGGAGAAGTGACTTTTCCACTCTTCCCCAGAAATGGCATCCAGCTTGCATCCACCAGACAAACGCACCTAAAGGACCTTCTAGATTAACGAATTATAGTGGTACATAGAAGTATAAAATGTATCCCCGTATGTCCTCTAAAGTCCTGTAAAATTTCAGCCCAACATAATATGCGGTTCGCGAGATATGATTTAAATGGTGGGATGTTTTTCTGAGCCTCAGAATCTTGCCCAGAATTTCATCATCAACTTGGGCCACCTGAAACACCTTTAAAACATCCGAATTATCCTATGCCACTGTTAAATTAAATGTTTCCAATAATATACTATATCTAAATATAAATTTTCAGAATCATTGGGCATCAATTCTTTCCTCTACAGTACTTTTTTTGGGCTGCTGTCCAAATCACTTCGCCCAGAATGTGGTTGGTTCAAAGCCCAATTTGGTGGTCTTCCAAATTGAATCTCCAAGTGCTTCAAAAGAATGAATTGTTCCTTATATAATGAGATACCTGAAAATAAAATATAAAAATAAAATCAATAATAGTATGTGTTTTATGAGAAGCTGAAGAAGGTACCATGTAATAGTGAAGTTTAAGAAGGAATAACAATCATAATGTGAACTAATGTTCAAAGTGTAAAATGCACTAATAATGGTGTCTATGATTAATAAAGCACATGAATATTATATTATAAACAATTAATATTAGCCTCTTTTAGGGGATAATCACACCCCCAACTTGAGTTTTCCTAGTCTAGAGCAAAATATTTCTTAAAAATATGAAATTTGAATTCTCTTTTCCAAAAACATTTTATTACACATTTCTCACCCAAAAATCTCATTCCAAAAAAATTATGAAACCCATAAAAATAATTTAAAACAAGCTAGGTTCATAGGAATATCCCAAGCTCAACACCATTCCTTTGTTAAAATTCATCTCACATACTCGAGCATCATCTCGAGTTAACTCAATCAAAAACAAATTCTAATTACCACAAATAAAGATAAAATGCCCAAATCCGGGACAGAAAACTATGGAGTCATGATCCCCAAGTGCCGAAAGCCACAAATTAGGTCGATCCATTGCTCTATGTGGAATTTATTTTTTTTAATACTCAAGTTAAAATTAAAATGATCACCAACCCTATGAAATTTATTATGGACCCCAAGAACTCAAACTAATACCCCACAATCTAGAGGACCTGCATTGTGTTTTTTTTAATAAATGAATGAGAATATAAACGGTGAAAATCACATCGGACAACCGAATTTTCCAAAATCTATGCACATGAACATAAACTTTCATTAAAATCAGAATCAAGGCATTCAAAATTATTTGATTTCCAATTTCAAATTTTGCAATGTGTGTTGTCATGTTCAAGGTTTATGAAAATTTTCCTTCCACGCATTTTATGATGAAATCAAAATCAATTATTTTATTTTATCTCCCCCCAAAATAGAATAACATTATACCCAATGTTTAAATAAATGAAAAATTAGAAGGGTGTAGGGTATAAGTTCAAAGAATACATTGAAAATTAAAATCATCGAATGAAGTCACCTGGTGGTTGATGTTGAAAATGCATTCCCCATTCTCCCTTTAGTCCTAGTTCGAGTCCCAATGTCTTGGATAGTTGTGACCAGATTTTCCCAATGACCTACGACATGCCTTTAAATTTTTTTTATAATATATTTTTTTATAATTTTTTAAACCTAAAAAAATAATAAAAAATAAAATAAAATAAACTGATTATACATTGTCTTCTCTTAAATTTCTGGGTAAGGGATTACTCAGGGATCACACCACGTGACACATATGAATATGGTGATCCCCTTTCATACCCATCCTTACTCATAAAATAATAACAGGTAAACAATATAAATTTTTATTATTTTATTATTTTTCTTGTAACCTACAAAAACATAAAAAAATAAACTGATGATACATTGTCTTATCTTAAATTTTTGGGTAAGGTATTACTCAGGGATCACACCACATGAAACGGATGAATATGGTGATCCCCTTTCATACCCATCCTTACTTATAAAAGAAGAATAGTTCAACAGTATAAGGAATTTGTTTTTTATTTTAGTATTTTTTCTTTAATATACAACCACATAGAAATAAAACATACTGATGATACATTGTCTTCTCTTAAATTTATGGGTAAGGAATTACTCAAGGATCACACCATGTGACACAGGTGAATATGGAGCTCCCCTTTCATACCCATCCTTACTCATAAAAGAAGAACATGTCAATAGTCTGAGGTACTAATTAAATAAAATAAAACATGAAAACCACGGGTTGCCTCCCGTGCAGCGCTTTTGTTTAACGTTGCTAGCTCAACATGAACCCCATAACTTACTCAATACCAAATTTCAACATTTTAAGGACCCCATATTTATCCACTTACACTTTATTTAGATTGATTCATTGTTTAAAATTTGTGTCATGTACAAACCTATGTTCTATAATGAGTGGTAAAATCCAAGGAATATCAGAAATGGTTGATCTAGATTCCTCTGTAGTCTTTCCTAAGAAATCAATGATCATTACAACTTTTTTGGTTTCAAAAGGAGAATGAATTCCAATTGAAAGCTCCTGATTATACCCTATGAAGGGATACTTGGGTGGGGAAGGAAGGATAATAATTTTGAGCTCGGGTTGCATAGGACATTCAAACACAGGTTGAGATTTTGAATCCAACTCAATTTCATTTTCCAAATTTTTCATCAAAATTGGTTCCTTTAGAATAGAAGATTCAACCACCAAATTGGAGAGATTAGTGTTAGGAATGGGTATGGACTCAATGATTTTAATTTCTCTCAATGGTTCAATGATTTGTGTTTTTGAAAAATCATCAATAGAGTTATACATAGGAGACTCAATCCATGATGTCAAATTTTTCTCTTGTGAATACATGAAATCAATTTCCTCCTAATTTAAAGACCCTTCAAAAATTTCTTGATTCACTTCCCCTACCCCAAATCCAAAGGTTGGTTCTTCAATAAATTCATGAGAGGTTTGTGGGAAACTATACACTCCACATAAGGTTTTGGAAGGTACAATTGGTGTATGGATGAGTTCCTCACACGTATTAATGCGTGGTAGTTCTAATCTCAAAGATGATACCTCGAAACTCATTATATTAATTTGATTACACAATTTTTCAATCAGTGTTTTAGGAATAGAATTTTTATGTGGTTGATCATCATGGACTTATCCAAGATTCATCTCTTAAACCATCCTTGAGAGGGATGGAAATTTTTCCTTTAAATATTCATCATCCCAATGATTGTACATGTCACCAAGTGTGTGGTAATTAATCAATGGTTGATCAAAGAAATTTTCTAATTTAGGGGATTCCCAATATTTATTTTTCATTTTATTACAGCATGAGTTTGTGACATGTTAATTTGGAAGATACTCCATTGGAGAAGACTGAAAGTTGGATTCTAGATTCTCAGGACACACACAAAATGGAAGTGGTAAAGATAAGAGAGATGGGGGTGATAATAGAGAATGTGGGGTGAGAAAAGGATGATAATGTCTAAGATAACTTACTTGGGTCCCCAAAAATGGTGCCAAAAACTGGTTTCACCCAAATTTACACAATTTCAAAGGGTTAAGCGGTCGCTTGTAGTGTAGCTTGGGTTGTCAAATCCCTATAGACCTAAGAAGAACCTTTAGACACAAAATTAAAGAGATGGATTTTTCGATATGAAGTGGCCAACTTGGGTTGATTTTAGATGGATTTGAAATAGAACACAAAGATATCAATGTGAATTTAAATTATAAGAAAATGGGTTGATCCTAGGTTATAGCTCGAGGAGGATTGGATGAATTCCCTTTTTTTACGATTTCGATTTCATTAACTCGAGAAGGATTCGTGCAATGAACTCAAACTAACCTCATCACTTACTGATTAAACACCTTAACAAACACATTCTAATCATGTATAAACTTTTAGGATCATTTTAATGATCACTCCAAGGTAAAGGATCTAATTACCACATAAAATTGGGGCGAATAAATTCAATAAGGAAGAGGAAAAGAGAAAATCATTGAATGAAAGAAACTCAAAAAAAAGAAATTAATAACATTTAGAGAGTGAGAAATAACATTAAATATATCCCCTTGATACTCCCTTGGATTAACCCATAAAAGATCTATCCCTCCATTTATGACAAATTCTCAACGGAAGAGGGAAGTAGACTTACGAGGGTAGAATTGAAGAAGTAAAAAACAACAAAATCACGATCACTCCACCGTTGTGTGAACAAAATCACAAGGTTTGGTGTGAACAAGTTCACACCTTAAGGCAATGGTATCAAGGTGATATTAATAAGAACATAATAAGAGAAGAATAATAACTTTTATTGAAAAATAAGGTGATTCTAACAACTTACATGAGAAGGAAGAACATTACAAAGACAAATTGGTATAATAACATTACAATGAAAACAAAGCTCCAAGATTTATCAAATCCTCCACCACTACTAACTTAAATAGGAATTTTGGAAGTATTTGGCCTATCCCCCATCATCCCATGTGACTTTAATTAATTGTATTGGGGAAAGGTGGGTGGAAAATTAATTGAGATGTGACTTTTCCACTCTTCCCCCGAAATGTCATCCAGCTTGCATCTACCGGACAGATGTGCCGAAAGGACCTTCTAGATGAATGAATTAGAGTGGGCCATAGAAGGATAAAATGTAGCCCCATATAAAATCCGTTTAAATTTCAGCCCAAAATAATCTGCGGTTCGTGAGATATGATTTAAATGGTGGGATGTTTTTCTGGGCCTCAGTATCTGGCCCAGAATTTCATCATCAACTTGGGCCGCATGAAACACTATTAAAAAATCCGAATTATCTTGTTCCACTGTTAAATGAAATGTTCCCAATAATATCCTCTATCTTCATTTAAATTTTCATAATCATTGGGCTTCAATTCTCTCCTCTACAGTAATTTTATTGGGATATTATCCAAATCACTTCGCCCCGAATGTGGTTGGTTCAAATCCCACTTTGGTGGTATTCCAAATTGAATCTCCAAGTGCTTCAAATTAATTAATTGTTCCTTATATCATGGGAGACATAGAAATAAAATATAAACATAAAATCAAGACCATTATGTGATTTATGAGAAGCTCAAGAAGGTATCATGTAATAGTGAATTTTAAGAAGGAATTACAATCATAATGTGAACTAATGTTCAAAGTGTAAAACGCACTAATAATGGTGTCTATGATTAATAAAATACATGAATATTATATTATAAACAATGAAAATTAGCCTCTTTTGGGGGATAATCATCCTTAGTCCTCATTCCTTTTTTTAGACGATAATGATACATCTCCCTATCATAACATATTCTTTAGTAAAATATAATATAAATTATATTACTTTATGTTTAGACGTAAAACAAAGGATGTAGTGTCTTACATATTCACAAACTCCATCATTTGTGGTCGGTTTGTTGGATATCCTTGCATTGAATCCAGAAAATAAATCTTTTGAGTATCCAAGTTCACCACAATTAGCAGCCAATGTTTCCTAAAAACACAAAAAATAATAAGTAATAAAAGAAGTAAAAATATAATTGATATGATTTAATCGTAGAGTTTTACCCCAGAATGGTTGGTATTAGGATTAGTATGTCATCAATAATCTTTCTTTTAAATTTTTTCAGTAATCCATTCACTATTTCATCTTTTTTCGATGGATCTAATTTCATTAGTTGTGTTAATGTGGTATAAGGACTAACAATTATGAATTTTGGCTCATGGGAAAAATTTTTTAACTGATTTTTATATATACATCTATCAATAATATAAAATTAATTTAGTCATAATTTGCACATTATATCAGCTTTTAGAAAATCAATTCATGAAAACATACCTCATATATAAATTTATAACTGTATTCCTAGCCAACCGTATTCAAGGATCTCATTTACATTTTCAACAGTAAAGAAATTTTTAATTTCCTCTCTGTATATATTCTTTTCAAAAACCACTATATGACTATTACCACCTCTTATCTTCGTATCCACATAAGTCTTCAATGCTAGTAAGTGTGGATAGAGAACAAGTGGTGTTATTGTGCTTTTAGTAGCTATTTGGGATCGGTTGGTCGATCCTTTAGATGATTTTGAGCCGACATTTCTTGTCACCCCTTCCCTTTCTCTATCTATAATAACATTCATTGGTTCAGACCTTTTTTTCATTAATTGTTAAAGGTTTAGCTTGAAAAAAATGGAAATAAATACCTATTTGTCCACATTTACTATTACAAGTTGTGACGACCATGAAATGAATGTACCAATATCCTTTTCGACCGTATGAATATCATCTTCATCAAGTGGAATAGGTAGCTCTGCATTTGTCTCATGAGCTACAGTAATCATCACTTTCAGATGACCTTTTGGAAGTGGTCTATTATGCAGCTTGTCCTCTGGGATATCGAACACCGTAGCCCTCGCTACAAGTTGATAGGTGGGTGTTGACATATATAAATAATGGTTATTATCACCTTGTAGAAGATCAGTACAGGAAAAGTATCAGTGTTTTTCTGATTCACATTTCATGGGAACAATTATTAGAATATTGATTACCACGACTAAGACAGCTCTTGGAGGGGAATGGATCGCCTCAAAGCTGGTGGGGTGGGGGGGTCTTTACATGCTGGTTGTTCCTAAGTTGTGTCTTTTCCTTGCTTCCCAACCATAAAAGTTGCTAGAAACTCTCCCTGCCATTGAAATAATTCTTCAAGAGTTGCTAGTATTTCGCTCATTTGTTTAATTTTTTCATCCCTATCATCCGTTTGTTTTTTCTTAAAATATACTCAAGGTGTCACCCCAAACCCCGCACCTCTGACACGACCATATTGTTTTGGCCACTTCAAAGCCTTCGATAATAGGTATGCATCCGCTACAGGAGTAGTTGATTCATGTGACTGTCAGATATAGGAAAATAACTAATTATTTTTTTGTAATAGAAATTTAAAACAAATCTTTTTATCATGTCATACTTACACATATTTCCCACACTTTTTTTGTTTTTTAATCTACTAGCTTTCCTTCCTTATTCACATGTGCCTCCTTCCATAACACATGATGTGGGATGGAAGTGTCTTTGGTTTTAGACTCATCAATCTACATATAAATATAGAAATATAATTATGATGTTGTTTATTGGAACCTAACAATATTACTGTAAATTTAAAATATGTACCATTTTCTTTTCTAGTGAAGCGTACCCCATCCTTGTTTTATGATAGGGGTATGTTGGTTTTGATACACGTTACTTATTTTTAGTACTGAGTTGATGTTTTATAAATGAAATATTGAAAATCAAAGTGATGAATACATGTATCCTCAAACAACGTATTATCAGCCACAATGTACCTGAAACTTCTCATCGCCACAACGACCAATAAATGCATCCCATGCTTCTTGGGATATCAGGTGAGTGTAGAAAAGGGGTGGGTGTGGGTTTATTTTACCTTTGGAATCTTCCAGGTGATATTTTGTTAAAATAGTGCGAAAACCTTAATGAATCCTTCCTGCAAGCCTTAGTACATAATTCTTGTGTGAATCATCAACTATAAATATACTCTGAAAGATATTTAGAAGAGTAAAACACTATTTCATTATTTTATTTTCTATTAAATTAAAGAAACAATATCATAATGTCACCATAATTTTGTCCCAAATCCTAGCCTTCAGCCTAGACACAACATGGTTCCATGAATCTATGTCAATCGACACGTGTTGCTGAGTGACAATTCCAATGTAACTACTAAACATAGCCTTGTTGGGATTCCCATGTTGGCCTCGTGAATTCCATCCAACATCAAATTTGATGCCTTTGCTTTTTTTCCTTAAGAACTTTGGCTAACACCATCAAACTACGACACACCTACGACGTCAGTCCTTCATCCTCAACTATTTTATCAATATCAACATCATCTATATGTTCATCTGAAATGATAGCAATGGCATGTGATGATAGTTGTTAGAACTCAACACTAGTAGCAACAATAGGTTCAGAAACTTGTTGTTGCTCGGCACTGTGAGCAATCGCAGCAGCAGTAGCAGTAGTAGCAGGAGAAACAGCTTGAGAGACTTGTTCAGCCTCAAGGTTAGGAGCACCAGAACGTGCAGAAGTCATTATCTGCAAAATTGGTTGAATAGTTAATTTAGAGTGCATAAATTTAGTAATAATAAGATAAAAACATGAGATAACAATATCTATATTACAAACAAAATATAACCTATTTATTGAACTCTCTTTCTTGTTTTCAAAGGCTGAAGGGATTTGACACCTCTATCAATTATCCAAATCCCTTCATTGTGGTCTCCTATAACATACAAAACATCATCTACATTGGGACCGCTGCAAAATTAGTGCGACGTACCACTGAAAGGATCTTCCTCAACCAAATTTTCATCGGACCCTTCATTAGTTTTGGACGATAAAAGAACAATCGACTACTTTTAGTTTGTGGGATATGGAACATAAAATACTTTTACCGCTTGTGATTCCATTATAAACTGTTCATATTTGTACCCTTCTTTACTAAAATAAACTTTCACAAATCCCAATTCATCTATTTTAACACCATTGTTGTTATCAACCCATTTTCATTGAAAAATTGATAATTGTAATGTCGTATAATTTCCCATCATTATTTCTTTTATCTGCATGCCACGAAAATTGTCTTGTAGTTTATCCACTTATATATAGAAGCCTAAACCTTGGAATGATTGGAAAGTACCATAAAACTTTCATAGGACTGGATTCATCTTTCTTATATCGATAAGCACCACACTTTGGGCATTCTGTAAGTTATTTTTTCTCCTCATGAAATAGTATATAGTCTTTCGGGAAGGCATGAATTCATTCAAAAATCATACCCATCGAGCGTAGCATTCGTTTAGCTTCATATGTCTAGCTTGGGAGCTCATTATCTTCCGGGAGCATGTCATTCAAGAGAGCAAGTAGTTCTGTAAAATTGACATCACTCCATCTGTTTCCTTCTTTCAATTTATACAACTTCAATATAACTAAAAATGCAATATATTTAGTGCAACCATCATACAATGGCGTCTTTTCACAACTCTTTAACTTCTCAAATAATTTTGGGCAATCATGGAGTTCATATTAAACTGTCCTTGTTATTTCCTCAATACGATATTCAACATCATTGACATTTGTAATCACATCCTCTATACGGTCTTCTTCATTATCTATATTTGTATTCATATTTGATGATCCATAAAACACAATTTTATCCCATCCAGTAGCTACATTCGCTTTTTCTCCATGTTTATTCTAACATTTATAACTCTAATATATTCCATGACATATCAAATGATCTTCCAACTCCTCTGGAGTAATTACTCTAGAATAACAACAATGTAAACACTGACAAAAGATTTGATAAGGATCCTTTGTGTGATCCTTTGCAAACTTGATGAACTCTTTCACTCAATTCTCATACTCTATTGTCAAACGATTAGCATCCATCCAATATTTATTCATCTCCATCCTATTTGAATCTAAAATATTAGTATTTATTATTCAAATACACAAAACAAGACTTACAAATACAATAGAAGAGAACCAATTCCTTATAAAAATATAGATTAATAGAGCCTAACCATTTCCAATAAAGATTTTGAAATCAACAGAACCAAGATAGACACCCTATCAAAATCAACACACTTTCCAAAACCCTTACCAGTAGTTCTAGCACCCACCACCCTTACAGCAAAACATTAAAAATCCTTTTAACCACCCCTACCATCCACCTCATTCATAATAAAATAATCACATTAAACAGCCCAAAACTAGTGACCAAACTCAAATAAAATGAAAATAAGGATATAATTTTGATGAGAAAACTAATATATTGGATACATTTCCAAACACAAAGGGGTTTGTGGGGGAAAAAATAACCTAGTTTTATCCCAAATTACTATGGAATATCATAGGTTTTGTTACCCAAATTAACATAAGAAATAGAAAATTAAGGTTAGTGAACATAAATTCTATCATGAACATCTAAAGAATATGCAATAACTCTCCCTCACTAACATAGGGATCTAGAAATTCCTACCATATACCTAAAAAATAATTGAAAATTTTAGGAAAAATATTTTCTTGTACCTATTTCTAATAAAACTACAATAAATGTATAACGAACATAGATCATACCTCCAAACACTCCTGGATCCTCCTGGTAAAAATACTCTAGTGACTATAACTATCCTAGATTCTAACCACTAACTTCCCAATATATGAGTGGTCTACTTAGGGGTAGTATTAGTAGAATCAAACCAAATTTCCATCCACCTCATGTTTCTCACTGATCTCCTCCATCACTTTAGTGCTGTACAGACCTCCTTTCTCCAATTCCTTCCTCTGCCTTGGCTATTTTTCGACTGCCTCTCTGACTGTAGTATGAATGTTAATAAAATGCAATGTGATATGTCTATACCCATCATAATCATATTAAATTCCTTGGAGTAATGGGCTATCATTGAGGTACCTATGAATGACAATGCCTCGTGAGATGAGACTTGCATCACACACCTACTATAGGTGGGTGCTGCTAACCCTACATCCTAGAAGATCACTACCTTAAAAGATTATGATATCAACTCAAACCATAGGCATAATCATAGAAGACTAATATATCCATAAAAATCATAGTATTACATTTTGAATTCCCCCAAACCACTAGATGTCGGTCTATGTATTGATCAACATAAATTAATGGATTTAATAAAGATCTGAAATACAATCCAACCAAGTGAAAGACATTTACAATCTCTTGAGAATAAATTCATCCCCCATCACGTAATAAGATTCTCCATAGTGTAGGTGTACTTAACCAAAATCACTTGGCCTGACACACCAAGTGTAGTTCTTTACTAGAGAAGTCGCCATTCAAAATAACAATCTTGATACCCATAATAGGTATCAGGTAAGAATCACTATATACCCAATGAAGTGCATGGTGTCTCCCCATTTTCAAGAAAAACCCATCTAGACTAGTACCTAGGAACAACTGGTCATAGAGGTTCACTAAGTTGACACCACCCTTAAATTATCCTTGACATAAAAGAAAGATGTGTGGAATTTACCATTGATCAAAGTCAAGAAACATCCCACTATCCTAAAAATTATTAACCACCCGAATACAAATGCTCACATGTTCATACCACTATCTAAACCCAAAGTCCTCTTCCAAAGAATATCATTCACCTTTCCATGGATGCGCTACCCTGATCTCCTTATATTCTGTGGCCCTAGAGCATGAAGACTAGAAGCCACTCCATGAATCTTGGTTTAATGATAAATGAACCTAAATGACTTATAGGCTCCACTATGAACCGTCTCAAGGAGAGATTCAATTTAGAACACTATAAATTCACAAAGACACTCATCATCTCTGGTATATGGGTTGATGCATACACCATATCCTTGCCAAGATTTAACCATAAGTCTCCCTTATGAAGCATTAAATAATTCCTCGACATTCATAGGGAAGAAAAGTATTCTTCTTACACACATCACATAAAACCATGCTCACCAACTAAGGGAAATATAACTTAACATCCACAGGGTTGGATAAACTTTCTATATTTGAGGGGTCCTAATCACTATCATAAATAGAACCTTCCCCATAAACACAATCACCAGCACATCATGACACCAAAAAAGTGTAACCAATTAATAATGAGGCGGGTACTATCAAAAATCTTCTTTTTCATGAAGGGGTTTACAAAAAGACCACTTTCCCCAGTATAGATAAACCCACTCCACCAGAAGGATGAGGAAAAACACTCAACCTTAGTATAATATTAATGTATAACAAGGTCTAGCTTGAGGTTGCATGAGAATATCAAACCCTCATACATATGACACTTGGTGAATAAATTCTAGTTCCAAACATCATAAGGACCCGTGGGGAATCATAAAAAATTCATACTTTAGGTCAAATCATCTGCTAAACAAGTATAAGAATCCACTACGTGTGTTATTTCGTGACATAGATTGTTATAACTCTATGTTAGTTATCATCTAATCCAAGGGTGGTGATCATGGGGAAGAATCCAAACATCACCCTAAGGAAAACTACTCTCACAAAACTTATCCACCAAAAATAAACCTAAAAGGAGAAGTGGTAGACTTACCTAGAGTAGATAGCACCCGTGATGGAGGGAGAGAAGAAGCGTCGTGCAGTCGGGGAGCCTTCTGCACTACGTCGGGAGGGGAAGGCGTGACCGCCAGAGGGGGAGGTGCACGGGAGGAGCCGCCAACCGTTGGGAAATGGAGGAGTATGGTTTGCGGGGAGTAGGGTCCAGCGGAGAGGAGGAGAAGTATGGTTTGTGGGGAGTAGGATCCACTGAAGGGGTTCGAGGGGGAGGATAAGGAGTAGGTCTAGCAGAGGAGGTCCAAAAAAGAGAATATTTGGGGGGGGGGGGGTTGTCGTGGGGGTACAGTACTGCGAGGGCTTGAGGTCACAATAAACATAGGATATTGTGCACCCGATTTTATAAAATATGGGACTATGGTTTTATCAGCGCTAAAAAAGTGCTGATAAAGGGATTCTTTATCAGTGTTTTTTTCTTAGCGCTGATAAAAGGTGGAGATTCCCTTGTCTATTTTTGTAGTAGTGGAAGTACATAAATTGATATCCCTTTTACTATTTTCCATTTTCTATTTTCACTCGATATGGAATCATTGAATACTGAACACACCATTTTTAATTAATGTCAATATCATTTGAATTTTTGTTGATATTGAAGTTATTGAATGTATAGAATATGTTTCCCTATTTTGAAAACATGTGTGTTTTTTTGTTTGCAATTGTGCTGTAGTTTTTGTTTTCTTGGTTTTTTTAACCGGTGCTTGCTATACCATTTAATCATATCTTCTTGTTGAGGTTCTTTTGTGTAAGAACTATTTTTATTTTGGGATTGCATGTATTAGAATCTGGAAATTTGTTTTCTCATGGTTGTTGATTCCGTTTTTTAGAATCATCATATACATATTTATGCTTTTGATTTATTATAATATATATTGTATGTTTTAAATTGTTGTAATTGCCACTACATATTGTACCATGTTCGTCGTGCCACTTATCATTTACATTTTTGAAATTATGGAATTGTGAACATTTTTTCCGATATCACACTTTCGGTTTTAATGAACCAAAATTAGATTGTTGAATGAGGATGTCATTGTAGCATACCCATCAACAAAAAACGAATTTTAGGAAAAAAATGTAGCCATTGGGGAGTGTTGGGTTGAAGATATCAGTTAATTAGGTCAAAATATAGCTGTGTAAAAGTGACCTTCCATGGTTTTTGTGACTGGAATATGTATTGGGAGGGACTGTTTCATAAAACATTGATAAATTGGATAATTTTTTAAATTTATGGTTGACCTCCTTTTGTAAATAATCAGGTCAATCTTTCCATGCTCAGTAGACCTGCTCGAGGAAGTTGCATCGCGTGGTCGGTTGGAGAGGGGGTTGGCCCATGGGATGTCAGGTTGACTTAGGGTAGGGCCCGAGGAGCCTTGTGCGTCAGGGGAAGGGCCACACATTCTCACGTGGAAATAAGTATCACCATTTTCTATTTAACAGGGATTCTAATTCCACTGGACTGGAACCCCATCCATCTGAACCCCATTTTTCTGGCGATATGTACAGGCTACTCTTCTCCCTAATATTTCTTACATGCTTCCTCTATCCTGCTTCCGTAAATGGTCGTGTTCCTTCCAAGCGGGAAAGGTTTACATTTATAGTTCACATGGACACTTTCCTAGCGCCGGCGTCCATTTCCGACCACCACCATTGGTATGCCTCCACCATCGAATCATGAGAATTTCTTGAACTTTCAACTTCCTTGAGGCATAGTCTATCACTTTATAATTTTTCATCAGTACACAACCTAAGACCTTCTTTGAATCATCATTTTACACCACAAAGAGTTCCCCACCTGTCAGTAGTGTGAGCACTGGTGTAGTGATAGGACTCCTTTTCAACTCTTTGAAGTAGTCTTCATATTCATTGGTCTAGACAAACATCACTCCCTTTTGAGTAAGCTTGGTTATTGGGTTTGGGAATAATGATAATTTCTCCAAAAATTGATTATAATTCCTAGTTAGACCAAGGAAACTATGGATATTCATTACATATTATGGCCTTATACACTCCTCAATTGCCTCTATATTAAAATATTCTACAGATATTCCTTTACTGGTGATAACATTCCCCAAGAACGAGCCTTCCTCCATCCAGAGATCACATTTACTATACTTTTCATATAGTTTCTCCCTTCACAAAGTCTTTATCAAAATATTCAAATGCTTATTGTGTTCCTCCTTTATCATGGGGTATATCAGAATATCTTCAATAAAGACTACAAATTTTTTTTCAAGATAATCTCTAAAGACTCTATTCATTAAGTCTATAAAAATTGTGGGAGCATTAGTGAGTCTGAAGGGCATCACTATGAACACATAGTTCTCATACCTCGTTTGAAAGGCAGTCTTGGGAATGTCTTCCTTCTTCACCGTTAATTGGTGATATCCCAACCAGAGGTCCACCTTAGAGAAATACTTAGCTCCTCATACTTGATCGAACAAGTCATATATCTATGGAAGGGAATACTTTTTCTTTATCATGATTTTATTGAGATCACATTAATCAATGTAGAGGTGCATTGATCCATCCTTATTTTTTATGAAGAGGACTGGCTCACCCCATAGTAAAGAACTTGAGCATATAAAACCCTTGTTTAGATTATTTTTTAACTACTTCTTCAATTATTTCAACTCAATGATTTCCATTTTATAAGCCATTTTTGATATAGGCAAAGATCCAGGAATAAGTTCAATTAAAACATAACTTCTCAGTTATGAGGAAGACCAGGAAATTCTTTAAGGAATACATTAGTGTAGTCCCTCACAATGGGCATGTATTTGATAATGATTCTCTCCTTTGTCTAAATCATTTGAGTTGGACATGCTTTCTCAAAAGTCAATAATATGCACAATTTAGATGATGATTCTAAAGAAGATTCATCCACCTCCTTATGCTTGTACATAATTTGAGGATGCCACTGGATGTGAAGAGTGATCTCCCTTTCCTGATAGCTGATGTTGGCTTTGTATAAAGATAGATAATCCATGCCCAATATATCATCAAACTACACCAAATGAACTAAGATGATATTTGATGGGAGGTTCAATCCACAAACATTAACCGGGGATGATTTATATACTTTGGATGCAATAATTGCCTCATTTTTTGTTCTCACAGATAACTTAACATGTGGTGTCTTAATAGTTATAATAAACTTGAAAGACGTGAAAGAATGTGTAGAACTAGAATAAAATAGTATGTTATCTATTCTTGAATGAATAACTAGTGTACCTATCACCACTTCATTGTTGAGCTCCACCTCAGTAGTAGTGATAACATATTCCCTTCCTTGCTGCCTTGGAGGTTTTTGTTGATTACCTCTAACAACCATTAGCTTAGGGAAATGGCTCGCATAATTCCCATGTTCCTTGCAGTTGAAACACTACACTACAGGCTGAGTGTTAATTTGAACCTTCCATTATTCTTCCAAATTATTGGGAGTCTTCATATCCCTTCAGAATTTACAATACAAATGCCCCACTCTTCTGTATTTGCAGCATCTCCTGGTTCCCTTTAAAGAGTTCCCAGGATGCTTCTTCCCACAACTTTGACATGTGGGGTATTGAGTTTTATTTCAATCATGGGACTTATCTATTGATCCCCCCATATTAAACCCCATTTCATCTTTTTTTATCTCTAGGCCCACAAGACCACTGAGAATCTCCGATCTCCTTTTTGACCTTAAGATAACAACATACAATCTCCTCATAGCTATCAAAGTATAGACTCACCAACGCTTTTCATTGACTCAACTTTAGTATGCTAAAGAAGAGATACACCCTTGTTTTTGTGTTCATGATAAAGTCAGAGGCATATCGTGAAATTATTGTAAAGTTTTCTTCATATGCCTCGATTGACTTATCTTCCCTTTGCTTCGGATTGAGGAACTCCCTCTCCATCTTAAAAAGAAGAGTTGGGGTAAAATATTTATTGAAAAATATTTTCTTGAAACATTCTCATTACATGGAATCAATTTACTACTTGAATTTATGTTATTGATCATTTTCCACCACTGATTAGCTTCCCCATCAAAACAATAGACCACCAGTACAAATTTCTCTTTTTTGATCACTAGAGGGAATAAAATATCTTCTCAATGGAGTTAATACACTATTTTATGATGAGGGGATTAGGAGATCCACTAAATATATGATACCTTTGACACATGAAGGATTCAAATAAAACTTTATATCTCTTAGGAGAAGGAGTTAGTTACAGATGATTCAAGTTATTATCCATAACATGAACCAATTGAAAAAGTACTATCATGAAATTTTGAGCACTCGTTCCCATCAGATTTGGAATTTCATTAGGGAAATCGTCACATTTCATTTCACATTAATTATTGGAACAGGTTCTCCTATTTCCATCCATTAAATATGAAAAAGAAATTATAATTAAAAGAGTTGAATACTTAGGCAATAAGCATATAAAAAGGAAACTTTGAACATATAAGGATAAAGTTGTAAATGAAAAGTATATCCAAACTTATGACCCCCTATGTTTCAATCTAGGTTATCTGTGGTGATATAATTATCCTTAGGGTTCTTAATAAAGTTTTCTAGTCCTTATATCAAAAAATAACTAGACCTTCATCTGATGCCAACTATTGTGACCCTAGCCTTTTATATATATTATTATAAGATTTTAAGAATAACTAACCATCAATTACAAGACAATGATCATAAAGTCTAGTATCTTTGGAAGATTAGGTACATAATTAAATAGCATTAAACCAAAATAAAAAAATATTTTATTTAATATTCATAATGAGATCATAACTTCATTGGATCCCTTAAAACTGTATAGGATAACTTGGGGAATACATGAATAAAGGGATGAGCTAAAAATCCGAGTAAGGGAATACACATAGGAATAAAGCAGAAAACTTGGGTTAGAAGGCATACCATGATGACATAAAAAAAATTTAACATGAATAAGCATAAGGAAACATAACATATAGAACATTAAATAATATAATCATGGAATTATAAAAGTGTGGCAACAATATAAAACGTGACATAATCATGACTCAAGGCTAAGTGCTTAGACCATTGCACATAGAGGAGCCTGAGTCAAGGCTTACTTCCAAGACCATTGAACAAGGAGGACCATGTCCCATAAAGGGATCAAGTTTACTCCCTCTCCCAACATGATTTCTCATGAGACTAAACATTACCCAATGCATTGGAGTGCTATATGGGCACACCCATCATAACATGTTCATGCATATGTGTTCCATGTGAAGAATCAATAATAAGGGTTACCCTTGGATAGAATTGGGTATCATAATCATATCACAAGGAATAACAAAAAGAAATATCATAATGGTGTCCATGAAATTGTTCTCTATATCAGTTATTGAATAATCAATGTGAAAAAAACCTAATTTTTTCATGTAAGTCATTCAATAACCAATGTGAAAAATAAAACAATGAAAATTTTAATGTTTCTTATTCAATAACCGATGTGAAAAATGGTTTTCCACATCAGTTATTGATTAACTAACATGAAAATATAATTTTATACATTGGTTATTAAATAAATTACATGGAAAATATTTATTTTTTTAATTAGGGGTTGGGAGGAGTCATTTTTGTTTCATTTTTGTGTGTGAAATCTCTCATTTTTATCTCACGCGATGAACCCTAACCCTTCAATCATCAATTCATGGAATTGAATCTATTCATTCATTGATTTGTGGCCTCAAATTTCTTTATTCTTCAATCCTTTTTTTTAATATCTTTCATTTTGTATCCACCTCCATCGTCCACCCACACTCGTCATCAACCGCCACTCATACTTCTTCCCATTGGTGTTACTTATCTCAGTTCCAATTTACATTTATGGTTGGTGTTTATTATTTCCATTTTCCATACATTAAATCTATTTGTATCTATGGCTCCAATTTTTCTTTGATTTAACTTTATCATTGAGTTGGTATCCACCACCATCATCTATCATCAGCCACCATTTTTGACTTCTTCTTGTTGGTGTCAACCTCTCAATCGTCCCGGTTCCGATATCAATTTATGGTTTGTGTTTAATGTTTCAATTTTTCATACATACAAGGTATTTTCATTTGTATTTACAGTTCCGGTTTTCTATTGATGCTGCTTTATCATTTAGTTTTCATTCACCATGACCATCCACCATTACCCATCATCAGCCGCCACTTGTGCCTTCTTTCTGTTGGTGTCTCCTTCGCAATCATACCGATTCAAATATTAATTTATTATTTGTGTTTATTGTTTTGATTTTCAATTCATCCAAGTTTTTTTTCAATTTTATTTTCAGTTCCAATTTTCCATCCTCTTTATATTTTATATTTATATTTTTAGATCCTATTCTTCACACATATTATATATTTTTTAATTGATTAATGATTGTTTTTAGATTAAGGTTTGTGATTTTTTATTAAATAATGACAATTTAATATGTTAAAAGTTATATTTTTTATCAAATATTATTTTTTGTGAATTATTTTATAGCATACTTTATTGTTATTTATAAAAGTAAATTTGAAATTAAAACTGAAATTTTAATAACCTATTTTCAATTTTTTATATTTGTTATAGAAAATAATGAGTCCATGTTAAAAACCTATGTTTTGAATTAGTGATGAATATGGGGAAAATGTCGATGCTTTTTTTGAATTTTTTAAATGAAATCTTCCAGAAAAGGACATGTTTTTCTATCCATGCTTAAAATGTTTCAATATAAAGAAGTTGAAAATCAGAGAGATCAAAGATCATTTAACTTGTTATGATGAAAGAATATCAAATAAGACTTGGGAAGATATACTTTATCACAAGACCGACCTTTATCAATGTGAAAAAAATTTAAAGCTTTGATAATTCCAGCATTGATAAAGGTCAAAAATCATTATCAGTGCTAGAAAAACATGATAAATCACACATTTATGAGCATTAAGTTTATCACTAATAAAGTCTACCATTTATTAGTGTTAATAAAAACACTCATCAGGTGATGCAATGTGTTCCAACATAAGCAACACACTAAAACAATTGATAAAAAACATAAAAAATATTTTATATTATAGTAAATCAATATTTTCATATAAACATTTCAACATCCGAGCATAGCATGCTATATAATCCTTTCAGCATTCAAGAACAACCCTCTGTTTATCCATTTCAACATCAAACTGGGCCAAACCCACTATATAAGCATCTCAACATCAACTGGGTGAAGCCCTCTATATAAGCATTTCAACATCAAACTAGGCCAAACCCACTATATAAGCATTTCAGCATCAAACTGGGCCAAACCCTCTATATAATCATTTCAGCATCAAACTAGGCCAAGCTTTCTATGTAAGCATTTCAACATCAAACTCAACACAAGTCATAATAAAAAGGATATCAAAATATCATATCATAATCCTCAATGATTTATTATAAAAATTTCCATTTGTATTTAAATTTATCATTCCATTATTTATCAAATTATCTCCATCCATTTTGATAAAAAAAATCCTTCGCCAAAGTGATTCTATATCAATCAAACACCTGAGTTCTCATGTCATGCTAAACACACATAAATCCATTATCCAATTTTTTATTATTCAAAGGTTCGCTCACCCTACGAGTAGCCATAAGATAGTTTGCATCACCATTGAATCCAAAGGGATACAAGGAATAATCCTGTACATGATTTATCAATATTCATCATTAAATTAATTATTGCACATGTTATGTCGGCGTAATCACAATATTTCACATAATTAACAATTTAATAGACCATAGGGTTAGGTTTTAGACCACCTACCTTTAACTGGAGATCAACGCAACACTTCCAACGGGTAATGCCAATAAGAATGCAGGAAAAAAAGATTGTAAGAAGGAACCTATATCATATAGATCAAGATCAACACCTAAACCAACCATGACCAAGACATTCCACCACCGTAATCAGAGAACAACGGAAGAGAAGGGAAAGCCTAAGAAAAAAAATCCCACTGGAGATCGATTGCTTGAATGGGACGTTTGGAATGGAGGAAGGCACTCCAAAATTGCTTGGAAATTTCCTAAGGATTGAGAGAGGGGGGATGAAGTGGATAAAATGTATAAAACATATGCATTGTGTCTTTAAAACTGTATAGCCTAAGAAATACGTATTGTGTAACCCCCTTTCACATCGTGTATTTTTATTTAAGAGTTACACTGAAAACCCTAATTCCTCATCTTAATTAAACCTCACTCAAACATTACATGATGTGTAATTTAGATTCATAGTGTTTAATCTAGCTCATGACATGAACCAGTTCACAGTCTATAACCCTTTCACACAATCTGTCTGGTGATAATTACACATCGTGTAATACATATACATGGTGCGTAAATGTCCTACAAGTAGTTTTTAAGCCAAAAAATCACAGAAGAGCTCAAACAACCTCTGAATCCTTCTAAACTCATGGGAAGGGTTTCCACATTTAACATGTTTATACCCGGACTCCATTAATTTAAAAAAATATACATCCCTAAAATTTAGGTCATTTTCCCCAACAAAGCTCTTCGTCTCTAAATGAGACTCAACTGTCAATGTTTAAAGACAAAGGAAAATCCAAAAAAAAAGAAGATTAATGCCAAACTCAAAGAGGGAAGTACTTAGAAAAAGATGGGATCTTACAACTCATATTCCCAGTAAGGGTAAACATGATAGATATAAATCGATGATCACATTCAAGCATAAGATAATCATGAAGTTATGAGATCATGATCATAAATTATAATGTTCATAACAAATATCTCATAGATCATAAATCATGAGTCATAAGAGTGGGGAATTATCATTAATCAATAATGATCCATGAGAGAATTGTTGGGATTCATCACATTTATTGAGTCTCTTATGATCAGTATATATCTCACACTTCTCCCCGTAGAGATAATGCCACCATATTTTTGATGTAAAGATCACACCTGCCAACTCCAAATCATGCGTGGAATAGTTTTTTTCATGAACTTTCAACTACCTTGAGTACTAGTCTATCATAATATAATTTTTCATCAGTACACAACCTAATCCCTTCTTTGAATCATCATTGTACACCCCAAATATTTCCCCACTTGTTGATAGTGTGAGCACTGGTGCACTGATAAGCCTCTTTGTAAACTCTTTGAAGTAATATCCACATTCATTGGTCTTGAAAAACTTCAATCCCTTCCAAGTCAGCTTGGTTTTTGGGTTTTAAAATCAGGATAATTTATTCACAAATCATTGATAATTCCCAGTTAGACCAAGGAAACTATGGATCTCCATTTCATTTGTTGGCCTAATACACTGCTCAATTGCCTTTATCTTGGAAGAGTCTACATATATTCATTTGATGGTGATAACATTCCCCAAGAATGAGACTTCCTCCATCTAGAGATCACATTTACTATACTTTTCATATAGTTTATCCCTTCACAAATTCTTTAGCACAATATTCAAATGCTTCTCGTGTTCTGCCTTGATCTAGGAGTATATCAGAATGTCTTAAATAAAGACTACTAAAAATTTGTCGAGGTAATATCTATAAACTCTATTCATTAAATCCTTAAAAATTGTGGGATCATTAGTGAGTCTGAAGGGAATCACTACGAACACATAGTTCCCATACCTCGTTGAAAGGGTGTCTTGGGAATATATTTCTTCCTCACCTTTAATTAGTGATATCCTGACTAGAGGTCCACCTTATAGAAATAATTATCTCCACATAGTTTATAGAACAAGTAATATATCTGTGGAAGGGGATAGTTGTTATTTATCGTGATTTTATTGATCTCACAATAATTAATGCATAAGTGCATTGATCAATCCTTCTTTTTGATGAAGAGGACTAGCACACCCCATGGTTAAGAACTTGAGCACATAAAACCCTTGTTTAGATTCTTATATAACTGCTTATTCAATTCTTCCAACTCAAGGATGGCTATTCCATAAGATTTCTTCGATATAGGCAAGGATCCAGGAAAAAGTTCAATTAAGAACTCAACTTCTTAGTCAAGAGGAAGACTATACAATTCTTTAAGGAATACATATGTATAGTCCCTCACAATGGGCATGTCTTTGAGCATGATTCTTTCCTTTGTCTCAATCATTTGAGTTGGACATGATTTCTCAAAATTCAATAATATCCACAATTAAGATGATGATTTTAAAGAAGATTCACCCTCCTCCTTACACTTTTTCATAATTTGCGTATGCCTCTAGATGTGAATATTGATCTCTATTTTCTAATATTTGATGTTGGCTTTATATAAAGATAGTTAATCCATGCCCAATATAACATCAAACTCCACCAAAGGTAGTAAGATGATATTTTCTGGGAGTTTCAATCCACAAACATTAATTGGGGGGGATTTATATACTTTGGATACAATAATTTCCTCATTTTTTGTTCTCACAGATAACTTAACCTCCATATTTTGAGGTGGTGTCTGAATAGTTATACTAAACTTGAAAGACATGAAAGAATGCATAGAAGAAGAATAATATAGCACATTAACTATTCTTGAATGAATAACCAGCATTCCTATCACTACATCAATGTCGGGATCCACCTTAGTAGTGGTGATAACATATGCCCTTCCATACTGCCTTGGAGGTTTTTGTTGATTGCCTATAACAACCCTTGGCTTAGATAAATGGATCACATAATGCCCATGTTCCTTGAATTTGAAACACTGCACTATAAGATGAGTGTTGATCTGAACCACAATTTCTTCTTATAAATTATTGGGATTCTTCCTATCCCTTCGGAAGTTATAAGCCAAATTCCCCACTCTTCTGTATTTGAAGCATCTCCTGGTTCCCTTTAGACAGTTCACATGATTCTTCTTCCCACAAATTTGACATGTGGGATATTGATTTTTCTTTCCATCATTTGATTTATCTATTGATCCCCCCATATTAAAACCCATTTCTTCTTTTTATCTCTAGGCCCACAAGACCACTGAGAATCTCTTATCTCCATTTCGACCTTAAGGAAACAAAGGACAATCTCCTCCTAGCGATCAAAGTCTAGAATAACTATAACGACCCATACTTTACATACATTGTTAATACTTCAAAATTGAAGCATACTTATTACAACATATAACAAAACCATGAAAGGACCGTATAGGTATAGTGTCTTTAGAAACTGGGAAACATAAACAACTGGTTCATAAAGCATCAACTTTGCCTCCCACTTATTTCATCATATCTAGAGTCCATTTTTGGCATATCCTACTTAATAACCTTCTTCATGGCCTGGGGAAATAAAACATACAAAAGGGTGAGCTCAAATGCTCAGTAATGGTAAACAAAAGAAATATCAATCACATCGTATACACAAGCACATAACTTTTGGAAATATTAACCTGAAAAAGAGATCATAATTTCATAACATGGGATAAATCATGGCAGTGAAATGTAATAAAAATAATCATAACTTAAAATATGAAACTTTGTGGCATACACACATAATCATAGAGAATCATTTCTTGTTAGTCAAGACTCATTTCCAAGACTATCTTAGTGGACAAAGTCCCTTTCTGAACTGAGTCACCCTCGTTTCAGTCCTGTTTCACTGAACCGGTATAACCTACCGTTCCAGCCATGTCTATCTCATGAGATATAAAATCTTTACCCAATGCATTGGAGGTAGATATAGGTCCCACCCATCTCATAATTATACCATTCTTATGTGTGCCACAAAATCATAAACCATACATCATTGCATAACCCATGTAATAAAAATGGGAATCTTAAACATCGTGACATCATAAAACAATTCATATAATATAAAGGAATTCATAAAAATATTTCCATCACAACATAATCAAATTAATGTAATAATAGGGATAAAAACATAACCCTTTATTATCTTAGATGGAAAATAATTTTGATAAAACACTTGAACTTCATTCTTGAGGAAAATATCTTTTCTACTTCAAAAACATTTTTTCCTTTCTTAACATGTCATACAATTTTAAACTAAAAGAAGTTGATTAAAAATAAACTTGAAAACATGTAAAGGAAGCTTCTTGAAAATAATGTTTTAAAAATCCATTCATGCCGTATAAGTTTAAAAAAACATTCTTTGTACTTTTGTCGAAAAAGTCAAAAAGTACCTCGTACGAAAAAACGACAAAAGATTTCTTTCATATCCTTTACTAAAAACTCACCGAAGGTTAAAATAGAATTTAAACAATTGTATTTGGATGGAAATAATATTACATATTGAGGAAACATGGATGTGGATGACAAAATACACCCCAGTAAATTTCAAAGTATAAACAATCTCGGATAAAAATGAGATTGTGATATTTCCCTTACCTTAGGTCCGACTTGCTTTGTAAGTGTCCGAACCTCCTGTATAATGATTTAAATAATGTTATTGAATTATTCCAGGATCATACTTATTTTTATGATATCATATATGGTCATATTCTTAGCTTCTTAATAGTAATATTTCATTGCTACTTGTTATTCGGGTGTTTATAACTTTTTGTTCTTATGCGTGTTTTGTCGAATAAATTCTTATTCTTATATTTAGGTTATAGATACCTAATTTCCAGAATGGTATTAGTGTAATATATATCATATTCATTCATTCAATTCATTTATATAATCATTATGAAATGAAGATCATGTAGAACGAGTCGCATCACATCGTGGAGACGGTATTCCGTACGTACGCCCGAGTGATGATATCGTTCCTATGATCGTGGAATTGTATTGGAGTGTATGTATACTATTTCAGAATAAATATCTCTTTATAATAGTCATATATAGTCATTATTTACACCATTATACCCATCCAAGTAAGGTGGTGGTGGAAAATAGATTACACCACGGCGTGGAGACGGTATTCCGTACATACGCACGCGCGGTGATTTCTTTTTCCGTAGGATGGATAGATGGTGAAATAGGGTTGTTTCATCCTTATAATAACATATCAGTATATGAGTGATACTGATTTTATTACTTCATAATGAAACAACTAAAGAAGAAGAAGTGGAAGAAGAAATAAAGATGAAAGAATCGGTAACAAACATTACCTCTTATTTGAAGTGCTTCTTTGAGACCTTCTTTTAGGGTACTAAAATTGGTCTTTGAAGAAGACCAGGACCTCTAGGATGTCTATAGGGAAGTGTAGAGGAGAAAGTGTCAGGGGTTGGCCAAGCTTGAAGGCTCAAAGTGGTGTGAGGAAGAGGGGGAGGAGGTGTCCTTTTATTAGGGAGGAGAGGGGCACCTTTGGAATAACTAAAACTATTATTTTATTATAAAGTAAATTTCGGTTTTAAATAGCTAAAAATTTATATATTTCGAATATAAGGTGGGGATGGGTCTAAATCCTCTCATCCAATATAATTTAGACAATTTTAGGTTCCTATTTTAACCTTATCATTTAGATTTAACATTAAGTTAAATAATTTTACTTTTACCATGTCTTCTTGTGTTCTTATACTATAAGGTTAATAAACTTACTATAAGCAGCCAAACGAACCCCAAGTTGTTTATTATTAATATATATAACCTTATCAAAGTTATTTTCCTGAACCTCAGATTTTTAGGAATAAAATAACAATTACCAATATAATATTTGTTTTAAAAACTATTTTATGTCAATTTTGACACTATTTAGTAATTGATTTTTGTGAAAATCATAACAGAATTATTAGTTCTAACCAAGTTAATTAAATCAATACTAACATGTCATATTAACCTAGAAAATTAGTGGGATTCATAAAAAGTCTCAAATTTCATTTATTTTGGTGTTTATAACATCAATTATGTCAATATTTCATTAATAAGATAATTACTACATCATCATTGTGTCATAAATAAATTAAATTATTTAATGTATAAAAATTAAAAATAAAATACCATTATTTAGGACATCTTTTTAGCTTTCTAATGAGTATTTATAGTCGAATTTATCTTATGTATAACCCCATATTAAAAATTATTTACTTATTAAACTTTGATTTTAACTATTTTAACCCTTCTTTAAATAAATTAATAATAAATGTCCTAATCTAATCCAAGTGGGCCTAAATGGTCATATTTTATTCCTAAGTTTGTTTTTGGTCGAATTACACTTATAAAATAGAATTAGGACTTGTGTTAGGGTAATAATAATATCATCTTTACCCTTAATTACCCTATTTACTTTTTACCGTGGTAAAAAAAAGGAAAAAGTTACTATTCACCAAAAAATTATTTTCATCTCATTGAACCACGTTTTACTTACTAACATCAACCGTGTCTCTCGGATTTTTGAAATTCCACTCACAGAAGCGGTAAAATTAAGTTTTATGAAAAATTCAGTTTTTTAACTACCACTTAGTGGTTTCACTATTCATCAAAAATTGAAAGTTTTCAGAAAAATACCAAAATTTCACCCTAGGCTAATTTCTATATTCCGAATCCAAAAATGAAGTCCATTTTGAAAAATAAAATTTACAAAATTTCAAAAAGTGGTTATTACTATTCATAATGGCTAGTTTTATTAATATTTTAATAGCATATCATTGTTTAGTGAAACTCGGTATTGCGTACGACGCAAGCTATCGAGGAAGGTCGCGATTTCGTGTAAAGCAAGCCAAGCAAGTGTTGTGTAGAAAAAGATTCCTTTGATGATTTATATAACATAAAATTCTCGGGTGTTACATTTTACCCCCCTTAAAATGAATTTCGCCCTCGAAATTCGTCACTTTGTAACAAACAGATGAGGATACCTCTCCCTCATCATATCCTCAAGCTCCCATGTAGATTCTTCTAATTGGTGGTTCCTCCATAAAACTTTCACCAATCGAGTGGTCTTGTTTCGTAGGACTTTTTCTCTACGATCCAGAATCTCTATCGGTTGTTCATCATAAGAAAGATCTTGCTCCAGTGGTACAACTTCTGAGCTGAGTACATGTGAAGGATCAGGTATGTACTTTCTCAGGAGAGATACATGGAACACATCGTGAACTTGAGATAGATTCGATGGAAGCGCCAATCGGTAAGCTACCTTCCCAACACGATCCAGTATTTCGAAAGGACCGATATATCTAGGGCTCAACTTCCCCTTCTTTCCAAATCTCATAACCCTCTTCCAGGGAGATATTCGTAAGAACACTTTATCACCCACTTCAAACTCTAGGTCTTTTCTTCGGTTGTCGGCATAACTTTTATGTCGACTCTGAGATGCTCTTATGTGTTGTTGAATAGATCTGACATTTTCTGCCATTTCATCAACGAGATCAGGTCCTAATAGCTTTCTTTCCCCAACTTCATCCCAGCAAGTTGGAGTCCTGCATTTCTTTCCATAGAGAGCTTCATAAGGAGCCATCTGAATACTGGAGTGAAAGCTATTAAGAAAATTCCACCAAAGGTAGGTGTTGATCCCAACCTCCTTTGAAATCCATAGAGAAATCTCTCAGCATATCTTCTAGGGTTTTAATTGTTCTTTCAGACTGACCATCTGTCTGAGGATGATAAGCAGTGCTGAAACTCAACTCTGTATCCAGAGTATGCTGAAGACTTCTCCAGAACTTCGAGGTAAATATCGGATCCTGATCAGATATAATAGAAAGTGGTACTCCATGCAATCTTACCACTTCCTTTACATATATCCTGGCAAGTTGATCCAGAGAGAAATCCTCTCTAATAGCAATGAAGTGTGCAGACTTTGTAAGACGATCAACTATGACCCAGATAGCATTATTGCCTTTGTATGTTTTAGGAAGTCCTGTGACAAAGTCCATAGTAATGTTTTCCCATTTCCATTCAGGTATGGGTAATGGTTGTAACATCCCCTTAGACTTATGTCTCTCAGCTTTAACTTGTTGACAAACCAAGCATCGAGAGACATATTCAGAAACATCTCTTTTCATTCCATCCCACCAGAAGTACTCTTTCAGGTCCCTATACATCTTCGTGCTTCCAGGATGAATAGAGAATGAAGAACTATGAGCCTCATCCAGCAGCTCCTTCTTTAATTCGGGGATGGGAGGAACACAAACCCGATTCCTGAACTTTATTATCCCATCACAATCAAGGTTGAACTCAGGAACATTTCTCACCTTCTTTTGTAACTCGACACCTTCTTTCTGTGCCTCTTTAATCTTCACATGTATAGATGGTTGAACATTCATTTGAGAAAGATAAGATTTTTCCCCTTCCATTATAATTCAAAGATCCATCCTTTGTAAATCCATAAATATTGGATCTTTTGTGATCCTCATCATGGATAAACTAGCATGGTCTTGTCGACTTAATGCATCTGTCACCTTGTTTGCTTTCCCAGGGTGGTAATGGATTGAGCAGTCGTAATCCTTAATCAGCTCCAACCATCTTATTTGACGCATATTCAGCTCCTTTTGTGTGAAAATATACTTTAAACTTTTATGATCAGTATAAATATCACACCTTTCACTATAAAGGTAATGCCTCCAAATCTTTAATGCAAAGATTACTGCAGCTAACTCCAAATCATGTGTTGGGTAATTTTGCTCATGGATTTTCAACTGTCGTGAGGCATAAGCTATAACCATATCATTTTGCATAAGAAAACACCCTAATCCCTTCTTGGAAGCATTACTATAGATCACAAACCTTTCTCCACTACAAGGCAGTGTGAGCACAGGTGCACTGGATAACCTTCTTTTCAACTCCTTGAAATTCTCTTCACATTCTTCCGTCCAGACAAACTTAACTCATTTCCGAGTCAACTTGGTGCGTGGATTAGATAATCATGAAAAATCTTTCAAAAAACGTCGATAATATCCAGCCAAACCAAGAAAACTTTGGATCTCAGTTACTGTTGTTGGTCTCGACCATCTTTCGATAACCTCTGTTTTTGCTGGATCCACAGATATCCCCTCTTTTGAGATTATGTGACCCAAAAATGCAACATTTTGAAGCCAAAATTCACACTTGGTAAATTTGGCATAAAGCTTATCCTTTCTCAGGGTCTTCAATATAATTCCCAAGTGATCTTCATGTTCTTCCTTGCTCTTTGAATAGACAAGAATATCGTCTATAAAGACTACCACAAATTGATCAATATAGTCTCTAAAGACTCTATTCATCAGATCCATGAAGATAGCAGGGGCATTAGTAAGACCAAATGGCATCACTATAAATTCATAGTGTCCATGCCTTGTACGGAAAGCCGTCTTTGGTATATCCTCCCTTTTGACCCTTAATTGATGATACCCTGAACGAAGATCAATCTTGGAAAAGTATTGAGCTCTGCGTAGTTGGTCAAATAGGTCATCAATGCGCGAGAGAGGATATTTGTTCTTGATAGTGATCTTGTTAAGTTCTCGATAATCAATGCAGAGTCTCATTGATCCATCTTTCTTCTTAACAAATAGAACAGGTGCTCCCCAAGGTGACGCACTAGGGCATATGAATCCCTTATCAAGATTCTCTTGGAGTTGCTTCTTCAATTCCTGCAACTCAATTGGGGCCATTCTATAAGGTGTCTTTGAAATAGGTAAAGCACTCAGTACGAGTTCTATTGAAAACTCAACTTCACGATTTGGTGGAAGACCCGGTAATTCCTCCGGAAAGACATCATCAAACTCCCGTACAATGGGCATATTATTAATCGTGAGTTTCTCACCAACCATTTGAGATAAATAACCTTCATTTAGTGGAATCAATACCCATAAAATGGAAGAAATTTCCGCTGGAAGGTTATGTTCATCCTTGCATTGATAGACGATCATAGATTGATCTGGAATATGAAATGTGACTTCCCTTCTTTGGAAATTGATATGAGATCCATATAAATAAAGCCAATCCATTCCAAGAATCACATCAAATTCCACTATAGGAAGGATCACAAGATTTGCAGGAAGCACTTTCCCACAAACTTCGATCGGAGAAGAATTATAAACTTTTGATGCGACTGTTGTTCCATTAGGTGTTGTCACAGCTAACTCAACATCTAATTGTTGAGGTAATACGGTGATACCCTTAGAAAATTCTTCATAAATAAAAGAGTGGGTGGATCCAAAATCAAATAAAACATTTTCTACTTTAGAGTGGATGGTAAGTGTACCTTTCACCACATCGTTATCGTACTCCACATCGCTGATAGAAATTGCATGTGACTTTCCTTTGTCTTTAGCCTTAAGAGTTTTTTGACGTCGACCATCATCATCAACCCTTGGATTAGGGCATTTATTGGCATAATGTCCCATATCCTTGCACTTGAAACATTGAAGTGTAGTAGGTTCATTCTGTGTATCCCTTCCTTTGTTTGCATCATTAGACATCTTCTTCCCATCATCACGGCATTCAAATGCCCGATGACCTTCCTTTCCACATTTGAAACATTTACTTGTCCCTTTAAGACAACTCCCTCCATGTATCTTTCCACACTTTGAGCATAAGGGAAAGCTCATCTTCTTTTCAGTGTGCTCTTTCTATTTTCCTTTGAATTCCATTTTCCTCTTCTTATCAAACCCATATGACTGATGGGTTAATCCAATCTCCATCTCGACTTTGAGAGCACATCGAACGATTTCCTCATAGCTATTGAAGTCCCTTATGGCTGACGCCCTTCGAAGACTTGGTTTTAAGCCACTAAAGAATCGATCGATCTTACTCTCAGGTTTGATAATAATACCAGAAGCGTACCTTGAAAGTCTTGTAAAATTTGCTTCATAGGTACCAACAAATTCATCATCCTTTTGCTTCAGTTCAAGAAACTCTTTCTCCATCTTTGTTCGGAGAATACGAGGGAAGTACTTATTGAAAAATAAGTTCTTGAACTCGTCCCATTCCATGGACTCAATTTCATCCCTTTTCCTCGTATTCTTAATAAGATTCCACCATTGATCAGCATCTCCTTCCAAACGATACACTGCTAGGATGACTTTATCGTGTTCAGAACATTGAAGAACTGAAAATATCTTTTTAGTAGTACTAATCCATTTTTCAGCAACTAATGGATCAGTAGACCCGCTGAAAGAAGGTGGATGCTGTCTCATGAAGGATTCAACAGAATGTTGCTCCTTCCTTTGCTCATTTGGAAGTCCTGCATGATTCATAGCTTGAAAAAGTTGTGTGATCATGGCTACAAGATTTTTCATTCCAGCTCCCATAACGTTTGGTTTCTCAGGGGGACAATCATTTCATTGCCCGTCGCATTCCTCATTAACACGATTCCTTCGGGTACCAGCCATTGACTAAAACCAATAAGAATAGTGTGAGCAACACTAATTATAATAGGAAAACCACATAATTAAGAATAAAATTTCACACTTAAGGTCTTATCCTAGGTTATTCATGGTCATTTCTAAAACACTAAGATTGTGTTCTATGCTTAGACTTATCCTTATGGTTCTTACTAAGGCTTTTACATCCTAGTTTCCAAAGGTTGACTATACCTTTCCTCTGATACCAACTATAACGACCCATACTTTACATACATTGTTAATACTTCAAAATTGAAGCATACTTATTAAAACATATAACAAAACCACGAAAGGACCATATAGGTATAGTGTATTTAGAAACTGGGAAACATAAACAACTGGTTCATAAAGCATCAACTTTGCCTCCCACTTATTTCATCGTATCTAGAGTCCCTTTTTGGCATATCCTACTTAATAACCTTCTTACTGACCTGGGGAAAGAAAACATACAAAAGGGTGAGCTCAAATGCTCAGTAAGGGTAAACAAAAGAAATATCAATCACATCGTATACAAAAGAACATAACTTTTGGAAATCTTAACCTGCAAAAGAGATCATAATTTCATAACATGGGATAAATCATGGCAGTGAAATGTAATCACAATAATCATAACTTAAAACATGAAACTTTGTGGCATATACACATAATCATAGAGAATCATTTCTTGTTAGTCAAGACTCATTTCCAAGACTATCTTAGTGGACAAAGTCCCTTTCTGAACCGAGTCACCCTCGTTTCAGTCCTGTTTCACTGAACCAGTATAACCTACCGTTCCATCCATGTCTATCTCATGAGATATAAAATCTTTACCCAATGCATTGAAGGGAGATATAGGTCCCACCCATCTCATAATGATACCATTATTATGTGTGCCACAAAATCATAAACCATACATCATTGCATAACCCATGTAATAAAATTGGGAATCTTAAACATCGTGACATCATAAAACAATTCATATAAGATAAAGGAATTAATAAAAATATTTCCATCACAACATAATCAAATCAATGTAATAATAGGGATAAAAACAGAACCCCTTATTATCTTAGATGGAAAATAATTTTGATAAAACACTTGAACTTCATTCTTGAGGAAAATATCCTTTCTACTTCAAAAACATTTTTTCCTTTCTTAACATGTCATACAATTTTAAACTAAAAGAATTTGATTAAAAATAAACTTTAAAACATGTAAATGAAGCTTCTTGAAAATAATTTTTTAAAAATCCATTCATGCCGTATAAGTTAAAAAAAACATTCTTTGTACTTTTTTCGGAAAAGTCAAAAAGTACCTCGTACGAAAAAACGACAAAAGATTTCTTTCATATCCTTTAATAAAAACTCACCAAAGGTTAAAATAGGATTTAAACAATTGTATGTGGATGTAAATAATATTACATATTGAGGAAACATGGATTTGGATGATAAAATACACCCTAGTAAATTTCAAAGTATAAACAATCTCGGATAAAAATGAGATTGTGATATTTACCTTACCTTAGGTCCGACTTGATTTGTAAGTGTCCGAACCTCCTGTATAATGATTTAAATAATGTTATTGACTTATTCCAGAAACATACTTATTTTTATGATATCATATATGGTCATATTCTTAGCTTCTTAGTAGTAATATTTCATTGTTACTTGTTATTCGGGTGTTTATAACTTTTTGTTCTTATGCGTGTTTTGTCGAATAAATTCTTATTCTTATATTTAGGTTATAGATACCTCATTTACAGAATGGTATTATTGTAATATATATCATATTCATTCATTCAATTCAATTATATAATCATTATGAAATGAAGATCATGTAGAACGAGTCGCATCACATCGTGGAGACGGTATTCCGTACGTACGCACGAGTGATGATATCGTTCCTATGATCGTGGAATTGTATTGGAGTGTATTTATACTATTTCATAATCAATATCACTTTATAATGGTCATATATAGTCATTATTTACACCATTATACCCATCCAAGTAAGGTGGTGGTGGAAAATAGATTACACCACGGCGTGGAGACGATATTCCGTACGTACGCACGCGCGGTGATTTCTTTTTCCGTAGGATGGATAGATGGTGAAATAGGGTTGTTTCATACTTATAATAACATATCAGTATATTATTTATACTTATGTTATTACTTCATAATGAAACAACTAAATAAGAAGAAGTGTAAGAAGAAATAAAGATGAAAGAATCGGTAACGGACATTACCTCTTCTTTGAAGTGCTTCTTTGAGGCCTTCTTTTAGGGCACTAAAATTGGTCTTTGAAGAAGCCCAGGACCTCTAGGATGTCTCTAGGTAAGTGTAGAGGAGAAAGTGGCAGGGTTTGGCCAAGCTTGAAGGCTCAAAGTGGTGTGAGGAAGAGGGGGAGGAGGTGTCCTTTTATAAGGGAGGAGAGGGGCACCTTTGGAATAACTAAAACTATTATTTTATTATAAAGTCACGTTCGGTTTTAAATAGCTCCAAATTGATATATTTCTAAGATAAGGTGAGTATGGGTCTAAATCCTCTCATCCAATAGAATTTAGACAAGTTTAGGTTCCTATTTTAACCTTATCATTTAGATTTAACATTAAGTTAAATAATTTTACTTTTACCATGTCTTCTTGTGTTCTTATACTATAAGGTTAATAAACTTACTATAAGCAGCCAAAAGAACCCCAAGTTGTTTATTATTAATATATATAACCTTATCTAAGTCATTTGGCCGAACCTTAGATTTTTAGGAATAAAATAACAATTACCAATATAGTATTTGTTTTAAAAACTATTTTATGTCAATTTTGACACTATTTAGTAATTGATTTTTGTGAAAATCATAACAGAATTATTAGTTCGAAAAAAGTTAATTAAATTAATACTAACATGTCATATTAACCTATAAAATTATTGGGATTCATAAAAAGTCTCAAATTACATTTATTATGGTGTTTATAACATCAATTATGTCAATATTTCATTAATAAGATAATTACTGCATCATCATTGTGTCATAAATATATTAAATTATTTAATGTCTAAAAATTACAAATAAAATACCATTATGTAGGAAATATTTTTATATTTCTAATGAATATTTATAGTCTAATTTATCTTATGTATAACCCCATATTAAAAATTATTTACTTATTAAACTTTGATTTTAACTATTTTAACCCTTCTTTAAATAAATTAATAATAAATGTCCTAATCTAATCCAAGTGGGCCTAAATGGTCATATTTTATTCCCAAGTTTGTTTTTGGTCGAATTACACTTATCCAATAGAATTAGTACATGTTTTAGGGTAATAATAATATCATCTTTACCCTTAATTACCCTATTTACTTTTTACCGTGGTAAAAAAAGTAAAAAGTTACTATTCACCAAAAAATTATTTTCATCTCATTGAACCACATTTTACTTACTGACATCAACCGTGTCTCTCGGATTTTTTAAATTCCACTCAAAGAAGCGGTAAAATTATGTTTTATGAAAAATTCAGTTTTTTAACTACCACTTAGTGGTTTCACTATTCATCAAAAATTGAAAGTTTTCAGAAAAATACCAAAATTTCACCCTAGGCTAATTTCGATATTCTGAATCCAAAAATGAAGTCCATTTTGAAAAATAAAATTTATAAAATTTCAAAAAGTGGTTATTACTATTCATAACGGCTAGTTTTAATAATATTTTAATAGCATATCGTTGTTTAGTGAAACTCGGTATTGCGTACGACGCAAGCTATCGAGGAAGGTCGCGATTTCGTGTAAAGCAAGCCAAGCAAGTGTTGTGTAGAAAAAGATTCCTTTGATGATTTATATAACATAAAAGTCTCGGGTGTTACAATCACCAATGATTTTTATAGACTCAACATTAGTCTACTAAAGAAGCGATCCACCATGTTTTTTGTGCTCATGATAAAGTCGGAGGCGTATTGTGAAATTCTTGTAAATTTTTCTTCATATGCCCCAATAGACATATCTTCCCTTTGCTTCAGACTGAGGAACTCCATCTCTATCTTAAAAAAAGAGTTAGGGTAAAATATTTATTGAAAAATATTTTATTAAAACATTCTTAATGCATGGAATCAATTTACTCCTTGGACTCTGTGTTCTTGATCATTTTACACCACTGATCAATTTCCCCATCAAAACGATAGACCGCCAGCACAAATTTCTCTTTTTTTATCACTATAGGACATAAAATATCTTCTCAATGGAGTTAATCCATTGTTTTTAGATGATGGGATTTGTAGATCCACTAAATATAGGAGACCTTTGACACATGAAGTATTTGAATACAACTTTCTATCTCTTAAGAGAAGGAGGGAGTTACACATGATTCAAGTTATTATTCATAACTTGAACCAGTTGAAAAAGTACTATCATGAAGTTTTGAGTACTCGTTCCCATAAGATTTGGAATTTCATTAGGGAAATAATTGCATTTCCTTTCACATAGATTATTGGAATAGGTTCTTCTATTTCCATCCATTAACTATGAAAACGAAATTAAAATTAGGGGGATTGAATACTTATCCAATAAGCATATAAAAAGGAAACATTGAACATATAAGGATAAAATTGTAAATGAAAAGTATATCCTAACTTGTGAACCCCTACGTTTAAATCTAGGTTATCCATGGTGATATAATTATCCCTAGGGTTATTACTAAAATTTTCTAGTCCAAATATCAAAAAATAACTAGACTTTTCTCTGATATCAACTGTTATGACCCTATCCTTTTACATATATTATTATAATATTTTAATAATAATTAACCATCAATTACAAGACAAGGATCATAAAGTCTAGTGTCTTTGGAATATTAGGTACATAATTAAATAGCATTAAACCAAAATAAAAACATCATTTATTTAATATTCATAATGAGATCCTAACATCATTTGATCCCTTAAAACTAAATAGGATAACATGGGGAATACATGAACAAAGGGATGAGTTAAAAATCCCAGTAAGGGAATAAGCATAGGAATAAAGAAGAAAAAATGGGTTAGAAGGCATAACATGATGACATAAAAAGGCATGGAACATGAATAATCATAAGGAATCATAACATATAGAACATTTGATAATATAATCCTGGAATCCTAGAAGTGTGGAAACAACATACAACATGACATAAAGAGTCAAGGCTAAGTGCCTAGACCATTGCACACAGAGGAGCATGAGTCAAGGCTAACTACCAAGACCATTGAACATGGAGGACTGAATATATTTGTATATAATTATAAATATATAAATATATATATATATATAATGTATTTATTGTAATTTTATAATTATTTAAATATATATATAATTGTAATTATAATTAAAAATAAATATATTTAAAAGGTATTTATATATAATTAAAATTTAATAATTATAAATATAATAAATATATTTATTATTTAAATATATTTAATGTAATTTTATAATAATTATTGAAAAGATAATAATATATATGGGTAACATGAATTAATAATATACTTAATAAATATACAAGATATAAAACAAGTCATCGATGGACAATATGAATAATAAGAAATAGTGTAATGTATAATTGAACATTGTGATACATAACATATGCACATATGATCAATATATTTATTAAAAAAACTCATTGGAACATATATATTTAATAATTAATATAAATATATATATTGAAAAAGGTATTTATATATATTAATTATAAATAAAATAAATATAACAAATATTATAAATAAAATAATCTAAGAAATCTAATAATTTAATAAATCTAAAAAATCTAAAAAATCTAATTAATTATTCTAAAAAATATAATAAATCTAATAAATCTAATAAATTTAATAAATCTAATAAATATATTTATTATTTATTGAAATTTATTATAATATTATAATTATTTAAATAAATATATATATATATATATAATTATAATCTTAGAAATTATTTTTTTAAAACATTATATATATATTTGAATTATTAATAAATATATATTAATTATAATCATGCATTTTTTAGTTAATGTAACCAAATAAACATTATTTTTGAATATAAATTCTTAAAAACTTTTGTCAGCGCTAAATATAACAAAGATAAATGAATCCTTTATCAGTGCTAAAAATGTTGATAAAGGTATAACTTTTATCAGTGCTATTATTAGTGCTGATAAAGGATACATGTATCAATGCTTTTATTAAGCGTTGATAAAGTCTCCCCATTTATCAGTGCTTTCTTCTTAGTGCTGATAAAACGAGGTGGTTCCTTTGCCTTGTTTTGTGGTAGTGGCGTGTGTGGGTCCCAAAATGTGTGTGGGTCCCACAAAACATGTGATATTTAACTCACTCGAAAACCCTAGCCACCTCCAGGGAACTACACGTCGTGTGTTCTTGAAACCACATGACATGTAGTCGGTTTTTTCACAGAATATTCATGCAGTTCTCAAATCCAGCCTTGACACTGTGATTCATGTTGTTTGACCACCGAAAATTAGTGGAAAACACCTATGACTGTTGATTTCGGTCTTCTTGTGGCTGGAATTCAGATCCTAATCATCCTTTCAAAGTTTTCACCACATGTTGTTGTTGTTGATCGGTCCTGAGTCTCAGATCCATGGGAATCATAACCCACACCCCGCAACAGATCATGATCTACCCGTAAATTGTCTTCTTGATCGTATTTCACACAACCGCCAACAATCAAGGAGATTAATCATTCACAAACCCCCCACCCCCCAAGTTGAATCGCGATCTCGTAGGCCAATAACAATGAACACGTAGAATTACGGGGGGGGAAACAGAAGAACAACGGTTACAAACATCGTTTGAAATCATTTTCGGCCAATGATTTATATGTGGGGAAACCACATTGAGATCATGACATATGTAAATAATGAATTGAATAAAACAATTCAATTCAATGCACAAGCTTATGCAAAGAGTTAAATTAATCACTTATCAAGGATAGAAAATAAACATATGTTCAATCTTTTAATCAAGGGAAAAACTACAATTTACGAGACATACCTTAAGATTGGATCTATCATTGGTGAAGAATATTTTCACTAGAAATAAGAAGATCTGTTGCATTCGTTATCTTTCAATACACCTTGATCCGTTCGTCGGTTGTCATTCTATTTTTGTGACTGGAATATGTATTTGGAGGGACAGTTTCATAAAACATCAATAAATCAGATAATTTTTTAAATTTATGATTGACCTCCTTTTTTAAATTATCATGTCAAGCTTTCCACACTCAGTAAAGCTATCTGAGGAAGTTGTATGGCGTGGTCAGTTGGAGAGGGGGCTAGCCTATGGTTCGTCGGGTTGACTAAGGGTAGGGCCCGAGGATCCATGTGCATCAGGAAGGGGTCGCACATTCCTACGTGGAAAAAGGGATTACCATTTTCTATTTAACAGGGATTCTAATTCCACTGAACTCGAACCGAGTCTTTTTTTTACATTTTTTCAAAAAAAAAATACAACCAAGTTTAAAATTTTTTTTTTACATCCCAAAGTCAGCACACCATGTGCCGCCTTTCGGGCATTTCAGCGCTGAAGAAAGGCGGCACCTGGTGTGCTGCCTTTTCCCATAATTAAAGAACAAAGGCGGCACACCAGGTGCCGCCTTTGGACAAAAAAAATTAAGAAAATTTTTAATTTTAACTTAGTCCTTCTAACTTTTTCGTAGCATTCAGATGCATTCCAATAATGAAAACCTCAACCATCTTATGTGCTTTACACACAATAGAAACATCTTTGCAATTTTGTCATACCCCTGAGTATAAATCAACCTCAAAAGCTCTAGATAATTTTTCTTGGTAAGGTGAGATGAGAAGGGAGGTATTATACCATCAGGAAGAGAGATTCTAGAAATGTGCAATGCTATGAAAAACCATTAGATGAAATGTGTCAGTTCCCCACTAGATGTGCATGTTCCTTCAAAATTTTCAGGTTGGAGATAATCCACCTTAAGTTCCACATAGCCTTATGCCTTCCATGGATTAATGTCAAACACTTCATCCCATTTTTTTACTTTATGGGGAAGTAAAACCTCATTCCTTTGAATATGCACGTTACCATTAACATATAAAATCAGCATTTTGCAAGAAAAACTACTAATCTCATGTTCACTGAAATACCCCTTAATGTAAGAATGATACAAATAGTGTAAGTACCCAATAGCAAGCTTCCAATCCATTTGACTGGGCTATGTGGAATCATTAGTGTTTTGATCTAATTAATAATTTAAAAGGTTTCAAAACCACCTTTCTGAAACTCAAAAATGTTTCAAGTAAGTGACTTTGAGTGCCTATAAAATATAAATCATAAGATCTATTGAAATGAAACTTAAAAATGGATTAAACATATAATAAGTAATTGAAAATAAAAACCATTTCTTAAAGATTGTTGATGAAATAAAATTATAAGCTTTCAATAACACTTCTTGAAACTCAAAAATATTTCAGATATGAGACTTTGAATGCCTATAAAATATAAACTTAAAGACTCATATAAATGAAACTTAGAACATAGATTAAACATATAAGAAGTAGTAGAAAAGTAATTAGTTAATTCCGGTGAGGGGTAAAACTGTTAGACCATAGAATTAAAGGATAATGAGGATGACAAGGAAACATCAACCCCCAGGCCCACCCCTTCCACCCATTCAACCAACTTCGGTAACTCTTATAGAAGTAGCTTTTCAAAAAAATGAAATGTCACACCACCACAGCTTCCTACATCCATATTAACCCCCCAATTCAGTTTCATTAAATGTGGACAACCCCCATTTTTACCAAAGTCAATGATGCACTATTAAACCACCACTTTCAACCCCCACCTCACAAATACAAAATGCTTTGAGGGATGATAAATGATTTAATGCATTTCAATGTTCTAAAATGCACCGAATCATTTCTCATCCCTCAAAGAATTTTGTATTATTGAGGAGGGGGTTGAAAAGTGATGGTTTAATAGTGCATCATTGACTTTGGTAAAAATGGGGCTGTCCACATTTAATGAAACTGAATTGGGGGGTTAATATGGATGTAGGAAGCTGTGGTGGTGTGACATTTCATTTTTTTTAAAAGATACTTCTATAATAGTTACCAAAGTTGGTTGAATGGGTGGAAGGGGTGGGCGTGGGGGTTGATGTTTCCTTGTCATCCTCTTTATCCTTCAATTCCAGGGTCTAATAGTTTTCCCCCTCACCAGAATTAACTAATTACTTTTCTACTACTTCTTATATGTTTAATCTATGTTCTAAGTTTCATTTATATGAGTCTTTAAGTTTATATTTTATAGGCTTTCAAAGTCTCATATCTGAAATATTTTTGAGTTGCAAGAAGTGTTTTTGAAATATTATAATTGTATTTCATCAACAATTTTTAAGAAATGGTTTTTATTTTCAATTACTTATTATATTTTTAATCCATGTTTTAAGTTTCATTTCAATAGATCTTATGGTTTATATTTTATAGGCTTTCAAAGTCACTTACTTGAAACATTTTTGAGTTTCAGAAAGGTGGTTTTGAAACCTTTTAAATTATTAATCAGATGAAAACACCAATGATTCCACATAGATCAGTCAAAATGGATTGGAATCTTGCTATTGGGTACTTACACTATTTGTATCATTCTTACGTTAAGGGGTATTTAAGTGAACATGAGATTAGTAGTTTTTCTTTCAAAATGATGATTTTATATGTTCATGGTAATGTGCATATTCAAAGGAATTAGTTTTACTTCCCCATAAAGTAAACAAATGGGATTAAGTGTTTGACATTAATCCATGTAAGGCATAAGGCTATGTGGAACTTAAGTTGGATTATCTCTAGCCTGAAAATTTTGGAGGAACATGCACATCTAGTGGGGAACTGACACATTTCATCTAAAGGTTTGTCATAGAATTGCACATTAAAAGTCACTTACTTGAAACATTTTTGAGTTTCAGGAAGGTGGTTTTGAAACCTTTTAAATAATTTATCATCGACATTTCTTAATAAATTCATTTTGTTTTCAACTATCTCCTATATGTTTAATTTATATTTTAATATTCATTCATATCGGTCTTATAGTTTATATTTTATAATCTTTCAAAGTCATGTACTTGAACCATTATGAAGTTTCACATAGGTGTTTTTGAAAGCTTGTAAATTATGTGTCATCGATAATTTTTAAGAAATTATTTTAGAGTAAAATTAATGCACTCTTTTTAATAAATAGAAAAAATTTACATGAAGAAGTAATGTCAGTGTCTATGGTGAGGATCTGTCCCACAAGGTGGTGTGCGAATGGTACGTCTATATCAAGAGCGGCGTGTTCCATGCTGGGATGGAGTATGATGACCTGGAGAGGGATGATCTTTAGGAACTAGAACATCAATCATAGGATCCTCTGTTATAGTCTGCATGGAAGGAGGTGTCGGAGGGATGTCATCATGTGCATGAGATCCTTCTCCCACTACGTAAGTAGAAGGGGCTATCATCATACCCTCGGGAAACCATATAGGCTGTGAAGGATCCGGTATGAAAGATGGCGGCATCGGAGATGACCCCTAATAAATCCCTAGAAAATAAATATCTGGTGAATATTGTGGATATCCGGTCAAAAAAGATGGATCCCATGTTGTATCCTGCTGCAAAAACCTAGACGGGTCAGGCTGGACTGATAGAGCACCGACCTGTGCCTCTAGAACAGTTGAGGGCTCACGTGCAGCAGGATGCAGTCTTCGTCGCCGTTGTTGTTGCTGGGGAACAGCACCAGCTGCTGCTGTAGGTTCTTGAGTAGGACCCTCATCTCCTGGGATAGGAGCATCATGTTCCTGAGCAGGAACATCATGTCTCTGGGGTCTAGAATGGATGATACTATCATGAATAGATCGACAAATCGACATCGTCTCCTCCAAAGCAGCATGGATCACAGATAAAATAGCAACCTCCTCCTCCTCTGGATCAGTCATGCGACATAGTCGTCGTAGTCTGGTATGTTGTACAGAGATTCAAAATGAATTATAAAATAGCATAATAAATATATTATGTGAAATTTATTGACTTACCAGATCCTGAATCCCTCTCCCGTGCTGATTCAGATACAATATAGACTTCATTCTATACCATGGCTCATACTCTACCTGATCTGATAGGTATAATCGCATCGTACGTACACCTGTGATACGATGCTCTGCTCGATTGTCCCAGATGGTGACATACTGGGCATGTCGTCGTCGCCAATCAACATGTTGTCTCCCCGTGAGCTTCAAGCCATGAAGCACTGGTAACTGTCGTGGTGCATGTGGAATCAGCTGAACACAGCAAAACTGACGCATAACTCTATCGGGCTGGTGCCACTCAATAATATGAAAATGAATGAGTGGCACTACAGCCATAACCTCATGAAGTCCAGCAGTACAGTATGTAGGTAAGTCCTAAACCAGACTTCAGTATGGAATACAATGAATCTGTAATGACATGTGACATTTCATCAGATAAATTTTTTAACAAAAAACAAAAATGATGATATATACTTACGATGTTAGGTAGTAAATTGTCCAACATGAGACGATATGTAGCCAAATTGTGGGTCGGAGCATCGACGAAGTGATGTGCCTGACTCCACCTATCAAATACAACATCGAAAGTGATAAATAATCAGAAATTAAATATAATAAATCATAATACAATCAGAAACAAATAAATATGACGGATCATACCATCTTCCATGTGGAGCGTCCTGTATCACATCTATAGGAAGCCTCTGACCAACAGTAACAGGGGCGAGGACAGGGATGCGCTCCCATGCCCACAACTGTATAAGGACGAAACATCCTCCGAGATCTATGTGATCTGAGCGGCATGTCGTACATAATGCTATATAAGTGTAGGCCAAACATGCAGATCCCCAACTGTATCTCCTGATCCGATCAAAGTCCTCCAATAAAATAAGATACATCATGTGCACATGCACACCCGAGTGATCTGAACACAATGTACCTCCAATAAGTCATAAGATATATGCCCGAGCATAACACATGATGGTCTTCTCATCAGCATCAGCAGGTAAATGTGCAAACTGCAAAGCAAGCCAAGGCATAGATATGGACCCACCATCTGTAGCAGCATGATCAGCCAAAATATCGACACCTAATAATCTCTGTGCCAGCTCATCCCAATCCCCACTGGTGGGTCCAATAATTGCATCTCCCTGAATAGGAAGACTGAGTAGCACTGCCACATCCTCTAAGGTGATAGTCATATCTCCCTCTGGCAAGTGGAATGTGTGAGTCTTTGGTCTCCATCTCTCGACCAAGGCAGCAAGAAGGGGATGATCAGTGTAAGTGAAATCAGAAACGGCAATTCCGTAGAAGCCATCACGATGTAATTATGGTATAATAGCAGCTGGAGGCGCCATGTGTCGAAAATGGTGTGCTCTCCACACCCTAATCTGTCGAACATCCTGACCCTCTATCACATCACGAGAAACATGCCTATGCTGCTCGGTGAGGAGTAGAACATCATCCATCTGGAATCCAGAAAAGGAAATTAGTCTTCACTATAAAATGTAAATATAATGTTAAATTTAATAGAATGTTATGATTGGTATAATGAACGATATGTGATGTTTTTTTTAGAAAAAGTTAAGGTAATGTCGTCATATTTTGGAGACCATTTATCTATCGTGTCTTTATATATGTTTTTACCATGAAAATTATGTTTTTTAAGATATGGTGTCATACATTTATATATATAAACATTTTATCCCAGTTATATACGATTTATGAAGATCCTTTATGATAAATGTTTTAATAATTTTTTGTCTTCGATGAAAAATAACCTTTTTTTAATAATGTTTTTGTTCTCTAAGATTACGTTCAGATTAATGGATTTAAAAGTATTGAATACAGAGGTTCATTATTGGAAGGAGAGAAGTTTCTTATTGAAAATGTGAAACAATTCTTAAAAATTTCATCTCTGATATTAACAACATATAACTGACTACATGAAAAGATCATGTTGGATACAACACATCATTGTGGATGAGTGTGTGAACTCTATCCAGCAATGTTAGGACATCGTTTCCGGTTATGCCCTTCTTGATGACATAGACGACATATCAACCTTTTCCCTTGTTCTTGAGGCCAATCCATCTCATTTCGTATTATGTTGGTCTTCGGTCTTCCCCGTGGTCGTAATCTACTGATGTCAAGAATCTGTATGGGCCGGTCTTCAGGCATTGGGAAATATCGAAACTCCCCAACAGGCATCCATGGCGTAGCATAACAGTTAGCAATGGCCTCCAATCGGTATACTGGATCAACATAAGCTTCCCATGATACATTCACATATGCACATGTTGCGATGGCATGTGCGCATGGAAACCTTAATGCCTGAAACTTTCCACACTGACATTGTTTTGCTTCTAGAAGTACCACTAATTTTTCACCACTGTTACTTGTAATGGGGTTACAATACTCTTGAACTTCAAATTCCGAGTCTTCCCGACGGAATAGACACACTCGATAACTGGAATCTTCTTCAATGTTCTTGTCAATATCTCGTTGAAATTTTTTTCCAAATCTTAGCCCCTGTTGAATCCCATATGAGGCTATTTTTTGTCTATCAACGAAGTACTTGACACAATGATAAAATGTCTCCTAAACTAGGGCAGTAATTGGTAGCTTGCGAAGCCCCTTGAAGATGCCATTTATACACTCCACAATGTTTGTTGTCATGTGTTCGTACCTCTTCCCCCTGTCATAGGCCAGTGTCCATTTCTCTTTTGGAATCTTCATCATATAATCATACACTTCTTGGTTAGCCTTGCGGATTTCTTCATAACGCGCCTCAAACCTTTGTTGATCTGGCTCATATGCTACATAAATACGATCACAGGTCATAGAAATTATATTTTTATTTACATTAAAATAGTAAACATCAATGACGACATTGCTTACCAAGCCTCGTGATTTCATTCTTCATAGCCTCATTATGGAAGGTTTTGTGCGCGTTACTAGCAATGTGTTTGATGCAGTATCAATGATGTGCATTTGGGGGCCTCCATGAATCAAGATCCGCATTGATTTCCTCATTGATTTCCCTATGTCGATCAGATATCAAACAGACACCTCAAATGCGTGTGAAATGATTGCTGATGCATGCCAAAAACCAGCTCCAAGATTCATAGTTTTCCTTCTCCACTATTGAAAATTCAAGCGGAAGTGGTGAACAGTTCTCATCTTGGGTTGCCGCAATCAACAATACGCCCTTATACTTTCCAAATAGAAATGTTCCATCAATTTGTATGAACTGTTTACTGAAACAAAATGTGGAAATACATGGGAGGAATGCCCATAATAACCGATGAAATTGAACACGAGATTGATCCAATCGATTATCTTCAAACACATGTTCCTTCATATTTATATGGTAGAAAAATTTGTTGTTGTGGCTCAGCATGGCTAATAATTGCGGAAAAACATGATACGAGTCATCCCAATCACCGTAGACCTTTACAATTTCCTTCTGTTTCGCTATCCATGCCTTGTTATAAGAAATCTTATAACTGAAAGTTTGAAGTATCCTCTCTTGCACAAGGGCTATAGGAACATCTTGACAGGTCCTAATCATCTCGACGATAACATTTGACACAAATTCGGCATCCAAAGTAGTGTGATCTTGTGTCAAGTTTGGATGAACACAAGAATGAGCTGCCTCCATCTTTGAAATTCTCCATCCACCAAATGCAATGTCTGGAATCGCCCTCAACCGAAATCTACAGTATTCATCAAATTTATCACACCGTATGACGTATTTTTTTCGACATGATGCCTCAACTACATATCTACAATGCCTCTCAATATGAAATCTTTTTAAGAAGCTCTTCAACGCATCCTTACTTGGAAAATACCTTCCATTATATAATATTTTGTCCAACTCCCTAAACATGTCCACTATAACTCCAGGAAACTCTGTTGCAGGTGTCAAAACATTGTTGTTGAATTCAGGTACACATTCCATTGCTTCGAACCAAGATTCAAAGGGTGGTGGATGATTTAATGTTGGTCGAGAATGTTCTTGAACTACTCTATTTCGAGAAACTACTACCTTATCTTCTCCAGCTCCCTCCCCATCTCCAGCTCCCTCCGCATCATCATTGTCTTCTCCGTCTATTCCATCATTATTAAATTCCTCATGTGAAGAATTATTTATATGTAAATCTGGCAGATCATCTAAGTTTTCCTCCTCCGCAACAGGGCTAACATCCTCAATTTCTTAGGATGAAGCTTCTTCAACAACTATTTGTGCATGTCTATGACTTCGAACATTTTGATGTTATTGTACATTAGAAACTTCAACATATAACTCCATCATTTCACCATCAGACCGTTGGGAAAATAAAGTTCCCGCTTGGACCCAGTGCTCATCAGCAGCCAATGGACAAGCAAGATGCCATAACGTGGCAGGGAATTGCAAATGTCTATAACTAACAGACTTTATCTCTTGATGAGGACTGAGATTTAAGCAACCACTAATTCTATCTTGAAGATCAGTTATGGTTACACAATCAGATGTGTTAACCATAGATGTTAGTTGTATACTATAAGAATCTCCTTGCTCGGTTTGAATAACCTTTCCATAGCAGTAAACACAAGTAAACATGTCTCTCTACATGAAAAATGTTTACTGATCACTGAATATGTCAATAATGTTTTGTTACGTGTTAAATAACATTTTTTAACTTTCTTAAAGGTATTTTAGTACTTCATGAAGTAAATATCAATCATCTAAAGCATATCCCCCGGGAGTGTCAAACCAGGAGTGCAGCAAGTCCCGTTGTCGTGTACCAGGATACCCCAGGTCAGGCCCGAAACTCCTTGTCGGGGCTTTCACCCCTAGGTACAGCTGTGCCAGAGCCACATTCACTTGTAGTATCCAGACAGGGATTTAATTTCTTAGATAACGACATAATCTTTCATGACACCAAAATTTTAAAACCTTCCTAAATTAAGCCACTAATGTTTTGTAGAACAATTTTTAACTTTCCTACAGATATGTTCAATGATCTCTAAAAAATAAGATTCATTACAGTGTTGGTTAATCACTACTTAAGTGTCGGTCACTACTTAAGTGCTGGTTAATCACTACTTAAGTGCTGGTTAAGCACTACTTAAGTGCTGGTTAATCAGTTAGGAGTTGGCCATTCACCACTTAATCATCCCTTAATCTTTACTTAATGACTCCTTAATCATCCCTTAATCGTTAGTTAATGACCCCTTAATCGTTAGTTAATGAACCCTTAACCACCCCTTAATCATCCCCTAATCATCCCTAGTTAATCACCCCTTAATCACCCATTAATCGTTAGTTAATCACCCCTTAATCACCCATTAATCGTTAGTTAATCACCCCTTAAACATTCCTTAATTACCCCTTAATCATCCCCTAATCATTCTTTAATCGTTAGTTAATCACCCCTTAAACATTCCTTAATTACCCCTTAATCATCACGTAAACATTCCTTAATTACCCCTTAACCATTCCCTAATCATTCCTTAATCATTAGTTAATGACCCCTTAATCACCGCTTAATCGTTAGTTAATCACACCTTAATCGTTCGTTAATCACCCCTTAAACATTCCTTAATTACCCCTTAATCATCACTTAATCATTCCTTAATTACCCCTTAATCATCCCCTTAACCCCTTAATCACTCCTTAATTACCCCTTAATCACCCCCTTAATCGTTAGTTAATCACCCCTTAAACATTCCTTAATTACCCCTTAATCACCCCTTAAACATTCCTTAATTACCCCTTAATCATCACTTAATCCTTCCTTAATTACCCCTTAATCATCCCCTTAACCCCTTAATCACTCCTTAATTACCCCTTCATTCCTTAATTGCCCCTTAATTAGTTAATGACCCCTTAATCACCCCTTAATCGTTAGTTAATCACCCCTTAAACATTCTTTAATTACCCCTTAATCACCCCTTAAACATTCCTTAATTACCCCTTAACCATCCCCTAATCATTCCTTAATCATTAGTTAATGACAACTTAATCACCCCATAATCATTAGTTAATCACCCCTAAAACATTCCTTAATTACCCCTTAATCACCCCTTAATCACTCCTTAATTACCCCTTAATCGTCACTTAATCATTCCTTAATTACCCATTAATCATCACTTAATCATTCCTTAATTACCCCTTAATCATTAGTTAATCACCCCTTAATCACTCATTAATTACCCCTTAATAATCAATTAATCATTCCTTAATTACCTTAATTACCCCTTAATCATCCCTTAATCATCACTTAATCACCCCTTAAACATTCCTTAATTAATCATCCATGGTTAATTACCCCTTTAATCATGACTTAATTATTCCTTAATCATCATTTAATTAGTCTATGATTATCTCTAAAATATTAATAAATTATTATTATCCCTAATTATCATTCATTAATAATATTATATTATACATACTTTAATCTAACATTAAATAATTTATCCCTAATCATCATTCATTAATAATATTAAATTACATATACCTTAATCTAACATTAAATATTAACTAATTAAAACATAAATAATATAACTATTTATTTCTTTTCTTTAAATAACTACTACTACATACTTAAATATTTAAAATTAACTAATTACAATTAAATAAATAAATAACTTTAAAATAAAAAAAATACCTCTAAATGAAGCTTGGCACAAAAATCTTGTACTCCTTGCGTCTCCGGAAGCACCACAAAGGAAAACTCAACTTAGAGAGAGAAGCTCTCAAAATTTTAGAGAGAAGAGGGATTTATGAGTGAGGAATGATGGGTGGGGCGACTCCCTTTTATAAGGATTTTTTTGGCGAAGGCGGCATCTGGGAAGCCGCCTTCGGCCATTTAAAACACGAAAGGCGGCTCTTCCAAAGCCGCCTTTCGCAGAAAAAAATATCGAAAGGCGGGCACTGGTGTGCCGCCTTTCGTTTCCCCAAAGGCGCAGGGTGGTTTTTGGAGAACCGCCTTTGGCCCGGCGGAAACTGAACCGAAGGTGGCACATGGTGTGCCGGCTTTGTGATGTAAAAAAAATATTTTAAACCTGGTCGTATTTTTAAAAAAAAAATTGAAAAAATGTAAAAAAAAAACTCACTCGAACCCCATCCATCTGAAACCCATTTTTCTAGTGATATGTACAGCCTACTCCTATCCCTTACCATATTTATTATGTGCTTCCGCTATCCTGTTCATCTCTAAAGTTACAGTAACGTCGTTGATGGATTCAGTGCCACCTTTTCTTTGGAAGAGCTGGAGAAGCTCACATAGGTTCCTGGCTTCGTCTCGGCCTACGGTGACAAAAAGATGGTAGTGGACACCACGCGCTCCCCTAAGTTTCTATCATTTAACTGGAATTCGGGCATTTGGTTGGCTTCCAATTACGGTGTGGACGCCATCTCGGGGGTCATCGACTCCAGCATGTGGCCTGAGGGGCGAGGTACTTCAAAAAGGGCCTCCGGGCCGCGCTTCCAGATATCAAAACCATCCCGAACTCTGCCCGGGACACCCTAGGCCACGGTACCCACACGGCATCGACGGCAGCCGGAAACTCTGTGGCGGGGGCAAATTATTTCAGCTACGCCACAGGTATGGAAAAGGGGGTAGCTCCACACGCTAGAGTAGCGATTTACAAGGCCGTATTTGAAGAGTGACTCTACGAATCCGAAGCCATTGTAGTCGCGGATCCGGCCGTTGCAGACAGTGTTGATGTCTTGTCTTCATCCCTTAGATATCCTCAGTACGTTCCACTGCACTAGGATTCATTCACGATTGCGTCCTTTGGGGCCATGGAAAAGGGGGTGTTTTTGTCTACTTCAGCTGGAAATTTGGGGCCCAATGGTGGGTCAACATTCAAAGGAATTGTGGGGACCGTAAAATGATTGGTCCACTGATGAAGTGATAATTACGATATAAAATAAAGTGAAAAATGTGCAAAAAATAAATGAGACCCGATGTAATGTGAAAAAACCTCCAAATGAAAGTGGTAAAAAAACACAGACAAATAGAAGGATCACTATAGGATAAAAGTGGACACACACTCCCTCGCTATTACAAGGAGAAAACTCTCATAAATATCTCTCTTGAATATGGTGGAGAAACTGCCTCACAAACACCGCAAATAGCTGAACTAATGGATGAGAACTGGATGAAGTTGATGATAAATGAGAGGAAGCTCCAGCCTTTTATAGGCTTCTTCCATCCCTCCTGTTGCCTCTCCTTCCAGAGGAATGGGTGGGGTTGTCCACCCACCACTCACCAGCCACGCCTGCCCCCTTTGACAATTAAGGGGGCAACATCGTCTAAGGAGAAGAAATTCTGCCAACACATCTCCCACTTTGAGATTTGATTAAGAACCATTCACATCTTCACACATCCTTTCTATCTACCAAATATGCTGCACAAGTCTCTATGAGGCCACTCGAGGATCTGCACCATATGAACCTATCAAAGTTAATTGTCTTCGTCGGGAAATCTGCCAGATTTTCTTTAGTATGAATTTTATGCATATCCTCACTTCCTTCCTCCACCACATCTCGGAAAAAGTGATACTATACCCCAATGTGTTTCGTCCTGGATTGAAAAGATGGATTTCTTACAATATGCAAGGCTCTCTAACTGTCACAAAACAAGGGAATATGCTCATGTCTATGCTCGAGCTTGTCACACCCGCTATTTCAAAATTTATTTATTTTATTAATTTTCTTTGTGTTGGGTAGTTCGGGTCGAAACCCGACTTAAGATTTCGAGTTCCTTGTGTTTTGGTCTTGATTGCGTCCGGCGCAACGCGGTCGAAGCTGCGCGGCCTCACCTGGGTCACCGTGCGACCTCGCCCAGCTCGCCGCACAACCTGCCCGATGTTCAAGGCAGATGTGCATTATGCGACGAATAATAAAATGGGAATAAAATGAAAATTGAGACCGCGCGGCCTCGGGCGAGGCACGTTTCTGAAACCGCACGACCTCTCCTGGTACACCGAGTGACCTGCCGATGTCCAATTAAATAACTGGCCTGAATTAATAATGAGAAAATAAAATGATAAGAGTCGGATACAATTAAAGTTAATTGCTTTAATGGTAATAATAATATTTTTTATTTGAGAATATTATTATTATTATTATTATTCCTATTTTAGTTTATTACAATTATTTCATTTTGTTAATTTTATTATTGTTATTATTAGTTTCTTTTTATTTATTTTGTTTTTATTTTTTCCCCTCTTTTTTTTGGCTCGGGTTCGGACCCCCCCTTCTTCACTGTGCGTCGTTTTTTTTCTCCCCCTCCTGCAAATCACGGCCCTCCATCTTCACCGCGCCGCTCCACGCCCCTACCTCCTGGCCAATAGATTTGGCCGCTGAACCTCCCACTCCCTGCTCTCTCAGCCGCAAAGACCCCGCCGAAGCCCCTTGCCCTCCTTTGCAGTGCCTCCTGTCCGGCGTTAACCCCTACTGGTAGCCCTTCCGGCGCGGCCTCCCAGCGTGACTCCTCTGCTGGCCACAGATGAGTCTAGCGCGCACCCTCTCCCTACTCCACCGGCCTTCCTACTTTGTCCGGCGGCGAGCCGAACCGCCACCCCTGCTTCATCTCGGACGCGCCGCAACCCCCCTCGCGCCGTTGCCCAGATCCCGCCGGCGCAACTCCCTCGCGTCGTCGCGCCAAGTTCCACGTCCCGTCCTCTTGGTGCTGCCTCCCTTTTCCGGTGCTGCGACCCACGCCCCCCCTGGCCAGCACCACCGTCGCACCACCCTACTCCCCTCGGACACCAGCTGTGTTGCCCCCTTCTTCCCTTGTCGCACCCTCCGACGCCCCCTGTCGGGCTGCCCTCTGTGCCGCTCCCTCCCTCTCCCGGCCATCCCCATTGCAACCGTCCACGGTCTCCCTCTTCCCTGTCGTCCCCGACCAGCTGATGCGCCGCCCTTCTTCCCATGTACGGTCTCCGTCCAGCGAACCCTTCCTTTCGGTAAGCCTTATTCCTCCTTCCGTAGTGTGTTTAATTTTTGTTAATTCCATGGTTTGTGATGTGATTTTGCAGAAGCATCTCTGATTCACTGTGCTTTTTTAGTTTCACGGGTTAGTATTGGGTAGAAGGACATATATGTTTAGCCATTAATTTTTGTTCGTGAGGCGGTTGCGGTGCAGATGAGGTTTTGTACCACTTTTCGACAATGTATTCCTGCAAGGTAGGTGGTTCCACGTCTAAGTTATTACTTGATGGATTTAATTGCAAGCTTAATTTGTTTATCATATTAATAAATTAATTTGTGTATTGTGAAGTGGGTTTTCATTGAATTTTGTTTTGTGTTGAAATTGTTTGGTACCATGTTTATGTTACGCATGTGTTTTATGTTGCAAACTTTTATCTAGTTAGTTGTTAGTGATTTTTTTTATGCGGTTAGCTTATTAGTTTGTGCAGATGGTGGACATTTTATTTTTGGCATGACGTTGGGTGTGTTTAGTCGTAAAAGAAGGGTTGGTGTGAGTTTAGTGGTTAACACCAAGCGATTTAATTTAAATTGTTTTATAAGATTTTAATTTTGGATAGTTTATTATTGTTTTGTAAATTGTGCAGTGTGTGAGTTAGGGAGTGCAAATGATGCGGTTCTATTTTGGCCTGTGTCAGAATATGTTTTCTTATGGAAAGGGGTTTTGAATGACTTTTTTCCCTTTAAGAGTTTTGCGACATGCTTGAAACCTGTTTACTAAATTCTCTCAGAGGTTTTCTTAATTATCAAAGTGTTTTTGTTCAACTATGCATCTAGTTTAGTTTAATGTGAAAGCAGTGCAGATTAAGTTTTAAAACGATTTTGGTGTGTGTATGGTTTTAAAAGCGGGGTTGGTTGTGTAAATTGTGATTATGTGTGAGTAAATATCCTATTTTGCTTTTATGCATCAGTGTGACATGTGACATGAACTTGAAATTTGTTTGAGCACAAACCGGGAAGCCCAGGTAGCTAGGAGGGTAGACTAGACTAGTGAGTTAGTGCTCTAGAGGTGACTCGACCCGGTTTCACTGGCAGGACTGAGGATTGCAACACTAACTAAACATATGAATGACTGGGTGTCATGGCCTTCTAAGCCACGTTTTCTAAGGGTCGTGGTCTTCTAAGCCACGTTTTCTGAGGGTCGTGGCCTTCTAAGCCACGTTTCACCGAGAAATGAAGATCTAGGGACCCAAGCTAGCTAACACCCATGCGGCCTCTCCCATGTTAGTGCTCATTGGTTACTTTATGCTTTTCAGTGTGACACTTTGGTTATTTTAAAATTAAAGGTGTGTGTGTGTATTTTAATTTAAGTTGTTCCTTTTTAAAATTGCCTTCTCTAAATCTGTTTTCTATAAAGTTGTTCAAGCTTTTAGTTCTTTTCTTTAATTAAAATTGCAAATGTATTTGTCATTTAATAATTGTGCGTGGAACCTTTTCTCGGTGGCATCTTACTGGGATTTTAGCTCACACCCTACATACACCTTTGGGTGTATGTAGACTCTTTTTCGTTTTCTTTCCAGGTTGATGCATCGAGCATAACGTTGGTGGTTCGAGTTGTCAGTGACATCCTCGTGTTGGTTTGGTGGCGGTGGCTTGGGGATGTGACTCCTCATGTCACACGGAGGTTTGTATTGGAGTTTTGGTTTTCGTTGATATAGTCTCTTTTGGGATTTTAGTTCAAGTTGTAAACATTAAATCTGAACTTGGTATAAGGCGATGTTTGGTTGTCTGTTTTTAGTTTCAACTTTTTTTAACTGGTTGTCTGTTTTATATTTATTCATCCGGGTAAATCGTTCCCAAGTTCATTTTTGATACCCGGGCACTTGTGCCAGCCCGTGGGGATCGGGAACGCCCTTCGGGCCTTGCCGCGGATCGGGTCGGGCGCCGGGTCGGATGGCGACCCGGCCTGGTTCGTGACAAAATGGTATCAGAGCAGGTTTGCTCTCTTGGATCATTTTATTTTGGGATAGAGTCACGGTAGACTTGAGTTAAGGTTGTCGGGACTCGACGTCCTGACTACGAGTAAGGTGTCTGGCCAGCACACCTCGTGGCGGGACTCAAGTTACCAAAGTATGTTGAGGTTTGTCTGAGTTTTTGGTCCTTGCGGTTAATCTTGTCTAAGGGAAATGAAAAGGGGTAAGGTCAGTGGTCCTAGTGAGCTCGCAGGGTCTGGCAAGCCATGTGGAGCTGGGGACGCTGTCCTAGAATGCCCTCCGTGCCGGCGGCGTGACTGGCGTATGGCCGCCAACCATACGTTCCAGCCACCCGCTGACACAAGTTTTCTCTTGCGTCGTTTCTTGTCTCTTTGTTTTGGATTCGTGGAGATTTGGTTTTTAAGTAAAAATGTTTTGGTCCTGGAAAATGTTTTCAAATGAAGAGATTTAAAAATGAAATGGTGCGTGAGGTTTGAGAAGTGTGGATTGGATGTTTTGGTTCTGAAGAAAAATGGAAAGGTTTGGTTTTGATCCTTGGTGCTCTCATGGGCAACCACATACATGAGTGTATGCGAAAAGGGAAATAGTTAATGGCACGAGCGGATGAGTGCCTGGATGAACATGAGGTGGGTGCCGGTGTGACACGAGAACATGCATGTGCGAGGCTCCTGGGACGCCATTGGTGTTTGTGCAACCCACTGGGTTTTCTTATTTTCAAAATGTTTTGTTAAAGGAAAAAAATGGTGTTTTAGTAAACGGTGTTTGTGTGGAATGTCCTTGTGTTTTGGAAATGTCGGATGTGAGGCGTTTTGAGCCGAGGATCCTTTCTGAATGATTTGTGTCCCGAGTTTGAATTCTCATTTGTAAGTTGGTACGCAAGCGTGTAGCTAGTTAATTCTTTTGAAAAGTACATCGGGGAGCCCTTGCAGTGGTCCCCCCTGCACGTTTGGTGTTTGCTTGTGGTATGTCTTGACCATCAGACCTGTTTGATTGGGTCCACGGTTCTCCTTCTTGGCTAGTGTACGCCCCAATAAAGAGTTAATGTGCGAATGACGTGCGGCCACCGGTAATTCACCATTGGCCAACCCTCTAGTTGATTAAAGTAAGGACTGTCCCTTTTGGGTGGCAGTGCTATGTCAATATCTTTTTCCTTTCGGCTAAGTAGGTCCTCTCACAGCGGGATGGCATATGTGAGGGGAACTGAAGGGAGTTTCGGTCTCTTTGAGTGTCTCGACCTGTTGGGTATGAAGTTTGACGTCGTCATGTTTAAAGATTCCCCATGGAAATAGTGAAAGGAAATCTAGCGGGGAAGGGTGAAGGTGGTTCAGAATTTTCATTATTGACCAGTGTCTTGAGGGGATTTGTAGTATTTACATCAGTTGCAAGGGTCATGTTCGGTGACGTCTTGCAGTGGGAGGTCCCTTTGATAGTCAACGATGGTTTGGAAGCGGTAAAGGAGACTCCAGTGGGAAAAAGGTGGAAGCAACCCTAAGTTTTTGGTGTGGTCTATCGTTCTAAATGACCTCTGGTCTTTGGTTTGTTTCGTTTAAGGAAAGGTTCATGTTAGGCAACTAGTTTGGAAGACCCAGTCGTGTGAGGCTGCTATGGTCATTTTCAGGAATCACATGTTGTTCAAGACGCGGTTTAATGTCTTTCTCAGCGTAATGTTCCTCTCAACAGTAACAGTCATGTTCTGGTGATGATTGGTGGTGTCGTGTTCTCATTCAGTGTAACAAGGGGTGATGCGCGTGGACCATCTAAGCTCTCGTTCTGGTGAAGGTTCAGTGTGAGGGTAATTGGATGTCGTAATGTGTTGTGTTTGCTGGTGTTGTCTTGATTGCAGTGTGGTTGCGTGTGACACCAAAAGGAGAAGCTCCGTTCGGGAGTCTTCCATGCCTGACTACGAGGCAGAAGAAGCTTCAAACATCAGGGCTCCAGCCATAGGCCTCGGAGTGAAGCTGGCGCATGGTCAGGAACCCCAGGAGTGTATGGGACCCCGACCTTCTTTCTGTCATTGGTGTCGAGAGTGAAAGCAACATAAATTGTTTTCTATGATTGTTTCGTTTCGAACGAACTGTCTGGCTGCGTAAAGTTTCAGTGTATCTGCAGAGGCATGTTCACCATGAAGCCTTAAAGTCTTGGGGGTTGCATCCCACTGGTTGCAATCACTTTAGTGGTTCTTATGGGAGTCTGTTGGGTAAATCTGTCTCAAATTTGAATAATGCTCATCCAGGAATGTGGAAATGCTGGTTTGTCTTGGGTCATGCTTTTGACGCCCCGATAGTCGGGCCCCTCCCTCCCTGCCCCTTGTGGTGGGGTGTTTGGTCACCATCGAGAATTTTTCAATGTTCTGTATCCTCTGTTCGTTCTAATGGCGGTGAGACCCACGATGGGTCTCACGCAAAGGTCTCTGGAATAAATCAGTGTTGGCCTTTCCTTAATGGTTGGGAGTCTGCCCGTACCTCCCCATGTTGGTTTTCTAGTCTCGTCTTTGGCGTTGGTATGTTCTTAATGGTGGGGAGACCCACATTGGGTCTCACACGAATATCTCTAGAATGAATCAGTGTTGGACTTTTCTTTAATGGCGGGGAGTCCGCTCGAACCTACCCGTATCGGTTTTCCAGTCTCGTTTCGAGCGTCAGTGAGTTCCTAATGGTGGAGAGCCCCTCGGGCCTCCCCATGTTGATCTTTTGCTTCTGTTACTAAATAGGGCTTGGTGATAAGTGATAAGAGTGTTCCGTGGTTGTGGTTTGATCTTGTCTGTTGATTCCAACCAATTGGTGTGGATTTCGTTTAATAATGTTTGAGTTGTTTCATCTTCTGAGGTTGGTTTCCGCGGGTGCGAGAGTCGTTTTCCTTGATCAGTCAACTGGAGGCGTTCTAGCTCTTCGGGGCGGGCAACGCATATCAGAAAGTCTTTATATGAGTTTCTCAAATTTGTCTTTAAGTCACTTTCTCTGAGCACGATACTTTTTCCTCTCTTTGCTTGGTGTTTGTGGGGATCCTCTTTAAACCGTAGTGGTGTATCAGTTTCTTCTTTGGGGTTCAGCCTTAGTTGTGGCTTTCCGGGGGCGGAAAGATTTATGGTGGGAAGAATTGTCACACCCTCTATTTCAAAATTTATTTATTTTATTAATTTTCTTTGCGTTGGGTAGTTCGGGTCGAAACCCGACTTAAGATTTCAATTTCCTTGTGTTTTGGTCTTAATTGCGTCCGGCGCAACGCGGTCGAAGCTGTGCGGCCTCGCCTGGGTCGTCGTGCGACCTCGCCCAGCTCGCCGCACAACCTGCCCGATGTTCAAGGCAGATGCGCATTATGCGACGAATAATAAAATGGGAATAAAATGAAAATTGAGACTGCAGGGCCTCGGGCGGGGCACGTTTCTGAAACCGCGCGGCCTCTCCTGGTACACCGAGTGACCTGCCGATGTCCAATTAAATAACTGGCATGAATTAATAATGAGAAAATAAAATGATAAGAGTCGGATACAATTAAAGTTAATTGTTTTAATGGTAATAATAATATTTTTTATTTGAGAATATTATTATTATTATTATTCCTATTTTAGTTTATTACAATTATTTTTTTGTTAATTTTATTATTGTTATTATTAGTTTCTTTTTATTTATTTTGTTTTTATTTTTTCCCCTCTTTTTTTTTTTTGGCTAGGGTTCGGACCACCCCAGCTCTTCACCGTGCTTCGTTTTTTTTTTCTCCCCCTCCTGCAGATCGCGGCCCTCCATCTTCATCACGCCGCTCCACGGCCCTACCTCCTGGCCAACAAATTTGGCCACTGAAACTCCCACTCCCTGCTCTCGCTGCCGCAAAGACCCCACCGAAGCCCTTTTCCCTCCTTTGCTGCGCCTCCCGTCCCGCATTTACCCCTGCTAGTAGCCCTTCCGGCGCGGCCTCCCAGCGTGACTCCTCTGCTGGCCACGGATGAGTCTGGCGCTCACCCTCTCCCTACTCCACCGGCCTTCCTGCTTTGTCCGGCGGTGAGCCGAACCGCCACCCCTGCTTCATCTCAGACGCGCCACAACCCCCCTCGCGCCGTTGCACAGATCTCGCCGGCGCAACTCCCTCACGCCGTCGCGCCAAGTTCCCCGTTCCGTCCTCGCGGCGCCGCCTCCCTTTTCCGGTGCTGCGACCCACGCCCCCCCCCCCCTGGCCAACACCACCGTCGCACCACCCTACTCCCCTCGGACACCAGCTGTGCCGCCCCCTTCTTCCCTTGCCTCACCCTCCGACACCCCCTGCAGGGCTGCCCTCTGTGCCGCTCCCTCCCTCTCCCGGCCAGCCCCATTGCAACCGTCCACGATCTCCCTCTTCCCTACCGTCCCCGACCAGCTGATGCACCGCCCTTCTTCCCATGTCCGGTCTCTGTCCAGCGAAACCCTTCCTTCCGTAAGCCTTATTCCTCCTTCCGTAGTGTGTTTAATTTTTGTTAATTCCATGGTTTGCGATGTGATTTTGCAGAAACATCTCTGATTCGCTGTGTTTTTTTTAGTTTCACGGGTTAGTATCGGGTAGAAGGACATATATGTTTAGCCATTAATTTTTGTTCGTGAGGCGGTTGCGGTGCAGATGAGGTTTTGTACCACTTTTCGACAATGTCTTCCTGCAAGGTAGGTGGTTCCACATCTAAGTTATTACTTGATGAATTTAATTGCAAGCTTAATTTGTTTAACATATTAATAAATTAATTTGTGTATTGTGAAGTGGGTTTTCATTGAATTTTGTTTTGTGTTGAAGTTGTTTGGTACCATGTTTATGTTACACATGTGTTTTATGTTGCAAACTTTTATCTAGTTAGTTGTTGGTGATTTTTTTTAATTATGCGGTTAGCTTATTAGTTTGTGCAGATGGTGGACATTTTATTTTTGGCATGACGTTGGGTGTGTTTAGTCATAAAATAAGGGTTGGTGTAAGTTTAGTGGTTAACGCCAAGCGATTTATTTTAAATTTTTTTATAAGATTTTAATTTTGGATAGTTTATTATTGTTTTGTAAATTGCGCAGTGTGTGAGTTAGGGAGTGCAAATGATGCGGTTTATATTTTGGCCTGTGTCAGAATATGTTTTCTTTTAGAAAGGGGTTTTTAATGACTTTTTTCCATTTAAGATTTTTGCGACATGTTTGAAACCTGTTTACTAAATTTTCTCAGAGGTTTTCTTAATTATCAAAGTGTTTTTGTTCAACTATGCATCTAGTTTAGTTTAATGTGAAAGCAGTGCAGACTAAGTTTTAAAATGATTTTGGTGTGCGTATGGTTTTAAAAGCGGGGTTGGTTGTGGAAATTGTGATTATGTGTGAGTAAATATCTTGTTTTTCTTTTATTCATTAGTGTGACATGTGACATGAACTTGAAATTTGTTTGAGAACAAATCGGGATGCCCGGGTAGCTAGGAGGGTAGACTAGACTAGTGGGTTAGTGTTCCGGAGGTGACTCGACCCGGTTTCACTGACAGGACTGATGATTGCAACACTAACTAAACATATGGATGACTAAGGGTCGTGGCCTTCTAATCCACGTTTTCTGAGGGTTGTGGTCTTCTAAGCTACGTTTTCTGAGGGTCGTGGCCTTCTATGCCACCTTTCACCGAGACACGAAGATCTAGGGACCCAAGCTAGCTAACACCCATGCGGCCTCTCCCATGTTAGTGCTCATTGGTTACATTACGCTTTTCAATGTGACACTTTGGTTATTTTAAAAGTAAAGGTGTGTGTGTGTGTGTGTTTTAATTTAAGTTGTTCCTTTTTAAAACTGCCTTCTCTAAACCTGTTTTCTCTAAAGTTGTTCAAGCTTTTAGTTCTTTTATTTAATTAAAATTGCAAATGTATTTGTCATTTAATAATTATGCGTGGAACCTTTTCTCGGCGGCATCTTACTGGGCTTTTAGCTCACGCCCTACATACACCTTTGGGTGTATGTAGACTCTTTTTCTTTTTCTTTCCAGGTTGATGCAGTGAGCATAATGTTGGTGGTTCGGGTTGTTAGTGACATCCTCGTGTTGGTTTGGTGGCAGTGGCTTGGGGATGTGACTCTTTATGTCACACAGAGGTTTTTATTGGAGTTTTGGTTTCCATTGATATAGTCTCTTTTGGGATTTTAGTTCAAGTTGTAAACATTAAATCTGAACTTGGTATAAGGGAATGTTTGGTTGTCTATTTTTAGTTTCAACTTTTTTTTAACTGGTTGTCTGTTTTATATTTATTCATCTGGGTAAATTGTTCCCAAGTTCATTTTTGATACCCAGGCACTTGTGCCAGCCCGTGGGGATCGGGAACGCCCTTCGGGCCTTGCTGCGGATCGGGTCGGGCACCGGGTCGGATGGCGACCCGGCCTGGTTCGTGACAGAGCTCCTCCAACAACTTTCTCAACCAAATTGCCTCTTTGCAAGCCTGTTTAGATACCTTGTACCCTGACTCTATCATGGATAAAGCCAAAACTTATTGTATCTTTGAAATCCATCTCACAACTCCTCTCGCTAGAGTAAACACATAACGAGTAGTGGATTTCCTCTGGTCATAATCACCTGCAAAATCCGAATCAATAAATCCTCTGATAGTAAAATCTAATTATCCATAACATAATACAGCATTTGAGTTATCCTTGATGTATCTTAGGATCCTCTTCACGGTGTTGCAATTCTCCCATCCTGGATTCTTCATGTACCGACTAACTGCTCCCATTGCATGTGCAATGACTGGTCTAGTACAAACCATAGCAAACATCAGACTACCCACTACTGATGCATACGGTACTCAAGACATTTCCATCCTCTCTGCTTCACTGCTAGGACTCATTGTGGAGGATAACATGAAATTAATGTGATGTGGGGTAAAGATTGTATTACAGTCTTTCATGTTGAAGAGTGTGAAGACTCTTTATAAGTAACTCTTCTATGATAGCCAAATATTCCCATTATTTTTTTCTCGGTAAATTTGCATCCCAAGAATCTTGTTTGATGGTCCCAAGTCCTTCATATAAAAACTCCCTAGCCAACTATGCCTTCTTCTCCTGGATCTGATCATTGTTGGGGCCTGCAACCAGTATGTCATCCACATACAACAGAATAATGATGAAATCATTACCATCTGAACCCTTGAAATATGCACAAGGATATGAATGAAGTCTTTTGTATTCAAGGATCATGATATAGGATTCAAATCTCTTATACCAACATCTTGGTGCCTGTTTGAGACCGTTCAAATATTTTTTCAACCTGCAAACCATTTTATCTTTTCCTTCTTCTGAAAAACCTTCTGGTTGGAGCATATAGATCTCTTCATTAGGATCACCATGGAGAAAAGCAGTCTTCACTTCCATCTACTCTAAATGTAAATTGTATGTAGCACACATCACCAGAACTAACCAAACAGTTGTTAGTCTAACAATAGGAGAAAATATTTCATTGAAATTAACCCCTTACTTCTAAGAAAATCCTTTGACCACCAATCATGTATGATATCTTTCCATTTGGTCTTTTCTATCCCATTTGATCTTAAAGACCCATTTTTTTCTGATAGCTTTCCTTCCATGAAGTAATGGAACAAGATCCCAAGTCTTGTTCCGGTGTAGGGCTTCAAGTTTCTCTTGCATCACCGCCATCCATGAGGATACATCTGGACTCTGGGTTGCCTCCAAAAAAGAAGATGGCTCTCCATCCTCTGTTAATAAGAAGTATGAAATATTTCTCTCAATGACATAGTCTGAGTGCTATACTGGTGCTCTTTTCTCCTGATTTTACCATCATGGTCTAGAATCAATTGGTACTTGATTATTATGCTCTAGTAATACCTCAAAGGAAAATATTTCTTCCCTGGATTTGTCCTCTACTTCGACTGTTGTAGTTTTTATATTCTCCTTCTCTGTGTCATGATCAGTTGTCATTTGAACCTTATCTTCTATAAAAATGACATCTTTGCTGATGATAAATTTGTGGGCAGTGGGATCCCACAAACGATACCCCTTCACACCATCAGGGTACCCCAAGAAGATACATTTCTAATATCTTGAATCCAACATCGATCTATTCTGGTCATTAAACATTACATATACAGGACATCCAAAAGTATGTAACTGAGAATAGTTAGAGGGTTTACCAGTACAAATCTTTATTGGTGTCTTCTGATCAATCTCCATTGAAGGAGATCGATTGATCACATAACATGAAGTATTCAGCACTTCTAACCAAAAGGTTTTTGCAATTCCTGCAGTCTTCAACATTTCCCTTGTTCGATTCAATAGGGTTCTATTCATCTACTCTGCCACTCAATTCTACTGAGGAGTGTACGCCACCGTGAACTGTCTCTTGATTCCTTCATGTTGAAAAAAAGTATCAAACTCCTCACTTGTATATTCTTCACCATTGTCTATCATCAGACACTTGATTTTATTTCTAGAGTCAAGCTCCTTCTACGCTTTGAATATTTTGAAGACTTCAAAAACATCTACTTTCCTCTTGATTGGGTACACCCAACATCTTCTGGAATAATCATCAATGAATGATACAAAGTACCTTGCTCTTCCCAGAGATATAACTTTTTCTTTTCAAACATTGGAATAAATCAACTCCAAGATCTCCTTGCTTCTCGTTGTTGATGTTCCCAACTTTAACCAGTGTTGCTTACTCAAAAAACAATGTTCACAAAATGGAAAGGATACCTTTTTCAGCCCAGGAAGAAAATTCTAATCTGCATGAATCTTCAGGCCTCATTCTAACATATGACCAAGCTTCTGATTCCATAACGTCGCTTACGCTTCCATCGAGGTAGTTGATGCAACAACTAACTCCGCCTCCTTGTACGTTTACCCATAAGCACGTACATGTTCTTTGAGACCTTCTCTGCCTTCATTACCACAAGCGTGCCCTTCACAATTCTCATCACTCCATTCTCAGTGCGATTCTTGCATCTGATGTCATCAAATTGTTCCAAATACAATATGTTCTTCTTCAGGCCCTTCACATTATGTACTCCTTGGACGGTTCGAACAATACCATCAAGCATCTTCAGTTTGATGGTACTGACTACAATGATCTTTAGAGTGTGATCATTATCCATGTACACAAGTCCATTCAGGATGGTTTCATACTGGTCAAACCATTCCTGGTGAGATGTCATGTGCCATGTTGCTCCTGAGTCGATAATCCATGCATCGTCGAGATGCTGCCTACTTCCAGTAATCGTTTCTGCATCACTGACTAGTATATCTCCTTTTCCAGAAGTACTTGCCACATTCCCCTAAAAGTATTTTTCATCATTCTTCTTATTCCAACAATCCTTCTTGATGTGCCCCTTCTTTCCACAATTGAAACATATGACATTCTTCTTCTTACTCCGTGATTTGGACCTGCCATGATTTTGGCTCACACTGTAACCACGCTCCATCATACTTCCTCTCTCCATTGACAAAGCCTCTGCTTGGTGTGAAGTTGCCTATTTTTCCTCTTTGTTCTTGAAATGACATTCTTCTTCTAGAACTGCGGCAGAAACATCATTAAAGAGAAGCATATCCATCAGGATATTGTTGGTGAGGTTGATAATGAGTTGTTCATACGAATCTGGAAAACTCTGGAGGAGAATCTTTTCCCATTCAGTATCTACAATTTTATAGCCCAACATCGTGAACTAAGAAAATAGGGTATTGAGGTAATTGATGTGGTCAGTCACCGATGATGACTCCATCATCCGAAGAGTGTACAATTTTATCTTCAGGAAAATTTTATTGTGTAGTGACTTGGACTCATATAGCTTCATCAGAGTATCCCATATTTCATTTGTCATCTTTTTCTCCACAATGCATGATAGAACCTCATCTGCCAAAGCCAAATCGATGTTGGCAATAACATTCTTGACTATATCGTTTCACTTCTCCTCCTTTTTCACGACCAATCCTCTGAGGCCAGTGTCATGACTACCCCAAGCCCGCCTTCCATAGGCCAGGGGATGAAGAATAACACCAGAAAGGAATATCCCTAAAACTGGTAAGGAATTGCATTTTAACCTGCTAACTAACAAAATCTAAGCACATAGTAAGATACAAGCACAAAGTAAACTATATAGTAAAAAGAGTGTATACAGTAAGTAAAGGGGTTGGAATAGAAGACCAATAGGAGATTACAAATAAAACTGAAAATATCTCTTGTGAACACCATCCAAGGATCCTACCAGAAGGGTAGGTACAACTCTTGAACGGTCATCTCTGCGGTACGCCTCGTCTAAGGTCCAACTCCGAACAACCTCCAGTCCTGGTACCATCGACCTCGATCAGCGTTTTCCATCGTCTGCACAAGACACAACAAGGTGCGGGCATATACCATGCAGGGGTGAGTATAACGATACACAGTAGGGACCCCAAGACCCCCTAAGGTCTCTCAGAATCCACCAAGGATAAACCAAAAAGTAAAACCGTAATCACAAAGCATGAAACAACAGTCAACCCTACTTAGGTATATGCCCATACATATACCTAAGTTATCAAGTTTACCCTTCTCATTCATGAGATAACATAAGGCCCAAATCCTTATCCAAAGGCTCAATAGTTTCACGAAGAAAATAATACCATGAAGATAACACCACAAATGTAATTACCACAAAGGTAAAGCCACACAGAAGAATTCCACATAGGTATCACCACGAAGGTAAGTATCACAAAGTTAATAACACACAAAATATTACCACAAAGGTATCACCACACAGAAGAATACCACAAAGGTAAAGACTTATCTCACACTAGGTATAACTTAAGTACGAAAGTATAGATGATTAGCTGTATTGCATGATCATCTTACTTCATAAAGAAGCTTTGTTGTTGACCTACACAGGATTGAAGACGACCCACACAGGATCTGAAGAAGTCCCACACAGGATCTGAAGATGAGCCACAAAGGATTGGTATGTGCTGACCCACACAGGATCGCTGAGCGCTAACCCACATAGGATCCAAAGATGACCCACATGGGATTTCAAGACTCATCAAGTACAACCATCCACAGGGTTCCCGCACTAAGCATGCATGATTCTAGAAGGTTCCGCTCCTCAATCCATCAGTTGATAATTAAACTTCCTTGAAGTCCCACGAAGAAGTAACTCAAGGGTCATTCACGTTATAAGGGACCCAACGCGACAGACGGCGCGTCAATCAGACGCCTGGTCTATAAGTTATTAGTGTTTCCATTCTGAGAGCCCAGTTGGATTCAGGTTTGATCCAACCTGGTCATACTCCAACTATATCCAAAACTCAATTGGAGTATACCAAAAGGATTGTATCGATACAAGGATCCTGGCACCACATACGGTTCATCAAACGGATGCTCGATTCTCAAGATAAGTCCAAAAAGGCGATACTAGGTCCAGATGGGCCCGGGCCCGGTCAGACCGACCCGGTCCGACCCAACCTGGGCTGACCCGACCCGGTTCAGGTTGAACTGACTTGGTCTGGGTCCGGCCCGGATGGTCTAGGCTATGATGGGCCTGACCCGCAAAGGGGGCAGCCTGGACCACTGGGCGAGGCCTGCTCGGCTGGGTGCGGTCGACCATAGCGGGGCCCACCCCAGCCGCTACTCGGGGGGGGGGGGGGGTATTTAGAATAGTCCAATAGACCATTTGTATTGTGCAACCCCAGCGGTGCCATGTGGCGCTGCCTGCTGGCACAAGGGACTTGCTGGAGCAGGTCCTGCTCGGCATGACGTAACTGACTGAAAAATCGGCCGGCTGTCCTCCCAGTGGCGCGACGCCATCGCTGTCCACCCGTGGTCGGCCGGGTGGCGACCGCCCTCTGGGTGAACATCCGTTACTAAGCATCCATGGCCTCCTCCTCTACCTGTGACATGGACACGAGCCACTTTTCCTCCACATGGTCGGCCGGCGTGCCGGCCGCCACCTTCCACCGCCGCGGCAGACGGGTCGCGACCTACTTCAGCGGTGCGGTTGCGCCGCAGCCTTCATCATGGCTAGCTTGTGTTTTGGCCGCCACCTGAACCCTGCCAGTGTGGGTCTCCGACAACGTGGTCGGGTGCCACTCAACCCGTCGATCCACCCGCAAAGAACATGTCAATCAACAAAGAATTGCGAAGGGATTGGGCTGTGTTTCTTTGGCCTGCACCCTATGCGTTAGACTGATAGAAGGCAGGTCGAGAAGAATGGTTCAACGTAAAACCATGAAGAACAATCTTAAACACACCCCTACCTCGTTCGTTCGTTGGATATGGCATGAGGGAGAAGACGAAGACGATGAAGACGTCGATGTTCATCACTCCCGCAACACGCTCTTGATCCAAGCTCGATTGTATTCCTCGTCGGAGGTTCGTTCTTTGTTGGAGGATGTTCTTCGTTGTAGGATGTTTCTCCACTGGCTCTCCAAGTTCTCTCCTTTACCAATTATTTCCCCCATGAGAGGTGAAGAGTCAACTTAATTAAGTTAAGTAAATTAAATCAATTAATGTTTGCTCATTAAATTGGGGGAAAACCAAGAGTTTCCTCAAAATAAAGGGGGAGTTCTAGGTCGGGTGGTGCCCACCACCAAAATTCAAATGGGAGGATTCAATAAAATAAAATTTATTTATTTTATTTTTCAATTATCCCAAAAAAATCTGAAAATCCAACTTCCACCCTCGACCTACTGCGGTCGAGGTGAAGGTTTCCTTAAGCGAATATCAGTGCTGCGAGTTCAACAGTGTCTTCAGATTTTAATTCCAAGCACCAGTTCAAAAGTTACAAAACACCGCTCGCGTGTTTACTGAACGTACCTAAAAAAAGTTCAGAAATTCATTCCGGGCACACCGGGCCTCAGAATCACATGCCATCGATTTTCGCGGACTTGTAATATTTCTATATAATTTAAAAAAATTCACACGGAAAATTCCGGTTTTTTACATTCTCCCCATCTCAGGGCTTTGCATCCCTGGAAGCCACAACACTGACTAGGGAAACAAGTGGGGGTACTGAGCACGAATTTGAGCCTCCCGCTCTCATGAGCTCTCCTGGATGTACCCGTGCTTCCAGTGTACGCGCACCAGAGGTATCGATCGCCCACATAGGATTCTCTCCTGTCGATCCTCAATCTCTACTGGAACCTGTGAAAATGTCTCCCCATCCTCGATGTCGAGCTCTACATAGTCAATGATGTGTGAAGGATCATGTACGTATCTCCTAAGTTGGGATACGTGGAAAACATCATGCTCCCTGTGCAACTGAGGGAGAAGAGCTTGGTGGTATGCCACCGTGCCAACTCTCCCGAATCACCGTCGCGGCTAAGCAGCAGCAGCCTCATCCTCTACCAACGGCGCGAACGCGCGCCGCCTTGCCTCCATGCGGCCGGCCGGCGTGCCGGCCGCCCACTTCCACTGACATGGATGACAGGTCGCAACCTACTTCGACGCTGCGGCTGCGCCGCTGCCATCATCACGGTCGGCCGGTGTGCCGGCTGCCGCATGAACCCTGCCAGCATCAGTCGCCGACAACGTCGTCGGGTGCCGCTCAACCCGCCGATCCGCCCACAAAGAACACATCAATTAATGAAGAATTGTGGAGGGATCATGCCATGTTTGTTTGGCCCACATCGTCCGCGTTAGACCGATAGTAGGCGGGTCAAGAATAATGATTCAATTTAAAACCACAAAGAACAATCTTAAACATACCCCTACCTCATTCGTTCGTTGGAGATGGCGTGAGGAAGAAGACGATGAAGGCGCCGACGTTCATCGCTCCCACAACAGGCTCCCGATCCGAGCACGACCTTATTCCTCGTCGGAGGTTTGTTCTTCGTTGGAGGAGGTTATTCATTGGAGGATGTTTCTCCAGTGGCTCTCTGAGTTCTCTCCTTTGCCAATGATTTCCCCCATGAGAGGTGAGGAGCCAACTTAATTAAGTTTGGTAAATTAAATCAATTAATGTTGCCTCATTAAATTGGAGGAAACCCCAAGAGTTTCCTCACATTAAAGGGGGAGTTCAAGGTCGGGTGGTCCCCACCACCAAAATTCAAATGGGAGGTTTCAATAAAATAAAAGTTATTTATTTTATTTTTCAATTCTCCCACAAAAAAGCCAAAAATCCAACTTCCACCCTCGACCTACTGCGGTCGAGGTGAAGGTTCCCTTAAACGAATATTGGTGCTATGAGTTCAACGGTGTCTTCAGATTTCAATTTTGAGCACCGGTTCAAAAATTACAAAACACTTCTCACGCGCTTACTTAACATACCTAAAAATAGTCCAGAAATTTATTCCGGGCACACCGGGCCTTAGAATCACTCGCTTTCAATTTTCGCAGACACTTAATATTTCCATATAATTAAAAAAATCACACGGATAATTCCGGGTCTTTACATCCGTCACACTCACCGGCTTTTCGTCAATTTCCAGTAGTCAATTATCTTTTCGCAGCACTACATGCATCTTCATTTTCCACAACGAAAAATTATTCCTATTAAAATTGTCAATCCTGAATTTCACCGTCATCTGGACACGCCGTCAGTCCAGAACCTCCTCTGTTTCACAACAGTGTATTTAATAATCTCAATAAATTTTTTCAGATGTGATAGATCAGCCGGATTTGCAATCACAGAGCATACTCAAATTTACTAGAATTATTAATACCTAAAAATGTGAATAACACCGTGCCTGAACCTTTCCTTTGATACCACTTGTTGGGACTGTAAAATAATTGGTTCACTGGTGCAGTGATAATTACAAGATAAAATAAAGTGCAAAATGTGAATAAAATAAATGACACTGAGATGTAATCTGAAAAAACCCCCAAACGGAAGATGTAAAAAACTACTGGAAAATAGAAGGATCACTATAGAGTAAAATTGGATACACACTCCCTCACTATTACAAGGGGAAAACTTTCATAAATATCTCTTGAATATGGTGGGGAAACCGCCTCACAAATACTACAAATAACTAAACTAATGAATGAGAATGGAAGAAGTTGATGATATATGAGAGAAAGGTCGATACTTTTATATAGGCTTCTTCCATACCTCCTGTTGCTGCCTCTCCGGCTGGACGAATGGGTGGGGTTGGCCACCCACCACTCACTAGCCAGGCCCGCCCCTTTGACAATCAGGGGGCCGCACCATCCAAGGAGAAGAAATTCTGCTGACAGGAATCCCCTGAGCTATAGTGGCGGCCGCAGGTAGTTTAAACCATAAGTTTGCAGGCACCTTGGTAGTGGAAGGGAATTCGACGGATGGTCCCTGTTTCCGGCCATCACATATGTGGATAATGCGCCTCTGGTGTACAACACCACACTGTGTTCCTACAATTCTTCGGTGCTATTGGCTGAAGCCCCCGATGCCTTCATAAACTGCGATCACTCAGGGGATTTGCAGGGCGTGTCCGACCAGTTGTTTTACATCACTGTGTCTCCCGTTCTCGTGGTGGTTTTTATCTTGGACGAGTCGGACCAATCCTATTTAGAATATTTTCCCTGCGCCGCCGTCGTCGTTCGCCCTTCGGATGCATCCACCGTGATCAACTATGCCACGCACAGCAGCCGTAAGGCCACTGCTACCGTGGAGTTCTATCAGACCATTGTTGGGACCAAGACGGCCCCCGTTGTCGCAGACTACAACTCCAGGGGACCTTCGAGGGCGTTTCAGAGCATCATGAAACCTGACGTGATGGCGCTGGGAATAAACGTTCTGGCTTCCAATCTTCCTGACGCGTCGTCCGCCCCCATCGGCTCAACGTCGTATCTGGCGAGCAGTTACATCCTGATGTCTGGGACGTCCATGGCATGCCCCCACACCTCCGGTGCGGCGGCGCTGCTGAAAGCGGCGCACCCGGACTGGAGCCCCGCCGTGATTCGCTCCGCCCTCATGACCACGTCAAGACCATTCGACCACACTCTGTGGCCGATATGGGACAAGGGCCGAAATTTTAGTTTCGCGTCACCATTGGCAATGGGTTATGGGATGATCGATCCCAAAGGTGCCATGGATCCCGGTTTGATTTACGAGGCGACGGCGCAGGAGTATGTGAATCTGATATGCTCAAAGAACTTCACGGGGAAGCAGATCCAGACGATCAACCAGTCAAAGAGTTACAACTGCTCGAAACCTCGATCGGATCTGAACTACCCATCATTCATTGCGTTCTACAGTAACGATTCGGCGATGGAGAAAATGGTTCAAACATTTGGGAGGGCCTTGACGAACGTGGGAGAGGAGGAGGTGACTTTCGAGGTTGAGGTGATCCCCCAATGAAATCTCGGGTTGGGGTTCAGCCGACGACGGTGAGGTTTGGGAAGAAGGGCGAAAAGCAGTGCTACGTGGTGAGGGTTGAGTATGGAAGGATGAGCAGGAAGACGGAAGTACCCTTCAGGTGGATAATGTGGAAGGAAAAGAACAGGAAACAAACCGTGAGAACCCCTGTCATTCGAAAAAATTGGGTATAGGGGTGTTTTTAATTATTTTTTAATTTAAGGGGTTTAGGGTTCTTTTATTTGGGGATATGGGTTTGTCTGGCGCCAAATCAATTGGTGCTTTTGACAAAATACTCATAGCGCCAATTGATTTGGCGCTGGGTGATTTTTTTTTCAAAATCCCCACGCTACCCCTCCCCCACCTTATATACTTATATCTTATAAATATTTATATAATTATAAATATAATAAATATAACAAATATATTTATAATAAATATATATTACAATAAATATAACTACTAAAAAAAATATAATAAATTTATAATTATATTTATTATATAATTATAATAAATATATAATTAAAATAATTATATAATTGTAAATATAATAAATATATAATTATAATAAATATAGAATTATAAATATAATAATAATATAATTATAATAAAATAAAAATATAATTATAAATATAATAAATATATAATTATAATTACAATAATTATATAATTATTATAAATATACAATTACAATAAATATATATTAATAATAAATATATATTAATAATAATTATATATTTATAATTATTATAAATATATAATTATAATAAATGTACAATTATAATAAATACATATTTATAAATATAATAAAAAAATAATTATAATAAATATACAATTATAATTAAAATAATCATATAATAATAAATATAATTAATATAAATACTAAAATAAATATAATAAATATATAATTATAATAAATATATAATTATAAATATTATAATTATATAATTATAATCAATATACAATTATAATTACAATAATTATATAATGATAAATATAATAAATACATAATTATAACAATTATATAATTATAAAAATAATAATTATATAATTATAATAAATATACAATTACCCTAAATATATAACTATAATAAATATATAATTATAAATATAATAAATATATAATTATAAATATGATAAATATACAATTATAAAAAATATATAATTATAATAATTGTATATTTATAATAAATATATAATTATAAACATAATAATAATAATAAATCTACAAATATAATTACAATAATTATATAATTATAAATATAATAAATATAAATTATAAATATATAATTATAATAATAAATAAAATAATTATATAATTATAATAAATATACAACTATAATTACAATAATTATATAATTGTAAATATAATAAATATATAATTATGAAAATTATATAATTATAATAAATATATAATTATGAATATAATAATTTTATAATTATAAAAAATATAAAATTACAATAAACGTATAACTATAATAATTATATAATTATAATTATAATAAATATAATAATATAATAATTATATATTTATTATGTTTTAATAATTATATATTTATAATAATTATAAAAAATATACAATTATAAATATAATTAAAATAACTATATAATTATAATAATTATATTTATAATAATTATAATAAATATAATAATTATATTTATTATAACTATAATAAATATATAATTGTCATAATTATAATAAATATATAAATATATAATTATATTTATTATATTTATTATAATTATTATAATTATTATAATTATTATAATTATAATTTTATAATTATTATAATTATTATAATTATATAATTATAATAATTATATCTATAATATAATTATATAATTATATAATTATAATAATTATATTTATAATTATAATAATTATAATAATTATAATAATTATATAATTATAATTTATATATAGCTATAATTACAATAATTATATAATTATAAATATAATAATTGTATAATTGTAATAAATTTACAATATATATGTAACTATAATAATTATATAATTATAATTATAATAAATAGATAATTACAAATATAATAAATATATAATTATAATAACTATATAATAATTATATAATAATAATAATAATAATTATTATTATTATATATATATTATATTTATAATAATTATAATAATTATATTTATCATATTTATAATATTTATAATATTTATATTTATTATATGTATAATAATTATAATAATTATATTTATTATATTTATAATAATTATAGTTATTATATTTATAATAATAATAATAAATATATTATTATTATAATAATAATAATTATATTAATAATTATAAATAGAATAAATATATAATTACAGAATTATTATAATTATAATAATTATATAATTACATATTTATTGTAATTATAATTAATATAATTATAATTATAAATAAAATAAATATGTAATTATAAGAATTATATAGTTATAATAAATATATAAATATATATTTATTATATTTATAATTTTAATTATATTTATAATTGTATATTTATTATAATTAATATAAATATAGTAAATATATAATTATATATTTATTAAATTTATAATTTTAATTATATTTATGTTAATTGTATATTTATTATAATTATCTAACTATTATATTTATCTATTTATTATATTTATCATTATATAATTATTGTAATTATAATTGTATATTTATTATAATTATATAATTATACATTTATTATATTTATAATTATAAATTGATTATAATTATATATTGATTATTATTATTATATTTATAATTATATATTTATTATATTTATAAATATATAATTATTGTAATTATATAATTATATTATTTATATAATTATAATAATTGTATTTATTATTATTATATATCTATTATAATTATAAAATTGTTATAGATATAATATATATAATAATACATTTATTATATTTATTTTAGTGATTACATTTATTATATATATATATAAGGGGGTTGCGGAGGGGCGGTGTGGGGATTTAGAAAAAAATAAGGGTTCAGCGCCAATTCAATTGGCGCTATAGGTTGTTTGTGAGAGCGCCAATTGAATTGGCACTCAAACAACCCATTTACTTAAATAAATAAAAAGCAAACCCATTAAATGAAAAAAATAAAATAAAAAAACCCCGTATAACCAATTTATCCACCTATAGCGCCAATTGAATTGGCGCTGAACCCTTATTTTTTTTCTAAATCCCCACACCGCCCCTCCCCAACCCCCTTATATATATATATATATAATAAATGTAATCACTAAAATAAATATAATAAATTTATTTTTATATATATTATATCTATAACAATTTTATAATTATAATAGATATATAATAATAATAAATACAATTATTATAATTATATAAATAAAATAATTATATAATTACAATAATTATATATTTATAAATATAATAAATATATAATTATAAATATAATAATAATAATCAATATATAATTATAATCAATATATAATTATAAATATAATAAATATATAATTATATAATTATAATAAATATACAATTATAATTACAATAATTATGTAATGATAAATATAATAAATATATAAATATAATAATTAAATAATTATAATAAATATACAATTACCATAAATATAATTAAAATTATAAATTCAATAAATATATAATTATATATTTACTATATTTATATTAATTATAATAAATATACAATTATAAATATAATTATAATTATAAATATAATAAATATATAATTATATATTTATCATAACTATATAATTATTATAATTGTATATTTATTTTATTTATAATTATAATTATATTAATTATAATTACAATAAATATATAATTATATAATTATTATAATTATAATAATTCTATAATTATATATTTATTCTATTTATAATTATTAATATAATTATTATAATTATTATAATTATTATAAATAGAATAAATAGAATAATTATAATTATTATAAATATAATAAATATATAATTATTATAATTATAATTATTATATAATAATAATTATTAAATTGTTATTATAATTATAGATTTATTATATTTATAATTATCTATTTATTATAATTATAATTATATAATTATTATAGTTACATATATATTGTAAATTTATTACAATTATACAATTATTATATTTATAATTATATAATTATTGTAATTATAGCTATATATAAATTATAATTATATAATTATTATAATTATTATAATTATAATTATAATTATAAATATAATTATTATAATTATATAATTATATAATTATAATAATTATAATAATTATATAATTATAATTATAATAATTATAATAATTATAATTATATAATTATATATTTATTATAATTATGATAATTATATATTTATTATAGTTATAATAAATATAATTATTATATTTATTATAATTATAATAAATATAAAATTATAATAAATATAATTATTATAATTATATAGTTATTTTAATTATATTTATAATTATATATTTATTATAATTATTATAAATATATAATTATTATAATTATTATAAATATATAATTATTATAATTATAGTAAATATATAAATATATAATTATTATATTTATTATAATTATAATTATATAATTATTATAATTATACATTTATTGTTATTTTTTTTATAATTATAGAATTATTATATTCATAATTATATATTTATTATAATTATATAATTTTTATAATTATATATTTATTATATTTACAATTATATAATTATTGTAATTATAGTTGTATATTTATTATAATTATATAATTATTTTATTTATTATTATAATTATATATTTATAATTATATATTTATTATAAATATACAATTATTATAATTATATATTTATTATAATTGTATATTTATCATATTTATAATTATATATTTATTATATTTATAATTATATATTTATTATAGTTATATATTTAGGGTAATTGTATATTTATTATAATTATATAATTATTATTTTTATAATTATACTTTTTTTATAATTATATAATTGTTATAATTATGTATTTATTATATTTATCATTATATAATTATTGTAATTATAATAGTATATTGATTATAATTATATATTTATTATAATTATATATTTATTATATTTATTTTAGTATTTATATTTATTATATTTATTATTATATAATTATTTTAATTATAATTGAATATTTATTATAATTATTTAATTATTATATTTATAAATATGTATTTATTATAATTGTATATTTATTATAATTATATATTTATTAAAATTATAAATATATAATTATTATTAGTATATATTTATTGTAATTGTATATTTATAATAATTATATAATTATTGTAATTATAATTACATATTTATTATATTTATAATTATATTTTTATTTTATTATAATTATATTATAATTATATTTATAATTATATATTTATTATAATTATATATTTATTATATTTACAATTATATAATTATTGTAATTATATATTTATTATAATTATATAATAAATATAATTATAAATTTATTATATTTATTTTAGTAGTTATATTTATTGTAATATATATATTTATTATAAATATATTTGTTATATTTATTATATTTATAATTATATAAATATATATAAGATATAAGTATATAAGGTGGGGGAGGGGTAGCGTGGGGATTTTGAAAAAAAAAATCACCCAGCGCCAAATCAATTGGCGCTATGGGTATTTTGTCAAAAGCGCAAATTGATTTGGTGCCAGACAAACCCATATCCCCAAATAAAAGAACCCTAAACCCCTTAAATTAAAAAAAAATTAAAAACACCCCTATACCCAATTTTGCCGAACGTGAGAGCGCCAATTGAATTGGCGCTCAAACAACCCATTTACTTAAATAAATAAAAAGTAAACCCATTAAATTAAAAATAAAATAAAAAAACCCGTATAACCAATTTATCCGGGAGGGGCGGTGTGGGGATTTAGAAAAAAATAATGGTTCAGCGCCAATTCAATTGGCGCTATAGGTTGTTTGTGAGAGCACCAATTGAATTGGCGCTCAAACAACCCATTTACTTAAATAAATAAAAAGTAAACCCATTAAAAAAAACCCATATAACCAATTTATCCCCTGTCGTTCTGTCACCGGCGGCTTAACTCTATGGGGGAATTGGTTTGTTATTACTTTGGAAAAAAACCGATTAAAAAACCGATTAAAAAGCTTGTTTAATTTTTATTACCATTTTAGAAATCTGGTCATAAAATATAATTAAATTATAATAATATAATTATAATATAGCTTAATCGATGACATGGGCCATGTACCATGTTAAAGTCTAACCCTATTAGACTTTTTATGGTGTCATCTTATCCGGTTGGGTGGATCCCCTGACCCATGTAGAGGTCTATGTCACTATACTAATACGTTGTTGAAAAAATATTATTAAATTCTTAAATTTCTATACTAAATTTATCATGCCCAGTTGGTTTGATAAAATTCAATATTTTAGTGTAAAAGGATGTTAAATTACTGAAAAAATGTTATATTCTCACCCGTATATTAAGAGAAAATTAAATTTGTCACATGTAATTGGTGAGAATTTTTTTTTCTACATGTAAAAAAATGTGATTGAGTAATCTTTCATCAATATTCAATCAACGAGATGTTAATACCATGAGAATATAATCATGGAAGAAGACAAAGGGGGGATTTAAGAGTTTATGACGAACAAATATCAAATAAGATATGGGAAGAGATACCTTATCACAAGACTGACCTTTATCAATGTGAAAATTTGTCTTTATCAACACTTTTAAAGCTTTGATAATTCCATCATTGTTAAAGGTCAACAATCGTTATCAGTGCAATAAAATCCTGAAAAATCATACATTTATGAGCATTGAGTTTAACACTGATAAAGTATACCTTTTATTAGTGTTAATAAAAACACTCATCAGCTTTTGTAATGTGCTCCTACATAAGCAACACACCACAACAGTTGATACAATACATAACTATTATATATAGTAGTAAATCAATATTTTCATATAAACATTTCAACATATGAGCATAGCCCGCTATATAATCATTTCATCATTTGAGCACAACCCTCTATATATTCATTTCAACATCAAATTGGGACAAACCAACTATATAAGCATTTCAACATCAATTGGGTCAAGCCAGCTATGTAAGCATTTCAACATCAAACTAGGCCAAACCCACTATCTAAGCATTTCGACATCAAACTAGGCCAAAATCTCTATATAATCATTTTAGCGTCAAACTAGGAAAAACTTAATATATAAGCATTTCAAAATCAAACTCAATACAAGTCATAATAGAAATGATATCACAATATCATATCATAAGCCTCAATGATTTATTATGAAAATTACCATTTGTATTTAAATTTAACATTCATTTGTTTATCAAATTATCTCCAGCCATTTCGATAAACAAAATTCATTACCTAAGTAATTCTATATCAACCAATCACCTGAATTCTCACACCACTGCAAATATGAACTTTAAAATCACTAGGAAAAAGGCATTTACAATGCTAAAAAGTGTTGTTAATCTCATTGAAGATAAAGGGGTCCCTTTTATCAGCGCTAAAAAAAGCACTGATAAAAGTCAAAAAAATTAAAAAAATCTTTGAATCAGACTCACCTTTTAGCAGAACTGGACCCCCCCTCTTTAATAGAACTAGCTCCCACTAGCACCCACTCGCGCCCCAACTGATGAAAGGGGTCTTTTATCAGTGTTAAAAAAAGCGCTGGTAAAAGTAAAAAAAATAAATCTTTAAATTAGAGTCACCTTTTAGAAGCGTTGGACCCCCCCTTTGATAGCACTAGCCCCCACCTGCACCCACTAGCGCCTCCACCACCCCCTTTAACACTGCTAGCCGTCTGCCTGCACCCACCCGCGCGCCTCTACCTTCCTAGGATTTGAACTCGAGACCTCTCCGTTGCACACCTGAACACTTTACCACTCCCCCATGTTGCTTTTTTCTCCCTTTAATGATATATATATATATATATATATATACTTATATTTATTCGTATATTAATATATATTTATATTTATATATATATACACATTTAGTTATATATATATATATATATATTCCCATATTAATATATATTTATATCTATTTATTTATATATATATTTATTTATATTTTTTCCTATACTTTTATTTTTATATTAATATATATTTATACGATTAGTTTCAAATATATTTATAATATATATATTTTTGTTTGTGTTTATAAATAAATATGTACATACATATATACAACATTCATTCAACATACATACACTTGTATATATTTTAATTATATGTGTGTATCTGTAAGTATAATTATACTTATTTATATATATTTACATATATTATATATTCATTTGTTTGAATATATAGATAATATATATCAGTTTGTTAATACAGACACACACTAATACACACACACACACACACTACATAGGTATATAAATATACATATATTAGTATTTTAAATAAAATGGATATTATAAGGCTTATATATTGAGAAATATACTTTATATAAAAATATGTTTATTTATTTATAAACCTAAATTTTTATGTGTGAATATATAAAATATACATATAAATATACACTAAATTATGGCTGTTTGAAGTTTGAGTTACATTTTCAACTTATTTTAGATATTTTTTTAATTTTTTAATTTTTTGTGTCTTCAAATTGTTATTAAATGATTATTAGTCGATTATAACTAGAAAATTATTAATTAATAATATTTTTTAAAATATTTTAAAGCCATTTTCTCTAAATTTCTTATATATTAAATGTAAATGTCTATTTATACTTATCCAAAACATATTTAAAAAATATATACTATATTTATTTCAATATAAATATATTTATATATTTATATATTAGTATATTATTTTTAATGATTTTTTTGAAATATACCCTTCAACAGTGCTAGTAAAAATGCGTTGATGAAGAACCCCCTTTATCAGTGCTAATAAAAAAAGCACTGATAAAGGGGGGCCCTTTAAGAGTGATAAAAAAGCCCTAATAAAGGGGATAATTTTATCAACGCTAAAAAAAGAATTGATAAAGCGGTACTTTTAACAGTGTTTTTTAGCATTATTAAAAGTACCCTTTATCAGTGCATTTTTTTAGTGATGATAAAGGTACCCCCTTTATCTGCACTTTTTTTTATCACTGATAAAGGATGGTAGTGTGGAAACCCGGTTTTGTGGCAATGTCATGTCATGCTAAACACACATAAATCCATTAGACAATTTCTTATTATTCAAAGGTTTGCTCACCCAACGAGTATCCATAAGATAATTTTCATCACTATTGTATCCAAAGGGATCCAAGGAGTAATCCAATCCATGATTTATCAATATTCATCATTCTATTAATTATTGCACACATTATGTCGGTGCGATCACAATATTTCACATAATTAACAATTTAATAGACCATAGGGTTAGGTTTTAGACCACCTACCTTTAACAAGTGATCAACGCAACACTTCTAATAGGTAATACCAATAAGAATGTAGGTACTAAATATTGTAAGATGGAACATAGATCATACAGATCAAGATAAACACCCAAACCAACCACGTACAAGAGATTCCACCGCCATAACCAGAGAACAACAGAAGAGAATGGAAAACCTAAGCAAACCCCCCCCCCACTAGAGATCGATTGCTTGAATGGGACGTTCAAAATGGAGTAACACACTCCAAAATCACTTCGAATTTTCCTAGGGATTGATATAGGGAAGCTGGAGTGGATAAAATGTATAAAACATATTCATTATGTCTATAAAACCTCCCAACCTGAGAAATACACAGTGTGTAACCCCCTTTCCCATAGTGTATTTCTATTTAAGAGTCACACTGAAAACCCTGATTCCTCGACTTAATTCAACCCTGCTCAAACATTACATGATGTGTAATTTAGATTCACAGTGTGTAATCTAGCTCACTCCATGAAGCAGTTCACAGTCTGTAACCCTTTCACATCATCTACCTGGCGGTAATTACACATCGTGTAATAAATATACATGTCATGTAAATGTCCTATAGGTAGTTTTTAAGCCAAACAATTCACAGAATAGCTCAAACCACCTCCGAATCCTTCTAAACTCATGGGAAGGGTTTCCACATTTAACATGTTTATACTAAGACTCCATTAATTTAAACAAACACGCATCCCTGAAATTTAGGTCATTTTCTGCAACAAGTCACTCTGTCTCTGAATGATACTCAACTATCAAGGTTTAAAGACAAAGGAAAACCCAACAAAATACATTCAATTAAAAACTCAAAGAGGGACATGCTCGAAAAAAGATGGGATCTTACATATCATATTTCCAGTATGGGTAAACATGAGAGATATCAATTGATGATCACATTCAAGCATAAGATAATCATAAAGGTATGAGATCATGATAATAACTTATAAAGTTCACACCCAACCTGTCATAGATCATAAATCATGAGTAATAAGAGTGGGGAATCATCATTAATCAATCATGATCCATGAGAGAATATCATAAGAATTAGAACAAGTCATATAAATTGTGTGGTGCAATCATAAGCATTAAAAATCATTGCATTAGTCAAAGCTCACTTCCAAGACTATCATAGTGGATTGGGTTCACTCCCCATTCCATCATTTCCTTAGTCAAGGTTCACTCCCCGGACTATTGGAGGGCAAAATAATTCCAGGACCACCTGTCACATAATGAAATTCATACATATTGTCACGACCCGACCCACCGGGGCCCTCCTGGTCTGTGGTAAGCTGAGTAAGACACCCCAATACCACCTTCAATAGGCTAGGGGATGGTGAAAAGAATTGAGTAGGCAATACTAAAATGGATGGTACATATAGTCGTGATCTAAATCTCATGACTCATTCCTCATCCATTTTGAACTCTAAGGATTTCCCATTTCTGATAGCTTTCACCTTTTTCTGAATTTGAACATCATTTCTATCAGCATCATTTATTTTATCCCTGAGGGATGGTTCAGAAATCATTTAAGAAAGTATTTATGATGTTCCTTCCTTAATGATTCCCATGTCCATCCTTTACAGGTCTAAGAAGTTTGGGTCCTAATCAATTCTCATCATTGATAAAGATGAAAGATCCTTTTTACTTAGAGCATCTGTCACCTTATTTTCTTTACCAGGATGGTAGTAGATTTAGTAGTCATAATCTTTGATGAGATATAACCATATTCGTTGGTGCATATTAAGCTCCTTCTATGTGAATATATATTTGAGTCTCTTCTGATCAATATATATCTCACACTTCTCCCCATAGAGATAATGCCACCATATTTTCGATGCAAAGATCATAACATCCAACTCCAGATCATGCATGGGATAGGTTTTCCCATAAACTTTCAAGTGCCTTGAGGCGTAGTGTATAACTTTATAATTTTACATCAATACACATCCTAATCCCTTATTTTAATCATCATTGTACACCACAAAGAGTTCCCCACTTGTCGTAAGTGTGAGCACTGGTGTAGTGAAAAGCCTCTTTTTCAACTCTTTGATGTAGTATTCACATTCATTGGTTTAGAAAACAATCACCCCCTTCCAAGTCATCTTTGTTATTGGGTTTGAAAATAATGATAATTTCTTCACAAATCATTGATAATTCCTAGTTAGACCAAGGAAGTTATGGATCTTCATTACATATGTGGCCTAAGAAACTCCTCAACAACCGTTATCTTGGAAGGGTCTAAAGATATTCCTTTGTTGGTGATAACAAGCACCAAGAATGAGACTTCCTTTATCCAGAGCTCACATTTACTATACTTTTCATATAGTTTCTCCCTTTACAATGTCTTTAGCACAATATTCAAATGCTTCTCAGGTTCCTTGTTGATCATTGAGTGTATTAAAAAATCTTCAAAAAAGACTACCACAAATATTTCAAGGTAATATCTAAAGACTCTGTTCATTAAGTCCATGAAAATTGTGAGAGAATTAGCGAGTCTAAAGGGAATCAGTATTAACTCATAGTTCCCATAACTTGTTTGAAATGTAGTCTTAATAATATCTTCCTTCCACACCTTTAATTGGTGATATCCCGCCCAAAGGTCCACCTTAACAAATACTTATCCCCATATAGTTGATCAGACAAGTCATCAATCTATGGAAGGGGATACTTTTTCTTTATCTTGATTTTATTAAGATCAAAATAATCAATGCAGATTTGCATTGATCCATCCTTATTTTTGATAAAGAGGACTTGCACAACCCATGGTGAAGCACTCAGGCATATAAACCCTTATTTAGATTCCCTTATAACTACTTCTTAAGTTCTTCAAACTCAATGATGGATATTCTATAAGATATCTTTGATATAGGCAGAGATTTGGGAATAAGTTCAATTAAGAACTCAACTTCTTGGTCAGGAGGAAGACTAGATAGTTATTCAAGGAATACATCTGTGTATTCCCTCATAATGGGAATGTCTTTGAGCATGATTCTCTCCTCTGTCTCAATCATTTGAGTTGGAAATGCTTGCTGAAAAGGCAACAATATCAAAAATTGATACAATTATTCTAAAGGAGATTCATACTCATCCTTACACTTGTACATAATTTGAGGATGCCTCTGAATGTGAAGAGTGATCCCCCTTTCCTGACAATTAATGTTGGATTTTTATAAAGATAGATAATCTATGCCCAATATAACATCAAACTCCACCAAAGGATATAAGACGATATTTTCTGGGATGTTCAATCCAGAAACATTAAATGGAGAGGATTTATATACTTTGGATTCAATAATTGACTCATTTTTTCTCACAGATAACTTAACCTCCATATTTTGAGGTGGTGTCTGAATAGTTATACTAAAATTGAAAGATATGAAATAATGCATAGAACTAGAATAAAATAGTACATTAACTATTCTTGAATGAATAACCAGCGAACTTGTCAACGCATCATTGTCAGGATACACCTCAATAGTAGTGATAACATATTCCATTCCTTGCTACCTTGGAGGTTTTTTTGATTGCCTCTGAAAACCCTTGGCTTAGGGAAATGGATCACATAATTCCCATGTTCCGCGAATTTAAAACACTACGATACATGATGGGTGTTGATCTGAACCTTCCTTTATTCTTCCAAATTATTGGGATTCTTCATATACCTTCATAAGTTATAAGCAAGATTCCCCACTCTTCCACATTTGAAGAATCTCCTAGTTCTCTTTAGAGAGTTCCCAAAATGCTTCTTCCCCCAACTTTGACATACAGGATGTTGAGTTTTCTTTCCATCATGGGATTTATCCATTGATCCTCCCATATTAAACCCCATTTCATATTTTTACCTCTAGGCCCATTAGAACACTGAGAATATTTGATCCTTAAGGGAACAATGAACAATTTCCTCATAGCTATCAAAGTATAGAATCACCAATGATTTTCATAGACTCAACATTAGTCTGGTAAAGAAGTGATCCACCTTGATTTTTGTGTTCATGATAAATCCAAAGGTGTATCATGAAATTCTTGTAAAGTTTTCTTCATATGACTCAATTGAATTATCTTCTATTTACTTTAGACTAAGGAACTCCATATCTATCTTAAGAAGAAGAGTTAGGGTAAAATATTTATTAAAAAATATTTTATTGAAATATTCTCATTCCATGGAATCAATTTACTCCTTTGATTTTTTTTTGGATCATTTTCCACCACTGATAAGCTTCCCCATCAGAATGATAGACCACCATCATAAATTTCTCTTTTTGTAAGCACTAGAGGAAAAAAAATATCTTCTCAATGGAGTTAATCCTTTTTTTGTGATGGGAGTATTGGGAGATCCACTAAATATTGGTGACCTTTGACACATGAAGGATTTGACTGAAACTTTCTCTCTATTAGTAGAAGTAGGGAGTTACACATGATTCAAGTTATTATTCATAACTTGAGCCAGTAGAAAAAGTACTATCATGAAGTTTTGAGAACCTGTTCCCATCAATTTTGGCATTTCATTAGGGAAATCATCACATTTACTTTCACATTGATTATGGGAACGAGTTCTCCTATTTCTATCCATTAAACAAGAAAAAGAAATTACATTTAGGGGGCTTGAATACTTACCAAATAAGCATATAAAAAGAAAACATTGAAAATATAAGGATAAAAATATAAATGAAAAGTATATCCTAACTTGTGATTACCTATGTTTCTATCTAGGTTATCCATGGTGATATAATTATCCCTAGGGTTCTTTCAAAAATTTTCTAGTAATACTATAAAAAATAGACCTTCCTCAGATACCAACTATTGTGACCCTAGACTTTTACACATATTATAACAAGAGTTTAAGAATAAATAACCATCAATTAAAAGATAAGTATCATAAAGTTTAGTGTCTTTGGAATATTATGTACATAATTAAACAACATTAAACCAAAATAAAACATATTTTATTTAATACTCTTAATGAGATGCTAAATTCATTTGATCCCATACAACTGTATAGGATAACCTATGGAATACATGAACAAAGGGATGAGCTAAAAATCCTAGTAATGCACTAAATATAGGAATAAAGCATAAAACATAGGTTAGAAGGTATAACCTGGTGACATAAAAAGGCATGGAACATGAATAAGCATAGAGAATCATAACATATATAACATTCGAAAATATAATCATGGAATCATAGAAGTTTGGAAACAATATACAACTTGACATAAGCATGAGTCATGGCTAAGTGCCTAGACCATTTCACACAGAGGAGCATGAGTTAAGGCTAACTACCAAGACCATTGAACATGGAAGACCGAGTCTTATAAAGGAATCAGGTTTACTCCCTACCATAACATAATGTCTCATGAGACTAAACATTACCCAATGCATTGGAGTGCTATATGGGCGCACCCATCATAACATGTTCATGCTTATATGTACCATGTGAATAATCAATCATAAGGGTTACCCATGGAAAGAATGGGGTATCAAAATCATATCATAAGGTATAACAAAAGTGAATATCATAATGGTGTCCATGAAATCATTCTTGATGCTGGTTATTGAATAATCAATGTGAAAAAAACAAAATTTTCATGTCGGTTATTCAATAACCAATGTGATAAACAAATCATTGAAAATTTTCATGTTGATTATTCAATAACCGAAATGAAAAATGGTTTTCCACATCAATTATTGAATAACTAACATGAAAAATTTAATTTTATGCATTGGTTATTAAATAACTAACATGTAAAATCTTTATAGTTTTAATCAGGGGTCGGGAGGAGTCATTTTTTATTCATTTTTTCATGTAAAATCTTTCTTTTTTCTCTCATGAGGTGAACCCTAACCCTTCCATTTTCGATTCATGGTGTTTAATCTATTCATTAATTGATTTGTGGCCTCAAATTTATTTATTATTCAATCCTTGTATTTGAATATATTTCATTTTGTATCCACATCCACCATCCACCATCTCTCGTTATCGACTGCTGCTCGTGCTTCTTCCCATTGGTGTTACTCATCTTAGTTTCGATTTCAATTTATGGTTGGTGTTTATTGTTTCCATTTTCCATACATTCAAACTATTTGTTACAATTTTTCTTTGATATCAATTTATCATTGAGTTGGTATCTACCACCGTCATCTATCATCAGCCACCACTTTTGACTTATTCCCATTGGTTTCGACTTCTCAATCATCCCAGTTCTGATATCAATTTATGGTTTGTGTTTAATGTTTCAATTTTTCATACATCCAAGGTAATTTCATTTTTATTTATAGTTCCAATTTTCTATTGATGTTGCTTTGTCTTTTAGTTTTCATTCACCAAGAACATCCATCGTTACCCATCATCGGCCGCCACTTGTGCCTTCTTCCTATTGGGTTCACCTTCTAAATCATCCTGATTCCAATATCAATTTATAGTTTGTGTTTATTGTTTTTATTTTCTATTTATCCATGTTTTTTTTCATTTGTATTTTTTGTTCCAATTTTCTGTTAATTCTGATTTATCTTTACTATTTATATCTATAGTTCATATTATTCACACATATTAGATATTTTTTTAATTGATGAATGATTGTTTTTAGATTAAGGTTTTTGATTTTTTTATTAAATAATGATAATTTAATATGTTAAAAGTTATATTTTTATATCAAATATGTTTTTTTGTGAAATATTTTATAGCATAATTTATTTTTATTTATAAAAGTAAATTTGAAATTAGATTGAAATTATAATAACTTATTTTCATTTTTTGATATTTGTTATAGATAAAAATGAGTCCAAGTTGAAAAACTACACTTCAAATAAGTGATGAATATGAGGAAGGTGTCAATACTTTTTTGAAATTTTCTAAATGAAATGTTCCATACAATGACATGTTTTTCTTTCCATTCCTAAAATTTTTAAATATGAAGAAGTTGAAAATTAGAGAGATCAAAGATAATTTAACTTTTTATGGTTTAAATCCCACTTCCTTGGATTTGGCATGGTGAAACTAGGAAGAATTTCAGATCTATTTTTGATGATGATTTGTAAGATGATATGTCTGATCAAATTGGTGAAATAATTCCTGATATTGAAGTAGAAGAAATTGAGAAAGAACTGAAAATTGAGTTTCTATATGGTGATGCTGAAAACCCATTGTATTTGGGTTTTATGGAATTTATGGTTTTATCGAAGGTGTTAAGATTTATTGACTTTAAGATGAAAAATGGATGGAGTGACAAGGTTCTTATAGAGTTGATATTGTTTAAATTCATACTTTATAAAGATAATGATATTTCAGAATCACATTATAAAGTAAAGAAACTTTTATTCTCGACGGGTTCGGGTTATAAGAAAATACATTCCTTCCCAAATGATTGTGTTCTATATTTTATGTAATACAAATTTCTATTAGATTGTCCAAAATATTGGACGTCACGATATAAGTTGAAAGAAAAATAACAGGCTGATTTAGCAGTTGTAGAGACTCATGCCAAGGAATTTTGGTATATTCCTATAATTCATCATTTGAAATGTTTATTTGAAAATTAAAATGATGAAAAAAGGTTAAAATGAAATATAAATGATTAGATATGTGATTGAAAATTATGTCATCCAACTGATTTTCCATAGTGGAAGAAAATTGATCAACAATTTTCTACATTCAGAAATGTAGTTAGAAATATCAGACATGGATTGTTCGTATATGGAATGAATCCATATCGAAGCCTTAGTAGCATACTCAGTTCATGTCCTGTATTATTTGTAATTTACATATTATATCTTGAATTTTGTATGAAGTGAAAATATGCCATGTTGAGTTTAATGATATCTGGACCAAAGAAACCCAAAAATGATATTGATGTTTTCTTGTTACTATTAATTGATGATTTGAAACTTTTATGTTAGGAGGGTATTAGGGTGTATGATTCTCATAAAAAGGAATATGTTCAACTACATGAAATTATTATGTTCACTATAAATGATTTCCCAACATATGGAAATTATTCTAGATACAATGTTAAGGGGCATAAATCTTGTTCCAATTATAAACAATAGATTTCATATTATTAAAAAAACATGGGAGAAAAATAGTATACATGGTTCATTGAAAGTTTTTGTATTTGGATCACTCCTATCAATGATTAAAAAAATGCATTAAATGGATCAAAATAATTTGATATTTCTCCAAAAACCTTTTTCCATAGATCAATATTTTGAGAGGGTGAAAAACATTGATGTGACATTCAAAAAGACAAAAAAATATGTTAATGATAGAAATATTTGGAAGACACAGTCAATATTTTTTTATCTACCATATTGAAGATATCATGAGGTCAACCATAATAATGATGTTATGTGTGATGAAAAAAATATTTATGATAGCTTGATTGAAACATTGTTAGATATTAAAGGAAAGAATAAATATGGGTTTAATACAAGATTAGACTTACTCTCAATGGAAATACATTTGCAGTTAGCTCCCACTCCTGATGGAAGGAAAACATACCTACCTCCATCTTGTTATACATTATCCAAGCGGGAGAAAATTAGATTTTTTTATTGTCTTCATGATATCAAATTTCCAAAGGATTATTCTTCAAATGTAAAAAATTTTAAATCACTAAAGGATTTGACGTTTACATGCATGAAATCTGATGATTTTTACGTCATGATATAACAACTATTACCAGTTTCATTGTGTGTAATATTTTCCACCCCTGTTATAATGACTATTATGAAGGTGTGTTATTTTTTTAATTCAATTTTTAGTAAGGTTATTTATCTGAATATTTTTAATAATTTGGGGAAAAAAGTTGTTTCTATAGTTTTTTAATTGGAAATGTATTTTCCTCCATATTTTTTTTGATAACATGGTGAATTTAATGGTTCATTTGGTGTGAGAAACTAATATTTTTTGATATATATATCTAAATTGGATGTATCCTTTTGAAAGGTATATAAAGATATTGAAGGGGTATGTTAAGAATCAATACTGACCTGAAGCCTCCATAATTGAGAATTATATTTTAGAGGTGGTTGTAGAGTTTTGTATAATCTACTTGTTTATAGTGAAGCACATGAGTTTTTCTATATCTCACCATGAAAAAGTCAATTATGAGGGAAAGGAGATCTATGGTCTGAAAGTAAATTTTTTGATAGGTGAATCGATAAAGAGGGTACATTTAAAAATCTTGAATAACATAGATGATTCTCAACCATATATAACATTGCATGTTAATGTGTTAAATAAATGTTATCCAACGAAGAATGATATGTGGATTTTGAATGAGCATAACAAAACTTTTTTCCATGGTTTAAAGAGACCGCTCTTGGTAGATTAGATGAATTAGAAAAATTTAGATGGTTAGTGGGAGGCCCATGTTAACATTTCAAATCATGGTCCAAGTATTACATTAATGGATATAAATTTCATATAATGGATCTGGACAACATAAGTGTAGTTTAGAATGGTATTATATTGGTGTTAGCAGAAGCAATACATTTTTCGAGTGCTAAAGAAAAAAACACAATCTTCACATCAAGTTCATATTATGGAGTCATTGAAAAAATATAAATGATTTATTACATTAAATTTCACGTTCCAGTGTCTAATTGAAAATGGTTTATTGGTAACAACATTGTTAGACACTATAAATTTAGAATGAAACTCGTTAATCTAAATATATTGGAATACACAACTCATCCTTTTATCATGAAAACATATGAATTTTTTTTATGTTCTTGATCAATCCAATATGAAGTGGTATACCATTTTATGTGGAAAAAATAGTATGTTAGTGATGAAAAAGTTGATGAAGATTCTAATTTACAGGAGATCCATACTTCCATGGAAAGATTAATAGATAATATTGATGTTCACATTATAGAAATTGTTTGTACCATATAAAATATTCATGAGGATTTTGGGGAACAATTATTTAGTAAATTTCTAACATTACAACTAATATATGTTTATTTATTTTTTACTTTTATAAATTTCATAAAATGTTAGATATATTAGTTTTATTTTATTTATTTAAAACACATATTATAACTAATAACTGAAATTGTTCGTTTATATTAGTTTAGTTTTTTTATTTTACCATGTTTACCATTACTTATCTTGTCTATTTTCTGATTTTGTGGAAAAACAATTAATTTTAATATAATTTTTTTTTCAAAAAATTATAAAAGATTTAATTCAAATAATATTCTATTTGGTGTAAAAAATGATGTAATATGTTGGAAACTTTATACTATTTACAAACCAATTTTGGATTTGTTTTAATTATTTTATCCCATTTCATGAATCATTAATGTTTTTAGAATTTTAGTTAACTACTCTAACATATATGAATAAAAATTGGGTTAGTTTAGTTTAATTTTTGTTGAATAATTTTTCATATATTAAAAGAATATTATTTGTGGTGTAAAAATGGTATCATACATTGGATCATTTTTACTATCCACACACCATTTTTGGATTTGTTTTAATACATTTATGTCATTTCACCTCTCATTAATATTGTTATTGTTTTATTTAACTACTTTAAAAAATATGACTAAAAATGTTTTTAGTTTAGTTTACTTTTTTATTGAATCATTTTTCATTTTTCATTTACTTTTATATGTACTAGTTGGATTTTTATATTTTTGTACTATTTTTTTATTCACACATCATTTTTTGGATTTTTTTTCACTCATTTATTTCATTTCATATCTCATTAATGTTGTTATAATTCTAGTTGACTCTAAAAAAATATAAATAAAAATGTGTTTATTTTAGTTTATTTTTTGTTTGAATAGTTTTAATTTTTTATTTACATTTGTATGTAATAGTTGGATTTTTATATTTGTGTACTAATTTTTTATTAATTTTATTTCTAGGATAATGGAAAATCAAATAGTTGATCCACCAAATTCTTATAGGGAGTATCTTACACATATCAACAGGGATTATCGTACACATACTCTTATCGATGAGCCTCCTCAGCCTTCTACGTAAAAGTTGTCTACTTCCACAGGGGAAAAAAGAGTTTGAGGATTTCTAAACATGGAAAAATACATTTATAAAAATTATTGTTTTCCCATAGATGGTACCTAAGGACACCAGGTTACTTTCATGATAATGACATTCCAAGTGGTCCAAATTCAAATAAAATCAATACTTTTATTACAGTGCGGGCTAAAAGAAAATTTATTATTTTGATTGTTGATTGAAGAAAAGTTGAAAAAATGAAAATATGTCTATTTTGGGCCACAGTTTTAGTAAGATCGTTTGTTATTACTTTACTTATCATGAAATTTTAAAACTATTATAGGTTTCCCCCTTCTTATCAAATGACATATGATATACCTAGTACTAGAGGAGTTAGGAGGAAATGTTTAGCATTGATTCCTAGAAGATGGATGGATTTTAAATCAACCCTCACATCAAATTTAATTTTTGGGTATAGAAAATATCAAAATCCATGTGATATAAATCCATTTATAGATGAAGATACATGAAATAAATTTACTAAAAGTGGACAATAAGAAACATTTTTGGTAAGTGCAATGTTACCTTTTAGAAGTTTTTTTATATTAATGATCATATTAATTATTTCGTTATTCTTAATTTATATCAAATGAGGAGATCTAATCTGGAGATCCAATCCATAAATGTATACCCTTATACTTTATATCTTGTATGGTATATTTTATTAGAAGGAAAAATTAATGGTTCCTGGTGCAATGGAAGCATGCAATGGTGAGCGATATATTAAAATTTATTTTAATATTTCATTGACAAAAACCAAGAGAAGGGATCTTACACTTCAAATTTACAGTTAATTTATTTAATATTAGAAGAAACAATTACCTTTACATAGGAGCCTTTCTTCATTGATGATGTTGATCATCTAAAAAATAACCTTTAGGATTTCCTTCATTTCACTTTGAGGATCCAACTATAGAATCCCTCTAGTAGTGATCCACATGTTCTTCTTTGATCTCTTAGCAATGCCGATCAATCTCCAGGTGCTAGCGTGGTGAGTCGATTGTCTTGTGTTACTCAGTTTGATCGCCCTTCCTTCAATCTTGAAGAGATATCTATTACATTTCTCATTCTTGAGAGGAATAGATAAAGGAGGGTTGAGAGAGAATTTGTTGTGAGCAACAATTCTCTATCTCGATATTCAATTTCACATCGATGCTCCACACAATAGACATAACTATCTATTTATAGAGTTGCAGTTTAGGATAAAATAATATTTTAATTGCATTCCAGCAATTAAATAATGTTATAACCTTCAATGAAACCACATTACACATATTATTATTATTTTTATCATTATTATTTTTTTGGTGTGCACCAAGATGCACAATTTGATGAATAATATTTACCGAATTGTAAATAATTAATTATCACTCGACACGGTCTTGGTCCATTCGAACTACTCAATATTAATTGAATTATAAAATAAATATTTTATTCATAAATAAATATTTCATTCACATATCTGTGGATAAATATTTATTGAATATTTAATAAAATAAATAAATATATTTTTATTCACATGTTGGTGAATAAATATTTACAAAATTTATGCGATCAATATAACTTGAATAAAATTATTCCTCTGACTTGAGAATAATATTTATTCTATTTATAAAATTAAAATATAATTTAATCAATATAAAAATAAACACTTAATGTGTGACCCTCTAGGATTCTTTCTTGTTGGAATTAGGTGGTATTTTCTAAAGTTTAAGATTACTGTCTTGTAATGGGTCAAGGAACCCCAGAGAAAGAACTTAATGTCAAAATGTTGAAAACCACAAACACTCATTGTGCAATATAATCCTTTTATCATAATATATCATCAAGCATGTTGCATGATGGTGTCATCAACCTATATGCTCAATACATCTTTCTTTGACTATTTGAAAGAAACAATTCAATAGACCATGACCATGGAATTTAAGTAACTATTATATTACAATCAAAAGTCCAATATATCAACTCCCATAAAGATGGAAGAGAAAAATCCTTCCCCGACTTATCAATTAATGACTTGTAAATAGTGACACACCCAACATACGCTAATTCCCACCAACATATGGTGTGATAGTTTTAGTTAGTAAATCTAAGTGTGTGAGTCATGAAATACACCAATGATAATATTAAAGTCTAAAGACCATTACATATGATTGTAGATAGTAATATCCGATGACACCAAAACATGCAGAATTCATACTGGCGAGTCTCTTCTCATAACCTCCCATCTCGGAGATTACCAAGTGCAAACTTCATTATAAGAATCATTGTCAAAATACGAGTAATCTCACATGATAGTCTATGTACTATGTGTCCCATCATAGTATATTATCCAATAGCAAAACATTATTTAAGAATATCTTCATTGCACTTCACGGTTTTCGTCATAGTGGGGAACTGCTATGACATTATCAATGAAACGTATACTCTAGGACATTATTACATTAAAGTCATGGATAAAAATGAACAATATGTAATAATATTTTTAATTAATGTTCAATAAATCGAAGATACATATAATCAAAGTACAAACAATTGGTCATAAGACACTAACTCCAACATAAATGATAATTGAAAAATTCAAAAAACTAAGAGCTAAATATTTAGGCTATGTAGAGGTTGAACCTTCTCCCACATATAGACATGAAAAATGGAAGAGGTCTTGGATGGAAAAAAAGGCACAATATCATATGGAAGAGTTTAGGGTTATAGTTGAGAGGATTATAAGATGTTTATTTATTTATTTAAGTTAAATAATTTCTTTATATATTGTGATTCACTAGGGAGTTTTTCAAAAATTATATACAAGAGTCTCTCAAGGATTAGTGCACATAAGGGAACTTCACAATTGAGGGTAGGAAGAACATTTTTTCTAATTTATTGGGAAAGACTGAACACCTAAGTCATGTTCGAGGATACCCAACAGGTGTATCAATAAAAAAGTATTTCCTTATTATGAAGCTTATTTAATTGATGATTCTTATAGAAGAAAAATATAGTATTTGGAATCTACATTTCATGATATTCATGAGATAATAGAGGATATGATTAGAGATTCAGTATAGTCGATGTTTTTAGGCATGAAAAGATAGTTTCATATTGCTGATCCCACTCCTCCACCTCTTCCTATAGACCCCACTCTTCCGCATCCTTCTACTTATCCAACTTCTACAAATCATCCTCCACATATTCCCATTTATTATGAGTTATATGTTGATGGTACCAAATATCACATTGTTTCATATGAGATGATATATTATATTGTAAATACCTTTCAAAATAAACAGAAAGAGATATAGAAACATAGGGTCACTATATAGGATATTACAGATAGAATATAAAGAATACAATTTTCTACAGATGAGGTCAGTATAGTTGGACAAAGTATCAACCATTTTTTAGTTTGGCTATATAGACATGTTTGAAAAATTATCATATAGGTATGTGTATATTATATCCTTTATTTCATATTGTAGTAAAATTTGTTGCAACATTTTAATGTTTATGTATTTATCTATTTTTTTACAAGAATAATTTAAAGGTAAATACATACTGTATAGACAAAAAAAACATAGACTGTTATGAATTTCTATACAACTTCTTCAAGTATGATAGATTATAAAAATATTAAAATTTATTATTTTATCTTTATGACATTCCAATGGAAGATGGAATTTGTGGGAATGAAGTGACTATGGTTCTTTTGAAAATATATTTCATGGAGCATGTAACAGGAGATGATTTGGGCATCAACACGATGCAAGTTTTTTCACATAAGTCAATTTACATATATTCTTCCATTATTTTAATTTATTGAGAATTTATAGTTATGTTTTTTATTAGGTATATTTATAAAATTTACATGTAGTATGACAAAACAACAATATATAGATTTCTAGACCCACAATCTATTTATCCTATTGTGAGGATAGTGACTGATGAATAAAAAACAATTTATATTGTTGAAAAACTTCAAAAGAATGCAATTATTCAGTGTTGGATACTTCCTTATCTTCAAGAGTATGAAACATATTTCTCAAAAATTGTAATATATCTCCTAAAAAAATAACCACTAATATTATATTTTTTTAGTGTCTATTGGATTTTGAGTGTATGTTTCAAGATAGGAGACACTTTACTGGATATGCTCTATCCATGGTGAAGTGCGAGATAATTTTATGAATGTATTAAACACATAAGATTGAATATTTGAATAATTTTATATATTATAATGACATTTAAATTTATTTTATACATATTATTTTAAAAGAGGGTAGGAAATTACCTTAGAGAGATAATAAGAAAGAAGAGTTAAAAGATCAAATATATAAAAGAAAAGGTGGGATTTTATTTACAATTACTACATTTTGACTACACGTACTTAAAATGATATTTCGAATTGAAATATTATTTTAAACATATGTTTCATAAACAAGGAGTAAAGGAATATGGATACTATGCTCAAAGAATTATGATTGAAATAATTTCAACCGGGACAGTTATAAATTTCAAGAAGGTTAGATTTTATTATAAAACTTTCCTTTAATTTTTCGTTCATTTTATTCATAATACATGTTAAATGATTTCATTTTAATTTGTATCTTTTTGATGAACCTCAATATTATAATGGAAAAGATATAAGATACTTATAAAGTGAATGGGAGTATTATTTCATAGGTATGATTGGGTTTTAGTTTATTTGTAATATACATTGTAAAGTGGAAAGTTCAAATTGTAAATGTTTGTGCTACTGCTATTTTTCTACTATTGATTTTCTGGTATGCTACTATTTTTTGGTATGCTATTGTACTTCTAGGAGGGGATGAATTAATTAAATTTTATTTTTTAAAATAATTTTCACATTGGTTATTTTATAACCGATGTGAAAATTTTAAAACAATATTTACCATGTCGATTTTTTAAAAATATCAATGTGAAAAAATATTTTCCATATCATTTATATTAAAATTGATGTAGAAAAACGTGAATATTATGCTTTTCCATGTTGGTTTTATTATAAATGACGTGAAAAAAGTACGAGAGACCTTTCATGTCGATTATGAAATAACCAATGCTAAAACATCCCTCTAAAATATATTTACAGTGCCCATTTTTATTAACTTGCATTAAATAATTATTTACAACATTGCCCGCAATGAAATCATGTAGTAACCGAAGTTACAAAATCCCGACGTGAAAAGGTCTTTTTTTCACTTGTGTGTTCAAACTCTGAAGATCCTTTAGCTTGACTTTTTATGCCTATTTTTTTCATTGACCACATTGTTTTTGTGAATGTATTTGTGTTTTAGAATAAAATGAGTCACTAAAGAAGTTTAAGGAGGTTACGTGTTGCAGTTGAAGGTGTTTAAGAAATTGTTCATAACCAAGTCAAGATTTTTTTATTAAGTCAGACAATGCTATACTGATATTAAATTTACCAAACATCATGAAGATAATCATGGTTATAGATGAGATTTTATGAGTCTGTACAAAGTGGGATAAGTCAAAATTTTACCTACAAAGCTAGAGTTGAGGCTGTACAAAGTTAAATCTACAATGTGGTGAAGTTTCAAATGATGACCGAAAATACAAGTATGAAGTCCAATCAAATGATTTCACTAGATATAGGAATATAATGTTTCCAATCATATGAATTTTCTGGATAGTGAAAGTTTGTACGAACTTCGTTTCATAAAGTGATGAAGTAGAAATTTGTATACAGTTCAAATATATGAAGTCATGAAGTTCCTACTAAATAAAGGTTATTCTCTAAAGTTGTAATCAGATAAAGGATGATCATAAAAAGAATTTATTTCACCAGTATAATAAAAAAACTCTAATGGAAACCATATGAATAGCTATAATGATACATCATACAGATACATATAAATTACTGTAAACATAATAAAGGTTTATAAAAGTTCAAGATAGTGGAATGTTCACTAGTCTACTAGATAGGGAAGTAAGAAGTTCATCAGATAGATAGTGTGAATGATCAATGAATCCATTGGCATGAGTTTATCAGTTCAAGATGATCAGTAAAATATCCATTAGAAAAATGAGCATTAAATTGAGAAATGTGATGATCAATGGAGTGAGACTAAGGAAGTTATCCTAATGAACATTCATGAAGTTGAATTAGATGGATATTTATGATGTTTTAACGATCAAATGAAAATATGAAGGCATTATATATAGATAATGGATGTATATATTCTAAGCTAAATTTTATTTGTGTTGTATAGAGTGAATACTACAAAGTCCTCTGGACATACCTTTACAAAGTCTATCATATGGAGGAACATGTTGAATCTTGTCAGACAGAATTTTGTGAGACCATTGGGAAGAGGATTTCTTATAGAGTTCACTAGATATAATAAAAATTCAACATATAGATAATTACTTAATGAAGTTATAAGAAATACTTTCACTAGATGGAGTTTGAGAAGATTAACAAAACTTTGTAATGTATTTAAATGTGGAGATGATGAGATTTTATTTCAACTTTCATAAATCTAATTATGTTTTAAATAATTTTGAAGAAGTTTGTTAACACTAGGCCTTTAGGAAACATTGGTGAAGGGTGTTATCTAGAAATTTCTAATTTTTTGGAAATGAATTACAATGAATATGAGTTGAGTGAGAAAATTCAAAATAAAAATGTTGGGAGCATGCATCATCTCATAGTTTTTTGAAGGAAGTGTTCCTATATAAAGGGGTTCAAGTTCAATATAAAGTAACACTATTAATTTTTGAGATAGAGAGACTAAGTTCTAATGTTTTAATTTGAATAGAATCATGGGTTTCAAACCAAGAAAATACTTAGTTTAGGAAAAGGAATGAGATAGAGGTGTGTTGGGCATATGTGAAATAGATTGAGAATCATTAGGCAGAGGCACCAATCAGAGGTGAATATAATTTAGGGTAATAAAATGAAGTTGGAATGTTTTGAGTCACATAGTATTAATTTATAGAATACAAATACAAGGGTGTACTGGGCAGATTCATACTGAATGAAGAGCACACTGGACGGAGAATTTATGGACAATGTTTTATGAGCTATTTTCAAAGTTTCTTATATTGTGTTGGATATTAAGTATAAGAAAAAATTTTAACTAGTGGGATCCATTATAATTAAATGTCATTATATAGAAGGATATTTGTGGTAGTTGGCTCATTTGTATTCATTTCAGAACATAGTGAATTTATATGAACTAACAAGAGTTGACATGACAAAGGTGTAGCACATGTGCCTAGGCCCAGTGGGTGAGGACTCCTTAAGTGCATCCAGGCGACCTGGGATCAAATCTAGGTGGAGGATAATTTTTGGGTACTATAGCAGTACTGTAGCGGGAACTATAGTAGGCACTGTTTGGCACTGTAGCTGCTGGGAATATTCCCCCATTTGGGCCTTTGGGACACCGATTTGGTTTCTAAGTCCTTTAAGGTCTTCGGGCCACCCAGGCCTTCGGGTCAGTAAGGCCTTTGGGCCACCTCAATGTCTTCGGTCCACCTTAAGTGAAGATGTAAACTAGACAACCTATAAGGAACAAGATTTAGAAGGAGGATGAGAAAGAATCTTTCAGCATAGCAGAATCTAAGAGGATTGCAAGAATGAGAGGGTATGGAAACTTCCATCGAGACAAGCCTGTGCATACACTGGAAAGCCTAGCCGAACAACCATACGAAGCTAGGGAGCTGATTTCATGATGAAGATGTGGGGGAGGAGCAGTTCCAAGTAGTTAGTCTGGTTTGTATGTAATGTTTGAATCCTATAGGCAATGAATTACTCTAAGGCCTATGGACCATGTAATAATTATACCTACGATCCCTGTAAGGGTTCCACCTCACCCCTTGAAAGGTGGATTATCAAAAATCAATAAAAAATGAAGGCCTTCGGGCCATTGGAGACATGACAAAGGCATAGTCACCCACATTGGGGGAAAATCATGGAAATCTTGTATGCCTTAATTTACTTTATTATTACTTCATATGAATAAGTTTTTGATATAAAGTTCATAGGATATAAAATCTAAAAAGTTTTAGCGGTTAATTTTAAGAGAAAATAAATGGTAAAAGATCACCACTGATTCAACCCCCCTTCTCAGTGGTGCTCACATTCTTGGGAACTTCAAATCATATCAGAGCATCCAAGATCCATCTATAGGATCCTTACTTTTCATATCATGGATAATATCAACTTAGTTAAAATTAGAGCTTATCTTATTCTTGTAAAAATTTTCTTGGTTGACAAAATTGAATGAAACCCTATCTTTTATTTCTTGGATTGGAAGTGATTGGTGAAACATCATTGGGGTTTACACCCATGGAGAAAGAAAATCCTATGAAATTTACTAAAAAAGGAATATTGAGGTTGATGGTAAAAAAAAAATTCTATTATTATGTCCCTTTTTAGAAAATGGTTATATGAACGTGATGAGACAGTATACAATAAAGGAAACTTGGGAAAAAATCAAAAGCATCTTTCAGGGAAATATAAAATTGAAGGAATAAACAAATTCAAATATGGATAAGCAAGTTTGAATATATTATAATGATAAAAGATTAAACTATTGATCATATTCAAAGGTATTAACATGGTTTTTAGGTGTTTATGTTGTCATAACTCTAATTAGGAGTCAATTTACCACTTGTTTTTAGAAAGTGATTGGGCAAGGGTGGTTTGGTGAAGTTTTGAGAGCCTTGTTAGTATTATTATTAAATATGTAAATGGAGATATTTTTATTCATTCCAAGTTTCATGGGGTGGAGGCTAATGGTGTGGAGAGGAAGGAGAGGGCCATTTTTCTTTCGGTTGGATGTTGGACCCTCTAGAATGCTAGGAATAAGGCATGGGTGGATGGTGCTTCAAGTTCATGTTTAACTATGAAAACTCAATGTCGATGCTTATAAGTTAATTAGGGTGCTCTCTTGAAGTGATTGGTTAACCTGGGTTCTATCTTGAAGTGATGGGACAATGCACAGTCCATGAGGTTGTTCACGAAGGGAAGGAGATATATGAAGAATTCATGGGGGGGGGGTGACTACACTAGGCAGATGAGTCCGATGGAACCCTCCTTACAATGGCTTCAAGCTCAACATTGATGGATCCTGCAGTCTTGGTATCATAAACGGGGGAGGTATTGTACATGAACCCAAAGGAATTATGATCATCACTTTAATCAGATTTTATGGGAAATGTGATTTTCTTATTATAAAGGCTAAGGTGATGCTTAATGGGAGAAATTTTTTTCACACCACTAATATTACCCTCACTAAAATTGAAACTGACTCGATAGTTATATAAAACTCTCTACAATGAAGGTATGAATATCTTTGATACATTTTTTATCTTATCCAAGGATTCAAGGGATACAATGATCTGGAAAGCATGAATCATACATGTCACCAAGGTAATTTTGTTGTAGACTGCCTTGCTTCAAGGGGAAACAAAAGTAACCCTCTCATTATTTATTTTACCCTAGTTTCCATACTTCATTACTATGTTGAATTGTTTTTGGGTGGATTCCCTTGGCCTGCATTACATCAGGCATTGTAGACTTTTTTTCTCTTGCTCTCTCTACTTAATAAAAATTTCTCACTTTTATGATGATGATTACTTCACTAGAGTTGATGAAAATTTAAACTATATCATAGGATTCAGGGATGTCTTGGAAGATTCAACCATTGTTAAAAATAAACCACACTTGGATTATTATGAACAAACCAACTAATAAAAAAATAATGTGTTATATGTGGATATTTAAAATAAAAGAAGATAACATCAATGGAAATAAAATCAAATATAATTCATGGTTATTTTCCCAAGGTTTCCTCTAAATATATGGAATTTATTACTATGAAATGTTTCCCATGTTGCAAATTATTCTTCCATTAGAATTTTATTTGACTTTTCTTTCTATAATGATCTGCACATTGAACAGTTAGATGTTAAAACTACCTTCTTGAAAGGTGATTTGAATGAGAAAATATATATTAAACCTCCAAATGATTATCCTAATGAATTAAAATTGAATCATTTTTCCTTCTAAAAAAATCACTGTGTGGCCTGAAACAAACCTCTAGGTAGTGTTACATGAAATTTTATTCATTTATGTTATTTAAATAGTTTATTAGGAGTCAATATGTTTCATGTGATTATATTAAATCAACAAAAAATTTCATGATTTATCTATTGATATATGTTGATGAAATTATTATCATTTTCGAACATATAAATCTCATTTATTCTATTAAAATACAATTAAAAGTAAAGTTAAAAATAAAAGGCTTAGGTGCCACTAGGAAAATATTAGGTGTTGATATCATAAGAGATAGACCAAATTAACTATTATAATTATCTAAATATTATTATGTTTTAGAAATTCTTAAGAGCTATATGCTTGAATCTCTCAAACCAGTAAATATACCTCTTGGAAAACATTTTAAACTATCTTTAACATAAGAACCCATATTTTTTGATGATATACGGTTTATGTCTTAAATACCTTATGCTAATATAGAAGGAAATGTTATGTTATGTATCATATGAAATCATCCAGATATTTTCGATACAATCTATACTTTAAGAAGATTTATGGACACACCTAGAAATCCATATCGGAATTCCCTTAAGTGGATCTTAAGATACCTCTCTTATATCTCTAATATTTCTTTTTGTTATGGTAATGATATAGAATCTTTTGAATTTATTACTAGATATGTAGATGCTGATTATAAAGCTAATATTGATACTATAGAATCTATCACTGTTTATGTGTTAAATTAATATAGTGGAACTATTTCATGGAAATGCAATATGAAATCCATAGTTTCACTATCAACCATGGAGTTTGAGTATATTTCCTTGACCTAAGTAGTGAAAGAGGCCGTATGGATGAAGGGTTAATCTTTTGAACCACACATGTACAATTCTGATAGTAAATGAACACTTCATTATCTAGAAATTTATATTTCTGTGGTAAATCAAAGAAAATTAATATTATGTTACATTTTATTAGAGATTTTTTGGAGTATGGGACCATGTGTTTCAAAATTATATACACATACATAATCCTGACTGATAGTTTGACTAAATTCTTGGTCATTTTTAAGTCTAATTTTTATAGATAGATTGAATTTGGTTCCAATTCCATAACCATAGGTGAAAGAACATCACCATTTTCAAATGAAAATGGTGAATATTTTTTAATTATTTCATTTATCTTATCTTGTTTTCACATTGAAATTGTGACATATAATGACCCTACTTTCCTTACATGATTATTACATCATTTTAATGATAAACAACATAAAATCATTACAAAACCAAGATCCAAAGGATTAGTGTGTTGGAAAATTTAGGACAAAAAATAACATTTACATAATAAAACATAAACATTGTTTAATTCCTTCTCTAGATTCTTAGTGGCCCTCGTTTACTCCTTAGTATAAGTAGTCACCTGAGGGTATACATCAAATAAATGGGTGATCTAAAACCCCCGTAAGAGGATATATAAGAACATGAATAAATATAACATGGGTGAGCATAAAATTATCATAATAATATAATAATTTTATCATAATCATAATAATTAGAAGAATCATTAGATAATGTCATGGAATGTGGTAATGCATAAAAATTAAACATCATGTCTTAGTGGTCAAATACCATGCATAGTTGTGAATAAATATAGCTTCATTACCACACGTAACATATGTTAATAATAATAAAATCATCATTATAAACAAATATAATTTAATTTTAACTCATATTTCACATTATCTCATGAGATAAATCACATTAACCAATACATTAGAGTGATATATAATTCTGGGTGCACTTGTCACATCATAACATTTACATAATCATGCATGGCACTTAGAATGTATATCGATCTTGGACATAAAATAACCCATAGAAAAGAATGAGTTTAATTTCATATAGTATAAATTCATGAATAAACATGGGGGTTCCAAAATGAGAAAGGTAAAAAATATTTTTTATAATATTCTTCATTCTTGAGAGAAGAAGAGATAACTCAAGAGGAGTCAAAATGTGTTTTGGAAAGAAGAGTTATTTTAAAAAATATTTTTATTTTCTGTAAAAAATATTAGAAATATGTATATCTCATAATATAAAAGCAATGATCAATGAAATTATATTTTAGTAATATTAAAATAACATCTATATAGAAATTTTTTATGAAAGAGTAATAACCCAAAGAAAGGAAATTGGGTTTGAAAATCCCCTTACCTCATATATGAATTCTTTCTTCACTTTAATATTATATAATCAAATTAGATTAATTAATTAATTAATAAATAACCTATTATACTTATATTTTATTCATTATAATTTTATTAAGTGTATTTATGGTCATTATAACGAGTTAAAGAGTTCAATTTCATCGTCCAGGAGTGTTCATTTTCTTGGTTTTTCATGATTAGTTCACTTGTATACATGCATGAAAGATCGTTTAAAATGAAGATAATTATCCAGAATTGAGATTATATATTATTAATGAAATTAAATAAGATTAAATTATCTTATATATCATTTGGTTATATAGTATGAGGATTAATCATTAAATAAATAGTTAATGATATTCATTTAGATTAATTTTGGCGGTTTTCAATCACTATTAACTCTTTTTGTTTTATTATTTAATATTATGTATATATGTTAGATACAGAACCTAAAAAGATTTAAAAAATAAATTTTAAAATTTATTTCAACCATTATAATGATTTCATGACAATCCTTTTTGGTGGTAAAGGAAAATGAAAACTGTCTATCCTCGAAGGTGATAAATCAACACGTCACGAATGACGTTTTGATTTTTAGAATAAAATAGAGAGAAGAAGAGGTTTGAAAATATATTTTTCCATTAACATAATAAAATTATATTATATAGAATATACTGGAGTTATCATGAAACTTGGATAAGGGTATATGGGGAGAGAATATGAAAAGAAAAGAAAATGAAAATAAATTAAAATAAAAGAAAGAGGATTTTAACTCTTAAATTCTCCTCCTTGAGAAACTCCTTAGGGAGATTAGATTTGGTCTTTTGTTGAGAAACAAAATAATTCTATACATGGGGTAAGGGATTAGAAAGATTATTGAGTAGAAATTGGGAAATATTCAAGGCTTTGGAGGTGTGAGGAGAAGGGGTGGTGATGGGTGGTATTTATAGTCGAGGAGAGACATGTTTTTTGATTATTTTATTCCTTAGTTTATTATTTGGGATCAATACTATCAATAGTTTGAACATTATCACTAAATATATTGAAATAATTATGTATAGTCTGAGATTATGAGCTTACATCACTTATACATCATCTATGGCTCAATAATTCTTGTTTTTGTAATATACCATAAATTATCGCATTTCTGTATTCATAAAAATTCAACTATTTTAGAAAAATCACAAAAAATCATCCTAACTTTATTTTAAAGTGTAGAATTTTAAAATGAACTCCGTTTTATGAAATTAATTTTTTAAATATGAGAAATTAAATTTTTAATTAAAATCATCATTTATTCAAAAAAAAGTGATTTTAAATTTATAACTAATTTTATGACACTTTTGAAAAACTGATTAATGTATAAAAAATTATATTATAATAATAAGAAAACAAAATATTAATTTATTAATAAATTTTATGAAAATTAATTTTCTTTTAAATAATTATATTAATTATAAAACTGTACGTAAATATTTATAACTTCCAAAAATACCAAGACTTAATTTATCATTTCAAAAATGGATATTTACTTATACCATGAAATAAATATATCATATTTTAATTCTTAAGATACATAAATTTTATTTATACTTTTATAGGTAAGGTTACAATTCTATTGGCTGGATTACTATTCCTAATGGTCAAATTACTATTCCAAAAGTCAATTTACTATTCCATTGGTATAGGTTCCTTAACTTCTTTAAATACCTCTAATTCCATTCACTATTCATTTATAATGTTTTTATTATTCACTCTATGTGATTTTATGTGATTTAAACTATGTGGAATAACTATAAGAAGAGATTTTTCATTGATAAAATTATTGGTTGTTACATTCTTCTCCCTTATGAAATTTAATTTTACATAATATAGTGAAGAAAAGTGGGGGTACTTCACCTTCATTGCTTACTTCTGTTCCCATCTTTCCTCTTCATACTTATGGTTCTACCACAATACATTTATCAGTTGAGTAGTCTTGTTGCATAGAACTTTATCTCCACATTCCAAGATCTTCACTGGCTGCTCCTCATAAGAGATATCATTTTCCAACTGTACCATCTCTAGATTCAGAACATGTAAGAGATATTGTATACAATTCCTCAGGAAAAATACATGGAATACATCACAAACTTGAGACATGGTATGTGGAAGTTCTAGTCGATAGGCCATAGCTCTAACATGATCAAGAATCTCAAAGGGGTCGATGTACCTGGGACTCAACTTTCCATTCTTACCTAATCTAATGATCCTATTCAATGGATATATGTGGAGTAATATCAAGTCTCTATCCTTAAACTCTGGGTCCCATCAATGATTGTTTTTATAGATCTTCTGTTAACTTTGGGCTAACTTGATGTGCTACTGAATGGTTTTCACCTTTTCTATAATTTCTTCATCCATTTATGACCCTAGCAGTTTATGTTCACCAACTTTATCCTAGCATGTTGGTGTTCTGCATCGTTTCCCATAAAGGGCTTCATATAGATCAATTTATATGATCAAGTGGATACTGTTGTTGTAAGAGAACTCAACCAGAGGGATATTTTGGTCCCATCCTCATTTTAAGTCCATTAAACATTCTTTCAACATGCATTCCAATGTCTGAATAGTCTGATAATATTGGAAATTAGTTTTAGGATGATGAGTTGTATTGAATTTTAGCTCAGTGCTTAGAGCATGTTGGATACTTTTCTAGAACATGGAATTGAATATCATATGTCAATAAGATACAATCGATAGTGGTACTCCAAGCATCCTTAAAACCAATTTGATGTATATCCATGCATATTGATCCTGTGAGAAGTCCTCTCAAATTTTTATATCATGAGATTTCTTTATAAGATGATCCAAAACAACCCATATAGCATTTTTTTATATGGATGTCTTTGGAAGTATGATGGAAAGGTCCAAGGTGATATTTCCCTATTTTTATTTTGGTATGGGTAATGGTTTCATCATCCACTTTTACTTTTGTATTTTAGCCTTCAATTTCTGACATACTTGTCACTTTGAAGTATATTCAATGATCTCCTTCATTATATTTTCCCACCAATAGTTTTCTCGGATATCTCGATACATCTTTGTGCTTCCTAGGTGAATAGAGAAAGTTGAGATATATACGCTATTCAAAAGATATTTCCTTATCTCTGGATTTTATGGTACAAATATTAATGGACCAAATATTTTAACTCCAACCTCATCAATTTTGAAGTCTGAGGATTTCCCCATTCTCATGGTTTCTTCCTTCTTCTAAATTTCCACATCATTTCATTGAGAAACCTTTATTTTATCCATAAGGTATGGTTGAGAAATCATTTGAGAAAGGATTGATGTTGTTCCATCATTAATAATTCTCTTGTCCATCTATTTCAATTCTAAGAATATTGGATCCATCTCAATTCTCATCATTGATAATGTTGTAGGATCCTTTCCACTTGGAGATCCCACCAGTTTATTTTCCTTATTAAGATAGTAGTGAATTGAGAAGTCGTAATCCTTAATGAGATCTAACCATCTTCATCGGAACATATTAAGATACTTTTGTGTGAATATATATTTCAGGCTCTAATGATCATTTTATATCTCACACGTCTCCCCATAGTAAATAATCCCCCCATATTTTCAATGTGAAGATCCCAACCACCAACTCCAGATCATGCTTAGGATATTCTTGCTCAAAAAATTTCAACTACCATGATTTGTAGGATATCAATTTATCATTTTGAATCAATACATATCCTAATACCTTATTTAAAGAATTATTGTACACCACAAAGAGTTCCCCACTTGTCGGAAGTGTGAGTACTAGCATGGTTATAAGCCTCCTTTTTGAGTCTTCGAAGCTGTCTTAACATTCACTAGTCCAGAAAAACTTTTTCCCCTTATGAGTTAGATTAGTTAGTGGGTTTAAAAATTATGATAAGTTCTTCATAAATTACTGATAATACCATTATAGACCAATGAAACTATGGATCTCCATTACCAATGTTTTCTTGGACCACTCTTTGATTGCCTTTATCTTGGAAGGGTCCATAGATATTCCTTTTCTGGTGATAACATGACCCAAGAATGATACTTTTTCCTCCAAATATTTTTTTTATTTTCAAAAATAAAGAAACTTATATAGAAAAGTGGGAACCACACATAACTAATTAAACCTTACAAATTAATTTTTTTAAAAAAATTACAAAAATCAAAATTCCAAAACTTAAGGAATCGTCGTGAGAACCACCGTGCCAATGAAAAATCCTGAAAAGACTTTCGCATAGTATTAAAATTCTCCTCATTTTCCTCCTTGTACTTGGAGTATATTAAAATATAATCTATAAATACAACCATAAACTTGTCAAGATAATCTCTAAAGATTTTTTTAAAAAAGACCATGAATATTATTGGAGCATTAGTGAGTCCAAAAGGCATCACTATGAACTCATAGTGTCTTTACCTCGTTTGAAAGGCAGTCTTTGGAATATATTCCTTACCCACCTTTAATTGGTGATATCCCAACCAAAGGTCCACCATAGAGAAATACTTGTCCCCACATAGTTGATCGAATAAGTCATCTATCCATGGAATGAGATACATGTTCTTTATTGTGATATTGTGGAGCTCATGATAATTAATGAAGTGGCGCATCAATCCATCCTTATTCATGTCAAATAGGACTGGTTCACCCCATGGTGAATCACTCAGGTGTATAAAACCCTTTTACAGATTCTCTTATAACCACTTCTTTAGTTTCACTAACTCCATGGTGGCCATTCTATATGGTCTCTTTGATATAGGTAGAGATCTAGGAATAATTTAAATTGAGAACTCAACCTATCGGTTAGGAGGAAGACCAAGTAATTATTCAGGGAACACATCAGTGTAGTCCCTCACAATGGGCATGTCTTTGAACATCATTCTCTCAATTGTCATAATCATTTGATCTAGATATGATTACTCAAAAGGTAATAAATTACACACTTGAGATGATGACTCCAAATGAGATTCATCCTCACCCTTATACTTTCACATAATTGGAGGATGCCTCAGAATATTAAAAGTGATCTAACTTTTCTAAAAATTGATGTTGGATTTGTATAAAGATATCCAATCCATGCCCAATATAGCATCAAAATCCACCAAAAAAAGTAAGATAAGATTTGTTGGGAGGTTCTGTCCACAATCATTAATTGGAGAGGAGTTATATACATTGGATGAAATAATTGCCCCATTTTTTGTTCTCACATATAACTCAACTTCCATATTTTGAGGTGGTGCTTGAATAGTTCTACTAAACTTTAAAGATACGAAAGAGTGCTTAGAACTATAATCAAATAGCATGTTTTATATTCTTGAATGAATAAAAAGTGTACCTGTTGCCGCTTCATTTTCATGATCCACCTGAGTAGTAGTGATGGAATAAGATTTCCCTTGATCCTTTGGATTTTGTGGCTACTGACCTTGATTAACCTTGAGAACTTGAGGTTCAATGTATTGATTTTTATAGTGCCCCTTTTCTCTACAATTTAATCATTGAACCACAGGTGGTGCTCTCATTTCCTCCACCACATTGTCCAGCTTCCTCATATCTCTTCGACATTCATGATCTTGGTGGAATTCTCTCCCACACTTCAAGAATTTCTAAATCCCTTTGAGGAAATTCCAATGATGATTCTTCCCACATGTTTGAAATATGAGTGGTTGATTTTTCTTTCCACCTTTTTCATTAAATCCTCCATATTGAAACTCCAACTTTCATTTCTTATCCATATAGTCGTGATACCATTATCAAAACTCCATCCCCACCTTGAGAGTAAATTGACCAAATTATTCATATATCCCAAAGTATCGAATTTCTATATCCTTTAGAAGGGGTAGTTTTAAACCACTAAATAATCTATCTATTTTTATATCATTATTGATAACAAAACTTAAGGTGTACCTTGAAATCCTTGTGAAATTTTATTTTTATGTTGTGAACTATTCACCTTACTTTTTCTTCATCTCTAAAAATTCTCTCACTATCCTCATACTAAGTGTTAAAGGTAAATACTTATGAATAAATATTTTCTTGAAGTCTTCCCACTCCATCTATTAAATTTCATCCTTAATCTTAGTGTTCTTAATCAACACCCACCATTAATCGACCTCTCTATCCTAATGATAAATGGCTAGAGTCACCTTCTCTATCCCAGAATAGTAAATCATAGAAAATATATTCTTCATTGAGTTGATCCATTGTTCTGCGACTAGTTGATCAAAAGATCCACAAAACATCGGTGGTCATTGTCACATAAAAGTCTCCTTATCCAGTTTCTCTATCTTAGGGGAATAAAAACTTTCAACATTATTCAGGTTATTTTTCATGTCCTGATATAGGTCGGTAAGAATCTCCATGAAATTTTGAACTCCACCAACTAACGAATTGGGGAAGTCATTCGGGCAGTTGCTGTATTGTCCCTTACATGGTTGTTTGTCCCGGTTTCTCTTAGTTCCCACCATTTTCTAAAATAAAAAATATTTGAACAAAACATAAGTCAACATTTCATGAATAAATAATTTATTCCATTGTGAAATTAACTCTAAATGAATATCTTGTGGAATCCCCGTGTTTATTATTTTTCTAAATAAAATCTGATTGAGTTCTTTCATATAATTAGCCTCATACTAAGGGTTTTCACTAATGTTCTATAATCATAATTCCCAAATTAACTAAAACATGATCTGATACTGACTATATATGCCCCACTTTCTTTACATGATTATTATAACATTTTAAATATAAACAACATAAAATCATTTCAAAACTAGCATCCAAAGGTTTTATGTCTTGAAAAAATTAGAACCACACATAAAATTTTCATAATAAAACATAAAATTTATTTAATTCCATATTCTATAGATTCTTATTGGCCCTCATGTACTCCTTAGTATAAATAGTCACATAATGATATACATCAAAGAAAGGGGTGATCTAGAAGCCTAGTAAGAGGATAGATAAGAACACGAATCAATATAACATGGCGGATCAAAAACATAATCATCAAAACATAAGAATGGTATAATCAACATAATCATGAGAGTATGAATTATATAAATTCCTGGAATGTTATAATGCATAAAAATAAAACATATGTCTTAGTGGTCAAATACAACACATAGTTGTGAACAAAGCTAGAACCAGGTTCACACATAATATATGTGTATAATCATAACATCATAATTTTGAACAAAGTTATCATCATGTTCAAGCATATTGCGCATTATCTCATAAGATAAATCACATTACCCAATGAATTTGAGCACTATATAATTCCAAGCACACCCGTCACATCATAATATTTACATAATCATGCATGCCACTTAGAATGTATATCAATATTTGACATAAAATAAACCATGGAATGGAATGGGTTTCATTTCATATAGAATAAATTCATGAATAAATTTGGGGGGTTCATAAATGATAATGGTAAAATATATTTTTATAAGATTCATCATTCTCGAGAGAAGAAGAAACAACTCAAGAGGAGTCAAAATGTGTTCTGGAAAGAAGTGTTATTTTGGAAAATATTTGTTTTAGTCATAAAACCTGATTAGAAACATGTAGATAACGTAATAAAAAATTCAAAAAAATGAAATTATATTTTAGGAATATTAAAAGAACATCCATATAGAAATTTGTCATGAAAGAAGAATTACCCGTAGAATATAAATTGGGTTTGAGAATCCCTTTATCCTATGTCTGAATGATTTCTTCACTTCAATATCCTAGATAATAAAATTATATTAATTAATTAATTAATAAATAACCTATTATACATGTATTTTATTCATTAATTTTTTTAAGTTCATTAATGATCATTATAATGAGTTATAGAGTTCAATTCCGTCATTCGGGAGTGTTTGTTTTCTTGGGTTTTGATGATCATTTCACTTGTACAATGCATGAAAGATCATATAAAATGAATATAATTCTCCTGAATTGAGATTATATGTCATTAATTAAATTATATAAGATTAAATGGTCAGATATATCATTGTTTTATATAGTGTGATGATGAATAATTAGATAAATAGTTAATGATAATCATTTAGATTAATTTTGGCGGTTTTCGATCACAATGAACTCATTTTATTTTATTATTTAATATTATGTATATATGTTAGTTATATTACATAAAAGGGTTATAAAATAAATTTTAAAATATGTTTCAACCATTATAATGGTTTCATGGCCAGTCTTTGAGGCGGTAAAGGAAAATGAAAACTGTCTGTCCTCGAAGGCAATAAATCAACACCTCAAGGATGATATTTTCATTTTTAAAATAAAAGGTAAAGGAATAGAAGTTTTATGATATATTATTCCATAAACACAATAAAATTTCAGTATATATAAGATAATGGAGTTATATTTCCACTTTTATAAGGGAATATGAGTAGAGAATAAGAAAAATAAAAGAAAATTAAATGAAATAAAAAAAAAAGAAAGAGGATTTTACCTCTTGAATTATTCTCCTTCAGAACCTCCATAAGGAGAGTGGTTTTTGTTTTTTATTGAGAATAAAGATTTTGGACATGGGGGAGGGCTTTTGTAAGAGTATTAGGTAGAAATTGGACAAGTTTCAAGGCTTTGGAGGTGTGAGAAGAAGGGGTGGTATTTATAGTAGAGGAGATGAGTGTTTTTTGATTATTTTATTCATTACTTTATTATTTTGGCTGAAGACTATCAATAGTTTGAAAATTATTACTAAATATATTAAAAAAAATGAAATATAGTTTTATATTTTGGGATTTCATCATCTATACATCATTTATGACTGAATAATTCATGTTTTTAGTATATACCATAAATTATCATATTTCACTATTCACCAAAAATTCAACTATTTTTAAAAAATACAAAAAAAAGTATCCTAACCAGTTTTCAATATGTAGAATTCAAAAATAAACTCAATTTTTTTAATTTTTTTTTCTAAATCTGAGAAATTAAAATAATCATTTATTTAAAAAATACTGATTTTGAAATTATAACTAATTTTATGACACTTTGAAAATTTAATTAAGGTGTCATAAAATTATATTATAATCATAAGAAAAAAAAATATTAATTTATGAAAATAAATTTTCTTTTAAATCATAACATTAGTCCAAAAATTGTAATTAAATATTTATAACTTACAAAAATACCAACACTTAATTTATCATTTATAAAACATCTCTTTACTTATACAATGAAATAAATATATCATATTTTCATTCATAATATACCTAAATTTTATTTATACTTTCATATGTGAGGTTACTATTCTATTGGCTAGATTACTATTCCTAACAGTCAAATTACTATTCCGAAAATCAAGTTACTATTTTATTGGTATAGGTTCCTTAAATTCTATAAGTACCTCTTATTCCATTCATTCTTCATTTATAAAGTTTGTATCTTGACTTCTATGTGATTTTATGTGATTTATACTCTATTGAATAATTATAAGAAGAGAGTTTCCATTGATAGAATTATGGGTTGTTACATTCCATATTTGTTCTACTATTTACTTATTGAACCATACATTCAAAATTATATTGATTAGATTTATTTTAATGCTCAATTTATATTGGATTTTTTACTATTGGGATTATGATGGCTCGCTGATCTACTATTCTATATGGGATCTTATTTATTAGACCTTGGCCTTTCTGACAGTCTATTGCTCATGCACTCTTCTGTCATACCAACTATCTGATTATTTGGATTCATGATCATTGATCATCCGCACCACCTTATTGAACTACACCATCCACGTTTATCGATTTTTAACCGATGTACTCAAGTTTTATTCTGGTGACATGTGTGTGGAGCACACTAGTCGGGCGTGTGGTTTTGAGGCTATGTCAGTGTTAGGGGATTGATGACCCCTAATCCCTGATCACTTCATCTCTCTAGATTCGGTCTCTTCCTCTGTCATGTGGATATACTCTTATTTTTCCTTCAGCAAAACCCTTTTTCACCAGTCCTGTTTTAACAGAGACTTGTCTCAGCCAATGGCTCCCTACGGTTCCATCTTGTTTCCTGCTATCTGGTAAAGACAACACCCTTCTAAGGCTGAAGATGTGTAGTAGTTCCTAATGACAGTTCCACTAGTATAGAGAGGAGAAATAAGATACATGTCCAGGAATGTTGAACATGTTGGTCTTCCATCTTGAAGAGATCAGGACACTCAGACCGTGAAGTATCTGAAACTGCAAGTATCATTTTTTAGAGTTTTTTCAGTTTTGTTCATTTCAAGCCTTGTATCCCTTTTGTACTTTGTTCTTGTTTCTGACTCTTTTTGGTTCTTTACACCTTAGAGAATTTGTTTTATTTGAGCTTAATAAAACTCATGTGTGTGTGGTTGTGATCTTATTGTGTACATAGGTTCCCATGGGACTGATGCATGTTAAATCTTTGTGTTCTTTACTCTTTCCTTTCAATATTTCATTTCTTATGTTCTATTTGAATTGTTCTATAACATTAGTCATTATTTATTAAAGAATTTAATTTTATCTTTTTTTTGGTATTCTACCTTGATTTGGGTATCCAATCATCCTCACAGCCTTCAGCTTCCATTGGAGGGAGAATATGCAATAGTTTTTATTAGTTCTGTGATCCTAGTGGAAAGAAATGTGGGATTCAATGAGGAGGTGTGAAGATTTAAGAACATTTGGTGGTGGTTTGTTCAGGATTGATCCCAAATCATTAAAGGCACAAGTGGTGGATCTGGTGGTCATGAAACTTGTGAACCTACCCATCGACATACCAAAACATTAGCTTCTGTGTGATCTTGGAGACTTGGATTCAAGTTCTTGGTAAAAAGAACTTATCACTATAAGTGTTTCCTTCATTTTTATTTCTGATTTATTATCCTCTAGTAAAGACAAGTTTATGGATATTTCTTCATATCTTTTTTCTCAATATTTCACTTGTAACCTGATCCATTTTATTTTTTATAGTGATACCACCCATGGTTCCCCTCCCCTATGCAAGTAGATTATTTGGTCAAAGTACACAAATCATTATGTCCTGTTTACTATTTTTGATTTCTTGTTTTCATTCAATCTGAATTCATTGAATAATGAACAAAAATTCTTTAATTAATGCTAATATACTTTGAATTTTTGTTGATTTAATCTATTTATGAATTTAATATGTTTCCCTATTTTGAAAACATGTTTTTTTGGTTTGTAATTGTGCTGTAAATTCTATTTTTTTAGTTTTCTTACTGTTGTTACTTCTAATAATAGCTTATTGTTGATGTTATTTATGTGAAAGAACTATTTTTTATTTGGGACTGCATATATTGGAATCTGGGAATTTTTTTTCTCATGATTGTTGTTTCTATTTTTTAGAATCATCATATACATATTTATGTTTATAATTTACAATAATATATATTATAAGTTTTAAATTGTTGTAATTTTAAATATTCATTGTGCCTTGTTCAATATTCCACTTATCATATATATTCCTAGAATTATGGAATTGTGATATGAATGTTTTCATATTTATGGACTTATATGTGTTACAAGACATGAATTATATACATTTTTTAGATTTTACATTTTTGGTTTTAACAAACCAAAATTTTATCCATGATATCCCCATTTGATATAAGAACCCATACCTTCTTTTTAGGTATGTTTTTCCTTTTCGGGTCATTTTTTGAAAAAAACGGAAATTCTAGAAATTTTATAAGTACACACCGTGTACTTTATAAGTACATGTCGTGTACTTCCTTGCTGCAGGAGGCAGTGTGCTGGCCATGTAGTAGCCATACACACGGCCATGTGGGAGTGACTTGGAGGCCTCTTAAAGAATATTATGGAAAAGATGAGTACATGTCGTGTACTTCAAAAGTACACATCATGTACTTCATTTTTTTCATTAAGCGCATTAGGGTCGCGTTTAATCACCAAAAGGCTCTTCTTTTAAGTCCTGTTCAACCAAGAGCTCCATACGGCCGCGAATCATCGATGAACCTCCAATCCTCTATCTGTCCTCCAAATCAAATACTGTTGGATTCATTGGAATCACATCGGTGAGTTATCTCTTCTGCTTGAGCCTAATTTCCTGATTCCTCTTACTTTCCAAGTTATCATTGGTTGAACGTTTTATATGTTTTCTTAGATCTACAACATTAGAAGGAGATTCAATCCTAGAGGTTCACATATAGAGATCTCCTGACCCCGAGGTAGGTGGTTTGTGTCTTTCTGTTCCAAGTCTTTGAGTATTATGTGCAAATTCCACCAATACCCTTGGACGGGGTATTGCATGTTTACTGTTTCACCCATGATGTCTTCCTGACATGCTTGTATTCTTGTGTAGTGGTAATTTGGATATGAATAGGGTGGATAACTATTCTTTGGATGGTTTTCCCTTGAAAGTTATGTTTAGGACTATTTGGTCATGTTTAGCCAGTTTGGCTGCCTTGCCTGTTTTCCATGCCTGTTGCTGTAGAATGGAGAGTTTGTATACTGACATATTTGTTATGATGTAGACTGTTTAGCCAAGTAGTTATGTAGGTTTACTTGGTCATATTACACTACTATGCTCATTGACCTACACAGGGCTATGAGAATCTGGTGTAGTAGACTATAAGGGGAATTGATCGGGTGATCTTCCTCAGAGAGTCTTTGAGAAATTTTGGCTATTAGGGGGATTGAACGAGTGAGAATCCTCAAAGATCCCAGAACCAATTTGGACTATAAGGGTAATTGACCGAGTGATCTTCCTCAAAGAGTCCTTTATTTCTTTAGACTATAAGGGGATTGACCGCGTGAGCTTCCTCATAGAGTCTTTGTTAGAATTTAACGACCTGGGCTATAAGGGGAATTGACCATGTGAGATTCCTCAGAAAGTCCTAGACCATGGGGCTATAAGGGGAATTTAACGTGTGAACTTCCTCAAAGAGTCCTTGACTACCTTACACTATAAGAGGAAGTGACTTTGTGAGATTCCTCAGAGAGTCTTTCTTTAACTTTGACTATAAGAGGAATTGATTGTGAGCGCTTCCTCATAGAGTCTTATTATAATCTTATGACTGAACCAGCGGGGTTAGGCTGAGTGAACTTCCTAGAGGGTTGCTTGTACTTCTTAGGTAGGAACAGAGGGGATGGTTGTGAGTAATTCCTAGAGGGTTGTCTATTTGAGGTTTAGCTGTTTGTTTCACTGTTGCTTGGTATTGAAACTGGAGATTGTTTACTGCGGAGCACTTTCCTATTTACTGTTTTCTGTACTTTCACCTGCCATATATTTACTGAATGTTAGGAACATATCTTTAGGTGGTTTCCTACTGGGATTTAGTCTCACACCCTGTTTGGGCCATGCTTTTGGGCCCAAACAGATTATATTGTTGAAGGTATAGATAAGGGAAAGCCCCCTTCTACTTCAGGTACTTGATTTGGTGTGGAGATGGAGAGCATGGGAGAATAATATGGCTTGTGATGCTGAGGAGTTTATCTTCTATCTTTGTAACTTTAGTTTAGAACTGTTGTATTCTAGAATTGTGACTTGTTTGGATATTTCCTAGACATATGTATCATGCATAATTTTAAATATGTTTTCCACTTTATACTTTCAGTTTTCTGTTGTTTCTTATGTATGTGATTATTATATCTTCCTCTCTTGTATGTATTTGTTTACTTCCACTGTGTACTCTACCAATGAGGGCATAGTTTCCCCACTATCACATCCAAGGCCCTCCCTACTAGTCTGCAGCCTCTGGAATTCGGGGAAATGCGCTTGAGGCCATATGATCAACCGGGTACGAGGTGCCTCTAGGTTGCTTCCTGAACCGTGATGTTACATAGTGGTATCAGAGGAATTATTTTCCCTTGATTTACTGTTTGGAGCCTTTATCCAGGGATAGGAAGGAATAGGTACTTGGTAATAAGCTGTTCCCTGGAGTAGCTAACCCGTGTAATGGGAAAAGCCAATCTACCTTGTTAATTGAAATTTTTATGCTTTTTCAATTATTACAGTTGATTTGATTTCACCTTGAGTGATTCACATGATTTGTGTTGTTGTTGATATTATTGAGGTTCTATTTCTGTTGCAACCTGATGAGATGAGTGTGTGTCATCTCATGCATCATATAGGAACTTTCTAGAAATCACATGTCAGGCATTTTTTCTATGCCATCTAGGATGCATTAGTGATTGGATATTGTTGTGATAGATGTTGTGTAAAATATGCATGTTGTTGTGATAGTTTCCTTGATAAAATACCTGTTGTTTGATAGGGTATTGTTTGGTGTAATGTTTTTCTTGAATGCACGCCAAACTTTGGTTCTTGAGGTGTTATGGGCTCTCCGGGACCGGAATTTGGTGGATCATTTCTCTTTTTGACTTGTTATAACATGTATAAGATGATAGACATTTATTCGTGGGGAGTTTTAGCCCTCACATATCATAATTTGGCACTTTTAATGTTTGTTTCAGTGTTTTTTGGGTTCTGGAGTAGTTTCTGAGGCTTACTGTTTGGAAAAACCCAAAATACACGCCGTGTAGTGTTAAGTACACTCCATGTGTTCTTCTGTTTGGGAAGAAACTGTTTTTCTTAAGTACACACTTTGTACTTTATGTAAACGCCGTGTAGTCTCTGACCATGTCATAGGTCGTCTAGGCAGAGACATAGGATGGGGAAAGTCCGGTGGGAACACGTTGTGTACTAGACAAATACTCCATGTAGTGTCGAACCTATGTCCGCCCATGTAACCAACAACACAGACAGATTACACCTTAAGCTATACATGCTGTGTCAGTGTTGAACGCATTGTGTAGTATGACCCAGGTACCCGGCCGTGTCGCGAACAACACGGGTTGGTGTTAAAATTTCACGTACACGCCATGTCCACCTTGAACACACCATGTAGTCTGACCCTAGAACCCAGCCGTGTCACGAACAACAGAGGTCGGTGTTATCCCTTCACGAACACGCCGTGCCCATTCAGAACATGCCGTGTAGTGTGAGTCATGTGTCAGGCCATGTCACTAACAACACGGGCCATGATAAGATTTTCTATTACACGTCGTGTCTACCATGCATACACCATGTAGTCCTGTCTTAGGAGAGCTGTTTGGAATAACCGTATAGAAGGAATCGGCCAAAAAAAGAGGATTCAAGTACATGGCGTGTGTTACGACAACACACCGTGTGTTTCTAGTATTACACAACCAGTTTAGGTAGGCGTACACACCCATGTAAATGACTTTAGGGAACACAACGTGTAGGAAATGTACACATCATGTACTCATTTTTTGTAAAACATGAGTGCTTTATTGATCATGTTCCCTTCTTGCACTCCCTATTTTCAGTCCTTGATAATCTTGATCTAAAGTGTGTACTTGACCTTGCAGAGTCATTCCCCTGAGACATCCTCTAGTTGTGCACCCGTTTCCAGACGGTGATCAGACACCAGACATGGCTGATCAGGGAATACCTACAGATCCTCCAGTTGTTCTAGCCTTGTCACCAGCTGTTATACCTGCCATAGGTGCTGATGCACAGTTCAGGTGGGGATTTCTGATGATGATGCAGACATTTCAGGGAGTGCCACCTCCTTCCCCATCGATGGCTGATTTTACACGGGTATTTCAGCAGCAGCATCCTCCCACTTTCTCAGGGGATGGTATACCCCAGGCTGCAGAGTCATGTCTAGAATCCACACTGATGATTTTTGAGAATCTGGAGATACCTCCAGAGAAGAGGGTGAATCTCACTACCTACATGATTCGAGACTCCACCAAGATGTGGTGGGATGTGATTTCATAGGCGGGACGCCAACATAATATTGCTTGGGATGAGTTTCGGCGCATCTTCTATGATTACTTCTATTCAGAGACCTTGAGGGACGATCGAGCCTTATAGTACATGATTTTGGAGTAGGGTAATATTACTGTTATGGAGTATTCTTCTCGTTTCACAGAGCTACAGTGTTTCACACCTATTCCAGGAAGTGATGAGTTGTTCCTTGCATGGAATTTTTAGGATGGTCTGAGGCACGACATCCGATCACAGGTGAACATCTTCAGGTTGACTTAAATATCTTCTATCGTCAACCAAGAACCAATCACAGAGCATAATCTGAGGGATTCTGGAGCTGTGAGCCAGGGCGGTTCGACATTCAGAGTTAGTGCTCCTCCAACTAATAGCAGTAAGTACTACAGGGAGGCTGCATGAGGAGATCAGAGTAGGCGGGATGCATCTTCCGTTAGCCAGGTGGTGTACTAACAGTGTGGTAGAAGTGGGCATATGAGGCCACATTTCTCGAGTGACCCAGTGGAGTGTTGATCTTGCCTCAAGATGGGTCACCTTCATCACTTTTGTAAGTTATTGTCACTAGAAATTGGTGATAGGGGTTCTTCTATGAATCCTCATTCAGGAGCAACGCCACTAGTTTTTCACCAGTCTGGGAACTGGAGTTCTTCTGGCCGTTCGGGCCGCAGTGGAGGTCGTGGCCATGGAAGTCAGTTGCCGGTTCTTCAGCGATAGTAGGGTAGATCAGCTCAGAGTGTTCAGGCAGGGTCACAGGGTCATGGTACGGTCCAAACTTTTGCAGTGGAGTAGACCCAGTAAGAGCAAGATCCCAGACCTTCTACCGTTCGAGGTTCAATCTTAGTATCCTCAGTTTTAGCTTCTGCTCTTTTCAATACAGGGGCTTCCCATAGATTTATATCTGTTGCATTTATGGAGAGCTGTAAAATTTGCATCTTTTCTTCTGCTGATATATTGATGCTAGACACTCTGTTGGGAACTAGAACGGCTAGTGTACATCAGTGCAAGGAGTTCCCTCTAGAGGTTGGAGGGTGTCACTTTTTATGGGACCTCTATGTTCTAGAGATGACAGACTGTGATGTCATTCTTGGGATGTACTAGCTAGTTCCATTCCAAGAAATAATCAATTGTTATCATCATAGGGTGAGTTTTGTATCAACATAGGTTGGATCCTTTCTTCATAGAGGATAATTGGATGTCCAGGCGAGTTGAGCGGGTCCAGAGCATCTTAGGTTGGGAGGAGTTACAGACCATATTGCTCGTTTATATCTGGATTACTAGGGGAATTCACTTTTAGACATTCCTCCAGTGGTGGATTGTTTCATAGATGTCTTTCCAAAAGAATATTCGGGTTTTCCTTCGAAGCATGAGGTATACTTATCGATTTATCTTGTGCTAGGGGTGGCACCAATGTCCATTCCTCCTTATAGGATGGCTACATATGAGTTTTAGGAGCTCAAGAAGCATTTGGAGGAGTTGTAGGAAAAGGGTTTCATCCGACCCAATACTTCTCCTTGGGGTTCGCCTATCCTGTTTTTGAAGAAGGTATATGGCAACCTCAGGCTTTGTGTAGACTATCGGAAGTTGAACCAGTTTACGGTCAAGAACCGATATCCCTTGCCTAGGATTGATGATCTCTTGAATCAGCTTCAAGGATTCCAAGTGTTCTCGAAGATTGACTTGAGATACGGTTATCATTAGTTTTACATTAGACCATCTGATATACCTCTTACAGCCTTCCAGAGCAGGTATGGTCTATACGAGTATGTGGTTATGCCATTCGGTCTCATGAACGCACCTGAAGTTTTCATGGCACTGATGAACCAAGTGTTCCATCCATACTTGGATTCCTTTGTGGTTTTTTTCATGGACGATATCTTGGTGTAATCTCACACTCGACACGACCATGCTACCCATCATGAGATCGTATTGAGTACACTGAGAGAGAATCTGTTATATGCTAATCTCTCAAAGTGCCACTTTTGGATGGGTCAAATTCACTTCCTGGGTCATGTTATCTTAGAGGCAGGAGTATCTGTAGACCCAGAGAAAGTGAGAGTTGTAGTTTCCTAGGAGCAGCCGAATGACGTCTTTGAGGTGAGGAGTTTTCTAGTGATTTATGGATACTACAGACGTTTCATACATGAAATTTCACACTTATAAGCACCACTGATAGGTCTGACTAAGAAGGGTGCAAAGTTCTTATGGTCATATTCTTGAGAGTGAGCCTTTCAAGAGTTGAAAGGGAGGTGGACTTTAGCCCTGATACTAGTCTTTCCAGAGCCAGGAAAGAGCTATACTGTTTGCTGTGATGTGTCAGGTAAAGGGCTAGGATCTATGCTTATGCAGGATGATGGAGTCGTTGGGTACGGGTCTCGGCAGTTGAGGCCAAATGAGAGGAATTACCCGACGTACGATCTGGAGTTGGCAGCTGTTGTTCATACCTTACGCTTTTGGAGACATTATCTTCTGGGAGAAAATTTTATGGTTTTCACCAACCACAATAGTCTCAATTAAATTTTCACTTATCTTGATCTTAATTTGAGGCAGCACAGGTAGATTGAGTACCTACAATCCTTTGACTTTGAGCTTGCCTACATACTTGGGAAAGGAAACGCAGTGGACGGTGCATTGAGCAGGATAACACAGATATAGGAAGTTCAGAAGGCCAATAGTGAGTGGTATCTTATGGATCTACTCTCTAAGATGCATTTGGAGGTGAACGACAGACAAGGGTAGACTTTTCTATCGTATATATCAGTAACCTCTACTCTTCTTGATCAAGTTCGATGGAGGCAGCTATCATATTTTGAAGGCCTAGTCCTAAGGGAGAGTGTTTCAGAAGAGGACCCTATTCCTGGATGGTCCATAGGTGAGGATGAGATCTTGCATTTCCATGGGCACGTATGGGTGCCATAAGATATATGCAAGCAGCTGATGTGGGATTTTCATTCCTCAGTTTGGGAAATTCATCCTAGTGTCACCAAGATGTATCGTGATCTACACTGTCAGTATTGGTGGCCAGGTATGAAGAAGGATGTTGCTGGTTTTGTTATGAGATGTTCCACTTGTCAGTAAGTGAAGGCTGAGCATCAGCGACCAGTAGGGCTTTTACAGCAGTTACCCATTCCTGAGTGGAAGTGGAATGACGTTGCGATGGACTTCGTGACCGGTTTGCTGAGTTCGCCTTGAGGGAATGACGCAGTTTTGGTTGTCATTGATAGACTTATGAAGGTTTCCCACTTCTTTCCGATCAAGGAGACCTTCAGTGTTGATGAGCTGGGATGGTTGTACATCTGTGAGATTGTACGTCTACATGGAGTTCCATACACCATCGTTTCAGTCAGGGATGCACGTTTTACTTCTCGCGTATGGCAGGGGCTTCAGAAGGCATTGGGTACCCATGTACTTTTGAGTACATCTTACTATCCCTAGACAGATGGCCTATCCGAGCATACAATTTAGGTTCTTGAGGATATGCTCTGAGCATGAATTCTAGATTTTGGAGGTTCTTGGGAGAAGCATATACCTCTTGTGGAGTTTTCTTACAACAATAGTTTTCTAGCAACTATTCAGAAGGCACCTTATGAGGCTTGGTACGGTAAGCCATGCCGATCACCCTTATGTTGGCTGGAGGCAGGAGAGGCAGCTTTGTTGGGAATTCGTCTTGTTGAGGAGACTACAGATCATATGGAGTTGATTCGGAAGAGGATGGATATTGCACAGTCTCGACATAAGTCTTATGCTGATCAGCAAAGATGACCTCTAGAGTTCGAGGTCGAGGATCAGGTTTTCCTACGTGTCACACCGAGATTGGGACAAAAGAGGATTAGGAGACAGGGTAATATTTTATGGAGGTACATCGGTCCGTTTGAGGTGTTGGAGAGAGTTGGGCAGGTTGCCTATTAGTTTAAGTTACCTCAGAGGTACCGAGCTATGCATGACGTCTTCCACGTTTCTTAGCTTCGACTTTACTTTTTAGACCTGTCTCATGTCTTTCAACCTGAGGAGGTGGAGCATGAAGTGGATGTGTTTTTTGAGGACAATCTTATCAAGATTGTGGATTGTAGTACAAAGGTTCTCCGTGTCTGGTTTGTTCCTCTGGTACGAGTGCTATGGCAGCACGGGCGGGTGTAGGAGGAGACTTGGGAGAGGGAGTTCGATATACGAGCACAGTGGCTGGGACTGTTCGGGGTTTCTTCTTCTATGTCGCGCGAGGGAAATTTGAGGATGAATTTATTTAATTGGGGAAGTTTTTAAGAACCCAGACCTTCTTTTCAGGTATATTTTTTTTCTGGTCATTTTTTGGAAAAAGTGGAAATTCTAGAAATTTTCTAAGTACACGCTGTGTACTTTATTAATACATGCCATGAACTGCCTTGTAGCAAGAGGTCATGTGCTGGCCTTGTATTAGACATGCACACGGCTGTGTGGGAGTGACTTGGAGGCCGCTTAAAGTGGATTACGGAAAATCTAAGTACATTCCATGTACTTCAAAAGTACATGTTGTGTACTTTTTTTTTTCATTAAATGCACCAGGGTCGCATCTAATCACCAGAAGGATCTTCTTTTAGGTCTCATTCGACTGAGTGCTCTGTACAGCCGTGTATCTTCGATGAACCCCCGAGCCTCTGTCCGTCCTCTGAATAGAACACCATTAGTTACTTTGGAATCACATCAGTGAGTTCTCTCTTCTGCTTGAGCCTCGTTTCATGATTCTTCTTCTTTTCTAAGTTATCGTGGGTTGAATGCTTTATATGTTTTCTTAGATATATGGAATTAGAAGGCGATTAAAGCCTCGAGGATCATCTATAGTAATCTACTAACCCTGAGGTAGGTGGTTTGTGCCTTTCTATTCAAAGTCTTTGAGTATTATGTGAAAATTCCACCAATACCCTTGGAAGGGGTATTGCATGTTTACTGTTTCTCCTCTGTTGTTTTCCTACCATGCATGTATGCTTGTGTAGAGGTAATTGGGATATGAATAGGGTTGATTTCTAGGCTTTGTATGTTTTTCCCTTTCATGTTTTGTTTACGACTGTTTGGTCTTGTTTAGCCAGTTTGGCTGCCTTGCCTATTTTCCATGCCTGTTGTTGTAGGATGGAGAGTTTGTATTCTGACATGCTTGTTATACTGTAGACTATTTAGACAATTATATCTATAGGTTTGCATGGCCATATTACACTGCTATTCTCATTGACCCACACAGGGCTGTGAGAACCTGGTGTAGTAGACTATAAGGGGAATTGATCGGGTGAGCTTCCTCAGAGAGTATTTGAGCACTTTTGGATATAAGAGGGATTGACTGAGTGAGCATCCTCAGAGAGCCTAGAACCACTTAGGGATATAAAGGGAATTGACCGAGTGAGATTCCTCAGAGAGCCCTTGATTGCTTTAGACTATAAGAGTATTGACCGCGTGAGCTTCCTCAGAGAATCTTTGTTTTAATTTAACAAACTGGTCTATAAGGGGAATTGACCATGTGAGATTCCTCAGAGAGTCCTAGAACTTGGGGATATAAGTGGAATTGACCATGTGATCTTCCTCAGTTAGTCTTGACTACATTAGACTATAAGGGGAATTGACTGTGTGAGATTCCTCAGAGAGTCTTTCTTTATATTTGACTATAAGGGGAATTGACTGTGAGTGCTTTCTCAGAGAGTCTTATTATAATATTATGACTGAACCAGAGGGGTTAGGCTGAGTGCACTACCTAGAGGGTTGCTTTAATTCTTAGGTAGGAATAGAGGGGATGGTTGTGAGTACTTCCTAGAGGGTTACCTGTTTGTTTCACTGTTGATTGATATTGAAACTAGGGATTATTTACTGTTGAGAACTTTCCTGTTTACTGTTTTCTATACTTTTACCTGCCATATATTCATTGACTATTAGGCACAAATCTTCAGGTGGTTTCATACTAGGATTTAGTCTCACACCTAGTTCAGGCCATGTTTTTGGGCCCAAACTGTAAAGACCCATAAAATTCAAGGGAATTTTTTTTTAATTTTCTTTAGAATTTTACAAGAGCGCGGTTTCAGACGGCACCTGATTCCGAGGCCCGGAGTTCCCGGAATTAATTTCCGAAGTTTGGCTCGGGTACGTTCAGTGAACGAACGAGCGGGAATTCCTAACTTTTGATCTGGTGCTCGGAATTGAAATCCGAGGGCACCGATGAACTCGCAGCGCCGATTTTCGCTTAAAGAGACCTTTTCGGGAGTTGCGTTTGTTGCGGGTTGAAAGTTAATTTTTGAGATTTTTAGTTGAGTTAAATAAAATTTGTGTAGAACAAATTTTATTATAACTTCTTAAAACCTAACAAAGGAGGTTGGAAGTGGGACCCACACCCACTTAACCTCCCTTGGGAGGATTAAGTGTGGTGGGGCCCACACGAACCCCTTTTCTTTTCAAATTCCCTAACCCCTCTAAACCCCCTCTTAATTATGTAACTCTCCCCTACTTTATTTCTTTCCAACCTATCTCTTCACTTAATTTTGTCAACTCTAGATTTAATTATTGTATTGAATTCAACTTTTGAATTTTGAAAGGTTGGCAAAGTGAAAATAAAATAAGGTGTAGCTTATTTTATTTTGGGTTATTTGTTTGTCTACTTGAGAGGTGGAGAGTTCTTTCTTCTTCTTCAAACTCAACGAAGAACGCGAAGAACGTCGTTCTTCAACGAAGAACTTCTCCGCCGAAGAACACGGTCCATCCGCGACGCCTTATCCGCGACGCGACGTACTTCTTCCGTGTCATCTCTTCTGCGACGGTTTTCCGCGACGAACGCCATCGACAACGACTCTTCCTCCGACGTCAAAGGAATCGACACCGATATTCCACGACTACGTCAACGTGCGACTATCGAGGTAGGGGTTCTTGAGTTTGTTGTTTTCTTTATTATTTGACTTTCCTCAAGACTTGACAAAGAACGCTCTTTTTCCGACGAAGAACGCCGCTCCGCTCTTCTTCGTCTCCCGTGTCAACGAAAGAGAACACCGCTTCCTCCTCGGACCTTCTTTGTCGGCATACGAAGATTCGCCAACGACGTAACTCTTCGGGCATATCTCTTCGTCAACGGATTGATGAACGACGACCGCGACGCCCGACCACCGCGACGTTGTCTTCCGCGGGACGTTGTCAAGTCTTCGATCTTATACCCGAGGTAGGGGTTGTTGATTTAATATTTAATATTTCATTCTTGCTCGTGGATCGTATGACTAACGTGAGGATGTTGATTCTTTAAAGTTGTGTTTTTATTTAACGTGAGGGGGGCCGGACCGCATGAACACGGCCGAACCCCCTCCATCGTTCATGTTGATTATTCTTGCGGGCGGAAGCAAGGTGGCGTGGTGCCGTCGCACCACGCGGATAATTGTACGTTAATCTTTTTGACGCCGTCGCGCTACGCCGAGGAGAATCTTCAAGAACGCGACGCCGACGCGCCGCGTTGAATGGAATCAAGACACGGCGAAGGGGCGCGGTGCCGTCGCACCGCGCCAGATGACGAACGCCGCGGCCGGTTTCGGGCCGCGGCGGGACGAGGAGACCGCGGCCGGTTCCGGGCCGCGGCGGGAAGAGAAGACCGGCGCTGGGCCGCCGGCGTCGGAAACCGAAGAGGGGACCGGAATTTCCGGTCCCGTTGGAGAAAACCGGCCGGCCAGCTGGCCGGCCGGATGCCGTTAAAACCGGGGGAATTAATCCCCCGGCCAACCCTCAAAACCCCCCCTCTTTATGAGGGGGGCGGTTTTCTTTGAAGGGAGGGGGGCAGCCGGCCCCCCCCCCCCCGGTTCGCTCAAATCAGGCCCCCCACGTGGGGGGGGGGGGGGGGGGCGTTTTAAAAGAATCGGGCGCGACACAAAGGCCGCGCCACCCCTCAAAACCGCGGGGGTTTGATCCCCCCCCCCCGCGCGGCCTCCTTGCGGCGACAAGCCGCCCCCCCGCGCGGCCTCCATGCGGCGCCAGCCGCCAAGCCACCGCGGCCCGCCGCGGCTCGCCGCGCCGCCCCAGGGGGGGGGGGGGGGTCGGGCCGGGTCGGCCCGGACCCGGACCCCCCCGTTTCGAACCAGATTTGGTTTTTGGCCCATAACTTGAGCCTCGGACCTCCGATCGACGAACCGTCAGCGGCAACGCGATCCTTGGATCGAGACGGTCGTTTCGGTATATCGCACTCAAGGTTTCGGATTACTTTGAGTTCGGCCGGGTTGGTTCGTTCACGAAACAAACCGGGCCTTCGGAGCGGAAACACTCATATCTTGAGCTACGGACGTCCGATTGACGTGCCGTCAGTCGCGTAGTGTTCCTCTTAGTGAGACGGATCTTTTGGAATACTCCGCCCGAGGTTTGGACGCAGGTGGAGTACGGTCGGGTTGGTTTAGCCTTAAAAACCAACCGGGCCCCGGAGACGAAAATGCCAATAACTCTCAGACCGGGCGTCCGATCGACGCGTCGTCTGTTGCGTTGAGTTCCTGTTGACGATACGGAACTTTTGGATACATCAACTCTGGTCTTCGTGACAGTTGATGTATCAGCCTCTCGGCTCGTGGAGCGGACCCTCCGAACGAGCTTGCTATGTGCGAGAACCCTAGTGCTGGCTGTGACTGTGCTACGACTACGACTGCTACTGTGACTGCGACGACGACAGTACAGAGATCCTGTGTGGATTCGACGACGACAGTACAGAGATCCTGTGTGGATTCGACGACGACGACTACAGCACTCAGCGATCCTACGTGGATCAGTGCTACAGGTCCTGTGTGGGCCCGATCCTGTGTGGGTCCTTGCGCTCAGCGGTTCTGTGTGAGCCAGCGCCTACAGGTCCTGTGTGGGCCCGATCCTGTGTGGGTCTTTGCGGGGGTTAGTTACCTATCGATCCTTCGTGGGTCCGACGACTTAGATGGATCAGTGATCATCTTTATCGTCCTTGAAGAAGTATACCTGTGTGAGCTGAATCCTGTAGCTTTCCTGTGTGGATTGTGTTGTGCAATCCTGTGTGGATTACGTTTTGCTTTCCTGTGTGGAATACGTTTACTATCCTGTGTGGACTGAGTTGTACTTGGGCTCGGAGGTTGGAGCGTATTTGAATCAATGACTTAGGTATATGTATGGGCATATACCTAAGCAGTGTCGGTTGTTACTTCGTGATTGTACCTTTCTTCGTGGTTTATCCTTTGTGGATTTTGAGAGACCTTCAGGGGTATCGGGGTCCCTACTGAGTAGCTTATACTCACCCCTGCACGGGCTTTGCCCGCACTACGTTGTGTTGGTTGCAGACGACGGACAGCGTTGACCTTAGCTGAGGCTTGCACAGCGGGACGGTACCCGGAGGTGGACCACTGGGCGGGACGTGCACGGAGCGGACGGCGGGACCCGTGGAGTAGAGGAGCTATCTGTACCCACCCTTCAGGTGGGATTTCCAGTGGACAGCTCGGAGTAGCGGCTTTACTTTTCAGTTGCTGTTTTCCCTTTCGAGTTGTACTTTACTTTTAGTTTGGGTTTGTATTCTGGCCCATTTACTTTTCCGCACTTTCAGTAGTACTCTGCTTTTGTTTAGTGTTTACTTTCCGCTTGCTTACTCTGTGGTGTTTGTATTACTTTTCAATGGAAATGCCTTCCCTTTTTACTGGGATTTACGCCTTGGTGCTAGTCGCCAGCCCCTGGCCTATGGAAGGCGGGCTTGGGGTAGTCACGGCACGGACCCCGAGGGCGGGTCGTGACAAATTGGTATCAGAGGAGTTCGGTTCTACCGCGAACTCTGATCTTTTCTATGTGAAGCAATAATGTTTAGCGTATTGAGTGTGGATATCAGTCCAGGGAGTCCAGTGTTGGTGCGGCGGCCGACGTATCCGTACACCAGGACCCTGACTTCTGATTTCCGACTTAATGCACGAAAACATTGATTGCGTGTGTGTTTCAAAGTTTTCTTTGTGATTACTTATATCAGCTCACCAGGTATACTGTTCTAACCGTGGCGCACCTGTTTCCTTTTCAGGATGGCCCCACGACGGCAGCCAGCTAGGGTTCCGAGAGTCGAGCGAGACGACAGCCCACCGAGCGACGAGGCCTCGGTACAGGGCCCTTTGCCAGTAGTGGCACCGGCGGTAGCTCTACCCGCCGAGCCCCCGATGCTTCCAGCAGCAGCCGCTGACGATGCACGTCGCCTCAGCGCACTGCATGAGTTTCAGCGCCAGCGACCGCCCAGGTTTCGTGGGGAGACGGATCCCCAGGCAGCAGAGGACTGGCTGGAGGCAGTAGTTCGAATGTTTAGTCTAGTGAGGACACCAGTAGACCTCATGGTGATCCTCGCTGCGAGCCTACTACACGCAGCAGCAGGACGATGGTGGAGCTTGATGCTCCAGGTGCACGATGAGGCATCTCTACTTTGGACGGACTTTGAGAGCCTCTTCCGCTCTGAGTTCGTCCCGGACACCCTCCGAGCGGTGCGCATCCAGGAGCTTCTACAGCTGCGGCAGGGCAGCATGACGGTCGCTCAGTACTCGGCGAGATTTACCGATCTCTCGCGCTACTCGACCGACATGGTACGGGACCCATTCTTCCGGGCCCGGACCTTCGAGCAGGGTTTGAGACACGAGATCAGGGCATCGCTGATCTCCCTCAGCATACCGACTCAGACAGGAGTACTGGAGCGGGCCCTTCTGATCAAGAGCTTCCTTGCTGAGTCTACACCAGCACAGCGACCCACCGCAGGGCGGCACGTGGCAGAGTCATCTGCAGCAGGCAGTCGGCGGATGACTCAGGGGTCCAGACAGACCAGATCTTCAGGCAGATGATCTCAGGGCACTGGCTCAGCAGTGCGGGGCACACAGCGCAGAGCCAGTCTTACGAGAGGCAGACAGTGCTACTCGTGCGGCGGGCAGGGCCACATGGCTCGTGACTGCCCGACCCGCCGTGCCGAGGAGCAGCAGACGGTTGAGGGACCACCGAGGCAGAGGCAGAGGGTCGACCGTGGCGGTCCGCAGGGAGGAGGCGGACGAGGCAGAGGAGCTGGACGAGCAGCCGGTGGTGGGCGACGCTTTGAGGCTCTGCCACCACCACCACCAGGAGGTCCACCCTGACCACAGGGAGCTGGCGGGCAGCGACAGGCACAACTCCAGGCAGCAGAGGCCTACGACCACGGCGCACCCGAGATGATTCGAGGTACTATCTGTGTCTATTCCACCCTTGCTGCAGTTCTTATAGACACAGGAGCGAGTCATTCTTTCATAGCCGCTGCCCTTGTTCGGAGCTCGGAGATTCCGACAGAGCCGTTGGCTCGATCCTTACGGCTAGAGACTCCTACGGGAGCAGACTCGACGATTACGCACTGGTGCCGGCAGTGTGAGCTTACTCTAGGAGGCGAGAGCTTCGACTGGGATCTTCTTGTAGCAGCGTCGAGGCCTTACGACGTCATCTTGGGCATGGATTGGCTATCTACGGTCCATGCACAGATTGACTGTTTTAGGCGCAAGGTGCGATGTGTACGCACCGACGGGAGCAGGTTCACCTTCACCGGTGAGAAGGGAGCCTTAGCAGCACAGGATGGACTTCCGCGGAGGAGAGGACAGCCCATCACTCATCAATTGGCTAGCCTTATCCTTGGAGCAGTTGACGTGCGGAGTCCTGGTTTTCCTGCAGTGGTGGATCAGTTTGCGGACGTTTTTCCCGACGACGTTCCAGGGCTACCTCCTCGCAGAGAGGTAGAATTTTATATTGACTTGTACCCGGGGACAGCCCCGATATCCACTCCAGCATATTGGATGGCCCCCGCCGAGCTTCGAGAGCTACGGGTACAGTTGGAGGACTTGCAGGGCAAGGGGTTCATCCGACCCAGTGTTTCACCCTGGGCTTCACCGATATTGTTCGCCAAGAAGGCGGACGGGAGCCTGAGACTTTGTGTTGACTATCGTCGCTTGAACCAGGTGACAGTGAGGAACAAGTATCCGCTACCGAGGATTGATGACCTCTTTGATCAGCTCAAGGGAGCACGATGGTTCTCGAAGATAGACCTCAGGTCAGGCTATCATCAGCTCAGAGTCAGAGACGAGGATGTGCAGAAGACGGCCTTCAGATGTCAGTATGGCCACTATGAGTTCTTGGTTATGCCCTTCGGTGTAACCAACGCTCCAGCAGTGTTCATGGCTCTCATGAACAGGATATTTCAGCCATACCTCTATCGGTTTGTCGTGGTCTTCATCGACGACATTCTGATTTACTCTACGACAGAGGAGGAGCACGCCTATCACTTGCGAGTTGTTCTTGACACACTCCGAGAGCACCAGGTTTATGGCAAGCTCTCGAAGTGCCAGTTCTGGATACGTGAGGTCTACTTTTTGGGACACGTTATCTCTGAGGCGGGAGTTGCAGTAGATCCCGCAAAGATTGAGGCTGTGTTAGCATGGGAGCCACCCAGGAGCGTGACTGAGGTTCGGAGTTTCTTGGGACTAGCTGGTTACTATCGGAGATTTGTGCCGAACTTCTCCAGAGTTGCGGCATCACTCACAGCTTTGACGAAGAAGGGGAAACCCTTCGTGTGGTCAGACAGATGTCAGCAGAGCTTCCAGGAGCTGAGACAGAGATTGACTAGCGCACCTATCTTGAGGTTTCCTGAGGAGGGAGTAGGGTACGTAGTCTACTGCGATGCATCAGGGACCGGACTCGGATGTGTTCTGATGCAGGAGAGGGCCGTGATCGCCTATGGATCACGTCAGTTAAGGCCGCATGAGCAGAACTACGCTACCCATGACCTGGAGTTAGTAGCAGTGGTCTTCACTCTGAAGACATGGCGACACTATCTGATGGGCGAGCGCTTTACAGTCTTTTCCGATCATCAGAGCCTCAGGTATATCTTCTCTCAGAAGGACCTGAACCTGAGACAGCGTCGATGGCTCGAGTTCCTCCAGGACTATGACTTTGAGATAGTCTATACTCCTGGGAAGGGGAACGTAGTAGCCGATTCCCTCAGCAGGAGGACGGGCATTCAGCTACTCGAGGAGGCGACGAAGCAGCTAGCCTCTTTGTAGATATCCTTCGTGGATAGAGATGGAGCAGCCTTTCTTCAGTCTCTCACAGTCACTCCTCCACTACTGCAGCGAGTCAGGGAGGCACAGCATGGGGACGCTGACTGTGAGACACGGCGTGCACAGATATCCTCGGGACAGGCACCTGATGGTTTCTCCCTTGGAGCAGAGCACGACATCCTTTTCAGAGGACGTACCATGGTACCAGTAGCTTTGCGAGAAGAAGTGCTGAGAGAGTTTCACACTTCTCCTTTGGCGGTACATCCTGGAGTGGCGAAGATGTACCAGGACCTCAGACGACAGCACTGGTGGCCGGGCATGAAGAAGGCTGTAGCAGAGTTCGTTTCTCGATGCCTCACCTGTCAGCAGGTGAAGGCAGAGCATCAGGTACCAGCAGGCTTGGTACAGCCCTTGGAGGTTCCGGAGTGGAAGTGGGACGGCATATCTATGGACTTCGTGACTGGACTTCCACGCACTTCCAGAGGTCACGACTCAATTTGGGTGATTGTTGACCGACTCACCAAGTCGGCACACTTCTTACCCATCAGAGAGCAGGGCTCAGTGGAGAGCTTGGGACGTCTCTACGTTCAGGAGATTGTGCGGCTCCACGGCGTGCCATCATCTATCGTTTCCGATCGAGATGCCCGCTTTACTTACCGGCTTTGGAAGGGGTTACAGGAGGCGTTCGGTACACAGCTACGTCTTAGCACAGCTTTTCACCCTCAGACGGATGGTCAGACGGAGAGGACCATTCAGACTCTCGAGGACATTCTCCGCGCATGTGTCCTCGACTTTGGTCGTAGCTGGGAGGACCACCTACCCTTGGTGGAGTTCGCGTACAACAATAGCTACCACTCCACCATCGGGATGGCACCGTACGAGGCGTTGTACGACCGACCATGTAGATCTCCTTTGTGCTGGACAGACCCTGGGGAGTCAGCACTGGTGGGACCAGAGATGGTCCAGGCCACGACAGAGAAGGTCCAGGTCATACAGGAGCGGATGAGGACAGCTCAGAGCCGGCAGAAGTCATATGCTGACAGGAGGCGGAGGCCACTGGAGTTCGAGGATGGCGACCACGTCTTCTTGCGGGTCTCACCTCGACGTGGTATTCGGAGATTTGGCCGAGGCGGCAAGTTATCTCCGCACTTCATCGGACCCTTCCAGATTCTCAGCAGGATTGGTGAGGTGGCTTATCGCCTGGCTCTACCACCTCAGTTGCACCGGGTGCACGACGTCTTCCACGTATCTCAGCTGAGGAGATACGTGCACGACCCGACACACATCATTGATCATGGGGAACTTGACGTTGACAATGGGGCGACTTTTACGGAGTTCCTGGTGGAGATAGAGGATCGACAGGAGCGGGTCCTGCGTGGGCGATCGATTCCTCTTGTGCGCATCAGATGGCAGCACAGGAATCTCCAGGAGAGCACATGGGAGCGGGAGGCTCAGATGCGTGCTCAGTACCCTCATTTGTTTCCCTAGTTTTTGTTGTATCTTTACGGGGACGTAAAGCCCTGAGGTGGGAGTAATGTAAAGACCCGTAAAATTCAAGGGAAATTTTTTCTTAATTTTCTTTAGAATTTTACAAGAGCGCGGTTTCAGACGGCACCTGATTCCGAGGCCCGGAGTGCCCGGAATTAATTTCCGAAGTTTGGCTCGGGTACGTTCAGTGAACGAATGAGCGGGAATTCCTAACTTTTGATCCGGTGCTCAGAATTGAAATCCGAGGGCACCGATGAACTCGCAGCGCCGATTTTCGCTTAAAGAGACCTTTTCGGGAGTTGCGTTTTTTGCGGGTTGAAAGTTAATTTTTGAGGTTTTTAGTTGAGTTAAATAAAATTTGTGTAGAACAAATTTTATTATAACTTCTTAAAACCTAACAAAGGAGGTTGGAAGTGGGACCCACACCCACTTAACCTCCCTTGGGAGGATTAAGTGTGGTGGGGCCCACACGAACCCCTTTTCTTTTCAAATTCCCTAACCCCTCTAAACCCCCTCTTAATTATGTAACTCTCCCCTACTTTATTTCTTGCCAACCTATCTCTTCACTTAATTTTGTCAACTCTAGATTTAATTATTGTATTGAATTCAACTTTTGAATTTTGAAAGGTTGGCAAAGTGAAAATAAAATAAGGTGTAGCTTATTTTATTTTGGGTTATTTGTTTGTCTACTTGAGAGGTGGAGAGTTCTTTCTTCTTCTTCAAACTCAACGAAGAACGCGAAGAACGTCGTTCTTCAACGAAGAACTTCTCCGCCGAAGAACACGGTCCATCCGCGACGCCTTATCCGCGACGCGACGTACTTCTTCCGCGTCATCTCTTCCGCGACGGTTTTCCGCGACGAACGCCATCGACAACGACTCTTCCTCAGACGTCAAAGGAATCGACACCGATATTACACGACTACGTCAACGTGCGACTATCGAGGTAGGGGTTCTTGAGTTCGTTGTTTTCTTTATTATTTGACTTTCCTCAAGACTTGACGAAGAACGCTCTTTTTTCGACGAAGAACGCCGCTCCGCTCTTCTTCGTCTCCCGTGTCAACGAAAGAGAACACCGCTTCCTCCTCGGACCTTCTTCGTCGGCATACGAAGATTCACCAACGACGTAACTCTTCGGGCATATCTCTTCGTCAACGGATTGACGAACGACGACCGCGATGCCCGACCACCGCGACGTTGTCTTCCGCGGGACGTTGTCAAGTCTTCGATCTTATACCCGAGGTAGGGGTTGTTGATTTAATATTTAATATTTCATTCTTGCTCGTGGATCGTATGACTAACGTGAGGATGTTGATTCTTTAAAGTTGTGTTTTTATTTAACGTGAGGGGGGCCGGACCGCATGAACACGGCCGAACCCCCTCCATCGTTCATGTTGATTATTCTTGCGGGCGGAAGCAAGGTGGCGTGGTGCCGTCGCACCACGCGGATAATTGTACGTTAATCTTTTTGACGCCGTCGCGCTACGCCGAGGAGAATCTTCAAGAACGCGACGCCGACGCGCCGCGTTGAATGGAATCAAGACACGGCGAAGGGGCGCGGTGCCGTCGCACCGCGCCGGATGACGAACGCCGCGGCCGGTTCCGGGCCGCGGCGGGACGAGGAGACCGCGGCCGGTTCCGGGCCGCGGCGGGAAGAGAAGACCGGCGCTGGGCCGCCGGCGTCGGAAGCCGAAGAGGGGACCGGAATTTCCGGTCCCGTTGGAGAAAACCGGCCGGCCAGCTGGCCGGCCGGATGCCGTTAAAACCGGGGGAATTAATCCCCCGACCAACCCTCAAAACCCCCCCTCTTTATGAGGGGGGCGGTTTTCTTTGAAGGGAGGGGGGCAGCCGGCCCCCCCCGGTTCGCTCAAATCAGGCCCCCCACGTGGGGGGGGGGGGGGGGGGGCGTTTTAAAAGAATCGGGCGCGGCACAAAGGCCGCGCCACCCCTCAAAACCGCGGGGGTTTGATCCCCCCCCCCCCCCGCGCGGCCTCCTTGCGGCGACAAGCCGCCCCCCCACGCGGCCTCCATGCGGCGCCAGCCGCCAAGCCACCGCGGCCCGCCGCGGCTCGCCGCTCCGCCGCGCCGCCCCAGGGGGGGGTCGGGCCGGGTCGGCCCGGACCCGGACCCCCCCGTTTCGAACCAGATTTGGTTTTTGGCCCATAACTTGAGCCTCGGACCTCCGATCGACGAACCGTCAGCGGCAACGCGATCCTTGGATCGAGACGGTCGTTTCGGTATATCGCACTCAAGGTTTCGGATTACTTTGAGTTCGGCCGGGTTGGTTCGTTCACGAAACCAACCGGGCCTTCGGAGCGGAAACGCTCATATCTTGAGCTACGGACATCCGATTGACGTGCCGTCAGTCGCGTAGTGTTCCTCTTAGTGAGACGGATCTTTTGGCATACTCCGCCCGAGGTTTGGACGCAGGTGGAGTACGGTCGGGTTGGTTTAGCCTTAAAAACCAACCGGGCCCCGGAGACGAAAATGCCAATAACTCTCAGACCGGGCGTCCGATCGACGCGCCGTCTGTTGCGTTGAGTTCCTGTTGACGATACGGAACTTTTGGATACATCAACTCTGGTCTTCGTGACAGTTGATGTATCAGCCTCTCGGCTCGTGGAGCGGACCCTCCGAACGAGCTTGCTATGTGCGGGAACCCTAGTGCTGGCTGTGACTGTGCTACGACTACGACTGCTACTGTGACTGCGACGACGACAGTACAGAGATCCTGTGTGGATTCGACGACGACAGTACAGAGATCCTGTGTGGATTCGACGACGACGACTACAGCACTCAGCGATCCTACGTGGATCAGTGCTACAGGTCCTGTGTGGGCCCGATCCTGTGTGGGTCCTTGCGCTCAGCGGTTCTGTGTGAGCCAGCGCCTACAGGTCCTGTGTGGGCCCGATCCTATGTGGGTCTTTGCGGGGGTTAGTTACCTATCGATCCTTCGTGGGTCCGACGACTTAGATGGATCAGTGATCATCTTTATCGTCCTTGAAGAAGTATACCTGTGTGAGCTGAATCCTGTAGCTTTCCTGTGTGGATTGTGTTGTGCAATCCTGTGTGGATTACGTTTTTCTTTCCTGTGTGGAATACGTTTACTATCCTGTGTGGACTGAGTTGTACTTGGGCTCGGAGGTTGGAGCGTATTTGAATCAATGACTTAGGTATATGTATGGGCATATACCTAAGCAGTGTCGGTTGTTACTTCGTGATTGTACCTTTCTTCGTGGTTTATCCTTTGCGGATTTTGAGAGACCTTCAGGGGTCTCGGGGTCCCTACTGAGTAGCTTATACTCACCCCTGCACAGGCTTTGCCCGCACTACGTTGTGTTGGTTGCAGACGACGGACAGCGTTGACCTTAGCTGAGGCTTGCACAGTGGGACGGTACCCGGAGGTGGACCACTAGGCGGGACGTGCACGGAGCGGACGGCGGGACCCGTGGAGCAGAGGAGCTATCTGTACCCACCCTTCAGGTGGGATTTCCAGTGGACAGCTCGGAGTAGCGGCTTTACTTTTCAGTTGCTGTTTTCCCTTTCGAGTTGTACTTTACTTTTAGTTTGGGTTTGCATTCTGGCCCATTTACTTTCCCGCACTTTCAGTAGTACTCTGCTTTTGTTTAGTGTTTACTTTCCGCTTGCTTACTCTGTGGTGTTTGTATTACTTTTCAAAGGCAATGCCTTCCCTTTTTACTGGGATTTACGCCTTGGTGCTAGTCGCCAGCCCCTGGCCTATGGAAGGCGGGCTTGGGGTAGTCACGGCACGGACCCCGAGGGCGGGTCGTGACACAAACAGATTATATTGTTGCAGGTATAGATAAGGGCAAGTGCCCTTCTAATTTAGGTACTTGATTTGACGTGGAGATGGAGAGCATGGGACTAAGCTATGGATTGCAATGCTGAGGAGTTTATCTGATTTATTTTTCACTTTGGTTTAGCACTATTTTATTCCAGCATTGTGACTTGTTTGGCTATTTCCTAGACATATGTATCATGCATCATTTTATATATGTTCTCCAGTTTATAATTTCAGTTTTCTGATGTTGCTGTTATATGTCAATATTACTGCTTCCACTCTTGTATGTATTTGTTTACTTCTTCTATGTACTCTGCCAATGAGGGAATAGTTTCCCCACTATCACACCCAAGTCCCTTGATGCTAGTCGGAAGCCTCTGGTGTTTGGGATAATTCCCTTGAGGCCACGTGACCAACTGGGTACGGGGCACCTCTGGGTGTCTTCTGGAACCGGGACGTTACATTTGATCATTTAAATAGGACTATCATTATAGAAAATCTACTAAAAAACATTGAATTTTAGAAAAAAATGTGGACATTGGGATGTGTTGGGTTGAAGAAATCAGTTAATTGGGTTAAAATATTGATGTTTTAAAGTGATCGCCCATGGTTTTTATGACTGGAATATGTATTTGGAGGGACAGTTTCATAAAACATTGATAAATTGGATAATTTTTTAAATTTATGGTGGAATTAATTTTTTCAAGTAACTGAGATAAATAATCAGGTCATGCTTTCCACCATCAATATAGATTTCTGAGGAAGTTATATAGTATTGTTGGGTGGAGAGGGGGTTGACCAATGTGTCATATGAAGGATGTTGTATATAATGAATAGTATAAAAATAACAACATAACTCCAATAGAAATACAAGATCTTTTTATTTCTTACTAAAAGAATACACCAAATACAAGACAATAGAAATAGAAATCCTGGAATTGAAAAATAGAACAAGAACGCAAGGATGTACATGCAGCCGTCCCATTGGGACCTATTGTATGACAAGAACACCACCCACACACACACTTTATTATTAATTCTAAAAATGGAACTGGTTACTAGATACATGTAAAAATGAAAACTAGAAAGAAACAAAATCGACAGAATAGAAGTAGTAGAAAAAGATTTGAGAATCAAAAGAACACCAATATGAGAGACAAGATAAAAAATAATTCTTATAATGCTAGAATCAAAGGGTCCAATCATCTGGATCGCTTGGTGCTCTTGGAGAAGGGTGAGGCCACTGCTTCGTTTCGACTCAGAAAGGGACGATCACTCAAGATCAAGGTCATTGTTTTAAAATATGAGTAACCACACTTCTTCATAGGAAAGAGAAGCTGATGAAGACTCCACAGTGAACCGCCCCCCAGTAGTGTGTAGGGAGGCTAACAGGGAACCTAATTGAATCCTCTATTGTGTATAAAGAAACTGAAAGGTCCGATATATCTCAAGTGAGGAATCGAACTAGGGGTGAAAGAGGCACAAACTTCTGGATCTAGATCTCTGCTTACTGGATGAACTCAACCACCCAAGGACATGATTTTCCAGATCTATATCAAAAATGAGACAACTATTGGGGTGAAGAAACCCCAGGACCAACTTGAACTGCCTAATCGCATGACAAGGGGAAAGATTCCATGATGTCCACACCAAATAGATCTCCAGCATCATGGAAACCCACCTAAACAACTATATATACAATATTGAAAGGCTAACTACCACAATCAACGATGAGCAGTGAAGACTGAGTGAAGCAACTAGATTTCCAAAGTGGAGGTAGTCCAAGACAAGTGGGCTTAAGTACGGCCCAAAAAAGGAGGCCCATCTAGAAATCCCATATCCAATATAGAAATTAAATTGAGAAAATAATTAGAAATAATTTTCATATATTATAAATTTAAAATGGCAGGAATAAATCAAGGAAATTTTAAATTGAAAACTAAAATGGATACCCAAATTTCACAAATCTCCCCCATTTTCAATTGAAATTGGTGATGTTCTTACACCTATATCTATATAATATAAACCAAGTTCATCCTATCTAAACAAAATTTGAACTTAGATAAATCCATAACTTTAGTCAAACTGTCATCCAAGTTTTTATCAATGTGTATCTTATTGGAACACATGTTTCATTGTTCTATAATATCTCTAATGAAGTGTAATATATTATCTATGTGCTTTGAATTACCATGGAAAACTAATTTTTTGGATAAATTAAGTGCTGAATGACTATCAAAATATACATTAATAACTGAATTAAAAAAAATTTATTTCAGAAGAGAAACCTTTAATCCATAAGGATTATGTTACTAAATTATGAAGGGAAATGTACTTGGGTTATGTGGTTTAAAAGGAAACAATAGAAAACATGTTTCGCTTCCAATAGATAGGACACCACATGTAGTGAACACATAACAAGTCAATGATTTTCTAGTTTCAATATTACTTGTATAATCAGAATATACAAAGCCTATAGAAATTTCATAAGAATCAATGTTTTTACCATAACACAAAGCTAATTTATATATACACGAGAGATAAAAATTTATCCACCTAAGGGCATGCTAATGTTTATTCCTAGGTGCAACCATACATCTTCTTAAGTTGTATATTACAAAAGAAATGTATGGTCTAGTGAAACTCATAGAGTAAATTATACTACAACCAATAATTTCATAAGGAATCTTAGTCATAAATTTATCATCGTCTTCAGCAGTGGGTTCATGTGTCAAAGACAATTTAAAGTGTTTTCCAAGAGGTATATTTATAATTTTGAGATATTCAAACATGTATCTCTTAAGGATTTTTAAAATACAAGAATACTGAGATAAGTGAAGCAATTTATTTGGTCTTTCCCTAATTATTTCAACACTAATATCTTCTTATCTTCACCTAAGTCTTTTTTTTCAAATTTTCCTTTTAATTAAGACTTAACATCAGTGATTAAACTCACATTTTCACATATTATTAGCATGTATTCAACATAAATAAGAAGGTAAATCATGCAATTTGGGTTTATTTAAATTAGACACATTCATCATATTGTCTCTTGATAAATTGGTTATCAATAATAAAGGAATCAAATTTTTTATTACATTGCCTAGAATATTACATTAAACCATATAATGATTTATTTAATAGGAATACTTGGTTTGGTTTCAATTCCATAGAATAACCATCATGATGCTTCATATATAGTTTTTTGTTCAAATATTCATGTAAGAAGGCATTTTTGACATCTAATTATTCGATTTATATATTGAGATAGGCAAAAAAGGCTAGTAAGAGCCTAATTGAAGAGTTCTTGAAAAAGTGGGAAAAAATTTCAGCATAGTAAATAGATTCTCATTGAAGGAATCCTTTGGTGACTAAAATTTCTTTGTATTTAATTTTATTTCCCTTGGTGTTGTCTTCCTTTAGTGTATAAATCCACTTGGACCTAATCACTTTAGCATTATGTGGTTTGCTGACAATGGAACATGTGTGTTTTTTTCATAGATATTACATCTCTTTATTCATGGAAAAGATCAAATGTTTTGAGTCTTTATATTTTAAATCTTACCTATATAATTGAGGATCATCATCAATGAGATCCTAGACCACATGAAAGGCATATAAAGCCATATCATACTAGATAAACTGGGTAGGAGGTCTTGGGACTCTCCTTTATCTATCTTGGGTTAATTGATAATCTTCATGAGTGGCAGAAGGTCAAGAATCAGAATCTAAACTAGAACTGGACTCAGAATCAGCTGCATTAGTTGGATGAGGAGGATGAGGAGTAGGATGAATGTCCGCCTCAAAGTGAGATGATTGCTAAACTTCATTATCCTTTTCAAGGTATGGATCATTATTTATAGATGTGACAGCCTTGGTCTTAGGAGAAGATGATTAATGAAAGACCACATCCCTACTAATGATTCATTTCTGGTATCTCGGTTTATCAACCCAGAGTTTCTATCCATTAACTACCTTAGGATAACCAATGAATATACATTTGAGTGCTCTTGGTTGAAAGTTTTCAGTATTAACATGAGAATAGAATGTAAAATTGAAGTCTCTTATGTACGAGTAAGAAGGGGTTACACATCCACAAATCTTCAAGTGTTTTGAATTTATTTTCATATGAGAGACATCTATTGATAAGGTAAAAAACAATGCTAGTGGCCTTGACCAAAAAGGATTTGGAGAGTCCTGACCATGAATGATTACACCATAATTTTTCTAAGATAGTCCTATTCATCATCTCTGAAAGTCCATTTTGTTGGGTAGATTCCCTAAAAGTCTTGTGCCTCTTAATCCCTTCAAACTCACAAAACTATTTGAACTCTGTTAATAGGTACTCCAAACCATTGCAAGTTCTCATGGTTTTGATTTTATTTCCATTTTTTTCAACTGAATCCTTAAAGGTTTTTAAGGTTTGGATAAAATTTGATATATTTTTTAAGTTTTTAATCCAAACTTTCCTGGAGAAGTCATCAATGAAGGTGAAAAAATAGGATCCTCCACCATGATATGTGGTCAAGGATGGCCACCAAAAATCTTAATGGATGTTTTCAAGGGAGATGAAAATTTTGATGGAGGAACTTTTGAAACTGACCCTCTTGGATTTACCCATCACACAATCTTCACATAATAGATGATTATTTGGTGTGATTTCACTCAAAAAACCTTGATTGTTGAGTTCTTATAAGCCCTTGAAGATGACATGCCAAATCTTCTATTTTATAGCATATTATTTTCATTGTTTTTGTTATAGAGGCTACCAAATAATCTTGAGTGGGTATTTTCACTCAATGAATATATCCCATTAGTAAGGTATCCCTTAATGAAGGTTCTAGATCCTTTAGATATCTTGACAATACCAATTTTGGATCTAAAGGTAAATCCCTTTTGATATAGGACCCCTAATGAGATTAAATTTCTTTGAAGGATAGGGACCCACCTTACATCATTTAAGGTGATGATATAATGATAATCAATATATATAAGAACATAGAATCTCCCCTCAACCTTGCACCTCTTAGTGTTTCCTAAGAGTAAATCCCCTTCTACCTTTTCAACTAGATCTATAAATGAATCTATATGTGGACACATGTGAAAGGAGAAACTAGAGTCAAGGACCCACTCTTGATTGAGAGTATGACTAGATACATTTAAGACTTTAGTAGTGTCATATCCTGAGTCAACCAGAAGATACTAGTCATTGGGATGTTTTGTTTCTAACTCATTCTAGAGTTTCCTACACTCAGGCTTAGTATACCCCAGTTTCCTACAATGGAAACAAGTAAAATTTATTTCATTAGAGTCATTTTTGGTTTTAGGGTGTTTGTTGTTCTTATATTTGTCCTTGGTAAATTGTTTCTTTTTAACTTTTTTGAGGTTTACCCCTAGTGAATAGGCTCTTTTCCTCACCTTTAACTCTTGTTTTGGTGTGTATTTCTTTAGAGAGGAGGGATGACTTAACCTCTTCGAGGGTTAGTGAGTCTCTTCCATAAATCATGGTTTCAACTAAAGAAATATAATTTTGATTAAGAGAAATTAAAATGGCCATCACTTGATCCTCATCATCGATAGTTATATTAATATTGGAAAGATCTAAGATCTCATTATTAAATTAATAAATATGAGATTTTATAGAACTACTATGTTTCATTTTAAAAGTGAACATGTAATGTTTTTATAGAGTCTGTCAACTAATGAAGAATTCATATATAATTTATATAATTTTATCCAAATAATTGGTGATGTGGACTCAAAAGAAACCTCTCTATGGAATTTATCACCTAAAGACAATAACATAGAGCCATATGCTTTGACTAGAACATCAGAGTGGGAAATCTACGTACTTTGTATGGGTCTGATCAGTCTCACTAATAGTGATAATTGGTTTATTGGGCCCACAAAGCGCATTTATTAAGTTTTTCTATACAGAAAAATATATCATATTAATCATGTATAGGTTAAAATAATTGTCACCATCAAATTTCTAGATTTCATACCTCATAATGGACATGTTTATCAACAATCTAGATGTTGAATTATTATGTAGAATGCTAAGTGTACACCCCAAAAAACTGACCAATCCCTTAGGTAAAATATGCTTTGTTGAAGGGATATGAAATGCAGAGAAATTATTAATGGGATAATTGATTTAAAAAATAAAATTAATAAAACTATGGATATTTAAGAGTGTGTAAATTTTTTATAAAATAAACCAAATATACTGAATTATAAAGAAAGACTAATGATAATTGCGAAACATAAGTAGCACAATTTTAAAACAATACCAGTAGAATTTTAATGAAGTTGTAGTAGAATTACAAACAAGTAGTAGTAATCACAAATTTATGGGAAAAAGAAATAAAATCGGCTCTGATACCACATGTAAAGGTGGTTGTGTATAATGAAAAGTATAAAAAAAACAACAAAACTCCAATGGCAATACAAGATATTTTGATTTATTACAAATAGAATACATCTAATATAAGATAGTATAAATACAGAGCATGGAATTGAAAAAGAGGACAAGAATTTAAGTATTTTTGTGCTTTAGTCCCATTTGGACATAATACAAGGCAAGAGAAACACCCACACATTCCCTTTATTATTAATGATAAAAAAAGAATTTGTTGCATGATACAGATCAAAAAAGACAAGCAGAACACAAAAAAATGATAGAACAGAAGAAACAAAAAAATCTTCGACAATCAAAAGAACACCAATCTATGAAATGGGATAAAATAATGAACACAACACCAGACTTAAAGGATTTTTCCATCTGGATATCTTGGCGCTCTTGGAGAAGGGAGATGTCACTACTTTATTTTGACTCACTAAGCGAAGATTACTCAATATAGATGTTGTTGTCTTAAAATATGAGTAACCCCACTTCTTCATAGGGAAGGGAATATGATGAAGACTCCACCATGAACCGCCCACCAGTGGTGTGAAGGGAGATCGGTAGGGAACCTGTAAGAACCCGGTTCTTGTTTTAGAGGTACGAGCTTCTTCTTTTCCTTTTCCTTATGTGTTTTTGAGAAAATATGGAAAATGGGAAAAAATCCTGAATTTTGGAACTACACGCCGTGTACTTTATCCACACGCCGTGTACTTTTGTCCGTGTTGGGATTAGTACACGGGGCGTGTATCCTTGTCGGCGACGAGGGGTGTAGGAACCGACTACACGCCGTGTAGTGGCACCTTACACGCCGTGTAGTCAGTCGGCAGGCTTGAATAGTAAGGCGGTGGAGTCGCCACCAGCTGGGCGACAGTACACGCCGTGTACTCAGGAGTACATGTTGTGTACTCAGGTCGACGAGTGAACAGTGTGGCGGTGCCGCCAAATGGTCAGTTAAATGAAATAAGTACACGCCATGTACTCAGAAGTACACGCCGTGTACTTTGTTTTTTTGGCTTAAAACAGGCAGTAGCCTCCTCATTTGGAAGAGGAGGCACATGAGCCATTTTGGAGCCAAAGGAGGAGGCCAGATCTTTGAAGATCCAGCGGTCGTTTGTCTGGAATCCGATTCGGCTTCGGACGATCTCGTTGGAACCACACGGGTAATCCCTCTCCTCTCCCGGTACCATTCTTTCCAATTCATCTCCTAATGTAAGTTATTTACATTTGAATGGGTTTGGTTCTTCGTCATATCTACGCCGTTCTTGGGCGTTTCTGGAGTCGGCGTTCGGGTATAGCATTCGTTGGCATATAAGGTAGGTGGCTTTGTGTTTATTTTCCAACTGCTGTGTGTTTTTTGCATTTTTGTGCCACGAACCCATGTTGGGGTGTCGTGTGGCTGAGGCCATTGCTATGTTTAATGCCTATAATTGCATAGGTGATTAAAATATGATATTAAAATGCTGGTTTGGATCGCTTCTTGGATCCGGAACCACCCCTGGGGTGTGTTTCACTGTTTAGCCGTTTGGCCAGGATACCCGAGGGTATGCCTTCAAAGGAGTAATTGTAGAATTTCCTTGAGAGGAATTTCTTGTAACTGCTTGTTTACCTGTTGGGCATGGCCCGGTTGCCTGTTTAGCCTGAGGACATTGTTGTATTTGGCCTGAGGGCGTTGTTGTGATTAGCCTAAGGGCACTGCACTATTTAGCCCGAGGGCTGTAGTATTTCGCCTGAGGGCAACCTTTCGTGCCGGAGGGCTTGACTTCTATGCCTGAGGGAGAAACTTCTTACGCCTGAGGGAAATTTCTGTTACGCCTGAGGGCTATACCTGCGGGTTAGATTCTGCTTACCAGAGGGTAAGGTTTTGTTTGTCTGAGGACATGGACTGTTTACTTAGAAATGCACTATGGTGATTTCTAATATTTGAATGAATTAAATGGATTATAAAATGGAAATATAACTGATAATTAGTTACTTTTGAGTACTGCTTACTTTATTGCATTTTACTACTGCACACTGTTGTTGCATGCTTACACACAGTTGGGCACGGGCCTTTGGTGGGTGCCTACTGAGATATATTTCTCACACCCTGTTTGGTTCATGCTTTTTGGCCCAAACATATTACGTTGCTGCAGGTGTAGATAGGGGAAAGAGTCCCTATACAGGTACTTGACTGTTGCTGAGGAGTAGGAGGGCATGGGACCGAGCCTAGGCTCGCGATGCCGCTGCCAGCTGTTATGCTTGTTTTGCTGTACTCTGTTTTCTACTGTAATGTATTGATGTATAACATGTTTTGGCTGTTTTCTTAGAACTTGAACATGTAGCATCGTCACTTATATACTTTTGGTTATATCCACTGCTGTAGTTATTTCAGTTGTGTATGTTTACTGCTTCCGCTGTTTGTTGTATATTTATTTTGGTATTCCGCTGCGCTACATTTTGACAAGTGAGGGCATAGTTTCCCTACTATCAAACCTGGGCCCTCGCTGCTAGTCGGCAGCCTCTGGTGTTTGGAGAAATGTGCTTGAGGTCACGTGGCGAACCGAGCTCAGGGAACCCGTTGCATGGCACCCGGGTCTAGGACGTTACAGAACCTAATTAAACTATTCATTAAGAATGAAGACACTAAAATGGCTGATGAAACCCCTTGACCAGCCTAAACCAAATAGAAACATGGATAAGGGAAAGATACCATAAAGGACACACCAAAAATATCTCCAGCAACATCGAAAACTACCAAAACAAATGGATGACTAGGATTGAAAGGTTGGCTACCACAATCAATGGACAATAGTGAAGGTCGAGTGAAACAACCAGATTTCCATAGTGGAAGAAATCTAACCCATGTGGGCTTAATTAAAAACCCATAAAAGGATCCCCATCAGCAAATCCCATATCCAACAAAGAAATTAAATTGAGAAAGGAATTAACAACAATTTTCATTTATTATAAAATTAAAATGGTAGGAATAAATTACAAAAATTTTAATATGAAAAACAAAATTGATACCCAAATTTCATAGGACATCGGTTTGACTGAGGGTAGTTCCTGAGGAGCCTTTTCGATTAGGGAAAGGGTCTGCACATTCCAACATAGAAAATGGGATGTCCATTTTCTATTTAACAGGGATTACAATTCCAATGTATTGGATCCCCATCCATATGAACCCCATGTTTTTGGCGATATGTACATGTTACTCCTCTCATTTTGGGTTTTTTAATAAGTTTTTACTTTTTTTTAAAAAGGGATAGAATTACTGATATTTTAAAAAAAGGGATTAGAGAAGTGTGAACCCCTTTCATGCTTCTTCTCTTACCCAGAACCATGAATGGGGTTCACGCTTCCTCCAGAATTTTTAATTAAAAAAGCATCGATATTTATAAATACTAATTAAATATAAATAAATAATAATTAAAAAATCATCGATATTTATAAAATATCAATAAATATAAATAAATATTAATAAACGTTAATTAAATATAAATAAAATACTAAAATATATTAAGAAATTTCAATGAAATATTTCTCAACATTTATAAATATTAATTATAACATAATAAACTTTAAGTAAAAATTAATGAATATTCATGCATACTAATAAATATCAATTAAATAATAATAAATATTAAATTAATATTCATAAATTATAATATTTTTTAATAGGTTGATGGTGAAACCCTCCTATTAAGAATATAAATATTAATTAAATATTAATGAATATAAATAAATTTTTATTAAATATTAATAAATGTTAAATAAATATTAATAAATGTTAATAAATATTGATAATTATTCATGAATAATAGATATCCCATAAATAAATATTCATAAATATTCATAAATATTATTAAATATAAGTAAATATTAATAATTATGAATATTTATTAACATTTAGTAATATCTAGTAATATTTACTAATATTAATGAATATTTAACTGATATTTAGTCGTATTTAATGATAGTATTACTATTTAATAATTAATTTAAGAGGATTATTTATTATATTAATATATAATATTATAATCCATAAAATATATATTAAATAATCATTTTAAATTAATTATTAAATAGTAATAATATTTATTGAATTAAAAATAATTAAAATAATTAATATTTAATAATGAATTTAAGAATATTATTTATTATACATATATAGATAATTATACTAATTATTAATATGAATAGAAAATAGTAGTTATTAATTTTGATTGATAATTTGATAATAGTAAGGCACTTATTGAAAAAAGAACAGAACTCTATAAATGATAAAGGTAAGGCACATAAAAGAAGTGAAACAAATATATAAATGATAAAATAATAAATATACTCAACATTTTTCTTTTGTTCATTTTTTCCAATGCAGTTATAAATATTAATGTTTCTTAGTTGTTCAAAATTATTTGTATGAATTTCCAATTATATCAACTATTTGATTTATGGAACATTATGTAATATATTAAAATATTTTTAAATAATTATTTCAACAACATAAAACATGTATCATCAATATAATATCAATATAATCTATGTCTGTGGCATGTATACTCTTATGTACCATAGCTAGGTGTATTTAAGATGTGCCCACGCCGTGTCGGTCTATGTCTCTACTCTGGCATATGCTACTCATATTTATCATTATCAAACCCATCTCCATATCATCCTATGTGACAGATGGTGGATGTACAGTCTCACCGAATGTATGATGTCCTGCCTCTAAGAATAGTGGTTCTTGGATGGAACTCTTTCCAACATATGAACATGATGGCTACTGGGATGTGGATTTCTGTAAATCAGAGGCTAATAAAGTATCCAACTCAAACTAGTTAATGTCATTCTATGCCTCTTGCTATGACTGAGAAGCTAGAAGAGCATCTGACTGATCATGATGAAAACCCTCCTCCTATGCAACATCATTATTCATAATAGGGTCGTCACCCCCTAACACATCTATTCCAGACTCAATGGCCTATCATCATGTGGTGGATCAAAGAAAATGATTTGATAAATGTCGACCATGGAAGGAATCAACACTTTAATAGCTCTGTGAAAATATGTCTGGTCAAGTTCACCTCTCTCTACTAGATCAAAGATGCAAAAGAGATTAGTGATACGAGCATCATGTGAAAGTAATTTATGAAGTTAAGTAGTGTTAATAAAAAATATGTTCAATAGTGGAAGGAAGAATGATTACCATGTCAGGGAAGCCCCATCCATGTCGGGTCATAAATCTAACTAGGGACCTGTAGTACTGGGACACATAATCTAGATGATCAAATAAATTCATATGTATTGTCCCCTCCCCTCGTAATCAGGACTCGTGTCATCTATCCCATAGATCAATATATCGTGCATGATACCTCCTCCGATAAAAGTATCTCTTCCATAAAATCCTTAGGGAATGAAGTGAAGGTAACTAACTGGGTGGATTAGAAATGAGATGAAGGAATATGAACTTTCTAATAACTCTTTCTGTCTGATTCAACTTTACAATATGAAAATTAATCAAAGGAACCATGTAGGATCTGGTAGCAAGCATCACCGTACAATATGGTGGAATACTCTAGATGATATCATCATTATATGGATTCCATGTAATCTAAAAAAATAATAATCAATTAATAAATAAAGATATGTACAGTAAAGAATAAATATTTAACAATATAAATAATAACCACTAACATCATCTGGACAAAGGTTTTCCAATATAAGTCTGTATGCATGGACATCATGTTTGGTTGTATATGAATTCCAATGTTCCTGACTCTACCTATAGATAACATTGAAATAGTTATATTTTATAATATAATGTTATACAACTAAGTTATACATTAAAAAGAAGGAATAATATACCATAGTCCATGTTGAGACTATGTTATAACATCTACAGGCAATGGTGTATGAGCATGTGGACCTAAGCAAGGGATGTGCTCCCATATCCACTTCTTTATAAGAATAACACATCCTCTGATCTGCATCTTATCGATGTGACATGCACTACATATCACCACATATGTATATGCGATATAAGTATACCCCCAGATATACTGGCCTACTTGGTCTTAATCGTCTAGTGAAGGTAAATACAACCGATGTACAAATGTAGTGGAGTGATAAAAAAATTGTGCCACTGATCAACCTCAAAATATAAGCTCATGCTAATCACAACATGGTGAACTCATCGGAATCATATGCTAGATGTGATAAGTGATAGTATAACCAGGGCATGCATAATATACTATCGACTATGGACCCACCATCTTTGTGGACCTCAATTCCCAGTAATCTGAAGGCATTATTCAGGTCATAAGAATTATGGAAGATCTTCACCGACGGGTATATTTTACACTCGACGGAGGAAGAAACCGCCTTCACTAATGATGAAAATATGGGTCTCAAATATCAAAGAAAGAAGGACAACAAGGCGTTGTTCCTCCTCTATCAAGGGTTGGATGAATCAATGTTTGAAAAGATTGCTGAAGCAACATCAAGAAAGAAAGCTTGGGATACCCTTTCCACCATCTTCGAAGGTGTTGATCGTGTGAAGCGGGTACGTCTTCAAACATTAAGAGTGGAGTTTGAATTGGCACACATGAAAGAAGGTGAATGTATCTCTGATCATTTCTCATGATTAATTGTTATTGTTAACAATTTGAAAAGTAATGGTGAAAAATTAAGGACATTCAAGTTGTTGAAAAATCACTTTGATCCCTCACAACCAAGTTTGAGCATGTGGTTGTGGCAATAGAAGAATCAAAATATTTGGAGAAACTGTGCATTAAAGAACTGATGGGGTCATTGCAAGTGCATGAACAACGGATGAAAAAAATGTTGGTTCGGCAATAGAGCATTTTTTAGAGTCCAAGTTGACTCTACATGAACAAAATAATGGCCACACGCAATAAGGAGGTCATCGTGAAAGAGGAAGAGGGAATGGATATTATCTAATCCATTAAAAAAAGAAACAAAATCCTACCAGTTTATATGGAAGATGGAATGGTGGAGGTTTATTCATGCATGGTCATTAAAACACAAAGAACATTCAATGCCAAAACTATAAGAAATTTGGCCATTATACCTATGATTGTTGGAGAAAAGTTTATCATGATGAACAATCCAACTATGATGAAGCATCTTATCATGAAAAATAAGGTACCACACTCCTCCTCACACAAGAAAAGGAATGTGAATGCCCAGATGTGTGGTATATCGACACGGGTGCAAGAAACCACATGAGTGGTAACAAAGAATTGTTTGAGGAACTCAAAAAAGATGTTCGTGGTGACGTGAACTTTGGCGACTCATAAAAGGTACCCGTGATTGGCTAAAGTAAAATGAAAATTTATCATAAGAATGGTGAGCCAAATTACATCTCTAATGTGTATTATGTACCAAACATGAAAAACAATATCATTAGTCTTGTACAACTCCTTGAGAAGGGGTATGTTATACACATGGAGAATTATTCTTTGTCTATAAGGGATGCTCATAAAAGACTTGTTTCTCAAGTCCAAATGGTGATGAATCACGTGCTTCTGTTGCGTATCAACAAAAAGGTCGAGGAGTGTCTCTTGGGAATCATGAAGAATAACTCATGGAGATGGCATATGCACTTTCGAAATCTGCATTTTAGAGGCCTTAAACATATTTCCTCATCAAGCATGGTGTGGGGATTTCCGGAGATTGAAGCTCCAAATCATATGTGTGAGGCATATACACTCAGCAAGCAACAAAGGAACTCCTTCCCAAGTGGAGTGTCCAGAAGAGCAAATTAACCACTTCAGTTAGTTCACACTAATATCTAAAGACCACTTGAAACACCCTCAATTGAAGGTAATAGGTATTTTATTACCCTCATTGATGATTTTAGCAGGAAACTCTAGGTGTATTGCATCAAAGAAAAATATTATGTATTTGCGATCTTTAAAATGTTCAAAGATCGTGTTGAAGTTGAAAGTGGTTATAGAATCAAAGTTCTCAGATCTGACAGAGGTGGAGAATACACTTCAAATGCATTTCAAGATTTTTGTAGGGAACGAGGCATAAAGAAACAATATACTGCTGCCAACATGACATAACAGAATGGCTTTGCATAAAGGAAGAACCACACCATCCTCAACATGACGAGGACCATGTTGAAGGAGAAAGGCTTGATAAAAAACTTCTGGACAGATGTAGTGGCATGTAATTCCTATGATCAAGTTCTATAAGTGTAGCTCACCTAAGTATCTTTGGGTGTGTTGCCTATGCTCATGTTCCAAACGTGAGAAGAAAGAAGCTTGATGATCGTGGTGAAAAGTGCATCTTCATCAGTTACAGTGAAGAGTCTATAGCCTATAAGATCTACAATACACTAACCAATAAATTATTGGTGTGTAGAGATGTGGTCTTTAGTGAGGAATAATCTTGGAAATGGAATAATGAAGAACCAAATAAAGATATTCCAGTTGAAATTGAAGATCCTGAAGAAAGGCATGATCATCAGTAGTAAACGTCAGCAACACCTTCCCTGGGCACATCATTAGTGAACAAAAGTCCAGGAGTACATTCTATCACTCTTGAAAGGACTCCATCAAGTCAATATTTAGAGAGCTCATCCTCACCCATGGCTCCCATAAAAATGAAAAACTTAAGAGAGATTTATGAGCAAACTGAAGAGGTAAATATTATTTTCTTGTATGCCGATCATGAGCCTCTGATGTTTTAGGAAGCCACAAGGGAAGAATATTGGAGAATGGCTATGAGAGAAGAAATTCGTGCCATAGAGAAAAATGAAAAATGGGAGCTAAACAAACTTCTAAATAGCCATAAAACCATTGGTGTCAAATGGGTGTACAATATCAAGCGGAATTTTGATGGTGAAATAGATCTCTAAAAGGAAAGCCTCATAGAAAAGGGGTACAAATAGAAGTATGTGGTGGCCTATGAAGAATTCTTCACTCCTATTGCTCACCTTGACACTATGATTATGATTATCTCCCTTGTTGTTCTTCATAGTTGGATGATCAACAAACTGGATGTGAAGTCTGAATTTTTTAATGGAATTCTAGATTAAGAGGTCTATGTTGACCATCCTGAAGGCTTTGTTATGCAAGGGGAGGAAGAAAAAGTGTATCGACTGAAGAAAGCTCTTTATGGGTTGAAGCAGGCTCTTTGTGCTTGGAATGCATGCATTGATAGCTATATTCAAGAGAACGGATTTACCAAATGTCCATATGAGCATGCAGTTTACATCAAGAAGAATGATTGTGGCGATATACTTATTGCATTCTTATATATTGATTATTTTCTATTTAAAGGGAATAGTTGATAGATGTTCGATGATTTCATGGTGGTCATGTTTAAGGAGTTCGAGATGACGGATGAAGGTCTCATGTACTTCTCTCTGGGCATATAGGTAAAGAAAAAACATGGAGACATCTATATATCATAGAAGAGGTATGCCAGGGAGTTGCTTGAAAAATACAAGATGGCCAATTGCAATACTATAAACACACCTGTAGCAACAATCTTAAAACTGAAAAAAGATGGAGAAGGAATAATTGTTTACTCGACTCTATTCAAGTCTCTAATTGAAAGCCTGAGGTATCTCACAATCAAAAGGCCTAATATTGTCAATAGTTTTAGGCTTCTAAGCTAGTATATGGAAGCTCCGAAAGAGTCACATTGGCTAGAGGCAAAACATATCCTCAGGTACGTTAAAGGAACGATGGATTTTGGTATTTTTTATCCATACAATGAAGAAACAAAACCACATGGATACTCAGACAGTGACTGGGGAGGCGACCAAGATTAAAGAAAAAGAACCACTGGGTAAGTATTTTTTCTTGGATCATATACTTTCATGTGGAATTCAAGGAAGAAAAGTGTGGTCGGCTTGTCTACATGTGAAGTAGAGTATGTGGCGGAATCATCCACTATTTGTGAATGAATATGGTTAAAAAATCTACTAAAGGAGATGAATAATCTGTAGGATGGATCCATAGTGATATATGTGGATAACAAGTTGAAAATTCAACTTGCCAAAAATCTGATGCAACATGGAAGAAGCAAACATATTGATACTCGATTCCATTTTCTAATAGATCATGTGAACTAGTAAATGATAAAATTTTAATATTGTTATACTACAGAAAAAGTGGCTTATATTTTCACAGATGTATTACTGACAGATGTATTCTAATAACTCATAACAATGCTCTAAATGAATCCGGTTTTGGTTTGAAGGGGTTTATCAGTATTTCAAAGAAAAACCACACGTCAAAGCTGCCCGCATTGCTTCATTTGGATTCATTTATTACATACACATTTTTTTCTTCCATGGGTCCACCTCCATTTATTTTATTTGGATGAATTTAATGTTCAGTATTTAATATTTTGGTATTTTTTTGTACCATCGTAAATGCTTTGCATTTAATGTTTCAGTATTTCTTATACGATCATAAATGCTCTGCATTTAATGTTTTGGTCTTTCTTTTTACCGACATAAATGCTCTATATTTAATGTTGTGGGTCTATAAATTGATGTAATTATAGTATGAAATTATTGTGAAATACATCTCCTTTGTGTTGTGTGACAATTTTATTCCTCTCAAATTTCATGGCTTGTATATCCAACAAGGTATGGTGAAGGGGGTGGCTCAACATGCTATATTAGTGATTCACAAGGCATTATTTGACAAGGGAGTATACAAATCTGACATCATTGCAGTTGCGGATGAGTCTGTTGTAGATGGCGTCGATGTCTTTCATTCTTCCCTCAGCTATACTGGGTACGTGCCACTACACTAGGATGAATTCGTGATCACATCTTTTGGGGCCTTGGAAAAGGGGGTGTTGTTTTCTACTTTGGTTGGAAATTTGGGGCCTGATTCTAGGACGAAATTCAAAGAAATCTCATTGGATTTGGTGGTGGTCACTGGTTTTTTATAACAGAAGTTTGCATGCACCATGATAATTTTTAATGGAAAGTAATTCTTCATATGGACCCGGTTTTCGGCCATCACATAGGTGAATAATGGACCTTTAAAGTACAACACCACATTGTCTTCTTATAATTCTTCAGTTTTATTTGCAGAAGATCCCGGTACCATCATGATATATGATAATGCAGGGGATTGGCAGGCCATGACGGACCAGTTGCGTTACATCACTATGCCTTACATACTCATAGCATTTTTTTATCTTGGAGGAATCAGACCAATCCAATTTAGAAGATTTTATCTATGCCAGAATCATCCTTCTCCCTACGGATGCAACCACCATGATCATGTATGCCAAGCATAGTGGCCATAAAGCCAATGATACCATGGAGTTCCATCATACCATTGTTGGGAACTGTGGGGGGAACTCTCAATTTTTGGAGTGATTGGTGAATTGTTTTTTTATTGGGATATTAAATATAATTGTGTGATAATCAAAAGATAAAAATAAAGTGCAAAATATTAAAATAAATGGACACTGGATGTAACATAAAAACCCCCAAAATGAAAAGCGTTAAAAAACCATGGGAAAATAGAAGGATTAATATGGGTAAAAGTGGGAACACTCTCTCTCACTGTTATAAGGAGAAGAATCTCATAAAATATATCTTGAATAATGGGGAAATAAACCTCACAAAAATAATACCCATATAAGAACACTCAAATGGGATTGGTCGTGTTGTAGAATAATTGATGAAGTTAATGAAGAAATTGGAGGAGGATCTTTCCTAGCTTATGCCATCCCTGATCATCCCTCATACTGCCTTATCCAGCTTTAAGGTTAGTGGGTTTTGGCCACCTACCACCTACCACAACTTTCCCCCTTTGAAAAATTGGGCGTGACACCATCTATGGAAAAAACAACTGCCAAAACATCTCCCACTTGGAGATTTTATTGAGAACCAATCACATCTATACACATCCTTTCTATTTTCTAAACATGCTGCTCACATATCTGCAAGACTTCTCAAGGATTTGTACCATATAAACATATCACAGTCAACTACCTTCATCAGAAAATCTGCCAGATTTTCTTTAGTGTATATTTTTTTTGCATGTCTACACTTTCTTCCTCCCTCAAATCTCTAAAAAAAGTGATATTGTACCCCAATGTGTTTTGTCCTGAAATTAAAGGATGGATTCCTTCCAATGTACAAGGCACTCTTACTATAAAAAAATAATGGAATATGCTCATGTCTATTCCCTACATCCTCCAAAAACCTTATCATCCAAATTACCTCTTTGTAAGCCTATGTAGCTTCCATGTACTCCACCTCTGTCGTGGATAAGGCCACAACTGATTGTAACTTTTCTAATCCAGCTCACAACTCCTCCTAAAAGAGTAATCACATAACCTGTATTGGATTTCCATGGGTCATAATAAGTTAAAAAATATGAATCAACATAGAATCTGATACTGAAATCTGATCCTCCATAACATAATGTAAGATTTGAGGTTGCATTGATATATCTCAGGATCCTCTTCACTATTATCTAATGCTTCTATCTGGGATTTTTCATGTACTGACTAACTTCTCCCACTGCATGTGCAATGTTTAGTCTAGTACAGACCATATCGAACCTCAAACAAACCACTACTAATGCATACACTACCCGAGACATCCCCATCCTCTCTGCTTCACTACCATGACTCATTATAGAGGATAAATCGACATTAATAGTAAGTGGGTAGATATTGGATTACAATCTTGAATTGTGAATAATTTCAAGAATTTATGTAAGTAATTATTCTATGATATCCAAATCATTCCATTATTTATTTCTCAGTAAATCTACATCCCAATAATCTTGTTTTCTGATACCATGTCCATCATATCAAACTCCCTAGCTAACTATGCCTTCAACTCCTAGATCTAATCATTGTTAGAACCTGCAACAAAAATTTCATCAACATATAATAGAAGGAGGATGAAATCATTACCATATAAACCCTTGAAATATGAACAGAGATCTGAATGAAGTCTGTTGTATCAAAGTCTCATGATATAGGAATCAAATTTCTTGTACCAACACCTAGGTGCCTATTTGAGACCGTACATAGATTTGTTCAACCTAAAAACGAAGTTCCTTTGCATTCATATGAAAATCCTTTTATTTAGAGCATAGAGATTTCTTCATCAAGATAACCATGGAGAAAATAAGTCTTCACATACAACTACTCTAGATGTAAATTATAGGTAACACACATCGCCAGAACCAAATGAACAGTCATCAATCTAACAATAGGAGAAAATATTTCATTGAAATCAATACATTCCTTCTGAACATATCCTTTGACCACCAATCTTGCAAAAATCTTTCCTCTTGGTCCTTTCTACCCCGCTTGATCTTAAATAACCATTTTAATCTGATATCATTCCTTCGATGAGGTAGTATAACAAGATACCAAGTCTTGTTCTTATGTAGGGAATCAAGTTCCTCCTACATCACTGCCATCCATAACGATACATCTGGACTTTGGTTTGCCTCCAAAAAAGAAGATAGATCTCTATCCTCCATTAATAATAAGTACACAATATTGATCTCAGTCATATTGTATGAGGGCCATACTGGTGCACTTTTCTCTCGAGTATACTGTTGTGGTCCAGAATCAACCGGTACTTGATCATCATGCTCTGGTAATGCCTCCGATGAAACTGGTTCCTCCTTGTATTTTTCCTCTACCTTGACTATTGTAGTTTTTATATTCTCCTTCTCCATGTCTCCATCCATTTTTATTTTCACCTTGCCTTTTTCAAAAATAAAATCTTTGATGATGATAAGTTTTCAGGAAGTGGAGTCCCACAAATGATACCCATTCACACCATCGGCATACCCCATGGAGATACATTTTCTACATCTTGAATCAAACTTAGATCTATCCTAGTTATTAAACATTTTTTATGTAGGACTTCCAAAATTATGTACCAAAAATTGTAAGTGGGTTTACCATTTCACATATCCATCGGTGTATTTAGATCAATTTCCATTGAAGTGGACCAGTTGATCACATAACAGGCGATATTCACTACTTCTTCCCAAAATGTTTTGGCAATTCCTACAATCTTCAACATCACCCTTGTTCTATCCAATAGGGTTACACTCATCTGCTCAGCCACTCCATTATGCTGAGGAGTGTTTTCCATTGTGAACTATCTCTTTATTTCTTCCTATTGACAAAAAGTATCAAACTACTCACATGTATATTCTCCACCATTTTAATTCCTCAAAGACTTGATTTTCATTCTAGATTCTAGTTCCTTCCACACTTGTAATTTTTTGAAGACATAAAAAACATCCTCTTTCCTCTTGATTGGGTACACCCAACATCTCCTAGAATAATCCTCAATGAATGATACAAAGTTCCATGCTCCTCCCAAGGTATTCACCAATGTTTTTAAAAATATCGGAAAGGATCAACTCTAGGACCTCCTGACTTCTTGCTGTTGACACCCCAAACATTAACCTTTCTTGATTTATCAAAACATAATTCTCACAAAATGGAAAGGATACCTTTTTAAGATTGGGAAAAAATTTCTGATCTGGAATAATATTCAGGACTCATTCCGATATATGGCCAAGCTTCTGATTCCATAATATTTTCAATGATTCCATTGAGGTAGTTGATGCGACCACTATCTATGACTCCTTGTATGTTTCACCCATAAGAACGTAAAATTTATTTGATATCTTCTATGAATTTATCACCATGATGTTCCCTTAAAAATTCTCATCACTCCATTATAAATGCTATTTTTTAATTTAATGTCATTAGATTGTCCCAGAGACAGTATATTCTTCTTCAGACCCAACACATGATGTACTCATTGGATGGTTTGAACAATACCATCATACATAATTAGTTTGATGGTATCGACTCCAATGATCCTCAAGGTGTGATCATTACCCATTTTCACAAGTTCTTCTAGGATGGTTTTATTCTTATAAAACCATTCTCATTAAGACTTCATGTGCCATGTTGCTCCCGAGTCGATTATCCATGCATCATTGAGATGTTTCCTGTTTCCAGTAGTCATTGCTGCTTCATTGACTAGTATATCTCCAAAAGTAATCACCACATTTCTATCCCTGTCATGATTCTGGATCCCACTGAAACCACGCTCCATCGTCACACCCACTAGTTTTTTCCAATTTTCATTCAATAATTATGCTCCTATAGCACCATTTTCATCTTCATTTCCCACAATGAAAAATTATTCCTGTTGAATTTCTTGATCTCGAATTTTTTTCCATATAGACACACCATCAGTATAAAACCTCTTACATTTCAAAATGGTATATTTAATAATATCAATAATTTTTTTTCTAATGTGAAAGATCAACCAGAGTCACAATGACATAACATGCTAAAATTTATGAGAATTATTAATACCCAAAAGATGAACATACCTGGGCCAGAACCTACCCTCTGATACCACATGTTAGGACCATAAAAATGATTGTCCCACCAGTGCAGTGATTATCACAATATAAAAATAATGCTCAATGTGTAGAAATAAATGGACACTAGATGTAATGCGGAAAAACCACTAAAATGAAAGGGGTAAAAAACCTTGAGAAAATAGAAGGATCACTATAAGTAAAAGTGGGTACACACTCCATTACTATTACAAGGAGAAGACCCTTTTAAAATATATCTTAAATAATGGGGAAATAAACCACACAAAATACTACCCATATAAGAACACCCAAATGGAATTGATCATATTCCTAAAGAATTGACGAATCTGATAAATAAATGGGAGGAGGATCCTACCTTTTACAAGCTTCAGCCAGCCTTTACCATCCCTTCTACTACCTTATCCCACTAGAAGTTTAGTGGGGTTTGGACACCTACAAACTACCAAACCTTTAACCCTTTGATAAATTAGGGGTGGAACCATCTGTGGAAAAACAACTGCTAAAAGTTTTATGGGAGTCTCATATCTACATCAACTTATTCATTGGTTTTTATCCAACCCAGCTGACACCATAGAAAAATAGTAAGTGGATGTGAATAAATTTCTTGGGTAGATGAAATACCCACCAACCCTAAGGATAAATCATATTTTTTGGTTCCTTTTTATAACAGGATCAAATCCCAGGAACTGTAACACACATGTGTAGTAATCCTTCAACAAATTTATCCAGATAGAATAATAGAATAACCCCCTTCACCCATGTACATAGGAAACACTTTACAAACCATGTTAAAACTTTTATTTCTTTCATTTTTCTTTCAGTTTTTTATTTTATTTAATTGAAACAAACCTTCGCTACCCTAAAAAGTGGTATCAGAGGCATCGAGTTCAGAATGGTGAAGCGATACTGAAGTTTTCCAGTGATCGGAAAATTGAAAGTGCTTGGAAATTTGTTTGGGGCCAGATCCATGATGAGCTTGGCGAGACAATTCCATGAGCACAAGTAGCATCATGAACAGAGCTGAAATGAAGTGAGTAGATCCGGTCAAAGTTTTGGTCAAACCTCAGGTGCTACAGTACCCCCTGCCAGAGAAGAATATGCTATTCATACCAGCGGAAATTTCTATCGACATTTCTAACTAATATTCCAGTGAGCCACGTCAATGCCACATCATTGGATGATCTGGACCATTGATACGATTTTGGATATATCTTGGCCATTCAAACTATATTTACAACTATCCAAGAGTTGATTCCAGCTATTTCAATCATTTCGGATTCATCAGTGTGGTTAATTTTTTATAATTATCACTACATAAAGTGGTTTAAAAGGATTTTTACATAAATTGTGGTAATAATGTTTTATTACAACGATGATGGCTGGTGGCAGATCACTACCGAAATTTGATAATGAGAACCTCAATGGTCGAAGAAGGGCATGATTAGACTGTTCATCAGAGAAAAACCTGATAGAACCGATGATGGTGATTAAAAAAAACTCAAGATGTGGGTTTTTAACACAATTAAATTGTGTCTAGCGAACAACGTAAAGTAATCAGTGTTGGATGTGACCTCACCAAAGGAAATATGGTGGAAGTTGGAGAATAGGTATATGTAGAAGTCTCTCACCAACAAATTATTCCTATAGAAGAAATTGTACCAGTTGTGAATAGACAAGGGAATAAATTTACTAGACCACACCAACAAATTCTAAAAAATCCCGACACAATTATTGGGGCTTGGTGTGAAGTTTGAAGAGGAAGATAAATCACTTTTTCTTTTGTCATCTCTACCATGCTCATTTGATGGACTTATGACTGAATTTCTCACGGGGAAGGAAACATTGAACCTGGACAAGGTGATGGATCCACTTCTAGATTCGGAGGCATTACAAAGACCCGTGATGTATTCAGGTGAGAAAATAATGGTGATGCAATATGACAAATGTAAGGACCCAGACCCCAGTAGCCCGGAGCAAGTTCCTTACTTTATTACACTGGTAATATTACAAGGAATATCATCCTGAAGGACCAAATAGTTTAGTATCATTAGAAAGATAGATACATACATAATTTTTACATTACAACATGAAATGAAATACACCATATCAACTTCTTTTGAATCACACATAAACTCATAATATTATCCCCGTAGTTCATTCCTAATACTGACTGAAAATTAAATTTTTATTTCAAAAGCACTTTTGAGGAAAAAGTGGGAAACCTGAAAATAGTCATACAAGAGTAAACCCAGATCAATGCTACAAGAAACTGCTCCTCCCTAGAAATTACATCGATATGACAAACCCCACCTCACATGACCACCCAGAATATTGTCCCACGCAGAGTTGCGCAGGCCTAGTACCGATGGCAAAGCCATACCCACTCATTCATACAAATCTGAATGGTCATACCAGATGAAATCCCGCATGATCTAAATCCTCTTCTGGAGCTGAACCTTGTAAAGTGAAACTGAATCCAAGTCTTCATAACCTATCCCACTTCAGAAAATCAACAACATTAAAAACACACTATCGCTCTGCCCCACATTCAAAATTCAAAACATCTGCACCACATTAAAAATTCAAAACATCAACCCTCTACATCAAGAAACTAACCCTCAAATTCCTCAAACAAATGGCTGATTTAGATTAAGGACCATCACCCACATTCACCGACTTCCTGAACCGTATGCAACACAACCTCAACCAACACCGTAGAAATGTTGCAAAACTCACCGTCGTCATCGGCCGAACTCGACACAACCATCTTCAACATCACTGACTGTCAATATGACGCTGAAAAAGGGACCAAACCGCACAGGGAGCGCCATCAGCTGCCAAACCCCACCTCCCAAACCCTTTGAAGAAACACCATTCCATGTCCAACTCGGATAGGAGTGAAATTTCTTGAGGATTGGGCAGGGATAAGGAAAACCATGGCCTTCGAGCAGCGGCCAAAACACAAAACCAAAACCAGAAACCGAAAACAAAAACACGACGCCACGAGCGCGCCAAAGAAACCCTACCCCGCCGCACCGCAAAACCCAAAAACACTGAGAGTTAATCGAACCAGATCCGACCTGTAGGTGCACGAAGAACATTGTGGTCAGAGAAGGGAGGGGTGGCTGAGGGCGTTGATAGCAACGACCAACGTCTGCGAAGAAACCCAGAAGAAGACCATTCATTCCTAATACATATATTAACATCTTGGAGAAAAATAAAAAATAATACATTTTGAATAATCATATTAAATATATTAATTAATTATTTCCAAACACTCTCTACATGTATTTTATTTACTATAATTTTATTAAGTTCATTTATGGTATTTTTTATGAGTTATAAGATACACTTTTATTTCTCCGGAGCATTTGTTTCCTTGGTTTTCACGATCTATATACTTGTATATGAGTATGGAAGATCATATGAAATGGTATAATTATCTAGAATTTATTTATGTGATATTAATGAACATAAATAAGTATAAATGGTTATATATATCATTTGATTATATTTCATGAGTATCAATGATTAGATAATACATTTAGCGATAATTGTTTATATTATTAAGGCAATTATTGATCATAACAAACTCATTTCGTTTTATCATTTAGTATTATGTAAATATGTTACTTGAAGAACATAAGAAATGTTGTAATACATATATTATAGTCTATTTTAACCATAAAAATGGTTTCATTACCATCCTTTAATGGGAAATTGAAGAACGAAAATCCTTTATCCGTGAAGGTTGTAAATTTGCACCTCACAGATGACAAATTCGTTTTTAAAATAAAAGAGAGCGAGAAAGAATTTGGAGTAAGAATATTCCTTTAACATGATATAATTACATTATATAAATGATACTAGAGTTATCATGCTCATTTGGACTGAGTTGGTGAGGATAGAATAATAAAAAAATAAATTGAAATGAAATTAAATGAAAAGGGAAGAGGGTTTACCACTTGAATTATCCTCCTTGAGAACCTCCTTAAGGGTTGGGATTTTGGTATTTTAGCAAGACCAAGAGCTTCCTGGATATGGTGATAGACTAGGGAATATAATTTGGGTAGAATTTTGAAAATATTAAAGGCTTAGAGGTGTGAGGAGAGGATGAGGTGAGGGGTGGTATTTATAGTGGAGGAGATGGGTGATTTCTCATTATTATATTCATTATTTTATTATTTTTCTCAAGACAACCAACAACGTTGATTTCTGTGACTATATACAGAAATAAGTGCATTGGAGTTCTATTAAAGGGTTCTTACATCATCCAAACATCACCTATGACTCAATAAATCATGTATTTATCATTTATCGTAAATTATAATATTTTACTGTTCACTAAAAATACAAGTTTTTTAGAAAAATCCCAAAAATTCACCCTAATAATTTTTTAATTTGTAGAATTCAAAAATACACTTCATTTTATGAAAATATTTTTCTAAATATGATAAATTATATTTTTAATTAAAATCATCATTTACTCAAAAAATACATTTTTTAAAATTATAAGTGATTTTATAAAACCATCAAAAAATAACTAAGGTCTTATTAAATTATTCTAAAATCAGAAGACAGAAGAATATTTATTTTGATTAAATTTTATGAAAATATATTTTCTTTTAAATTATTTTATTACTCATAATATTATAATTAAATATTTATGACTTAAAAAAATACCAACACTTAAATATTAATTTTCCAAATATTCATTTACATACACTATGATGTAATTATATCATAACTTAATTTATAAGATGACCAAATTTTATTTATACTTTCATTGGTGAGGTTACTATTCTATTATCTTGTTCACTATTCATAAGGTTCACATTACTATTCCTAAGGGCATGTTATTTTTTCATCAGTATAGGTTCCTTAACATATAGAAATAAATCTTATTTCATTAATTATTCATTTATGATGTTTTTATTGTGTTCTATAAGTGATTTAATATGATCTACACTATATAAAATAAACATAAGAATATAAATTTCATTCCAAGAGTTCTATTTTGTTACATTCTCCCCTCCTATAATAATTTCATCCTCGAAATTTCTAGATTGTCACCTTATAAAAAGATTTGGGTAGTTCTTCATCATAAGATCATCATTCTCCCACACCGCCTCTTCAATTTTATGATTTTTACAATGTACCTTTACCAGTTGAGTTTTCTAATTCCTCAATACCTGTTCTTTAGTCTCCATAATCCCGAGAGTCTCTTCATAGTAAAATATGTGAGGTTCCAATTCTATTCCTTCATAAGTGAGTACATGTGTTGGGTATAGAATGTACTTTCTTAACAAGGAGATATAGAACACATTGTGTAACTTATAAAGGCTAGGATATATTGAAAAATGATAATCCACAACTATGATTCTATCTATAATTTCAAAAGGACCAATGCACATAGCGATCAATTTTCTTTTCTTCCCAAATCTTATAACACCCTTCCTTGGAGATACTTTCAAGAAAGCATGATCTCCCAATTAAAATTTCAAATCATTTCTTTAATTATCATCTTATATATTTTTCCAACTTTGAGTTTCTTTTATATGGTTTTGAATAGTCTTTACATTCGTTGTTGTTTCCTCCACAAGCTCTGGGCATAAAATCTTCCTTTCACTAAATTCATCCCAACATGTTGTTGTGCAAAATCTCTTTCCATACAATAATTCATATAGTGCCATTTTAATATTAAAATGGAAACTATTGTTTTAGGAAAAATATACCAAAGAAAAATACTAATCCCACATACCTTGAAAGTCAAGGGTGCTTGATCTCAACATGTCTTCTAATGTTTGAATGGTCCTTTCAGACTACCTTTTAGTTTGAGGGAGATAAGTAGTACTCAAAAAAAGCTCAGTATCCAAATATTTATTAATACTTTTAATGAATTTTGATTTAAATCATGGACCATGATCATACATAGTAGAAATAGGTTCTCCATTAAGTCTTGAAACATCATTAATATAGAGTTTTGTAAGGTTATCTAGTGGAAAATCCTCTCTTATAGATAGAAAATGTGTAGATTTGTTAATTCAATCAAAAATCACCCATATTATATCATTAATTCATGTAATTTTTGGTTATCCAGTGGAAAAATTCATTGTGATATCATCCCATTTCCATTTGGGAATAGGTAGGGGTTTCATGAAACCTTTAGGATGTTGTCTTTCTACCTTCACCTGTTGGAAAACTAAACATCTTGATACATGATCAACAATTTACCACTTCATATTATACCACCATAAATTTTCCTTCGGATATCTATACATCTTATTACTACCAGGGTGTATAGAGAAATTTGAGCTATGGGCATCATCCAATTACCCCATTTTTAGCTCAGGTGTAGAGGGAACTCATAACCTCCTCCCAAATTTCAAAATTCCATGCACACACATGATGTCTTGAAACTTCCCATCATTCACAGCTTTAATTTTCTTTTGAATATTGTCATTATCATACTAATAAATTTTAATTATTTCCAATAAAGATGTTTGGGAAACAAATTGAATAATTTATGATATTTCAACTTCCTTGTAATTCCTATATCCATTTTCTAGATCCATGTACACATGATCCTTGCCAATCCTCATTTTGTTTAGAACTCCATGATCCTTCTATCTCAATGCATATTCTACCTTATTCACCTTCCTAGGATGTTAGTGTATTGAAAAATCATAATCCTTGAGCAGTTTGATCCATATCTATTTCCCCATGTTGAGTTCTTTCTATGAGAAGATATATTTCAAACTCTTTTCATCCATATAAATCTCACATATTTCACCATAGAGATAGTTTCTCCATATCTTTAGAGAAAATATTACAACTTGGAACATAATATCATGATTTATATAGTTATATTCATCAATTTTAATTTACTGGATGCATAGTCATTTAATCTATCATTATAAATAAGGACATAGTCAAGTCCTTTAATTGATGTGTCACTATAAATCACAAATCCACCATTTCCAGATGGTATATTCAAGATTTGAGCATTTACTAACCTCTTATTCAATTCTTCAAAACATTATTATCATTCTTTTATCGATACGAACATAATCCCTTTAGGTGTAATCTTGGTTAACATGTTAGCTAATTGAGTTAAGTTTTAAACAAAATGTCAATAATAATCTTCTAAACCAATAAAACTACATACCTTAGTTATATTTTTTGGAGTAGGCCATTCATGAAATGCCATTTTTTTGAAGGATCAACTAATATTCCAACCTTAGAGACAATATGGCCTTGAAAGGAAACTTTTTAAATCCAAAATTCACATGTTCTAAACCTCCCATATAGCTTTTTTATTTTAAGAGTCTTTAGAATAATGTTCAAGTGATTCTCAAGATCTTCATAGATTTTGAAGTATACCAAGATATCATCAATAAATACAAAAAAAATTCATCAAGATATTCCTTGAAACTCTATTAATTATATCCAAGAAAATAGAGGGTGTATTAGTCAGTCCAAAAGGAATTACTATAGTAAGTATTTGATATAGGCCTCGCACCAGGAATTAAATCAATAGAAAACTTGATTTCCCACTCCAAATAATGTCCAGATAAATCCTTTGGAAACACATCAATATATTATTATACAATATGTTATCATCAATTTGAATATTTCTTTCCTCACCTGTAAATATTGTGTTATCTTCCTCCCCAAGAATTGAATTCAGTAGAGTTACAGGGGGTGAATCTAGATAAGAATCAGATTGTGATTTTTCTACTCTAACGATAATGGATTTTACACCTTCCTCAAAAATCATAATTTTCTTCTTCTTGTAATATATTTTCGCATCATATTTTTAAATCTAATCCATACTAATGATTATTTCAAATTCAACCATAGGTATGGCAATAAATCTTCAGATAAAGCACATTTATATACCATAATGGGAACTGATTAACACATCTTTGTTGCAATGAGACTTTCCTTAGTAGTTTTGACTAACAACTCCCTCGTTAAGGATAACTGAAAATATATAATTTTTAATGAAAAGTAGGAATATATAAAGGAATGTGATGATCTAGAATAAAATAAATATTTATCTAAATTTGAGGATATGATTAATGTATCTACAACCACATCATTCAAAACATAAACATCAGCTGTTGTGATCTTATAACCTTGTCCTTTCTCCAGTGTTATTTTTTGAGGAAAGTTTCCATGATGCTTTAGACAATCATTTTCATTGTGTCCCATCTCCCAAAAAATGCAGAATTGAAAATTTTTAGCTTCTTTATTTCCCTTTCAATCATGGGTTTGGTGGAATTTTTTTGCACAGTTGTAACAAAATCCTTTTCCTTTTAAATAGGTGGAAAGGTGTTTCATTCCATAGGTATCACATGTTGGAAAATCCATTTTTTATTCTTTCCATTATCCATTCTTTCCTCCACCACCCTCTTCTTCTCTTGCTTCCCTTTAAAATCCTAAGACATAAAGAGAATTATTTCTCAATCATGAATTCACATGAGACTATATCTTCATATGATTATAAATTTTAGTAAACCAGTTCCCTTTAGAGGAATGGTTTTATACCATAAAAGAATCCATCAATATTTCTCCTCATATTATGTATGTTGTCCACAACAGGTTTTGATAGCCTTATAAAGTTATATTCATACTTGAAACACTCTCATCCTACTTCTTCCTCATATTCAAGAATTTCATTTCTATATTTTCTCATTGTTAATGAGGAATCTATTATTCTTGGAAAATTTACTTAAAATCCCTCTATACCATATTTTCAATCTATTCCTCCTCCTTTGTGTTTTGAATCGACGACTACCATTAACCATCATCTTCTGATAGAGGATAAACTTCCATGACAACCTTATCCCTTTCATTACTTCCCAAATAGAGAAATATATTCTCTAAGGAACTTATCCACTACTCTGCTACAAATGGGTTTATAGTAACATTAAATAATGGAGGCTGTTGTCACATAATGATGTCTAACATTTATTCTCCATATTATGGATCAAAATTATCCATACAGGTAATGTTATTGTTCATAACCTAAGTCATTTATCCCAGTATAGTTATAAGTTTCACATCACCAGTCACAACTTTAGGACCAACATCATTATCTTGTATATGAGGGAAATCCCTACAAGTAATATGTACATTCATGTGGTTTCCATTCCATCCACTAAGAGCCATTTATAAATAATGGCATACACTAAATAAGGCCCCACACATATAATTCCAATAAATTACTTATATTAATGGGTTTAAATATAAATAATATGAACATATGATATGTAAATAACTTTCCCTAATATGTAAACATAATCACTAACCAAACTGAGTAGCATGGTGCATGGTATCAAGATAGAACATCCACAGTCAAACCAGTCATAAAACATTAAATAACATATGGTATATGACAATAATAATATATTAATTTCAATAAATCACAAAATTAAAAATATTTTTTTATATATATGAAAATAATCTAATAAAATCATCGAGGAATTCTTAAGAGAAATACCCATCTTACTTTTCAAAGAAGAGTTATTTTGGAAAAATCATTATTTTCATAATTGTTTTCATAAAACCAATAATGAACAAATATAGTTTTTCATGACAAAATTATTTATTTTAAAAAATATAACAGCACTTTTAAATAGATAATCGATGGTACTTGAAAATGGGTAAGAAATCAAGATGTTCCCTTTAATCGAGTTTGCGTATTGGGGAGAATTGAAAAGGGAACCTTAAAAAGAACTTCTATTTATTATAAAAGAAATATGCAATGATCTGGAAACATGATTTTGGAATGTATACATATAATTTATAATAATTATATAAAAATAATTATGAATTAACTTGGTGTATAGAGGGAGAAATCATAACCCGGATGGAAATGGAGGTTCGGGAAGAAACCCACTATCTTTTGTCCAAATGTGTTTTTCACTTCACCTTAACATCCTAGATAAAAAAATTAATTCCATTAATTAATTAATTCATAACCTTATCTACATTTATTTGATTTATTATAATTTTATTATGTTCATTTATGGAATTTTGGATGAGTTATAAGATAACATTTTATTGCTTGGGAGCGTTCATTTCCATGGTTTTCACGATCAGTATACTTGTATATGAGTATGGAAGTTCATATTGAATGGGAATTTATGTTATATTAATTAAAATATATAATTTTAAATGGTTATATATATCATTTTATTATATGGTATGAGGATGAATAATTATATTATACATTTAGTGATAATCGTTTACATTATTACGGCTGTTATTGATCATAACAAACTCACTTTGTTTTATCATTTAGTATTCTATAAATATGTTACATACAAAACATAAGAAAAGTTTTATACATATATTATCGTATGTTTTAACCATAAAATGGTTTAATTATCTTTCTTGAAGGAGAAATTGAAGAACAAAAATCCACCATCCAGGAAGGTTGTAAATCGGCACATCACAGACGACAATTTCATTTTTAAAATAAAAGAGAGTGAGAAAAGAGTTTGAGTAAGGATATTACATTAACAGGATATCATTATAGTATATATATGATATTGGAGTTATCATGTTCATTTTGATAGAGTTGTTGAGGATATAATAAGAAAAAAAATATTGAAATTAAATTAAATGAAAAAGGAAGAGGGTTTACCTCTTGAATTATCCTCCTTGAGAACCTCCTTAGGGGAAGAGATTTTGATCATTTGGATAGACCAAGAGGTTCCCTGACATGGGGAGATACTATTGAAGAGGATTTGGGTAGAAGTTTTACAATATTCGAGGCTTATAGGTGTGAGGAGAGGAGAAGGTGAGGGGTGGTATTTATAATGGAGGAGAGGGGTGATTTCTCATTATTTTATTATTTTTCTCACGACAACTAGTAGTGTTGATTCTTGTGAATATATATAGTAATAAGTTCATGTAATTTCAAACCAAATGTTCTTAAATCATCCAAAAATCACTTATGACTCAATAAATCATGTATTTATCATTTATCGTAAATTATCATATTTTACTATTCACCAAAAATTCAAGTATTTTTTAAAAATCCAAAAAATTCACCCTTACCATTTTAGATGTGTAGAATTAAAAATTTCAATCCATTTTATGCAAATAATTTTTTAAATATGATAAATTTAATTTTCAATTAAAATAATCATTTACTCAAAAAAATACATTTTTTAAAATTATAACTGATTTTATAACACTTTCAAAAATTAGCTAAGGTCTCATAAAATTATCCTAAAATAATAAGACAAAGAAATATTGATTTATGAATAAATTTTATGAAAATAAAATTTATTTTAAATTATTTTATTAATTATAATATTTTAATAAAATATTTATGAATTACAAAAATACCAAGACTTAAATATTAATTTTTAAAATATTAATTTACTTACACTATGATTTAATTATATCCTAACTTCATTTATAAGATTCCAAAATTTTATTTATAATTTCATTGGTGAGGTTTCTATTCTATCAGTTGGTTCACTATTCATAAGGGCCACATTACAATTCGTAAGGGAAAGTTACTACTTCATAGGTATAAGTTCATTAACTTCTAGAAATACCTATTATTTAATTCATTATTTATTTATGATGTTTGTATTGTGTTCTATAAGTGATTTTATATAATATACACTCTATGAAATAATCATAAAAATATAAATTTCATTTATAGAGTATTTTTTCATTATAACCAATGTGGGAGAAGCTGATATCAGAATTCAGGTGGTAAAGAATGGAGGCCAAAATCAAGGGGACGTGATCCAAGAGAAATCACATGTTTCTGGAAGAAGAAAAGTGTCACTATAAAAGTGATTGTGAAGATAAAAAATGGTACATTTTTGGGAAAGAAAAATATGAAGAGAACATCACGAATATCACAGAATCATCAGGAGATGATGAAATCTTACTGACAATGGGAAGCTCGCACTAAGATGGGAGAATTGAACTGGGAAACGTTCAGTGTAATTACTCCAAAATACACGAACAAATGAAATGATAATGTCAAATTTTAAAAAGGAAGAATTAGTGGGCTCAAAATCCAAAGCAATATGGATGGGTTTTGGATTCAGGGAGCTCGGTACACATATGTACGAAAAAGGTGTGTTTCATACTTTATATTAGGTGCGAGATTTTTTGTGAGACTTGGTGGTGGGTCAACATGTGAGGTTCGAGGAGTCGAGACTATGAAATTGAAGACACCTGATGTAGAATTATAATAACTAGATTATGTGAAATTTTTTCTGAGGATGAGAAAAAACTTGGTATAATTAAGTAGGCTCAATGAAAAAAGGTACAAGATTTCCATAGCGGGTGGTGTGTTGGATGTCTCACGTGGTGATATAGCAATGCTTACTGGGAAAGAGTACCAAGGGTTGTTTCATTTGATGGGGACCATTTTAATACCAAGATTGATTAAAGATTGTGGAAGTGACATGTCATATGATGAGAATAAGCATGTTCGATTTGTTGATGAAGTTTTCAACACCATCTAGGAGACTATAGGTCTAGCTTCTACCCCAAGTTGGGCATGAGGGAGAGATTTGTGGGGGGAACTATAAATTTTTGTAGGGATTGGAGGATGTTGTTTTATGGGAATCTCTTATTGGCAGCAACTTCTTCTTTAGTTGGTAGCCAACCCAGACAACACCGTAGATTCACAACAAGCGGATGTAACGAACATTCATGGGTAGGTGAACTACCCACAAAATCAAAGTATAAAAAACATTTTATTTCCTCTTTATAATAGGATCAAATTCCATGAACTTTAATATACACGTGTTTTGATACTCTGATGAATTTATCTAGACAGAATAATAGAATGACCCCTTCTCCCATGGACGTTGGAAACACTTGTCAAACAATGTTAAAACTCTGAGATCTTTCATTTTTCTTTATGTTTTGTGTTTCATTATGTTACCACAAACCTCCACTTCCCCAATAGAACAAACCAAGCCCTGTTCCCATTGTCGTAGACAATAGCTCCAAGGGTCCTTCACTGGTGTTTCTGACCATCATGAAACCCGAAGTGATAGAGCCAGAAACAAACATTCTAGATTCCTATGTTATGTACGCGCTGTTCGCCAGCATCAGTTGGGTGTTGTATCTGGAAAGTAGTTACAACGTGTTCTTTGGAACGCCCATGGTGTTCCCCCATTCCTTTAGCATGATAGTGCTACTGAAAGTGGAGCACCCGGTCTAGAGCCATGTCGTGATTCGCTCGACCCTCATGTCCACTGCAAGGCTGTTCTATAGTAGTAAGGGGTTGATATGGGACAATTTACAGAATTTATGTTTCACATCGTCTTTGTAAATGGGTTTGGGGCTAATCAATCCCAATAGTTCCATGGATCCTAGCTTGATTTATGAGGCAAAGGAGGAGGAGTATGTGAATTTCATCCACTAAAAGAACTTCAGTCTAAAGAAGATCTGGCCGATCACCCAATCAAAGAGTTACAAATGATCAAAATTGTACTTGGATATGAACTACTCATTGTTCATTGAGTTCTATAGAAATGATTCCACGATAGAGAAAATATTTCAAAAATTTGGGAGGATGTTGATGAATTTGGAAGAGGAGTCGACTTATAAGGTCAAGGTGATCCCCCCAAAGAAAGCCACGGTTCAGGTTTAGCCGAGGGTGGTGAGGTTTTGGAAGAAGGACAAAAATAAATGCTACGTGGTGAGGGTTGAGTATGGGAGGAAGAGGATGAGGATTGAAGATACCTTCGGCTAGATAATGTGGAAGTAAAATTACTAGAAATGATCTATGAGAATCATTTTCATTCTATCACCTGTGACTGAACTCTATGGGGGAATTTGTTTGTTGTGAATGTGGAAATTTGTTTTGTTATGTGTGTATCATGTTTGATGACTTTTGAACCCACTACACACACCAGGCTATAACCTTCCAATTAGAAAATAGATCATTTTAAAAACAAAATAAATTTACCACAATATGGGGAATAAATTTTTTTTAATAAAATTTAATTTGAAATTTATTTCACCATACACCTCTGTACAAGGGACGAACTTGTTTGGTTCTGGTTGAAAAACACTCGATCCATTTATTAATTGAGTTTTTTCAGCTTGATTGTAACACACTAAGACTTTACAATATTTTCAATTTCTGAATAAATTTAATTTTGTTTCTTGATTTCTTTTTATGTAACACCGTATTACTTTTATGCTACACACAACAATTAGTTGGATTGCATTACACATAAGGCCCAGTTTTACCAAATAACAGTATATTAATAAAATATTATTATATAAACTAGATGTTAAATTAGTAGTTATGAATAGTATTAAACAAATTTTAAAATTTATATATTCTATATAATTTTAACATTCATCTTATATGACACTATATAAGAATAAATTCAATTTTTCAGATAAAAGGAGTATTTTTCAAAAAATGCAGTTTTGTCACCTTTTGATGGTGAAACCATATTAAATATTGTTTTGACACTTTTATAAGTTTTATTTTAAAAAATGAACATCTTATTTGGATGTGGAATATAAAAATTTATATTGGATGATTTTTTTTTATATTTTTGGATAAGTTTTAAGTTTTTATGAGTAGTAAAAATATACTAAATTTCAATTGAAAAAAGCATTTTTTCATCGAAATAATTTATGTGGATAAATTATATTATTGAATGGTTTTAAAGTAAAAATAGAATATATTTTTATAATTTAATATAATTTAGTTAATTTGAATTATTTTTACATTTAAATTATATATATACACATTATAATCTTTTGATGATTTTTACTTTTGAAAAAATCATTTTCTCAATTTATCAACAGGGAATAAATTTAAATTAATTACTTCAACTTATATGTTTTAAATTTTTGAAAAGCGTTTCCATATTTGGAATCAATGGTTCCTAATTATGTTAATAGGTTAATTTTTTATGGATATTATGAATAATAACTTTTGTAATTTTTTTTACCGTAGTTAAGGGTAAATAGGTTAATTAAAGGTAAAAATAATATTATAAAATTACCCTAACAAATTTAAAATTCCTATTTTATGAATAAATTATACCATTATCACATATTTTGTGAAATTTAATCATTTAAAGGGCCCTTTTCCATGAATATGAAATAAATATTATTAATATTAATGAATGGGACAAAATGTCACACTATCATTTCATGTATGTATAATAATTTTAATATAGAGATATAAAAGAGATAAAATTGATTATCAATATTTTATAGAAATATAAAATAATTACCTATATCATAGAAATATATTTATAATTTTTAGATATTACATAATTACGATTAATGATGACACAATAGTGATGTGAAAATTATTTTTTTAATATAAATATCAAGTAAATTATATTAATAATATTAAAATAAATATACGTTTAGTTAATTAAAGCCATAAAATAATTTAATAGATAAAATATACATTTTAGTAACATATTTGAAGTATTTTGTTTTGAATTTATCATGTTTCATGATATTTTTTGAAATGAAAATATTGAACAGTATTAAAATTGATATAAATGATACTTTAAGATAACTTATATTTTATTAAATGTTATAAAATTCATAAAAATATAATGTTTGAAAAAATAACTAGGATAATTTTAAATATATCATAAATGATCCAATTGGGGTTAGTTTGGAATTTTATAGTATCCATATTAACCCTATATTATAAAAAGATAAGTAAACACGGTAAGTGTTAAACTATTTAACTAAGGGTTATATCCAAAATATAAGGTTAATTTTGTGACCTAAACTTGTTGAAAAATCATTAATTGAGAGTATTTAGATACATGATCATCTTATAATCTAAATTCCTTACTTTGGATCTATTTGATATTGAAAATTAATTTTTTAATAAATTAATAGTTTTGGTGTTCCCAAAAGTGCCCCTCCCCTCTCTTATAAAACGGAACCCTTTCTTATCATTTATTCAAACCTGTAAATCCATTTAGTTCGGCCAAAACATGTCTATTTCTCCTCCCAACTTACCCCAATTCATCCTAGAGTCCATACATTTGTATGAAAACCAACCTAAGGAGTTCTTTGGTGAAAATCGAAAGGAGGTACCTAAAGAAGAGGTAATCGTTTTATCAACTCTTTCAAAGTTATTTTCTAATTATACTTCTTATTTCTATGTTTCTTCCATACCAAATTAAAAAATATTGTATCATAAATATTATGAGATGTTATTATAATCATATAACAACAATATTACTCATTTTATCTATAAGAACACAGTTTTTGCTGCGAAAAACTTTGGAATATTTCTTGATGTTATTCCAGAGCAGCGCCTTCAGACGGCGTGCGATTCCGAGCCCCGGTGTGGCCGGAATTAAGTTTTCAGTGCGTTCACACTAGGAACGCCAAATAAATGGGATAACTCATAAACGGTGATCTGGATCAGAGATCCGAGAGTATGGATGGGTCCGGAATGGTGTGTTTACCCTAGGAACGACATAAAACATGTCGGTGCGGGACGTTTGGACCCCTCGCTTACTTTCGGAATGTTAAACGGATAAATTAATTAGTTAATTTATCCATTTAATGGTGAAAATAAAGTATCTCTTAAAAAGTGGCTCAGATTGGAAAACTGAGGGCACCATTGAGTTTGGAGCTTCCCGTTTACCCTAGGATGGGTGTAATTTTCGCGGGTGCGGCTCGTCTGTGAAAAATGGTCTCGGGGGTGTTTTCGTAATTTGGCAGCTTTGGGCGTTCAACTTTATAACTTTAAAAAGTAAGCTCAGAATTAAATTTCGAGACCGCCGTTGCGCTCGGAACGTGGTTTTTAGCCTAGGGGAGGCTTAACCCCGACCCCGCCGAAATGTTGGGTTCGGGGCTGTCGGGCGGGCGTTTAAGTCATTTGTACTTAAAAACCCCACCCCCCTTCTTCTTCTTCTTCTTCTTCCTCAAACCCTCCCCTATCCTACACCTTCGGCAAGGCCGCTCCGGCGAGGCGATCTCTGGTGAGGCACATAAGTTCCGACGGTCCGCACACAAAGCGTCAGGCTATGCCCTTCGAGGTAGGGGTTTATCGTTTACGTTTTTCTTTCCCGCACCTTCAATGAACCTAATTTATACCCTAGAATTGTTCTTTTATCTTCAAAAAAAAACCCATGTATGCGTAGTATATTTTATGAGCTTTATATCGCCTTTTTTGAAATTGAAATTGAAGTTCAGAGGAGCCCGCAGTAGCTCGTCGAAGTTTGCGGGTTTTTAATTTGATTCCGGCCGGTTTTGGGTTATTCCGGCGGTTTACAGAGAGTTCCCAGGGCGGCGCGGCTCCGGTCCGAGGAGGCGGAGGCTGCGCCGACTCCAGCCGGTGGTTTCGACGGGCGACGCAGCGTTGAGCTGAGGCGCCGCGGTGGCGGACTCCGGCCGCGGGGGAGGTGCGCGAGGCGCCGTCGGCGCTGGCCAGCGCGACGGCGAGGCGGTGTCGCGGCGCGTGACCCATGTGCAGAGACAACAACACGCGTTGCACGACGACCAGCTTCAGCTAGTCGGCCATGCGGTGGACCGATTCCACCGCCGGCCCGCACGGCCATGCCGCGGGCCGGGCTCCGCGAGCCGGGCCGGCCGGTCCAGGCCGGTCCAGCCCAAGGGGCATTGCCCCTCAGTTTTTCCGACGCCCGTAACTTTCGCTACGAGCGTCTGTTTTGCATGCCGTCAGCGGCAGCGCGGACCTCGCGTTGAGGGGAACTCTTTGAGATGGTTTCAGGAATTTTTAATTACCAAAATGAGGGGCCTCGTAGGCGTGTAATGTCTTTAAGTGAATTGATGTTTTCTTCGGGGGATTTTGTCTTGGACGGCGCAGACGCGTTCGACGTCCGTTTTGAGCGCCGTCAGCGGCGTTGGGACCCTAGCGCCGGGGCGAAGCTTTCCAGGGTGCTTTCCGGCATTGCAGCTAGAGTTGAGGCGTGTGCCCCATGACCTGTCTTTTGAGCTGCGAGAAGCGTTTAACGACTTTCTCATCGGGCATCCGTTCGGGGCGTGTGAGTAGTCGATTCTGGATGTTTTTTTGAGGCGATTGCAATGGCACAATCCGCCCGCTCTAATTCTGCATGATGGTGCGGGCCCCACGAGGGCCGTTTGGGCATTGACGGTGATTTTTTCCAACTTTATCACCGGGTGTCCATTTTGGACAAGTGATTAGTCGAAATTGTGTACTTTTCGAAGGGAATGCAACGATGTGATTCATTTGTTGAGTTTCGGGACCGGGATGTGGGTCCCACGTAGCAACGCTCATGTGCGGTGCGCCGAAATGCATCTTTTTCTCTGGATATCCGTTGCAGTCAAGTGAGTAGTGCTTTTGATGTGTTTTCCCAAGGGGATCGCAATGGTGCGATGCACCCGACTGTTTTCGGGGCCGAGGCTCGGGATCACGGGACGTCGTTCGGGCGTGAGGCGGTGTGGGTGCCTTTTTCGTTAGATATCCGTTTGAGGCGAGTAAGTAGTCGATCTCGCGTGTTTTTTCATGAGGATTACAACGGTGCAATCCATTTGGTTGTGCGGAGCCTCATGCACAATCTTATTAAATGTGGAAATATGAAAGGAGCTATGATGGAGGTTCTTCTCGCTGTGTTTGCAGAGAACCCTTGGCGTGTGATCGCGTGCACTCCCGTATGAGTGAAGGGATGTGGTTGGTTGTGCCTCTTCCAATGAGGTGGAAGGTTGGAGTTGTTACATCATGCCTTCGCGTTGACGTTGGGTTCCATGTGCACGATAGCCTTTGGGATGGAACGTGGTATACTCTGGGAGTATACGAGAATGCTTGGAGGTACATGTGGTTGTTTGTACCTGAGAAAGTTTGTGCGCTCAGTTGGGGTTGACATGGGGCCACACGTCGTGTGGGCCCCACGTGCATGTCGTGTTCCGCTTTGAGTACTTTGACCTCTCGTGATGTAGTGGGTCCCTCTGTGCTCGTTTGTTTGACCAGCAGGGTGGAGTTTTCCCCTGGCTCTGTGCTCGTTTGTTTGACCAGTAGGGTGGAGATTTTCCACTGGCTTTGTGCTCATTTGTTGACCAGTAGGGTTGAGTGGTCTCCCCTAGTTTCATTCTCGATGGATCGGCCAGTAGCGGTGCTAGTGGCACCCCGTGATGGAACAGGGGCTGAACCTATTTTGGGTGAGTTGTTCTGGAGTTGGGTGGTTGCGCGATACCCACTCCGTGTTCGGTTGGCCAGTGTTGTACCCTCCAGTAGAGATGGCTAGAGAAGTTATGAGTTTTACCCTCCATCGGGGCTGGGCACTGGGTTACTCATCGACTTCTTCAGGTTTACCCTCCAGTAGGGCTGGGCAGTGGGTTGCTCACTGACTTTTAGGGTCTACCCTCCAGTAGAGACTGGGCAGTGGGTCACCCGATGCACTTAGGGTCTACCCTCCAGCAGAGACTGGGTAGTGGGTCACCTGACGACCTCTTAGGGGCTACCCTCCAGTAGGGCTGGGCAGTGGGTCGCCCGTCGTCTAGTTCCAGGTCTACCCTCCAGCAAGGCTGGGCAGTGGGTTGTCTGTCGACTTATTCCAGGTCTACCCTCCAGCGGGCTGGGCAGTGGGTCACCTGATGATGTATTAAGGTCTACCCTCTAGCGGGGCTAGGCAGTGAGTCGCCTGATGATGTATTAGAGTTTACCCTCCAGCAGGGTTGGGCAGTGGGTCACCCGATATCTGGTTATGAATTACCCTCCAGCAGGGCTGGGTAGTGGGACACCTATTGGCATTCCAGGATCAATCCTTTCTACTAGGATAGCCTCTGGCTTTCCTCCGTGATTACCGGAGTAAGACCCTTGGTTGGATAGGTCGGTGATGGAACAACTTTGACTTTGAGGAGACCTCTCGACTGCAGGGCAGTGACGAGGTGTGGTTTGACTTTCCCTAGAACTCTCAAGTACAAGGGGAACATCCCCCACCGAGACGCGTTCTTGTGACGTGATCAAAAACTGTGCGAGCGAGTCAGTGCCGCCCAAAGCGGATAGTGTCGAGGTGCGGTGATTGATCCCCTTGGCTTGCGGTTCGGGGCAGACGTGCGGGATGCTGGGCATCAATGGAGTTTACTTCTGGGACTGTTGGCTACTCACTTTCTTGTGCTGAGCTATGGGATGGAGATCCCCTTAAGATATTGATTGGGATTATTGTTGAGTATACAGATATGTATATAACTTGTTTCCGGTACCCACTTCTTGGGTTTGGTTACTCTTCTTCCAGGAGAGGCAAAGATGCGTGGGGTATTCCACGTGCTTTCCGTGTCTAGCTTCTTGTGGTTGGACGAGTCTAATCTCCTACTATAGGCAGCGATGACTCGACGGGAAGTTCATCTTCTCACCATTTCCATCTCCTTGTGTCTGGACGAGTCTACCTTCTTTCCTCTTGTTGGGTTGAGCTGGACTCTTTACTGCACTCTCTGTTGTACTCCTTTACTTTTCCTCTTTGTTCTACTGCTCACCCTTCAGTACCTCCTTTGTTGCTCCCTCGAGCCTTCGGGGTATCCTACTGAGTATTTTTATACTCACCCCTGCTTGGGCTTTTCCCGCACTTGGTGTGCCCTTGCAGACGACAGATAGATTGGTCGTGACTTCAGTGGAGCACAAGAGTTCGGGATCTTGGACCGAGCGTGGTGGTCGTAGTTGGGTTCTAGGTGGGGGACCCTTCCAGCTATTTTCTTTTGTTCACCTGTTGCCGAGTTGTGGCACTTTTTTTGGTTGGGTGCGTGTTTTTCCCCTTTTCTTTTCAGCTTACTTTCAGCTTGTACTTTGTACTGTTTAGAGGTTAATGCACATCTGTGGTTTATATATATCAGTTTTTCTTTCTTTTACTCTACACTTTTTCATTGAGTGTGCTGCGTGTGTGTGTACAGGTACTTAGGAAAAGGCCTCCTTGAGTTATTGTGCCTTCGGCGCTGGTCTCCAGCTCCTGGCCTATGGAGGCGGGCTTGGGGTAGTTGCGGCTTGAGCCCGGGTAGGGTCGGGTCATGACATTGTCCATCATACAAATAACAATATCACAATGCATGGGCACATTCGGCTTACCGTCTCCACGTCGTGATTTAATTTGTTATTCAACACTAATTTATTGTAATAGATATGATGATGATTATAATGGATTTAAATAATGAATATAAAATGATAATTATTCTATATAATTAATATTCCATCCAATTCCATACCATTTAACCATTAATATAATGATATCATCACTCGTGCGTACATACGACCTACTGTCTCCATGATGCGGTGAGATTCATTATCTACGTTAACCATTACAGTATTTGAAAAATAAACTCTATTTGTTTTAGAAAATATTGAAACAATAGAGAGTGTATCATAATTTGAACTAGCATAATGGTTTCCAGAACAAGGAGTAAATTTCTATGTCCTAGATTTGGAAACAAAATTGGTTCTTCTATAATTTCATTTAATAAGTTGATAACCAATAACCGTAGTGCATTTAGGGAAAATCTGTTTAACTAGAATTTGTACCAAGGTATATTTACCATTATTAATCCTTTCAAGGCCCTTTTTCAATTTCTCATTAGATAGAATTATTTCATTATTTTCTTTGATTAATTGAACATTTTTCTCTCTTTCTATAGTAAGTTCGGAATTAACAATTGAGTTAAGGGAATGTTGTTTCTTTAAAGACTCTTATTTTTATTTCAGTTCATTTCATGTATCTTCAAGAATATTAAAGTACTCAAACATTTCTTTATTATACATATTTTCATAATCAATTTAATCTCCATAATAATTTTAATTGTTTACAGGAGATTCCAGTGTTACCTCAGATGTGTTTATTATAAAACACATATTGTCTTTGTTATCCTGTTCATCATGTGAAGATTCTGAATTACTTGAACTGTCCTCAGAAGCAATCCAAGTTGATTTCATTGAATTTTTTATACATTCTATCTTTGTACTCATATTTATTTTTATAGTTGATCTTGGGATAGTCAGACTTGATATGTCCCTTTCTCTTATATTCATAGCATATTATCTCATCAGACTTGCCACTTATTTTCTAATATTTATTCCAGCTTCCCTTTTGATCATATATTCCTTTGAAGTTAAGCTTTTTGAAAAAAACAATTCTTCTTTTAAAATTTATCAATCCTTATGTATAATTTATCCATCTCCTAATCACTGTCAGGTGATTATTTTTCACTTTCGGAACATTCTACAGAGACTTGAAGTTTCTCCTTTTCTTTGTGTTTAGAGGTGGTAGTCTTGAATGCAACATATTTTCTTTTGGGTTCATCCTCCTCTTCCTTTTTAACTTTCACCTCCTTTTCATAGTTCATTAGTTTCCCAATGAGTTATTTGACAGGTAATTTTCTTATGTCATATGACTCTCTAATTGATATTGAGGTTCCTCTCCATCTATTAGTTAGGCATCAGTGAATCCTTATGATTTTTTCTTTGGCAGTGACTTCTCTTCCAAGAGAAATCATTGTGTTGACAATTTCATTGAACCTGGGATACATGTCATAAATAAGATCATCAGGATTTATTTTAATGTTATCATATTTAATAGTATAAGTATTGAGTCTCATTTCTTTCATACTAGAAGTTCTTTCATGGGAATAAGACAAGGTATCCCAAATTTCAAGGGCAGTTTTACATAGTGATATTCTGTTAAATTTCTAATCACCTAAAGAATAGTATAAATAATTATTGAATTGTAATTGTTATTGAAGGAAGTCTTAGTTGAGTCATCCCAATTATTTATATTAGTGGAAATATTTTTATTCTCATATATAATTGAAGTCCAAATTTCAAAGCCCATACTTTCTAAATGCATTTTAATTTTAATTTTACATTGGGAATAATTAGTTCCATTTAAGAATGGTGGAATGTTTTTTGTAGCCCCTTCCATTCCATTGTACCTAATAAATAAATATTTTTTAATGATATAGAAATTTATAATTAACAGAAATTTATATATCTTTAAAGTGCAACTTAAATCACAGTTGAATAGTTTTAAAAATAGAGTCTTACCAGGAATAAAAACTCATTTGATACAAAATTTTGGTCGGAGTAGAGTACTCAAGTGGGGGGGGGGGGATGAATTGAGAATCTATAAAAATCTCTGTCAAAATTTTTTCTTAAAAGTCTCCCCAATAAAAATAAATACAGCCTAGTCAATCAAAGTAATGCGATTATAAAAGTCTGACTATTCAAATAACCTCTTAGAAGATTGATTAATTCTCTATAATATCAGTATGAGTTATTAATACTACCTTTGAATCTATTATAATAAGACAAAACAATTATAACTTCTATCCAAGATTAACTATCAAAGTAAAATCTAGTGATTTTTGAATTCTACCGTAAAACAGAGAAAAACTAAATTAAACAACATAGTGGATAAAACAAGTGGTTTAGTCTCAAGACGAGACCTAATCCACTCCACTTAGTGATCACCTACCACCATGAAGTTTATATTATTAAGCTTTAATCCACACCCTGGATCAGGGTAAATAATAGTGCACAGGACTGTCTAGGTCACATGACCTCTTCCACAGTTATTCATGGGTATAAACTACAAAGTCAAACAAGGACCTCTTACAAACTTATCAGTGGGAGTAAACAAATGTAAAAATATATGAGAGGAAGGATATCTTGTATCCTTTAGTTTAATGTTGGATACAATGTGTGTTTTTAATACAGACACATAGACACTACTTGAAAGCTAAAATAATACACAATAGAGAAAAGATGATGACATAAGGTTAGAAGTTCTCTAAGTGTTATTCTATGTAGCTATGGACTTTTAGGATGAATCAGATGCAAGTATAAAGTCCTCTTGCGAGAAACATAGCATCTCATGTTTGGTGCTCTGGTTTCCAGTGAGATCTAGCTCGTGTTCTTCATAGAGTTGGTATTGTGAAGATGTTCTTGGATCTGATCTACAATATTCCAGCCTTTTGATTCAATAAGGATTCATGTGTTCTTCAGATGTATCTTCTTGCATGTATCGGTTCTCTTCAAAAAATTTCTCTTATTTCTGTTGTTCTTCTCTGCCTTGATCCTGTACCACATTTTTCTTTTTATGTTGGAGTGCACATTTTGAAGCTAGCATGATGCATGTATTCTTCACCTCGTACCTCGTACTATCAGGTGACATGTCTAAAAAGAAATATTAATTATTTCAGTGCATTTAAATGACTCAAATATGACCGTTAGAAATTAAATTGAATACAAAAAAAATAATTAAAGAACAGTGTCACAATCTGTCTAGAAATGGTATAACTTGGAAATAGTATCATGATGAAATAGTGTCTTTTTATTTTCCTTCGAGCAGTGAGACAGTCATGATGGAATAGTTATATTAAGATCAGGAACCGGTAGCACAGATGCAGTGTTAGGATCACGGTGTATGGTCACGATGTCTGGTCATAGTTTCTGGTCACAATGTATAGTCAAATTGTCCGATAACAGTGTCTAGTAACGGTGTCTGGTCATGGTGTATAGTCATTGTGTCTGGTCACGGTGTCCAGTCACTGTGTCTGGTCACTGTGTTTGGTAATAGTGTCTGATCATAGTGTTTGGTCATGGTGTCTGGGTCCTTTACTAGAAAACCAGAACCGGTGGTAGACTCACAGATTCATATATTTAGCCAAATATTTGTATACATACTTAAGCAGTAATATTCACAGAATTAATTAAAATAGATCATTCATAAAAAAAATTCATTTTAGAAAAAATTAAATATATTTTTCAATAATAAAACATGATTTATAGGAATTATGATCTTGGTTAAGTTTATTTAAAGCATAAAGAAACCAACCATCTCTACACATTATTTTAGATAGATTAAATAGGATTAAAAAGATTTATAGGATGTATAAGATTTGTGATCCTTAAAAAATTATTAAAAAATGAGGAGTCCAACAACATTATATTCATAAAAAACAAGACTTATATGATAAACAAGAATGGGAAAACAAATTAGTTAACACCAAAAATAGTAATACTGAAATAATATTAACAAAAAGATATAAGAGGATCATATATGATATCATAAATATGGATATGGTTATGGTATAATTTAATAACATAATTTAATCATTATACATAATTTTAACTCACCCTCGACTAAAGGAAAGTACAAGGTAAGGGTTAATTTTACACTCTCATTATTATCCAAGATTGTTTATTCATAAGTATTTACTGGGACTTATTAATCATCCATGTCCATATATTTTAAAAATGTTTTCAAAATGATAATTTTAAGGTTTTATTTAAGGGAATCTTTAACTAAAACATATTTTAATTTTTTTAAAGATATATTCTTCTAAAACATTCTCATTAATTTCCATGTTTTCAAAATTCTTTTAAGAATTTATTTATATGAACCTGAATGTTTTAAAATGTTAATTACTTTAAAAAGTTTCAAAGTGGTATGGGAAACTGTGATTCAAAAATCAATTTTTGAATGACTTCCTTTATAAGTGTGTGGATTTTGAATAAATGGATTCAATTAAAAATGGGTATTTGTCTCAAGAAATTTTTAATGATTTTATTATATTATTTTATTCTATGTTAACATCCTTTGTTGGAATTTGTACTTAATTTAGGTTGATTAATTATGATACAATATTCAAGATTTTATTGAAGGGTTTATGATGTGTTTGACTGTGGATGTTCTATTTTGATACCATTCATGGTTTATGGTTAAATTATTTACATTTAGTATGATAGATTTAATATGAATGTTTATGTTGTGTATTCTACTTTCAAAAGAATAATTCATTGTACTTAGTTAGTGATGGGCGGGGCCCTCTATAACCCCTTTCTGTATTGGTAGGTATCATGAGACAAACTACTGTCTTTGAACAAGGCCTTGATGGTATGATTATGTATGTTCTTGGAATGAGGCCTTGATGTTGTGGTTATGATATCTGACATTATGCATCCCATCATTAAGAGATTAGTTATTACATGTGATTATTCGAGTAGTGTAATATCTATGGGAATGTTCAAATTGAATTATTTGGTTTAATATTTCCATATTATACTGAATATTACGTTTAAAAAACTCGTGTTTCAATTTCATGCCTTTACTTAAAAGTTTATGCTTACTTATGATTTCTTTTGTTATATTGTTTACCCTTACTAAGCATCTAATCTCACCCCTTTCTTATGTTTTATTTTCCTAGGATGCAAATAATTATTTTATATTTAATATGAAGGGTTAATCTATGAGAATATTGGAATTCAAAAAGGATTAACTATGTTGTATTTTAGAATTTTAATTGCAATGTAAGGTTCATATATGTAATCTATTTTCCAATACTACTAAATCAATTGATCCTTCGGGATTTAATTCCTTGTAATCAATCCAATATATTAAAATAATGCATTGGATTTGGGATTCTCGAGTCGGGGCATTATAATTGGTATTATAGTAATGTTTAGCAACAACCTTGGAAATGGATTTAGAAAACTTAGATTAGGGATCATAACCATAAGTTAGACTTTAAGGATAAGTATAGAAGAACATACTAGAATTTTGGTACTATAGAGATTATGTGGATATTCCAAGAAATGAATTCTTATTTGGATACTACATGTGGACGTAGTTTTGGAAAAGATTCACCTAGGAGTAATAACTCCAACAAGGTGTTCCGGGCTTATCTCAGGGTAACCTAGTACATGACAACACACATTATCATGCACCTAGTATCACACTCATTGGGGATATGTTTAGGATAATTAAAATTTTCTTTAAAAACCATTATGAATTATTTATGAGTAAATATGTCCCCAAATAGAAAAAAGTTTAGGGATTAGATATTCATAAAATTTTCAATTTATGTTAAGTATTTTACTAGTTTGGAATCATGAATTATGATTCATAACCTAATCTAGTGTATTAAATTGTTTAGAAATAGTTCCTAGTGGAAGGAACAGAAACCGTATCAATGCACATAATCCATGTATTGATTTCACTAATATGTAAGATAATGATGTTAGAGCGGGATCTACAACTAGTTATAAACAAATTATAACCATTTTGGGACAACTAACTCAGGTTATGAACAATAAACTTACCCGTATAGATTGGCTTGATCCACAATGAGGAGGATCAATGTTATACCACTTCATGAGACAAAAACTTCCAACATTCAATGGGAATATAAATCCATTTTTATATGAGAAATGGATAAGTTCCTTAAAGAAAATATTTTTTACTCTGGGAAGTAATTAAAGGAAAAACGTTTTCAAAGCAGTTTGTCGTCTCTCTGGAGATACGGATCAATGGTGGTCGTTAATTCAAAACATTAAGGGAGATGAAGAAGTAGAAAATATGTAATGGAGGGATTTTAAGGAACTTTTATTAGAAAAATAAATTCCTTGTTAGTAATAAGTAGATATGTAAAAAAAATTCCGAATCTGAGGCAAAAGGAGGGTGGAAGTTTTTCAAAGTATAAGGATAAATTCACTAGGCTAGAGAGACATGTAGCCGAATACAAACATAACATAAGAAGTAATATTGTTAGATTATTTTATGGATTAAAACCAATCCTATGGTGGGTATTGGTCTCATAATCTTTCTCATCATATTAGGATATAGTATCATGTTCTATCAAGACAGAGAAATAATTTCTAAATCTTATGACTTTAAAGGAATTCAAGAGAAGAAGGGAATGGTGGATAAACATAAGGATAAAGGGAAAAGGGAAAGAATTTTTTTCCCTTATGTGATAATTGTGAGAAGAAACACCCCGATTCTTTTCTAAAAGGAATGGTAGTTTGTTAAAATTATGGAGAAAAGGGTCACCAGGATCATGATTTTAAGGGAAAGAAAGATGTTGTAAATTTGAAATGCTATAACTATAAAGAGATGAGACAATATGAAAATGATTGTCCAAAGAATCAAGGAAGTATAACTCAAAATAAAAAAATGGATCGAGGTCAAGATTATGTTGTTACTATGGTCAAAGTGGAATAATTAATTTATTTATGTTTTTGGATTCAAGAATTATGTGGTTATATTCTTATTATAAGATTAATGTGATATATAAGGATTTTACTACATTAATTTCTCTTTAAGTATTTGGGATCATGAATGCTTTCATTAAAAATTTAATATGATAAAGGTAATCATATATTCAATATGTGAAAATAATTTCAAAACTATGTTGTTTGGGGATTCTGATGTTACGATTGATTTTGAAAATTTAGAGACCTTTTTAGACTATCAACTTTGACATAATTATTTAGGAAATGTCTTAAGGTTGGAATGTAGTAATTTGAACATTGAATATTATTTTTCACGGTTAAAGTATGATTTATTTGATATTTGGGATAAAATATTTGGTTTCAATAAATATTTAGAGAATTAATTACATACTTACAGGAATTATGATTTATCAAAAGTGCTTCAGACATGAAATAATTCATTTTGAACTTTCACTTTCATGTGTAAAGGATGAAGTGAAAACCAATCGAAGCACATCCAAAGGAAGAGATTATTCTTATAACATGGAAAGAAATCATGTAAGTGCTTGTATGAATAGTATAATAATTCTATCTAGGTAATGGATCTTGAAACAAAAAATTCAATCCAAGTACTTTTTCTATTGAATTAAATGATCCCTTTGATCATTTCATATTTAGAGCTTGGTGATTGTTAACTTTTTCCTTATCAGGTTCTTTATCACTCTCCATCAGATCATGATGGTTCGATTGTTATTTCATGTCCATTTTTTCCTACTTGGATCCCTAGAATGAGTTTTCTATTTTAACCTTCATAATTATTTTTATTTATTTCAAAATTTAGACCTCATTAACCCTATTTCCGATGAAGGTTTTCCGCAAAGGTATTTTTCATGTATCAACCTTTTATTTTCTAAGTGAAATTTCAAATTGTGCAGATGAAATTTATTGAAGGAGAAGAGAATGTAACACCCTGAGACTATAAAATATTTTCTATTTTTGAATAAATTTATTTTTTTTACATTATTTTTATGCAACAGCATATTAAGCTTATTCTACACACAATAATCATTTTTCTTTCATTACATGCAAGTCCCAGTTTTACAAAATAATAATATATTAATTAAGTATTATTATATAACCTAGCCATTAAATTAGAAGTTATGAATAGTATTAACCACATTTTGAATTTTTTATATTCCATATAATTTTAACATTCGTATTATATGACATGATATAATAATAAATTCATATTTTCTGATAAAATAATTATTTTTCAAAAAATGAAGTTTTACCGACTTTTGATAGAGAACCCATTTTAAATATAGTTAATGATAATATTATAAGTTCTATTTAATAAAATAAACTTCTTATTTTTAAGTGTAATATAAAAATTTACTTTGGATGATTTTTTTTATATTTCTGATAAGTTTTATGTTTTGATGAACAGTAAAAATATATTAAATTTTAATTGATTTTTTTTTTCATCAAAATAATTTAAATTATTTTATGGTTTTAAAGTAAAAATAAAATTTATTTTTTCATTTAATATAATTTAATTCATTTGAATTATTTTGACATTAAATTAGATATAAATACATGCCAATCTTTTGATGGTTTTTACTTTTGAAAAACTCATTCTCTCATTTGGTCAACGGAGGTTATATTTAAACTAATTACTGAAACTTTTGTTTTTTTAATGTTTTAAAATTTTATTCCATATCTTGAATTATTGTGTCCAAATTATTTTAATAGTTTACTTTTATTTTTTGGATATTATGAATATTAACTTTAGTAATTTTTTTAATTACCATGGTTAAGAGTAAATCAAGTAATTAGAGGTAAACATAATATTATAAAATGACCCTAAAACCAATCAAAATTATATTTTGCGACTAAAATATATCATTATCAGCTATTTTTAGAAATTTAGTCATTTAATGAACCCTTATCCATGAATATGACATGAATATTATTAAAATTAATGAATGTGACAAAATGCCACACTCTCATTTCATATATGTATAATAATTTTAATATAGAGGTATTCAATAAATAAAATAGATTATAAATAGTGTATTAAGATATAAAATCATTTACTAAACTAAAAATTTTTATTAATATTTTTTATTGATTAAATAATTACTATTAATGATGACACAATAGTGATGAAAAAATTATTATATTAATAGAAATAACAAATAAATGATAATAAAAATATTACAATAAAACTAATTTGACTTAATTAATGACATAAAAGAATTTTATAGATAAAATAGACATGTTAGTGACATATTTTTACTATTTTTTCTAAGTTAACATGTTGGTTTTATATTTATAAAAATGAAAATATTTAATAGTATCAAAATTAACATAAATGATACTTTAAAATAAATAATATTGTATTAAATGTTATAATATTCATAAAAACCTAAGGATTTAAAAATAACTAGTATAATGGTAAATATATCATAAATGATATAATTGGGGTTATTATGGATTTATATATTAACTATATATACCCTATATTATAAAAATACTAGTAAACAAGGTTAGAGTTAAACTGTTTAACTAAGGGTTAAATCCAAAAGATAAGGTTAAATTTGTAACCTAAACTTTTCTAAAAATCTTTGGTTGAGAAGAGTTAAACCCATAATAATATTATAATATAAATAAATATCTTTTTAGATATTTGAAACCAAAAATGAATTTATAATTAATTAATAGTTTTGGAGTTTCCATAAGTGCCCCTCCCCTCTCTTATAAAAGGTAACCCTTCGTTTTATTTTATTAAACCGATAAATTCATTTATTTCAGAAAAATATACCCATTTGTCCTAAAAAATTCCTCAATTCATCCTAGAGGCCATACATTGGGCATAAATCCAACCTAAGGAGTCCTTTTGTGAAAATAAAAAGGAGATACCCAAAGAAGAGGTCATTATTTTATCAACTATTTCAAAGTTCTTCTATTATTATACTTCCTCATAATTTATTGTTTCCATACCAAAGTAATAAATTCAGTATCATCTATATATTTATATGTTATTAAAATCATGGTATGCCCATATTCCTCATTTTATCTTTCCTACGAATAACAATATCACAATGCGTGTGTACGTACGACTTACCATATCCACATCGTGATGTAAATTGTTATTCAATGCTAATTTGTTGTAATAGAAATTATGATGATTATAAAGGATATAAATAATAAATTTATTAGGATAATGATTATTTAAAATCAATATACCATCCAATTTCATACCATTTAACCATTAGGGGAATGATTCCATTGCCTGTACATTCATCCAACCAACCGTCTTCATGACGCGGTGAGATTCATTCTCCATGTTAGCCATTAAAGAATGATTATAAAATTTAAATTATGGGTAAAAATAAAAATTATAAACTTAATATAATTTTTAAATGAATAAAATACATCATATACATAACAAACATCACTTACACAACAAAACAAGAATGAGAAAATGAAGCAGTTAACACCCAAACAATGGTAATACTGAAATAATAATAAAAAAATGATATAGAGGCTAATATATGATGTCATAAATATTGATATGGTTCTGGTATAATTTAATAACATACTCTAATCATTATATATGAGGTTAAGGAACCCTCTACTAAAGAAAAGTTCAAGGTAAGGGTTAATTTCACAATCTCATTATTATCTGAGATTGTTTATGCGTAAGAATTTACAAGGACATATTTATCATCCATGTCCATATTTCATAAAAAAATCAAAAGAATTATTTTTAAGGATTTATGTAAGTAACTATTTAACAAAAACCTAATTTTAAATATTTTAAAGATATATTCTTCTAAAACTTTCTCATTAATGTCCTTGTTTTTAAAATAGTTGTAAGGATTTATTTATATAGACATGAATGTTTTAAAATGTTAATTTCTTTCAAAAGATTCAATATGGTATGAGACACTTTTATTCAAAAATAAATTTTTATATGTATCCTTTTATAAGTTCATGTATTTTGAATAAATTATTTCAAAGATAAAGGGGTACATTTCTTAAGATATTCTAAATGATTTTATTAGATTATTTTCATCTATGTCAACATCCTTTGGTGGAATATATGCCTAATTTAGGTTGATTTATTATGATACAATATTCAATATTGTATTGAAGGTTTTATGATATGTTTTACTATGTATGTTCTATATTGATACCGTTCATGGTTTATGGTTAAACTATTGAAATTTTGTATTCTAGTTTTAATACGAATGTTTATGTTATGTTTTACCCCTTTCATAAGAGGAATGAATTAGACTTAGTAAGTGACGGGTGGGGCATGTTATATCCCCTCGATGCATCGGTAGGTCTCATGAGGATAACTAGTGTCTTGGAACAAGGCCTTGATGGTATGGTTCTGTATGGTCTTGGCACGATGCCTTGACGTTGTGGTTTTGATGTCTGGCATTATGCATTCCATCTTTATGAGATTAGTTATTACACGTGAATATTCGACTAGTAGAATATAAATGAGAATTTTTAAATGGAATTATTTGATTTAATATTTCCATATTATGATGAATATTATGTTTAAAATTATTTTTTTCAATTCTATTCCTTGCCTTAAATTTTTATGCTTACTTCTGATTGCTTCCTCTATATTGTTTACCCTTACTGAGCATCTCAACTCACCCCTTTCTTATGTTTTATTTTCCCAGGATTCAAAGAAGTGTTTTATGTTTGATATTTTGGGTTAAGTTAGGAGAATAATTACATTCAAAAATAATTATCTATGTTTTATTTTATGTTTTGAATTGTAATGTATGGTTCGTGTATGTAATCTATTTTATAAGACTACTATATTGATCAATCCTTCGAGATTTGATTCCTTGTAATAATACCAATGTATTAAAATAATGAACCTTATCTTGGATTTTAGGGTCAGGGAATTACACCGATCCTGACACACCTCGTTTATCATTCAATAATGGAAAATTTTGTATTAAAAGGTATGTTTAATTTTGTTACCCATTTAGAAATACGGGCATAATATATTTTTAAATTAGATAAATGTTGTATATTATAAATGGTAATTTGAAATATAAAACAAATATTTGATAAAAAAATATAATTATAATATACCATAATCATACTGTTTTAGTCATGTACCGAGTAACTTATCAAAGCTTCAGTCTGGCCCGATTATACTTTTTTATCAGATCGGGCTTACTAGGTTGGCTGGATACCCTGACCCATTTATAAGTCTATGTCACCATAAGAATAAATTGTTGAAAAAATATTACTAAATTTTTAAATTTATATACTAAATTTTTAATTCCTAGTTAGTTTTATAAAAATCAATTTTTATGAGTGTAAGAAGATTTTAAAATAGTGAAATAATGTTATATTCCCACTAGTATTTTAAAAGAAAATGGAATTTATCACATGAAATTGAGGAGAAATTTTTCCCTGCCATTTTTTAAAAAATGAATCAATGGGAGGTAATTGTTAACATCACATCGATATTCAATCAATGAGATGTTAATAGCATGAGAATATAATCACAAAATAAGATGAAGGGGGATTTTAAGAGTTTATGATGAAATAAAATATATGGGAGGAGATACCTTATCACAAGACTAACCTTTATCCTCAGGAATAATTGTCTTTATCAATGCTTTTAAATTTTCTATAATTCTAGAATTAGTAAAGCTCAAAAATCATTATAAACACTTGAAAATCGTGATAAATTACAAATTTGTGAGTGTTAAGTTTAGCACTGTTAAAAACTAGCTTTATCAGCACTGATAAAAACAACCATCATTTGTTGCAGTGTTATCCTATATAAGAAACACACTATAAAAACTAATGAAAAACTTAAAAAATATTTTACATTGCACCACATCAATCTTTTCATATAATACATAATATATTTAAAATGCACCACTTAGATATAAATATATTTACAGTAAATAATTTTAGTATAATACAATTACATTAATGTACAATTCACTTATAAACGAAAATAATTACAAACAATACAAAAAGAATTTAGCTATCATAAGTGACTTTATTTAATGATCAATCCAACCCCATGAAAAATAAGTGTGTTCCTAGATTTCTTTAAATTTTGTTTTTGTTTTTTATCTAGATGTATTTTGATATATTTTGATTTATTTTATGTTAATTTTGAAGGAATTTGGAAAGAGGAAGGTGTTGGGGGAGTAGGTGGAACATGTTGTAATTCTTATAGAAAGTTCTACCGAGTACCAGGTGTTGGGTACCATGTGATAGATGGAAGTGATAGGGGAATTGGGTGCCTAGGTAGGACATTATGTAACCGATGGCTATGTACTTAATAGGTTGATGTGAGTTTTTTTAAATGAGTTATTTTTTGAATTTTCATGTCTCAAGATTTGGGATTTTAATATGAATTTCATCATTTAGATGGGGTTAAATCAGGACTTCTACACCTCAATCCATCTCAACCTCTCTCAATCTTCTAGAGATGATTTATCCTTGGTTTTTTAGTGGATCAAAAATATGTTTTTTGTATTGTAACTGGGACAATGAGTAGATCTTTATCCCTATGGTTATATTATAAGGCGTAAAGGTTTATTTTCTTCTACATTCAAATTCTCATTTTTCTTCTAGTTTTGGGTGGATTCTTAATATATAATTATTAGAAAATGAATTTGGATTCTAATACTTGTATGAATTATTGAGGTATCTTGAGGTGGGTGGTATTATCCTTCTATGGGATAATAATTTGCTACTCTTGTGCATTTTGGATAATGGGATACTTGAAATTAATTATTTTATGTTTGTTTGATGTGAAATTTGTTAATAATTCAAAGAGAAAAGTGATAATGTGATTTTTTTTGGATTAATATTGAGAATGTTGGTGAAATTATGATAATTTTATGTGTTAATCAGGTAATTCATCAATTATTTTTTGGAATAAAATGGGTTATTTGATTAGAAAAATACTTTAATTGTAAGATAATGTTAAGAGAATATTTATCTTGTTGATTTTCTACTAAGAACATTTTATTGTTGTGCGTTTAATAATCATTCCTTGTGAAAAGGGGGTAAATTAATGAAATAATGTTTAGAGATGATAAAGGTATCAATTATTGAATTAATATAATTAAGACATATTTTTTATATTGGAATTATTTTTTTTAATTGTTATTTATTCATGGAAATTTATCACTAATGAATTATAATGATTTTTTTAAATCATTGTGTGATATAATGAAATATAAAAGGTATTTTAAATGATGCACTTTACTTGTTTGGGTTGAAAAACCTTGTGTGTGCTTCTAGAATTTAATTAAAACTTGTGGTTAAGTGTGACATAAGTGACTAAATCATTAATGAGGCTAAAGAGATAAGGGATGTTAAGGGATGTTTATAATGGTGTTTAATATAGAAATTTTGTTTTGTTTGGTTCTATAATTTAGGGGTATGTAACCTTTAATTTCCTTTTAGTTTCTTAGATTTATTTAAGTATTGAATGATTAATTTAATGTTTCATGTAGATGTTTTATAACTATAATTGGAATAAATTTTATTGAAGATAATTGTATTTCAAGGATGATTTTGTAGTTATGATCTATTAAGGTAAAAATTAGATAATTAATTCATGGGGATGAGTTTTAAAGTTATTAAGACCATGAATAGAGAGTATGTTGAGATATTAATTGGTTATTGTTTTGGGTGATTATCAAAACCTAGGGAGATTTTGATGTGTTTAGAAGCAGTAAAAGAAGAATTATATAAGATAACAAGTGGATATTGTTTTTGTGTTTTATTTTGTTTTCAACACATATATCATGTCACTAGTACAAAATTGATTTATCCTGACACATTATTCATATTGGTTATGTATAAATTATGTGAAAAAAATTGTTCTCTAAGTCAGTTATTGAATAATTGATGTGAAAAAAAACCAAAATTTTACATGTGGGTTATTCAATAACCAATGTAATAATTAAAACACCAAAATATTTTATGCAGATTATTTAATAACCAACATGAAAAAATGGGTTTCAATGTCTATTATTGAATAAATGATGTGAAAAATCTAATTTTACACATTGGTTATTAAATATCCAACATGTAAAAGATTAATAATTTTAATCAGGGATCAAGGGGGTTATTTTTGTTACATTTTTTAACATGTTAACTCTCATTTTTGTCTCACATGGTAAACCCTGACCCATCCATCTTCGATTTGTGTCCACAAATCTATTAATTCATTTATATGTGGCCTCAAATTTATTTTTTCATCAATCCTTTTTATTTAATATATTTAATTTTGTATCCACCTATACTATCCATTGTCACCCATCATCAACCGCAGCTCGTGCTTCTTTCCATTGGGGTTTCTCATCCCAGTTCTGATTTCAATTTACAGTTGGTGTTTATTGTTTTCATTTTCCATGAATTCAAGCTATATGTATTTGTGGTTCCAATTTTTTATTTAACATTATCTTTGAGTTCATATCCACCACAATCATCCATTATCATCTTCCTCTTGTGACTTCTTCCCATTAGTGTCGACTTATTAATCATCTCGGCTCCGATATCAATTTATAGTTTGTGTTTAATGTTTCAATTTTTCATGAATCCATGGTATTTTCATTTTTATTTGTGATTTATATTTTCTATTCATGTTACTTTATCTTTTATTTTTCATCCACCATGACCATCCACCGTTACCCATTATCAACTTCCCCTTGTACCATCTTCCTGTTGGTGTCGCCTTCTAAATCATCTTGATTCCAATATCAATTTATATATTTTAATTGTTTTTATTTTCTGTTCATCCAAGTTATTTTCATTTTTATTTTTGGTTTCAATTTTCTATTAATGTCTCCTTATATTTACTATTTATATTTTTAGTTCCTATTATTTATACATATTATATTTTTAATGGATTAATGTATGTTTTTAGATTATGGTTTTTCATATTTTTATTAAATAATGATAATTAAATATGTTAAAAGTTATATATTTATCAAATATGTTGTATTTTCATTGTGAAATATTTTATAGAATTATTATTATTATTATTAAAAATATATTTGAAATTAAAATTGAAAATACAATAAATTATTTTCAATTTTAGATATTTTTTATAGATAATAATGATTCCAATTTTGATTAATACACATAAAAAATTGATGAATATGAGGAAGGTGTCGATGCATTTTTGGATTTTTCTATATAAAATGTTCCAAAAAAACATGTTTTTCAATCCATGCCCAAAATTTTTAAATATAAAGAAGTTGAAAAATAGAAAGGTCAAAGATCATTTAACTTTTCATGGTTTTAATTCAAGTTAAAGCCCTTGGATATGGAATGGTGATACTGGGTAGAATTTTAGATCTATTGATGACAATTATTTGTAAGATGATAAGTCTGATAAAATTTAAGAAATGATTTGTGATATTGAAGTAGAGGCAATTGATAAAGAACTAATAATTGAGTGTATATATGGTGGTTCTTAAAAACCATTATATTTGGGTTTTATAAAATTTATGGCTTTATCAACGATGTTAAGATTGATTTACTTGAAGATGAAAAATGGATGGTGTGATAATATTTTTATAGGGTTGGAATAATTTTTGAAAGACATACTTCCAAAATTTAATGATATTCTAGATTCACATTATAAAGAGAAGAATATATTATTATTGATGGATTTGGGGTAAACAAAGATATGCATTCTCGAATGATTGTTTGCTATATAGGAAGGAATACAAATTTTTGTTAGAGTGTTATAAATGTAAGACATTATGGTTTAAGTTGAAAAAAACACGGGCTAATTTAGTAATTGAAGAGACTCCTACCAAGAAATTTTGGTATATTCTAATAATTCTTCATTTGAAATGTTTATTTGAAAATTGAAATGATGGAAAACTATTAAAATAGAATATATATGATTGGATATGTGATGGAAAATTATGTAATCCAAATAATTGTCCACAATGGAAAGAAATTGATCAATAGTTTCCTACATTCAGAAAGAAAGTTTTAAATATTATACTTGGTCTATGAATAGATGGAATGAATCCATATAGAAGCCTTTGTCACACACATTGTTCATGACCTATTTTATTTTTAATTTATATCTTATCTCTTGAATTTTGTATGAATTGAAAATATTTCATGTTGAGTTTAATGATCACTCAACCAAAACAACCTAGAAATGATATTGATGTTTTCTTGTCACCATTAATTAATGTTTTTAAACATTTATGGTAGGAAGGTATTAGGGTGTATGATTCTCATAAAATGGAATGTTTCCAACTATATGAAATGATTATGTTCACAATAAATGACTTCCCAGAATAAAGAAATTCTTCTAGATACAATGTTAAGGGGCATAAATCTTTTCTAATTTATGAATAATAAACATCATATTATGAAGTGAAACATGGGAGAAAAATAGTATACATGGGTCATCAATGGTTTTTGTCTATGGATCACTCTTATTGAAGATTAAAAAAGTCATTCAACAGCTTATAAGAATTTTATATTTCTCTAAAACCTTTTTCCAAAAATTAGTATTTTGATGGGAGGGGGGGAATATTGATGTGAGATTCGGAAAGACATAAAAATATGTTAATGATATAAATATTTGTAAGAAATAGTCAACATTTTTTGAGCTACCATATTGTAGGTATCATGAGGTCAAACATAATAGTTATGTCATGTATGAGGAAAATAATATCTGTGAATGCTTGATTGAAACGTTGTTATATATTAAAAGAAATTATAAATATGGGTTAAATGAAAGATTGGACTTACTTTATATCAAAGTTCCATAGTTTTATTCTTAAAATTTCAAAAAAAATATATCATGAATATATTTGAAGTTGAAAGGTATGAAATTTAGTGATTTTGACGTCATTATGAAACAAATCATACCAGTTTCATTGCATGGAATATTTCCCATCAATGTCAGAATGACGATCATGAAGGTGTTTTATTTTTTCAATTCAATTAGTAGTAAGGTGATTGATCAGAATGGTTTGAACAATTTTTAGAATAAATTGGTTTCTATACTTTTCAATTGGAAATGTATTTTACTCTATATTTTTTTGATATCATGGTGAATTTAATGATTCATTTGGTGTGAGAAATAATTCTCTTTGGATCTATATATCTACATTGGATGTATCCTTTTGAAAGATTTTTTAAATATTGAAGGGATATGTTAAGAATCAATATCAACCTAAAACCTCCATTATTGAGAAGAATATTTTAGATGATGTTTCATAGTTTTGTACATGCTATATGTCCGTAGTGAAGCACGTCAGTTTTCCTACATCTCACCATGAACTAGTCAATTATGGGGGAAATGGGATTTATGTATTAAAGTAAAACCATTGATAGGGGAATAGATAAATAATGTACATTTATTCATCTTGAATAACATATATGATTCTCACCCATATATATAATATTTCATATTAATGTGTTAAAGTAATTTTATCCAAATAATAATGTTATGTGGATTTTGAATGACAAATTTTTTTTCCCATGGGTTAAAGAGATTATGATTAGTAGATTAGATGCATCAGAAACATTGAGATGGTTAGTGGGAGGCCCAAGTTTAAATTTGACAACCTGGTCCAGGTATGACATTAGCGGGTAAAAATTTCATATGAAAGATCTGGAAAAAAAGTGTAGTTCAGAATAGTAGTGTATTGGTGTTTTCATAAGTAATAAATTTTTTGAGTGACAAATAAAAAGACCCAATCTCAAAACCAAGTTCATTTCATGGTGTCCTTGAAGAAATATGGGTGGTCAATTACATTAAATTTCAAGTTCCAGTGTCAAAATGCAAATGGGTTATCGATTACAACAGTGTTAGACATGATAAATTTGGAATGACCCTAGTTAATATGAATATATTGAAATACAGAACTGGTCTTTTTATCATGAAAATACATGAAAAATAAATTTTCTATGTTCTTGATTAATACTATATGAAATGGTATAACTTATTACAAGGAAAAAAATATTATGTTGGTGATGAAAAAATTGGTGAAGATGCTGATTTATGAGATATCCCTACTTCCATAGAAATATTAGTAGGTAATATTTATGAGGGCATCGTAGACATGGTTTGTACCACACATAATAATCATAAAGAATTTTTGGGGAAAATATTTTAATAAATTTATAATATTAGAAGTAACATAAGTTTATTTCTTTTTACTTTCGTAAATTTTATATAATTTTAGAGATATTAGTTTTATTTTCTTTATTAAAAAAAACATTATATCTAATAAGTTATTTTTTTTATATTTGTTTACCATGTTTACCAGTAAAGGGCGTTGCTCACTGTCTCTCTCATGATCTCTCCCCTAGGGTTTCCGCAGTCTCTCCGTGGTGATGATGATCTTCCTTTCCTCGATCCCTTTCCCCTCCTCTATTTATTTTTTCCGGCTGCTGTTCAACATTGGATCTCTCGGATGGTTCTTAAATCGGAGGTTTTTCGTGCGGTGGGTGTATGATTTGGTTTCTAAGAAAGAGGATGTCGATCTGGTGCTGAGAGGAGGGATGGTGGCTCTTTTGCTCAAGCTCAGGTTTTTTGTTATTCTTAGTGGTTTCTTAGGTTTGATAGATGGGTTTTTTAAGGTGATGGTGTTCCTTTTGTGGTTTGTTCTGATTCATGGTGAATCTTTGTTTGGTTTCTTGGTTCTACTCATGATATTCTTGGGGAAGTTTATGGTGATTTATTTTAGTCTTGAGGAGATGAACTCTGAATCTGCTTGTGTTTTAGTGGATTGTGATTTGGAAAGTCATGGTGTTGCCACCTATCAGCCTTTATGTTTGTATCCCATGATCTATGATGTTTGTGGTGATGTTGTGGATGTGATGACGGTGTTCTAGATGCCATTGACGGTGATATGGTTCCTCTTTGGAGGGGAGGGAATGATGGTGATGCCTCTAGATGGTGTTCTCAAGGGTTTCAAGGTTATGACTGCGGCGTCGAGGGCTGGTGGGCCCTCGTCGGCAATACAAACGGTTGATGTTGCGGCGATTTCAGGGATGTGGCTCGAGGTGTCTCGCTTATCGTGACTCATCGATCATTGTGTGGTGATGGGTTTTTGGTGTTTTGAATTTTGAATTGATCTGATGTTGTGTATTTGTCTCTGGTATGCGGGTTCCATGACCATCGTTGATGATGTTGTGAATTGGTCTCTGGTATGCAGGTTCCATGACCACCGTTGATGATTTTGGATCTATGTTTGTATGGTTAACGGTAACCTATAAACCGGATTTTTAGAAAATGAAAAAAATGGATTTAGGCTAAATTAATTTTAATCTAATTTTTTAAATAAAAATAAAAAATTTATATAAGATAGATTATTTAAAGAATATTATTTTTGGTGTAAAAAATGTTGTAATACGTTGGAGCATTTTTACTATTCACACACCATTTTTAGATTTGTTGTCATTCTTTTATTACATTTCATCTCTCATTAATTTGGTTATAATTTTAGTTAACTACTCTAAAAAATATAAATAAAAATGTGTTTAGTTTAGTTTACCTTTTGTTGGATCATTTTTCATATACTCATAGAATAGTATTTTTGGTGTAAAAAATGGTATCATACATTGGATCATTTTTACTATCCACACACCATTTTTGGATTTGTTTTCATTCTTTTATGTCATTTAATCTCTTGTTAATGTTATTATCATTTTAGTTAAATACTTTAACAAATACGAATAAAAATGTGTTTATTTTAGTTTTTTTGTTGGATCATTTTTCATTTTTCATTTACTTTTATATATACAGGTTGGATTTGTATATTTGTGTACTAATTGATTGTTATTAATAAATGATTTTGGATTTGGTTTCATACATTTATGTCATTTCATCTCTCATTAATGTTTTTATAATTTCAGTTAATTTTAAAAAATATAAATTAAAATGTGTTTATTTTAGTTTAATTTTTGTTTGATAATTTTTTATTTTTTATTTACATTTGTATATAATAGGTGGATTTGTATATTTGTGTACTAATTATTTATCACTTTGATTAGTTGGATAATTAAAGATCAAAAATTTGATCCACTACATACTTCTAGGGAGGATTGTATACATACCACTGTGGTGGATCATACACATACTCTTATTGATGATCATCATTATCCTTCTTCGCAAGATTCATCAACTTACACTTGGGAAAAAAGAGTTCAAGGGGAGAAAAATGTGTCCAAAAACATTTATCAAAATTATCAGTTACCTATGGCTGGGACTAGAGGATACCAATTGAATTTGATGATAATGATATTCCAAGTGTTCCAATTTAAAAATAACTCCATACATTTATTACAGTGAGGACTAAAAGAAAAGTTAGTATTATATTTTTGATTGGAGAAGTGTTGACAAAATGAAAATATCTATATTTTTGGGATGCGATTTTGGTAAGATCAATTTTTATTACTTTACTTATATTGAAATGGTTATAATATTATAGGTTTCCCCCCTCTTTATCAGATGTCATATGATATACCTAATACTAGATGAGTTAGGAGGAAATATTTAGCATTGACTACTAGGAGATGGATGGATTTTAAATCAAACCTCACATCAAATTTTATTTTTTGGAATAGAAAATATCAAAATCCATGTGATATATATATCACTTTTAGATTAAGATACAAGAAAGAAATTTGTTGAAAGTGGATGAAAATAATATTTTTGTTAAGTGCAATGTTACATTTTAGAATTTTTCTAATATTAATGATCATATTAATGATTTCTTTATTCTTAATGTATACCAATCGAGGAGATCTCATAATGAGTTACAATCCAAAAATGTATACCTTCATACTTTATCTCATGGGGGGAAAATTTTATTGGAAGAACACCACACACAACAATTTTTTTTGATTTTATAAAATAAATCACTTCGAGGAAAAGTGATAACCACAAGTAGTCATTGGTGGGATGGTAAAAGAACCCTATCCAGGACCAGACCTGCCCAATAAAACACCAAAAAACCAAGAATCCAAACTAAAGACAAAGAAAAACAACCAGAATCCAAAAATAGTCCTATCAAGGAACCCTGTGAAAGACCGAACCACCCAAATAACATCACCACAACATCCCACACCTTCCATCACGACACAACACCACCACTATAATAGGGATCGACATGTCTGCCACATCGGGAGCTAGAAATCCAAACCATCGGAAGAGGGGAAAGGACCCATGAGCTGATGGACAAGAACTAGAGGGAGGATCTGTTGCCACCACACCATGAACCGCCACTGGGAGCCATCCAAAACATGTCGTTGGAACCAAGTCGGCCGCACACCACATGTAGAACACCACCATAAAATCGTAACAAGATAACCTGTAACAAGAAAGTGGAAATAGACAAGGGACAACCATGTGCCCTGATCATTCTTGGGGTTAACCTCTATGACCTTTTAGTTACTTGAGAGGAAGATGATGAACTTGTGGGCCAAAACAGAAGAGAGGGGGAGACGACATAGAAATCGGTCAAAGTCGTCGTAGGAGCAGGAGTGTAGATCTACAATCTAAATCATTGGGGGAGGCTGAACAAATGTCGAAAGAGCTCCAAATTCGCAAAACCATGAGGAAATAAGCACCCTCATGCCTACCGCATGTCCCAAACCTTGATGCCATGCCTAAAAGAGGAAGAAAGGGGAGGGAGGGAGAAGGAGGCGGTGAAAACCTAATTGAGAGTGAAAGCCACCATCCACTACAGGCCCATTATGCTCATTGAGAGAACAAATTGATGGATATGGGCATAGTGGAAGAATTAAATGGTGGGTGATGTTTTAACATTTCATTTAATATTTCATTTCTTGAAACAAAGAGCAAGTATATTACATATCAAATTTAAAATTACATTATTTAAAATTGGAATAAATGTTACCTTAACTTAGGAACCTTTCTTCATTGATGATGTTGATCATTTGAAAAATACCTTTTAGGGTTGCTTTTTAGAATTATGATGATCCAAGGATAGAATCCCTCTATCGGTTAACTACATGTGCTCCTTTTATCTCTTAGAAATGATAATCGATCTCCGAGTGCTAGCATGGTCAGTCGATTATCTTGTGTTACTCATGTTGATCACTCGTCCTTCGATCATTAATGGAACTCTCTTAAATTTATCATTCTTGAGAGGATGAGATAAAGGAGTGGTTGAAATAGAATTTTTTGAGCGCAACAATTCTCTATTCTTCATATTAAATTACACACCAATTCTCCACACAATAGACATAGCCATCTATTTATAGAGCTAGGGTTTAAGATAAAATTATAATTTAATTTCATTCTAACCATGAAATAATATTATAACCTTCAATGAAACACTATTCCAATTATTATTATTATTATTATTATTATTATTATTATTATTATTATTATTATTATTATTATTATTATTATTTTGGTGAGAACCAACTTGCACAATTTTATGAATAATATATACCATCTAATAAATAATTATTTATCATCAGACATGGTCTTTGTCCATTCAAACTACTTAATATTTATTGAATTCTTGAATAAATATTTTATTCATAAATAAATATTTCATTCGCATACTAGTGAATAAATATTTATTAAATATTCAATAAAATAAATAATTAAATTTTCATTTACATGTCGGTGAATAAATATTTGTTAAATTTATAAAATTAATATAACTTGAATAAAATTATTCATCAGTCTTGAGAATAATATTTATTCCATGAATTAAATTCGAATAGAATTTAATCAAGATCAATAGAAACAATTAGTGGGTGACCCTCTAGGATTCATTCTCATTGGAATTAGGCAGGGAACTGCCATGACATTATCAATATGAAATATATTCTTGGACATTAATTCATTAATGTAATTCATAACAATGAAAAATATTTCATAATATTTTTAATTTATATTCAATACATATCCTCCAAATGTAAATTTTTATTAATCCATTTTAAGGACAAATGGGAAACCATAGTTTGAAAAAAAAGATACCACTACGTGCCGAAAGAGCTCACAAAATGATGAAACACACGAGTAAGATTATATGAATCAGCTACCCCATATAGTTCTCATAACAGTGGACTAACCTGGATATCAGGATCCTCTCTGATAAGATCTTCAAAGTGGGTAATCATCTTTTCCATTGTCTGAATAAATTCCTCCATGTTGATTTTACTCTTATTGAAGCCCTGAGTCTCAAATTCCTTTATTCCCCTTATTCCTTCTAGGGCTATAAGGAACTTTACCTTGAGTTCGGTCCATGCTATCCACTGAGAGTTGACTATAGTTGTCATAACCTGAAGTGTCCTCCTCTTGAGTTATTGGTGGTTCTTGAACAACCAAACCTTCAAAATGGTTCCCCATCTTTATCATCGAGCCTTCTTTGAGGGATCTCTGCTTACACAAACATTCCTCCTTTCCTACATTATTATCCAAACCATTATTCTTCTCCCCATTCCCATCATTCATAAGGATTTTGGAGTTGGAACCAAGGTTTTTTGGTTATAAGGTCCCCAAAACACTCACTTCGTACAACCTCCCTTGTTGATAATGATAATTCATTATATCTAGTAGTTCCACCAGGGCCACATCCAAGGGACCCTCATTTTCTATTCCAACTACCTGCATAGCCTCTTTTCCTCCCACATGAAAGGATTTTATACCCAAATCATGATTTAGATAGGCAAATAAGACCACTACCCATGGATCGGCCACCTTAGACAGGGGATGATCCTCTAGGGAGATGGAATCACCACCTGAAATGTCTTCTGGCCTAACAGGTTACATCACCTTTGGAATAGCCTCGTGCACCTCCTCATACTCTCCCAAGCCAGCATTATCCCAAACCCGCTAGTACACAATGGGATAAACCAGCATATTCTGTATCATTGACTCAGAAGAACCATGTCCAAGTCTTTCTGAGTGAACCTTCTGGACTGATCTGGGGTGCCAGCTAAAACCCCTATCAGTATTAGAAGAGCCCATCCTAACCCTTGAGGGCAGAGAGGCCAAGGTCGTGTAAGAGAAAAACTTCTAACTAACCGCATTCTCCACATCATGAATCAGATTTGGGGGTGATACACACCTACAAACTTGTTGGAGGTGACCTAGTCGACAGAAAAAAGAGCAAAAATTTATCCAATATTGGAAACACACATCCTATTTTAGCCGGTATTTATGGTCTATCTCAATCCATAGAAAGTCAGTCTATGGTTTATAGACATCTATTTCTACACAAATGCGAGGATAAATCAGATGTCAAAGGGTTTGAGATCTTTGATCAAAGTAAAAAAATCTTCCTACCTTGTTTCCAAGCATCGAATGGATTGCGGGGTTCTGAAAAGGAAATTGAAGGCTCAAGAAACTGACCCAAATTGGCACTGTCTGAGGGTATCGTCATAGATGGAAGTCGAAAACCAGTGGAACAGGAAGAACTGAACACCGTTGAAGGATCTTCAGCCTCCAAAACAGGTAGAAATAAGATCATCCACCATCTTGAATTGGATGAGAATATGATGAGGAACCAGGAGCTCTACTATAGAATGGTGATGTAGATCCCATGAATCGTCAATGAATCTGTTGAAGGCACCAATGGATGGTTTATTTTGACCAAAGAGAGCCACTAGAGAGATTCAACGGAAATATGAATCTTCTTTTAATTCTCCTAAAAAATAAAAAACTTGGAAAAACCCTGATCGAATGAATAAACCTTGGGGTTTCGTGCAATGGAAAGGAATGAGTGGAGATCAGATGGGATTGTAAGACGGGAGAAGGGAGGATGGTGGTCTTGGACCACACGGCCCCTCCCCCTCGTGGGAAGGGGAGGGAAAGGATAGGTGGCCATGGTGGTCAGGCCATGGAAAACCTAAGCTGGAGGAGGGTTCGTTATCACATATTCAACACATATAATATACATATAATTAAAGTACAAATAGTTGGTCCTAGGACAAAAACTCTAACACATATGACAGTTGTAAATTTACAAAAATTTAGAGTTGAGTCTTGTGGCTCCATAGATGTCAAACCCTCTCCCCAATATACACATGAAAAATACAAGAGGGTTTGGATGGGGAAAAAGAGAAAATTTCATAGGGAATTTTTGAGGGTTATATATAAAACAATTATAATATTTTTTTTATTTATTTAAGTTAAATCAATTCTATATATATTTTGATTCACTATGGATTTTTTTTTAAAAAAACTTATACAAGAATATCTTAAGGATCCTACCACACATGGGAACTTCATAGATGTGGATACGAAGGAAATTTTATCGACTATATTGGGAATGATTAAACACCTAGGTCGTGTAAAAGGATACCCAATAGGTGAATCAATAAAAAATTGTTTCCTTGTTTATAAAATTCTTCAATAGAGGATGTTTATAAAAGAAAAATATAATATTTAAATGACAAAGTTTAGGATATTCATGATATGATGAAGGATAGGATTAGATCTTCAGTATAGTTGATGTTTGCAGGCATGAAAGGATAGTTTCTAGTTGTTGATCCCACTCCTCCACCTCTGTCTGCATATCCCACTCCTCTATATCCTCTTACTTATCCACCTCCTACACCTCCTCCTCCACATATTTCCATTTATTATGTGTTATATTTTGATGATTACCAATATCATATTATTTCATTTGTGATGATATATTAAATTGGTGAAACCACTAAACATCAATAGATAGATATAGAGAATTATAGGGTCACTGTACAAAATATTATAAATAGATCATACCATTTCCTACAAAAGAGGTCAGTACAGTTGTAAAAAGAATCAACCATATTTTAGTTTGGACATATAGACTTGTTTGAAAAATTACCATAGAGGTATGTGTATATTACATCCTTTATTTCATATTGTAGTCTATTTTTTGTAACATTTTAAAGTTTATATATTTATCTATTTTTATAGGAATACTTAAAAGGTGAATACATACTATATAGACAACAAAAAATATAGTCTATTATGACTTCAGATTCAACTTCTTCTAGTCTTGATAGATTATCAACATATTCAAATTTATTGTTGGATTTTTATGACATTCCAATGGAAGAGGAAATTTTTTGGAATGCAATGATTGTGGTGTTTAAAAAAAAAAGATATCATGGAGCTTGTAATAGAAGATAATTTGGGCATCAACATGATGCAATTATTTTCCATGTAAGTCAATTAACATATATCTTTCCATTAATTTAATTTATTAAAACATTATAGTTATGTTTGTCTTTATTGGGTATATTTATAAAATTTTCATGAATCATGACATGGAAAAAGTATATAGATTAATGGACCAATAGTTTATTTCACATATAGAGAGGATAATGAATTATAGATAAAGAACAATTTATATTGTTAAAAAACTTCAAAAGAATACAATTATTCAATGTCGAATGATTCATTATCTTCAAGAGTAGAAAATATATTTTTTCATAAAGTGTTATATATATATTTATAAAATAACCACTCACATTATATTTTTTGTATATATTAGTGTTCGTTGTATATTGAGTGTTTTTTAAGAGAGAAGACACTTTACTATCTATGCTCTATCCATGGTGAAGTGCGATATAATTTAATGAATATATTAAACATGTAAGTTTGAATATTAGAATACATTTATATATTATAATGAAATTTAAATTTATTTTATACATATTATTTTCAAACAGGTCATGAAATTATATTAGAGAGACAATATGAATGAAGATCACAAAGATCAAATATATAAAATAAAAGGTGATTTTTTCATTTATAATTACTACATTTTGATTGCAAGTACTTAAAATGATATTTTTAATTGAAATGTTCTTTTAAATTTATGTGTCATAAAAAACGTGGAAAGGAATTTGAATACTATGTTATATGAATTATGTTTGAAATAATTTCAACCGATATTGTTACAAAGTTCTAGAAGGCTATATTTTGTTATAAACCTTTCCTTTAATTATTAATTTGTTTTATTTTTAATACATGTTAAATGATTTGTTTTTAATTTATAACTTTTTGATGAACCTTGGTCTTATATTGGAAAAGAAATAAGATGCTTACAAAGTGAATGGGAGAATTATTTCATAGGTATGATTGGGTTTTAGATTATTTTTAATATATATTGTAAAGTTTAAAGTTCAAATTTTAAATGTTTGTGGTGCTTCTATTTTTCTACTGCTAATTTTCTGGTATGTTGTTATACTACTAGGAGGGGATGAATTAATTGAAATTTAATTTTTATATAAATATTTTTCATATCTGTTATTTTATAACCAACATGAAAAATATTAAATAAGATTTAAAATGTCAGTTTTTCTAAGAAAATGATGTGATAAAATATTTTTCACATAATTTATATTAAAACTGATATTTTAAAAAAAGTGAATAATATGAGTTTTAATGTCAGTTTTATTATAAATGATGTGAAAAAGAAAGTATTAAATACCTTTCACATCTTTTATAAAATAACCAATGCTAAAAACACCCTCAAAAATGTATTTATGAAGTCTATTTTTGTTAACTAATGTTAAAAAACTTATTTACAACATCACCTACAATGACATCATGTAGTAACCTACATGAAAAGGAATTTTTTTCACTAGTGTTCTCAAACTCTAAAGAACCTTTGGATTGATCTTTTTATAATTTTTATATTCACTTTCAACATTTTTTGTGAATGACTTTGTGTTTCAGAAGAAAATGACTCGCTGAAGAAGTTTAAGAAGGTTACTTGTTGGAATTGATGGTGTTTAAGAAAGTTTTCTTACCAAGTCAAGAAGATTTACTAGTTAAGTTTGAAAATGATACAAAGATATTAAATGTACCAATCATCATCAAGATACTCATGACTCTATATGTGTTTTTATGAGTTTTTACAATGAGGTAAAAGTCAAATTTTGACCTAAAAAGTTAGAGTTTAAACTGTACAAAGTTAAAGATACAATGTGGTGAAGTTTCAAATAATGATAAAAAAGACATTTATAATGGAAAACAAAATGATTTTATTGGATAGAGGCATATGAATTTTTCAAGTAGATGACGTTTCTAGACATTGAGAGTTTTTTAATATAATTTCATAAAGTTATGTTGTAGCAATCGGTACAATGTTTGAAGATATGAAGTCATGAAGTTCCTGTTAAATGAAGGCTATTGTCTAATGTTTTCATTAGACAAAGGATGATAATAGATTGATTTTATTTCACCAGTAAAATTAAAAGTCTTTGATGGTATCCATATGAATATGTAGAAGGTTACATTAGAAAAAGATGTACAAATTCCATTTAACATAATAATGGTTTGTAAAAGTTCAAGATAGAGGAAATTTCATCAGTATACTGGATAGGGGGTTAGGAAGTTCATCAGACAAAGAGAGAGAATGATTAATGAATCCACAAGTATGGTTTTAGAAAGTCAAGTTGATATTTCAAAGATGCATCATAAAAACGATCATCAAATAGGGAAATGTGGTGATCAATGGAGTGAGACTAATGAAGTTGACCAAATGAAAATTCATGAAGTTGAATTAGATGGATATTTATTATGTTGTACTAATAAAAGAAAAATATGAAGGCATTCTAGACATATAATGGATTTATGTAGTCTTAGATAAATTTTATTGGTTCTAGATGGAGTGAAGATTACTAAGTCCTCTAGACATACCTTTAAAAATTCCATCAGATGGAGAAACACTCTAAATCTTTTGAGACATAATTTTGTGAGACCATTTGGTGGAATATTGTAGATAGAGTTTAGTAGAAAGAAGAAAAATTCACCAGATAGAGAAGTTCCTAATAAAGTTATGATATATAATTTCACCGGATAGAGTTTGAGAAGATTTACAAAACTTTGTAATGTCATTAAATATTGCGATGATGATATGTTATTTCAATGGTCATAAATCCAGCAATGTTTTATATATGTTTGAAGAAGTTTTTTGATAGAAATCCTGTAGGAAACATTTATGAAGGATGTTATCTATAATTTTCTAAAATTTTCGAACGGAATTATAATGGATCCGAGTTGAGAGAGAAAATTCAAAATGAAAATTTGGGGAGTTCATATTTTCTCATGGTTTTTAAAACGAAGTATTCTTATATAAAGGGGTACAAGTACAATATGAAGTAACACTATTCATGTGTGAGAGGGAGAACCTAAATTATGAATTTTCTTGAAAAGATAAGTATGCTTTTTCAACCATGGAAGGACTTAGTTGAGGAAAGGGAACCAGATGGAGGTGTGTTGGAAATAGGTGAAATTGATTGAGAATCCTTAGATAGAGGCACCAGTCATAGGTGAATTGAATTATATGGTATCAAACGAAGGTGAAATGTTTTGAGGCAAACCATACGAATTTATACCATATAAATACAAAGGTGTACTAGGAAGATTCATACTGAATGAATAGTATACTGGATGTTTTGTGATCTGTTTTCAAAGTTTATTATCTTTTTTTTTGGATATTAAGTTAAATAAAAGTTTGTAACAAGTGAGATATATTATAAGTACCTATCATGATACAGAAGGATATTGAATTGATTTGGTTTAGTTCTATTCACTTCAAATCATAGTGAGTTTCTATGGACTGACAAGAGTCAACACGAAAAATGTGTAGTCACCTATATTTGGGTAAAACCTTGTAAATATGGTATGCCTGGATTTAATTTCTTATTATTTAAAATAAATAAGGTTTTGATATAAATTTCATAGGATCTAAACTTTCAAAAGATGCAGGGCTTAGTTTGAGAAAAGAAATTTAAAATATCACCACTAATTCAACCCCCCTTCTAAGTGGTTCTCACATTCAATGGAAATTCAAATCGTATCAAGGAATCTTGTTTCCATATATAAGATGATTAATTTTCATATCATGGATAACATCAAATATGTTAAAATTAGAGGTTTTACTACCTTTCAAGAACCTTATTGGTATTTTTATTCTAGATAGAAATGGTGATATTTTAATTAATGCTTAGTTCCATGGAGTGGAGAAAAATGGTGTGGAGAGGAAGGAGGGGGATGTAACATCCCGACCTGGAATCCACTAAACCAGTTCTCCGAGATGGTTCACTACAAGGCATAAAGTGTGCCTCCCCCGTATTCTAGAGGCTTCTAACTAGCAGTGAGGTCGTAGGAGGTGATAGTGGGGAAACTATACCATCATATCGGAGTAAGAAAACAGTGGAAATAGCTAATTGTCATACATATTAGAAAGTAAATAGAGTGTGGAAGCAATAAATAACTGAAATAAAACAAGTTGTAATAATAAAATGTTGTATAATATCGAACATCTATGCAATACAATACAACACTAGTCAACCACTTTGCCAACCATTTAGATACAAGTACAAAAGGTACTGAAAGTGAAAGTACAGGGCTCAACTACTTACTTTGATCCAACCCACCTACCCTATCTCCTGACATTATCAAACTGTAGCAGCCCGATCAGTAGAACCACTCGAGTAGCACTGCTCAATCGTGAAAAACTGAGACTTATCCCTTTCCACCTTGCAACTCGTGCTAAACCTAAAAATTATACATAATGTTTACATGTAAACTGAGGCACACATGTAGGGGTGAGAAATAATCTCATTAGGACACCTGAAAAGAAACTTGTAACTATGATTCTAAAGTGTATGAAACAACAATGTGCTCACGCAAGCTGGAACATAACAAAAATGTAGTAAAAAACCGAACATGAAACCACATTCAAACTCAGGGTCTGTAATCCCTATCAGATGGGCATGTGCCACCATGGATGTCCATATCTAAATATGTATATATTTATAGTCCCATACTTATACACATATAAATAAATATGAATATTCATGAGTATGTGAATCAAATGACAAGAAACCATGTCATCAGTCAATCGTTGGGTCCATAAGCCCAATCTCCTGGACATATTGTGTACGGGTATTGAGTTGTATGTTGTGCCACTCATTCCATGTATCATTAAGTTGATCTTTGAGTCTGTAATACCATCAACATGCACCTTATTCAGCCAACAACGTCATTATATCTCTGAGCAAGCTGCGTCACCATAGGAGGAATGATCATCCTACATCCGGGTTCACTCGTACTCGCCTCCAATCAATGTAAAAGGATACCATATACCAATGGTCAATCCTATAAGAACAGATATCATATACAGATAGTCAATCATATAAGAAAATATACCGTATACCGATGGTCAATCCCTATTAATCCAAAAGAGCATAATCATTCTGATCATAGGTTGAGGAGAGAATAATCATCCCCACCAGTAATGAAAGATTCTAGGTAGCACATCCAGACATCCTATAAAAGGTTACTAAGTCAGTCTCTATGCTTCTCGGGCCTGTGAATCCAGTACAATGGCTAAGCTCTAGGTCTTGGTCGATAGGTGGTCACCAAATTTGGAACTGGGATGATCCCTATGGGGCATACCCTTAGGCGATCTACAAAGAGATAACTCTTTGTTCATCCACCATGCCACACCCCTGGAGTCTCGTAACTAATCGAAAGAGCGGAATCATTTCGATCAAAGGCCTAGGAGAGCATAATCATCCCCACCACTTGAGAGTTCTTAATATACCACCAATCTTGGGTCTCAATGCCCGTATAAAGAAATAACTCTCTGGTGATCTGTAATGATACACCCCTAGAGTCTCATAACTGATCCGAAAGAGAAGAATCATTATGTTCAAATGTCTAGGAGGGAATAATAATCCCCATTATATATAATCAAGTAAATCTTAACAACCAGATACCAGGAAACACTTTTGGTCATGTCAATAAAATATATATCATAATATATAAATTTAGGCTCAATAATAATGTACCAGATAATACCTGTGGGTATACAAGTAAATATTAGAAATAACATGTCTCAGAAGTCGAATACTATGAGAGAAAATCCGGAATCCCAATAAGAAAAATGTATCCTAGGAAGAACATCTAGGCATCCCAATAGAAATGAAGACACCTCACATTAGGCTCAATATCTACCAACTAGGAAGCACCTCTAGTGAACATCACTATATTAACAACAAATATGTGAGAAATAACAAAGAGTGAGGGTGGATCGAACAACCAACCCAACACTACAGTCATATAACCATGGGATTACTAGTTTGGCATTGTTTCTAGCTGACACACGAACACCATCTCTACCCAAACCTAATGTAACAACTTAGGGTTGGTCAAACCACAGACACCCATTGGGTCCCTCAAGTCAAACACTAAAAAGGAATCCTACTTAGGATCCTCTAGGTAAACATGAGAAAATGCATCCTACATGGGATACTTAGAGAAGAATAAGGGATAAATCCTACATGGTACCCTCGAATATAGAACAATAGAAGTATCCCACAACAAGATCCTCTCAAAGGAAAATAGGAGAGAGTTCCTACAAGGAACTCCCTAGGTCAGCACATAAGTGAAGGCATCTAGTCTCATGGAATCGTAGGCTAGAAGGTCACATATAACAAGGGGTACATACTAAAAATCATAGGTCATGGTAGATAGCTCATATCTCAACTCAGATCAAAGATCTCAACTAGGCTGGTCCAAACACCCAACCAATCATCCATGCCCACTCTCACTCTCAAGTGACAATTGAACTCTCTAACTGAAGGAAGAACATATCCATTAAAATATAAACCCCCAAAAAAACATTTATATGACCTATAAATGTCAATATGATTCAACCATTGTGATCTACGTGAAACAATTCTCAGAATAGACTACTCACATGCCCAATTTTGAGTTCTAGGGCACAAAATACCCCAAACTACTAAGTAGGAAAAAGTATATGGAATGTACTTCAGAGTAAATGGTGTGTAATATTATCCATCCCGATGGATGTGTACATATACATGTCCAGAACACATGGTATCTTCCTGTGTAAATGTACACCTCGTGTACTTCAAAGTACACGACGTGTACTGTTTAAAAACCGAAAACCTGTGTTCTTTCTCACACTGTTGGACACACGACCATTCCACCACACGGCGTGTACTCGAGTACACAATGCTTACTCAAGAAAAATTCTTCTTCCTTGAATAGGAAGAACAGACAGTGTTTTCTCTTAGAAAACATGCCATGTAGCCTCAGTTTCTGACGATAAAACCCTCAAAATGCCTGAAACTCCCATTTTCACCCCCGAAACAACAAATCGAGCCTCAATAGTCCACAATCAAGAAATATAGGGCTTTAATAACTTAAAACAACATTTTTAAATGTGATATATGGTGAAAAATTAAATGGTACTACCTTTGGGTGGAACCGCCAAAGCTTCAGTTGATTTCACCGTCCACAAATGTCGTATGCCGACTCAGCGCGTCGAGGGCTTCACAATGATACCAATCTTCCCTTACTTATCTACCTTTTTCTCAATATCCATTTTCTACCATAGAAAATGGACATGGATAAGAACATAATAGGTGTTCTCAAGGAGGAAGAGGAAAGAAGAAGAAGAAAAAAATAAAAAAAATTAAAGGATAGAAAAGAAAAATGGGCCCGGGCCAGCCCCAACGCCCGACTCGAGTTTATGACTCGCCAAGGATAAAATACACATTCTGGACACAACAGTGTAGATTAAATTTCAATCTTATTATCCTTTTAAAATTTATCTCCAATTTAACCTGCATGAATAATTTAATATTTAATTTAATTATATTAAATATTAAAATTTCCGCTAAAATTCGAACAACTCATATTTCCACCAAACTCCTATCCTATGGTGAAAACCCTATTCTGGGGGCAACAGATTGTCTAGAAAAAATTTTCAAGATCAATTATTAGGGGGAAAAGGCCATTTTACCCCTCATGAGGATCCAACCGCAAAAATTCAAATTTCTGCTCAAAACTGCAGCCCGAAAAAACACAGGTCCTTAGAAACTCTCCACCATAAATTTTCTAATCACTGAGAAGCCTCATGAAAGGACCATAAACCATGCTCCCAACATAAACATCCACACAACAAATATATTTGGACTTTCCAAAGACCATCCTTATAGCATTAACAATTTCCTTCTATATGGAATACATTTAACTATGACCTATTTGGAAATCCCCACCGTAGGAATACCAATATTGTCACATTAAAAGAAAAATCTGAGCTCAAAAGCTCACAGAAAACAATGAATTTTAACCAAAAATGATTAAAAAAACACCCTCAAACAGCTAATGGTGCACTCCCCACCATATGGACTTCCTTAGACATCTCCTCAAGAACCACGACAATAGGTTCCCACCTCAACATGGAATAACATTAAGAAAGAAAAAAATAGATCGACATAGGGTCGAATATATCTAAACATACTCAAGACGAATCAAGATAGTGCATGATCATATCTAATAAGAGTACACCAAGATTTTATAAAAAGACATGTATAGCTACCTTTGAGACACTATCACATCCCGTCAACTTGACCAAGATTTAGCAATGGGTCAACTATCTTACAGTACATGATTTATTCCACAATGTCACCTCTACCACGAAGGGACATTCCTGCACAACCTTTGGGGTCCAAACCCACAAAAAGTATTAAAACATTAGTCATTGTCTCATACCCAACCAATCACCGATTTAGATTCAAATGATACCACATGCAACCAGCATGTATCTTAACCACCAGACATGTACACACGAAGTTGTTCTAGTAGAGATAATCTACCCATACTCTAATTACAATAGTAATGGTGGAAACACTAGTTTACCAGGCTAGGCACCTGAACAGTCTTGCATGTCGAAGTCAGTCTCAAAAAACAAGCACACTAGGTGCTTCGATCAAAAGCTAAAGACATCAACATACATATAATGAAACCTCGATAACCTACCTTGCCTCGATCACAAAAAAAGTGTAAAACAAATGTCCCTTCCAAAAATGCATTGGAAAACACAGGCCAACATCACTCACACAGGTTTCCCAAGAAGAAAAAAACGTCATCCTACAAGGGTCCGAGTCAAAACCAAGGGTCTCTAGGTCTTCCACCTAGAACTACAGAAGAAGTATCACAACTGGGTCACAAGGTCTAACCACCCATCCCAAAAGACCCAAAACCTATAAAAAGAAGGTAAATATCACAATTACTAATGAGAGTCAAAGCTGAAAAACATAGCCTATGAGGACCCTGATCCTCTTCGAGCATCCTCAGAAGGAACTGCTCCTGGGAGGTCACAACTAAGGAGGAATAAAAAATCTGAACTGACACTCATCGGGTATCCGTATACGGAAATAACCTAAAGAGGTCAAGTTCACAAGAAAATCCTTGGTATCTATCGACATCGTACTTAGTGATCCAACTAGATAACCACATACCTAAGAAACAACACACAAAAAGTGGTTAAACATAAAGGCATCACATGCCATATTGAACTACTAGGGTCACTGCACCACCTGTGCATGAGAACTGAGTCATCGGCCTCACAAAAAATGCCTCAAAATAGATCCACATAACCTTCCATCAAAGTAAAAAAGTATGTTTAAAAAGACCTAAAGGTCTCAGTTGTCAGTAAAAACACACAATATCAAGCCTATATGTTGTGAATCCTATGTACGTAGTATGATGCATGAGACACCTCTTGCCATTGTTGGCCAAGAGTCAAAATCCATATCTAGAATCTTACCGATGGCCAAGAGCTAGTGATCCATAGTATATCAAAACACCCACACACAATATGTGTGTCTCTCAAGGATAAAATCATATACAACTATAACATCTCAAGATTAGAACAACAATCCCAAACCCTAGCAAATAGAAATTCCTACCGGAATAATTGTTCTCAACGAACCAGTCCTATATCCATCATAGGTTCTAACACATTCCTAATAATCATGTTTACCATATCCCAAATAGTAAATACTTGGAAAAGAAAACTCCTTTAATAACACTTTGTAACGTCCCGACCCGAAATCCACTAAACTGGTGCTCCAAGACACTTCTCGACAAGGCCTTAAGCATGCCTCCCCATACACCAGAGGCTACTGATGAGAAGAGAGGGCCTAGAAGGGGATAGTGGGGAGGCTATAGCTTTATATCAGAGTAATAAAATAATGTAAATAGAAAAGTATCACACACAACGAAAAGTAAACAGAGTGCAGAAGAAATAAATAATGGGAATAGAAAAAATTGTAATAGTAAAATGTTGCAAAAGCCCAAATATCTATGCAATACAATACAACACTGGTCAACCACTAGACCAACCATACAGACACAATTACAAAAGATACTAAAAGTGAAAGTATAGAGCTCAAATAATAACATTGAGCCATCCCAGATACCTTATCTCCAGACACTATCGAACTGCAGTAGCCCGATCTGTAGAGCCACTCGAGCAGCTTCGCTCGATCATGGAACACTAAGCCTCAACCCTATCCAACATAATACACACAATCAACATGAAAAGAAGACATAAGTTCTACATGGACACCAAGGTACACGTGCATGGGTGATAAATAATCTCATTAGGCCACACTGACAAGAAACCTGTAACTATGATGCTAAAGTGTATGCAAACACAATGTGCTCAGCCTAGCTAGAACACAAAAAAAGGTAGTAAAAACTAAATGTGAAACCATAGTCAAACTCAGGGTCTGTAATCCCTATCAACTAGTAAAGTTCCACCATGGATTTTCATATATAAATATATATACATGTATAGTCCCATACCTATGCACATGTACATAAATATAAATTTTCATGAGTATGTGAATAAAATAAAACGAAACCACATCTACAGTCGATCCATGGGTCCATAAGCCCGATATCCTGGACATAATGTGTAAGGGAATTGAGCTGGACATCATGCCACCCAATCTGTGTATAGTTAAGTCGATCTCTAGGTCCGTAATCCCATCGACATGTACCTGCTTCGTCCAATGCCAAAATTATATCTTTGAGAATGCTACATCACCACAATGGGAATGATCTTCCTACACCTGGGTTCACTTGTACTCACTTCCAATCACTGAACAAGGATGTCATATACCAACGGTCAATCCTTTATGAACAGACATCGTATCCCAATGTTCAATCATATAAGAAAGGATATCGTATACGGATAGTCAATTTAGACAAATTTGGAAGAGCGTAATCATTCTGATCATAGGTTGAGGAGAGTGTAATCATCCCCAGATGTAAAAAATGATTCTATCAAGCATGTTTGGACATCCAGTAAAAGGTTACTGAGTTCATCTCCATCCTGCTCAAACCTATGAATCTGCTATAATGTATGAGACCTAGGTCTCAATCAGTAGGTGCTTGTGAAATTTGTAACTTAGATGATCTCTATGGGGCATACCCTTAGGTGATCTACAAAGAGAGAACTCTCTCATGGGTCGTCATGCCACACCCCTAGAGTCTCGTAACTAATCGAAAGAGAGGAATCATTTCAATCAAAGGGTGAGGGGAGCTTAATCATCCCAACTAATCGTGAGTGCATGATCTACCATGAGTCTTGGGTCTCCATGCCCATATAAAGAGATAACTCTCTAGTGAGCTGTAATGCTACACCCCTGGAGTCTCGCAACTGATCCAGAAGAGTGGAATCATTCCGTTCAAAGTTTGAGGAGAGAGTAATCATACCCATAATATATAACCAATTAAATCTCAACAACCAGATACTAGGAAACACTTCTGGTCATACCAACAAAATATATATCACAATATATAAATTCAGGCTCAACATCCAAGTCCCAGGTAGTACCTTGGGGTATACCAGTAAATATATAAAATGACCTGTCTCATAATACGGATACCAAGAGAGCACTTTTGGAATCCAAATAAGAAAAATGTATCCTAGGAAGAACATCCCGGCATCCCAATAGAAAGGAATAAACCTCGTGTCAGTATCAATAGCCACCAACCTAGAATCACCTCTAGTGAACATGATTGCATCAATAAGAAATAAGTGAAACATAAAAAAGAGTGAGGGTGTCCCGAATTCCCAACCCAACACTAAAATCATTGCACCATGGGCTTACTAGTTCGGCATGAGTTATAGGGGACACTTGAACACCATCTCTACCCAAACCCAATGTAATAGCTTTGGGTTAGTCAAGCCACAAGCACCCACTAGGTCCCTCAAGTCAAACACTGAGGAGATATCCTACTCAAGATCCTCCATGTAAAAATGAGTGAATGCATCCTACACCTGATCCTTAGTAAAGATTAAGGGAGTAATCCTACATGGGACCCTTGAATGAAGAACAATAGAGGCATCCCATAATAGGGATCCTATCATAGGAAAATAAGAGAGAGAGATCCTACAAGGAACTCCCTAGGTTAGTAAATAAGCAAAGGCATCCATTAGGGGATTCTTAGAAGCACCCGGTGTCATAGCCTCATAGACCAGAAGGGAATGTCTCACAAGGGGGATTTACGCAAAAGTATAGGTCATGGGAGATAGCTCACAGCTCATCTTAGATCAAAGGATTCAAGTAGGTTGGTCCGAACACCAATCCAATCATTCATGCCAAGTCTCCTTCTCAGGTGGAAACAAAACTCAATAACCAAACGAAGAACCTATCAATTTAGATATGCACCCCCAAAACACCATTTATATGAACTCTAAATTTCAATAGTATTCCACCATTGTGATCTATGAGAAAAAATTCTCATAATGGACTACTAACATGCCCAATTCCGAGTTCCAGGGAAAAAATACCCCAAACCACTAAACTCTAAAAAGTACATGGAATGTAATTCAGAGTACGTGGCATGTACTCTTATCCATTCCCTTGGATGTGTAAATATACTTGTCCAAAACACATGGGTTCTTCCTATGTAAAAGTACACGGTGTGTACTTCAAAGTACGCGACATGTACTCTTTAAAAACCAAAAACCCATATTCTTTCTCACATGGTTGGACACATAGCCAAGAAACCACATGGAGTGTACTGGGAGTACATGGTGTGTACTCATGAAAAATTCTTCTTCCCTGAATGGTAAGAACACACGGTGTGTTCACACTATGTAGCCTTGTTTTCGACGGGAAAACCCTCAAAATGCCCGAAACACCCATTTTCGCACTCGAAATAAAAGATCGAGCCTCAAGAGACCACAAGAATGAAATATAAGGCTTTGAAAACTTAAAAAAAACATGTTTAAATGGGATATATGGAAAAAACTAAAATGGGCCTACCTTAAAGCAGAAATTTTTGAAGCTTCGGTTGATTTCACCGTCTACAGATGGCGTACACCAACTCAGTACATCGTGGGCTTCACAATGGTACCACTCTTCCATTACTTCTCTCCCTTTTTCTCAATATCCATTTTATCCCATAGGATAAGAACAAGGAGAATCACATAGGTGGCTTGCACATGGAGGAGAAAATAAGAAGTAAAATGAAGAATAGAAGAAAAGGAATGTAATGAAAATTGGGCCCATGCCGGCCACAGCGCCCGACTCGAGTTTATGCATATACTAGGATAAACTCTCCATTATGGACTCAACTTCAAAGAAAAAAAATTTCAATCTGATGTTCCTTTTAAAATTTATCTCCAAACAAAATTGCGTGAATAATTTAGTTTTTAATTTTATAATATTAAATATTCTGCTAAAATTTGAACAACTTAGATTTCAACCAAAATTTTGTCCTAAGGTTAGAAACTTATTTTGGGACGAATGGAGTGGTTGGAAAAATTATCCAAGATCAAATGGTATGATAAAAAGACCATTTTACCTCTCACAAGCACCCAACAACAAAAATTCAAATTTCTGCTCAAAACTGTAGCTTGAAAAAACATAGGTCCATACAAGGGCCATTTTGATTTAGGCTGATTGTTGGACCATATGGAATGCTTGGAATAAGGCACAAGTGAATAAAACTTCAAAATCATGTCTGTCTATGAAAACTCAATCCATATGCTTAGTATTTGATCTGGGTTCTCTATTGAAGAGTTGGTATAATGCACGATCCCTGAGGCCGGCCATTCATGGAAGGAGACCTATGATTGCTTCACAGAGGGTGACTACACAAAAAAGATGGGTCTGATGGAACCCTCCTTACAATGGATGCAAGCTCAACATTTATGGATCCAAAAGTCCCAGTATCATGAGAGGGGGAGGTATTGTCCTTGACCCTAAAGTCTTGATGGTTATCTCTTTTAGAAGATTTTATGGGCTAGGTGATTTGTTTATTGAAGTGGATAAGACAATGCTTAATGGGAGACAAATTTTCCCCTCCACTAATATTAACCTCACTAAAATTGAAACTAACTCCGCAGTTATCTGTAACTCTCTACTAGAAAGGTATAAATCTCCTTCGTCCATTGTTTATATTATCTGAAGATACAAGGAATACATTAATCGGGAAAGCCTGAATCAAACATGGTGAAAATGTAATTTTGTTACAGACTATCTTGCCTCATAGGGAAACCAATGTAACTCTATAATTATGTATTCTACCCTAAGTTCCCTACCTCACAGCTATATTGATCTTTTATGGGTGGAATACCTTGGTTTTTATTACATCAATCCTTTTTGACTTTGTTTCTCTTGATCTTCATGCTTAATTAAAATATATCAATATGATTTTTATTATTAATTCACTAGACTTTATGATGTTTTCAACCACATCATAGGATTCCGGGATGTCTTGGAAGATTCAATAATTGTTAAAGAATTTTTGGGGATCTTTTCTGACATGTTTGGTCCTAAAATATCTACATTAGAATATAGAGATGATTTATATCTTGATAAATTACATAAAATTCTTATTGAGTATGAGATGATAAAATTTCTAACATTCATCAAGAAGATTAATGAGGAAATTGATTTTGAAGCTATGTGGAAGCTAAATATCAAAGAATCATAATTTAAGGTTGTGTTCCTTAGTTACTCAAAAGATAAGAAAGATTATGCTAAAATAGATGAGAATATTTTATCATTTATCTATAAAAATTATCAAAAGGGAAGTGACAAGAAAAAATAAAACTTAAATGATTTTAGTATGGAGGAAACACACATTTTTAATGAACTATCCATAGAAGAAATATAGGTAATCTGATGATAATTATTATGAAGAAAATCCTCATAGGAAGAAATAAAACAAAACTTTCAAGGAAGATAATAAGTACACCAATAATAAGAAAACATCCTAGGAAATAAAATAAGTATGTTGAGTAAGAAAGTATAATATGAATCTAATAACAAAAATTCATCAAAAAGTAAAAATATAGATAATTTTAGAACCTTTATTACTAATGTTTATATAAATGAAGATACTTTAAATAGTATTGAAGAAGAATGTGAAGAAACCTATAAGGAATATTATCTAAGATAAGAAACTATGTAATGAATTGAGAAAAACAAAAAACTCAAGAAATATTTAAAATTATTGAATAAGGAATGTGAGAATAAAAATCAAGGAAATGAATAACTTCATAAAAAGGAATATTCGTACCTGGAAGAAATAAAGAATCTCAAGTTGAAAGTTAAAGAATAAGAAAGAATGGTAGAATATATTTGTATGAAAATTTATTTTAAGGAATAAATATATGTAAGTCTTAATAAATAAGTGTTGAGGTTGAGAATAACATAAATAAGAATAGTGATAATTTCAACAAAACATCATAGGTAAAAGTTGAAACATCTCAAGCTGCTGAAAGATCACATCCCAACAATCAGGTGAAATCTATATTCACGAAACATGAAAGTTCAATTGGTTATAATTACCATGAATGTGTAAAAATCAATAATTATAGATATTGGGTTGAAAATAAATGTGATCAACACATCACATGAATGAAAATTAAAAATAACCTCTGCAAAAATATTTCCCTGCACCAAGGGAAATTAGATATAAAAAGATTATTTGAACCTCAAAAACTCATCACATGGATAAACCATATTTAGATATAATATTTATATTTAATTTATATTATTGGTGTTTTGGTTTAAATGAGAATAGGGTTTATAATTGTTGTAACAAAATTTTTCCCTAGGAGTAGGCATGAACTGATGGGGGAGAAATAGAGGAAGAATAAAGAGTAACGTTCTAATGATATAAAAATAAATAAATTTAGAGTGGTCAAAAGTTAAAAAATTCTCAATGAAAAATATATTTTATTTCTTGGAGAATGTTTTTTGGAAGTTTTGATCAACTGAGTCACTATTTTGAAGATTTCGTGACAACACTTCTAGGGAAAATTCCTTATTCTAGAAAACAAAAGGTAGTTGAGAAAAAGAAACTTGAAGGCAAAGATTTTGTTGTTGAAACCATTCTAAAATCAATAAAAAATAATAAAACATGAATTATTGATAGTGGTTACTCCTCACATATTAAGGGGGATATGAAAATATTACCAAACATTGAAGAACATGAAGGGGGATAAGTGACTTTTGGAAAAGATAGGTCCATAAAAATAATAGGAATTGGAATAATTCAGATTGATGATCAGAAACTGAAGTCAAAGGAAGTTTTTTCTATTTATGGGAGTAATCACAACTTACTTATTCTATATTAGATTCAAGGTAGAGGCCATTTTTATTTTACTATATGTGATATTGAAGTGTTTATTTTATTAAATCTGTTTTCATGATTTCACTAGTTGTTCCTTCTAGAAATGGGTATGACTTTGTTTGTTTAAGGTTAAAACATTCCATTCGGTTTATAACTGGTTTATTCGTAGAACCGAAAACATCCAATGATTCCATATCCATTTGGAACTACTTTCCAAAGGTAGGTTCTCATTAGTTGTGGACTGATGAGGCTTAAGAATTTGCATTGGTCGAGAGGATGGGAGGTCAGAATCATCACACCATTTTGGGGGGAATTATTGTCTACTCCCAGACTCGCTTATAGATTTAAATTATGTTCATGAATCCTTATTAATTTACCAAGCATAAAAATGAGTTTTTCCATTAGACTTTTCAATCAATGATTGAAATTATGGGATTTAGAGAATCTTTTATATGTATTTGAGGTTCTTCATCAATAGAGAATCATCTATATGAATTAGAGATTATTAGTCAATGGTATCCTTCAATACATTATATAGAAATCTCTTGGTCATTATGATGACCATACTAGTTTTAAAGCCACTCAGTGGGGCACTAGAAGTTTATTGTCATTCAGAAAAACAGGGATTATTTTAGTGTTCGGATCGTACCCGCAGATGGGCTACCTACATATCCTTGTTAGAAAAGGAATCAGAACCCACATAGTTCGAGTGGAGAAGTATGAGGTTTATGAATTATTATTGGCCCAAAGAGATATGTCATAATTACTTTTACACTCTAAGCTCACGTGAGTCATGCTCGGTGTGAGAAACAAGTGGTATCAGTAAAACCTGACGATTCTGCCACAAAAGATGCAGTCATAAGAAATGATGTGGGGATTACGTATGTACGAATGCCCAAGTAAATGAAGATAAATACTTTTAGGAAAGAAACCAAAGAGCAGGGTCCATAAAGGTATTTTCACTTTATGTTGATTTGGGATTTTAACCCAGGACTTACTCCTGAAAAGGAAGACCAAATTTAGAAGGACTTATGATTGGGTTATATTCCTGAGAAGGAAGCCGAAATTAAAAGAAAATAAGACTGGGGTTTACTCTTAAGGAGGATTCCCAAATTAAGGGAAATTATGATTGGGACTTACTCCTGAGAAGGAGGCCCAATGAATTACTCTTAGATAAGGTAGCAAACAAAGGAACCATGCCATAAATGGCTTTGAAGAGGGTTTTCAAGGCTATCTTTGAAGAGGAGAGGTGGATTTGAGGAACGGAGGGGATTATGAAGGAGGAACACAAGTATTGTTCTGGCGCGCAAGTCCTGGTCATGCAAGTATACTTGCGTGACAAGAGTCACCTTGGGCAATGAAGAATCCATAAGGTAATACTTGGGCGACATTGAACTCAATCCCTTAGTATTATCCCTAGAGGCTTCCAGAAGGGTGGCGCGCAACTTCCATTGAGAGGAAAAGGCGGCGCACAAGTGTCTTCACTTCCCTTAAGGGATGGACACTTAGGCACGCAAGTATTGATGAGTTCTAATACTTAGGACTTATTCTTACTCTTTAGAGCTTCCATTCTAGGTAAAGAATTACCTTAGAAGTGTTTGGAAGACATTAGACAAAGACTTGGGTGACCAGAGCTTGAATCTGAGTTTTGAAAAATTCATCCCCTCAAATGGGGGGCCTATAGGGGCTATTTATGGGCCACTTAACACCTTGGTCGAAAAAAGGAATAGGGCGTGCAAGGGACTTGTGCGACCCAAACCTTGGAAAAAAAAAGGAATAGGGCGTGCAAGGGACTTGCGCGACCCAAATGTGGCACGCAAGTGACTTGCGTGACCCATTCATAAAGGTTTCCTTGTTCATGCCTTTGTCAATTATTGATGTTCTTCAAAGGATGACTCTCTTTGTGCTTAAGGTATTCCCCTTTGCCATTCGTTAGATTCTGTGATGGAAATAAGCATAAACAAAAGCCCCCCCCCCTCAGAGTTGGATCCGAAAAAGGAAAGAGGATTTGACTTTGAGGAAAACAAGAAACAAGGGTTCGGCGGTCCGCAAGTGGTAGGTGCAAAGGTTCTGGCACGTAGGTGCCAGCGCGTAGGGTTGCGGGATAGTCTATATATATGGGTGTCACTTCGCACAAACCATCCTACCTTCTGAGTTTTTTAGCTCTCGTCGTGCAAGTGTTTGCATCTCTTCAGTCGCTCGCTTTTTTCCTGTGTTTCACTTCTCCAGTATGATTTTGACTTGCGTGGAAGTACTTGAACATACATACATGTGCGACCACACTTGTGCGACCACACATGCACGCCTTAATGCCTTATCCATTTTTTGTTTTCATCACAAGTATTTAATAAACAAAAGACTTTTTTAAAAGTTAACTGTTAGATATTTGTGCAGATTTAATGGATCCCAAAATAATTGGATCAGATGATGAGTTGGCTAGAAAGATAATTGATGATATGATGAACATCATTGGCCATGACTATTATGATATCTGCGATAGTAATCTCCCAGATTTGGCCAAGTACTTGAAGAAATATCATGTAAATTTCCCACAGAGTATTTACTTGCCTTTATATGGCCATGGTCATCTGCAAGGAGTTAAAATTATAGATGCAAAAAACAATATTCATCATTCCTGGTTTCAGAATTACACCAATTTCGCTTCAGAAAATGTCTCAGTTGCAGGATCATTTGTTACTGCTAGAACAGTGGAGAAGGCATACATAATGCATCATAGCCCATGTACTCCAGATCTGAAACCTCATAAGCCTAATCTACAGCCACATTGCCCATCCCTCCATTTTCCTAAATTCTCAACTAGTTCAATCCAAGGGATGGAAAAAGAGTTGGTATTTCCATCACGAAGGAGGTGTGAATCCTATTTGGATGTGGGCATATTGGGTGCGACAAACCTATGTAGAGTTTTTCGAGGATCTGAAAGGAGTTTCAATATAAGAAGACGTCTGGGTTGGGCAAACATAAGTCTACATGAATGATAATTTTTTGTCGGATCTAATCATCCACTGGAGCCCAGAAACCAATTATTTCTATCTGAATCATGGAGAATTAGGCATCAGTTTGTGGGATGTCTACAAGATCTCGGGGGATCCAATTTTGGGCGATATGTATGATGAATTAATTCCTCCCAATATGACCTGGAATGATTCGGAGAAGACTCCGACTTTGTCTCGAGAGTTATTGAAAATTTTCCACAAGATCAAGAATTAAAAGTCCACCAAAACTCATTCTAGAAAGGATATTCATCCAGAGGAATGGATGGATATGTTCCTTATCAAGAAGAAGGAGAAGGTGCCAACCTGTACTCGTCCTACCAGCTGGCACAGAACAGAGAAGAGGGGTTCTCTTGGCACATTCTGGACAACTCTGGAAGCAAGAGTGTTTGAAAAGTGGGGGTATGAAGTGGACCAAAGAATCCCAGAGAAGACCCGTCTATCAGGATTTTTAGCTTTGTGGCTCAGTATTTATCTTCTGCCAGTTAGGGATTCGAAGGGAGGCGTCAGGCCAGGGACCTTCGTTGTTGCAGCCAAGTTGGATGAGAGGAAAATGGTTGGGTTGGACACCCCAATTTTTGGAGACGATTCAAAGGAGCTTACTCCAAGTCTATATGGGTAAGTCTCTTTTGAGAATAGTGGGACCATTACATGTTTTGTGGGGGTAGATCGCCACTCACTTCAGGACTTATGCTGTACAGAGCAAAGTACAGGTTCTTGGAAGTTCTTTTAGGCCATCGGTGCATGCCTTTTCTGGAATTTCACCATTTTCCCTCAATCCTTATGATCTGAAGGTGAGGATGAGCATGTTCAAGGAATTTAATTTCCTTCTTTATGGAAACCTCCCAACTGGGCATTTTGTTGATGATGGAACAACTACCCTGGAATTGAGGTCGTATATGTTGGATTTTAGAGATGGTGTATTGGACACCAAAATTGACGAAGAGATTATATGCGAGGTCTATTCTACATATATATTTTCACTCCAATTCAAGTACCTGCAGAAGATTGTTGTATCCCCTCCTGTAAATGTCAGGTCAGAGCAACATCCAATGGTTTCCTGAAAACTAAGGTTGCAGACAGCTATGGAGAAGACTGGGGCAGTGTTTGATCTACCAGTTGCTGGAGCGGCGAGTCAATTGACTACATGAAATGCCAAGAACTGGGTAGAATCACACCCTGAAGGGGTACTAAATCATCTGGTTCCTTGGGTGGGGACAAAAAAGAGAACTGTCAGGAAAGAAACCCTTCATCTGGAAGGTGACTCTTCCTCACCCGGAGCTGATTCACTGGGTTCCTCACCTGGGGCTGATTCGCAGGATTCCCAGGATGGGGATGATGAGGCACGACATGCTTCAAAGCTGCCTCGTGCGAGATATAATCTTCCTGCCAGAGTCAAGAGACCTACTCTATCAACTCCTAGCGAGTTATCTCATTGATAGAATTTAGTAGTCATTATTTTATAGAGGAACAAGTTTCATTTTCTTATCCTTTATCTATGATTGCAGGAGTTGGTAAGAAATTGAAGTCCCAGATTGTAGGACCCTCCTCTCAGCCTTCTAGTAAAAATGTTGAATATTTAAAACCAGAGGCTATCCATACATGGTGGAGTCTATATTGTGATGTTGAAACCGCCTAGATGGACTTATGTGAAGGGATACATATCCCTGGAGTGGGGAATCTTCAGGATTCTATTGATATACGCTTCGAGGATAACCCCGATGAAGTGCGGGCTTGCATCAGAGATCTGGAAATGCTCATATATACCACTTATTATTCCATTCTTATTACCAATCGGGTGAAGGAAATGATGAATCGTGGAACCACTAAGGGGATTGGTGCTTCAGTAGATGAGGAGTGGCACGATTACATGGCTCTTGAAGATGTAAGTTTCTTTCCTTATTTTCTTTGCTACTTGATTTCAGTCAAAGATTTTTTACTCAAGGAAATTACTTTCTTCATCCCGCATCTTGTTAAGAAAAGAACTACTGAGGTTCCTTCACCGCAGTACAGCCCTGGTGGCACCGCTCTTGGAGACGCTAAATCTCCTCGTGAGTCGGGCGAGGTATCTCTAGGCCGGCAAGCCATGGATGAGGAGTTAGAAAGGGATTTTCACTCTCCAATACCTGTATTTGGAGGTGACGATGTCAACACACCCAAAAATTAAAAGAATAAAAGGCATCAAAAGAATAAGTCCACAGCTAAACACTTCATCAGTAGTGGTAAGTATTTTAGATAGTCATGAATCCTAACTCATGAAAAGATTTATCATATTTCTTGGGATTGCAGGGGATTCCTCGGTTTCTCCTCTAAGGGAGAGGACTGAAAATCCTCTGAGGATGAAGGAGGGTGCTGGTGAACAGTGGAAAATTCATGCTTACCTGGCTGCTCCTGAAAAAACAGTGAGAGAAGAAGAGCCAGTGTCTGTTCCCAGTACTGCTCATGTTGCTTCTGCAAGGGGAGAAGAGCCTGCTTTTGGTAAATTAACTGTATTTCATAGAACATTGAATGAAAACCCCAACAGACTTCCATTCTGTGATGCTTTAGGTTCAACACCTTCACTAGAACATTTGGCGATCACTACAACGGACTCTGTAATTTTCTATGAAAAAGCTGTTCGGGATCGAAGGTTGCGGGAGGAGGGTCGCCAAGAAGACACATCAAATGCTCCCACTGGTGAGACTAACCAAGAATCTGAAATATCACTGGATTAAGTGATGAAACTTGGCACATCTTTTGAATAAATTTTAGATCATGTTAAATTACCATGTAATTTATAAGATTTTGGATGTGAGTGTTATCCTTCGTCCTGTTAAAAATTTATTATTACATCTCTGACCATGATTGGTTGAAATGTGCGGTTCCATCTAAACAAGCTGTTGATCTGCCGATGCTTGAAGGGGGTAGAGACAAACCTATCATTGTAGAGACGCTAGCTCAAGTGGAGCTTAACCCGGCTAATCTTCCTGAAATCCGTCCTGAAAATCCTGTTGAAGCTATGAAAAACAAGGAGGATCCTTCTCATGATGCTGATCTACCATTGGGTAAAAGATGACAATATTTGTGGTTGTACTTAAATTATAAAATAGCTAAACAAATTTTTTTATCCTTTGTAACTAACCAAAGCATTCAATTGACTATGCAGGGCTGTCAATTTCAGTGGCTAAATCCGGAGGTGAAGCCTCAGCCTCCGCCCCAACGGGAGTAGAAAGTGGAGTACCAAGGGTCAGGGGGGAAGGAGTAGAACATGGAACTTCTTTAGGTGTATTAATCCCGGACTCTATTACCCCATGTGATAGTGATGTTGGGTCAGACCCAGAGGTGCATAAGGTGCTCCAATTCTCACGTCGCAAGGCATGGAAGAATATATGGATGATCATATCTGAAGTGCCTCTTGAAGAGCTGTCTTCGAAGATCCCACAACTGTCATCCATTTTCATCATGTTAGGACATGGTGGTTTTGGATATCAAGAGATCCAATCCGTAGTGAAACAATTCATTTTAAGGAGGGAGCAGTAGAAAAAGTACCGTCAAGATCTGACCAGAGCGATGTTGTTAACCAATTTTGGTGAATTCGAGGTTTCAGTGTCCCAAGCTGAGGCTAATCATACTGAAAAGCTTAAGGAGATAAAGCATAAGATCAAGGAGAATTGTAAAGACCAGTAAAATTCAAGGAAAAATTCTTTCTTAATTTTTTTTGGGATTTTACAAGAACACAGTTTCTGACGGCACTCGATTCTGAGGCCCGGTGTGCTTGGAATTTCTATCCAAAGTTTAGCTCGGGTACGTTCAGTGAACGAATGAGCGGGAATTTCTAACTTTTGAACCGGTGTTCGTAATCGAATTCCGAGGGCACCGATGGATTCGCAGCACCGGTAATTTCTTAGGAACACCTTTTCCGGAGTTGCGTTTTCATGAGAGAAGTTGATAAAAATTGTGGAAGTTAAAATAAAAATTTATCTACAATTTTTATTTTCTCTAAGTGGATTTAAGATTTGGGTGGAAGTTGGGTAACTAACCAACTTCCAATGGGAGGTTATGAGGGTGGTGGGGCCCACACAAACCCCACCCCTTCACATTCCTTAACTCCCTCAACTCACAATTTAATTTGATAACTTAAGTTTTAATAACTTATGATATTAATGAAGTGCGTTTAATGTGAGTGTTTGAAATTTCAAACTAATGTCAAGTTAATAAAATAAGTGTTGGCTTATTTTATTAAGGGTTGGATTCTTGTTATGGATTCTTTGGGGAGAAAAGGCTAAGGAACTTGAGGAACTTCTTCGTCTTCGACGAAGAATGCGAAGAACGCATCAATCTCCGACGAAGAACGCCGAGTCCTCAGAAACCGACTATGTGACGCCGTATACCGCGATGCCGACGACGTCTTCTTTCGCGATGTCTCTTTCTGCGACGGATATTCCGCGATGAATCATCATTCGACGAACCTCTATATAATCTACGCTCCAGGTAGGGGTTTATGTGATTTTTCTTTTCGTGTTTTACTCCCGTTCATTATCCACGTATATTTGGACCGCATGCTATCGATTTACAGGAGGAGGCCGGACCGCAAAAACACGGTCACCCCCCTCCCTTATTATTTTTCTTGTTGTTGCGGTACGAAGGGAAGTGACGCGGATCCGTCGCACCGCGTGGGATCTTGCGGCAAGGAATGCGCGGCGCTGTTGCGCCGCGCCGTGAAATTGAACCAAGTCGCGGCGCCGTCGCGCCGCGCTGGAGAACAGAAAAAGCACCGCGGCCGGAGCGGGGCCGCAATGGAGGGGTGCGGCGCCGTCGTGCCGCACTGGATGAATGAAGGCCGCAGTCGATACCGGGCTGCGGCGGAGCGTGGAAACCGGCAGCCGGAAACGGGCCTCCGGTGTTAGAGCAGGGAGGGAACCGGTCGTCGCCGGTCCCGTGGCGGTAGAAACCGGCGGGCCGACCGGACAAGGGAAATCCGGAGGTTCAAACCCCTGTCCGGCCAGCTGAGCGGCCCCCATTAAGGGGGGCCGTGGTTACAAACCGCGGGGGGCAGCCCCCCCCCCCCCCCCCCCCCCCGCTATCTGAATGGCTCGGCCGTTCGGCCGAGCCACCTGGTGCCGCACGCCAGTGTGCCGGGCCGCGCCTGTCGGGTCGCGCCACGCCTGCCGAGTCGGGCCGACCTGGGGGGGTTGGGCCGGGTCGGTCCGGGCCCAGACCCCTTGTTTTCGGACCTTTTCAGTCTTTTGCTCATAACTTGAGCTATGAGACTCCGATCGATGCACCGTCAGTGGATATGTGATCCTTTGATTGAGATGGTCGTTTCGGTATATCGCACTCAAGCTTTTGGAGTACTTTGGGTTCGGCCGGGTTGGTTCGTACACAAAACCAACCGGGCCCTCGAAGCGGAAACGCTCATAACTTGAGCTCCGGACGTCTGATTGACGTGCCGTCGACTTTGTTGGATTTATCTTGATGAGACTGAACTTTTGGATTACTCCACTCAAGGTTTGGATGCTGTCGGAGTGCGGTCGGGTTGGTTCACTCACGAAACCAACCGGGCCCCTGGAACGAAAAAGCCAATAACTCACAGACTGGGCGTCCGATTGACGCGCTCTCAGTCTCGTTGATTTCCTCTTGATGAGACAGAACTTTTGGAATACTTCACTTGAGTTTTGGATGCAGTTGGATAGTGTCCGGGTTGGATTGCACCCGAAATCCAACCGAGCCCCTGGAACAGAAAAGATGATAACATTCAGACCAGACGTCCGATTGACGCGCCGTCTGTGACGTTGAGTTCCTGTTGAAGATATGGAACTTTTGGATATATCAACTCTGGAATATGTGTCAGTTGATGCATAGACCTCTTTTCTCGTGGATTGGACCCTCCCGGAACGAGCATGTTGTGTGCGGAAACCCTATAGGCGGTTGAGACTTGACGACTGCTGATCGAACGACTCGGTGTGTTACGGATAGCCCGGTGGGAAGCGCTTGGTTGTAGCAGCAGAACCACGGCGGAGGAGCGCTTGGTTGTAGTGCCAGACCCGCGGTACTCAACAGAAGGATTACCTCTGAAGGCTATGAGAGGGAGAGCTTGGTTGTAGCGGCAGACCCACGACGGAGGAGCGCTTGGTTGTAGCGGCTGACCCGTGGTACTCAACAGAAGAAGTACCTCTAGAGGCTATGAGGGGGAGCGCTTGGTTGTAGCGGAAGAACCATGGTGGGAAGCTCTTGATTGTCGCATCAGGCCCACAGTACTCGATAGGTGGAGTACTACAGCAGTCCAAGGTTAGAGGGAAGCGCTTGGTTGTAGCGGCATAACCACTGTACATGATAGAGAAGGAGTTTTCCAATAACTATGGTTTCAACTTCATGATCGATCCTGTGTGGGTCATTGAGGGGGTTATTACCTATCGACCCTTTGTGGGTCCGATGACTTAGATGAATCAGTGGCTACATCTGATCATCTCTATCGTCATTTGAAGAAGTATACCTGTGTGAGCTGAATCCTGTTTTACTTTCCTATGTGGATTGTGTTGTGCTATCCTGTGTGGATTTACATTTTTCTTTCCTGTGTGGAATGGGTTGTACTTGGGCTCGGATGTTAGATCCGAACTTGGAATTGATGACTTAGGTATATGTATGTCCATATACCTAAGCAGTGTCGGATGATACTTTGTGATTGTATCTTTCCATTGTGGATTATCCTTTGTGGATTCTGGGAGACCTTCGGGGGTCTTGGGGTCCCTACTGAGTAGCTTATACTCACCCCTGCATGGGCTATGCCCGCACTATGTTGTGTTGGTTGTAGATGACAGACAGCGCTGATCGTGGTTGAGGCCTGCGGAGCAGGACGTTACTTGGAGGTGGACCACTGGGCGGGACGTACTCGGAGCGGTCGGCTGGACCCGAGGAGCAGAGGAGGCTATCTGTACCCACCCTTCAGGTGAGATTTCTAGTGGACAGCTCGACGTTGCGGCTTTACCTTTCAGTTGTTGTTTTCCCTTCCAGTTGTACTTTACTTTCAGTTTGGGTTTGTATACTGGCCCACTTACTTTTCCGCACTTACTGTTGTACTCAGTTTTTACTTAGATTTTACTTCTACTAATTTCTTTCTCTATGGTGTTTGTTTACTTTACAAAGGCAATGCCTTCCCTTTTTACCGGGATTTACGCCTTGGTGCTAGTTGCCAGCCCCTGGCCTATGGAAGGTGGGCTTGGGGTAGTCACGGCACGGGCCCCGAGGACGGGTTCTGACAAATTGGTATCAGGGGAGTTCGATTCTACCGCAGAACTTGGGACTCTGATATTTTTTCTACGTGAAGCAATAGTGTCAAGCGTATTGGGTGTGGTTATCAGTTCAGGGAGTCCAGTGTTGGTGTGGCGGCCGACGTATCCGTACACAAGGACCCTGACTTCTGATTTCCGACTTAATGCGTGAAAATATTGATTGCATGTGTGTTTCAAGTTTTCTTTGTGATTACTTTATGTCAGCTCACCAGGTATACTGTTGACCGTGGCGCACCTATTTCTTTTCAGGATGGCCCCACGATGGCAGCCAGCTAGGGTTCCGAGAGTTGTATGTGACGACATCTCGCCGAGCGACGAGGCCTCGGTACAGGGCCCTTTGACAGCTGAGGCACCGACGGTACCTCTACCCACCGAGCCACCGATGCTACCAGCCCCAGCCGCTGACGATGCACGTCGCCTTAGTGCACTGCACGAGTTTCAGCGCCAGCGACCACCGAGGTTCCACAGGGAGAAAAACCCCTAGGCAGCCGAGGACTGGCTGGAGGCTGTTGGATGGGTTTTCAGGTTAGTGAGGACACCAACAGACCTCATGGTGATCCTCGCAGCGAGCCTACTGCACACGGCAGCAGGCAGATGGTGGGACTTGATGCCCCAGGTGCACGATGAGGCATCTCTCCTCTGGACAGACATTGAGAGCCTCTTCCGCTCAGAGTCCATCCCAGCCACCCTCCGTGCGATGCACATCCAGGAGCTTCTACAGCTGCGGCAGGGTAGCATGACAGTAGCCCAGTACGCGGTGAGGTTTACTGATCTCTCGCACTATTCCACGGACATGGTACGAGACCCTTTCTTCAGGGCCCGAACCTTCGAGCAGGGGATCAGGCGAGAGATCATAACTTCATTTGTTTCTCACAGCTTTCTGACACAGATAGGGGTGTTGGAGCGATCCCTCTTAGTGGAGAGTTTCCTTGCTGAGCAGTCTCCAGCAGCAGGACCCACTACTAGCAAGCATGCGGTAGAGTCTTCTACAGCGCGCAGTAGACAGATGACGCAGGGGTCCAAGAGGACTAGACCTACAGGTGGTTGACCACGTGATACATGATCATTTGTGCGAGGCACCCAGGGTGGGCAACCACTTACCATGAGCGGACAATGTTACTCATGCGGCGGAGTTGGTCACATGGCTCGTGACTGTCTGACCCATCATACGGATGACCAGCAGATGAACGAAGGACATCCCAGGCAGAGGCAGAGGTTCGATCGAGGAGGACCGCATGGAGCAGGAGACCGTGGCAGGGGAGATGGCCATGTAGCTGGAGGTGGACGACGCTTTGAGGTGTTGCCACCACCACCACCAGGAGGTCCACCCCGACCGCAGGGAGCTGGTGGACGTGGGAGAGCTCAGCTTCAGGCATTTGAGGCCTAATATCATGGAGCTCTGGGAGCAGATGGGCAGGAGCAGGACTTGCTCCAGGCCTGGAGACTTTTGTTTATGCTGCTTATAGCATTGTTGATGTCTGTCTGTAAATGTTTTGTGTCTTTGTACTTTGAGCTACAGTAATAAAAGACACCTTTCTTTTGGATTTTACCTTCATGTCCTCTATTTATGTGTTACTAAGAGGTTCCGGTTTAAAAACCGTTGACTTGACCCTCACTTTGAGACACCTAATGGAGGATACCCAGTGACCACACACTAACGCCGACAGTGTGACACAACCCTTGGAGGCGAGAGTAACGGTTGGATCTCTTGGTAGTAGGGTCGAGGCCTTACGACGTCATCCTTGGTATGGGTCAGTATCATCAATGATGGGATTGACTGTATTAGGCGAAGAACGTGGTTCATACAGGGGATGAGACCAGATTTCTCTTCTCAGAAGAGAATAAATCTCAGCAGCTCGAGTAGGACCAGAAAGGTCCAAGTCATCCATGAGTGTATGAGGACAGCTCAGAGCTGGCAAAATTCTTGTGCTGACAGAAGGCGGAGGCCACTAGAGTTCGAGGATGGCGACCACGTCTTCTGGAGTGTCTCACCTCGACGTGGATTACGGAGATTTGGCCGAGGCGGCAAGTTGTCTCCACGCTGCATCGGACTATTCCAGGTCCTCATCAGGATTGGCAAGGTGTCTTATCACCTGGATCTACCACCTCAGTTGCACCGGGTGCATGACGTCTTCCACGTATCTCAGCTGAGGAGATACGTGCACGACACGATGCATATCATTGACCGTGGGGAGCTAGACGTTGATGATGGGGCAACTTTTACGGAGGTCCCAGTGGAGATCGAGGATCGATGGGAGCGGGTCCTATGTGTACGGTCGATTCCTCTTGTGCGCATCAGATGGCAGCATGGAAACCTCTAGGAGAGCACTTGGGAGTGGGAGGCTCAGATGCGTGCTCAGTACCCACATTTGTTTCCTTAGTTTCGATGTATCTTTACGGGGATGTAAAGCCTTGAGGTGGGAGTAATGTAAAGACCCGTAAAATTCAAGGTAAATTTTTTTCTTAATTTTCATTGGGATTTTACAAGAACGCAGTTTTTGACGGCACTTGATTTCACGGCCCGGTGTGCTCGGAATTTCTATCCGAAGTTTAGCTCGGGTATGTTCAATGAACAAACAAGCGGGAATTGCTAACTTTTGAACCGGTGTTCGGAATCGAATTCTGAGGGCACCGATGGATTCGCAGCGCCGATAATTGCTTAGGAACACCTTTTCTGGAGTTACATTTTCATGAGAGAAGTAGATAAAAATTGTGGAAGTTAAAATAAAAATTTAACTACAATTTTTATTTTCTCTATGTGGATTTAAGCTTTGGGAGGATGTTGGGTAACTACCCAACTTCCCATGGGAGGTTATGAGGGTGGTGGGGCCCACACGAACCCCACCCCTTCACATTCCTTAACTCCCTCAACTCACAATTAAATTTGATAACGTAAGTTTTAATAACTTATGATATTAATGAAGTGGGTTTAATGTGAGTGTTTGAATTTAAAACTAATGTCAAGTTAATAAAATAAGTGTGGGCTTATTTTATTAAGGGATGGATTCTTGTTGTGGAGTCTTTGGGGAGAAAAGGCTAAGGAACATGTTGAAATTCTTCTTCTTCGATGAAGAATGCGAAGAACACATCGATCTCCGACGAAGAACGCCGAGTCATCGGAAACCGACTACGCGACGCCGTATACCGCGATGCCGACGATGTCTTCTTTCGCAACGTCTCTTTCCGCGACGGATATTCTGCGATGAATCCTCGTTCGACGAACCTCCATACAAGCTACAATCAAGGTAGGGGTTTATGTGATTTTTCTTTTCGTGTTTTACTCCCGTTCATTATCCACGTATATTTGGACCGCATGCTATCGATTTACAGGAGGAGGCCGGACCACACAAACACGGCCGTCCCCCTCCCTTATTATTTTTCTTGTTGTTGTGGTACGAAGGGAAGTGACGCGGAGCCGTCGCACCGCGCGAGATCTTGCGGCAAGGAATGCGCGGCGCCGTCGCGTTGCGCCGTGAAATTGAACCAAGTCGTGGCGCCGTCGCGCCGCGCCGGAGAACCGCAAAAGCACCGCAGCTGGAGCGGGGCCGTGGAGGAGGGGTGCGGTGCCGTCACGCCGCACCGGATGAATGAAGGCCACGGCCGATACTGGGCCGCGGCGGAGCGTGGAAACCGGCAGCCGGAAACGGGCCGCCGGTGTCAGAGCGGGGAGGGGACCGACCGTCGCTGGTCCTGTGGCGGCAGAAACCGGCCGGCAGGGGCGGGACGGCTGGACAAGGGAAAGTCGGGGGTTCAAAACCCGGCCGGCCAGCTGAGCGGCCCCCATTAAGGGGGGCCGTGGTTACAAACCACGGGGTGCAGCGCCCCCCCCCCCCCCCCCACTATCCGAACGGCTCGACAATTCGGCTGAGCCACCTGGCGTCACGCGCCAGTGCGCCGGGCCACGCCCAACCGGGCCGCGCCCAGCCGGGCCGGGCCGTGCCGGCCGGGTCAGACCCAGACCAGGGTCGGGTCGACCCGGTTTGGGCCAACCCAGGGGGGTTGGGCCGGGTCGGTCCGGGCCCAGATCACCCATTTTCGGACCTTTTCAGTCTTTTGCTCATAACATGAGCTACGGGCCTCCGATCGACACACCATCAGCGGCGAGGTGATCCTTGGATCGAGACGGTCGTTTCGGTATATCACACTCATGGTTTCGGAGTACGTTGGGTTCAGCCGGGTTGGTTCGTACACGAAACCAACCGGGCCCTCGGAGCGGAAACACTCATAACTTGAGCTCCGGATGTCCGATTGACGTGTCGTCGACTTTGTTGGATTCCTCTTGATGAGACGGAACTTTTGGATTACTCCGCTCGAGGTTTGGATGCCGTCAGAGTGCGGTCGGGTTGGTTCGCTCACGAAACCAACCGGGCCCCTGGAACGAAAAAGCCAATAACTCACAGATCGGGCGTCCGATTGACGCGCCGTCTGTCTAGTTGATTTCCTCTTGATGAGACGGAACTTTTGGCATACTTCGCTTGAGTTTTGGATTCATTTGGATAGTGGTCGGGTTGGATTGCACCCGAAATCCAACCGGGCCCCTGGAACGGAAAAGCTGATAACTCTCAGACCAGACGTCCGATGGACGCGTCGTCTGCGACGTAGAGTTCCTGTTGACGATACGGAACTTTTGGATATATTAACTCTGGACTATGTGTCAGTTGATGCATCGACCTCTTGGCTCGTGGCGTGGACCCTCCCGGAACGAGCATGCTGTGTGCGGAAACCCTAGAGGCGGTTGAGACTTGACGACTACTGATCGAACGACTCGGTGTGTTATGGATAGCCCAGTGGGAAGCGCTTGGTTGTAGCAGCAGACCCACAGCGGAGGAGTGCTTGGTTGTAGCGGCATACCCGCGGTACTCAACAGAAGAAGTACCTCTGGAGGCTATGAGAGGGAGCTCTTGGTTGTAGCGGCAGACCCACGATGGAGGAGCGCTTGGTTGTAGCAGCACGGGGGAGCGCTTGGTTGTAGCGGCAGACCCACGACGGAGGAGCGCTTGGTTGTAGCGGCTGACCCGTGGTACTCAATAGAAGGAGTACCTCTAGAGGCTATGAGGGGGAGCGCTTGGTTGTAGCGGCAGTCCTATGGTGGGAAGCGCTTGATTGTAGCAGCAGGCCCACAGTACTCGATAGGTGGAGTACTACAGTAGTCCAAGGTTAGAGGGAAGCACTTGGTTGTAGCAGCATAACCACTGTACATGATAGAGAAGGAGTTTCCCAATAGTTATGGTTTCAACTTCATGATCGATATTGTGTGGGTCATTGTAGGGGTTAGTACCTATCGACCCTTTGTGGGTCTGACGGCTTAGATGAGTCAGTGGCTACATCTGATCATCTCTATCGTCCTTTGAAGAAGTATACCTGTGTGAGCTGAATCCTGTTTTTCATTCCTATGTGGATTGTGTTGTGCTATCCTGTGTGGATTTACGTTTTGCTTTCCTGTGTGTAATTGGTTGTACTTGGGCTCGGATGTTGGAGCCGAACATGGAATTGATGACTTAGGTATATGTATGGCCATATACCTTAGAAGTGTCGGATGATACTTCATGATTGTATATTTCCTTTGTGGATTATCCTTTGTGGATTCTGGGAGACCTTCGGGGGTCTCGGGGTCCCTGCTGAGTTGCTTATACTCACCCCTACACGGGCTATGCCCGCACTACGTTGTGTTGGTTGCAGACGACGGACAGGGCTAATCGTGGTTGAGGCCTGCGGAGCAGGACGTTACTTGGAGGTGGACCACTGGGCGGGACGTACTCGGAGCGGTCGGTTGGACCCGAGGAGCAGAGGAGGCTATCTGTACCCACCCTTCAGGTGGGATTTCTAGTGGACATCTCGACGTTGCGGCTTTACCTTTCAGTTGTTGTTTTCCCTTCCAGTTGTACTTTACTTTCCGTTTGGGTTTGTATACTGGCCCACTTAATTTTCCGCACTTACTGTTGTACTCAGTTTTTACTTAGTGTTTACTTCTACTGCTTTCTTGCTCTGTGGTGTTTGTTTACTTTACAAAGGCAATGCCTTCCCTTTTTACCGAGATTTACGCCTTGGTGCTAGTCGCCAGCTCCTGACCTATGGAAGGCGGGCTTGGGGTAGTCACGGCACGGGCCCCGAGGACGGGTTGTGACAAGAATGTTTTCCAGAAGATGCTCCTTCTGCCACAGTTAGATGTCATTACTGGGGAACTTGACCCACTTAACAATTCACTGGAAGGAGTCCAAACGAATGGTATGAAAGCCATCGTAGATGCCAAAAAATCACTATATCAAGATGAAAAGAGTGAAGCTGGTCAAGTGAATGAACATCAAGTGGATGCTAATGAAGCTAGGGATGTCATAAATCCAATGTAGCGTTATGTTGAAAGCCTCTTGTAATTCTTGAAAAAGATAAGATACTCCAATCTGTGGATGTTCTTCTAATCTTGTGCATCAATTAAAAAGAACTTTCATCTTCAATCATTGGAACCTGCATTCTCTTGCTAATTAATTATATTATTACTATATATATATATATATATATATATTTACCTAAGCCAATGGGATTTAGTAATAATTGCTTTATTTTTGCTAGGATTATACAAACAACCCTTCAAACTTTGCATCTTTGTTTCTCAATATTGCCTAAATCATAAAATATGTACGTTTAGTGAGAAATGAATCAACCTTTGTTTAGAATTCCTTTTACAAGTTCCCAATTTAATTAGTAACTTGTCTTTTGTTGGCAGTTTAAAGTCATGCATGTCAGACATAAAAAGGTTATTGTTTAAGGTCAAATATCTTTGACCAAATGGATTAAAATTGACTCAATTCCTTGATAATATATTTGAAAACATATTACCACATTCATGTATGGGGGAAAACATGTAAACTAAGACTTAATATATTTTGAATCTGAGGGATGATATGAAAAAATGGGCTAAAATGCATTAGATGAAGTATTTCCTAAGGGTGAAGTTACCACTATTTGAAAAACCCGTTAGGGGGTCAAATATGCAGGGCCACTTAAAGAAGTTGGATCCATAGTCAAATAATAGCATCCTTTGGCTGATAGGTCTGTTATGTAGACAACTTATGCAAGGCCACCTAGAGCACATGCTACATAGTCAGACAAAAGAACTCTCAGAAATTTTACTTTTCTATTGCTAAAATCCAGTGGAAGTTTATGGATATTCAAATTTTCCAAAGCATAGAATCTGTTTTATGGAGAGAGGTACTTGAATATGGATAACATATTCCCAATCAATATTTTCAAAGAATTGGATGAATGACACTCCTGCGAAGGTCTGACCCAAACATAGGGAAGGGAAATATAAACCATAAACTTAAATACATTCAGATCATGAAAAAGAGTATGGGATTAATATGTTAAGGATGACTGTTTTTGTGGATACCTACATATCGTTGTTAAGACCAATAAGGACAAAAGAGGTTTTCCCCCCAAGAATGAAGTTACGACTATTTGAAAACCCCGTTAGGGGGTTTGAATTATTTAGGGCCACTTAAGGGCATAGGATGAATATTCAAATAATAGTATCTTTTGGCTGACAGGTCCATTATGTAGACTACTTATGTAAGGCCGCCTAAGGGCATGTGCTGCATTGTCAGGAAAATTAATTCCCGGGTATCAGACATTTTATGACCAGTAGTCAAGAAAAGGGTTATGGAGATCTGGAAGTATTTAAGGTTAGAATTATGACACATGAAAATGGGTATTGTCCAATTCATGAAGGAGATACATAGACCAATGCTGACCATAATCATGTTTTGGTTGGGTCCTAAATTGAGATGTTGGAATTCACTACATATCTCATTAGGATGAGAACCAAGCCATATGTAGTTTTTGAAATACAGTTTAACATCATGTGGGACGAGAGTGTAGGAGATCTTAGTTAAAGGTCATAGAGTTAGGACCATAATGAGGGAGACACATTGTATGTTTGTTATAAACCTGATGTGAATAAAGACCAAGGTTTTCATACCACATTCATGTGCTCACAGGGGGACTTTTCAGCCAAGGGACTGAAAGTGGAATTTGGGGTTAGGCCCAAATACTTGGGGCTGGGTTCGAGAGATGCTCGAACGTTCCTACGTATCCCATAAGGATTTGAATCAAGCCATACGTAGTTCTTGAAATACCCTATGTACAGATTTGGTTCGTACCTGTGAAAGGTGAAAGGGGACATCAGTGCAATGATTGTTGGATCCAAGATTAAAGGTTCGGGAATTTCCATTTATGCACATATTCTTTGGAATATAACATGATTGGAGATTAATGTCAATAATGATTCCCTCTTAGGTGAGGGTGTCAAATAATTTTGTAGTTTATTGTCATAGCGGAAAAAAGTTTGAATAGTTTAAGGTCATATTCATGGACCGGTGCTGCACAGTTTAGCGTCATATAGCTAGGATGTATGGATATGAAGTTTAATGTCTTGCAGTGAGGACAATGGGGGACTGTATAGTTTAATGTCATATAGCAAGGACAACGGTGAACCAATGTAAAGATATTGGTTTTGGGCTTGAACCTCAGGAGGTTGCCTACGTACCCAGCCTAGAAGGCAAAGTCAAAGTCCATGTAGTTCGATTGAAGAATTAATTGTTGATCGATTTTTACTTGAGGAAAATGACCTAAAGATGGTGTTGGGACTTATGCATGGTTAGCGGCCCATAGAGGGTGTTATTATTGAAGCTTACTATAATCTCACATGAGTCATGCTCGGTGTGAGAAACAAGAGGTAGAAAAAACTCTAACGATGCACAATTTAACGTCATGTACGACATATAAGGGACTGGACACAGTTTAATGTCATGATGGACAACGGAGGGAGCTATGCAGTTTAATGTATTGAAGAAAGGACAAATGGGACCACACATTTTAAAGTCTTGCTGTAAGGACAATGTGGTGTATTTGTGTTACACAAAATACTTCTTCAGAAATCTGGAATTGGTTGGAGTCGTGATTAGTTCTCCATCCATTGAAATTAAAGAATAAGCTCCATTGGAGTAGACCTTATGTATTGAGTAAGGTACTTCCCACTTTGACTCAAGATTTTTAGGTTTAATTCCTGGTATCATTGGAGTTCTGAGGACCAATACCAATTCTCCTTGAATTAATGAACGAAGACAAACTTTTTTGTTGAAAGATCGTGCTATTCGATTCTGATAGACTTCCAAGTGGTGAAGGGTGCACAATCTTTTTTCATCTAATCATTCCAATTCATCCAATCGCTTTTGAGATTGTTCATCTGTTGATGAATGACCACAAATGGATACTCTGAGCGAAGGTAATTGAACCTCAATGGGAAGGACTGCTTCTGTTCCATATACCAATGAATATAGATTTGACTGCATAGCAGTGCAGGTGGTGGTCTGATAAGGCCATAAAGTATGAAAATGTTTTTCATGACATGATTTCTTATCTTTATCCACCATCTTTTTTAGTATGTTTGAAAGAGTCTTATTGAAGGCTTCTATTTGGCCATTGATTGTTGCATGATACCAAGATGAATGGTTGGATTTTATGTTGTATTCTTGATACAACTTTCTCATCTCGGATGAACAAAAGTTGGTGCCATTGTTCGTCAATATGGTATGAGGGACACAAAATCTGGTAATGATTTTAGACTTGATGAAACTAACAATTCCTTTAGAACTAACTTCTTTGAGAGGTATTGCCTCTGCCCATTTAGAAAAGAAGACTGTAGCAGTAAAAATATACTTAAACTGCTTGGATGTAGTCGGAGGATAAGGTCCTACTACATCCATTCCACATGTGGAAAATGGCTATGAGTATTTAACTGTATGAAGCAACTCTGGGGGTTGATGAATGAAATTGGCATATACTTGGCATGAATGAAATTTCTTAGTGAAATAAACACAATCTTGTATCATTGAAGGCCAGAAGTATCAAATCCTTCAAATTTGATCAGATAGTCTATGTCCATACTGGTCGACACCACAAAATCCTACATGTACTTCATTCATGACAGCCATTTTCTCTTCACCATCAATATATCTGAATAGAATTCCATCAAAACCTCACTTGTAAAGAATTTTTTTGGTGATGTGGGCTATCATAAAGAGTAAAATTTACCACACATCTCCGGACTTGTTCTTTCCCGGCTCTATAAGGTGGGAGTGTTACTTTTTGAAGGTATTCCCTGGTAGGTGTCATCCATCCTGTAGTATGGCCATATGGTTCAAAAATGGGATTGATTTCATTGATTTCCTCTGTTCTGATTTGAACATAAGGTGAAACTGTACGACAGTGGGCAATACTGATGATTATTTCATCCCAATTTGGATCTTCCAGAGTTGTGGCTACATTATCCAGTGCATTAGCTTGAACATTTTGTGATCATGAGACATAAGAAAATGTCAGTTCTGAAGGAAATTTCACCATTAACTCCCTTAAGTAATCATACAAAGGGAATCTTTTTTTCTGATGGCATAGTCCCCATTGACTTGTTTGATTACCAAATCTGAATCACCTTTTACCTTTAAGTGATTCACTTGTGCCTGAAGCACCAACTCCAATCCTGCGATGAGAGCTTGATATTCTGCTTAATTGTTTGTACCACATTCCAACAATAAGAAGGAATAGGGTAACACTTCCTTTTCTGGGGAAATAAGCACAATTCCTAACCCAACTTTGTTGAATTTGGGATCTTCCATTTTCTTCCCTGTTGGACTTCTAGAAGCACCATCAAAGTACATTTACCACGTTTGAGGATTATCTTGAATAGAAAAGACTTCATCATCAGGAAGTTTAATATCTAAATATGTATCTTCTAGTGAAGGGTGTTCAACAAGGAAATCAGCTAGATCTTGGCCCTTTATCGCCTTTTGAGAAACATAAGGGATATCAAACTGCTGCAAAATAACTTCCCACCTTGCTAAACGTCCGGTATGAATTGGACGACTAAGGATAAATTTGAGTGGGTTATTGTGAGATACCAATTGAACCTCATGATGTTACAGGTAGTGTCTCAATTTATGAACTACAAAGATTAATGCTAGGCAACACTTTTCAAAAGTTGAATACCAAGTTTCTGCCTCAAGCATAGTCCGACTAAGATAGTAAAGGCTATTTTAATTCCCATCATCATTCTTTTGGGAAAGGAAGGCATCCAATGATCGCTCTAAAGCTGTTATGTAGGGAATAAGTGGTCTTCCTTCAATGGGTGTCATTAATACCGGTGGAATCAAGAGATATTTCTTGAGAATATTGAATGATTATTGACATTCTTTAGTCCAATGGTAAGTGACTCTCTTCTTCATTAATTTGGTGAAGGGTAAACATTTTCCTGCCATATTGGAAATGAAATGCCTAATATAGGCCAAGTGTCCTTGAATTCCTCTTAATTATTTCAAATTTCGAGGAGGTGACATACCAAGGATTGATTTTGTCTTCTCAAGATCAACTTTAATACCACGATGGCATACAACAAAGCCAAGAAATTTTCATGAGGTTACCCCGAAAGCACATTTCAAGGGGTTCATCTTCAAATTGAGTTGTTGAAGTTTGTGGAATATGATCTCCAGATCATCCAAGTGATCAAAATGTTGTCTATATTTAACCACCAAATCACCCACATAACATTCAACAAATTTACATCAAAAGGGTTTGAATATATGGTGCATGGAACGTTGATACGTTGCACCTAAATTTTTCAGGCCAAAGGGAATTACCCGATAGAAAAACACACCTTGAGGGGCATGGAAAGCTGTAGACTCCTCATCATCTAGGGACATTCCTATTTGATTATACCCAGAATATCCATCCATGAAGGAAAGTGATTCATAGCCAACTTTTGCATCAATTAAGAGTTTTGTGATCGGAAGTAGAAAATCATCTTTGGGACAATGCCAATTAAGATCTCTAAAGTCAATGAAAACTCTAATTTGTCCATTATTCTTTTTCACAGGGACAATATTAGCCAGCCATTTGGGATATTGAACTTCTCTTACAAAGTTATCCTTGATAAGTTTATCCACTTCAGCTTCAATTTTGGAGGCATAAGTTGGGTGTGTTCTTCTTGTGGCTTGCTTGAATCCTTGAAGTTATTCTAGAAAACCCAAACGATGAGTACAAACATTTGGATCAAGCCCCAACATTTCTCATTAATAGAAAAACAGCCTATACCCACGGTTCAAAACCATGGGTATAGCCCCCAAAACCGTGGGTATAGGATACACCCACGGTTTTGGGAACTGTGGGTTGGAACGATATCGGTATAGGTCCCCAGCCTATACCCATGGTTTTCCAAAACCATCGGTATAGGTGTTCTACCACCATGTCAATGAAACATACCCAATTTCCACGGTGTCAAATGCTTTTACCCACGGTTTCAAAACCGTGGGTATAGATCCTAAAATAATGCATGCGGTGGGTTTCGATCCCGCAACCTCTTCACTGCAAACACCGCATTTAACCACTACCCTAACATAACCTATGTGTATATATATTTATATTTAGTTAAATATAGTTATATAAAATATGGGTATAGAGGGAAGAATCGTGGGTATAGGACTCCCGCCAAAAAAAATTCCTTCCCGCGGAAATTTTTTTCCCGCGCACACACGGGAGACCTATACCAACGGTTTTTCATAACCATGGGTATAGGTATTTTATCCCATACCAATCTCCATGGTTTTGTGGGAAAACGTGGGGATACATACCCCTATACCCACGGTTTTCCAAAACCGTGGGGATATGTGACTTTTCAGGACCTATCACCACGATTTTGGAAAACCGTGGGGATAGACCCCCCTATACCCACGGTTTTGGAGAACCGTGGGTATAGGTCTTGAAAATTGACCTATGCCCACGGTTTTCCAAAACCGTGGCTATAGGGGTACCTATCCCCACAGTTTTGTGGAAAACCATGGGATACGTTCATTTTCCAATAGTGTCTGTATAATTCCAAGCAAATACATCTTGATTTTTCTTTAGAAATGAAATATACATTTCTTGCTATTTAAGAGTCATGGCCGCACTAATTAAAGTGGGGCATGGATCTTCTTTTGTACCCAGTTTTATTTCTCTGAGTTCATCTACAGTGGTAGAGATACCTTCTTTAAATGCTGGAGGAGCATCCCTGAGATCTTCCTCTTCTTCTTCAATATGTTTTACTTATTTTGTTTCTACTTTCATAGTAGATGATGAAGCATAATTTTCATGACCAGGGGAGCAGTTAAAATTTGAAAATCTTGAAGAAGAGACTACCATTTCTGACCCTATTGATGATGAAGGTTATTCCTTGGGTAATAAAGAGGAGATAATGGATTGAGAATCGACATCATTTTTCACCTCTGACATTGCTATAACTTCTTCTGGCCCGGTTGATGAAGTATAGAATTGCTGGATTTCAGCGGATGAAATGAAGACATCTCCATTTAAACTTTCATCATTCCTTGGGGAATCATCAATTTCTCCCATGATGTCATGCTCAATTTTCGTAATTGACATTATAGAAGTTTCAATAAGAGTGTTTGGATTTGGGTCTATTCCGTCAATTTGACTGATAGGAAACACATAATCTGTACTCACATGTATGAATGGGTTTATTGGAATATTTTCCAAGCCATTTGGAGCATTAATTTTGGTAACCTCATTTCTCATGGATTTCTCCTTTCCCTGCATGTGATATAATTCTGCCTCAATGAATTGAGATTTGCATGTTTTGAATGGGAATTTATCACCATACAATGTCCCAATTTCACCATTGAAACAATATTTGAGACATTTAAGGTATGATGAAGGTATAGCCACATGTTGATGTATCCAAGGTCTTTCAAGAAAAATTTATAAGGCTGTGTCGTGCTGAACAACGATGAAATCTGAATTAGACACAAGGTATCCAAACTGAGTTCTGAGTGTAATCTCGCCTAGAGGTTCTTGTTCATTTTTATCATATCCTTGCAACATCAAAGAATAAAGAGATAAATCAGATTTGGTGAGGTCCAATCGATTAATAGTACAAATAGGGATGAGGTTGACTCCTGAACCATTATCAATGAAAGCTCGTGGGATGTCTACATCATTGACCTTGCCAGATAAATACAAAATTCTAATATGTCCATGTACAACATCATCTTCATCTTCATCTGTAAAAGATATCACTGCATGGAATTCTGCAGGATCATTCTCCATATGGTAGACCTTAGCTGCAAAAATTTCAGTTTCAAATTCCTAAGGACTTGACAAAGCCTGAATAAGTGCCTTCCGAAGAACTTTTGATAGATTCAAGGAATCCAGAATTGATAATTTGGCCGGTACTTGGTCCAAATGTTTCAAGACATCATACTTTTGATCCAAAGGTCTGCGTTTCCCAATAGGAAACTGTGGTTTTGCATGTGCCTTAGAAGTTGATTCTTTGGAAGTAGATGCATCTTGTATTAGGGTAGGAGTTGGAAATACTCCCGGCTTCAGCATATTAGACTGACTAGGTCTATTTATTTGTTGAGAGGAAGAAGGTGTAACCTCTAACCGATCCTCCTAAATAACTGTGGCAGGACTGAATATACCATGTGTGGAAGAAATTTCTTGTTCCTATTGAGCCCGCTTAAGGGCTTTGCCACAATTTTCTGCCACATATACAGATCTTGGAGGGGTAGGATTGAAATAGTGGATTCTAGAATATCCACGTCTTCCTCTATATCCTAGACCACTGTCTCTTCCTCTAATTCCTCTATTTGATACAGGGAACTCAGGCTCATCAAGATCGAAACTGTGGCTAGCATACGGATCTGTTAATTGAATCATGTTAACAAAACCAAAGATCAACTCTTCATCTGATGATGTTTCTGCCTGATTATCCAATTTAGGATGTGCCATTTGGTAGGGTGGTGTCCGTGCTTTTGAAGCAGATGGCATAAAATCTGCGAGAGTCAAACATAACTTAGGCTTTGACACAAGTCCATCTTCTTCTGACTGCTCTTCTTTATTCGAATTATGCCGCCTCTTTGAGAATTTTCCTTTTGATGAAGGGGTTTTTGCTGTGGCATTCATAGCAGAAGACACAATTGGTTGATTCAATTGTGTTCGTAAAATATCATGAGTTTGGTTGGTCGTTTTCTGACCATCCAATCATCATATATCTGTGCATTTTTACTTTTGAGTTCATGCCACTTTCCTTCTTCCTCTGGATCTGTAGCAGCAACACATGCTACCTGGGATGAAGAACCTTTCAGTTTTACCTGTCTAGAGTCTACCATTTTTTCAGGAGGTATCTGAATACAAAACACTCCTGAATGGGATGCCCCAACATCTGATGAAATGGGAAATAGTTCGGGAGGTCTTTATATCTTTCCTTGTTTGGCATTTTGGGCCTTGGCAACTGAACCAGATTATTTTCCAGAGCCGAGATGAAGTGGCCAGGAACCTGTTCATTCCAGAAAAAATAAACTTTGTTCTTCAACTCTTAAAATTGTTTCCGCCTTTGATCTCTTTGATCATCTATACAAGTTGGTCTCTTTTGTTGACACTCAGGAGGTGGAGCCCTTCGATATGATGAAGGTTTTGAAGTGGAAACAGGTAAAGGTGCTTGTTTAAGTGTAACTATAGTAGTCTCTGCATTCCCCATTCTCCTTCCTGGAACTGATGGAATTACATGAGTTTTAACCTTAGTCTTTGTAATAGAGTATTCGATCTTCTGAGCGATTGAAGTAAGGTATCAAAACCCTCCTGTGTATTTTACAGGGATCAACGGTGTGTGTAATTCATCACATAGATTTTACACATATATTGGAAACAATTATTCTTGAGGGAGTGCTAAACTTAAAGAATATGTTAATCCCTTCCATCAAGCAATGAAATCTGAAACTCTTTCATTTTATCTCTTCTTAAAATTGGTAAGATCAAAAAATGTAATCTTTGGAAATGTTGAGCTAAATTGAAGAAGAACTCTTTGATGAAGATCTTCCCACCCAGTAATTGACCGAGATTGAAAACTTGTATAACAGAAAAAAGCAGACCCTTGTAATGACTACACAAAACACCTGAGCTTAACTGCTTCTTGTTGTTGAGGAGTTCCCATCATAGGATCACAATGAGAAACATGATGTGTTAAGTGTTGTTCTGTATTTCTCGAACCATTAAAAATTGGGAATGTGGTATTCTAAAAATTTGATGGGGGAGTAATTGAATCAACCCATTTTGGGTAGGCTTTATTTTCCAGTTGAACTTGTGCACTTTTTCCTTCCATAGCTTCCAACCGAGCTGTTAATGACTCAATGGTAGTTATTAATTTTTGAGAAACATCAGGTCAAGCTTGGACCTGAGTAGGTGCAATAACTAGAGTTTGGACAGGTATGGTGACTGGTACTGTAACTGATAGTAGTACTACAGGTTGGTGTCATGCATGACCCATAAGATTGGACCTGTGAGGGTGTACTTGTAAAGGAGGACATTCTTGATCCATCCCAGTAGCTGCAATGAATTCCCTTGACTAACTAAATCCAATACGCTTAGGAGGAAGACTAACTTGATGTAGTTCGACATTTAACCTCCTTAACTCCTTAATTTCTTCTTCCTACTGTGCGAACCTTTCCTTTAATGAGAGTGATTGGCCTTCTCTAGAGGTAGGGTGGGATGTAACTTGACTTTTACCCTTTTCCTTGGTATGTTCCTTTTTGGAGTATGTAAAGGCATTACCCGAAGGAATATCATGCCTCTAGTAAGCCCTTTGGCCTCTAGTACGCACACCTTATTCATTTATTTCTGTGTGTACAGCCTATTGAATAGGAAATTCTTTATCTGATTCCTCTGAGTGAACCTCATGTTCTGGGGGATCAGTGACAATGGCATTGATGACATTTATCGATGCATAACGCATTACGTCCCTTCTGTTGGAATTTCTGCAATACTGTCTTCTTCCATGTCCTTGATGATTAATTTCCTTTTGTTTGGTAGATCCCTCAAGAACTTCTCGATGAATCGTAATTTGGATGGAATCTCTTGATAATTCGGCTCTGCGTTCCTCTTGTGGCTTCTTCTCTAATCTAGATAAGACAGCCTTTCGCTAAAGAAGGGATTGATAATTTGAAAAAGTCCCCATTCCGGTGGACTGGGGCTATTTCTGCTGTTCCAGCTCAACTCCTCGAATCCTATCTGTTGATACCAAGGGTTGAATTAAAAGAGTCCCCAGTCTGGAAAGCTGAGGTGGCTCTTGAGCTGCTACATCTGAAACTTTCTTCAAAGCTCTTCTGATTTTGCAAACTTTAGTCTAAAAATTAGCCTGATGCATCATCCGAAATCCACTCAAATCACCTGGCGTAGATGACTGTTGGAATATTTCTGACACTTCTTTCAACTGATGATGTGAATTCTCTAAACGAGAAGCCTTCTCGAGATTCTCATTTTCTTGATGCAAGATTAATTTGACAACTTGTTCATTATATGCCTGACTTTGGGAAGAACTAGTTTGGGCCTGTTCTTGGGAAAGCCTTTGATTATGCACAAAACCAGCTAGATGTGGCCATCCATGGGAAATAACATTTCATGAGACCACCTTTGGCGGGCTTTTTTGACTAGAGATTACAGTGAAATGTAGTGCTCCATGAAAACCACATCCCCTGATATGAATACTAGATGGGGCATTGTTAATTAACTGGCACAACCTTTTTAACGTGCCAAGGCATAAACGCTGAAGGGCTCTCTTCTGCTTTTCAACCTTTGGATGTTGGGAAACTGAGAGAGATGCCAAATCAATTTGGCATTGTAACCCTTCTATTATATTGACCTGATTTTCATATTCATAATAAGATAATATTTTCTCTTTTAAGTGACAAAGTGTTTTCCACATGTTGAGACGATTATCGTGAATACAATCTTCAGTCAACATTTCTAGAATATCATACTGAGTGTCAGCCAAAGGCCAAAGCATGACTGGTACTTCACCTTTCACCAGTTATGTTCTCATATTCCGCACTTCCTCCTTATCATTTGATGAATATTATCCTACTTCATTGGACCAAAGATGGTGCTTATTTATTTCTTCATCAGATTCAACAAGATTGGTAGAGAATTAATTTGTCAAATTAGAAGATGATTGACCTAGGGGTGGTTCGTAGAATGACCCACACCCCGAGCTATCTTCTGATTGAGAAAGTATTTCACCCACTAGTGGTAAGGCATCAGACATGACTGGCTTAGCATTTTCAAGTGCCTCAAGATAAAAGGGCTTTCTTGTTACGATATTTTCCATTGAAGAATTTTCCAGGCAATGTGAATTACTACTGCGGATATGAATTTTGCAGCTAAATTCATCATCATGGGGAGGACCTCCATGGTGGGTTATAGAAAAATATGAAACCTCTCGCTCCTTGGTCTTATGGCCATGCAGAGGGTTATTGTGGCTCTCATCTGAGGATGATACTTCGAGATCGACTGAATTGTCATGAAGAAAACCTTAATGAGGAAATTTCTGATGAAGACCTTTGGAATTATTGTTGTTACTTTCGGAATATGGAAATAAGAGAGTAGAATCTTGAGTTGCAATAGACAACTATCTGAGCGCATCAAGAACTCCAGCATCGAGCAAGGCCTTATTGCAGATTGGATCTTGATTTCTCGACTGTGCTGGATGAGTCTTTTTCTTAGACGCCTTCTTAGTGACTTTGGAAACCACTTACTGATGAAAGTGGTTATTATGGGAAGATGTATGTGCTTTCTCAGGAGAAATGGTGAGGTTAGGATGATTATCTCCATTCAAATCGGGAATATGTGCCCGACTTGATTGTCTGTGTGACATGGGGGAGTATGCCCCACAACCCTCATGGACTAGGACAGAGGTGTGTATCTGATCCGGAGTGATATGTTGATGAGTCACTCCACTAATAGGGATAGATTTATGATTATTTCCTTGTGATGCTGCTAAAGTTTTTATAATATTCTGACAGGTATCCAGAATATGGGTAGGGATTTATTTCTGCTCTTTCACCATTGTCAGAATGTTCTTGGTGACTTCAGCTGCCTGAATGGGAGTATATGTCCATTCTGTGTCTGGATTAGGTGTATGTTCCTAATCCTATCCTTCTTTTCCTATCAATTAATTCTAGCATTACTCATATGTGGGGGCAGAAAATTGTGTCAGCCTCCTGCTGGTCATTGGAGCTTTCCAATTAACATCTCCAGGTGCTACCAAAAGAGACTGTTGGTTAGCCTGATGAATTGCAGGTGTATGTGACTGGTGATTTTTCTCCACCATATTTAATTGGTGAGTTTCTTAGGTTGCAGTCAGATGAGCCTAATGACTAGTTGATGAATTATAAACAGGTGTATATGTTTGCCTATAATACTCCGCCGAAATTGCCTGGTGGGATTGGCGTGTCATTACCAAACGAGTCTGCTAGGTAGTAAAATTAGTACGGACGGGTGTGTATGTGTTCTATTTGTTTGCCATCAAGTTATCTCAATGGACTTCTCCAGAGGGGGCAGAAGTAAGGACCCTCTCCCTATTGTCCGAATTTTTCATCTAGCAGTTCGTCTTGCGTGCTTGGGTTTGTGGAACCTGAGCCGAACCCCTAAGGGCGATACCCTCATCATGTTGAGGGTGCACTACCGCACGAGTCTTGTGGCTATTGTTGATGGGATCCCTCATAAAGGACTCATGTATTCTTGAATTGATGCCTTGGGTGACCTCTTTATTCAACTTTCTATAACATAGTAGAGACTAGTGATTGCGTTCCGGGGATAACGACCCGAAACAGTTGGAGATGGTGGTTGGCACCACCTTCTTGTTGACCACTGCTCATCACTCTCCAGACAACCAAGGTGAGTTATTAACGTGGATGTCTTGTCGAGCGGACTCTAGAGTTGATATGGTACCGTGTTGACGATATTCCCTCACCAATGCATTTGAGACCCAGCATTGAAGACGATAAGTAGGTGATGTCATCCTAAGAGCGGACGATGATCCAGCATGAGTAATAGCCTAAGCATTCATAGGTGTGAACTTTAAAGAATCCATTTTTTTATTTCAGATTGATCTTGGAAAAGAGTTCCTGATTGATATAATAGATATAATCAAGATAATCTTGTCTAGACAACATCTTTAGGATGAACACATATGTGATTTATTACTTTGTTGTCCCTCAAATTGAGTTAAATAGGGGCCAAACAAATAAGTAAAACATCATTTAACTTGGTTAAGGATTCACGTTGGGTTCACCATTTTTTTCCATCTGGAAATGGGGATGACCTTTTCTATTTAAGGTTTAAACTTTCCAATTGTCTTTAATGGGTTTATTTGTAGAACCAAAAACATCCAATGATTCCATATCCATTTGGACTTACTTTCCAAAGGTAGGTGCTCATTAGTTGTGGAAGGATGAGGCTTAAGAATTTTCATTGGTCAAGAGGATGGGAGGTCAGACTCATTACACCTTTTTGGGGGGAATTATTGTCTACTCCAGGACTCTCTTATAGATTTAAATTATGTTCATGAATCCTTAATAATTTACCAAGAATGAAAATGAGTTTTTCCTTTAGACATTGCAATAAATGATTGATATATATGGGATTTAGAGAATATTTTATATTTATTTGAGGTTCTTCATCAATAGGGAATTATCTATATGAATTAGAGATTCTTAGTCAATGGTATCCATCAATAAATTATATAGAAATCTCTTGGTCATTATGATGACCATACTAGTTTTAAAGCCACTCAGTGGGGCACTTAAATTTTATTGTCATTCAGAAAGAAAAGGATTATTTTAGAGTTGGGGTCGTACTCGTAGATAAGCTACCTACAAATCCTTGTTAGAAAAGGAATCAAAACCCATGTAGTTTGAGTGGATAATAATGGGGTTTATGCATGATTAACGGCCCAAAGAGAGATGTCATAATTACTTTTACACTCTATGCTCACGTGAGTCATGCTCGGTGTGAGAAATAAGATGTATCAGTAAAACCTGAGATTGTGACATGAATGATGCAGTCATAAGAAATGATGTGGGGCTTACATATGTACGAATTCCCAAGTAAATAAAGATAAATTCTTTTAGGAAAGAAGAAAAAGAGAAGGATCTATAAAGGTTTTTGTACTTTATGGAGATTTTGGATTTTAACCCGGGACTTACTCCTGAAAAGGAAGCCCAAATTAAGAAGGACTTGTGATTGGGTTATATTCCTGAGAAGGAATCCCAAATCAAAAGAAAATAAGACTGGGGCTTACTCCTAAGGATGATGCCCGAATTAAGGGAAATTATGATTGGGACTTACTCCTAAGAAGGAGGACCAATGAATTCGTCTCAGATAAGGTAGCCAACGAAGGAACCATTCCATAAATGGATTTGAAGAGGGTTTTGAAGGCTATCTTTGAATAAGAGAGGTGCATTTGAGGAAAGAAGGTGACTAGGAAAGAGGCCCGCAGGTATTTTTCTAGCGCAAAAGTCTTGGTCGCGCAAGTATACTTGCGCGACATGAGTCACCTTGGGCAACGAAGAATCCATAAGGTAATACTTGGGAAACTTTGAACTCAAGCCCTTAGTATCATCCCTAGAGGCTTCCAGAAGGGTGGCGCGCAAGTTCCCTTGAGAGGAAAAGGCGGCGTGCAAGTGTCTTCACTTCCCTTAAGAGATGGACACTTTGGCGCACAAGTATTGATGAGTTCTAATACTTAGGAATTATTCTTCTTCTTTAAGGATTCCATTCTATGTAAAGAGTTACCTTAGAATTGTTCGGAAGATGTCAGACAAATACTTGGGTGACCAGAGCATGAATCTGAGTTTTGGAAAAATTTTCCCCTCAAATGGGGGCCCACAGGGGCTATTCATAGTCCACTGAACACCTTGGGAGAAAAAAGGAATAGGGCGCGCTAGTGACTTGCGTGACCCAAATGTGGCGTGCAAGTTACTTGCGCGGCCAAAAGAAAACTTGCGTGACCCATTCTTAAAGGTTTCCTTGTTCATTCCTTTTTCAGTTTTTGATTTTCTTCAAAGGATGACTCTCTTTGTGCTTAAGGTATTCCCCTTTTCCATTCGTTAGATTCTGTGATGGAAAAGAGCATCAACACTAGTAAACTATGTTTTTTCATTGTGAATTTTCTGAGATGTTTTGTTTTCCATTGTTTTAAAGGATAGATAATTCATGAGGCTATTCATGAAGGGAATGATACCTATGAATAATTCATGGAGGGTGACTACACCGGGAAGATGAGTCCTATGGAACCCTCCTTAAATGGCTTCTAGCTCAACATTGATGGATCCTCCAGTCTTGGTATCATTAGCGGGGGGAGGTGTTGTTCGTGACTCCAAAGGCTTGATGATCATAACTTTCATCAGCTTTTATGGGAAATGTGATTTGTTTATTTCAAAGTATAAGGCAATACTTAATAGGAGAAAAACTTTTCACTCCACTAATATTACCCTCACTGAAATTGAAAATGACTCATTAGTTATCTGAAACTCTACACAAGGAAGGTATGAATATCCTTAGTAAATTTTTTAGATTATCCAAATAATAATGGAATACAATGATTGGGAAAGTCTTTATCATACATTCCATGAAGGTAATTTTTTTAGATTTCCTTGATTCAAGGTGAAACCAAATCAACCCTTTCATTATTTATTCTACCCTTGGTTCCCTACCTCATGACTGTGTTGATTTTTTTGGGAGGATTACCTTGGTTTGCATTACTTTTGGCCTCTTTGACTTTGTTTATATTTATTTTTCTACTTAATAAAAAATTCTCACTTTGTTGATGATGATTACTTTACTATAGTTGATAAAATTCTCAGATATATCATAGGATTTAGGGATTTCTTGGAAGATTAAAACATTGTTAAAAAATTGATGAGGATCTTTCCAGACAGGTTTGGTCCTAAAATATCTAATTTATAAGATAAATATGATTCATCTCTTGATAAATCACATATTTTATTATTGTGTATGAGATGAAGAAATTTACAATATTCAAGAAGAATATTTAGAAGGGAATGGATTTTAAATCTATGAGGAAGTTGAAGATCTAAGAATCAGAATTTGAGGAAGTTAACCTTTGTGACTCAAAAGATAATAAAGATTATGCTAAAATAGATGAGAATATTTTTTCACTTATCTATAGAAATTATAAAAAATGAAGAGGAAAGAAAGACTCCCACTTAAATGTTTTGATTGTGGAGGTAATATATATTTTACAATGAAATATCCAAATAATAATGATGGAGAATCTAATTATAATGATTGTGAATAAAATACTCATTGGAAGAAGTGAAACAAAACTTTCAAGGAAGATAATAAGTCCACTAGAAATAATAAAATTCCACTAGAAATAATATAATTATATTGAGTAAGAATGTATAATATTAATCTATTAAAAAAAAATCATCAAAAGATGAAAATCTAGATATGTTTAGAACCTTTATTACTATTGTTGAAAGAAATGAAGATACTTTAATAGTAATGAAGGATAAGGTGAAGAAACCTATAAGGAATTATCATCCAAGATCAGAAATTATGGAATGACCTGCAAAAAACAAAAAACTCAAGAAATTATTCAAATTACTAAATAATTAATGAGAGAATAAAAATGAAGGAAGTGAATAAGTTCATAAAAATGAAGATTCATACCTGTATGAAATCAAGAATATAAAGTTGAAGGTTGTATAACAATAAAACACGGTGGAAGATCTTGGTAAGATACGTTCTATTAAGTAATTGGGCTATGTGAGACTCAATAAAAAAGACTTGAGGTTGAAAATAACTTAAATAAGAATATTTAAAATTTCCACAAAGCTTCAATAGTAAAAGATGAAATATATCAACCTGCTAAAATACCACATCCCAGAATCAGGTGAAATCTATATCCACTAAACATGAAAGTTAATTTGGTTACACTTACCATAAAGGCATAAGAATCAACAATTAGAGAGATTGGGTTGAAAAAGGATGTGAGAAATACATCACATCAATGAAAATTAAAAATAACCTCTCGAAGAATATTTCCCCACACGAAGGGAAATTTAATACTAAAAGATGTGTTAAACCTCAAAAAACTCATCAGAGGGATAAACCATAATATCATAGAATATTGAGATTTAACATATATTATTGGTGTTTTAGTATATACGAGAATTAGGTGTATAATTATTGGCAAAAAAATTTCTCCCTAATATTAGGCATGAACTAAGGGGGAGTAATAGTGGAAGAACAAAGAGAAACTTTCTAAAGTGGCAGAAATAAATAAAAGTAGAGTTGTCAAAAGTTAAAATGTTACCGAAGAAAATTCTATTTAATTTTATGGAGAAATTTTGTGGAAGTTATGATCAACTAAGTCACTATTTTGAAGATTTCATGAAAACACTAATAGGAAAAATTACTTATGCTTGAAAACAAAAGGTAGTAGGGAAAAAGAAAAATGAAGACAAAGCTTTTGTTATTGATACCACTCTAAAATCTATAAAAAGAAATAAACCATGGATTATTGATAGTGGTTGTTCCTCATATATTATGGAGGATATGAAAATCTTAAAAAACATTGAACAACATGAAGGTGGAGTAGTAACTTTTGTAAATAATTGTTTCATAAAAATAATAGGAATTGGAATAACTAAGTTTTGTTTATTGATGGACGTAAGCACAACTTACTGGTTATATATTAGATTCAAGGTGGAGGACAATTTACTTTTACAATATTTGATATAGACATGTTTATTTTATTACTTATATTTTCATGATTTCACCGGTGTTCTATGTTTTTTATTTGTGAATTTTCTAAGATGTTTTGTTTTCCAAGGTTTTAGATGATTGATACTTTTTTATTTCCTTCTTGTGTGCAGGTACAGGTGATATGTCTTATATTTCCTCAATGAAATGATCTCTTAGGGTGACTTAAGTAAATGAAGGTGTGTGATCTATTTATGTTTAGATCTATCTAAATTATGAGCATGGTTTTAATAGTGGATTAGATGCCATTGATATGGGTGAATGTGTGTCACACTGCTATAAAAAAGGCCTTTAACAATGCTAAAATTGGCCTTTATCAGCACTATAAAACCACTAACTACCAGAGCATGATTAAAATCCATGGGATTTTTTCAATACTAGAAAAGTTCTGATAAAGTGGTTATTTATTAGTTATTTTAAAAGCACTAATAAATATGTCTTTTATCAATGCTAAAAAACACAGATAAAGGTAGCCTTTATCAGTGTATTAAGTAACACTAATAATGGGGCATACTGTAGTGAGCTATAAAAACACATTATAGCACTAGAAATATCACCAGTAAGCAGAAAAATTAGGTAAAAATAAATATTTTAAATGAAATAAAATTTAAAACACAAATACAAGATAAAAAAATTATTATATACATTTCAAACCTTGGTTTATAAAATTGCATGAGTAAGTGAAAATTATCACTTATATTCAAAATCATCAATGTTACTTTTTCTTTTTCCCCTAACCCGACTCATGTTAGTGCCAAGAAAACCACCCCTTCTCATAAAAAAGAAAATATCTATATAAGAAAACAATTATTTTATTAGTAATAATATAAATAAAAGATTAAATAGAAAATGTTAATTTTAAACTAAAATTTTATTCATACCAGTAACATTGTGTATCATATTGAGTTGTGGTTGATTCCTGCACGTCACATCATTTTTAGTTAGTATTCAAGAACTGTACCTATGAAATTTAACTAAATAAGTACAATATAAAAATTATATCGAAATTAATTATGTAATATCAGATAGAATTATGAGAAAACAACCTAGGATTGTTTCCATTGTTTTGGCAATGTGATGCGTGTTTTAAACTAAGAAGACACTTATATATTGAAAATAATCACTTGAATTCATACCATTCACATTTTTCATTAGATTGAGGTGTGTATGATTCCTACACATCTCAAATGACTTATGGATTTTTTTCCTAAAGTATCAAAATGATCCAAATATTTTTTCTCAGTTTTGAGTACATCACTGGTGTTTTTTACTAAAATGTCATTTTAAACTAGAAACAAACAATTTATTTGATATTAGTCACATTTTGTGTTGGTTTGAAATGAGAGTAATTCCTACACATCAAAAATGACTTATGAATTATTTTCGTAATTTATCAAGACAATATATGTGTGTTTTCTCAGTTTCAATGAGTGATACTTTATGAACTAAAATGTCAATTTTAAACTAATAATAGACACTTTGAGTCATATCGATCACATCGTGTATTTGATTTAGGTGAGGCTGATTCATACACATAAAATTTTAATTATGGATCCTTTTCCTAAAGTGTCAAAATAATCTGAATGCATTTTCTCAGTTTTGAGTATGTTAGGTTTATTTTTTTACTAAAATTAATGCCAATTTTAAATAAAAAGGAATAATTTAAATTATATCGGTAACTATGTGCATAAAATTGAGTTTAGGTTGATTAATACAAATTTAAAATGACATATGGATCATTTTAAAAAATTATCAAGACAACACAAATGATTTTTCTCTGTTTTGAGTATGCCCGTTGTGTTTTTTACTAAAATGACATTTTAAACTATAAACACACACTTTGAGTCATACCTATCATATAATATGTCAGTTTGATATGAGAATGATTCATAAACAAAAAAAATATCTTATTAATAATTTTCATAAATTATAAATACAATTCTATCACGTTTTATTGGGGTTTTGTGAGTGAGATTTTTTAAACTAAAATGTCAATTTTAAACCGATAACAGACACTTTGAGTTATACCATGAATATCATGTACTAGATTGAGTTGAGAATGATTCCTATATGTCCCAAATGAGTTATGGATAATTTTTATTAATTTTAAAAATGATATTAATTTCTTTTCTCAGTTTTGAGTAGGCCAATAGTCCTATTTACTAATATTAATGCCAATTTTAAATAAAAAGATGCAGTTAGAGTCACATCGATCACACTGTGTGTTTGATTGGGGCTCAATTAATTACTACACAAACCAAATAACTTATTAATTTGTTTCATAAAGTATCAAAACAATATGAATGTGTTTCTTCAGTTTTGAGTAAGTTACTTGTGTTTTTTACTAAAATGTCATTTTAAACTAGAAACACACAATTTGAATCATAACAGTCACATCATGTGTCAATTTGATGTGAGACTAATTTTTACATGTCAAAAACAACTTATGAATCAGATTTCAAAATTACCAATATAATTAGGGTGTGTTTTCTTGGTTTTCATTAAGTGACACTTTTTGAACTAAAATGTCAATTTTAAACTAATGATGGACACTTTGAGTCATACAGGGTGATCATGTATCATATTGAGGTGTGTCTAATTAATATATTTCCTAAATGACTTATGAATAATTTTACTAAATTATTAAAACAATCTGAATGTTTTTTGTTATTTTAGTAGGTTGGTTGTCTTTTTTACTAAAATTAAAGTCAATTTTAAATAACAAGACACACCTGGATTCATATCGGTCACATTGTGTGTCAAATTGAGGTGTGGATAATTCCCACATGTCCTTAATGAATTATGAATCATTTTACTAAAGTATAAAAACAATATAAATTTTTGTTCTTTGTTTTTGTGTACATCTCTTATATTTTTTACTAAATTTTAATTTTAAACTAGAAACACACAGTTTGTGTCATACTGGAGACATATTGTGTTCGTATTATGTGATACTAATACCTAAATGTCAAAAATGACATATTAATCCTTGTTCCAAATTATCAAGACAATCTGATCGCGTTTTCTCAGTTTTTAGTGAGTGACACTCTGAACCAAAATGTCAATTTTAAACAGATAAGAGACAATTTGAGTCATATTGGGCCCATTGTGTATTACATTGAGGGGATAATGATTATTATATGTCTCAAATTACTTATGGATTGTTTTACTAAAGTATTAAAACAATATTAATGTTTTCCCAGTTTGGAATACGTAACTTTTCCTTTTTACTAAAATTATTTCCAATTTTAAGTAAAAAGATGCACTTCGAGTCATACCAGTCACATCATGCATCATATTGAGGTTTGGATTAATAATAAATATCCCAAATGAATTATGGATTTTTTTAATAAAGTATCAAAACAATATGAACATTTTTTTCTTAGTTTTGAGTATGTCACTTTTCCTTTTTACTACAATTCCATTTTAAACTAAAAACACAAACTCTTAGTCGAATCAATCACATTGTGTATCAGTTTGACATGATACTATATCCTACCTGTCAAAAATTACTTTTAAAAATTTTAGTAAATTTTCAATACAATCTGAGTGTGTTTTATCAGTTATCATTGTGTGATACTTTTTGAACTAAAGTATCAATTTTAAACTGATAACGGACACTTTGAGTCATATCGAGCACATCGGGTATCAGATTGAGTTGTTTCTAAATCATACACACACAAAAATTGCTTATGGATAATTTTAATATTGTATAAAAACAATTCAAATGTGTTTTCTTAGTTTTTAGTAGGTCATTTGTCTATTTCAATAAATTTAATCTTAATTTTAAATACAAAGATGCACTTGAAATCATACCAGGAATATCGTGTATCGTATTGAGGTGAGGATAATTTCTAAATGTCAAAAAATAATTATAGATAATTTTAATGAAGTGTAAAAATAATCCAAATGAGTTTGATCAGTTTTGAGTACGTCACTTTTGTTTTTTACTAAAATGTCAATTTAAACTGGAGATGAAAACTTTGAGTCAAACAAATCACATCATGTGTCAATTTGATGTTAGAATGATTCATAAACATAAAAATGAATTATTAATCATTTTTTTAAATTATCAAGACAATCCGATCTTGTTTTCTCTATTTTCAGTGAGTTATACTTTTTGAACTAAAATATCAATTTTGAACTATTAATGGATACTTTGAGTCATACATGGACATCATGTATAATATTGAGTTAAAACTGATTCCTACCCATAAAAATTATTTTATGGATCATTTTTATAAATTATAAAAATTCTCTGAATGTGTTTTCCCAATTTTGAGTAGGTCAGTTGTCCTTTTAAACCAAATTAATTTCAATTTTAAATAAAAAGATGTACATTGAGTCATACCGGTCACACCATGCGTTGAATTGAATTAGATCTGATTCATACACATCCAAAATAAATTATGGTTTTTTTTAATAATTTATTAAAATAATCCAAATTCATTTTATTGTTTTTGTGTTCATCACTTGTCTTTTTTACTAAATTGAAATTTTTAAATGGAAACACGCACTTTGAGTCACACCAGTCAGATCATATTATTTTTATGTGAGAATGATTCATATAAATAAAAAATAAACTATGAATCATTATGATAAATTATCAAGATGATATGATTTTATTTACTCAGTTTTTAGTGAGTGACACTTTATGAACTAAAATGTCAATTTTAAACTGATAACTGACACATTGGGTCATACTGGGCATGTCATGTATTGGATCAAGGTGTGTCTAATTCCTACACATCCCAAATTAAATATGTATTATTTTAATAAAGTATAAAAACAATATTAATTTGTTTTCTTGGTTTTGAGTATGTCACGTGTCTTTTTTACTAAATTTAATGTCTATTTTAAACAAAAAGTCACAGTTGGAGACATACCGGTCACACCATGTGTCAGATTGAGGTGTGGTTGATCCAAACATGTCACAAACTAATTATTAATAATTTTAATCATGTATCAAAACAATATGAATGTTTTTTATTAGTTTTGAGTATGTCATTTTTCTTTTTTACTAAATTGCCATTTTAAACTAGAAACATGCACTTTAAGTCATACCGATCACATCTTGTGTCAGTTTGACAAGAGACTGATTATTATATGTAAAAAATGACCTTTAAATCATTTTAATAAATTATCAATATATTCCTAGTGAATTTTCTTAGTTTTCAGTGAGTGGAACTTTTTGAACTAAAATATCCATTTCAAACTGATAACCAACACTTTGAGTCATACTGGGAGCATCATGTATCAGATTGTGGTTTGGATGATTCCAACTTGTTAAAAATGAATTATGGATCATTTTCTTAAAGTATAAAAACAATAAGAATGTGTTTTTTTTTATTTTGAGTATGTCGGTTGTCTTATTTACTACAATTAAAGTCAATTTTAAATAAAAATACACACTTGGAGTCATACTAGTCACACAATGTGTCAGATTGACGTGTGGATGATTCCTACACATTATAAATAACTTATGGATCCTTTTACTAATGTATCAAAACAATTATAATTCATTTTATTAGTATTTAGTATGTTACTTTTCTCTTTTAATACGATGTCATTTTAAATTATAAGCATGCTCTTTGATTCATACCAATAACATCATGTATTCCTCTGATATGATAATGATTCATATACATAAAAAATGATTTTTGGATCATTTTATTATTTTATAAAGAAATATACAAGTACATTAGGTCATTTTTCAGTATGTTACTTGTCTTTTTTACTAAAATTAATGTCAATTTTAAATAAAAATACATAGTTGGAGTCATACTAGGAACAATTTTCATCAGATTTAGGTGCATCTAATTCCTACATATAAAAAATGAAATATCTATTGTTTTTTAAATTTATCAAAATAATATTAATGATTTTTATTGGTTTTCAATATGTGATTTATTTTTTGAAATAAATGTAAATTATATACTAAAAATATAGAATATGAGTCATACCGAGCACATTGTGTATCGTATTGAGTTGTGGATAATTTAATATGAGATATGTGATTTTCATTCAACTATCATTAAAAATATATAACTGATACCATGTTCCATTTTAATGAAAGGGAAAATCTATGCTCCCTGAAACACTTTGTGTTTCAGAAAATCTAGGGTTTATTCTTCCATCATAAATAAACATGTTCTCTCTTTTTTGGATTGTTTCAGATAGTTGAAAAAAATATGACTTCCCAAAATATCTATGAAAAAAACTAAATAAGTATTAGTTAAAAATGACAATGAAATTTGATTATATATAGTAGTTAAAATGATGGAAAATTAACTAGATAAGTAGTAAGAATTCACCTTTTTCATGATGGTTTTATACATTTTTTACCCTTTTTTTCTTTTCATTATATCATTTGCAGCATTAAATTATAATCTCTCATGATCATGAGTAACTTTGAACAAACCACCCCAAGTCGAACAAAATAATCTTCCTGTATAAGAAAACAATTATTTTGTGATAAATATAAAAAATAAATAAATTAAAAATGAATTTTAAACAATACATTACTTCTATAGACCATGATTTTACTATGAAAACATCGATATAGGAATGCTTGTACAAGAGTATAAGTTTTATCAATATTTGGAATGAACCAACCAACCTTGTTTTACTTTACCTCACTAAATTTCTTTGAAAAAATATAGATATAGGTGAATGTAGTCCAAATATTTAAGAATTTTTTTTCAAATTTATAATTATGTTATGTGTGTTTCAAACTAAAATATAAATTATAAAAAACAAATATATATTTTGAGTCATACATAGCACATTGTGTATCGGATTGAGGTGTGGATGATTGAGTATGTGGTGTGTGTTTTTCTTTCAACTGTCTACACTAAGACATAAAATAAATAAATGTTCCATTTGAATGGATGAAGAAACACCATGATACCTGAAACACTTTATCCAAGAGAAATATGTTCTCTCTTTTTTAGCTTGTTGTATATGGTTGAATGGGAAATATGAATCCCAAAAAGATCTGTTAAAAATAATAACTATTAGATTGAAATGATAAGAAAATAAACTTAAAAATAGTAGCTAGAATGGTGAAAAAATTAAGTAAATAAGTAGTATGAATTCACCTTTTCATGATCATAGTAAATGAATAAATCATCCTTGTTAATGAATTCATTTCTTCATGATCTCTATAAAAATTACCAAAATAAGTGTTAGATAAAAATGATGAAGAAATAAACTAAAAATGGTAGGTTAAATGATGAGAATATCAACTAAAAAGAAATTTGTTCTAGTTATATATCATTAAACTATTCTTGATCATATTAAACTAAAATAAAGGGAATTTATTCAATTTTACATGACTCTAAAGGAAAATATTTTAGAAGCTCAATCCCAACAACATGATATATTTAACCACATTACAAAAACATATAATTCATGTATTACACAAAATTCCAAAAAAAACTTGTCTTCTTTTGGGTTGCTGTAAAACTCATAAATACACATTTTCCTTCTTATTTTATACAAAAAACTAGCACAACACATTATATATTCCTAGATTATACTAAAAATTAGTGTATCCCTTTATTTATTCTTATAAAACATTAACCATTAGTTTAAACCTATTAGCATTCATTGATTTACATGATAAAATCTATCTTTCCCTTTCACCATCACAGAGAGTACAAACTACATGATAAACTATTTTCCATATTTGATGGAAAAAACTTCAGTGTGACCCATTATGTATTTTTAGAAGACACTAAACTCCATTATAAATGTTTTACACCATTTTGATAGTATTAAACACCAGTATATATTATATCATCCATATGACACTAAAATATATCAAATTCATTAATTCATAAGGATTATGCTATAAATTAGTATATCCTTTTAAATATTCTAGGTGATTATAAACTCTATCATAAAATCATCATTATTTGTTCATAAAAATGGGAATATACCTATTCTAATGTATTTTTTATTTAGAATTATGAGGAGTTTTTTATTAATGAGTTTGTTAAAATGGATCATTTTACATAATGAATTCACACATGCATATTAGTGAAAAACTAGTGGACACATATTTATTCAAACATTTTCTCTAGATTATATAAATGTTTGATTAATGGATTGGTTTTGTATGACTCTCAAGTGGCTATTAGATATAGTGATTGATTAATGGATTGTTTATATATGGTATGTATATGTCAATTTGTGAAATGATTGTTGTTGTAATTTTTTATTATTGGTTTTCTTTAAATTTATATTCTTTACAGCTATAAAGTGCAATCTCTTTAATGCCCATGATGGCTCTTTATCATCAAGAAAATAAAAGGATTTTTTACATAGTATAAGGAACTTTTATTCCATCTATGTTTGTATAGATACATGCATTCATCCGCACATGTTTTATTACTAAGATTCCACTTATATAATTTCTATTTTTTTTTAATTTTCCACAATTATGAAATTTATAGATTATGAATCTCTACATTCTTAGTGTAAATTTATGTATAAGAATATAGAACATGTTCTTATTTTGGTTATTTTATGTGATAAAGGACCTTTATTTACGGTATAGAGAAGCCCTGGGCAAGCAAATGGATCTTTTTTGTTGTTGTTGTTCAGTTTTTTCTTGGTGAGGGGATGCTTTCACATTTCAGTAATATTTTATAGTACTTTAATTTTTATAATATAAATTGTAGCCTATGATAATCAGTTTTAAAAAATAAGTGGTGTTTGTTTTGTTTCTAAAAAATACTCCACTTAAATTTTTGTACAAAATCACTTAAAAATTGGTGATTTTTTTTTCAATAAGAAACCTAAAACACTTTCAAAATGGCTCTTATCTTAAGTGATAAGTTTTGTGTAAAATTTTAATAAAATTCTCAAACACAACCTTGGTATGATCCTCATTATACTTTATTTCCCAACAATTTTATTGTTTGCAGGATAGTGCTTCATCGCCTCCACTACCTTAGCCTCCACTTCTGCCTCCTCATCTTTCTCAATATCCAACTCTAATTCCACCACCACCTATACCTCTAGCTTCACCTCTACCATTACCCTAAAATTTTATTTTTTTAAAGCCAGTGATTATAAACAAATTGATTTCCTTCATTGTACTTCTCCTTAAGAAACAAATCAAAAATAATATATAAGCATTCTGATATTAATGATTCACATACCAAATATATTTCTAATGTTATAGCCTCTAATATATCATAAAAATAGTAGGTAATCACCTAAATTTAGTTACCTCTATATCATAACAAAATTATTGTTAAAACATAGACCGAAACATAAGTTTTGAAGTTTATCCATAAAATATTGATTTAAGTGTATTAAAAATTCACAATACACATCATGTGGGGTCGTTTTGTTGGATATCAATTCATTGTAGCCATCAAAAATAGTATGTCATTTGTTATTTTTTTCTCAAACACATCATATAGCTCATCTTTATTCTTATCAATTTCTACTTTATACAAATAAGTTTTTTGCGTAGAAATGATACAAGGATTAATGAATTCAAATCATGCTTCACATGATTTTCTATTTATATAATAGTAATATAAACTATTATATAAAATATGAATAGTTATTAATGTTAATGAACATATTATATCACTATTTGGAAATTCATATTATCAAAATTTACCTTATGTATGTATTCACAACTGAGGCTCCTAGCCATTCAAACTTGAAAAATCTCATTTATACTCTCAAGACCAACTGCGTTTGCAAAAAAAATTCTAAATGTTTTTCCTTAATATGGAATGTGAGACATATTTGTATCTTTAAATGTGGTCTCTCCATGAATTTGTATTAATAATAAATTTTGATGTGGAACTTGTGGGGAAAAGGTACTCCTAGAAGTTCCTTTTGATTTCTTGGTCGATTCACTAGATTGTCTTGATTCAACATTTTGTTTCCCCATTGACTTATCCATCTGTAATACCATACGTCACATCAGACCTTTTTTCACCAACTATTATAGGTTTTTCATAACAAAGTTTTTTTTAAAGACAAACCTCATGTATCTCTATAATATTAGACATACATGCTAGGAAAGTTCTAATATCATAATTGATCGTTGTAATATTCAGATCATCTAGTGAAATAGGAAAATCAGTGGTCAAATATTGATCTACCTAAATCCACATTATCATTTTATCTTTTGGGAGTTATTTATTATGTATCTTGTCTCCCGAGATATTATACACCCTACCCCTCTAAATAAGGTGGTGTATGGGTGTTGATAGATAGAAATCACATACAACATTACCCTTTAAAATTTTTGTAATATAAAGTTATCAAAAGTTGTTTGATCCACAATTAGGATAAAGAGTACTGATAAAATCAATTACCTTGGGTAAGGTATGTGGTTGAAGGGAATTACTAACCTCAATGCTATCAGGGTCATTAGGTTCTCTATGTGGGGATATTTTTTCCATTGCTTGTTTGATTTGATCCATTCTCATATATTGGTCTATTAAACCATATTGGAAAATAATATCTTGAAATGAATCTACATTTGTCTACAATTCTTTAATTATATTATATTCATCTTCTTGTGGTTTTGTCTTCTCAAAATATGTTGAAGGAGACACTCCAAAACATGATCCTCTAACACGGCCATATTTTTTTAGTTTCTTTAAAGCTATTGAAAGTAGTTTTTCTTCCGCTATGGTACCTACCGATTATTGAGTCTAAAACATATAAAAACATATGACCATAAATATATATTTTTATGTAATAATACTAAAAATCATAAAAAAAATTACTATTATATCATGCTTACACATGTTTTCCATACTACATTTGTGTTTTCATCAACTAGATTACCCTCTTTATTTATGTGAGCCTCCTTTCACAACACATGACATGGGATGAAAGTGACTTCATATTTTGATTCATAAATCTACATAGAAATAAAGGAACATATTTTGTTTCGTATCACATAAAACTTTTATTTTTTATTTAAAATAAAAACCAATTTATTCTCTAGTTAAGTGTACCCCATCATTGCTTTACGATAGGGGTACATTGGTTTTGAAGAACGTTGTTTATTATTAGTACTCTTTTGATGTTTTATAAATTAATAGTTTAGAATCAAATTTGATAAAATAAATAAAGTTAAATAATATATTATTGACTAAAATTCACCTGAAATGATTTTTCATCATGAAAATTGATAATATCATTCCATGTTTCTTGCTTTATAATGTGTGTATAACAAACTGATGGGTGGGGATTTACTTTCCCCTCAACATCCCTAAGTTTTAACTTGGAAAGAAGAGTTTGGAAGCCTCTATTGGATTTTCCTATGTCCATTAAGAAATATTTATTATAAAAATATTCTAAAATAAATTAACTTTTCAATGAACAGTAAAAATTTAATCAATATTTAATTATATTTTTTTTTGGTAAAATAGAGAAATTACATCATAACATTACCTTAATATCTTCCCAATGGGTTTCCTTTGTAACAAGAAACATGTGGTTCCAAAAATCTATATTAATCAAAACATTTATCCTCATTGTAACCCCAACATAGCTATTGGACATTGACTTATTGGGGTCAATTGGTTGTCCTTTTTTATTCCATTCAACCTCAAATTTTATACCCTTATTTATTTCCTTGATAATTTCATTCAACATTGTGATGTTATGCCATTTCTTTTTTTTCTTCAACATTTTATTCATCCCTTAATAATACTACCATTTCAGCACCGACAGTCTATTATTTCTCATGATTGGTAAAATCATCATGTGTAGAAAATATTGTTTTTCAGGATGAGTAGTCAAACATTTAATTTGGATTATGTTAATGTAGTAGAGAACATATAATATTATGAGTAAAAAATAGTATATTAAATATCACTTTAACCTTATCATTGAACAATATTTTTTAATATTGAAGATATTTTTATCCTCTATCAAGAATCCAAATACCCACATTACTCCCCACACTAATGTACAAGAAAATATCTAATTTGGGATTGACATGTACTGATTGTGATCTCCTAATGAAAGGGTCACCCTCAATTAAATTTTCAGCTAACCCTGTAGTTATTTTAGTCACCAACAAGATAATCAACCAATTATTTTTTGCTAGATATGAGACCAAAAACACTTTCACACATTGTGATTCCATTATGAATGGATCATCCTTTTCCCCTTCCACACAAAAATTCACCTTCATGAAACACATTTCTTCATATTTTATTACACTTCTATTTTAAACCAATTTTTAGTAGAAAATCGGCACTAGAAATGTTGTATAATCCCACTCGTATAACTATTTGATAATTCCAAAATATGACATATTCTCATAAATTGGATTTCTATCCTTGGAACCATATATGTGCATCGCTTCCAGCATAAGCGTAACTCCACTATGTTTCATCATACTGCATTCATCATGTTATTTTGTATAGAACATATAACCATTGATTACAACATATGGATCAAAATATTCAATATTATATTAAATTTAAATGTGTGATTTCAATTTCTCTATGATGGTAGTTGTAACAACATATCTTCCATAAATCCCTTTTCCCATAAGGCATCCATTGTGATGAGAATTTCATAAGTCGATGCTGTCAAAATTTTATAGGTAATCGGTAGAGAATTAAACACCTTCTTCAACAGTATACCTTTCTATAATAATACATTTTGGATGACTTTGATTCTTGATATTACCTTTCAAAATCTTTATATATCATTCAATGGGGTACATCCATATATAATGGATAGGACTACATAGTTGAACCTCTCTAACCAAGTGACACACCAGGTAGATCATTATATCAAAGAATTGTGGTGGGAATAACATCTCTAATTCACATAATATGAATTCAACCTCCTTATTCATTATTGGAAACTTCATCCGATCTATAACCTTATTGAATATGGATTTGAAAAATAAGTAGAGTCTAGTTAATATATGTCTTGTATTTTTAGGCATAATGAAATAGAAACCAAAAAGCATAAAATCTTTCATCAAAACATGATAGTTGTGTGATTTTCATCCCTTTAACATCAAATTATTCATTAAAATAACATCCTTTATATTTTATGAATATTCTAACATCCCCGACCTAGAAGACACTGAACCTGTGCTCTAGGACTGGTGGTTACATGACCTTAATCGTGCCTCCCCATATGCCGAAGGTTGCTGACAAGCAGTGGGGTCTGAATGGTCACTTGGGGAGACTATACCCCTTTTTTCAGATTAATCCACAACATAAGATAAACAAAATAGAGGAATAATGATCAATAATACAAGAGAATTCATAAAAAACCATTCCCCCAAATGGGGTACAACCGTGTCCAATAGTAAATATGCCAGTCCATGCTACAAGTGAAAAAGTAAACAAACCCCAAAATGAAGACAAACTGAAAAATCCCCAAATGGTCTTGACACCAATTTCAGGTCCACCTCCATGCACACTCATGCAAACCCAACTTCCAAGAAAGGACCTTTTCCCTTTTCCAGACTAGCAAACATGAAGTCTGCTCGAGTACCCAACAACGACCTAAGTAGGGTGTGAGCACTACTCAGTAGGCCACCACCAACGGTGTCTACAAAATATACAGTATAAATAGATGTGCATGAAAAAAGAAAAATGAATAATAAATGAAAAGGTAAATATTAAGTTCCATTAGTCTGTTTAGGTCCATTACCCACATTTATAACCATTTCCAAAACTTACCATTTCATCCCATTTCCCATTACTAACCATTTTCAACACATTTAGCATGGGTTCATCAAACACAACAAATTACACAGGCTGAAGTACACAATCCCATACCCTAGTAAAAACACACCATGCAGTTTGGAGCATCAATCCAACTCGCCATCAACCATATACTCATCTTGAATTATCAGTCTGGGTGGATGAAACTGTTAGGGTAATAGAGCATCAGTCCTCATCCCTAACCCATGCATTGGGGTAGAGTTTTGTGAATTTGTCCATCTCGACCTATGGGCATAGAATCTCATTCAATACCCCACACTACCAAGAAATGTGCACATGCTATATATATATATATGTATGTATCCATTAACCATTCACACCACATCACAATTATTTACCAAGGCAACATAAATCATAAAAACACATATGAGTTAATACCATGCTTTAACCCATTATCACCTTTACCACATTTCACATCATCAGCCATTTACCCCAATTCCCTTTTGTTATGCTTATCTCACTAAGCATTGTTCATTATGCCTATCTCACTATGCTTCATTACTAGACTCATAATCCATTCCATTATGGTCTTTTATCATTTCCACATACTAACCCATTACATGTTCCAATGCTATTCACAATTCATTTAGCGTAGACATGTTCACCCATATAAACCACTTTCTTGTTAACCCAAAATACCTTAGGTTATTATTATTAAGCCTAGGTGCATCACCCATATTCTACCCCAACACCGTTAATCTCATAAACATGTTTCTCAAGGGCTCATCATAAACACACAACAATCCTACTTTTTCTTCACAATCCCTAGGTCTGGAAAAGTAGGCTCACCCCATAAATGGACCTAGTTTAGTCTCATCACCCTCAACGCAACCCATGGGGATCGTGGGGGCTCCCATTTACCTTTTTAATAACCATTTTACCAAAGCATGACATGGGTAGTCAAAACACACCATGATACACCCAATAACAAAACCACACAAGCTCAAATCCACAAATAAACCATAGGATATAACTTGTAGACCACCTACCTCGATTTTGTGGTTGAATGCAGTCTTAAACAATCCCTTAGCTTCCAATTCAACCAAACCTTAAATCTTCAACCAAAAACTCACCCAAAGAGTAGGGTTTTAGAGCTTTGGAAATATATGAGAAGAAGATACCAACCCTAAACTCAAAATAGAAACAAGGATGTGATTAGAATTACCTGAAGCTGTGATCCGCAACCAACGACACCAAAAATGCATAAGAAACGAGGGAGATTGATCTATTGGAGCTATGGGGATATTCGGTTCATCCCTAGGGTGAAGAGGGGTGAAATGGGAGGAAATCATGAATTGGGGTTAAAAATCATGGGGTGGAAAATTAGTAAATTTTAAAAGATTTTTGGGCCGCACGGTTTACCCGCAAGGTTTTTCAAATCGTGCGCAAACCATGAAGATGCATTTTCCCAAAGGAGATACCTCGCACAGTTTAGCCACATGGTTTTCTAAACTGTGTGAAAACCATGAGAGGGATACTGTTTGAAAAACAAACCTTTTACATAGTTTTCTAGGTTGTCCACATGGTTATCACTAACTATGAGCACACCGTGCGAGCTACCTAGAAAACCCACTTGTTTCTCTACTTTTCATGTCCTGAACCCTCATAACACCCTCAAGCCTTCTCTAGGACTTGGTTACTCACATAATTAACCAAAACAATGGATTAAAACCAAAACATATAGGAGAACATACACTTTCATGATCTGTTAACTTACAACTTCCCCACCTTATAATGGCTCGTCCTTGAGATGAGCTCCCAAGCTTCACTACACTTACAAGGAAAAGAGATAGGTCCACCAAGACCACATATCTAATTCCTACTCCCAAGATTCATCTTTAACATTTCCATGCTTCTATATTACTCGCACCAATGGAACAACCTTACCCCGCAAGACTTTATCACTACGATTCATGACATGAACTGGATGCTCCTCAAAGGACGCATCAGCCTCAAGCTCAACATTTTCAACATCCACCACGTGAATTGGTTCTGGGTGGTACCTCATAAGCTGCGACACATGAAATAAATCTAGAATTCCACTATATTGATTTGGAAGAGTCAATCGGTATGCCACTTGCCTGATCCTCTCCACAATCCCAAATGGCCCCACATACCTGGGTGCTAGCTTTGCCTACTTCTGAATCCGTCGGTGACCCCACCTTGGAGAAACGTAAAGGAACACACTATCACCCACCTCAAACTCAAGAGGTCTACACCTCTGATTTTCATATGACTTCTTCTTGATCTGAGCTATTTCCATCTATTTCTGAATCAATTCAACCTTATCTAAAGTCTTTTTCACGAGACTCATTCCCAACAGCTTGGATTCCCCAACCTCTAACCAACAAAACGTAGATTTACATGGCCTCCCATAGAGAGCCTCAAATGGTTCCATCTGAATCGTAGCCTAAATACTATTGTTGTAGGAAAGCTCAACAAGTTACATGTGCTTCTCCCAGGAACCACAAAAATCCAAGACACAACACCTCAACGTGTCTTCCAACACTTGGATTGTATGCTCCGACTGCCCAACCGTATGTGGGTAGAAATCCATACTCAAAAGCACTTGAGTACACAACAACTTATTAAACCCTTTCCAAAAACGCAATGTGAAACAGGGATCATGATATAAAACTATAGTTTGTGGTACAACATTAAACCATACTATTTCCCAGACATACAACTCTCCCAACTGATCAACTGTGTAAGTCTCTTTAATCACAAAGAAATGGGCCACTTTCTTTATCCTATCCCCAACCACACAGATTAAATCATTTTTTTGAGGCATCGTCAAAATACCCAACACAAAATCCATCATCACATCATCCCACTTTCATTCCGGAATGGGAAATGGATGTAACAATCCACCTATGTGTTGATGCTCAAACTTCACCTACTAATAGGTAAGTCACCGTGCCACAAATCCTGAAACTTCCATTTTCATTCCAAGCCACCTAAACTATCTATGAATATCATGATACATCTTGGTCAAACCAAGATGCACTACCCATTTTGATGCATGGAACTCATGCATCTACTCTTCCTGTATACACACCGGAATAAACACACGATCATGAACACAAACAACCCCATCCACACCGACAAACCAACTTGATGGTGGCTCCCAACAATTAAGTCTTTCCTTCATGGAAAAACATTCAGAATATTTAAGATGACTTCTCTTAACACGACTTAGAAGCATCAACTCAACCACCAAGAAATAAAGAGTCACCTAACTATTTTCCTCCCACAGCTCCAGATACATCTCTACAAACAAAGCCATCACCTTCCACTCAGTGTTGGATTCATAAACAACTTGGTTCTGAGCCTTCCTTCTCAAAGCATCAGATACACTATTCTCTTTCCCCAGTGTATATACCATATCAAAGTCGAAATACTAGAGATACTCGACCCATCTTTGCTACCAAAGATTTAAATCCCTCTACAAAAAGATATACTTTAAACAGTTATGATTAGTATACACAGTGAACCATTCCCCAAACAAGTAGTGCCTCCATCCCTTTAAGGAATACACAACTGCAGCCAACTGAAGATCATGTGTGGGATAATTACTCTCATGGGGTCTCAAATGCCTGACCCATAAGCCACAACCCACTCATCTTGCATCAACATAGCCCCAAGCCCGATACCATATGCATCACAAAAGAGGACGTACTTCCTACTTGGCTCAGGTAAGATCAAGATCAGTGCGGTCGTCAATCGATTTTTCAACTCTTAAAAGGTATTACCACAAGCCTCATACCACTCAAACCTATTTCCATTCTTGGTCAAGCCTGAAAATGGTGTTTCCAAGTGAGATAAATCTTGGATAAACCTCCGGTAATATCCGGCCAAACCTAGAAAACTCTGAACATCTGAAGCACTATTGGGATCCCCCCAAGACACAACAACCTACACTTTATTTGGGTCCACCGACACACCTTCCATAGAGATGATGTTACCCAGAAAATGAACTTCTCCAATCTATAATTGACCCTTTGATAGCTTGGAATATAGACTATTCTAACTTAGTGTACTCAGAATGATGTAAAGTGTTGGGAATGATTGTCATGAGTTTTCGAGTACACAAAAATGTCATAAAAAATACAACCACAAACTGATCTAGATAAGGATGAAATATTTAGTTCATAAAATACATGAACACCACTGGTGCATTGGTCAAGCCAAAAGGCATCACCACAAACTCAAACAACATGTACCGACTCTTGAAAGCTTTCAGTGGTACGTCAGAAGGCCTCACCCTTAACTAGTGATAACTTGATCTCAGATCAATCTTAGATAACACTGATAAACCCCTAAACTGGTCAAACAGATCATCAATTCTAGGAAGAGGGTACTGATTTTTCACCTTCATATATTTAGCTTCCTATAATCAACAAAAAACCTTAATGACCCATCATCCTTCTTTGAAAAATGTACAGGTGATCCCCAAGGAGACGTACTAGGAAGTATGAACCCCTTACATTCCAATTCCTCAAGATGAACCTTTAACACTTGGATTTATTTTGGTTTCATTCGGTATGGAGTAATAGAAATTGGCTCTGCTCCCGATAGTAACACAATCATGAAATAAACATCCCTCTCAGGTGGAAACCTCAAGAAATCCTCAAGAATCAGTTCCTGAAACTCATCCACTACTAGAGGAAGGACAGACTATTACCCTCTTTCATCATCAAGTAAAAGGAAAGATACATGAGTGGTGAGCTTATCCAATTGCCGATAGAATGGTCTCGCATGACCTGCCCAAACATCCCACTCCCCGCGATGGACATAAGTGTTACCCTCAAGTGACGGGAATGATACCCTATGATGGTAACAATCATTGTGTTCCTAATACAACACTAAAAAATCAATACCCAATATGATTTCAAACCCCAATATCTCGAGAATGAACAGTCCCACAGTAAATGATACCCGCCGACTTCCAAAAAAAATAATTTGCACTACCTGATTTCCTCATTCCTCACCCCCAATGAAGTTTCAATCGACATAACCTCACACACGTACTCCACAGGAAAACCCAACACTACCACAACCTGAGTAGAAGTAAAAGAGTGTGTGGAAATAATGTCATGAAACACACTAGAATGCGTAGAATCTATAAATATCGTACCTCAAATAGTCGATAGTACAGCCTCACTGTCACTAGGTGCATACTGAATTGCATGAATATTACCAACCCCTCTTCCCTGGGATCCAACCTATGTGCCCTGCACTACAATGCCCTACTGATGTGGGTGATCCTGCCCTGGAGTCCCACATCCACCGCCCCTACTTGTACAACCCATGGAGCTCCAATTGCCTGCCTGATATGGAGCAAATAATCCATTGCCTCCACTTGGAATCTCTCTATCACCAAAATTCATGATAACTTATTGAGGGATCCTGTAGAACCTCTGCATGTGTCCCAATCTTCCACACAATCATCACTCAACTGGAGGTCAAGGACACTGGCCACACATGTGGCCTGACCTGTCACATTGATAGCAGAACACCTGATTACCATCCTAAAAGGATAACCCTATCTTCTAACCTCCTTTCACACTTCCACACTACTGAAAACTTCCAAAACGATACATCTAACCCTCATAACCTACACCACTTGTCTGCCCAACTAGCATGACAAGACCACAACCTAAAACCCTCTTCAAGTTCCCTTCTGAGATCAATTCTTGATCCACCACCTCTATAAACCTCTTCAAGAGAAATATATTCACCTGAGACCTGATCTCATGTCTCATCCTATCCTGGAAATGCCTCGCAACTGTTGCCTCATCCCCCACCAAAGTTGGAACAAAGTGTCGCAGGTCAGTGAAGCGGCCAGTGTACTCCATCACCGACCTTGATCACCGATTCAGGCTCATGAACTCTACAACCCACTCTTTCCTCAAAGTCTCTGGGTAAAAATGCTCCAAAAAAATTTCCTGAAAATCTTTCCACAACATCCCCTCAACCTACTCAGTCTGAGCCAGGATGTCCCACCAACACTTTTCCTAGCCCTGCACCATATAAGCTACCAAATTAACCCGCTTCACATTGAAAGTCTCTAGATGATCAAGTATAGTCAGAATAGACTCTATCCAAAACTTAGTTCCCTCTGGAACACCCTCTCTAGTAAATTTTGGAAGGTTCTATAGCTAAAAGTTTTTTGTCAGCTCAAACATACTCGGTGCAACCCACCCTAGGTCCTGATCCACCATCTTCATAAAACAATCAAAGTTCCCTTAGAACCACTCCCCCTACCTTCCTGGATCACCACATTCCCCTGATACTCTACTGGAGGACTGTTCTCAGCAACCACATCTTGTTTCCTAACCGGCGCTCAATGTCATGGTGGAATTTCTCACCATTTCCAAACACGAGATTTAGAACACATGCCATTGAACTCTCACAATTCATAACATGGAGGCTCTTCTCCAGCCACAACAACCAACATACATGCACCATCCCAACAAACCTTAGCATTCTAGAAACATTACCTCGACCATCCCAACCACATGCCATGGTCCACCAGGGGTAAACAACCATACACCACTACAAGGCTCACACATCATGTTAGAAACAACATTTTCAATTCATTATGAACCCTTAATCACACATATTTCATTAATCAAAAATTATCATTCTTTTAACTTAACCCACTTTCATTTTTTTGTTTACCACATTTTCCATCTTTAATTATCAAAATTCAAGGTGCATTCTATCTTTCATGCCTCACATGCCTAACCCGTGTGCGCCTACCATGATGCATGTCACCTACCTCTCTAGGTGCCAACAATGATGCATGAATGCACAACCTCATGCTATTGAGGACATGAGCCAAATATTATAAAACAATCACATCACAGAACATGTTCATCACCCAATGGTGAAATATCATCAACTGTAACATCACACAATCAAGAACAATGATTCCCAACCGGGGTAACATGGGGTTTCTCTCATACATGGGTTTATCTACTCTAAAGAACGAGCTCATTACCAAGGCCCGACACATCCTAACTCTCGTCTACGATCCAAAATAATAATATTTCAGAGAAGGAGAAGAAAGACCTCCTCTGATACCACTTTGTAACATCACTGACCAAGAATCCACTAAAAAGGTTCTCTGATCCAGGTGGTTACATGATCTTAAGTGCACCTCCCCGTATACCAAAGGTTGCCGACTATCATTGGGGGTCTGAATAGTCACTTAGGGAGACTATACACCCTTTCTATCAGAGTAAGACACAATAAAAGATAAACAAAATAGAGGAATAATGATCAATAATACAAGAGAAATAATAAACAACCATTCCCCCAAATGGGGTAAAACCATGTCCAATAGTAAATATGTCATGCCATGCAACAAGTGAAAATGTAAACAAAACCCAAAATAATGACAAACTGCAAAATCCTCAAATGGTCCTAACACCTAGTTCGGGTCCTCCTCCACACACATGCGTGCCAACCCAACAGCCAAGAAAGGAAATTTTCCCTTCTCTTGACCAGAAAACATGAAGTCTGCTCAGGTACCCAACTGCGGCCTGAGAAGGCTGTGAGTACAAATCAGTAGGCCACCACCAACGGTGTCTATAAAATATCTGGTATAAACAGATGTGCATGAAAAAAGGGAAATGAATAATAAATGTCAAGGTAAAGATTAAGTTTTGTTGTCTAGTTTAGGTCTATTACCCACATTTATTACCATTTCCATAACTTTCCATTTAATCCCATTTCCCATTACTTACAATTTACAACACATTTAACATGGGTTCATCAAACACATCAAATTACACAATCTCAAGTACACCATCCCATACCCAAAGGGAAAACATAATGTGGATTTTGGAGTGTCAGTCCAACTCTCCATCAACTATATCCTCACCTCGAAGCATCAGTCCGGGTGGATTCAACTGTTAGGGGAATAGATCATCAGTCCTCATCCCTATCTTGTGCATTGGGGTGGAGTTTTGAGCATCATTCCAACTCGACCTGTGGGCGTAGAACCTCAGTCAATACGCCACACTACCAACCAATGTGTACATGCTATATATATATATATCCATTAATCATTCACACCACATCACAATGATTTTCCAAGACAACATAAATCATAACAACACATATGAGTTAATACCATGCTTTAACCCATTAACACCTTTACCACATTTCACATCATCAACCATTTAGCCCAATTCCCTTTTTTATGCTTATCTCACTATGAATTGTTCATTATGTCAATCTCACTAGGATTTATTACAAGACTCATAATCCATTCCATTATGGTCTTTCATCATTTCCACATACTAACCCATTACATGTTTCAATACTATTCATAATTCATTTAATGTATCCATATTCACCCATATAAACCAATTTCATGTTAACCCAACATAACATAGGTTATTATTATTTATCCAAGGTACACCATCTAGCCTCTACCCCTACACCTTCAGTATCATCAATATTTTTATCAAGGGCTCTTCATAAACACACAACAATCCTACATGTTCTTCACAATCCCTAGGTCCGAAAAAGTATGCTCACCCCATAGGTGGTCCTAGTTTAGTCTCATCACCCTCAACACAACCCATGGGGATTATGAGGTTTCCCATTTACCCTTTTAATAACCATTTTACCAAATCATGCCATTTATAGTTTAAACACACCAAGAGACACCCAAGAACAAAACCACATATGATCAAAACCACAAATAATCCATGGCATATAACATGTTGAACACCTACCTCAATTATATGGTAGAATGCACTCTAAACCATTCGCATAGATTCTGTTTCAACCAACCCTTGAATCTCTAACAAAAAAAACACCCAAATAGCAGGGTTTTAGAGCTTTGGAAATAGAGTAGAAGAAGATTCAAACCCAAAACTCAAAAGTAAAACAAGGATGGGATTATCCTTACCTAGAGCTTCGATCTGCAACCAACGACACCAAAAAAACCTATGAAATGACGGAGATTTACCTCTTGGAGATTTTAGTAGATTTGGTTCATCCCTAGGGTGAAGAGGGGTGAAATGGTAGGAAATCCTAAGTTGGGGTTAAAAATCACAGAGTGGAATATTGTAATTTTCAAAATATTCCTGCACCTTACAGTTTACCAACACGGTTTGCCAAACCGTGCGCAAACCGTGCAGATGATTCTGCCCAAAGGAGCCACCTCACACAGTTTAGCCGCACATTTTTCCAAATCGTGCACAAACCATGCAGAGGCTACTGTCCGAAAACACACCTTTCACACGATTTCCTGGTCTATCCGCACGGTTATCACTAACCGTGTGTTCAACCCATAAATCCCCCCTTTTCTCCACTTTTCATGTCTCAAACCCTCGAAACACACTAAGCCTCCTCTTGGAATTAGGTACGCACTTAATTAACCAAAATTAGGGATTAAAAAAAAACTTAAATGAGAACATAACTTTCCAATATCTTGGATCTTATAGATACCCTCCTTAAATTTTACACCATTAATGAGAATAAAAAATTTTAATTTTTCCTGACTGGATAGAGTGTAAGCTACTAGGTGAAGAAAATTACTCCCATTAGCCTTCACTGGCACCAACCCTTACATTATCCCTAGGTCAATCATGTCCAACCAAGACTTGATACCATATTTTAATTTTCAATTACCATTTAATAATGTTCTAACAACACCGTATAATACATTTTTTTTCTACATGTGTGACATGAAGAAAATTTCTAATGCGATAACAATTCCAATAAATAAATTCAAAGAAAATTGATCTCTTATTCCAACCATATTTTGTAAGGCTTTTTGAAAATGGTCGACCAAAAATAGTTTCAATATACTTTACTCTATAAAATAGTTGATCACCCATTATTTGATATGGTTTTGTACCTTATTTAGTATTCCCATCGAATGTTGTCGTCCAAGAATGGTATTTATGTCATTGAGGTAAAAATTTCCAATTTTCTAAAAAAAATTATTCAAGGAAATTTTCAACTGAACTGAATGTAGGAATTCTTCAAAAATGGGACACCCCAACTCTCCTTTTATTCAATAGCCTGATAAATTTTTATCAGAAATAAAGTCAATTACTGTCTTGTACAACATAGCTCTAAATGTGAATTCTTTACTTATATGAGTATAAAAAATTGTAACACTTGTATCCCATATCAATTTCAGATATTCAACCAATGGATCCAAATAGAAATCAATGTTATTACCAGTTTTCTTTGGTCTATATATAGATAGAGACAACATAATGTATTTTCGCTTCATTCATAATCATGGAGGCAAGTTAAATTTTTCCAAAATGGCGGGATTTGTACTGTGAGTACTACTATTTACACCTAAACGATTTATTACATCTTTTGATAACATAATAAGAACTTTTCATGGCTCAATTCCAAATTTTGGATACTTTTAACCAATTTTCTTCCACTGAGGAGAATTTTTTGGATGATGTAGGTTCCCATATTTAATTCTTATATCTACATGCCATGTCAATTGTCTTTTAGTTTTTTGACATTAATATATTATTCTAAATTGTGGAATGATAGTAAAGTAACATATATATTTAGATGGACTTGATTCATTTTTATTGTATTGATACTCTTCATACTTGGGGCGTTTTATGAGTGGTTTATGGTCCTTGAAAAATAATATGCAATCATTTGGAAAAAATTATTTTTTTAGAGATGATTTCCATTGAACATAGCATTCATTCAACATCATATGTTCAGTATGAAAGTTCATTTTCTTCTAGTATCATATCATTCAATAAACCAAGTAGTTTTGTAAATCTAGTTTTGCTCCATCTACTAATATTTTTCAAATTATATAACTTCAATACAACTGAAAATGTTGTGTATTTAGTACAACTGGAATACAATGGTCTTCTAGAACAACTATTTAACTTTTCAAACAATGTTGGACAATCACAAAGGTCATTCTCAATTTCCATTTTCATTTCTTCCATGTGATCTCTATCATCATTTACACTGTTATTCATATCAAATGATCCATAAACCTCAGTATCATTCCAATCGATGTCCATGTTCAATTTTTCCCCATGTTTAGTCCAACATTTATATGTTTTATGTATTCCATGAAAAATCAAGTATTCTTACAACTCTTCCGGACTAATTTTTCTCGAAACAAAAACAATTTAAACACAGACAAAGTATTTGATAAGGATCATATGCATTCTTTATTACAAACTTTATGAACTATTTAAATTTATCTTCATAAACATTTGTCAAAATATTAGAATGAATCCATTTTCAATTAATATACATCCAATTAGGTTCATAAAATATTTATATTTTATAATAAATAAAAAAAATAAACATAAGATATTCATTATCAAAGCTGAAAGTTATAGATAATTCAAATAAGGGGAACCCAACATTTTATTATTTCAAATAATTATAGTATGCTTTGAAGGAAATGGTTAATTTAATTTAATTTAAGAAAAGAATTACTTTAATATGGTTGGTGTTATCCTCTAAATTCATCCAAAAGGATCACTATTACCCAATATAAGATGACCACTACTCAGAGTATTTCAAGCAACATAGGTAAATTTACAGAAGATATGGGGGTTTAATCTCAAGAAAAAAAATGAAATAATAACTATTTAGGAGATGAAGTTGATGAGGATGATTGTTGTCTCATTTAAACTTTTTAAATCACCATGTCTTAATTTAAAATTTTAAATCTCATCTCAATACCACTTTTAAAATTCAAAAAGTTTCTTTTTGAATTTTTAAAACCCCACTTGAAATCGGTTTTTTTATTCCACATGAAAATCGACAAATTTTTTTTCAAAACACTTAATGGAATACAAACCCCCTTTTCTATAAAATCTATTTTCATCAAGTGAAAAAAAATTAAAATATTATTAAAAAACCATTAAAAATAAATTAAAATTTTAAAATGGATTCCATGGAATATTCTAAAGGTAACCTCGTCATCATGGTACTTATTGGAGTCGTATGAATGGATTTTATATATCACAATTAAGTATATCACAATAGATGCAGAATCCAAGGGCATGATATGATCAATGCCATAATAGAAAATTACCTAGACATGTGATCTTTCTAAGGATATCCAAATATGTTGATTGACCCCCACACTGACATGGAATAACTATTTTGAACTACATTACCCCAACTTCTACCCTAGATAAAAATGAAACTTTTGATGATAAGGATTTTTCAAATGATTGAATTACATGGGAATGTATTGGTAGAAAACATTATAATCATAAATGTTTATTATGATGATAAGACAAAGTTTTAGTTTTTTCAATCCCTATAAAGATATTTCATTTCTATAGAATCACGGGTGTATAAGAACATGGGAAATTGAGTTTGGTTCATTGGACTACATTGGCATAGTAAAGGATTATGAGAAGTTAAAATGAGATAAAATGGGTAATATAAAATTCAAAATTGATTTAAATTATGCTATAATACTAAATATAACATTTTATAATCATATAAATTAATTTTTTTAAAATAATTTATGAAAAAATAATCACAAAATTAAATTAAATGGAAATTAATTAGAATCTTTGAATTTTATATGGTGTCGCCTTTGAAAATTTTAGAAAGAGAGTGAATATATGACCCCTCTTGAATAAATGATTATGGGGTGATATTAAAATAGAATTTTATACATAAAATTATATGAATATTGGTTTTAAAATATTTTTAAAAAACATAATTTTATTTGTAATAAAAAAAGTGAATTATAAATTCTTTACATTTCCATGGTAATGAATTAGAGAAAGGGAATAATTAAAGTAAATAAATGATAAATCGCAAAAAATACATGAAATTGATGATAATATAATGGATATATAAGTATATAATCAAATTAAAATGATGTTTAAGAGAGACAAGAACAATATAAAAACAATTTGGAATGAATGGAGGAGATGGAACCCTTACTTCAACAAAGTAATAGATTAGGAAATGTGGCTAATGAGGGTATTGAATAAAATATAATATAAAATAAACTAAATGTATGATGATATAAGGTAGATGTGAGTATGAACCTTTAACTTTTATGAAATTCTTGTCTTATATTAGCTCTTACAACTACCAGAAAACATCATGAATGAAGAGAAATATAAGGGAGATGATTTTTGATAGATCAATGAAAGGAGAAATTGAGCATCTTCTTTGAATAAATGAGAAGAGGGGATGTGTATTTATACTTGTGGAGAGTGGAATCCAATGTAATTAATTATTCTGTATTTTATAATTCCATTTTCTCAAGTCATCCACTCCACCCATAGTAACCCATTACCTCTGTTAATGCTCCACTAGAATATTTAGTAAAAATAAAATGAAAATAAAAAAAAATTGGTAAATTAGATCATTCATAAATATGTATGATCTCATATTTATATTATGATACAATATTTCACTAATTTATTACCACATTTAATTTTTTTTACAAAAAAATTCCAAATTTCACCCCTTATCTAATTTTAAAATCCTGATTCAAAATATATAATCTATTATTTTCAAATATAACAAATAATTTTTTAAATTTATATTTTATATAAATACATTTTAAAGAATTATCCATGAACTACTAAAAAATAGACCTTTAATAGTGTGGTCCTTTATCAGCAATTTATTTTTTGTGCTCATAAATGGTAAACTTTATCAGTGCTTTTTTAGTAGTGATAAAGGTCCCAAATAAAATAAAAAAAATAAAAAATAAAAAATTAAATATTAGTAAATTAAAAAAAAAATATTTTCAATTTTATCAATTAAATAACTATTAACAAAATTGAATAAATTTAATATACAAATATATAAATTATAAATATTAATAAATAGTATATATTAAATATATGTATATGTGTGTGTGTAAAACTCATCAAGAGATGTAATCCCTGACTATATTCCTTTTGACCACTGTCTAAACTTGACATCTTGGATAGTAATAATATCATAATTTAAATTATGATAATAATTTACTTTACATACTATGTGTGATTCTAATAAATAAAACAAAACATTATGTATTTAACACTACTTTTTAGCTACATCAGAAGCTACAACGGCCTCAGTATTTGTAGATATGGCTACCACCAGCTTAAATGAGATTTTCTTACTCAGTAACTTACCCTAAAATCGATATTATATCAAACGAAACATGGTAAGACTCATTGATGTACCCTCAAAACTAGTATTTATTCTTATCAACATACTAGGTACACATCATGTATACTTCTTCATGTGCAATTGGACAGTTTTCAATGCATACCTTACAGTTCTTCTTGTTACAACTGATATTTTCCTACTATATAAATATATCTTGGCAATATCAATTCGTGTACATATCATGGAATCTGTGATTGATCCATCACTAAAGAATATGGAATTCAAATCACCATGTTAATCTCACCCTGTGTCTGTGACATGTTTACCTGGAGAGAGATATGCCATGTGACCCTGGTACCAATTCTCTCTTGAATTGTTCTAGCTTGTATTTTTAATACAATGTTAGTATATGTACAATTTACTAGGTCTAAGAAACCATTATATCTAAATCAGAAAATCTCATTCCCTATAACTCTGGTTGATACTGTAAGTCATTCTCTAAAGAGTGATTTTTATTTTGGTCTTAACTAAATATACACCCAATAACTAGTTTCCATATGTTAATAAACATATTTTACATGATAAATATGGTGCTCCCACTAACCTCTGGTAGAAACATGGAAAATATTCATTCCAAATGAATATAATATGATCTAGTTTCTTACATTGATCTTGAACTATATTTTAGCAACTTGCACCCTTATTGGAATTCTCATATGTCACCATCCTTTTATGGTTTTGTCTTATAGACATCTACCAAGATTGGCGGTCTTAACATCCAATGTTCAATTAAATGATCATAGAAATTATCTATGACATGTAAAATTATAATGGATTTAGGCATAATGTCTCAGTATTACCAATTTAGACTTATGGGCACCACACTAGTACCATCCATGTGTAGCCTCATTTGAATACCCACCAAAGTATTCAAATTATTAAGCCTCCTATATTGTGATACATGGAATAAATTATTGAATTTTAATTGGTATTGTCATTATTATATAATTTCTATATACTGCTTTCTCATAGGGATAATTATTCTCAATGAATAATATATCATCTACCATGGTGAATATACAACCATCACCATGGTTTTATCCTTCCTGTGTAGTATGTATCTCTTGAACATTCCTCTCCCACACCTCTTGTGGAACTTTTTATTATGAAAACTACTTGTGCATCTCTAGAATCGACTGAAACCATGTCAATATTTCTCCCACTATCTCAAAAAGAGATGTGAACCCTTTTATAGAAATATAGTCTATAACTTGAATATATATTTTCTATCATAGGTATTTCTTTAATATCCTTAAAAAAAATTAGGATGATTACAATATATGCACATTGTGTTTTTGTTTAATACAAATTTTCTTATATCTCAACAAACTCTTTGCATATAAAAACATGTTCTTATGAAATAATGGATTTCCAACATACTATAACTCATATGATATCTATTTTTCCAGATAGTTTACATATGGTTATGGTATAACATTGTTATTTTTTAAGAATGTCTTTAAAATTGGAAGTTTCTACAAGGAATGAGTTTTAACTTTGATGCTCCTTTTACTTACATCATGAATTTGATCTATATAAAGAAATATTAATTTAGGAATTAATCAATGCTTAATTTTATTTATCAATGTTAATGTGTAATACTTGTAATAAATCCTCCTTATTATCATGATAGCTTTGATGTGTATAAGGTAATGTGTGTTTAAGAACAACCCAACACTACATTATATTGTTCGATGAATGCTTAGTAAAGATATTATTTAGCATACTATCCTGAAGCCTCTTATATATTCTTACCAATAAAATTTCAAAAATAATTTTAATCTTACTTAAACACTTCAAGGGGTATTATGAAGTATACTTACCACTATATTTCCCTAGGAATAGTTCATGCTCTCAATCTGAACTAGTTCTGAAAGATATTTGGACTACTTTTATTTTTAAAGTTTTCTTTGTTCATAACTAAGTTCATTAGTTTGTTGATAGTAACTAAGGTATTTAACTCCAAAGATGCTAAAACCATATGAGTATATCCTTGAAAACTATTTAGTTTTTCTTGATGAATTATTTTCTTTCCACAACTAGTTATATTAGTCTTACATTTCATATCCATCATGTGTTGCTAATGATTCAAGTATCATTGAACTATGACTTTAGTGTTCAACACCACAAACAAAATTCATTCTAAAACTTGAACAATGTATCTTTGTTTCCAATGGACACATGAGATTTTTTATTTGGTTTATACTTCAAATGTTCATCTAGAATCAATAAACTTAGAAATATAGAAGTTGTGTACTTCTCACTACTGATTTAGGAACCACCTTTTCTCAGTTGCTTGTAGAAAACACCATACTTATAACAAACTTTATTTACTTACTTGGTTAATGAATATAAATATAAATATGTCAAAAGAATATTGTATTTAATACCCAATAAGTAAAACCAAAACAACAATTTTATTTGATTAATATTCCTAAATACGAACTGACTACTCGCTTCTTCAATTCAGTTCATTGCATTTAAACATCCATAGATACATGTCATGATATGTGAAGAAAATAACCTCCTATTCAATTTCTATTTCATTGAAGGATGTTATTAAGGTATCTTTGACTTACATCTTTTCATTAGACATTTCTCCTTGTCTTTCAACTTTTTTACCATAAGAACTAAATATTGAAATCTCTTTATGTTTTTATTGCTTGGAAAACCTTACTCAGAAGGTAATAAATCTTTTTCTCTATAATATTAATTTTTTAATGTTAAACTAAAATGGATAAAATGGGTAAAACATATATTATAATAGTATGTATGGAAATATCATAATCCTCTTTTCAATTTACATAGATCCATTGTAATCATTACTTATTCATACATGTGCTTCTCTTTCTCCTTGAAAATTTCTCAGAGATGAGATTACATGAAAAATAATCCATGTCCAAATATTGTATCCACAAATCACGTCATAATTCTAGGATAGAATTATGAAATAACCATCATATTTTTCATATATGAGTCTCATGTAATCATTTTTACACCCTCGATTCCTAAGTTAACTTAACTGGTTTTGGGGAAAAAACACTTAGAATTTTTTATACTGTAATACATTATGCAAGCACCTGTACTAATCTTGGAAATTAATGATAGATAGGATATTTAATTTGACAATTATTTATAATAATTTACTTGTGATATTTCATGCCAATTTTCAACAAAAATAATACCAATAAGATTGTACTTTTATCATGATTAATATTGGACATTTTCAGATTATAAATTTTAAATGTCTCCTACTATTTTATAAAAATATAGGAACCCTTTTTACTATAATAAAAATAATATATCACTTGATTGTTATAGTGGAAAGAAACCTTAAACATATACTCATAGTCTACAAGTTATGTCTATACCACTACTTGAAGAGTCCAATGTAGGAATCTGACTGCAAAACCACAATAACTCATAACTCCTTGATCTGTTGAGTGGAGTCCCATGTCCGACAAAGAATTACTTCACATTGTTAAATTCTTTGACTCTAAAGTGATAGAATTATATCTATGGATAATTATTACGACAAAATTTAGTTAATTCAACCCACCACTTTCATAATAACTCCCCAATATTAATAGGCACCCTAATCTATGGTATGACAAGCACCCCAAAAACCCGGTTTTGTTCAAAATTGAATGGTGGAAGGTAGTTAGGACTTAATATTTCTTTGAGGTTTTTTTGTAAATTTCATATTGTAAAATGTAATACTTTTATATTAAACATTATTGTTATATGTGATCTCACTCACAACATAACCATGCTTTAAATAGAAAACATTCATCATACATTTTTATTTTATTGTTTCATGATAGTTTGTTATTATACTATGTGACCGCACTTAATAAATACACATTCTCAAAAAAAAAATAAACCATATAAATTATAAAATAAATAAATAATGAAATGATCATGAAATTTTAACTATTAGTTTATCCATCGAGAGAATAATGGATTAACTGGTACCCTAGAGGAATTCCTAAAGTCAATACCTGACTAGAATTTCAGCACTTGAAACTCCCATGCATTCCACTTGTTTGGTCGATGCTGGATCTTGACTTGAACTGCATCACCATGAAATCCTCTGATCTTTACAATGTATACTCACACATAGGTGAGGGGATCTTGGGATGAAAAATTATATTTCTAGCACTTAAATGTGGACACACAATCCCTTATACAAATTAAAAATAGTGGGATGATGCGGAGATCATCAAAATAAACTAATTATTACATTTTATAAAACATAAATGAAATAATTAAATTTAATAAATAATAAAAATAACATTCATGGGTTGGTCTCAGATAATGATCAGTCAACATGCAATTATATTTCATAAGAAAAAATTAAATTTTCTAAAATTCAAAATCTAGGGTATTTTTAATGTGTTAACTTGCATTAAAATAATTTTAATTAATAATAAATACATACCACAACCGAAAAAATAATTTTATTAAATACCAAACAATTAAATATAATTCTATAATTTTTATAATTTTTTGGGTCTATATGGATATAAGATAGATCCTAGAAAATTAATTTTGGACTAGTGACAGGTTAAATAGGTCAGGCTGATTGGACTCGGAATGAATTGGTCTAGCCGGATATGGGGTGTACTTTTAAAGGATATATATATATATATATATATAATATAAAAAATAACAACAACCTTACAACATAATATTTTTCCATTTTATATATTTATTTTAATCAAGCTTCCATGGGAATATTTGGGCATTTAATTAAGCTAGCTTCCAAGATAAGATTTAAAATAGCTTCCATGAGAAGATTCAAAATAGATTCTATAGGAATATTTATCATTTTAATTAAACGATATTTAAAGGGTAGCTAAAAATATATTCCATGAGAAGTAATATCCTTTTAATTAACTAAGATTCCATGAGAATATTTAAACTAGCTTCCTTTGGAATATTTTTCCATTTAATTAAAGAAGCTTCCATGAGAAGCTTAAAATTATCTTTCATGGGAAGATTTATACTTTTAATTAAAAAAGATTCCATGGGAAGATTTATTTTATTAATTAAACAATTCTCTATGAGAATCTTTAAACAAGCTTCCTAGGGAAGCTTTATCAATTTAATTAAACAAGATTCCCTGAAAATATTCTATTACCAACGGACTACCCCAAATGAATTATGGTATATTTAGTTACCATGCAATGTGATTAAATCATGCTCTCGCTATTGATCTATCACAATGGTTTCCATTAAAATGAATCAAAAAATAAAACATCAATTTTCATAGCAACCTTTATGCAAAACCCATAAATCTTGATCATCCATGTCTTGGTGATATGAACTTAGATCGATGTGTCATTAGTTTAATTAGGACCATATCAGAACCCTCTTTCTAAATCATAGAAAATTTAATTTATATTTAAACATTTTCAACATAAATAATTATATGTTCCATATTATAGTAATTGAAGGAACCCAGGGTGCAGTGGAAGCGTGAAAGAATGTGAAATTTAAAATTTTGGGTTTTCATTCATGTTAAAAACATAGAATCCACTTAACCCATTACACGGATTTCTAAAAGGATAATGTGTAATCCAATTTAATCATGAAAAATAAAACCAACTGAAATCTTAAACCGTAACTTGTTAATTTGAATTCATCAGTTTGATTCATTCACCATTAAAATGTTGTGGTTGTAAGACACCAAACTAGATGCCCTCTAAATCATCCACACATGATCCACAATTCCAAGATCATTGATATATGTTTCCCAGGTTTTGGCATGGGAAATCGAAGAGCTTTACAATGTATCTTTGATCACCTAATGAATGTGGACTCAATCAAGAAAGCAGGATTGATCTGACTTTGTTCTTACTTCAGTATCTCTCTCTAAGAACTTGATAGGAGAGGAGAAAATAGATTACCTCTATAAATTCTTTTAAATGGTGGATCTTAGAATTAAAGAGGTGAAAATGAGATTTTATACTTAGGTTTTACATTCCAAAATTTTACTTTGATCCATGGAAGGTAATAACCTTCATTTTAGACCTTCTCACACATATATCATCATCATTATGTAAATTTTTATTAAAGGAAAAACAAGGACAAGACTATGAAAAAAAATTGCAATCCCAATCCACAACGCACTGGAAGATCCTAAGGTGTCCTGAAATAATGAAGGCCGAGGGAATCCCCTCTTACCTGGTTTACCCCCCAAAATCTTTTAGTTGTAAAAATTATTATGGAAAATAGGATCAAGACCATGTACATCAAGAAAGGCAAGATGGTTGGAAACTTGGTTACCCTCAATCCATGTGATGAGCACATCGGTGTTGTTGTTGATCATGCCCTGATAGTTTCTGATGATGTAGTGAATCAACCAAGGAGTGGATCTGATTCCATACTAGGAATTTTAGTGTATCATTGAATCTCTTTCAGCCTCCGATAAGCCAAGCTCCTTCCGGAGTCAAAGGGTAAGACCATAGAACATCACCTTTGACCTCGCCAGAAGGGAAGATCCATGGACCAAGCGGACAGATAAAGCCAAGAAGACTAAACCAAAGGAGTCTTAGACAACCCCTCCTCTGCTTAAGGACCCCATAATGCACGACCAATCAGTATTGAGTTTGAGGATCATAGAGGGTGGGGACCATCACACCCAGTGGCTCCTTGTGCTACTTCTACCAGAATGATCATTATGAATGTACACATGTAGACTTTGAAGTGAGGGAGCCTCCCACCAGTTGTTGATGAGAATAACAATATCAAGAATGAGGTTCTTAGTTTTGATGATAATGGATCTTCTCGATGATTAGACCCCTTCTTTCATGACCTTGTTCCTAGCCTTCCATATGCACTAGCAAACCGCATGCAAAATCATGGTTTGGTCGGGTCTCTATGAACCCCTATCACCCACATCGTGGATCCACCATTCTAGGAATGGTTGATCAGCCATAATATGATCATGGAGTGTAGTGAACTCTCCAAAATAATCCCTCACTCCTTTCTCCCAATATCTCTCTAAGAATAGATGGCTTGTGTTCTCCTCTCTATAATTTTTACAGCAAGATCACCTTTAATCCAACAGAATGCCGCATCACTCGGCATTCTCTCCAATAGGGACTACCTTGTTATGTAACATCCAAGTGAGAAAATTTTACTTCAGGGGGAGTTGGCCTCCCAGTAAGAGATAGTGGTGGAAGGACACTCTGAGAATCCAAGGGCATTCCCGTCCCAGTTTTCATGCCATAAAGAGATGTCTCCCTTTCCAACAAACCATCAAGAGGGAGGTTGGAGGGTAGAAATAATGGGAGAAATCACAGACCAGAGTGGGATAGCATGTCCATATTCTAGGTCCAGGATCCCAGAGGGAGAATTGTGTATAGTAATACCCCAAATCATATGTTGTTCCAGTACTTCCCATTCCATCTTAGCATGCCTTCCTGTTAGAGTGTCTTCAAGGCTTTAGACGTCGATGCCACCTTCCCTTCCTAGTCTTGCCACCTTGTGCCAGGATGCCCAGTGGCACTTCCCTTCTGAGAGAGGGTCCCAGATGAAACCTTCCAGGATCATATCAATATTTTTGATGATACCTTTCATGAATTCAATGTACAAGATAGTATGAACCGGGGTAGTGAGAAGGATGTAGTTGACCAGTGCAATTTGGATCCCAAAGGATAAGTATATATTCTTCCAGTTGAGGATTTGGTATGTGATCCTACTGATGAGGAAATAAAAATCGTGGATATGAAGCCTACCTAAGGATATGGGAGCACCCAAGTACTCTCTAGGGAAGCCCCCTCATTGCATTTTATGGTTTTTCTAGACTATATAAATCTGTATGGATAAACATATGTTAGAGATAGAGAATTTACTTTTGGCCTTGTTTATCACCTACCAGCTCCAATGAAGCTACTCCTCCAGCACATTGTTAATTCCTCTAATAGATCTACTATTAACATTCAGGAATATAAATTTATCATCCGTGAAAAGCATTCACTCGGATCGTAATCTCTCCAAATAAGTTAACAAACCTTGAACATCCCATGTTTGTTGGAAACTTTATATTTTTCTTGTATTCACTTTTATGATCAAATAACTCATGAATACCTTGAGAAATAAATTCAATCATCATTATTCTAAATTTTAATAATAAAATTTAATTATTTTGAATTGTGATTAGTTAAACTCAGGCGTTCACCAGCCCCACACATGGGTCCCACTTTGTCCTAAACTCTTATTCATTAGAATAGGTGGAACATATGGATTCACATAGTGTGTGTCCCTCTAGGTCCTTATCTCAATAGTAGTGAGTTCAACCCACAGACCAAGAGTAGATTCTATCAACCCATCATGACCCCGAAGGAGATAAGGAATGTCATAGCTAAAACTTCCTCCTACGAACACTAATTGTGTAATATAATCTATTTGTCTGGAGATATCTCATAAAGAGGGATGTACACTTGTGTCATCATCCTTTTTCTGCTTTATATATTTCGTGACCTTACTGGACAGACTTACCTTCTTGTATGATGGCCATGAATTTATAAAGGTACTACCATCCTAGTCAACCTAATCCCACGAGATATCTCTTCCTCATCCTAGAAGTGAAAAAAATCTATCTTGATCATTTAACCAATGTCATAACAACATTGACACACCCAACAAAAACTACCTCTCCATGATTTAATTATTTTAGTTTTCTCCTTGAATCAAAGTATGAAATGAAATGGCACACACTGATAATGATCTCAAGTAAGAAGACCAATACACATGTTTATAGATAGGAACAACCAATGACACAAGAAACATGTGTTTTTCCTATTGGTGGCTTTGTCCTCATGATCTCTCTACTAGAGATCACCAAGTGTGAACTTCATGAGAATAAGTCTCAATGCTTATAATCCCCTAGAACCTGATAGTCAGACATCATATGTATCCTATCAGTATGATGTATCTAGACCATATGAAATATATATTTAATATTAATGTCATAGTATGTTTAGGTCCTCATTATTGTTGGGAACTGCTATAACCTTTTGATATGACACATAATCTAAGGACATTACCATGTAATTAATGGATGCAAAAATATAAACAACATTATAGTGAGAATTAATAATACACATGTATATATCAATCAGAATACATGTAATGGTAATCAAAAGTACTCTTAAAGTTGGGTCTAGGGCACCCACTATTACAAAAATATGATCAGGGATTGTTATATTCCTCTTCCTTACATTCAAAGTGTTTCTTTTGTTTATTCCCTTGTTGGTATTTATTCTCACCCCTTTCCCTTGATGTATTTCCCCATGATATGAGATTTAGTGAGAATAATTGGGATGGAATAAAAAGGGATTCTCCCAAAATAATTGATTAATGATTATTTTTATGTTATCCTTATGAAATTCATGTAATATATACCTAATTACCATAACACTAAAACCAAAAGATATTCTGATTTGTTAAATTTGTGTTATGAAATGAGATATTTATGTAATAAAAATAAAATATTCTGTAGTTGGTATCATAGGATTATTTAGTTATTTTGTGGGAATTAGGAATATAAATCCTTAGTACAAACCCTAGAGGAAATTTTAAATATTAGAAAACATCCTTGTATTTTTTTGAAGTATTAAGTAAGTGGTTTTCAAGAAAATAAATCCATTTCTAGATACGAACAAGTGTATGTGGCTTTAGCATGGATGTATCTAGCGGTAACACTATAAAACAACGCATTGAGCTAGACTCAATCGGGAATTGGTGCATGACAATGATCCTTGTTGCACTCTTAGTTTGAAACTCCTAGGGGATATGCTTTGGTCAATCAAAATATTATACAAACCATTAGGAAGATTATAATTATAATGTAAAAAATTTATTAAGACTGAAGTATACAATCCTAGAAACATGATATTATAAAATTTTGAAATTATTCATTCATTTATAATATTTATTATAACATTCCTAACAGTAAAAAAAATTCACTTAGGTTTTATCCTTCAAGAAAAAAGATTGTAGGAAATAGAATTAAATATTAGTAACATTGAGGAAGACCTTGATCATTAGTGTTAATGGTATCGATCAATAAGAGAAAATTTCAAGGTCACAATTTCTTTTAGGGGGGAAGAATGTAATGACTTAAAAAAATGTACTTCTTTTATATATGGATTTCTTCCCTCCTAATAACATTTTATTATGTTTTACATCAGAATCATATAGAATGAATTTTTATTTTATGAGAACATCATTTATCATGAATAAATTTGGACTAGTACAATAATGAAAAAAATGGGATATACACATAATAGAATATCTTTTCTTAATAAAACATATGTTGAATTGAGACGAATTTGATAAATTTACTTTTCAGAAGAAAAATAATTATAATTTTTTGAAAAGATATTAATTTTATAATAAACTAAGGATTTTGTAATAATATTTTTTTAATGAAATATTATGTTAAAAATGATCTTATTTAAATATAAATTACAAAATAATTTTATAATATCCTGGGAAATTTTTAAGTCTAATAAATTTTACTATGCCTTTCAACTTACTAAGTTTTTAATAAATATAGATTTTTATATTTAAAAGTTAAAATTATCATATTTAGATAATTATTATGATAAAATAAACATAATTTTTGAAATAAATATTTTAAAATTAGGTTTTGGTGAATTTATGAGAATTTTCTAAAATACTTTGTTTTTTTTCGTGAATAGTAAAAATACAGTTTTGGGTTTTCAATATGTTTAATGACATCATAATTGTTTCATAATTATGTAATAATGAATTAAACACAACAAAATGCCTAAAATATGTTATTTTATTAATATAAAGTATTTTAATATATTTTATTCAATTTTCGAACCTATAAATGACTTAACAAAGTATAAAATGGAAACTTTGACTTTAAATACATTACTTTGTGGAAACATTACTTTTACAAGACTAAAGATGAAATAAAAAATGATGTTAAGTTATTTTGGGTTAAAATAACTTAAAATTTTACCCCAAATGTCCAAAACCATCGGCAAAAACCATGGTTAAGCCAATGGTTTTTTATTTTCTACAACCTAGGTTTCCAAGGCCTATATTTCAAAATTATTAAACAAATCTTCTAATTTTACTATAAATACCCACCCATTTCTCCACTTAATTTCACTACCACTATATCCTATATTATTTTATGATATTTTTCCTCCCAAATAGTACACCTAGGGTGTCCTCAATCCCCCAAGGTTCCATTCATCAAGATTTAGGAGTACATCTTAAAGGTAAGGGAATTATCCTTATTTTCACATCAATTCAAGAACCACTTTTTTATATGTATTCTAAATGTTATGGTTACTATATTTTATTACCATTTTTATTATTACCTTACTTCTAAATTATGTTTTATCAATGGGAGACCCATTTCCACTCTCATTTTACCCTTTTCTAAAACCAAATTTTATACCCATAATGCTGCCAAATTAACTCTTCAATGTTTCTCTCTCTACTTAAAAAAATCCCTTTTATTTTCTTTTTTTGAATAAATAAACTATTTATTTTCCAATTTTATTCACCTATATTTAATAATGATTTATTTTATTCGGGTATTAACATACATGAAACTCACATTCCCCTTCCATGGGATAAAAATAACATAATGATCGTGTCTTTAAGAACTATTAAAATTCCATGATTTTCACAAGAAACCTGTGATTTATTCTCAATAGGTTATTTATGAAATGTTTTATTATCATATATGTGGATAAAATTAATTCATACATTTGAGGTTTTTTCCCTGATATCACTCGAATTCACAGGGTAAAGAATTTGATCTCTACAGATGACATGTTTTACAATGCCTTGGTAAATAATATCAGTAATTATGATTTATGAGACCTTGGGGATGGACCTTGGTTATATGATTATCAATGCCCTATTTTTATATTTCATCCACATTTACTTGTTATGATTCATTTTCTTTCTTTTAATATTTTCCCTATATTCATATGATCATGGCTTATTATATGCCTCTTCGTCACATGTTAAGTGTTTCTTTTGTTTATTCCACTATTAGGATTTATGTTCACCCCTTTCCTTTGATGTATTTATATAGAATATGAGATGTAGTGAGATTAATTAGGATGTAATAATAAATTATTCTCCAAAAATAAATGATTAATGTTTATTTTTATGTTACCATTATAAAATTCATGTAATATGTACCTAATTTCCAAGAAACTAAACCCAAAAGATCTTCTGTTTTGTAAAATGTATATCATAAAATAAATGATTTATGTAATAAAAATGTATGATTCCATAAAAATTGATGCTTTACAATATATTATTGTCCTAACTAGTTTGGGATACCAATATATGAGAAGGGGTCAAAGTGAACTGGTGGTGGAACAAAGATTCGAACATAGATAACCAAATGACCCCAATAGATTTGAGTCCAGTCATTCCCCTAAACAACATATAATACCCTAGGTAATCAATTTTTTAATTTATATTTCTCCTAAATTTTAATCAAACAACTTCCAATAACTTTATATTACTAAAATTCTGTAGGGTACAGTTGTATGTGATTTCTATCTGTCAATACCCACGCACCACCTTGTTGTAAGGGGTACAGTGTATAATATTCCGGGAGACAAGCTACACCTGAATGAACTCACAAAAGATAACATGAGAGTGAGGATTGAGGTATCTCATGATTTTATTTTTGAGTTTCCAATTCCACTAACTGATCTAGATATTACAATGGTCAATTATACTATTGTAACATTCATAGCATGACCACATAATATTATAAAGATATGGGAAGTATGTCTTTATCAATTTTTTCCATATGAAAAAACCTATAAAAGTTGATGAAAAAATGTATTAAGGGTGGTATGATATTATAAATGGATAAATTGATGGGAAATGGAAGGTTGGATCAAGACAGTCTAATTGATCAACCAAGAAATCAAAAGGATCTTTTGGGAGTACCTTCTCCCTGCTAGTTCTAGAGAAACATTTATTATCATTACAAATTCATGTAGAGACCACATTTAAAGATGAAAATATATCTTAAATTCCATATAAAAAAATTTATGGACCTTCCACGACAAACATAGTTGGTCTCGAGAGTATAAATGAGATTATTAAGCATGATGGCTAGGAGCCTCTATTCTGAAAACATACATAAGGTACATTTTCATAATATGTCAATCCAAATAGTGATATAATATGTTTATTAAGGTTAATAATTTTTCATGTTTCCTATACAAATTTATTTTAGTATTATATAAATGGAAAACCATGTGAAGCATGATTTGGATTCATTAATCCCTGTATAATATCTATGTAAAAACTAACTTTGTATAAGAAAGAAATTGATTAGAAAAGAGATGAGATACTCGATGCATTTGGTAAAAAATAATAGAATATAGAGTCAATTTTATTTCTAAAATATATAAGTAAAACTCTATAATTTAATGACATAAAATATATTTTCAATTTTTTCATTAATTATTTTTTCTATTTTTTTTATGCATCACTGGATGCTGATCACAGTCAATATGGATACCCCGAATATTTATTTTTTTAGACCCAATGCATGGATATCCAACAAAAAGACCCCACATGATGTGTATTGTGAATTTTAATAAACTTAAATCAATATTTTTTCGATAAAATTCAAATTATATATTTTTTTGTTCTGTGTTTTAATAATAATTTTTTTATGATTGGTTTGTTGCCAAATATAGGATAAATTCTGGAATGAAGCTAATGTATGAATATAAAAAGCCTATGGATTACTAAATATTGAAACATATTATGTGTGTAAATTTATGAGAGAGATCATAAACCATGAAAATACCAACATCCCTAGACATATAATTTATAAAGTTAATTACAATTTCATTAAAAATATTTCTTAATCATTTGCCTATATTTTCTCAATACTTCCAAGATTGTCAAAAACGTTCATACTCAAAAGAAGAAGTAATTTTTTTTAGAGATGATTAGGCAGCATACATGGTGTTATAATGTTTTGTTAAAAAAAAAATAGGTGATTACCTACTATTTTTGTGATTTATAATAATCTAATACCTTATAAATATATTTGGGGTGTGAAGAATAAGTTTCAGAATGATTATATATTATTTTTGATCTATTTATCAAGAAGATGTAAATGGTGGAAATCATTTTTTTAGAAGCGTTGGCCTACAAACAATAAAATTTTTGGGAAATGGTAGAGTTGGATGAGTATTTGGAGGTGGGGGAAGAGACATAGATGACATTATTTTTGGAGGCTGAGTTTGAGATGAAGTTGTATTTGGAGACCGAGGTAGAGGAGGAGGAGGCAGAGGTAGAGACCGAGGGATAGAAGGAGATGAAGCACTAGCCTACAAATAATAAAATTTTTTGGATGTGAAGTAGAATGGGTGTAATACCAAGGTTGTGTTTTAGAATAATTTTTGAAAATTGATCACAACACTTGTCACTTAAGATGAGATCCATTATTTTTGAGAACAATTGTTAAATAAATATGTGTCTAATCAACCATAGTATCCTGTTGGTGAATGAGAGAACTATTAGAGTACTAATATCATTAAGATATTGTGATCATTGAGGAGGGATGGTCTTAAAGGAAACATGACATCAAATGAAAATAAACCACTTTATGAGTAAATCCATGAAAATGAAAACCTGCTTAAAATGAAATCATAAAGCACTAGAAATCTAAATAAAACCCCTTTAAAAAAGAAGCTAGTAGCTTGATCCAAACCCTCTAAAAATTTAAAAAAATACAAATTTTAATTGACTAAATCATGAATTTTTAGAAAATAATTGTTGGTAGGATTAGAGTACTCAAGAGGGGGTGAATTGAGTATCTATAAAAATTTCTGTTAAAAGGTATTATTTGGGATTCCCCAAAATTTAAAATTTAATTGACCAGTTAGACAATAGTGAATTTATAAGATCTTAAATATTCTATTAATTTATCAAAAGAGATATTTGTTCCTAGTTATATCAATTTGATAATTAATACAACTTTTGAAGATATACTAATGATTCAATACTGTTATAAACACTTTCTAAGACTAACTATCAGAGTCCATTTTAGTTTTATGAAATATGTGTTAAAATAGAGTAAAACTAAAAGTAAAAAAAAAACAGAAGAAATGAAACAAGAGGTTAAGTCTCAATAAGATACCTAATCCTCTCCACTTTGTGATCACCTACCACAAATAAATTTAAATTAATAAATAGTTTGATCCACACCCTGGATTGAAGTTCACAATAGCACACAGGCTATCCAGGTCACATGACCTCTACCACATTTCTTTGTGGGTACAGACTACAAAGTCACACAAAGAAATATTCCATACTTATATATGGGAGTAAAAAGGTGTAAGAAGGTATGAGTGTAAGGATATCTTGTATCCTTTAGTTTGATTTTGGAGGCAGTGTGTGCTTTACCAACTGATACAAACACTGCTCAAAAGTATGTAAAAATGCACACAATAGAGAAAATAAATATGAGAAAGGATTTATAAGGCTCTGTGTGTCTTGAGATGCATCTTTTAACTCTTCAGATGTAACTAAGATGTGGTTTTATTCCTCTTATGGAAGTTGACACAAAAACAAGGTGTCGTATTCCAGCTTCCAGGTACAAGTATAGTTTTACAGCTATATTCTACTCCTTTGATATAATTTTGTAGTTTTTCAATTCAATGTACATCTTGGTTGAGATTTCCTAATATTTTTTTCCTTTTGTTCTTGAGTTCACAATGGGTGCATGAGAGTTGCAGATGTTCTTCTGGGTGTCTCACGTGAGGGCATTCCACACTTCTTACAAATTCTCTTTTCAAAATGCTTTTATACTTGATGGCCAACAGAAAGAATGAACTTTCCACGTGCATAGGTTCATCATACCTCATAATATCTACTAAAATTCAAAAAAAAGATTATTAAATATTTCAGTATCATTAAATGACTCAAATATGACCGTTATGATTAATTTTAATAAATTAAAATTTAAATATTCTGTCGGTGACTCCTCTGTCGGGGAGTCAGACTATCGGTGAGTCGTCTTGTTTGTTAGACATCAGTCGGTGAGTTTTCATGTTAGTGACACATCATTCAGTGACTCATATGTTGGTGAGACATCATTTGGTGACTCTTCTGTCAGTGAGACATCATTCGATGAGTATTCTTCTTAGTGAGACATCAGTCAGTGAGTCGTCTTGTCAGTGAGACATCAGTCGATGACTCCATGCATCGATGAGTCATTTGTCTCTAGGTGTCTCAGTTATTTTGTTGGTGTCAGTGACTCATACTTAGAGATAATTCTTAGATGTTATATTTGTCTTACAGTACAATAATATCATAATGTGTTAATACCCTTAATTACACATAGATAATTAGTTATAAGCTTGTTTAGAAACATAATTAGTTATATGATTAAAATGATATGATATTCTAGATAATATTTTACATGATTTAGGATCTAGAATGAGGTAAGATATGTGACTTGTGATTAGGACATTATTTTTGATAATGAGGTAAGAGATATGTTATAATATATGACATGATTTGTGATAATTAAAACCATTATAGTGAGAGATAGTGGCCAACAATATCCTATGGTCCAAATATATCTCCCTTTTTATGATAAAAAATCATGGTATTGTTAAGCACTATTAGAGAATGATTAAAATAAACAATCTGATAAATATGAATAGGATCAAAAATAATTATGGCAAGTAAAATGTATCATAGTAAAATAAAAAAATTGTAAAGACCCATAAATTTCAAGGAAATTTTTTTCTTAATTTTCTTTGGAATTTTACAAGAGCGCAGTTTCTGACGGCACCTGATTCCGAGGCCCGGTGTGCCCGGAATCATTTTCCGAAGTTTGGCTCGGGTACGTTCAGTGAACGGACGAGCGGGTTTTTTTCTAACTTTTGAACCGGTGCCCGGAATCGAATTCTGAGGGCACTGATGAAATCGCAGCGCCGATATTCGCTTAGAAACGCCTCTTCCGGAGTTACGTTTGCTCGGGTGTGGTTTTTAATTTTCGGGCTTAAAGTTAAGAAATAAAATAATTTTGCGACAACTTTATTTTATTTCACTTAAGCCACTTGTAAGCCACTTGAAGCCACTTAAAGGCGGCTTGAACTGAGTTGAACTGGATAGGATGCTATCCAGAAATATCCTACCACCTTGGTAGGATATTTGTGAGGTGGGGCCCGCACGAGCCCCGCCGTTTCTTTCTGCTAAGAAACGCACCCGTGAAAACCCGTCTTAATGAAGTTAACCGACGTGTTTTCTAAATTCTTAACAGACCATTAAATGGGCTGTTTCTTTCGTGAATTAAATGGTCTGTTTCTTTCGTTGAATTAATTCAAGGAATTAATTCAATCGTTTCTTAACCTGTTTTCGTGTGTTGGCATGTTAATAAAATAAGACCAACCCAAAATCTTTTGAAAAGATTTGAGAGGATCCCTGTTTCTTCAGCTCCCTCGCGAATAACGCGAAGAACGCGAAGAACACGAAGAACGCGAAGAACGCGAAGAACGCCGAACCCGGAAATCGACGACGCCTTTGTCCGAGACGTTCTTCTGATCTCCGATCTCCGATCTCCGATCACCGACCATTTGAGGTGAGTGATTTCGGATTTCCGCTCAAGGTTCTTTTCCTTGGGTTTAAACACAGATTTAATTAATTATAATTTAAATCTGTTGTTCTTGGTATGTTGAGCTCGCCGACTCAACGCCGGATTCCGCGACGACGCGACGCCTCCCCGCGACGACGCGACGATCCCTCTCTTCCGCGACGATCTTATCCGCGAAGAACGCCCACGCGCGACGATCATCAAGGTAGGGATTTCATTATGGGAATTACCCCTTTTAAATTAATTCCCGTCTATGTTTCTTAAAGAAATTAAAGAACTGGATTCTAGGAAACAATTTTATTTTATTAAAATTAAAATTGTTGGTTCATGTGTTGAACAATTTCTCCCGGTTGTTTATTTCTAACGCGGAGGGTGCGGACCAAACGAACATGGCCCGACGACCCTCCGCCGTTCTTCGTTTTGTGCGGATTTGGCGGGTGATGACGAAACATACTGCAAAGGGTGTTTGACGATCCCGCAGTAAAGAACGGATCCCGAGAGGAGCAACGACGCAGACGGGAAGGAAAACGGGCCACCAAAGCAAGGCCTGCGGCCCGCGGAAGTTGCCGGCGCGGCGGCGCCCCGGCGCGCCGCCGGACGAGCCCGCCACGACTGAAGCCGCGGCGGCGGCGGCAGACGGACCCGCGGCCGTGCGGGTCCGGTTCGTCCAGGCGGGACACGGCTCAGCCGCGTCCGCGGTTCGCCAGCGCGGCCCACGCGGGCCGCGACCTTTCTCAGGCCGCGGGTCAACGCCCGCGGCGCTCGGCTGTAGAGACCCGAAGCCTAACGTACATGGACATTACATTACATTTGCGGAATACTTAGTACATAACAAAAACACACACTAAAGGATCGTAATAGTTTAGTGTCTTTGGAAACTCGGAACGTAATCTTCTAATCGTGGTGAAAGTTCTTCAATATCTCCCATAAAGGTCATCCTTTTTTTCTACCTAAAACCTTTCTTTATATCCTGGGGAAAAGAAAACATAAAAGGGTGAGCTCAAATGCTCAGTAAGGGTAAACAAAAGAAAAATCAATCACATCATATACATAGCTTTTGGAAATCTTAACCTGCAAATGAGCTTATAATATCATAACATGGGATATATCATAGAAGTGAAATGTAATCCCAATAATCATAACTTAAAACATGAAACTTTTTGGCATACACACATAATCATAGAAAATCATTTCTTATTAGTCAAGACTCATTGCCAAGACTATCTTAGTGGACAAAGTCCCTTTCTGAATCGAGTAACCCTCGTTTCAGTCCTGTTTCACTGAACCGGTATAACCTACCATTTCAGCCATGTCTATCTCATGAGATATAAAATCTTTACCCAATGCATTGGAGGGAGATATAGGTCCCACCCATCTCATAATGATACCATTCTTATGTGTGCCACAAAATCATAAATCATACATCATTTCATAACACATGTAACAAAAATGGGATTCTTGAAACATCATGACATCATAAATCAATTCATATAAGATAAAGGAATTCATAAAAATAATTCCATCACAACATGATCAAATCAATGTTATAATAGGGATAAAAACAGAACCCTACATTATATTATATGGAAAATAATTTTGATAAAACATTTGAACTCCATTCTTGAGGAAAATATCCTTTCTTCTTCAAAAACATTTTTCCTTTCATAACATGTCATACAACTTTAAAATAAAATAAGTTGATTAAAAATAAACTTGAAAACTTGTAAAGGAAGCTTCTTGGAAATACTGTTTTAAAAATCCATTCATGCCGTATAAGTTAAAAAAACATTCTTCGTACTTTTGTCGGAAAAGTCAAAAAGTACCTCGTACGACAAAAGATTCCTTTCATACATATTACTAAAAACTCACCAAAGGGTAAAAATAAATTTAAACAATTGTAGGTGGATGGAAATAATATTACATTTTGATGAAACATGGATGTGGATGATAAAATACACCCCAGTAAATACTTACGAATAAACAATCTCGGATAAAAATGAGATTGTGATATTTCCCTTACCTTATGTCCGACTTGCTTTGTAAGTGTCCGAACCTCCTGTATAATGATTTAAATCATGTTATTGACTTATTCCAGAATCATATTCATTGTTATGATATCATATATGGTTCACTTATGACATTATATTACCCGTTCTTTTGTAAATTCCATGTTAAAGAAGCGTTTTGGGTAAAATCGTTTCATTTATCGTAGGTGTTTTGACTTGTTGTTCTTGACATCATTATTACTTATATCATGATTTAATTACTTACAGAATATAAAATATGATTTATATATCATATATATTCAGTATATATATATATATAATAGATAGATAAATAAAATGAAAAACACCGTTCATGGAGACGGTAGTCCGTACGTACGCATGAACGCTGTTTTACTTTCCTTATTGTCTTGAAATGGAAGTAAGTAGATGACATACATATGTATATATATACATAAATCCAGTAGCTTTATAATGTCATATATTTCATTATTATTTCTTATATATACATTATAATCATTCTTAAATGGTTAACATGGAGAATGAATCTCATCGCGTCGTGGAGACGGTAGTCCGTACGTACGCACGAGCGATGATATCATTTCCATAAATATTGAATTGAATTGGAGTGGATTATACAATATATCAGAATCAATATGATGTTTTAATAACTATGTATAGTTATTCTTTACACCATTATACCCTTCCATGTAAGGTGGTGGTGGAAAATAGATTACACCACGGCGTGGAGACGGTATTCCGTACGTACGCACGCGCGGTGATTTCTTTTTCCGTAGGATGGATAGATGGTGAAATAGGGTTGTTTCATACTTATAATAACATATCAGTATATGAGTGATACTGATGTTATTACTTCATAATGAAACAACCTAAGAAGAAGAAGTGGAAGAAGAAATAAAGATGAAAGAATTGGTAACGGTAATTACCTCTTCTTTGAAGTGCCTCTTTGAGACCTCCTCTTAGGGCACTAAAATTGGTCTTTGAGGAAGACCAGAACCTCTAGGATGTTGCTAGGGAAGTGGAGAGGAGAAATTGGCAGGGGTTGGCCGAGCTTGAGTGCTCAAATTGGTGTGAGGAGGAGGGGGAGGAGGTGCCCTTTTATAAGGGAGGAGAGGGGCACCTTAGGAATTCTTAAAAATATTAATTTATAATAAATCTAACCCCACTTAAAAACCTCCAAAAATGACTCATATTAGAATATTAGATGAGATAGGGTTGTAATCTCATCAACCAATCAAATTTAGACATGTTTGGATATTATTTTAAACCTTATCAATTAGATTTAACTCTAAGTTAAATAATTTAACTTTTACCGTGTCTTTTTGTTTTCTTTCACTATATGGTTAATAAACTTACTATAACATGACAAACGAACCACAAATTGTTTATTATTAATATATATATCTTTATCTAAGTCATTTGGCCGAACCTTAGATTTTTAGGAATAAAATAACAATTAATAATATAATATTTGATTTAAAAACTATTTTGTGTCAATTTTGACACTATTTGATATATGATTTTTGTGAAAGTCATAACAGAATTATATGTTCGAAACAAGTTGATTAAATCAACATTAATATATCATAGTAACCTAGAAAATTAGTGGAATTCATAAAAAGTCTTAAATTACATTTATTTTGGTATTTATATTATCAATTATGTCAATATTTCATTAATAAGATAATTACTGCATCATCTTTGTGTCATAAATAAATTAAATTATTTGATGTCTAAAAATTACAAATAAAATACCATCATGTAGGAAATCTTTTTAGATTTCTAATGAATATTTAAAATCGAATTTATCTTATGTATAACCCCATATTATAAATGATTTACTTATTAAACTTTGATTTTAACTATTTTAACCCTTCTTTAAATAAATTAATAATAAATGTCCTAATCTAATCCAAGTGGGCCTAAATGGTCATATTTTATTCCTAAGTTTGTTTTTGGTCGAATTAAACTTGTCCAATAGAATTAGGACATGTGTTAGGGTAATAGTAATATCATATTTACCCTTAGTTACCCTATTTACTATTAACCGCGGTAAAAAAAAGTAAAAAGTTACTATTCACCAAAAATTATTTTCATCTCATTGAACCACATTTTAGTCCTTGATATTAACCGTGTCTCTCGGATTTTCGAAATTCCATTCACAGAAGTGGTAAAATTAAGTTTTATGCAAAATTCAGTTTTTAACCTACCACTTAGTGGTTTCACTATTCATCAAAAATTGAAAGTTTTCAGAAAAATGCCAAAATTTCATCCTAAGCTATATTTCATATTCCGAATTCAAAAATGAAGTCTATTTTACCAAATTCATAACATAGAAGTTGAATTAATTAATTTTATAATTAAATCCCGCTATTAAAACAAATAGCGTGTTTTTACGAAACAATATCTATCAAAAGATTGACACTTGTTTATGTCTGGTTTAAATGTGAAATTACGTCCAATGACCAACATTGTATTAAATTGTAAAAATATATTCTAAATATACTTTAAAACCACTCAAATTAATAATTTATCACTATTAATTATTTCGATTAAAAAAGTTGTTTTTAATTATAATTTAGTAATTTTCACTATTCATCAGAATATGAAAGTTATCCGAAATGTACCAAAATTTCACCTTAGGCTAAATTCGATACTCCGAATCCAAAAATGAAATACATTTTGAAAAATAAAATTTACAAAATTTCAAAAAGTGGTTATTACTATTCATAACGGCTAGTTTTAATAGCATATCGCTGTTTAGTGAAACTCGTTATTGCATACTACACACACTATCGAGGAAGGTTGCGATTGCGTGTAATGCAAGGCAAGTCAAGGATGCGTGTTGTGCAAGCTCCTTTTGGTGTAGCGTACAACACAAGACATTAATAAAATTAAAAAGAATATTTTTCATAAAATCTTGGGCTGTTACATTCTACCCCCCTTAAAATGAATTTCGCCCTCGAAATTCGTCGGGGTTATAAATGGTTTTCTATTCGAAATTTTCCCACATCGTAAAAAGGAATACCAAAACTTGGCTTTAAAAACTAAAGTATGAAATGTAACGATTACCCAAATAAACTAATTGTTGGGTTTCCACATAGGTAAAAATATGGATATGGAAGAAAAATCTAACCATCATGTTCTGATGGAGAGTGGTAGAGAACATGGCTATGGAAAAGCCAAAAATCACAAATCCATAAATTTGTGATGATATAAGGTACCATCTGATTCCTCAGGTATAAGATCACTAGGACAACATTTTTGGTTTTCAAGATCATTTCCCTAAAGTTGAAAATTTGAATTAGAATAAATACTTACTTTATTTTGATACAATATCACTGTTGTTCGTGCCTTGAACAATTTCCACTTCATCTCTTAAATAAATGAAGTTAAATTTGTTATCCGTGAAGTGTTAGCAGATCATGTGATAGAATGACGGGTCATTCCATCTGTCTCAAACAAAAGGTAAGCAAAAGTTATTAAATATACATAAGTCATTCTATAGTGAGATTAATCATATATAGTTCCTAAAATGGACTTATACTTCATATATCATACTGCTTAATATAATAAAACTAGTTTCTACTAAACAGGGACTTCCTGTAGGTCAGTGGTAGGCGATAAAGGCCAGTCGCACTTCGGTTGTGGGTTCGATTCCTACAGCCTTGTCCGACGCGATGGGTTGTCTCCCGTCCTGTAGGTTGTCCTTTTTCTAAACCTACATTACTATAACATCACATAAATAATATCGAAAAACAAACAATACTAACTTATGTCCAACATAATTCATTCCAATCCTTAGGCTTATCCATAATACTACAGTCCACTCTCATAACAAAGTGAAAACGATTACCAGAGATTTAATACCATCGTTGATCCCCATATATCATAAGATATGTTTTATTGGTCACATTCCAAACATTCAAAGTCCTTAATCATGTATTCTCTTGAATACCTTAGTGAAAACATGAATGCAGTTAAAAGTTAACACCTTCCACATACCAAAATCCTCAAAATTCTATATACTCAAACCATGATATCACTTAGTCCTTATATCAATCATGAGCTCATGCATACAATCAAACATCTCATTATCGTATTATCCCTTCATTATGCGCATATCATATACTTTCCAAAAATACCTCAATCACTTCGAATACCACATTAGACCAATACATAAATATTCCAATACACCATAAAAGTACCTCAACAACATTATTCTTGAATACCAACACTTCAGTCCATCCACTTCAATGACTGTCCTGGAATAATTCCTTCCTTGATTTAGAAGTATCTTTTCAGATCAGGGCATTGAGTTGGGTAATGCCCATGTTCTCCACAAATAAGACATTGAACTCCATAACAATCTGTCACTCTATGACCCTTTTCTCCACACAGATAACATCGGTCCCTCCATTTGAGGTATTCCTCAAGGTTCTTCTTCCCTTCTTTAGAAATCTCAATCTTCCTTTCTTTATGCTCCTCAACATGCGAACATGCATAATAGTTTATCTTCCTCTTCTTTGATGAATTAGTCATACCACTAAATTTCACCTTGTTAATCATATATCGCGATGACTGATTCGGCATAATCAGAATATCTTTATCTCTAGGCATCACACAATTTTGTTGCTCATAGTCACCAATTTGTCCATTGGATTCAATGTTAACCAAATTCCTTCTGGTTCCCTCCATTAACTAAAACACAAAAATAATTTTGTGAGAGGCGAAATCATGCTAGGGAAGACAACATAGTAAAGGATGAGCACCCTCAATATCTAACATCTTAGGTTAAATTCTTAGATCGTTACCGTAGTTCTAGGACTATATCCTATACGTATACTTATCCTTAGGGGCATCCCTAGACATACCTTAGAAATATCTCTAGGGATCTCACTAACGTTTTCGCATCCTAGTTTCCAAAGGTTGACTAAACCTTTCCTCTGATACCAAATGTAGAGACCCGTAGCCTGACGTACATGGACATTACATTACATTTGCGGAATACTTAGTACATAACAAAAACACACACTAAAGGATCGTAATAGTTTAGTGTCTTTGGAAACTCGGAACGTAATCTTCTAATCGTGGTGAAAGTTCTTCAATATCTCCCATAAAGGTCATCCTTTTTTTCTACCTAAAACCTTTCTTTATATCCTGGGGAAAAGAAAACATAAAAGGGTGAGCTCAAATACTCAGTAAGGGTAAACAAAAGAAAAATCAATCACATCATATACATAGCTTTTGGAAATCTTAACCTGCAAATGAGCTTATAATATCATAACATGGGATATATCATAGAAGTGAAATGTAATCCCAATAATCATAACTTAAAACATGAAACTTTTTTGCATACACACATAATCATAGAAAATAATTTCTTATTAGTCAAGACTCATTGCCAAGACTATCTTAGTGGACAAAGTCCCTTTCTGAATCGAGTAACCCTCGTTTCAGTCCTGTTTCACTGAACCGGTATAACCTACCATTTCAGCCATGTCTATCTCATGAGATATAAAATCTTTACCCAATGCATTGGAGGGAGATATAGGTCCCACCCATCTCATAATGATACCATTCTTATGTGTGCCACAAAATCATAAATCATACATCATTTCATAACACATGTAACAAAAATGGGATTCTTGAAACATCATGACATCATAAATCAATTCATATAAGATAAAGGAATTCATAAAAATAATTCCATCACAACATGATCAAATCAATGTTATAATAGGGATAAAAACAGAACCCTACATTATCTTATATGGAAAATAATTTTGATAAAACATTTGAACTCCATTCTTGAGGAAAATATCCTTTCTTCTTCAAAAACATTTTTCCTTTCATAACATGTCATACAACTTTAAAATAAAATAAGTTGATTAAAAATAAACTTGAAAACTTGTAAAGGAAGCTTCTTGGAAATACTGTTTTAAAAATCCATTCATGCCGTATAAGTTAAAAAAACATTCTTCGTACTTTTGTCGGAAAAGTCAAAAAGTACCTCGTACGACAAAAGATTCCTTTCATACATATTACTAAAAACTCACCAAAGGGTAAAAATAAATTTAAACAATTGTAGGTGGATGGAAATAATATTACATTTTGATGAAACATGGATGTGGATGATAAAATACACCCCAGTAAATACTTACGAATAAACAATCTCGGATAAAAATGAGATTGTGATATTTCCCTTACCTTATGTCCGACTTGCTTTGTAAGTGTCCGAACCTCCTGTATAATGATTTAAATCATGTTATTGACTTATTCCAGAATCATATTCATTGTTATGATATCATATATGGTTCACTTATGACATTATATTACCCGTTCTTTTGTAAATTCCATGTTAAAGAAGCGTTTTGGGTAAAATCGTTTCATTTATCGTAGGTGTTTTGACTTGTTGTTCTTGACATCATTATTACTTATATCATGATTTACTTACTTACAGAATATAAAATATGATTTATATATCATATATATTCAGTATATATATATATATAATAGATAGATAAATAAAATGAAAAACACCGTTCATGGAGACGGTAGTCCGTACGTACGCATGAACGCTGTTTTACTTTCCTTATTGTCTTGAAATGGAAGTAAGTAGATGACATACATATGTATATATATACATAAATCCAGTAGCTTTATAATGTCATATATTTCATTATTATTTCTTATATATACATTATAATCATTCTTAAATGGTTAACATGGAGAATGAATCTCATCGCGTCGTGGAGACGGTAGTCCGTACGTACGCACGAGCGATGATATCATTTCCATAAATATTGAATTGAATTGGAGTGGATTATACAATATATCAGAATCAATATGATGTTTTAATAACTATGTATAGTTATTCTTTACACCATTATACCCTTCCATGTAAGGTGGTGGTGGAAAATAGATTACACCACGGCCTGGAGACGGTATTCCGTACGTACGCACGCGCGGTGATTTCTTTTTCCGTAGGATGGATAGATGGTGAAATAGGGTTGTTTCATACTTATAATAACATATCAGTATATGAGTGATACTGATGTTATTACTTCATAATGAAACAACCTAAGAAGAAGAAGTGGAAGAAGAAATAAAGATGAAAGAATTGGTAACGGTAATTACCTCTTCTTTGAAGTGCCTCTTTGAGACCTCCTCTTAGGGCACTAAAATTGGTCTTTGAGGAAGACCAGAACCTCTAGGATGTTTCTAGGGAAGTGGAGAGGAGAAATTGGCAGGGGTTGGCCGAGCTTGAGTGCTCAAATTGGTGTGAGGAGGAGGGGGAGGAGGTGCCCTTTTATAAGGGAGGAGAGGGGCACCTTAGGAATTCTTAAAAATATTAATTTATAATAAATCTAACCCCACTTAAAAACCTCCAAAAATGACTCATATTCGAAGATTAGATGATATAGGGTTGTAATATCATCAACCAATCAAATTTAGACATGTTTGGATATTATTTTAAACCTTATCAATTAGATTTAACTCTAAGTTAAATAATTTAACTTTTACCGTGTCTTTTTGTTTTCTTTCACTATATGGTTAATAAACTTACTATAACATGCCAAACGAACCACAAATTGTTTATTATTAATATATATATCCTTATCTAAGTCATTTGGCCGAACCTTAGATTTTTAGGAATAAAATAACAATTAATAATATAATATTTGATTTAAAAACTATTTTGTGTCAATTTTGACACTATTTGATATATGATTTTTGTGAAAGTCATAACAGAATTATATGTTCGAAACAAGTTGATTAAATCAACATTAATATATCATAGTAACCTAGAAAATTAGTGGAATTCATAAAAAGTCTTAAATTACATTTATTTTGGTATTTATATTATCAATTATGTCAATATTTCATTAATAAGATAATTACTGCATCATCTTTGTGTCATAAATAAATTAAATTATTTGATGTCTAAAAATTACAAATAAAATACCATCATGTAGGAAATCTTTTTAGCTTTCTAATGAATATTTAAAATCGAATTTATCTTATGTATAACCCCATATTATAAATGATTTACTTATTAAACTTTGATTTTAACTATTTTAACCCTTCTTTAAATAAATTAATAATAAATGTCCTAATCTAATCCAAGTGGGCCTAAATGGTCATATTTTATTCCTAAGTTTGTTTTTGGTCGAATTACACTTGTCCAATAGAATTAGGACATGTGTTAGGGTAATAGTAATATCATATTTACCCTTAGTTACCCTATTTACTATTAACCGCGGTAAAAAAAAGTAAAAAGTTACTATTCACCAAAAATTATTTTCATCTCATTGAACCACATTTTAGTCCTTGATATTAACCGTGTCTCTCGGATTTTCGAAATTCCATTCACAGAAGTGGTAAAATTAAGTTTTATGCAAAATTCAGTTTTTAACCTACCACTTAGTGGTTTCACTATTCATCAAAAATTGAAAGTTTTCAGAAAAATGCCAAAATTTCATCCTAAGCTATATTTCATATTCCGAATTCAAAAATGAAGTCTATTTTACCAAATTCATAACATAGAAGTTGAATTAATTAATTTTATAATTAAATCCCGCTATTAAAACAAATAGCGTGTTTTTACGAAACAATATCTATCAAAAGATTGACACTTGTTTATGTCTGGTTTAAATGTGAAATTACGTCCAATGACCAACATTGTATTAAATTGTAAAAATATATTCTAAATATACTTTAAAACCACTCAAATTAATAATTTATCACTATTAATTATTTCGATTAAAAAAGATGTTTTTAATTATAATTTAGTAATTTTCACTATTCATCAGAATATGAAAGTTATCCGAAATGTACCAAAATTTCACCTTAGGCTAAATTCGATACTCCGAATCCAAAAATGAAATACATTTTGAAAAATAAAATTTACAAAATTTCAAAAAGTGGTTATTACTATTCATAACGGCTAGTTTTAATAGCATATCGCTGTTTAGTGAAACTCGTTATTGCATACTACACACACTATCGAGGAAGGTTGCGATTGCGTGTAATGCAAGACAAGTCAAGGATGCGTGTTGTGCAAGCTCCTTTTGGTGTAGCGTACAACACAAGACATTAATAAAATTAAAAAGAATATTTTTCATAAAATCTTGGGCTGTTACATCGGCCGCTCGGCCGAGCCCAGCCAGGCCAGTCCTACCGGCCGGGCCGCGCCCTGGCCGAGCCGGACCGGTCCAACCGGGTCGGACCCGGGTCGGGTCGACCCAGGGGGGGTCGGGCCAGGTCGGCCCGGGCCCGTACCCCCCCTTCTTCGGACGTTTTCGTTCAAACGCCCGTAACTTGAGCTTCGTGCCTCCAAACGACTCGCCGTCAGCGGCAACGCGATCCTTGGATCGAGACGGTCGTTTCGGTATATTGCACTCACGGTTTTGGAATACTTTGAGTTCGGCCGGGTTGGTTCGTACACGAGACTAACCGGGCCCCCGGAGCGGAAACACTCATATCTTGAGCTACGGACGTCCGATTGACGTGCCATCAGCTTTGTTGAATTCCTCTAAGTGAGACGGATCTTTTGGAATACTCCGCCCGAGGTTTGGATGCAGGTGGAGTGCGGTCGGGTTGGTTTTTCCTTAAAAACCAACCGGGCCCCTGGGACGAAAATGCCAATAACTCTCAGACCGGGCGTCTGATTGACGCGCCGTCTGCGACGTTGAGTTCCTGTTGACGATACGGAACTTTTGGATACATCAACTTCGGACTTTGTGACAGTTGATGTATCAGCCTCTCGGCTCGTGGAGCGGACCCTCCCGAACGAGCTTGCTGTGTGCGGGAACCCTAGTGCTGGCTGTGACTGCTACTTCGACAGCGACGACCGTGCAGAGATCCACCGTGGACTCCGACGATGACCCTGCAGAGATCCTCTGTGGACTGCGGCGACGACCGTGCAGAGATCCTCAGTGGACTGCGGCGACGACTGTGCAGAGATCCTCAGCGGACTGCGACGACTCCTGCACTCAGTGATCCTACGTGGATCAGTGCTTCATGTCCTGCGTGGGCCCGGTCCTGTGTGGGCCCGATCCTGTGTGGGTCCGATCCTGCGTGGGTCAGCGCTCAGCGGTTCTGTGTGAGCCAGCGCCTACAGGTCCTGCGTGGGCCCGGTCCTGTGTGGGCCCGATCCTGTGTGGGTCCGATCCTGTGTGGGTCATCTCTCAGCGGTTCTGTGTGAGCCAACTCCTACAGGTCCTGCATGGGCCCAATCCTGTGTGGGTCACTACAAGGTTAGTACCTATCGATCCTTCGTGGGTCCGACGACTTAGATGGTTCAATGATCATCTTCATCGTCATCCGAAGAAGTATACCTGTGTGAGATGAATCTTGTGTTACTCTTCTTTGTGGATTGTGTTGAGCTATCCTGTGTGGATTTACTGTTTACTCTCCTTTGTGGATTGTGTTGTTCTATCCTGCGTGGGTATGCGTTTTTCTTTCCTGTGTGGACTGGGTTGTGCTAGGGCTCGGACGTTGGAGCCGATCGGGGAATTGATGACTTAGGTATATGTATGGGCATATACCTAAGTCATGTCAGATGTTACTTCGTGATTGTATCTCTCCTTCGCGTCTTATCCTTTGTGGATTTCGGGAGACCTTCGGGGGTCTCGGGGTCCCTACTGAGTAGCTTATACTCACCCCTGCACGGGCTATGCCCGCACTTCGTGGTGTTGGTTGCAGACGACGTACAACGCTGATCGTGGAGGAGGCGTGCGGAGCAGGACAGTACCTGGAGGTGGACCACTGGGCGGGACGTACTCGGAGCAGTTAGGTGGACCCGAGGAGCATTGGAGGCTATCCGTACCCACCCTTCAGGTGGGACTTCCGGAGGACGGCTCGACGCTGCAGTTTTCCCTTTTCAGTTGCTGTTTTTCCTTTCAGTTGTACTTTACAGTTGAGCTTGTATTTCCGGCCCCTTTTACTTTTAGCACAGCTTGTACAGTTTTTACTTAGTGTTTACTTTTCCGCTTGCTTACTCTGTGGTGCTTGTTTACTTTTCAAAGGCAATGCCTTCCCTTTTTGTTGGGATTTACGCCTTGGTGCTAATCGCCAGCCCCTGGCCTATGGAAGGCGGGCTTGGGGTAGTCACGGCACGGGCCCCGAGGACGGGTCGTGACAATTGGTATCAGAGGTGGTCGGTTCTACCACAGACTCTGATCTTTCTTCTATGTGAAGCAATAGTGTTTAGCGTATTGAGTGTGGTTATCAGTCCAGGGAGTCCAGTGTTGGTGCGGCGGCCGACGTATCCATACACCAGTACCCTGACTTCTGATTTCCGACTTAATGCACGAAAACATTGATTCATGTGTGTTTTAAGTTTTCTTTGTGATTACTTGTGTCAGCTCACCAGGTATACTGTTCTGACCGTGGCATACTTGTTTCCTTTTCAGGATGGCACGACGACAGCAGCCAGCTAGGGTTCCTAGAGTAGGGCGCGATGACAGCCCGCCGAGCGACGAGGCCTCGGTACAGGGCCCGTTGACAGCAGAGGCACCGACGGTACCTTTACCCGTCGATCCCCCGATGCTTCCAGCACTGGAAGCTGACGACGCACGACGCCTCGGAGCTCTGCACGAGTTCCAGCGCCAGCGACCACCCAGGTTCCGTGGGGAGTCGGACCCCCAGGCAGCCGAGGACTGGCTGGAGGCGGTCGTCCGAGTTTTCAAGCTAGTGAGGACACCAGCAGACCTCATGGTGATCCTCGCGGCGAGCCTACTGCACGCAGCAGCCGGACGCTGGTGGATCCTGATGCTCCAGGTACACGATGAGTCCACCCTCATCTAGACGGACTTCGAGAGCCTCTTCTGCTCAGAGTTCATCCCGGCCACCCTCCGTGCGGTGCGCATCCAGGAGCTTCTTCAGCTGCGGCAGGGCAGCATGACAGTCGCTCAGTACGTAGCGAGGTTCACCGACCTATCTCGCTACTCGACAGACATGGTACGAGACCCCTTCTTCCGGGCCCGGACCTTCGAGCAGGGATTGAGACACGAGATCAGGGCATCGCTGATCTCCCTCAGCATCCCGACCCAGGAAGGAGTACTGGAGCGAGCCCTCCTGATTGAGAGCTTCCTGGCTGAGTCCACAGAGAGACCTACCGCATGGCGGCAGGTAGCAGAGTCTTCGGCAGCTGGTAGCCGACGGATGACTCAGGGTTCCAGGTAGACCAGACCTTCCGGCAGACGACCCCGGGACACTGGCTCAGTGGTGCGGGGCACACAGCGCGGAGCCAGCCTTCCGAGAGGCAGGCAGTGTTACGAGTGCGGCGGGCAGGGCCACATGGCTCGTAACTGCCCGACCCGTCGTACCGAGGGGCAGCAGACGGTGGAGGGACCACCCAGGCAGAGGCATAGGGTCGACCGTGGCGGTCCGCAGGGAGGAGGCGGACGAGGCAGAGGAGCTGGCCGAGCAACAGGTGGTGGGCGATGCTTTGAGGCTCTGCCACCACCACCACCAAAAGGCCCGCCCCGACCACAGGGAGCTGGCGGGTAGAGACAGGCTCAGCTCCAGGCAGCGGAGGCCTACGACCATGGCGCGCCAGAGATGATTCGAGGTACGATCTGTGTCTATTCCACCCTTGCTGCAGTTCTGATAGACACAAGAGCGAGTCACTCTTTCATAGCCACTGCCCTTGTTCGGAGCTCGGAGATTCCGACGGAGCCGTTGGCTCGATCCTTACGGCTAGAGACTCTTACGGAAGCAGACTCGACGATTACGCACTGGTGATGGTAGTGTGAGCTTACTCTAGGAGGTGAGAGCTTCGGCTGGGATCTTCTTATAGCAGCGTCGAGGCCTTACGACGTCATCTTGGGCATGGATTGGTTATCTACGGTCCATGCTCAGATTGACTGCATTAGGTGCAAGGTGCGATGTGTGCGCACCGACGGAAGCAGGTTCACCTTCACCGGCGAGAAGGGAGCCTTAGCAGCACAGGATGGACTCACGCAGAGGAGAGGTCAGCCCATCACTCATCAGTTGGCTAGCCTCATCCTGGGAGCAGTTGACGTGTGGAGTCCCAGTTTTCCTGCAGTGGTGGATCAGTACGCGGACGTCTTTCCCGACGACGTTCCCGGACTACCTCCTCGCAGAGAGGTAGACTTTTATATTGACCTGTACCCCGAGATAGCCCCGATATCCACTTCAGCATATCGGATGGCCCCCGCTGAGCTTCGAGAGCTGCGGGTACAGTTGGAGGACTTGCAGGGCAAGGGGTTCATCCGACCCAGTGTTTCGCCCTGGGCTTCCCCGATTTTGTTCACCACGAAGGCGGACGGGAGCTTGCGACTGTGTGTCGATTATCGTCGCCTGAATCAGGTGACAACGAGGAACAAGTATCCGCTACCCAGGATTGATGACCTCTTCGACCAGCTCAAGGGAGCACGGTGGTTCTCGAAGATAGACCTCAGGTCAGGCTATCATCAGCTTAGAGTTCGAGACGAGGATGTGCAGAAGACGACCTTCAGGTGTCGGTATGGCCACTATGAGTTCTTGTTTATGCCTTTCGGCGTGACCAACGCTCCAGCAGTGTTCATGAGCCTCATGAACAGGATCTTCCAGCCATACCTCGATCTATTTGTCGTGGTCTTCATCGACGACATTTTGGTGTACTCGACGACGGAGGAGGAGCACGCCTACCACCTGCGTGTTGTACTAGACACACTCTGAGAGCACCAGCTTTATGGAAAGCTCTCGAAGTGTCAGTTCTGGTTACGTGAGGTCCACTTCTTGGGGCACGTCATTTCTGAGGCGGGAGTTGCAGTAGATCCCGCGAAGATCGAGGCAGTGCTAGCTTGGGAGCCACCCAAGAGCGTGACAGAGGTGCGGAGTTTCTTGGGCCCAGCCGGATACTATCGGAGATTTCTTCCGGACTTCTCCAGAGTTGCGGCCCCACTCTCAGCGTTGACGAAGAAGGGGAAACCCTTCGTGTGGTCAGACAGATGTCAGCAAAGCTTCCAGGAGCTGAGGCAGAGGTTGACCAGCGCACCTATCTTGAGGTTTCCTGAGGAGGGAGTTGGATACGTAGTCTACTGCGACGCATCAGGGACCGGACTCGGGTGTGTCCTGATGTAGGAGCGGGCCGTGATTGCCTACGGATCACGTCAGTTGAGGCCTCATGAGCAGAACTACGCTACCCATGACTTAGAGTTGGTAGCAGTGGTCTTTTCCCTGAAGACATGGTGACACTATCTAATGGGCGAGCGCTTCACAGTCATTTCTGACCACCAGAGTCTCAGGTACATCTTCTCTCAGAAGGACCTGAACCTGAGACAGTGGCGATGGCTCGAGTTCCTCCAGGACTATGACTTTGAGATAGTCTATACTCCTGGGAAGGGGAACGTGGTGGCTGATGCCCTCAGCAGGAGGACGGGCATCCAGCTACTTGAGGAGGCGATAGAGCAGCTAGCCGCTTTGCAGATATCCTTCGTGGATAGAGACAGATCAGCCTTCCTTCAGTATCTCACAGTCTCTCCCCCACTTCTTCAGCGGGTCAGAGAGGCGCAGCATGGGGACGTCGACTGTGAGACACGGCGTGCACAGATATCCTCGGGACAGGCACCTGATGGTTTCTCCCTTGGAACAGAGCACGATGTCCTTTTCAGAGGACGTACCTTGGTACCAGTCGCCTTACGAGAGGAGGTGCTGAGAGAGTTTCACACTTCTCCTTTGGCGGTACATCCTGGAGTGGCGAAGATGTACCAGGATCTTAGACGACAGCACTGGTGGCCGGGCATGAAGAAGGCTGTGGCAGAGTTTGTTTCACGGTGCCTCACCTGCCAACAGGTGAAGGCAGAGCATCAGGTACCAGCAGGTTTGGTACAGCCCTTGGAGGTCCCGGAGTGGAAGTGGGACGAGATATCTATGGACTTCGTGACTGGACTTCCACGCACTTCCAGTGGTCACGATTCCATTTGGGTGATTGTTGACCGACTCACCAAGTCGGCACACTTCTTACCCATCCGAGAGCAGGGCTCAGTGGAGAGCTTGGGGCGTCTCTACGTTCAGGAGATTGTACGACTTCACGGTGTGCCATCGACTATTGACTCCGATCGGGACGCTCGTTTTACTTCCCGGCTTTGGAAGGGGTTGCAGGAGGCATTCGGGACGCGACTACGTCTGAGCACCGCCTTTCACCCTCAGACGGATGGTCAGACGGAGAGGACCATTCAGACTCTCGAGGACATGCTCCGCGCATGTGTCCTCGACTTTGGTCGCAGATGGGAGGACCACCTACCCTTGGTAGAGTTTGCGTACAACAACAGCTACAACTCCACCATCGGGATGGCACCCTACGAGGCGTTGTACGACAGGCCTTGCAGATCTCCTTTGTGCTGGACAGACCCTGGAGAGTCAGCACTTGTGGGACCGGAGATGGTCCGGGCCACGACAGAGAAGGTCCAGGTCATCCAGGAGCGGATGAGGACAGCACAGAGCCGGCAGAAGTCATATGCTGACAGGAGGCGGAGGCCACTAGAGTTCGAGGATGGCGACCACGTCTTCTTGAGGGTCTCACCTCGACGTGGTTTGAGGAGATTTGGCCGAGGCGACAAGTTGTCTCCACGCTTCATCGGACCCTTCCAGGTCCTCAGCAGGGTTGGCGAGGTAGCTTATCGTCTGGCTCTGCCACATCAGTTGCACAGGGTGTATGACGTCTTCCACGTATCCCAGCTGAGGAGATACGTGCACGACCCGACACACATCATCGACTATGGGGAGCTAGACGTGGATGATGGGGCGACTTTTACGGAGGTCCCAGTGGAGATAGAGGATCGACAGGAGCGGGTCCTACGTGGGCAATCGATCCCTCTTGTGCGCATCAGATGGAAGCACGGGAACCTCCAGGAGAGCACTTGGGAGCGGGAGGCTCATATGCGTGCTCAGTACCCACATTTGTTCCCCTAGTTTTTGATGTATCTTTACGAGGACGTAAAGTCCTGAGGTGGGAGTAATGTAAAGACCCGTAAATTTCAAGGAATTTTTTTTCTTAATTTTCTTTGGAATTTTACAAGAGCGCAGTTTCTGACGGCACCTGATTCCGAGGCCCGGTGTGCCCGGAATCATTTTCCGAAGTTTGGCTCGGGTACGTTCAGTGAATGAACGAGCGGGTTTTTTTCTAACTTTTGAACCGGTGCCCGGAATCGAATTCTGAGGGCACCGATGAAATCGCAATGCCGGTATTCGCTTAGAAACGCCTCTTCCGGAGTTGCGTTTGCTCGGGTGTGGTTTTTAATTTTCGGGCTTAAAGTTAAGAAATAAAATAATTTTGCAACAACTTTATTTTATTTCACTTAAGCCACTTGGAAGCCACTTGAAGCCACTTAAAGGCGGCTTGAACTGAGTTGAACTGGATAGGATGCTATCCAGAAATATCCTACCCCCTTGGTAGGATATTTGTGAGGTGGGGCCCGCACGAGCCCCACCGTTTCTTTCCGCTAAGAAACGCACCCGTGAAAACCCGTCTTAATGAAGTCAACCGACGCGTTTTCTAAATTCTTAACAGACCATTAAATGGGCTGTTTCATTCGTGAATTAAATGGTCTGTTTCTTTCGTTGAATTAATTCAACGAATTAATTCAATCGTTTCTTAACCTGTTTTCGTGTGTTGGCATGTTAATAAAATAAGACCAAACCAAAATCTTTTGAAAAGATTTGAGAGGATCTCTGTTTCTTCAGCTCCCTCACGAAGAACGCGAAGAACGCGAAGAACGCGAAGAACGCCGAACCCGGAAATCGACGACGCCTTCGTCCGAGACGTTCTTCCGATCTCCGATCTCCGATCTCCGATCACCGACCATTTGAGGTGAGTGATTTCGGATTTCCGCTCAAGGTTCTTTTCTTTGGGTTTAAACACAGATTTAATTAATTATAATTTAAATCTGTTGTTCTTGGTACGTTGAGCTCGCCGACTCAACGCCGGATTCCGCGACGACGCGACGCCTCCCCGCGACGACGCGATGATCCCTCTCTTCTGCGATGATCTTATCCGCGAAGAACGCCCGCGCGCGACGATCATAAAGGTAGGGATTTCATTATGGGAATTACCCCTTTTAAATTAATTCCCGTCTATGTTTCTTAAAGAAATTAAAGAACCGGATTCTAGGAAACAATTTTATTTTATTAAAATTAAAATTGTTGGTTCATGTGTTGAACAATTTCTCCCGGTTGTTTATTTCTAACGCGGAGGGTGCGGACCAAACAAACACGGCCCGACGACCCTCCGCCGTTCTTCGTTTTGTGCGGATTTGGAGGGCGATGACGAAACATGCTGCAACGGGTGTTTGACGATCCCGCAGTAAAGAACGGATCCCGGGAGGAGCAACGGCGCAGATGGGAAGGAAAACGGGCCACCGGAGCGACGCCGGCGGCCCGCGGAAGTTGCCGGCGGTGGCGCCCCGGCGCGCCGCCGGACGAGCCCGCCGCGGCTGAAGCCGCGGCCGCGCGGGTCTGGTTCGTCCAGGCGGGACGCGGCTCAGCCGCGTCCGCGGTTCGCCAGCGCGGCCCACGCGGGCCGCGACCTTTCTCAGGCCGCGGGTTAACACCCGCGGCGCCCGGCCGCTCGGCCGGGCCGCGCCCCGGCCGGGCCGGACCGGTCCAACCGGGTCGACCCGGGTCGGCCCGGGCCCGTACCCCCCCTTCTTCGGACATTTTCATTCAAACGCCTGTAACTTGAGCTTCGTGCCTCAAAACGACTCGCCATCAGCGGAAACGCGATCCTTGGATCGAGACGGTCATTTCGGTATATCGCACTCAAGGTTTCGGAATACTTTGAGTTCGGCCGGGTTGGTTCGTACACGAGACCAACTGGGCCCCCGGAGCAGAAACACTCATATCATGAGCTACGGACGTCCGATTGACGTGCCGTCAGCTTTGTTGAATTCCTCTAAGTGAGACGGATCTTTTGGCATACTCCGCCCGAGGTTTGGACGCAGGTGGAGTGCGGTCGGGTTGGTTTTGCCTTAAAAACCAACTGGGCCCCTGGGACGAAAATGCCAATAACTCTCAGACCGGGCGTCCGATTGACACGCCGTCTGCGACGTTGAGTTCCTGTTGACGATACGGAACTTTTGGATACATCAACTTTGGACTTCGTGACAGTTGATGTATCAGCCTCTCGACTCGTGGAGCGGACCCTCCCGAACGAGCTTGCTGTGTGCGGGAACCCTAGTGCTGGCTGCGACTGCTACTTCGACAGCGACGACCGTGCAGAGATCCTCCGTGGACTCCGACGACGACCGTGCATAGATCCTTTGTGGACTGCGGCGACGACCGTGCAGAGATCCTCAGTGGACTGCGGCGACGACTGTGCAGAGATCCTCAGCGGACTGTGACGACTCCTGCACTCAGTGATCCTACGTGGATCAGTGCTTCAGGTCCTATGTGGGCCCGGTCCTGTGTGGGCCCGATCCTGTGTGGGTCCGATCCTGCATGGGTCAGCGCTCAGCGGTTCTGTGTGAGCCAGCGCCTACAGGTCCTGCGTGGGCCCGGTCCTGTGTAGGCCCGATCCTGTGTGGGTCCGATCCTGTGTGGGTCATCTCTCAGCGGTTCTGTGTGAGACAACTCCTACAGGTCCTGCATGGGCCCGATCCTGTGTGGGTCACTGCAAGGTTAGTACCTATCGATCCTTCGTGGGTCCGACGACTTAGATGGTTCAATGATCATCTTCATCATCATCCGAAGAAGTATACCTGTGTGAGATGAATCTTGTGTTACTGTCCTTTGTGGATTGTGTTGAGCTATCCTGTGTGGATTTACTGTTTACTCTCCTTTGTGGATGGTGTTGTTCTATCCTGCGTGGGTATGCGTTTTGCTTTCCTGTGTGGACTGGGTTGTGCTAGGGCTCGGACGTTGGAGCCGATCGGGGAATTGATGACTTAGGTATATGTATGGGCATATACCTAAGCCGTGTCAGATGTTACTTCGTGATTGTATCTCTCCTTCGCGTCTTATCCTTTGTGGATTTCGGGAGACCTTCGGGGGTCTCGGGGTCCCTACTGAGTAGCTTATACTCACCCCTGCACAGGCTATGCCTGCACTTCGTGGTGTTGGTTGCAGACGACGGACAACGCTGATCATGGAGGAGGCGTGCAGAGCAGGACAGTACCTGGAGGTGGACCACTGGGCGGGACGTACTCGGAGCGGTTAGGTGGACCCGAGGAGCAGTGGAGGCTATCCGTACCCACCCTTCAGGTGGGACTTCCGGAGGACGGCTCGACGCTGCAGTTTTCCCTTTTCAGTTGCTGTTTTTCCTTTCAGTTGTACTTTACAGTTGGGCTTGTATTTCCTGCCCCTTTTACTTTCAGCACAGCTTGTACAGTTTTTACTTAGTGTTTACTTTTCCGCTTGCTTACTCTGTGGTGCTTGTTTACTTTTCAAAGGCAATTCCTTCCCTTTTTGTTGGGATTTACGCCTTGGTGCTAGTCGCCAGCCCCTGGCCTATGGAAGGCGGGCTTGGGGTATCACGGCACGGGCCCCGAGGACGGTTCGTGACAAAAATAATAATAAATCAATTTATCCCTTTTTAAGTAAATAAGAATGCATTAAGAATGCTTAATAATGTTCTCCCCCTTTTGGGATTAATAAAAAGTGGAAGATTAGAAACTAAAATTAAAAGGTAGAAATAGGGAATTATTTATCATAATCAAATTACACTATAATAAAAAGAGTACAAGAACTCAACCCAATCAAAAATAATAACTACACAATACTTATTAGGGTCAAGGGGTTCTTTCCCCTCATCAGATGGATTGATGGTAAGTTCAGTAGGTGGTGGTGGAGAAACATGACCATCTGAATAAATATTCAGCGTAGGTGAAGGAATTCCTACTAGAACAGATGGTTCTAGGATTGGTCTGTGTGGGGATAATAGAAAAGGTTGAGTTTAATCTGTGATAACAAGCTGGATGTGGATAAAGGCTTGAGCAACCGACATTGGAGAGTAAGTCATTAGCAGAGCAGAGTGAATAGTAGCAGCAGCTGGAACATCTATGGCTTCACTCTGAACACAGAGTTATGGTTTCAGCAACCTGATAAATTCCTCAATTATTTATCCTTCGTACTTCATTGATTTTTCGAAGTCATCCTTTTTCTCCATAAATTTGTCCAGGAGAGGAGTGAAATATTTCTATTTTTGAACTTGGTCCTTAAAGGAAAAAAATCACAAGAGGTAATATGAGATGTTCCACTAATTATTTGAAGTGAATGGTGAGCTAATGCTTGGTATAGACCTTCTAAAAATACTGATTGACTTTCTTGGTAAGTAATTCTAAAGTCTCAGAGGATCACTTGGTATAAATCCTTACCATTTATTTCACATGGTCAATGGACTTGTAAAGTTTTGAAAGGGTTTCTGAATATGTGCCACTTGGCATTTCTTTAAACTCTTCCATAATAGCAGCTTTTACAACTTCCAAATATGTGGATTGTGTAGAAGCTGTTGAGGTTGAATCATATTTCACAAATTTCTTTTGCATTCTTTCTTAGTTTGAAAAAATCAGAAACGTTAAGATGAGAAACAAGATCTTCAATTCCTTTCATGACACTTTCCATTGTAGTAATGTACTCAGTGGTTAAAGAATTGATGCCAGTATTTAACTTCACCATTTCAAAGAATAAATTTTTCCTTTCCTAGGACAAATTTGGTGTTGGATGAACATAAAAAAGATTCTACACTCTCCAAGATGCTCAGTAAAAACCATCCTTTAAGGCTCTTCATTATTAGTAAGTTCTTTCAAATAAGTCCAAAAGCTGAAAATGTCACTTTTAGGTAGAGAGGTACCTTTATAGTCATCATATATTCCTTCATGAGGAAATTTGGGACATTCATCCCACTTATTTGAAGAGAAAGAAATCCTATTTCCTTTTACCATTGATTTTATCCAATAGGAATCACTTCCTTCCAGTAGAAATTCAGAATTCATGTATAAATCATGCACCAACTTTGGATAATATTCTCTTGTATTCTCAAAAACCACTGAATCCATCCCTCATTCCATATAACTTTCAGTAGCAATGACATTTTTGGGACCAAGTTGATGATGAAGGTGATGAATCTTTTAAGAGTTTTATTTTGTTGTCAATGTTTTTTTTAAGGAAAAAAATCACTTCACTTTGTTTTAGAAACAATTGTTTTGAGATTTTGTTTTATAAAACGATTGATCGGTTTTATGAACAATGGGTTTCATAGAAGAATATATCATGCTAGAAGTGAATTGTCATCAGTTTCACACTAGAACTGATGTGAAACTTTTGTTTTAATTGTGAAGATTATTTGCTAACTTGCATTTCATATAAATCATGAGTTGTATTGAGAACTTTTGATGCAAGCCTGATAGAAGGAAAGTGGAGTGAAATAGATGATTCCAATTAGAAAAGAATCATATTTAGATTGTTTTTCAACACAATCATAAAACAATTGTATTCATATTGTTTTTCAAAACAATCAGAAAAGAAGTGGTACCAATTGTATTTAAAAAATATCAGGAAAAAATTGTATCCATATTTAAGAGGTGGTGGTGATTGTGTTTCAAAACGATTGAAGTGGTACTGATGGAAAGGTGGGGCTGATGAAAGTTCTACAGATGAAAATGTAATGCCGATATAAAGTGGTGTCAATGAAAGGTGGTGTCGATGAAGAGTTGATGCCGATTGAATAGGTTTTTCCAATGGAATAGGTGATGCCAACGGAAGATGAGACACCAATTACTTGTTTAAAACAAACATATTCGGGTATAAGAAAAGGAATGAGATTGTGTTGATTGAGAATGAATCATATTCATATTGTAATTGATTGGTTCTAGGTAAAATATAAGTGGTGATACTATTCAAAATGGAATCGTATTTAGAATGCATTGTATAGTTTTCACCATGATCATATCTAGAATGATCATATCCAATATGATCATAACCAGAATGATCGTATCTAGAATTATCGTATTCATAATTATCATATCTAGCAAGACCATAACCAGAATGATCATATCAAGAATGATGATGACTAGAATGATTGTATCCAGAATGATCATAAAAAATGATCATAACCATATATGATCATATTCAGGATAGTATCCAGACCAATTGTATTTCGAAAAGATAATTCTTTGGTTGAGGTAAAAATAAAGAAGAATAAATGAATGGAAAGTTATAATACTTTCCAATTGAAGTTAGACAATTCTAAAGTTGATCCTCAATGAATTCAAATTGATGAAGGTATTCATGATTCAAGAACTGGTTTTTGAATATGATGATGTGTTTTCTCAAGAGGGTCAAGAGAAAAGAAAAGAAAGTGGAGATAGATGAATAAATTTTCAATGGGGTTACATTCATTTAAAAGATTGATTGTATCTAAACTGGAGAGTTGAATTTCTTCAAACACATTCAATTGGTATGGTATCAATGATTGTTTTAACGAAATTAGCATGAGAAAATAGGATTCATACCCATGTATTTCTCATCATTTGCAATTTTATTGACATTTGAAATGGGAGTCTATAAAATAAAAAATGAATATTGTATGAGATTCAATAGGAATCTAGAATCATTAAAAAAGTCATAATTGCTCCGAGATTTCAGGTGAAAATCATATTTGTGTGAATTTAAGTGAGCGTGAAAGTGTTTTGGGATTCCAACCAAAACATGTTTTGGGTAACCTATAAAAGGGAAAAAATTACATTGTACTTTGTGTACGCTTTCACTGTTCATTATAGAAGAGAGAGAGGCTCCAGGTTTCTAGAGAGAAGAAGTGATCAATTTTGTTTGGATTGAAAATTGTCTTTGGTGGTGCTGATTCATTCTTATTCTTTCGGCTTGACAATTTTATTCGGGAATTGAAGTGGTTTCATTTCTACTCTACTGTTTTCTATCAAAAAATCAGACTGGGAGATTTTTTTTGAAAATTGAACTGGGAGTTTTGTTTTGAGAAAATCAGATTAGGGGCTTTGTTTTGAAAATCAGACTAGGGGATTTATTTTGAAAGAATCAGACTGGGAGCTTTTTTTTGTAAAGAATGAAACTTGGAGGAATTAGACTCAGTGTTTTATAAAAAATTCCATATAGTTCTTACCTCTCTTCTGGGTATGGAATTGATGAATTGTATTACAATTTGAATAAATTTGTTGAATTGAAAATAAGCGCATGTAACATGAGTTGTTACAAAACAATTTCATTACACTATTATGCAAAGAAGATGCATGTGCACTAGTTGTATTGTTTCATAGTGATACACGAGTGTAAAGGTACGTCTTACTCATTGTAATCCAAGAATTTTTTTCCTAGTGGATTGTATGGAATTGGATCGTTTCCAAACCATACCAAAGGAATAAATATTCTTATTGAATAGTGAACCTTGTAAATATTTTTATTCCTTTGGATGTGTATTGATTTTTTTTTCAGAAAGGAATTAATATCTCTAATAAGAGGAGAAGTTTGTTTCAATTGAAAATAAACATAAAAGAAAAATATTATCACTGATTCACCCCCTCCCCTCTCAGTGATACATTACTCCGACTAGGAACTTTTAGACATGCTCTTCAACATCCATTCTGTAGACACATCTTTTTCTAGAGTTGATATACTATTATCCAGTGATTGATTTACTGGACCAGAAGATCCGCTAGACTCTACTTTATGCTTATTACCCAGTGGAGATTTATCAGAGTATCCTTCGGCAGGGAACTTCACCTTTACCATTTCAAGAGTTTGGTTGAAGGCTAGATGATGAAAGGTCAGGGTAGAGTGAGAAACGACAGTCTGAAGTTAAGTAGTAAAATGGAACAATTCAAGTTTTTATCATTTAGGGTTTAAATTTAGTGAAATTGCGATATCTCAAACCAGATTCCAAAAATAATCAAAACAATGTCGTTTTGGTTAAAAACATAAAATAGTAAAAAGAGTGACTCATCAGTGTCAACATGACAGACATGTCGGAATGACAGAGTCAGCATGACAGAGTCTCTTAGTTTTGAAAAAGGAGAAAGACTATAAGACACTTATACATGAATCATTCCTAGTTCATGTCACATGTAATGTATTCTTTCACAGTTCAATGGATCAGTGAATATGTTAGTAAGCTGATATTCAGTGATATTAAATTCTAATGTGGTATCACCCTTTTGATAATGATCTCTCAAAAATTGATGTTTTCAATCAATATGTTTTTTCTATAATGAGAAACTGGGTTCTTATAAATGTTAATAGCACTTTTATTGTCACAATTTGTAGGTACATATCTAAATTGATATCCATAGTTTGTTAGAGTGTGTTTCATCCAAAAAATCTGAGCACAAAAACTACATGAAACTATGTATTCAGCTTCATCAGTATATAATTTGATAGAATTATGTTTCTTACTACAAAATGAAACCAAATACTTTCCCAAAATGTGACATTTTCCATAGGTTATTTTTATTTCTAACTTCCATCCACCAAAATCAACATCAGAATAACTCACTATATCAAATTATTGTCCTTTAGGGTAAAACAAACCAAAATTAATAGTATGTTTTAGGTATTTGAAAATTGTTTTAACAGCATTTAAGTGATATTATTTGAGTTTAGCTTGTAAACAGGCACACATACACACACAAAACATTATATCTGGCCTACTAGTAGTCAAATATTATAAACCTCCAATCATTCCTTTGTAAGTGGTTTGATCAATAGATTTACCATATTCATCAAGATCCAACTTACAAGTAGTACTCATTAGAGTGTCACTAATTTTAATGCTATCAAAGCCAAATCTTTTTTAAAATGTCTTTTGTCTATTTACTTTGATTTAAAATGATACCTTCTTTATTTTGAAAAAAATGATATCCAAGAACGAATTTGAGTTTTCCCATTAAACTCATTTCAAATTCACTTTGCATCATTTCAGAAGAATCAATACATAAATAATTTCTTGAAGATCCAAAAATAATATCATAAATAAAAATTTGAACTACTAAAACATATTTAGAAATCTGTTTTATAATTAGTGTAGGACCATCAATTCGTTTTGTAAAACCTTTTTTAATGATAATAGTACTTATTCTATCATACTAATATCTTGGAGCTTTTTTTAAACCATATAAATCATTTGTTAATTTTAAAACATGATTTTGAAAATGAGGGTTTGTAAAACTAGGGGTTGTTCAACAAAAAAATCCTCAACTATATACCCATTTAGGAATTCACTTTTAAAATCCATTTGTTTAATCTTGAAATTAAGATTAGCAGCATAAGAAAGTAGGATTCTGATGGCCTCAAGTCTAGAAACATGTTAAAAAGTGTCTTTATATTAAGTTCCTTCTTCTTTACTCTAACCTTGTGCAACCAATCTAGCTTTATTTCTAACAATATTACTAGATTCATCTACTTTTTTCCTAAACAACCACTTAGTGCCTATGGTCAAGGTGTCTTTGGGTCTATCCACATGTTTCCAAACATTTTTTTAAACTGATTTAGTTTATCTTGCATAGACATCACCAAAAATTCATCATTGATATCATCATTGATGTTTTTAGGTTTAAGTTGTGAAAAGAAAGCTTGATGTTCAACCTGATTTTTAATAAAAGCTCTGTTTTTGTGCCTTTATCTAAGTCTCCAACAACAGCATCTAAAGGATTGTTCTTGATGGTTTTAGTTGGTCTAGAAAAGGAGGGGTTTGTAATTTCAGGTTCATCTATAGGTTTGGGTTCATCATGTTGCGATTTTGAAGAAGTTACAGAACTATTCGATTTAATAGATTGTTTGACAACAGGATTAGATGATTTTAAAACATCATGTTCAAGTTTGTATATGGAGTTCTTAGGTTTATGTGGATCTATTTCATCAAATTTGATATGCACAATTTCTTCCACACACTTGGTTCTTTTATTAGAGACTCAATAGACTTTATTAGAGATTAATTAACCTAGGAATATTCCTTCATCGCTCTTGGATGAAAATTTTTCAAGATTTTCTATTGTATTATGGATATAGACTTTTCAACCAAAAACATTGAAGTAACTAACTTTGGATTTTCTACTATTCCATAACTCATAAGGAGTATTCTTGAAGATATGTCTAATTAAGACTCTATTAATTACGTATCAAGCTGAATTCACATCCTAAGAATGAATGTATACCGGTAGATCATATTCATTAATAATTGTCCGGGCTATATATTGTAATGTTCAGTTTTTTATTTCCACAACTCCATTTTTCTTTGGTGTCCTAGGGGTAGAGAAATTATGACTATAGCTATTGTGTGAGAAAAATGATTCAAATTCATGATTCTCAAACTCACGTCCATGATCACTTATTAAGGATTTTATTCTATGTCCACTTATATTTTCCACTATTTTAGCATCCTTGGTGAAGTAAGTACAGGCTTCACTTTTGTGAGCTAAGAAATAAGTACAATTATATCTAGAAAAATAATCTACAAGAACATAGACATAGTGCTTCCTATTAAGACTTGAAACTCAAGAGGGTCCAAACAAGTCCATGTGAACCAACTCTAAAGGTTTATAAGTTGAAACATCTTTCTTTGATTTTAAATATATCTTGTGTTGTTTACCCTTTTGACAAGGATTAAAGACGTTGTCAATTGAAAATTGAAGTTTGGGTAGATACTTGAATAGTTTTTTCTAGTAATATTTCTAAGAGAGTGTAAATTACAGTGTCCTAATCTTCTATTCCAAATCCAAGACTCTTTATAAAATGAACTTAAACAAGAAACATTTTGAGAAACTAAAGAATCTAAGTTAACAGCATATACATTTTCATTTCTAAAAGCAGAAAATATTGATTCATTTTTAGAGTTAAAAACATTTCAAGCATCATTTTAAAATTTAACGTAAAATCCCACATCACACAATTGTTAAATAATAAGAAAATTTTATTTTAATACATCAAAAAAAGTTATTTAAAAATTAAAACTATGTTAGAGTTACTAATCTTTCCTAATCCAATTATGTTTCCTTTAGAATTTTCACAAAAAGAGACATATCCACCATCAATCTTGATTAGGTTCTTGAATCTTGAATAGTATCATGTCATATGTCTTGAACATACACTGTCCAAGTACCGCTGACTCTTATAGGAGCACTTCATATAGATTTTCGACAACATAATCATACAAAAACAGATTTTGGTACCCAGATTTTTTTGGGTCCAGTAGCATTAGTAATCAGTGCTTTAGGTACCCAAATTTTCTTCATGGGTTTCCTATAAGAATTATTTAACATATTTTAAAAATAGACTCTATTTAGTCTAGAAAATCTAGATCTAGTAAAAGATTTTCTAGAACTGGAACTAGCAGAAGAATTTTCATTTTTAGGTAGAAAAATAGATTTTTGAGATTTAGTTAGAAAATTTGATTTAAATAGGTTTCTCTATCTAGGATAATATTCAATACCATAAGCGTACTTAGGAATAATATATTTACCCAGAATTTGAGTAAGAGTATTTTTTCCATTGGTAAACCTTTCTATATCTTTCTTCAAATGCTCATTAAACATCTTTAGTTCAATTTTTTCATTGAGCAGTTGAGAATTCTTTTCCTTCTCAGTAGTAAATTCATACATAACATTTACAGTGAGAGAATGTTGTTTCTTTAAAGATTTATATTTATCTTTCAATTAATTTAATGTCTATTCCAACATGTTATAATATTCAAATAGTTCATCAATTTTCATATTTTTATAATCACTTTCATTTCTAGAATTGTTAGAATTATGTATAGTATAATCTAAGGTTACCACAGATGTGTTTTTCATAAAAAACATATTTTCCATGTTGCCTCTCTCATTATGAGATGATGCCGATTCACGATAGATTTCTTAAAAGGCACTCCAGGTGGCTTTCATATCTTTCTTATACTTCTTATATTTGTTTTCATTCTTCTTTTTGTATTTTAATTTTGGATAGTTAGCTTTGACATGTCCCCTCCTCTTACATTCATAGCTGACGATCTCCTCTAATTTTTCATTTCTTTTCCAGTCCTTTTTTCAGTTGACCTTGTAAACACATCTTCATTTATAATTGGGATTCTTGAAGAGCTTCTTCTTCCTAGATGATTTCTTGAATCTTATGGCCATCTGATCCATCTCTTCATCACTATGTGATTTTGATTTATCATCACTAGAGCTTTCAATAGAGGCCAGCACCTTCTCTTTTTCCTTATTCATAGAGGTAGTAGTCTTAATGGCTACATATTTTCTCTTAGGTTCTTATTCTTATTTCTGGTTGACTTTCAACTCTTCTTCGTACATCATCATTTTTTCAATGAGTTCTCTGATAGGTAGTTTTCTTATGTCACATGATTCTCTAATGGAGACAGAAGTTTCTATCCTTCAATCAGGTAAGCATCTGTGAATCGTCATAATTTGTTCTTTGGTAGAAATCACATTTCCCAGATAGCTCATGGTGTTAAATATCTCATTGAACCTCAGATACATGTTAGAAATAGGTTTATCAGGCTTTCTCTTAAAGTTTTCATATTTAATAGTATATGTATTAAGCCTCATTTTCTTAACATTAGTTGTTCCTTCATGTAAAACAACAAAGGTGTCCCAAATTTCAAAGGTATTTTTACAAGAAGAAATTATGTTGAATTCTTCATCTCCTAGTTCATAATATAAAGAATTCATGGATTTATAGATTTTACTATAGACATATTTAGAAGTATCATCCAAACTATTTCTAGCAGTATTAGGGATTTCATATTCATTCACTATAGAAGACCAAATCTCAAATCCTATACTCTCAAAATGAATTTTATTCTTAATTTTCCATTGATCATAGTCGGTTCAATTCAAAAATGGAGGTATGTTGGTAGCATCACCTTCCAGTATATTTTCCATAATAAAATTTTAGAAAAATATTTTAAATAGATAAAAGTTTAGTATTAACAGAAATTTTATAATCATTGGAACATAACTAAAATCACAGTTGAAAAAGTTTGGAAAAATATTTGAAAATAGAGGATTATAAAACCTCTTATACCAAATTTTGTTCAGAGTAGAGTACTCAAGGGGGGGGGGGAGAATTGAATATATATAACAAAAATTTGTTAAAAGGTATTATTTTGAATTCCCCCAAATTTAAAACTCAATTGACCAGTTAGCCAGTAGTTAATTTATAAGATCTTGACTGATCGATTAATTTCTCAGAAGAGTGATTAGTTCTCAGTTATATCAATTTGATAATTAATAAAACTTTTGAAACTAACCTAATGAGTCAATACTATTATAAACACTTTATATTAATAACTATTATAGTCCAATTTAGTTTTATGAAATATGTGATAAAATAGAGTTTAACTAAAAGTAAAAACACAGCAGAAATGAAACAATAGGTTCAGTCTCAAGTAGAGGACTAATACTCTCCACTTGGTGATCACCTACCACCAAGTAGTTTAAATTAATAAATATTTTTATCCACACCCTAGATTGGGGTTCAAAACAGCACACAGGCTATCCAAGTCACAAGACTTCTACCATGGTTATTTGTGGGTACAAACTACCACGTCAAACAAAGAACTCTTCCACACTTATCTGTGGGAGTAAAAATGTGTAAAAAGGTATTAATGTACAGATATCTTGTAACCTTTAGTTTGATACAGAAGACAATGTGTTCTTTACAGATAGATACACACACTACACAAAAGTATGTAAAAATTCACACAACACAACAAATAAATATAATAATGGATTTAGAAGGATTTGTGTGTCTTGAGATGAATCTCTGGGCTCTTTATATGTTTCTAAGATGAGGTTTGAGTCATCTTCTGGAAGTTGACACTAAAACAGAGTGTCTTATTCTATCTTCCATATACAAGTATGGTTTTCCAGGTATATACTTATCCTTATTTGATATGTAGAAGATGTTTTTCCATTCTTTGTACAACTTGGTTAACATTGACTTGTGTATTATTCATTTTGTTCTTGAGTTCACAGTGGGTGCATGAGAGTCACGGATGTTCTCCAGTATGTCTCACATGCAGGCATTACAAACTTCTTACTACTTCTCTTTTCAAAATGATTTTATTCTTGAGGGATGACAGAAATCGTGATCATTCCATGTGCATAGGTTTATCATACCTCGTACTATCTGCTAAAAGTACTACAAAAGATTATTAAATATGTCAGTATCATTAAATAACTCAAATATGACTATTAGAAATAATTTTAATAAATAAAAAACTAAATAGTCTATCAGTGAGTTAGTCTATCGATGAGTCATCCTGTTAGTGATACATTAGTCGGTAAGTTGTCATGTCGGTGAGATATCAGTCAGTGACTCGTTTTTCGGTGAGACATTAGTCGATGACTCATCTGTCGGTGAAACATTAGTTGGTGATTCATCTTGTCGTTGAGACATCAGTCAGTGATTTTTTCTTTCGGTGAGACATCTGTCAATGACTTAATGCATCGGTGAGTCATTTGTCTATCAGTGTCTCGGTTCTTCTATCAGTGTGAGTGACTCATACTTAGATAATATTTAGATGTTCTGTCTATATTACAGTATAGTAATGTCAAAAAATGTTAATACCTATAATTATACATAGATAATCATTTATAATATTGTTTAGTAACATAATTAGTTACATGATTGAAATGATCCGATATACTAGATAATCTTTGACATGACTTAGGATCTGTCATGAGGTATGATATGTGACTTGTGATTATTAAATTATTTTTGATAATGAGGTAAGATATATGTTATAATATATGCCATGATTTGTGATAATTAAAACCATTATAGTGAGATATAGTGTCCAATAATATCCTATGGTCCAATAATAACAATACAGTAGTTTCACTTTTTTGGGTGGTGGAATTATTTGGGATATTCGATCATCAATTAAATGTATGATATAATATCACAAATGCTTGTAAAATCCATATAATTAACATTCGTTATGCATGTGCATATTCATTATGTAAAATGATCCATGTTCAAAAGATCATTAATTAAAAACTCATCATCATTCTTAATAAAAAAATACACAGCAATAGGGATATTTCCATTTTTATAAACAAATAATGATGATGTTATGTTATATTTTATCATCACCTAGAATATTGAAAAGGATATACTAATCTAGAGCACAATCTTGGAAGACTTAATGGATGATCTATATTTCAGTGTCATTTGGATACTATAAAGGGATATACTGATTTTTAGTACTATCAAAAAGGGGTAAATAATTTATAATGGAGTTTAATGTCATATGAAGATACATAATGGGTCAAAATAAAGTTTTTTCCATCAAATAAGGTAAATAGGTTATCATAGAGTTTGTACTCTCTATGATTGTGAAGGGGAAAGATAGATTTTATTATGTTCCATAACAATTCATATGTAAATATTTATTTTAGTTCAATCAATGAATGATAGTAGGTTTAAACTAAAGGTTTGTGTTTTCTAGGAATAAATGACTTCATCAACATGGATGATTAACTATTGTACTATGATCATGCTCTCAATAAGTATGATTCACACATGATGATGCAATTTTATTTTTATTCTCCAATGCACTCAACATTCTGGGTTATCAAACAACATATTATTAGATGACCAATGATTTTAAAGAACTATAGTATAAAATGAAATGTTGGAATCAACCATACCTAAAATAAATACAAAGTGTACCTAGTATGACTCAAATTTTGTGGTTTCAGTTTAAAATTTACATTTTATTCATGTATTATTTCATATTCATGTTTAATTTATTTATTTATAATATTTCTAACATAAGAATTATTTTCTTATATAGGTGGATTCTTTTTTTTTTTTTTATTTAGTTTTTTCTAATTTTCTCGTGCTCATGAGATATTAGACTTCAAGGCTACAACTGAGATAACAAAAATAAAGAAATTGTTCAAGAATGTATAAAAACATCATGAAAAAGGTGAAGTACTACTACATATTTAGTTATTTTTTTCACCATTTTATCTAAAAATTTTTATGTTAATTTTCTTATCATTTTTATTTAATTATTATTATTTTTTCATAGATCTTTTGGGAAGTCATATTTTTCCTTCAATCGTCTGCAATAATCTAGAAAAGAGAGATAATGTTGCCTTTTGATGAGGTGTTTCAGGAAGCTTAGGGTTTCTTCTTTATCCAAATGGAACATTTATTTACTTATTGTCTCAGTGAATACAATTTAAAGAAACACACATCACATATTAAATCATTCGAACCTCAATCTGATGCATGGTGTGATCTGTATGACTCATACTGTTTGTTTCTAGTTTATAATTTACATTTTAGTTCAATATAAACATCACAGACTCAAAAATGAGAAAAATAAATTAATATTGTTTTTATACTTTTGTAAAATAATCCTTAAGTCATTTTTAATGTGTAGGAATTAGTCACACATCAATCTAATTCATGGTGTGCCCATTATGTCTCAAAGTGTTCGTTATCAGTTTATAATTAATATTTTAGTTTAAATAATGTCACTCAAAAAAACCAATAAAACACAATCATATTATCTTTATAATTTATTAAAATGATTTATAAGTCATTTGTGACTAGTAGGAATCAATCTCACATGAAACTGACACATGATGTGATCGATATGACTCAAAGTGTGTGTTTCCAATTTAAAATAACATTTCAGTAAAAAACAGAAGTGGCATAATCAAAACAAATACAATGCATTTAGATTTTCTTTATAATTTAGTTAAATGATCCATAATTTATTTGAGATGTGTAGAAATCAGTTGTACCTCAATCTGACACACAGTGTGACTGGTATGACTTCAAGGGAATCTTTTTAGTTAAAATTGATATTAGTTTTAGTAAAAAGGACAATTGACAAATTAAAAACTTATAAAATGAATTATTATAATTTTGATACTTTATTAAAATAATACAAAAGTCATTTTTATGTGTAGGAATCATCCTTACCTCAATATGATACACGATGTTCCCAGTATGACTCAAATTTTCTATTATAAGTTTAAAAATGACATTTTAGTTAAAAAAGTATCACTTAATGAAAACTGATAAAAATCACTTGGATTTTCTTTATAATTTAGTAAAATGATTCACAAGTGATTTTTGACATGTAGGAATTAGTATCACATAAAACCAACACACTATGTGATCATTATGTCTCAAAGTGCGTGTTTCCAGTTTAAAATGAGATTTTAGTAAGTCATTTGGGATGTGTAATAATTAGCCTCAACTCAATTTGACACATGGTGTGTCTGGTATGACTCCAAGTGTGTTTTTTAATTTAAATTTGACATTAATTTTTGTAGAAAAGATAATTGAAATACTCAAAACCAATAAAAAACATTAATATTGTTTTGATAGTTTAGAAAAACAATCCATAAGTCATTTTTAACATTTAGTAATTAGTCTCACGTCAATAATATATACGATGTTCCTGATATGAATCAAAGTGTCTGTTATTAGTTTAAAATTGAAATTTTAGTTCAAAAAGTGTCACTCAATAAAACCCAAGAAAACAAGCTTGGATTGCCTTGATAATTTATTAAAATGATAAATAGGTTATTTTTGATGTGTAAGATTCAGTCTCATGTTCAAAAAACACATGATGTGACCAGTAGGAATCAAAGTATGTGTTTCTAGTTTAAAATGAAATTTTAGTAAAAAACACAAGTGACATGCTCAAAATCAATAAAATGAATTCATATTATTTTGATACTTTAGTAAAAGGATCTATATGTAATTTGGGATGTGTAGGAGTTAAATTCACCTCAATATGATGCACATTGTTACTGGTATGACTCCTCCAAGTACCACGTTGGGTTTAAAATTAACATTCATTTTAGTAAAAAAGATGAATAACATAATCAAAACCAAGAAAACGCATTTAAATTATTCTAATAAATTTAAAAAATGATCCATAATTCATTTTTGATGTTTAGTAATTAGCCTCACCTCAATCAGATACATGATGTGTCGGGTGTGAATCAAAGTGGTCGTTATCAGTTTAAAATTGACATTTAAGTTTAAAAAGTATCACTCATTGAAAACTAAGAAAATGTGTTCAGATTGCCTTGGTAATTTATAAAATTTATTCATAAGTAAATTTTGACATTTTTTAATCAATATAAAATCAAACTTACATACAATGTGATCGGTTTGACCCAAAGTGTGTGTTATAATTATAAAATGAAATTTTAGTAAAAAACACAATTGAAACACTCAAAACTAAGAAAAAACATTTGGATTGTTTTGATACTTTAGTAAAATGATACATAAATAATTTGGGACATTTATGAATCATCTATACCTCAATTTTATGCATGGTGTGACCGGTATGACTCCATGTGCATCTTTTCAAAATATAAGTGTCATTTTAGTTTATAGTGCACATCACATCGCTAAAAACTAGACAAATGAGCAATTATTGTTTTCTCGTCATTCTATATTCTATTAATTAATTAATTTTTCTATTATTTTTATCTTTTACTTATTTAGTTAATTTTCATAGAGACAATTCTTGAAGATGAACAAGAAATGGTGTGATGTGCAAGAATCAACCGCAACTTAATCTAATACATAGTGTTCCTAGTATGACTCAATGTTCAGTTTAAAATTAAAAATTTTAGTATAATTTAATTATTTATATAATTACTAAGAAAAGAATTTGTGTCTTATATAGGTGTTTTTTTAGCTGGGGTGGTTTTTTATTTTATACCAGTGCACATTTTTCACTATAATATAGTTTTTTTCTTATATTTGTGTTGTAAAATTTATTTCATTTAAATTCAAAATTTGTACCTGGTTTTATTAATTTCTAGTGATGCAGTGTACTATTATAGCACATTGTAGTATTCCCCTTTATTAGTGCTACTAAAATCACTGATAAAATCCTAGGGCTTTTAATTGCGCTCCGGTAGTCAGTGATTTTTTAGCGCTGATAAAGGCTAATGATAACACTATTAATGGTTTGTTTTGTAGTATTTATGTGAATTAATTTTTTCAAAATAGCTAAATTTTTATTCCATTAATAACACTGTTATTATAATAACTAAATTTACCAAATATTATAACCATGTTATGATAATAAATCTTGAATTATTACACATAAATTTCGAATATAAAATAAAAAATACTACAAAAATTTTTATTTCAGTGAAAAATATGTTACAAAACCATTGATGAAATGTTTTAAAGTATCCAACCTTTCACATTGAATCTTTTATGATTTTATAAATATGATAACAATAATCTTGAAATTAAATTAAATAATAATTGATGATATAAATTCCTCATAAAATATAAGTTTAGTGTCAAAATCAATATTTAACAATTGAATTTATCATATATTACACATGAAATTACATATAACTCTAAATATCTATATAACAACATAATAGGTTACTTTTATTATATAACTATTATATAATGTTATGAATTAAATTCTAGTGAATTTATTACTATGAAAAGGACATTGTGAAATTAAAAATATAATTGTGTGTGATGTAGTTATTAAATAATTATAAATTTGGTAAGAGATTTTTGGGGTGTCGCACCACTTTTGCGCCTTGAGCCTACAGGAATGACATGTGAGGCATAGACCTTTAGCATGCCTCAGTGATATTGTCTAACCTCGATAGTGGCAAGCCACTATTGTTGTGCCTCACAACGCCTCTCTCCAAGATGCACGCCTTAGTGTGCCTTTGAAAACAAGGCCCAAATAGATTTCATAATCAACCTAAAATAATTTTAAAACACCAAATTACTTTATGAAAACCATCATAAATATTTTATTGATGAAAAATAAAATTTATCTTTTGAATGAAAATAAAAAACAAGGCCAAATAAACAAGAACCAAATCTTAGATTCATGTCATAGGGATGAGTTGATTTTTTAGAACCCATATATTCTTTGGAATATTCCCATGGCTTTAAGCACTCTGATCAAATTTGATAAGGAGACTAGGATGGCCAGGTATAGACACTTTTCTTGTATTTTGGTTGAGTTTGTTGTTTTTTTCCACTTGTTGAGACTGTGTATTTTATTTCTCATAAATTTAGGTTTTAACTTGAAATTGAATTTGATCATGTCCCTAATTTCTGTTTCAACTAATCAAGCATTGGGCATGTTAAGGGAAATTTTTTCATGGATTGAGATGTTCTAATTGTAGAAGGTATGGACATTCTGGTAAAAAATGTAATTTAAAATAACCAATGGATCTGACCTCTAAACCTATGTTTGGGAATAAGGGTGAACCTGATGTGCTAAGAGTAAAGGATGTTACTCTATTTTATGGAACATCCTCCTTTGTTGATGTTGTTGCTGGTAACATAATAAAGTCAGTTGGAAATATTTTTAATAGTGATCGAAGTGAGGGTGTGTTTTCTGTAGGTGAAGACACACTCCTCACACAGAGTTTCTTTAATATTGGTTCTATGGATCAAGGAGAGGCCTCTCTCTCTAAATAGAGTGATGATTATTCTCATAGTCAGAGAAGTTATATTGATTTGGACCCTACCATTTTACTGGAGTATTAGTTTCTATCAAGAGGTAAATTTGACATTGTCTCTTTAAACTAAAAAGGAACTTCTTCTCCTACTAGAATGATCAAGAAACATGTACATGTGAATGTGGCTCCACTACTAGATCAACATGAATATTTTTTCCAATTCTCAGAACCATAAGATTGTGATAGCTTCATCTGCATCATCTCTTTTATTAGGTGCCTGAAAGATAAGAAAGGATACGATGTAGGGTTTCAGGTTGTGGAAATTCCCACCAATTTCGTTGTTCTAAAAAAATTTATGATGTTGGATTCTACTAATGATCTAGATTTTGATGTGCTCTACATGAAGAGTTGTGAGATGAAATATACAAAAGGTTTTACAGCTTCTACTTCTAATGTACCCTTCCCTTCTCTAATGATTGAATAGGATGGAAAGGATTATTTTCATTGTGGGCAGTCATCTTCTGAGGATTTGTTGGAATACGGGCCATCAGGGGATGTCAAGGAGGTTTTCATTACTCAAAGTGATACTGAAAAGGGTCACCCTGGTGGGTGAAGTACTGATGAGGTTGGGGAACTCTTGGGAATGGATGATCAAGGTGGTGTGTGGCAGAATCTGAAGTAATGGAGAAGAGGATGAAATCTAAGAGGCTGAGGTGGATACTAGAGAAGGGGTGGAAATAATCAAGGATGACTTGTTTTGTTTGGATGGCCTCTTTGTCATTTGAACCCAACAACTCCCATATTTCTATGTTTATGCGCTTTTTATAATAAATTTTCTAGGACCATGGTTTTTATCCATGGTTCGCACTTTCTGGATTTTCATTATTTACATACATTTATTATAATTTTATAATTATTTAAATATATAATAAATTATTTATAATTATATAAATTCTTTTTTTAAAATAATATTTATATATTTATATCAATATATATTTATATAATTACATATATATATATAAATATAAATATAGTAAATATATTCATTATTTAAATAAATTTATTATAAATTTATAATTATTTAAATATATATAATTATTTATTTATAAAAAAATAATTAATATTTTAAAAATATAATATTTAATTATTTATAATTATAAATATATAAATATATAAATATAGTAAATATAAATTTATAAATATATTTATTTATAAATATTTATTTACAGATATATTTTTTGCATTATTAATTAATATATATTCTTAAATGCATGCATGTAAAAAATGAGTAAAATTGACTAATTAAAAATGAGTACACTTTAAAAATATTAAAAAAATAGATAAGTTTTATTAATTAAATATAAATTATTAAAAAAATATGGATATATATTTAAATATATATGAATATATATTGAAAATATTAAAACATAGTAAATAAATATATATATATAAACAAATAACATAAAATGATTAAATTCCCCAAAAAATAAAAAAAATGAAAATAAATTAATAGCAACTGTAATGATGTTAAAAAATAAATAAATAAAATTTACCGATTAAAAACATAATATATTAAATGTATCATGTTATAATGAAATTTAAAAATTAAAAAAAAAATTAAATAAATTACATAATTATTAGGTATATGTGTTTCAATACAAGATTTCATTAATTATGAAAATATTTGTGTGTGTGTGTGCGTTGTCTATAAAAATGCATTAATTAAATATATGTATGTGAAATTAATGTAACACACATTTGATATACGTTAAATTGAAAAATCAAATGACATTCAATTATGTCCATTACTCGATGCAATTAGTCTGTATTTTTAATTAATATTAATTATAAATTATAAATTATTCTCTACTAAATATATGACTTATTTAACGTAAAGCATAAATATTTTGTACTATATAAATCATATTTTAGAAAATATTATATATATTCATATATATATATATATCTAAATTTATATGAATATACTTCTATATTAAATGTATTTATGAATAATTATCTATAAATACCATTAAAAAAGAACAAGACATTAATATGTTTTAAAATATTAAATTTTATTCATCCTCTATATATTTATTTAATATATATTATTTATTACTATTTATAATTAATATATATATATATTAAACTTATTCATTTTGATTAATAATTATTTCATGAATACATATTTTAATAATTTTTTAATTTTTTGTTTTTTTGTTTTTTTTAATTATTACAATATATTCATTTTAAATTTTTTAGATTAATTATTAAAAATTATTCATTTTTAATTTTTTAGTTTAATTATGACAATTTATTTATTTTTATTTTTTTATTATAATTATAATTTATTCATTTTATATATCTATATTTAATACATACTATTTATAAATATTTATAATCTATATATATGTATATTAAATTTATTCATTTTTATCAATAATTAATTTATTTAATTATTTTTAACTTTTAATTTGTATTTTTCTCTATTTTATTTTTATTTTATTAGTTATTTCATTTTATTTGGGACCTTTATCAGTGTTAAAAATAAAACACTCATAAAGGGTACCCTTTTCAGTGCTAAAAAAATGCTGATAAATGGCTGCTTTATCAGCATTTTTTGCTAGCACTGATAAAGGCAGCACTATTAAAAGATTTTTTTTGTAGGTGTGTCACTTTGAAACACATAGAGGGTAGTGTGGTTGTACTCTTATATTTTCTTAGGTTTTCATGTTTACCTAAATCAGTGGAGTAGGCTAGTTGGTGTAGTGACATTTGGAGTTTGGTTCATGCTTTTATTTTACAAGGTGGAGATTTGTGAATTTTTAATTAATTTTATATTCTAAAATAATGTGCATTTTATTATTATGAAATTATATTCCATGAATTGTTTTTTTAATGATTAGGTTTTACTTTTTTTGGTTTCCCTCTTATCTGCATTCCATTTCCCCTATTATAACCTAATTCATTGATAGAGTTCAATCCTACGACTACTTCCATGAGTTCTATTTGTCCACATATGCAGTGAGATATTAGACAACTACAACCCATCTTCATCCTTTATTACTCCACATGGTCCCTCAGATTTTAAATGATTCATTTCGAAGGGGGCCATGGAATTATTTGACAGAGACCGGCATCTCTTGCTGGTTCGGGGATGTGTTAAGGGCTTCAATTGCAAGAGCGGGTTTTTTCCTTTTTGAATTATGGATTTTATTTTATCTTGTTATCACATTGAAATCATTCCATGTTTATTCTACCATTTATTTTCTGAACCATTCATGCAAAATTATATTGACTGGATTTATATAAATTCTCAATTTATATTGTCTTTTCTACTCTTGGGCTTATGCTAGATCACTGGGTCATTGTTCCGTGTGGGCTATTCTTTATTGGGACATGGATTTTTGGTCAGCTGATTGCCCATGAACTCCCATACCATGTTGGATATCTGATTTTTTTTATTCATGGTTGTTGATCATCCACACTGCCCTATTGATATATGCTATCTATGTGTCATGCTTGTTAACCGATGCACTCGGGTTCTATTTTGGAAACAAGTTCATGGTGTGTTCTTGTTGGGCATGTTGTTTTAAGGTTGTATCAGTGTTAGAAGAGTGATGTACCCTACACCCCGGTCTCTTCACATCTCTGGATTTAGTCTCTCCCACTCTCTTGTGGGTCTGATCCTGTTTTTCTTTTAGTCAACCCCTAGATTTTTTGTCCTTCTTTAACAGAGACTTGTTCAGGCATGTTTCTCCCCACGACTCCAAATCATTTTTATTAATCTAGTGGAGACAACATCCTTCCAAGGCAGAAGATATGTGGCCATTCCCAGTGGTGGTTCTACTAGCATGGAGAGGATAAATAAGAGACGAGTCTAGGCACATTGATTGAGTTGGTCTTCCATCTTAAAGAGGTCAGGATATCCAAACCATGAAATATATGTTCTGTAAGTATCGTTTTTGGGGTTTTTCGGTTTTTTTTGTTTTTTTTATTTCAACCCATGTATCTGTTTTTTACCTTTGTTCCTATTTATTATTCTTTATGGTACTTTACACCTTGTATTTTTTGTTTTCATTGATCTTAATAAAATGTGTGGGGGGGTGTTCTTGTCATGCACATAGGTCCCCAGGGACCAAAGCATGTTAAATATATATGTTATTTACACTTTCCTTGATATATTTCATTTCTTAGGTTCTATTTGAATCATTCTATAACATTAGTCTTCATTCTACAAACAATTCAATTTATTCCTTGTGTTTTTTGGTATTCTGTGTTGATTCGGTTTACCACTTAGCATCACAAAGTGGTATCAGTGCCTCACTAATTTTCTTTTGATATCGAATTCAATTTTTGTTTCCCATTTTATTTACTTACAATTTTCTTTCTAGTTTTATTTTTCCACATAATAATCTCACTCTTAAATAGCCACTTATTTTATTGAATTCAATTATTTAAAATCTATTATTCGTTCTATATTTCTATGCATTTCACATCTCTTTGAATATAACATAGCTTACCCAAGATATTGGTCTATTGTTGGGGCAATACGCTTAACAGTTTCCGTAAGAACTTCGCATTTAATCTATGGATAAAAAAGTCAAAAATGAGATATGAAATTAATAAATTTGATGGTGATAATGAAATCAATTGGTGGATAATTAAGATTAGAGCCATTCTTGTACAGTAGGGCCTCATTGATTCCCTTTATCGACCCAAGAATCCTATTATTACTTTGAATGAAACATGACATCCTGTAATAGAATATTTTGATGTTTCCCCTAATTTGTTTGTTAAATATCATAGCTCCTTTTTTCCTTTATTTAGGTGATAAAGTTCTTAGAGAAGTTTCTTATGAGTCTACTACTACTGTAATTTGGATTAAACTTGAAAATATTTTCATGAAAGCTTCATTAGTAGATAGGTTTTACAAAAGACATCATATGTTTACATTTAAAATGAAACCTGGTACATCAATTAAACCCCATATATATGAATTTAAAGTCATGTTAGAATTATCCAATATAAATGATTATGTTGATGATAATGATCAATCAATTATCTTCGTAATCTCTTTAGATAATTCCACAACATCCTATTAGAGACCATGATGTTTGTCAAGACTCTTTGTCACTGGAAGAGGATAAATCATCCCTTCTTTCTAAGTAACTACATTCTAGTCCTAGAATCAAATTTGAGGCTGGTAGATTGTTCTCTAAGGGTAAACCTCAAACTAAAACCAAGAAGAAACAACTTAATAAAGATAATTAAAAAATCAATAAAGAACCCAAACCTAGACTATATCTTAGGGATAGAAAGGTCACATATTTTCATTGTGGAAAACTAGGGCACATTAATCACGGGTATAGGAAAATCAAGCACAATTTAGAGTCTAAACAAACCTCTTATTAGTCCCTTATTGCAGAAACCATTTATGAAAATATCAAGGTCCTTAATGTGTCCACCCATGCACTCAATCTAGAGTGGGTCCTTGATTCATGTTTCTATTTCTATATGTGTCTTTAAATAGTAATTTATAGAGTTGGTTGGGAGGATAGAAGGAGATGTCCTCTTAGGTAATAAAAAGAGGTGTAATTTTGAGGGTAGAGGTTCTATTTTGTTAGAACTTGATGACTATACTATCATTACTTTAGTTGATGTTAGTTGGGTTCCCAACCACTAAATAAACCTTGTTTCTTTAGGAGTCCTAGACCAAAAGAGGTACACCATTAGGTCTAAAACAGGTTGTCTTAGGATATACAAAGGCTCTTGAACCATTCTTAAGGTATATTTAAACAATTTTATATATGTATTGAATGGAAATACCCATTCAACTTATTTGGGTAGTGTTTATTCAACTAATACTAATAATATTATTCTTTGTAATAAGATATTGTGGCATTTTAGCTCTAAAGGCCATGAGGAACTCAAAAATAAAGGGTTGTTGAGTGTCATCACACTAATAAATCTTCTATATTGTGAATATTGTGTAATGGAAAAATAAAAGAGGATTATCTTTGGTAGGTATAGTTTCAAATCCACCATCCCCATAAAATATGTCCACCTTGAACAATGGGTTCCATCTAAGACTTCCTCCCATGGTGGATGTTTCTATATTGTTACCTCCATAGATGAATTTTATAGGAAAGTGTTGGTTTACATTCTTAAAAACAAATATGATGTTTTTACAATATTTAAAACCTACAAAAATTTAGGTGAAAATCATATTGGGAGAAAACATAAAACTCTAAGAACAGACAATGGGTTTGAATACCTATCAACTAAGTTTATACGATTGTGTGAATATGAACGTGTTAAAAGACATAATATAGTTAGGGAAACTCCCCAAAAATGGAATACAACAAACGAGGAATAATACTATACTATAATGATTTTAGATCATGCTTTAATGCTTAGGAATAATCAAATCCTTTTGGTAAGAGGCTTCCAACACTGTTATCCACCTAATTAGTAGGTGTCCCTCTTTGGCTAATCAATTTAAAAAACCTGAAGAATTATGGATTGGTAAGCCCCCTTCTTATTCCTACACAAGATTCTTTGGTTTTAGAGATTATTATAATATTATGATTGAAAATTTATAACCAAGATATGTAAAGTGTAACTTTTTTGGGTATCCCAAGGGTTTTAAGGGGTATAATCTTCAAGCAGATAAACCCAATTATCAAAAGTGCATTGTAAGTAGAGATGTTTTATTTCACTAGTTTTATTCTCTTAAAAACAAGGCTTACACACCTAGAAGTAGTGATCCAACCATTGAAAAGGTTTATGAAACTATGACTCTATCCTAGTTTGATGCTCTTGTCCAGCCTGCTCCACCCACTCCTCAGCCTGGAGTTTATTCTAAGTGTTCTTCATATTCAGATTTTGAATTAGAACCTACTTCCCCTGGTATGGATTACCAACTGACCTAAGATAGAGAAAGGAGGGTTCCAAGACCCCTTACTCAGTTTAGTCAGAATGATATGGAATCTTATGCCTTCCATATTTTCCCAGATCTTATTGATTATGATCTTAAAACCTATAGGAAAGCTTTAAATGACAAAGACTCAAAGTAGTGGGTCTTTTCCATAAATAAAGAAAAAAATCTTCCAAAAATAATCACACTTGGACTATTGTGAATAATCCAAAAAAAAAAAATCGGTTCTAAGTGTATGTTTATAACAAAAGAAGATAAAATTGAGATAAATAGAATCAATTATAAATCAAGGTTAGTTGAAAAAGGTTTCCTCCAAAGATATGGAATTGATTACTAGGAAATTTTTCCCCTATTATTAAGCATTCTTCCATTAGACTTTTATTAGCCTTTGTTGCCTATAAAGATCTGAAAATTGAACAGTTAGATATTAAAATTGATTTATTTGATGGGTATTTTAATTAGAAAATTTATATAAAACCTCTTGATGGTTATCCTAATGAATTCAAATTGAATCAAGTTTACCTTCTAACCAAATCACCATATAGCCTGAAAAAAAAACTATAGGGAGTGGTACTTAAAATTTGATTCATTTATGTTATTTAAACAGTTCATTATGAGTTAATGTGATGCATGTGTTTGTTTTAAATCAAAAAAAAAACTACATGATTTGTCTATTGTTATATATTGGTGACATTCTTATCCTTTGTAAAAATTTGAGCCTCATTTCTACTATTAAATCACATTTAAAAGGAAAGTTTTAATTAAAAGACTTAGGTGAAACTGAGAAAATATTGGGTGTTTAGATCATAAGTGATAGACCAATAAAATAGTTATACTTATCTCAATGTGCTTATGTTTTAAAAATTCTTAATAGATACATGTTTTATTTACTTAAACTAGTTAATATACCTCTTGGAAAAAAATTAATCTATCTTTAACACAATAACCCATAGCTACTAATGATATTTGGTTTATGTCTCAAATACCTTATGCTAATATATTAGGCAGTGTTATTTACTGTATGATATTAACTCTACTAGATATTGCCTATTCAATCTACACTTTAAGAATATTTATAGCCACACCTAGGAAGCCACACTGGCATTCCCTTAAGTAGCTCTTAATACACCATTCCTGTAGCTCTAATATTTCATTATTTTATGGTGATGATGTAGAATGTGCTGAATTTATTACTGGATATGTAGATACTGATTATGTAGGTAATATTGATACCAGAAAATCTCTCACTGTTTATGTGTTCACAACCTATAGTGGACTCATTTCACAGAAATTCGATATGCAATCTATGGTTTCATTGTCAACCATGGAGTTTGAGTATATTTCCTTGACTAAATTAGTGAAAGATGCCTTATGGATGAATAGTTTGTCTTCTAAAAAACACCTATAAAATTATGTTAATAAAGTCTATTATGATAGTCAATTAGCACTTTATTTATTTATAAATTTATTTTTCCAAGGTAAATTAGAGAATATAGATATTAGGTTACATTTTAATTGATATGTTGTGGAATATGGAATGGTGTTTGTCAAAAAGATACACACTGACATAAACTAGCTAATAGCTTGAATAAATATTTAGTCCTATATAAGTTCAAATTTTTTTAGATATATTTAATTTTGTTCTAATTCTATATCCATCAATGCAAGAACATTGTTGTTTTCAATTGAAAATGGTGGATATTTGTGAATTATGGATTTTATTTTATATTTTTTCACATTGAAAGCATGCAATGTTTATTCTACCATTTATTTTTTAAACCATGCATGAAAACTTATAATGATTGGATTTATTTAAATGCTAAATTTATATTGGATTTTCTACTGTTGGGATTATTCTGGCTCACTAGGCCACTTTTCTGCAAGGGATCTTGTTTATTGGGCCTTGGACTTTTGGATGGCCTATTTCCCATGCACTCTCATGCCACACTAGCTATTTAATTATTTTGATTCATGTTCATTGATCAGCTTCAACACCCTATTGATCTATTTTGTCCATGTGTACCTCTTATTAACGGATTCACATGGGTTCTTTTCTGGTGATGTTTGTGTAGTGTTCTCTGGTTAGGGGTTTGGTTTTGAGGTTGTGCCACTGTTTGGGGAGTGATGGACCCGACCCCCTAGTCTCTTCATCAATTTGGATTTAGTCTCTCCTACTCTCATGTAGATCTACTCTCAGTGTTCCTTTGATGAAACCACATCTCACCCTTCCTTATTTAATGGATACTTATCCTGGTCTATTGCTCCCTAAAACTTCATATCATTTCCAATTATGTAGTGGAGATAACATCCTTCTGAGGTGTAATATGTGTGGTTATTCCCAGTGATAGTTCTTCTTTCATGAAGAGTATAAAGAAGAGATGTGTCTAGGCATGTTGAGAACATTAGTATTCTAGCTTGAAGATATTAGGATATCCGGATCATGATATGTCTGAAACTATAATTATCATTGGGGTGTTCGATTTTTTCATTTCGAGTCTTGTTTCCATTTTGTACATTTGTTCTTATTTCATGATCGTGTTGGTTCTTTACACCTTGTAGAATTTGTTTTCTTTGATAATAATAAAACATTTGTGTGGGTGGTGGTGTTCTGGTTATTCACGTAGGTCCCCATGGGACCAAAGTATGTTAAATATCTATGTTCTTTACCCTTTCCAAGATATATTTTGTTTATTTTGTTCTATTTGAATCATTCTATAGCATTATTCATTGTTCTTAAAATAATTAAGTTTGGTCCTTGTGTTTTTTTAATTCTTCCCGGATTTGGATTACCACTCAGCCTCAAAACCATCAGCTTCCATTTGAGGGAGAATATGTAAGATTTTTTATTGGTTCAATGATCCTAGTTTCAAGCAACATGGGTTTCATGGTGGAGATGTAAAGATTCAGATAGGTGTGATGGTGGTTCATTCAAGCTTGATCCTAGAGTGTTGAAGGGACATGTGGTGGATCTAGTGGGTTTGTAGCTTCTAAACCTACCCATAGATAGACTACAACATTAGATGTGATCTTGGTGGCTTGGATCTAAGTTCTTGGTAAAATAGATTAGCACTATAAGTATTTCCTTCATTATTCTTTTTCATTTCTTATCCTTAGATAATGTTCGATTTAGGGTTATTTCTTCGTAATTGTTTTTCTTGAGTTTTTACTTGTAATATGATCCAATTTATTTTGCATAGTGAACCCCCCCCCCCCCATGGTGCCCCTCTCCCACGCAAGTAGGTTATTTGGACAAAGCACATAAATCATTGTTTCCCTTTTACCACTTTCCATTTCTTGTTTTCATTCGATCTGAAATCATTGAATATTGAACATGAATTATTTAATTTATGCCAATTTGGATTGAATTTTTGTTTATTAAAGCTAATAAGTTTATTCAATATGTTTCTCTATTTTTTAAACATGTTTTTTTGGTTCTTAATTGTGTTGTATATTTTTTCTTAGTTTTCTTTATTTTTTTCATTTAATCATAGCTTCTTCTTATGGTTCATTATTTGCAATAACTGTTTTTATTTTTGTACTTCATGTATTGGAATCTGGAAAAAAAATCTCATGGTTGTTGATTCTATTTTATTGAATCATCATATACATATTTTTTTTATGATTTATAATAATATATATTATGAGTCTTAAATTATTGTAATTTCTACTATCCATTGTGCCTTTTTCACTGTGCCACTTAACATTTACATTCCCAGAATTATGGAATTGTGATATGATTTTTTTTCATTTTTATGGGCTTATATGTGTTACAAGATAGGAATTATAAACATATTTTTAGAATTCACATCTTTGTTTTTAACGAACTAAAATTATATCCTTGATATCCTTGTTTGATCGTTGAATTAGGATTGTCATTATACCACCGCCACCAATAAATATCTAATTTTAGGAAAAAAATATAGACATTGGGATGTGTTAGGTTGAAGATATCAGTTAATTGGGTTAAAATATATCTTTTTAAAAGTGAAAATACAAGTTTTTTGTGACTAGAATATATATCGAGGGGGAAATTTTTATAAAAAATTGATAAATTGGATATTTTTTTAAATTTATGGTTGAGTTACTTTTTTAAAATCAGTTGAGATAAATAATTAGTTCAAGCTTTATATCCTTAATATTGTTGTCTGAGGAAGTTGTATCATGTTGTCGGTTGGAGAGGGGGTTGTCCTATGGGTCATCAGGTTGACTAAGGTTAGTGATCAAGGAGCCTTTTCGATCAGGGTAAGGGGTGTCACATTCCGGCATAGAAAAAGGGATGACCGTTTTCTATTTAATAGGGATTTTAATTCCACTTGACTAGAACCCCATCCATATTAACACCATTTTTAATGATATTTATAGTATAATCCTCTCCCTTTCCATATTTCTTACGTGCTTCATGTATCATGCTTTTGTAAATGGAAATACTCCCTCCAATAAGGAAAGGTCGACATTTATAGTTCATATAGACACTTCCCAGGCGCTTGTGTTAATTTTTGACAACCACCTTTGGTATACCTCCACCATTGAATCACTCAAAGTTATCATCGAGGATCGTAAATATGATATATCTATCCATCTATATAGTTACCATAACGTCATTAATGGATTCAGTGCCACCCTGCCTTCCATATCTTCATTAAATAAAACACAAAAAATACCCATTTTTTTACAAAAAAAAAGTTATTTCACCTTGAAATTCCGAAACAAATTGAACTTCAATTCTGAAAGAAAAAATATATATCATTTCTCAATTCCAAAAAAATAATTTTGCAGTCCACCTATTAAAAAATTGGCAATATATATTTCTAAAACATTAAAAATATAGCAATTTTCAACTCTAAAAAAATATCTTCCCTTTAAGATATCTGCATTAGTTATTTTCATTGAAAATTATTTTTTCATCATAGAGAATGGATTTGTACAAGCTATGATCCCAAAGATGATGAAGAAAAATTATGAAAATTGGTGCATCCAAATGCTCATGATCCTTGTCACCCAAGATGTCATGAACATCATGGGGGACAGATACACCAACCTCGATTTCAGAGCAGCAGAAACTAATCTACTAGATGTTCAAAATTCCATTATTTAGGTGGAATAAAAGCAGGACTACAAGGTGAAATACTACATTTATTAAGGTATTAACAAAGTGAATTTTGAAATAATCAATTTTTCAAAATCATCAAAGGATATTTTGTATACTCTTTGAAAATCATTCAAATGAGGTGAAAAAGTTAAGCGTATTCAGCTTCAATCTCTACAAGGTGAGTTTGAATCCCTATTTAGGAAATCTTCTAAGGCCATTACTGAGTATCAAACTCATGTAATGGTTGTGGTGAACCAACTATGAATAAATACAGAAGATATTGCAGAAAAGTATGTATTTGAGAAAATTTTATGATCCCTTGATTCAAAATACGATTACATATTCATTGCCTTGGAAGAAACAAAGGACCAAGAGATGATCACTGTCAAAGAACTCATGGGATCTCTACAATCCCACAAACTGAAGTTGAACTGTTGGAGTGAAACGAATGGATTGGATCATTCCCTACAATAAAAGATATATCTCAAAAAACTCTAAAAATGAGCAAGGGGGAATTTTGAAGAACCTAAGGTAGAGGATTCCATGGAAAATAATTTGATCATAGAAGAAGAGGATATGGTGGAAGAATCCCAAATAGAGGAGGATGTCTATATCAAAACTATACTCCACAATAACAAGGAAGAGGAAAAATGGGAGGACTAAACAATCGCCAACCAAACCAAAGAAATATTCAATTCTATAATTTTCAAAAATCTGGACATTATAGAAATAATGTTTTGTATAAACAGCCCATAGATAATGACATTGATGAGGCACATATCATTGAAGCATAAGATAATTTTAGTGGGTCACATGTGTTAATGTCACAAACATCAACAGACAATCAAGGTATGTGGTATCTTGACTATGGAGCTAGAAACCACATAAAAAGACACAAACATTTTTTTAAGAACCTCGATGAAAGGGTTTGAGGAGATATTTCATTTTGAGATCTCTTAATAATATTTTTCTATAGAAGAAGTTCTGATCAAGAAAAAAATATAGAAATCATGATTTTACCTCCAATGTATACTATGTACCTGACATAAAGACCAACATTCGGTGGAAAAATCGTTCATATAATATAAAAAAATAAACAAATGGTGATTTTTGATTACAAAGGAAGGTTGGTCACAAAAGTATCAATGGACAAGAATCACATGTTTTCTCTAATGATCAAACCTAACCTACCATGGTGTTTGATGATGGTACATGATGATAAATAATGGATATGTCATCTCAGGTTAGGTAATTTAAACTTTGAAAGTTTAATATTATTATGAAGAAAGAATTTGGTGAATGGGATTTCTATCATTTAACACCTGAATCAAATATTTAAAATTTTTGTTCTAAGCAAATAGTATAGAAATGAATTTACAATGAAGGCCAACTATAAAGTTATTGTTCCATTAGATCTATTTCATGCAAACATGTGTGGTCCAATGAATCCAAAATCAAATGGAAAAAGAAGCTACTTTCTGAAATTAATAGATGATTATAGTATGAACACATGGATATATTTTCTCAAGATGTAGTCAAAAGTATTTGGAATCTTCAAATAATTCAATGTGCTCATAGAAAATCATAGAAACAATAATATTCAAACTTTTCAATCTGGTCTTGGTGGGGAGTACACCTCTAATATTTTTCAAGAGTACCTCAAGCGGTATAGAATTCAGAACCATCTAACACCGGCTTACACACCCCAACTCAATGGAGTATCCAAAAGGAAAAAATTCACCATTCTCAACACAGAAAAATTAATATTGAATGAAAAAGGAGTTCCCATGACTTTCTGGGATGAGGCGGCCTCATGTGCAGTGTATCTAATCAATAGATTCCCAAAAAAACTCTAAGAAAAGATGACATATAAAGCCTAGAGTACTCACAAGCCAAGTGTAAGTCATCATAGAGTTTTTGGTTTCATTACCTATGTTAGGATCCTAGAGTAAAAAAAACAATGCTCAAGGAAAAAAGGAATAAAATGTGTCCTTATGGGATACAGAGACTAAGAAATGGGATATTAGTTTTATAATCCCATCACCAAGAAGATTATATTTAGTAGAGATATTATCTATGATGAAAAATAGACATAGAATTAGAATCAATATGATGAATCAAGAGAGGTGTGGATCACTCTAGAAGATGAAGAAATATTTGAATAAGTACCATTGTAAGAATGAGGAACTGAAGAACCACGGACATTGTCTCCACTTAATCCTATATTTGAAGACAATAAATGATAACTTTCTCATATACATCCCGAAAATGTTCTAAGCATTGAGGATATATATGAGAGAACATAACCAATGGAGGAGTATGTAAATTTTTATTGTCTCTCAGTAATTTTCAATCCAGTTAGCTTTGAGGAAGAAAAAACTAAATAAATGTAGAAGAAAATGGTAGATGAGAAAATCTATTTCATCAATGCCATCAAAGGGTACAAAATAACAGAAGGATTTGACTATGGTGAATTCATCGCACCGGTTATTCAGCCACCAAGATATGATGAAAAATCCTGGGTCATAAGGAAAACATGTTTAAGGGGGTGTTGGATAATGAACATGTATTTTTCTTTTCCTACATCCACTATTGGAATGGAAGTGTGATGATTTCAAAATTGGGTAGCTTGATGTGTGTGGATATGAAGGTTTGGGTGGCACCTATAGTAACCCAACTTTGGACCTTGCATTTTTCTTTCTTTCCTCTATTTGTTTTATTGTCTGGTTATATCCCATAAAAATATAATTATTGTAATCATTGTAAGATCATATAAGAAAATAAAAAATCTGGTATTGTTTCTATATTTTTTTCCTGATAATTTATTGCAATCACGTCAAGTGATTAGCATCTGCATTTTCCACAGCAATATCCTCCTTCATGAAATAGATCCATATGATCACTCGGTCAAAGAGTTACAACTACTTGAAACCTTACTTGGATCTAAACTACCCATCATTCATGGAATTATACAACAAAAATGTGGAAACAGAGAAAATTGTTTGAACATTTGAGTGGATGTTGACGAATGTGGACGGGGAGGAGGAGAATTTTAAGGTAGAAGTGATCCCCCAAAGAAATCCATGGTTTGGGTTCAACCAAGGGCAGTGATTTTAAGGTAGAAGGGACAAAAGAATAGTTATGTGGTGAGGGTTCATCATGGGAGGAGGAGTAAGAAGAGGTAAGTTTCCTTTGGTTGGATAATGTATAAGGAAAATAACAGGAAACAAACACTGAGAAGCCTCATCATTCTGTCGTCGGTGGCTTAACATGATGGGAGGGTTGGTTTGTTGTGAATTTGGAATATTTTTTTTGTATGTGTATCATGCTTGAGGAATTTGGACACACGTTAACATGTATATTTCATACTCCTTGAAATTATGTACACAATTATGTATATGTTAAAAAACATTCATTTTTCACTATTGTAAAATAGTTAAAAGGTAACTCATTCGGAAAGTGTGAATTAATTCGTTCAATTTTTAGTTTCCATATTGAAATTAGCCTTTACTTTATTCTTCCATTTAGATTGTTTTAATACATGCAGTATTACTGTTATTTGTTTTCTTGATTTTTATTAATCTATAGGGCCTATTCATTTTTTTGGGCCTCATTTGTTGGGCTGAGTATTCGGTGGGATGCTTATTTATTTTTTTCCCTACGTTATTCACTTTCCACCTTAGAAATATGAGGCATTTATTTTCTTAATATCTATCTATCCATTGGTGTTTCCACCAATTTGATCCTATACATCCATTCATTTGGGTGGTTTCATGCACTGATTGATGAGTTGTTCTTGCTTGGCTTTATGGTGCTCTCTGGTTGGGCATGTGGTAACTGCTTGCAAGGTTTAATGGGAGATTGATGACCCTCTACAGCTAGGGTATTTTATCAGATCTGTTCATATCCTTCGTTTTCTTCTTTTACACTAAGTTTCGTTTCCTCCCTTATGTTTTGGATGCATTTTCTGGTGGAGTCTTCATCCCCTTCTATGGTTCAGATCACTTGTGCCTTCTGACCTTCACAGATACTACTGGTGTGTGGTTCATGGTGGAGCTCTTGTCGATATCCATCCGCATAAAGGTGTGTTCCTAAACTCAAGATCCAAAGAAACCAGTTCAAACCAAGTGGACACCTCTTTTTTCAGGTTACATCAGCGCATCGATGACGTCCTTTCCCAGATCTTCAAGAGAACCGGATGACTGAACCGTTACATCATGCACTATAAGTGTTCCTTTCCCTAGGTTTCTCATATGATTCCTATAGTTGAACTATTACTTTTTTATCACTTATTTTTTGTATCTTGTAAGCCATGTTATGTTTCTTTTCAAACATTAATAAAACATGTGTGTTGGTCCCAACGGGACCGAAGCGTGTAAATCCTGGTGTTCTTTGCTCTCCATTTTAATTTCTAGCATCATCGATCTTCTAGTTTTATAAATGTCATATTCTATAGGAATTAAATCATTAAGTATTATTTTGGTTTTGTGTTCTCTTACTTTTCATTACATCCTACCCCTTTATAAGTGGTATTAGAGCCATATCGATTTTCTTTTTCTTTGAATTTATTACTACAACTTCTATTTCATAGTTCTGAATATTTGGTTTATTTCTACACTACAAACTCACTCTTAAATCTCCATTATTTTATAAATTTCATTACTTAAATCCAATATCCCATCATAGTTTCTATGCATTTCATATCCCTTTAACAAAACATCATTTACCCAAGGGATTGGCTAGTTGTTGAGGGTATACACTTAGTGTTTTCTGTAAGAACTCAACATCTATTCTAAGGATAATCATGTCCACAATGAGATATGAAATCGATAAATTCAATGGTGAAAATTAATTTAACTTGTGGAAAAGTAATATAGGAGCTTTAGTTGTACAACAGGGGAAAATATATTCCCTCTATGGGTCTAAGAAACCAATTATTACTATAAATCAGACCAGGTATACCACTAATGAATACATAGATTTCCTCCCTAAAATTTTAGTTAAATCACATAGCTCTTTATTACTATCTTTAGGAAATAAATTTCTAAGAGAAGTTTTCTTTGGGTCTACTGTTTCTGGTATTTGGATTAATCTAAAGAAATTGTACATGACTACTTCAATAGTTGGTAGGCTTTATAAAAATCATCACATGTTCACATTTAAAATGAAACATGGTAGTTCTATTTAATTACATCTTGATGAATTTAATAAATTAATGATATATCTTTCCAAAATTAATGTAACTATAAATAATGAGGATCAAGAAATGATCCTTTTAATTTCTATTGATCATAATTATAACACTTTCGTTGAAACCATGACATATGATAGAGACTCATTAACCTTTGAAGAGGTTAAGTCAGCCTTACATTCTAAAGAAATAACCTCTAAACCTAAAATAAAAGGTGAGTCGTAAAGATTATTCACTAGGGGTAAACCTCAAACAAAATTTTAAAGGAAAAAATTTTCTAAGGAAAAAGACAAGAACAATAAGAACCCTAAACCAAAATCAAAATTTAGGGAAACCAAAGACACTTGTTTCAATTTCAAAAAACCAGGGCATACTAAGTCTGAATATATGAAACTCAAACGTGAGTTAGAATCCAAATATCCCACTGAACAATCTCTACTATTTGACTCATGTTATGACATTGCTGAAGTTTCAAATGTGTCCATCCATACACTCAATCAAGAGTGGGTCCTGGAATCAGGTTGTTCCTTTCACGTGTGTCCCTTTAGAGAGTCATTTGTATAATTAGTTGAAAGGGTAAAAAAGGATGTCCTCTTAGAAAATAATAAGAGATGCAAGGATGAGGTAAGAGGTTTTGTTTTGATTGAACTAAATGATCATTTCATCATTACATTACTTGATATAAGTTGGGTTATAAACTTTCATTGAAATTTAATCTATGTATGGGTCTTAGATCAAAAGGTGTTTACCTTTAGATCTAAAACAGGTTTTCTTAAGATCTCTAAAGGATCCATAACCATAATTAAGGGATATCTTACCAATGGGCTATATTTCATGAATGGAAAGACCCATTCAAGGAAATTGGGTAGTGTCTACAACACCAAAACTAATAATGTTATGCTATGGCATAAGATATTGGGGAATATTAGCTCCAAGGGATTAGAGGAACTCAATAAGAAACGGTTGTTGAGTGACATCACACCTACTAATCTACCATTTTGTGATGATTGTGATATGGGTAAAGATAAGAGGGTCACCTTCAACATGTCCTCTTTTAAAGATATTTCCCCCTTGAATACATCCATTCAGATCTATGGGGGCTAACAAGGACCACATCTCATAGTGGAGGTTCCTATTGTGCCACATTTATAGATGAATTCTCCAAAAAAAATTTGAATTTACATTCTAAAAAATAAATCTAATGTTTACCAAACATTTAAAAACTGGAAAGATATAGTTGGAAACTAATTTGGAAAGAAAATAAAAACCATAAGAACTAATAAGGGGTTAGAGTACATAATCTATTGAGTTTATTTAGTTTTTTTTAATTTAAATGTATTAAAAGTCATATAATTGTTAGGGAAACCCCCCAATAGAATAGAATTATATAAAGGATGAATATAAATACTTTAGAAAGAGTTTGATTCATGCTTACTTTCTCGTGTATCCCTAAATATGTTCAGGAAGAGTATGTTAGCACTTCAATTTACTTTATTAATGGGTTCCCCTATTCTAAAAATCAATTCAAAACACTTGAATAATTGTGAAATGGTAAGCCTACTTCCTACACCAACTTGTGAGTCTTTAATTTTACATATTATCATCACATTAAAATTGGTTAGCTAGAACTAAGAGCACTTAAATTCATTCTTTTTTGTTATACTAAGGGTGTTAAGGGATATAAACTCTAGGTTGGTAAAAAAGTTACCAGAAATAAATTATAAGAAGGGATGTAGTCTTCCATGAATCATATTCTCCCAAAACCATGGTTTCCACATATATATGTAGTGACCCATATCATGAAATGGATGATGAAGTTGATATCCCAACTCACATTGGTCCAATGTTCAACCCACTCTACCTACTTCCCAGACCACTAATGTGGCTAGTTCTGAGTCTAGTTCCTGTTCAGATTCTGAATCTGATCCTTATGCCACTAATAGGGATTATCAGTTGACCTGAGACAGAGAAAGAAGAGTCCCAAGATCTCATGTTTTTTTAGAGTGTATGATATGGCTTCATATTCCTTTAATGTGGCCCAGGATCTTATATATTATGATCCTTAAACCTATAGGAAATCCTTAAATGATAATGAATCAGAGCCTTAGGTCTTTTCCATGAATGAATAAGTGCACTATTTAAGAAAAAAACCACACACATACCATTGTCAACAAACCACCTAATGATAAGGTAATTTCTTCTAAGTGGATTTATAAGAGAAAATAAGACAACACATAGGTAAATAAAATTAATTATAAAGAAATTTTAGTTTCTAATGGATTCCTTAAAAGAGAAGGTATTGATTATTCTGAAAATTTTCCCCTATTTTTAAACATTATTCTATTAGGAATTTTCTTTCCTTTTTACTATATTTATCTACACATTTAACAATTGTATGTTAAAATTTCCTTCTTATATGAAGATTTAAATGAAAAACTATATATGAAATATCCTGATGGTTACTCTAAGGAATTAAAACTTAATCAAGTTTTCCTATTAAATAAATCATTATATGGTTTAGACCAAGAATCTGGGAAATGGTATAAAAAATTTTATTACTTCACATTAGATAACCAATTTTTTTAGGATCCAATATAATGCATGGGTATATTTTAAATCAACTAAAAATTGTATGATTTATCTACTACTTTATGTTGATGGCATGCCTATCGTATGTAAAAATATGAGTTTAATCATTTCCATAAAATATCAATTAAAAGTAAATATTTAAATCAAATACTTAGGTTTATCTAATCAAATATTTGGTGTTTAAATCATTTGAGATAGACCAAATAAATTACTTTATTTATCTCAGAATACTTACATTTTAATGATTCTAAAGAGATAGATGTTTTAATCTCTCAAAACTATCAATATAACTCATGGAAAACACTTTAAATTGTCTTTGACATAAACACCCATTGTTGATGATGATATTCAATTTTTGTATAAAATGACATATGCTAATATTGTTGGTAGAATTATATAATCTATTATTTGAACAAGACCTGATATTTCCTATGAGATCTGCACTTTAAGAATATTTATGGATGTACCTAAAAAGCCACACTTGCATGCCCTTAAGTAGATTCTTCAATATCTCTCATGTAGTTCAAAACTGTCGTTATTTCATGGTAAAAATATTAATGCTTCTGAAATTCTGGTTGGATATGAAGACACTGACTATGAAAGTAATAATAACACCAAAAAATATTTGACTAGATTTTTGTTCACTGCCTGTGGTTCCCCTATCTCTTGGTCATGCAACATGCAGTCTATAGTTTCCCATTTCGACCATAGAATTTGAGTACATTGCACTTACTAAGGCATTAAAGGTATCCTTATGGCTTAAAGACCTATATTTTAAACTTGATCTTTTTAATTTATTTATAAATGTATATTCTGATAGTCAATATGCAATTAATTTTTCCATAAATTTAATTTTTCATGTTAAATAAAATCACATAGAAATTAGAATGAACTTTATTAGAGATATTTTAGAATCTAGAACCGTGTGTGCCAACACAATACACACAGAGAAAAACCTGGATGATAGTTTGACAAAAAATTTGGTATTATCTATGTTTTAGTTTTTTTAGATAAGATGAACATTGTTCCAATTCTATAACCATAGTTGCAATAACATCTCCAATTTTAATTAAAAATGGTGGAGTTTTGTAAATTAATGCAATAATTTTTTAGTTTTCATATTGAAATTATCCTTCATTTTATACATCCATTTAGATTGTTTTTATACATGCAGTATTAATATTATTTGTTTTCTAGATTTATTATTAATCTATTGGGCCTATTCATTTCATCTGGGCCTCATTTGTTGGGCTGAGTATTCAGTAGGTTGCACCTTTTTTTGTCCTTCTTTGTTTGCTTTCCACCTTGGAAATCCGGATAATTTATTTTCTTTATATATAGACATACATTATTTTTTCTTCCTATTTGATCATTTCCATCCATTAATTTGAATGGTTTCATGTGCTTCTCAATGAGTTTTTGTGGATTGCCTTTGTGGTTCCCTCTAGTTGGGTATGTTGTAACTATTTCCAGGGTTTTGCGGAGGATTGATGACCCCATCTAGCTAGGGATTCAATTAGATATGTTCACATCCTTCATTATTTATTCATCACTCAGTTATAGGTCCTCTGTCTATCTCAAGATGCATTTTCTAGTGGTGTCTTTATCCCCTTTTATTGTTCAGATATGTTGTGCATAATGACCTTTGTGCATACCACTGGTGTGTGGTTCATGGTGGAATTATTATCAGCATCCTTCCCCATAAATACATGTGTTAAACCTCAAGATCCAAAGAATCTAGTCCAAACTGGGTGATCACCTCTATTGGATAGCTTCATCAGTGCACCAGTGACATCCTTTCCAGGAGCTTTAAGAGAACCGAAAGGTCGAACCATTGCATCTTGTGTTATAAGTGTTCCTTGGTCTCAGTTTCTCAGAATGCTTTTTTTATTCCTAAAGTTGTATTTTGGTATATTTTTTACTTATTTCTATATATTTTAAGACACATTATGTTTCTTTTATAGCATTAGTAAGATGTGTGTGTTGGGTGGTGTTCTTGCCACTCACATAAGTCCCCACGAGACTGAAGCACGTAAATCCTAGTGTTCTTTTCCCTCTCTTTTAATTCCTTAAATTTTTGTTCTTTTGGTTTTGTAATAATAATATTCTTCTAGCATTAAATCATTCTACCATGTTTCATCTTGGTGTTATGTTACTGTCCATTACACTATTCCCCTTCACAAAAATTGAAAAGTATATTCCTTTCAAACCATTTTGTTAAAAATTAATCATGGGTAAAAATTTATTTAATAAATCATTTTTAGAATGTTAAAACATTATTGAAAATATTTTTAGAAACTTGGATATGGAAGAAAAAGGAGTTTCAACTAAAGAGATAAATAAAATCATATTTTCTTAAAAAAAATTCCAAATCATTTTAAGCATCAAAAAGACAAAAATGATACTATTAATTGAAAATTTCATGAATAAACATGGGAGAATAAAATATATTTGGTTTAAGATATGAATATAAAACAATTCCACCAATTTAGGATTAAACATAATTTAATATTAAATCTATCATCATGAATAGTCATGATAGAAAAAAATACATCATTTCTTGAGGTAGTAGTCCTCCATACACACAAATGATGGTTTCATTCCCCATTTGATGGAAGAGGAGATGGATAAATATTTTGCAATCAACATAATAAAATATCAGTATATATGATATTTTGGAGTTATTATATTTTAATTATGAAGATATAATTGAATTTCAAAAAAGAAGAATTAAAAAAGGGAGCTTAGTAAAGACAATTTCCTTCACTTATAAGAACCTTCTTTGGATCACTTATTAAGGACCCTAAGGTTAGACATCTGGGATGACGAGAAGATATAGAATGTGGCTAAGGATTTTGGTTAGAGATTTTGGTAGGTTTTGGTCAAACCAAATTTCTTCTTCTTTGTGAATAAATGATGGGAGGGGTGCCCTTTTATAATTAAGGAGGAGTTCCATTTTTGTAAATACCCAAAACTATACAATAATGATAAGTCACTCTCAATAAAAGAACCTATAAAATTGATAAATAATGGAGTTGGGTGATATATTTGAGAAAAACCTCCATCATTAAAAAATAAATATTTTTTAAACATTTTATTCTATTTACCTCTAAGGTTACTCAATTTTATCCTTTTAGTTTTTCACAACAGTAACTAGGTTTTTTACTATTCATTATGACCAAAATTAAGTTGAACTTATTAAATAATATTAATTATAATGATTTCAAATATAAAATAAATTATATTAAATTCAAATTATAGAATTGGTATAATTAAATTTAAAATTAAACCCATAAAATGTGTCAAAGAACGGTTTTTCAAGAAATGTATTTTTCAAGAAATATATGATATTATATTAACATTATAGATAGAACTCATCATTATATGAATTTAAATTCATATAAATGGATTTATAATCAATGAATTTGATTTAAATTACTAGGGTTTATTTCAATCAATTAAAACGGATAAACTTTATGCATTTAAAAACACTTAGATGAAAATAGTGTTTTTAAGCATTAAAATAAACTTATACCAAAATCATGAAAATTAATGATTCAAATGAAATAAATTATATTGTTCTAAATAAAAAAAATTATATTTCACATTAATACCAAATAAAAAATATAATATAACTTTTAAGTTACTTCATTTAATGGAAATAAATGATGTTATTTGAAAAATCTGTAATTTTCAATATTCTTTGAAAAAACTAACATTTCAAAAAAACACAAAATTTTACCCTAAGATAATTTGGATATACTAATTTAAAAAATGATTTTAATTTTATAAAATAACAATTCTAAAAGTTCCATAAATTAATTATAACATTTTTTTTAAAAAAATAAATTAAAATCATTTTTGAAGGAAACATATTTTTTGTATAATAAATTATCTTTATTAAAGGGTGAGTGTTATGAATTTAAAAATAAATTTATATTGAGTATGTATATTATATATATTTTATAAAGAAGTTAATACTATTCATACCTATCAATTTAATGGTTAATTTGTGATGACAATTTTTTTCACAGGTCGCTTAATCTTTGTGTTAATATCATATACACTATCGAACATAATTTTCTTCTTTTAAAATATCAGTGTGTTATAGGTTTTTTTATTTAGATAGTTTTAATTGTCTATGTTTTCATTATTATATGTATTCCCTTTCTCCTATTATAACCCGATCCATTGATTGGGTTCAATATTATGGTATCTTCTAAGAGTTCTAGTTTTCCACATATGTTGTGATATGTTGGAATTCTGCAAAAACATCTTCAACCTTTTTTACTCACCATGAATCCTCATATTTGTCAACAATTCATTTAGAAGGAGGTCCCTATGATTAATTTATGGAGGCCAATATCTCTTTCTAGTTTGGGGATGTGTGAACAGGATTTATCTATAGGAGGGAATTTTTTCATTTGGTTTCCATCAGAGCGAGAATAGGTAAGGGTTCTTGTTGGTTTTGTGGTCCTAGTACTTAAAAACACATGTTTCAGTGAGGAGGAGGTGTTGAAATTTAGGTTAGTGTGGTTGTCGTTTGTGAAAGATTGATCCTAGATTATTTAAGGCACATTTAGTGGAACTAATTGGATTGTGTCATCTAAACCTTGTCATTTACTTTTGTGTGATCTTAGAGGCTTGTATTTTATTTTTTTAGTAAAATAACTTGGAACTGTAAGTGTTTCCTTGGTTTTTATTTCTAGATTCTTATCCTCTGGAAAAGATCAATTTAGGGATATTATATATTTTTTCTGGAGTGTGAAACTTTAATCGTCACTAGTTTATTTTTCAAAGTGAACCCCCCTAGAGACCCTACCCGATACACACGGAACATTTAAACAAATCATGTAAGTCATTATGTCTCTTTCACTAATTTTCATTTCATTTTTTATTTGACCTTGAATCATTTATTTCTAAATATTTCTTCTTTAATTAATTCCATTTGTGTTTTAATTTTTATTTATTTTTCTGTTTTTGAAAATTTAGAATTTGTTTCAAAATTTTGAAAACATGTTTTTTGGGTTTTCAATTGTGTTTTAGATTTTTTTTATCAATTTTATTTACTGCTTCTTACTATACCTTTTAATACTATCTTGATATTTAGGGTTTTTATGTGTAAGAAATATCGTTGTTCTAAGAATAATTATATTGAAATATTGAAAAAAAACACATGCTTGTTGATTTTGATTTTTCAAATCACCATGTACAGAATTATATTTTTTTATGAGAATATATATCACAAGTTTAAAATTGTTACAATTATCACTAACCATTGTACCTTTCTCACTACTGCCACTTATCATTTACATATCCCAAATTATAAAATTTTGGTTTAAATTATTTCATATTTATGAGATTATATGTGTCACTCAACTAGAATTATAAAAAAATAGATTTCTCATTTTTTGTTTTAAAGAACCAAAATTATGCCCATGAGATCCTCATTTGGTAGTTAAAAGGGGTCTGCTAATGCAATGCAGCCCCCAAGAATTGGCTTACTTCCAAATTGTGCATCATTTTATGTCATCAGAATTCAAAATCATTTATTCATTATTTTAAATTATTTTTAGAGCATTTCACTTTGCAGCATGATTTGATGATTTGTTCAACGAAGTTGTTTACTACATTTGGAAGTAATTTTACAATATGTGATTGATTTTTTGTCTCTTTGCTGTTTTCCCCTATTTATATGTATTTTTGATCTCATAGAAAACTTTTTGTAGGTTTTTCCGGGTTTTGCCTCTAGTTTTGGGGTTGGATGTATTCATTTTGAGGTTTTCCTAGATGAGTGAATTGGTAAATAGTAATGTGTGTGACTAGGTCAGTATGTTTGTCTAGTATCTTGTGTTTCTTCATGTTTTCCTTAAGAGTTGATATAGTATTTAACTATGGTTATTTAATTTGTTTTTTTGGATTTATTAGGGATTTTATCTTAAGTTTTTGACTTTTTTTTGAGTGGTGATTGGGAATAGGAAGTGTTTCAAGAGGAGGGGTCATGTGAATTGGTTTAGTGACGATTGAGCTTCATGAAGGTTATAATGGGATCATTATATTGATTTCAGGTGGTTTCTAAATGTTAATTAGAGCTATGTAGGTTTGGTATCTTCTTAGTCAATAAATTTATGCCCTTTTATCTCTATTATGCCTCATAGTTTAGGGATTTTCCTCATTACCCATGGGGCAACATATGATTTGTAGCGGTACCTGGTTATTGAGTAACTCTCTCATTAGCATAGTTTAGGATGTATAGTTTATCTATTATTCCTATAGGGTACATGTTTAGGGATTCAAAATTTGGTGTTATTCCTTTTATCCTATGATATCTAGTATTCTTGAGAGATAACTAGGTGTGAGAATAGCGAGGTCTTGGGAAATGGTTAGAGAAGCAGGTTCATGGGTAGATGCTTGGATGATCACCTAACTTTAGAATATTGATCTCAATATCTCTTTAAATCCTTTGAATGGGTAACTAAAAATTAGGTTCTTTATTTCATTGGTTAAAATTATTTGAGTTGTTTTTCTTTAGGCCGGTAGTGTTATTCCCTTTCTTGCTAGTTTTATTTTTACACAATTATGAGATGGAATTTAAGACTCGTCATGTCTGGGTTTTCGGTGGTACCAGTTAGTAATTTGGATTATCCTATTGCATGGTTCTATAAAGTGTATTCCCTTTGGGTGGATGTTTTTATAGGTATAAATAAGATTCATGTTGAGGAAAAATTAATTTTCTTATATTTGATATGATATGTTTATTTTATTGTTGTTATTTTCATGAATTCATTGGTCTGATGAATTTTTTCTCTGTGAATTTTCAAAGATGTTTTTTTCATGGTTTTATAGGATGGATACTTATATTTTTTATTCTTCTGTTCTGTTACTGGTGAGAAGTATTATATTTTCATTATGACCTGATCTTAGAGGGTGACTTAAGTAAGTGCAGGTGCCGTCTCTATTTGTGTTTAGAGTTGTTTAAAATATAAGCATGGTTTTAGTAGTGGATTAGATGTTAAATATGGGTGAGTGTGTGTCACTTGGATACAAATTTAGGTATGTGTGAATACACTCTTATATTTTTTTAGGTTTTCATGTTTTTCTGAATCAGTGGGGTAGGCAAGTTGGTACAGTGATGTTGGGAGTTTGGTTCATGATTTTATTTTACAAGGTGGAGATTTTTGAATTTTTCATTAATTTTATATAGTAAAATAAAATTCCTTTTTATTACATTGAAATTATATTCTAGGTCTTGTTATTTTTATTGGGTTGGTTTTACTTATTTGTGTTTTCCCTCTTATTCACATTCACTTTCCACTATTATAAACTGAGTTGTTGATTGAGTTTAATCCTATTATTGCATCCATGAATTGTAACTGTCCATATGTTTGATGAGATATTAGAAAGCTACAACCTCATATTCATCCGTTTTTACTCCCCATGGCCCCTTATATTTTCAATGATTCAATTCAAAAGGAGGACATGTGATTATTTGACAGAGATTTATGCCTCTTATTAGTTCAGGGATGTGTTAAGGGGATTCAACTTCCTGAGGAGCTTTATTACTTTATATTCTACTATCGGGAGAATAGATAAGGGTTTTTGTTGGTCTGGGGATCCTAGTGGTAAGAAACGTGGGTTTCAGTGAGGAGGAGGTGTGAATATTCGGGCTAGTGTGGTGGTGGTTCATTCAAGCTTGATCTTGGAGCATTGGCGGGACATGTAGTGTATCTGGTGGTCTTGTAGCTTTTAAACCTACCCATCAAAAAACCATATCATTATATTCTATGTGTTATTAGAGGCTTCAATCCAAGTTATTTGTAAAATAACTTATCACTTTAATTGTTCCATTGATTTTTATTTCTAATTTATTAACCTCCGATAAAGATCAGTTTATGGTTATTGTTTCATTTTTGTTTTTCTTGAGAATGAACCTATAATATTGTCATGACCCAACCCACCGAGGCCTTCTTGGATAATGGATGAACAATTAGTAGCTACTCTAATACCTCCTCCATAGACTAGGGTCAGGTGACAAGTTTTTAAAGGCATAACTAAAATTGGAATCCTTTTCCTAAAGCACATATACACACACACCCAACCATATATATATGAAGAAGTGAAGAGGAATAATAATAGAATACTATAACATCTAAGCTAAAAAAAACATATAATAACCTCTAGGGAATAAAAAATAATGTTATGGTTAAATCTGAAATATAAAGGGTAAAATACACATCTAACCAGAAAATATGTCCCAACCTAACAGGAATAGGAAAATAAATTCTAAGAGATCCTTTCCCCATATCATCAAGACCAACCACTATATGTGGTCTATGCACCAAAGTATCCCTATACTTCTTTGAAATAACCATAGAACTATCCATCATTTTCAAAAGACACGACACATGCAATAAAATACCTTTCACTAGTGATTATTTCCATACCTAGTAGGAAACCTCAAAAACTGGAGGGGGTAATATGAGACAAGATAGAAGTAGTCAGCTCAGACCAAAGAAAGAGTGAAAATAAACCCAACAACAAGGATGTGTGTGTGTGCTCATTAAAGAAACCCAAATGAGATATAAAGGGGATCTTTATCTCACAGACCATCCTAGGATGACGAGTTTTCCAACAGTCTCAAAAGGTCCATTGATGATGCCCAGCATCTCATGTGTCTGTCTAAATAAGTAACCATGTGGAGGACCCACACATCATCACTATTCCTCATAGTTAAGGGGGGAAAATATCCAAGTATATCACACGTTTATTAGTTCACCAGGGGGTACCAATCAATAGATATAGGACTCGTACCCTAGTCCCGCAGGGGGTACCACTCAGTAAATAGAGGACTCACTCCCTAGTCCTTTAGGGGAGTACCACTCAGTAGGTAGAGGATCTATGACATAATGTTATAGGGGTATTCTACTCAGCGTATGGAGGACCCCCACCTTATTTAAATAGGGGGTCCCACTCAGTGGGTAGAGATCTTCACCCTAGTACGGCAGGGGGATTCTACTCATCACATGGAGGACCTACACCCTAGTGTAATAGGGGGTGCCACTCAATGGGTAGAGGATCTGCGCCTTAGTATGATATGGGTATTACACTCAATGTATGGATTTCCCAATCCCTAGTTCCATAGGGGTTCCACTCGTTGGTAAGAATATCCATGACCTAGTTCCATAGGGGAATGCTACTCAAACCAATACAAGGAGTATCGGGGACCTACACCCTGGTACAATAGGGGGTTGCCAACCACGACCTCTCTCTAATGATCTATCCTGGTCACTAACATAATCGATCATAAACTAATGAATTATCATGCTTGGAACATATCGCATCATATCTCAAAAATCAAATTTGAAGGCCACCATCATGTTCTATGTGGAATAACACTCAGGATAGGCTACTCACGACACTACTAAAAACATGTTTTTAACAGCACTAATATCGATATTTATCAGTTCTTAAAAGCACTAAAAATCTAAGTGAGTTTAAAATCCCATGGACTTTATCAGTACTAAGAAAAATTAGGACAAAGGTATCATTTATCAGACCTTTTGTAAGTAATGATAAAGGTTCCAACTATCAGCGCTTCATCTAGTGTGGATAATGGCCATTTCCGATGCTACATAGTTGTATCCCTACATCAGACATATAGCAGCCCTATAAAATAAAACCCGATCTGAATACATAAGAATTAGTAGAAATGTATAGTAAGATAGATTGGAATAAAAATAACACAACACGCTATCATTTCAATTCAAAAATTACATAAAAAAGTTTTACATTAATATCATATTTAAAATTATAAAAAAATTACAACTCATATACAAAATCAAAAATATCACACTTTTCAACTATCAAACTCTATATAAAAGTTTTCCCCTAAAATAAAACAAATTTTTATTTTAATAAAATTAAATAAAAAAGAAAAAAAATTAATTTTAATTTTATATAATCCACATATAAAAAATTATATTGTTAATTATTATATATATTAATGATTTTTTTAGTTAATTGTGTGTCAGATTAACATGCTGTCAATTTCTACAGGTTAGAAATATATTATGGATCATTTTTCTAAACTTTGAAAACAATCTAATCTTTTTTTCTCAATTTTGGAAACGTGATACTTGTTTTATACCAAAATGACACTTTTATTTTGAAAACACATAGTTCGAGTCATACCAACCACATCATTTTTTGGATTGACATGCAGTCAATTCCTAAACATCATAAATATATTGTGGATCATTTTTCTAAATTTTGAAAATAATATGAGCTTGTTTTTTCAGTTTTAGCTATGTGAGGTGCATTTTAAACTAAAAATGACACTTATATTGAAAACACATACTTCTAGTCACACAGAATACATCATGTATCAGAGTGAAATGAGGTAAATTAATATAAATCAAAAATAAATTATGGATTTTTTCCTAAAATTTGAAAATAATCAAAGTTAGTTTTCTTGGTTTTTTCAATGTGATACATGTTTTAAACTAAAATATCACTTTTTTATTGAAAGCACGCACATTAGGTTATAACGACCACATAGTGTGTTTAATTGATGTGAGGTTAATTCCTACTCATAATAAATATATTATGGATCGTTTTCCTAAAATTTGAAAACAATCCGAGCTCATTTTCTTGGTTTTGGATATGTGATACACATTTTAAACTAAAATGACACTTTTATATTGAAAACACGAACTTTGAGTCATACCGACCACATCGTATGTTGGATTGAAATGTGTTTGACTCCTACATATTAGAAATATATTATGGTTAATTTTCAAAAAATTTAAAAACAACATGATCTTGTTTTCTAGGTTTTGGATAAGTGATATGCATTTTAAACTCAACAGCACTTCTATATTGAAAATGACCACTTTGAGTAATACCAAGCACATTGTGTCTCAGATTGATATATGGTAAATTAATACACATGAAAAATGAATTATAGATCATTTTCCAAAAAAATAAAACAATATGAGCTCATTTTTTGACTATTTGAAGTGTGTTTTAAACTAAAATGAAACTTTGGTATCGAAAATGCGTATTTTGGGTCATATTGACCACATCATGTGTCGTGTTGATGTATAACCAATTCCTACACATGAAAAAAAATTATGGATTCTTTTATTAAATTTTGAAAACAATATGAACTCATTTTATTGGTTTTTTCTATTTTATGTGTGTTTTAAACAAAAATGGAACTTTTGTAATGAAGAAATGTACTTCGGGTCATATCAACCACATAGTGTGGTGGATTGATGTGCTTTCAATTAATACACATTAAAAATGAATTATGGATCATTTCACTAATTTTTGAAAACAATCCAAGCTCATTTTTTCAATTTTTGGCTATTTGACATGTGTTTTAAACTAAAATGGCACATTTCTATTGAAAACATGTACTTTGGGTCATGTCAACCACATCGTGTCTCGGGTTGATTTGTAGTCAATTATTAAATTTGACAAATGAATTATGGATTATTGTTTTAATGATTGAAAAAATATGAGCTCATTTTATTGGTTTTCACTATTTGATGTGTGTTTTAAACTAAAATGACACTTATTTATTAAAAACACATACTTCGAGTCATACAAACACATTAGGATTTGGATTGATATGCAGTGAATTCCTACATGTGAAAAATGAATTTTGGATATTTTTCTTAATTTTTTAAGATAATACGATCTCATTTTCTTAGTTTTGGATATGAGATGTGTGTTTTAAACTAAAATTACACTTTTGTATTGAAAACGTGCACTTCATGTCATGCCAACCACATCATGTGTTAGATTGGCATGCAGTGAATACCTACACATGAAAAATGAATTATGGATCATTTTCCTAATGTTTGAAAATAATATGAGCTCATTTTCTAAATTTTGGCTATTTGATGAGTGTTTTAAGCAAAAATGGAACTTCTGTATTGAAAATGAAAACTTTGGGTCATATCGACCACTTCGTGTGTCATATTGATGTGAGGTCAATTCCTACATGTGAAAAATTAATTATGGATCACTATCATAAATATTGAAATTTGTTTGAGATATTTTTCTCATTTTTTCTATTTGATATGAATTTAAAACTAAAATGGAACCCCTCTATTGAAAGTAGGTACTTTGGATATTATCAACCACATTGTGTATCTCATTTATGTGCAGTTAATTCCTACACATGAAAAATGAATTACGGATCATTTTCTTAATGTTTGAAAATAATATATTCATTTTTTCTTGTTTTTGGATATTTGATATGTGTTTCAAACTAAAATAACCCTTTTGTATTGAAAACACATAATTTGAGTCATACCAAACTAAATGGGTGTGAGATTGATGTGCGGTCAATTCCTACATGTGAAAAATAAATTATGGACCATTATTATAATGTTTGAAAATAATATAAGCTTTTTTCTTAATTGTGTCTATGTGACATGTGTTTTAAACTAAAATGACATGTTTTTATTAAAAACATGCACTTTGGGTCATATCGACAACATTGTGTCTTGAATTGATGGGCGGACAATTACTACATGAAAAATGAATTATGAATAATTTTCCTAAAGTTTGAAAACAATATGAGCTTGTTTTCTTAGTTTTGACTATTTGGTGTGTGTTTTAAACAAAAAGTACACTTTTATATTAAAAACATATACTTTGAGTCACACCAACCACATCGGGTGTTAGATTGACATGATTTTAATTCTTAAATGTGAAAAATAAATTATTGATCATTTTTATAATGTTTAAAAACAATATGTTCTCATTTTATTGGTTTTATCTATGTGACATGTGTTATAAATAAAAATGACACTTTTATATTGAAAACACATACTTTGGGTCATATCGACCACATCATGTGTAGGATTTACATGTGATCAATTCCTACACATGAAAATTGAATTATGCATCATTTTACTAATGTTTGAAAACAATCAGAGATCATTTTATTAGTTTTGAATATGTGACACATGCATTAAACTAAAATGTCACATTTATATTAAAAACACATACTTAGGGTCATACTGATTGAATCGTGTGTTTGATTAGTGTGAGGTAAATTCCTGCACATGAAAAATTAATTATAGATCATTTTCCTGAATTTTGGAAAAAATCTAAGTTCTTTTTCTCAATTTTGGCTATCTGATGCAGGTTTTAAACTAAAATGACACTTTTATATTGAAAACACATACTTTGGTCCATAGTGACTACATCATGTGTCTGATGAGCATGCGATTAATTCCTACTTGTGTCTGATGAGCATGCAGGTTTTTATAAAGTTTGAAAACAATTCAATGTTATCTTATCAATTCTGTAAATTTGAAATGCATTTTAAACTAAAATGGAGCATTTCTATTGGAAACATACACATACGGTCATAACGACCACAACATGTATCATATTGATGTGTGTTCAAAACCTACACAGGAAATACGAATTATGAATCATTATCCTTAAGTTTGAAAACAATATGATCTCATTTTCTCAGTTTTTGCTATGTGATTCATGTTTTAAACTAAAATAAAATTTTTATATTGAAAACACATACTTCATTTCATACCAACCACATCATGTGTCATATTGTCATGCGGTCAATTCCTACATGTTAAAAATGAATTATAGATCATTTTTCTAAAGTTTGAAAATAATATGAGATTGTTTTCTTGGTTTTGGTTATTTGAAACGTTTTTTAAACTAAAATGGAACCTTTATACTGAAAACATGCACTTTTGGTCATATTGACCACATCATTTCTCATATTGATATGAGTTTAATTCTTACACATGAAAAATAAAATATGGATTGTTTTCCTAAATTTTTAAAACAATCCAAGATTGTTTTCTCAATTTTTACGATTTGATTGTGTTTTAAAATAAAATGACACTTTTTTACTAAAAACACATACATCGAGTCATACTAACCCCATTGAGTGTCATATTGATGTGAGGTCAATTCCTACACATTAAAAATGAATTATGTATCATTTTCCTAAATTTTGAAAAGAATATAATCTCATTTTCGAGACATTTCCATGTAGTAGTAAAGTACACACTGTTCCATCAGCAATGGGTCACATGTTGTATGTGGGTCCCAAACAACATGTGACATTTAACTCACATGGGAACCCTAGCCACCGACATGGGACTACATGTTGTGTGTTCTTAAAACTACATGTAATATAGTCTGGGTTTTCATGGAATCCTAATGTGGTTTATAAATCTGGTATTGACACCACGATTCCCACCATTTGATCACCCAAAATTTTTGTAAAACACCTTCATCCATCGATTTTGGCCTTTTGATAGCCATAAATCAGATCCCGATCTTCCTCTCAATGTTTTTGCTACCTCGTGCACTACCCATTACCATTTTTGATCAACCCTAAGTCCTATATCCATGGGAATCATCACCCACATCCCATAATAGATCTTGATCCACCCACAAATTTTCATCTCAATCTTCATTTGCACAACCTCTAGGAATCAGGGGGTTTGATCAGGCTTGAACCCTCCCCTCTAAAGTCGAATTGTGACCTAATAGGCCAAAAATGAATAACGAAAAGAACGATGGGTGAAAATCACAAGAAAAAAGGTTATAAACATCGTTGTCCAAGCATTATTTTCCAATGATAACTATGTGTAGAAACAATGGTGAGATCATGGAATACTAAATCAAAAAATTTAATAAAATAATTAAATTTTACACATAGTCTCATACAAAGGATTAAATTAATCGCAGATCAAGGATTAAAAATAAACACATGTTAAATCTTTTAATCAAAGGAGTAAATCTCAATTGGTGAGACCTACCTCAAGATCAGATCATTCATTGGTGAAGAACACATTCTCTAGAAATAATAGGATCCCTTATGTTCGTTATCTATTAATACACCTTGATCTGGTCATCAGTCATCATCCAATTTCGATCATCCAATAAATAACACTCGAATCTACTCTTAATGATCCTAGGGTTATGTGGGTAACCCTGATGATTCTTCGTAATAGATTACCATTAGTGGTAATTAAGTTTTTAGGCATTATATAAATTAATTAAATAATTTATTTAAATAATTCACTTAATATACCTACCAATAGCTACCTTATCTAAATTTCTAGCACCAACCAACTTTAATTTGTGCCTAGGGTAAACCTCATACTCTAGATTCAACTGTGGTCTTGAATATTCGATTCGAAACTCCATTCAGAATATATTACCGTATTTTAGAAAAAATGTTCATGCGTGATACAAAATATATTTAATATTTTTATAAAATTAATTTCAGGATCTCTGAACCTCGTAATTGTGTCCCATCTAAATTTCTAGGTTTGAAAATATTTCTTAATATATTTTAAAGTCTTATAAGGAAAAAAATCTCTACAAATATGCTTCAATTTATTTTTCATAGTGAAACCCTTCATGGAACCCATCCCCATTGCAGATTTCATTGACTTTTGGTCTTCATCCCTCGACCATACACAGTACGTGCCTCTTCATGAGAATTCATTCATAGTCACATCTTTTGGGGCCATGGAAAAGGGGGTGTTGTTTTCTACTTCAGATGGAAATTTTGGGACTGATGTAGGGAAGAACTTTAAAGGAATCCCTTGGGCTATGGTGGTGTCCGCCCATAGTTATAACCAAAAACATTTGGGCAACTTTACTGTTGTAAATGGAAGGAAATTCTTCATATGGTCATTGTTTTTGTCCATATCATATGTGAATAATGTACCTTGGGTGTACAATGCCAATCTATCTTCCTATAATTATTTGTTATTATTAGTCAAATCCCTCATCGTCATCTTAATATTCCATCCTAGAGGGGGTTGACTGGCCATGTCAGACCAGTTGTTTTATGTTGTTACGTCTCCCGTGCTCACGGTGATTTTTATCTTAGATGTGTGAGACCAATCTGATTTAGTTGACTTTCCCTATGTCGGCATCATCATTCACCCTATGGATTCATCCATCCTAATAAAGTTTGATAAGAATAATGGTCTTAATTATACCACTTCAATGGAGTTACATTAAACCATTTTTGGGACCAAACTATTCCTCCTTGTCAAAGACTATAGCTCTAGGGGACCTTTACTGGTGTTTTAGAGCATCATGAAACACGAAATGACGGCACTCGGAATAAAAATTCTGGCTACCTATACTCTAGACTCATCATCCGCCTACTTCAGCTCAGCATTGTATCTGGGGAGCAGTTGAAACATGCAGTTTGGGACATCCATGGTGTGCCCACACACATCTAGCACGGCAGCACTACTGAAAGTGGAACACCCTGATTGGATCCCACTGTTATTTTCTCCTCCCTAATGACCATAGTAAAGTTGTTTGAAAACACTTCAGGGCTGATACCGGGCAATGATTAGAATTTTAGTTTTGAATTTCCTTTAGTAATGGGTCAGGGGTGACTGATCCCAATAGTGCAATATATACACCACACAAAATAATTAATTTGTGAATATGACATGTGACTTACAGAATTAAAAGTGAGATGATTAATCTATTACATCAAGTCCATACTTATCATCTATGTCCTTTATGTCCTATATAATAAACATATATCAATTATTTCATCATTAAAGAACCTTTTCTAGGTTTAATCCCTTATGCTTAAACAATTTAATTCATTTATTTTAATTACATATTTAATTACATATTTAGTTATGACCAAGTTAGGTGTTTTGAGGACGGTCAGTTCATAATTTTAAAATGACATCAGTGAGTTGATCATGGTCAAATAGGTCATTGTTCCATTATATAAAGAATAATAATCAAAACATGATTATCATTTTATAAATAAATTATACTTTTAAAACAATCCATGAAATATGGTTATGAAAAATGAACTATGTTACAATCATTGAGATGGTAGGACGTACATACATTTGAGTAACATTTCAATTTTTCAACGATCATGATGGAAATAAGGTAAGTGTTATTTTATATTTATAGAATGATAATTATATCATAAATTTCATATTATTTCTTTGAATATGATTTCATATAGCATCCATGTAATGAAATAATATAAAATTAATCACATCATTTCGTAAGGCGGTAGTTTGTCGTACACACGAATGAATTTATCATTTTTCAATGGATGGTAAGAAAATATGGTATTGTTGGAGTTTGTGTCCTAGGAACAACTATTTGTAATTTTATTACATGAATATTCAATGTATTTAATATTAATAAAAATTCTTATTAATTTTTTTTTGTTCTGCATGACTCTAATGTAATAATGTCATAAAGTGTACATTGCACTAATAAGGTCATAGCAGTTCCCCACTATGATGAGAACATTTATGTTCTCTGAGGATATTCTAAAATAATGTTCTAATATTGGATAATTTACTATGATGGGACACATATTACATATACTATTTGGTACAAGTACTCGTAAGTAGATGAAGCTTCTTCTCATGAAGTTCACACTTGGTAATATCCAAGACGAGAGATTATGAGAACAGACCCACTGGTATAAATTCTCCATGTTTTGTTGTCATCGTATATTCCTATCTCTGAGCATGTGTGATGGTACTTAGACTGTAACATTATTATTAATTCATGTTACAACTTGCATACTTAGATTTATTTCGTAAACCCTGATGATAAAATTTCATGGAAAAGTTGGATATGTTGGGTGCATCATGAGTGACATGCTATTAATGAATAATATAAGGAAGGATTTTTCCCTTCCATATTTATGGAAGATGATATCTTTTATCTTTGATTGGAATAGAACCATCACATGAAATTCCATGGCTATGGTGTGAGAACATGTTTATTTTAGATAGTCAAAGAAAGACATATAGAGCATATTGTTTGGTGACACAGTTACACAACCTAATTGATGGGATACTATGACAAATATATTATATTAAACAATGAGTGTTCATATGTAGTTGTCAATGTTGCGACATTAAGTTCTTTATCTTGGGTCCCTTGGACATTTTATATACAGTAATCTTGGACTTTAGGCAAGCCTGCCTAATGTCGATGACAAATAATCCTAGAGGGTCACACACTAAGTGTTCCTATTAATCTCAATTAAATTATATTTGAGTTTAATTAATATAATAAATATTATTCTCAAGACCGGGGAATAATTTTATTTAAGTTATATTTATCTCATAAATTAAATAAATATTTATTCATCGACGTGTGAATAAAATATTTATTTTATTTATTGAATATTTTAATAAATATTTATTTTATAGATTTTGAATAAAATATTTATTTATGAATAAAATATTTATTTGGTTGTTTAAGAAATTATAAAAGGGTTCAAATGGATCAAGAACAAGTCTGGTGACAAATATTAATTAACAATACCATTACATAATATTTTTTATTATGAAAGTTGCTTCGCACCACAAAATTAAAATAATATGATTACTATTATGTTGCATGGTGGTTATTAAAGGTATTAAATTTTATTTAATGTTAATTATGAAATTAAATAATATTTTAACTTATATCTTAACTCAATAAACATACTCCTATGTCTATTTTGTAGAGTATCCAAAAATTGAGACTAGAGAATTTCTATGCACAACGAATTCTCTCTCAACTACTCTCTCCCTCTCGAGAATTAGAAGTGTAAGAGATATTTCTCCAAGATTGGAGAACAAGCGATCAATAATGAACAATTCAAGACATTTGATGTGCTGCAATAGCACCTAGAGATCGAGTAGTTTTTCTCAGAGATTATAGGATCATGTGTGGATCACCACTAGAGGGATTCTATCTTTGGATCTTAATAGCATAATGAAGGTAATACAAAAGGGTCCTTTAGAACCATCTACATTCCCCAAAAAAAAAATTCCTAATAAAATCTATTTATTTCTCAAAATATCAAATAAATTAATAATAAATTTGACATGCAATATCCTCACTCTTAATTTCGATCAATGATTATTAAAAGAAATATTAATATATCAACCACCTATGCATGCTTTTACTATTCCCGAAACCATCAGGTATACGATATTTTAATTTTAAAAAATGATTAATATGCCATGAATATAGTATATAAACATTAAATCCATCATCTCAAATATTCAAGAGATGTGATGATGGAAAACAATTACATCAGTTCATGAGGTGGTAGTCTTCCATACACACGAATGATGGTTTCATTTCCCATTTGATGGAAGAGGAGATGAATAAATATTATGTCATCAACACAATAAAGTACCATAATATAGGTTATACTGGTGTTATTATATTGGAATTGTTAATACATAATTGAAATTGGTAAAGAAGAAGTAAACAAGGAGCTCAGTGAAGACGATTACCTTCACTTAGAAAAACCTCCTTTAGATATCTTATTAAGGACCTTAAGGTTGGACTTTTGGGATGAACATAAGATCTAGAATGTGGATAAAGATTTTGGTGAGAGGTTTTGGTAGGTTTTAGTCAATTCAAATGCCTTGAGTGGTGTAAATAATTGATGGGAGGGGGTTCTCTTTTATAATTAAGGAGGAGTGAAATTCTTTAAAATACCCAAAACTATTCAATAATGGTAAGTCAATCTCAAGAAAAATGCCTAAAAAATTGATAAATAATTGAGTGGGGTGATATGGTTGAGATAAACCTCCATCATAAAAAAACACTTTTTAAACATGTTATTTCATATACCTCTAAAACTACTATGTTTTACTATTTTAGTTTTTCACCACGATAACTAGTCTTTTTATTGTTTTTATTATTCATCATAAACAAAATTAATTTGATATTATTAAATAATATTAATTTTTATAATTAAAAACAAAAAATAAATATTATCAAAATTAAATCATATAATTGGTATAATTAAATTTAAAATTAAACCCACAAAACATATCGAAGAACAGTTTTTCTAGAAATTCATTTTCAAGAAATAAATGATATTATGTTAACTGTATGAAAATAAATAATAATTATATGAATTTCAATTCATATAAATGGATGTATAATATATGAATTTTAATTAAATATTTCATTACTCAGGGTTATTTTAATCAATTAAAATGGATAAAATTTATGCATTTAAAAATAGTTCGTAGAAAACTATTTTTTAAGCATTAAAATAAACTTATAACAAAATCATGAAAATTTATGACTCAAATTAAATAAATTATATTATTATAAATAAATGGTTAATATTTCACTTTAATATCAAATCCAAAATATAATGAAACTTGTAATTTTCTTCATTTAATGAAAATAAATGACGGTATCTGAAAAATCTGTAATTCTAACTATTTGCTAAAAATCAAACATTTCATAAAAACTCACCCTAATTTAATTTTGATATAATTATTTAAAAAATAATGTTAATTTTATAAAATAACATTTCTAAAAGTGAAATAAATTAAATATAATATTTCCTCTCAAAAATCATCACAAATAAATTTTGAAGGAAACATATTTTTTTGTAGTATAAAATATCTTTATTAAAATGTGAGTAATTATTTATTATGTATTTATAAATAAATTTATTTTTATTAGGACCTTTATATATTTTTTTAAAATAATTTAATACTATTCATACTTGTTAATTTCATGGTTAGGCTATGAAGGTAATATTTTTGGTGGGTTGTTAAATTTTGGTGTTACATGTTATATATGATATAAAACATAATGTTCTCTTAAAATAATTTAATAATATTCATAACTTTATATATTTTTTTCAATGATTCGTTTTGAAGGAGGTCCCTGTGATGAATCGATAGAGACTAGAATCTCTTTCTAGTTCGAGGATGCCTGAATAGGCATTATCTACCGGAGTGGATTTATGCCTTTGGTTTCAATTACTAGGAGAATAGGTAAGGGTTATTGTTGGTTTGGTGATATTGTTACTGATAAACATAGGTTTCAATGTGTAGGAGGTGTTGATATTTTGGATCGTGTGGTGGTTATTTTTGCAAGCTTGATTCTAGAGCATTGAAGGAACATGTAGTGGAACTTCTTGGATTGAAACTTCTGAACCTTTCCATCAATATACCATGTGATTTTCTTATGTGTGATCTTAGAGGATGGGATTAGTGTTCTTAGGAAAATAAAATTTCACTATAAGTGTTTCTTCTATTTATATTTTTGGATTATTATCCTCTGTTAAATACTGATTTAGGTCTATTAAATTGTTTTGTTTTGCTTGAGTGTGCACCTATAATCCTATTTGGTTTATTTTTCATAGTATAACCCCCAAGAGCCTATTCCCTATGCACAAAATCCATTAGGCGAAATCATGTAAGTCACAATGTCCCTTTCATTGCTTTTCATTTTATATTTTCATTCAGACTAGAATCATTGAATGCTGAAGACTTATTCATTAATTAATCCCAATATGGTTTTAATTTTTATTAATTTTGAAGTTGGTGAAAATTTAAATTTTTCCCCATTTTTAGAACCTATTTTTTGTGTTTTCAATTTTTTTTAGATTCTATTTTCTCAATTTTATTTACTACTTCTTGTTATACCTTTTAATACTAGTTTGATATTTAGGTTCATTATATGAAAGAACTATATTTTTTCTAAGAAAATTTGTATTGAAATATTAAAATTTGGTTTCCCATGGTTGTTGATTTTGATTTTTCAAATCACAATTTAAAAAATTATCTTTTTTTATAACATATTTTACAAGTTTAAAATTGTTTCAATTTCTACTACCCATTGTTCCTTTCTCACTGCTTCCACTTATCATTTACATTCTTGGAATTATGAAATTTTGGAATTAATTCTTTAATGTTTATGATATTATATGTTTTAATCAAATAGAATTATAAAAAACATTATATTTATCATGTTGTGTTTTAAAGAAACAAAATTATACCCATGATATCCTTGTTTGGTTGTTGAATAAGGGATTCCAATGTAGTTCTACCCCCAAAAATTGGTTCAAATACAAATTCAGAATAATTTTATGTCATTATAATTAAGAATAATTTATTCAATATTTTAAATTATTTTATTGTGGATTTCACTTTGTATTATGATTTTATGATTTGTGTTATTAAGTTGTTTACCATCTCTAGAAGTAAATTTATAATATGTGATTGATCTCTTATCTCTTTACTAGTTTCCCCCTATTTATCTACCTTATTGAGCCTATATAAACCTTTTAGTAGGTTTTCTCCTATTTTTTCCTCTAGTTATGGGGTAGGAAGGGGTGAGTGTGAGGTTGTCCTGGATGAGTGTGTTGGTTAATAGTAAAGTGTGTGATAGGTTTAGTCTGTTTTTCTAGTATCTTGTGTTTCTTTATATTCCCCTTTAGAGTTGATATGGTATTTAACTCTAGCTAGTTCCTATATTTTGTTTACTAGTTAGGTATTTTATCTCAAGGTTTTGACTTCTTGTGGGTGGTTATTAGGAATGGGAAGTGTATAGAGAGGCTATGTCATGGGAATATGTTCAGTGACGATTGTTTTTCATCACGGTAATTATGGAATCATTATATCGATGTTAAGTGGTTCCTAGATGTAATTTAAATATAGGTAGGGATTACCTCTTCTTACTCGGTAGATATCCACCATTGGATATCCAGTGTGCCTCACAGTTTAGAGATTGTCTTCATTACCCTTGGGGATACATATGATTTGTAGAGGTACCCAGTTATTGAGGAACTCTCCTATTAGCTTAGTTTAGGATGCATAGTATATCTAGTGTGCTTATAGGGGACATGGTTATGGATTCAAGTTTTGGTGTTATTCCATTTTTTACTATGATATCTCGTATTCTTGAGAGATAACTAGATGTGAGAATAATGAGGTCTTGAGAAATGGTAAGAGAAGCAGGATCATGGGCAGATGCTTGGATGATCACCTAGCTTCAGGATAGTGATCTCAGTATCTCTTTGAAGCCTTTGGATGGGTAATTTGGAATTAGGTGCCTAATTTAATTAGTTATAAATATTTGAGGTGTTTTCATTAGGTCAATATTGGGCTTCCCTTTCTTGATCATTTTGTTTTTTAATAATTATGAGATGGAATTTAGGACTCATCATGTCTGGGTTTTAGGTGGTACTAGTTTGGAATATGGTATCCCCTATTGCATAGTTCTATGTAGTTTATTCCCTTTAGGTGGAGATTTTTCTAGGTTTATATTAGATTCTGATGGAGGCCTATTTTCTTTTCCTATATTTTATACTGATGTGTTTATTTTATTGATGTTATTTGCATGATTTCACTAGTCTATTGAGTTTTTTATTTGTGAAATTTCTAAGATGTTTTTTATGGTTTTAGAGGATGGATATATCTATGTTTTCTTTTTATGTGCAGTTACTAGTGAGAAGTCTTATATTTTCTTGATTACATGATCTTAGAGGGTGACTTAAGTAAGTGTAGGTGTGTGCACTATTTATGTTTAGAGTTTTTTAAATTATGATCATGGTTTTAGTAGTCTACTATTTGATAAGTATGAGTGAGTGTGTGTCACTTGGATACACATTGAGGGAAGTCTGACTACACTCTTATATTTTATTAGGTTTACATGTTTTCTTCAATTAGTGGGTAGGCTAGTTGATATAGTGACATTGGTAGTTTGGTTTATGCTTTAATTTTACAAGGTGGATATTTGTGAATGTTAAATTCATTTTCTATTGTAAAATAAAATTCATTTTTATTACTATGAAATTATATACTATATCTTGTTTTTTTATTGGGTTGGTTTTACTTGTCTCTGATTTCCCTCTTATTTTCATTCCCTTTCCATTATTATAACCTGAGTCATTGATTGAGTTTAATCCAATTATTGCTTCCATGAGTTCTTTTCAACCACATGTGTAGCGAGATGTTGGGAAGATACAACCTCATCTTCATCCTTTTTTACTCCCCATGGACCCTCATATTTTCATTGATTCATTTCAAAAGGGTCCATGTGATTATTTGATATAGATCGAATCCTCTTACCAGTTCAAGAATGTGTTAAGGGGGTTCAACTTATTGAGTAGGTTTTTCCTTTTAATTCCATTACAAGGAGAATATGCAAGTGTTTTTTTTTTGTGTTTGGTGATCCTTCTGGCAAGAAACACGGGTTTCAATGGGGAGGAGGTGTGAAGATTTAGGATGGTGTGGTGGTGGTTCATCCAAGTTAGATATTGATGCATTGAAGGAAGTTGTAGTGGATTTGGTGGGTTTATACCTTCTGAACCTTCCCATCGGCATACCTCATAATTATCTTTTGTGTGATCTTAGAGGCTTGGATCCGAGTTCTTGGAAAAAGAACTTAGCACTGTAAGTGTTTCTTTAATATTTATTTCTAATTTATTATCCTCCAATAAAGATCATTTTAGGTCAATTTCCACATATTTTTTTTCTTGAGACTAAACCTATAATCTTGTCATGAGCTGGCCCATTGGGGCCCGCCTTACTGACATAGAATCAAGATGTAGCTACCCCAATCCCGCCTCCATAGGCCAGGGGATGGTGACAAGCGTTGAAAGGAATAACTAATATGTGAGGCCTTTGCCTAAATTACCTGTACGTACACACCCAACCATATATATGAAGAAGTATAGAGGTATAATAACAAATGAATATAACATATAGAGTAAAAACCATGCATGTAATAACCACTAGGGAATACAAAAGAATGTAATAGTGAAATATAAAATGTAAAGGGTAAAATACACATCCAACTAGAAAATATTTCCTAACCTATCAACAACTAAAAAATAAATTCTAAGAGATCCTCGCTCCAGATCTTCACGATCGACCACTATACATGGTCTACACACTAGAGTATCCCTATGCTAATATAAAATCACTTTTTAACTATCCATCATCTGCATAAAAGATGGAATGTGTAGGGAAATCCCATGAATTAATGATTATTTACATATCCAGTAGGATACTCTGAAAACTAGAGGGGGTAACAGGAGACTAGATAGAAGTTGTCAGCTCAGACCAAAGCAAGAGGGAAACAAAACACAACAATAAGGATGTGTGTGTGTGTTTGTGTGTGTGTGTGTGATCATAAAAGAAACCCAAATGAGAGGGAAAGGGGATCTCCATCTCACATCTCATCCGAGTATGATGAGTCTGCCAACAATTACAAAAGGTCCATCAATGATTCCCAGCATCTCGTGTGTCTATCTTAAGAAGTAACTCTGTGGAGTACCCACACCTCCTCAATATTCTGCACAGTTAAGTGGGAACAATATTCTAGTAGATCACTCATTCCCTAGTACACTAGTGGGGTACCACTCAATAGATAGAGGACCCACACCCTAGTCCGTCAGGGGGTACCACTCTATAAATAGAAGACTCATTCCCTAGTCCTTCAGTGGGTACCACTCAATAGGTAGAGAATATAGTCCACAGTACAATATGGGGATTATACTCAGTGTATGGAGGACCCAAAACCTTGTGCCATAGGTAGTTCTCCTTAGTGTGTAGAGGATTCATTCCCTAGTATGATAGGGTGAAATGAGTTATGGATATTTTTCCTAAATTTTGAAAACAATCCAAGCTCGTTTTCTCTGTTTTGGCTATGTGAAATGTGTTTTAAACTAAAATGGAATATTTCTATAAAAAATATGCACTTTGGGTCATATTGATGAAATCGTGTCTCAGATTGATGTGAATTAAATTCCAACACCTAAAAATGAATTATGGATCATTTTCTTAATGTTTGAAAACAATATAATTTCATTTTCTTAGTTTTGACTATTTGATGTGTGTTTTAAACTAGAATGACACTTTTGTATTAAAAAGAAATACTTTAATTCATACAACCGCATCGTGTTTCATATTGATGTTTAAGGAATTCCTACATGTGAATAATGAATTATGGATTGTTTTCCTAACGTTTTAAAACAATTCAATCTCATTTTCTTGGTTTTGGCTATGTGATGCATGTTTTAAACTAAAATGACACTTTTGTATTGAAAATGTGTACTTTGGGTAATACAGATCACATCATGTGTTGGATTGGCATGCAGTCAATTCCTACACATGAAAAAATAATTATAGGTTATTTTCCTAAATTTTGAAAACAATATGAGCTTGTTTTCTATATTTTGGATATTTTATGTGTATTTTAAACAAAAATGACACTTTTGTACTAAAAATGCACACTTTGGGTCATGTCGACCACATCGTGTGTCATATTTATGTGTGGTAAATTCCAACATGTGAAAAATAAATTATGGATCATTATCCTAAATATTGAAAACAATAGGAGATCTTTTTCTAAGTTTTGGCTATTTGATATGCGTTTTAAACTAAAATGGAACCTTTTTATAAAAATCATGCACTTCAGGTCATATCGACCACATCGTGTCTCAGATTGATGTGTGGTCAATTCATACACATGAAAAATAAATTACAGATCTTTTTTTTATTGTTTGAAAGTAATATGAGCTCATTTTCTTGTATTTGAGAATGTGATGTGTGTTTTAAACTAAAATGACTCTTTTGTATTGAAAACCCATAATTTGAGTCATACTGACCACAATGGGTGTTAAATTGACGTGAGGTTAATTAATACATTTTAAAACTAAATTATAGACCATTCTCCTAGTTTAAAAAAAATATGAGCTATTTTTCTCAGTTGTGGCTGTGTGACAAACATTTTAAACTAAAATGAAACCTTTCTGTTGAAAACATGAACTTCAAGTCATATCAGCCAAATGGTATCTTGTATTCTTGTGCAGACAATTTCTTCATGTGAAAAATTAATTATGAATCATTTTCCTAAAGTTTGAAAATAATTAGGCCTCATTTTCTTGATTTTGACTATTTGGTGTGCATTTTAAACTAAAATGACACTTTTGTATTGAAAACACATACTTCAAGTCACACCGACCACATCTAGTGACCAATTGAGATGTGTTCAATTCCTACATGTGAAAAACTAATTATAGATCATTTTCTTAAAGTTTGAAAACAATATGAGTTCATTTTCTTGGTTTTGGCTATGAGGCATGGATTTTAAACAAAAATGAAACTCTTATATTAAAAACACATACATTGGGTCATATCAACCACATAGTGTATAGGATTAGAATACAATCAATTAATAGACATGAAAAATGAATTGTGAATCATTTTACTATTGTTTGAAAACAATATGAGCTCATTTCCTCAGTTTTTCCAATGTGATGCATGTTTTAAACTAAATTGACACTTTTATATTGAAAACATGTACTTTGGGTCATACCAACCACATCATTTTTTAGATTAGTTTGTAGGTAATTTATATATAAGGAAAATGAATTATAGATCATTTTCAAAAAAAAATTAAAAACAATTTGAACTCTTTTCCTTAGTTTTGGCTATGTGATGCTGGTTTCAAACAAATTGACACTTTTATATTAAAAAGACATAATTTTGGTCATACCGACCATATCATGTTTCATATTTGCATGAAATCAATTATTATAAGTGAAAATAAATTATGGATCATTTTCTAAAAGTTTGAAAACAATTAAATCTCATTTTATATGTTTTTGAAATTTAGAATGCATTTTAAACTAAAATGGCACCTTTCTAATAAAAACATGTACTTCAGGTCATACAGACCACAATGTGTCTCGTGTTGATGTGTAGTAGATTCCTACACATGAAAAATGAATTTTGGATAATTATACTTATGTTTTAAAAAATATGAGGTTTTTTCTCAGTTTTGTCTATGTGGCACATGTTTTAAACTAAAATGACATTTTTATATTGAAAACGCTTACTTTAGGTCAAAACAACCACACCATGTGTCATATTGGCATGAGGTAATTTCCTACATGTGAAAAATGAATTATGGATCATTTTGATAAAGTTTGAAACAATCTAATCTTGTTTTATTGGTTTTGTTAATTTGACACATGTTTTAAACTAAATTAGAACATTTCTATTGGAAACATGCAATTTGGATCATATTGAACACATCATGTCTCATATTGATGTGAGGTAAATTCCTACACATGAAAAATGAATTATGGGTAGTTTTATTAAGGTTTTAAAATAATCCAATCTCATTTTAGTAGTTTTTACTATTTGATGTGTGTTTTAAACTAAAATGACACTTTTATATTGAAAACACATACTTTGAGTCATACCAACCACATCGGGTGTCAGGTTTATGTGATGTAAATTCCTACACATGAAAAATAAATTATGTATCATTTTCTTAAACATTTAAAATAATATGAAATCATTTTATTGGTTTTTTCTATGTGACGTGTGTTTTAAACTAAAATTACTCTTTATATTGAAAACACGTACTTAGGGTCATACGGACCACATCATGTTTTAGATTAGTGTGCGTTGAATTACTACATATTAAAAAATAATTATGGATCATTTTCCTAATGTTTGAAAATAATCCTATCTAATTTTCTTAGTTTTCTCTATGTAATGTGCCTTTTAAACTAAAATGACACTTTTATATTGAAAACATGTACTTTGGGTCATAACAACCACATAGTTCATCATATTAGTGTGTGGTAAATTCCTACACATGAAAAATGAATTATGGTTTATTGTTCTATATTTTGAAAACAATATGAGCTCATTTTCTCGACTTTGAGCATGTGATTTGTGTTTTAAACTAATGTGTAAATTTAAAAAAAGAAGTACCAAATAAAAATGATAAAGAAATTATCTAAAGAAAATAGATAAAATAATGATAAAAATAACTAAATAAGTAGTAAGAATTCACTAATTTATTATTTCTATATACATTCATACATCTTGTTTTATGCCCATTAATTTCAGAACAAAATGATTTCCTCTATTATACTTATCCTTGAGAGACAGATCAAAATTAATATATGAGTATTATGATACTATTGATTCACAGCCCAAATATATTTCTATGTTCATAGTCCATACAAGATCAAAAACATAGTAGTTAATAAACAAAATTTGATGTCATCAAACATTCCAACACCATGTACGCTTCCCACTCATCTTTAAAAAAATTTACTTCTTCTTTTGAGTACATATATTGTCAAAAATATTGGTAGTACTAAGAAAATATAGAAAAAAAATTATTAAGAAATACATTTAATGAAATTTTTACTTAAATTCAAAAATTATCTTTTCAGGGATACTATTCTTTTTATGTTTTATGATATCTTTCAAAAAATTTCAAACAAAATATCCAAAATCATTATTGTTATGTTGCTTCAAAATTGTAGAAACAATGAAAAAAATAAGTAAATATTTTAAAATTTTGTTTTAATAGTTAAATATTTCTATATATACCTTAATTTTTTCCCATTTTAAGTAATCCATAGTCTTATTATATTCAGTCACAAACTTCATACCACGATTTAGTCTATATTTAGTGATTTCCCTATCATAATAAACTTCTTTTTTAAACACAGAATAAAATATATAATTAGAATTTCATTTAGAAAATTTGAATTTAGTGCATTAAAAATTCACAATACACATCATGTGTGATCGGTCTGATGGATATGCATGCATTGGATCCAAAAAATAAATATTTGGGGTATTCAGATTGATTGAAATCATCATCCAATGATTCCTAAAAAACACAAACAAATAAGTAATGAAAAAAAATACAAATATATTTTATAAGATTAGATTGAATAGTTTTACCCTTGCATTATAGGAATCAAAAATATTCTTCCATATATTATTTTCTTCTCAAACGCCTCATATAGTTCATTTTTTTATTATCAATTTCATTCTACTAAAATTTAATTTTATCTGTAGAAATGATACAGGGATTAATTAATCCAAATAGTGTTTCACAAGGGTTTTACTTTATATAATAGTAATATAAACACTTGAAGAAAATATGAATAGTTATTAACTTTAATGAATACATTAGAAATTTTTTTGGACAGACGTATTATGAAAATATACCTTATGTATGTATTCACAACTGAGACTTCCAGGATTTTACACATGAGAATCTCATTTACACTCTCAAGACCAACCTCCTATGTAATGAAAGTTTCAAATATTTCTTATTCATATGGAATGTAACACACATCTATAACTTTGAATGTGGTGTCTTCATGAAGTTGTAATGATAATGTGTGATGTAGTAGAACTGGTGGGGAAAAGTTACACTTAGATGGTCTTTTCTTTTCTTTATTGATTCACTAGATTTTATTGATTTGAATTTCTATTTCCCCATTGTTTTATGTATCTATAATATCATACCTCACTTCAGAACTTTTTTCATAAACTATTATATAATTTTTATTTGAAAAAATTTATTAAGTACATACCTCATGTATCTTTATAAGATTAGATGCCCATGCTATGAAAGTTCCAATAGCATCATTTTCCATTGCAATATTTAGATAAAAAAGTGGAATAGGAAACTCAATTCTCAGTTATCGAGCTGCCTCAATCCCAACTCTCATCTGATCTTTTTAGGAGTTCTTTGTTGTGTAGCTTATCTCCCAGGATATTATACATCATACCCCTTGCAACAAGGAAGTGTGTGGGTGTTGATAGATAGAAATCTCATACAATTTTAACTTGAGAAATGTTATTGATATAATGTTATTGGAAGTTGTTTGATTCACATTTAGAATAAATACTAATAACAAAATTGATTACATAGGGTAAGGTATGTGGTTGAGGGGGATAGATAGCCTCAAAGCTAGTGGGGTCATTTGGTTTTTCATGTGTTGATATTTGTTCCACTGCCAGATCATTTGGATCTTTTTACATAAATCGGTCTACCAAACCATATCGTAAAATAATATCTTGCAAAGAATCTATTTTCTCTTTAAATACTTTTATCATGTTATATGTATCTTCTTGTGGTTTTTCCTTCAAAAAATATGTTCGAGGAGACATTCAAAAACCTATACCTCTAATGCGGCCATATTATTCCAACCACTTCAAATATATTGAAATTGGTTTTTCTTCGGGTGTAGTCATTGTTTATTCTTGTGTCTAAACCATAGAAAAAACATATAAACATAAATATATATTTTCATTTGATACTATTATAAATCACAATGAATTTCTAGTATGAATTACTTCAGCATGTTTTCCATAGTCTAGGGGCAAATGACCAGTCCCACTGGGTCCTCCTAGCCGGAAGAAGACTAAGCCGCAACTACCCCAAGCCTGCCTCTATAGGCTTGGGGATGGAGATAAGCATCGAATGGAATGACTAAAATGGGAGTCATTTTTCTCAAGTACCTATATTCATGAACCCAACCATCTCCACATAGAATTATAGAGGAATAATAATAAAATACTATATCATCTTGAGTAATAACCATGCATGTAATAACCTCTAGTGAATACAAAAGATTGTGGTAGTGCAATCTGAAATGTAAAGGGCAAAATACAAGCCCAACCAGAAAATGTGTACCACCCTGAAAAAAATGGAAAAGAAATGTTTAGAGGGCCCCGCTCTAGATCTTCATGCTCAACCACCATACGATTTCTATGCATCGTAGTATCCCTATGCTTCTATGAAATCATAGTCGACCTGTCTATCGTCTACATAAGACAGGAAATGTGCGGGAAGATCCCATGCAGTATTGAGTATATACGTACCCAGTAGGAAACCCCAAAAACTAGAGGGGGAAATAATAGATACAATATAATTAGTCATCTTAGACCAAATCAAGAGAGAAATGAAACCCAACAACAAATATATATATATATATATATATATATATATACTCATATAATAATCCCAAATGAGAGAGAAAGGGGATCTCTATCTCAAAACTCATCCCAGGACAATGATTCTACCAACAATTACAAAATGTCCATCACTAATGTCTAGCATCTCACATGCGTGTCTGAAGATGTAACAGTGTGGAGGCCCCACACCTCACCACTATGTCGCACAGTTGAGAGGGGACAATCTACAAGTAGAGGGATCACGCCCTAGTGCATCAGTGGGTACTTATCACTGGATATAATACCCTCAACCTACTCCATCAGGGGGTACATACCACTGTATATAATACCTTCACCAATGAAAGGAGTATTGGGGATCCGCACCCTGGTACGACAAGGGACCTGCTAAACTCGTCCTCTCTCTGATGATCCTGCTTGGTCACTTCCATTGTTGAGCATATCATGAAGAATCATAATTCTTGTAACATCTCACATCATATCTCAAAATCCACTATGAATTCCAACATCATGTTATACATTGAAAAACACCCATGATAGACTACTTACAGGTCAAAATTCCAGTCCAAATGAAGGAGATACGAGAGGAAGAAGTTGTAGAGGGAAATACACAATGTAGAAGGGGGGTCACACAGCATGTGACATCACCTAGAATCCTGGTCGTGTCTTTACTATTACACAATTTTTTTAACATGTAGTACAATACACTATGAAAGTATATTGAACAGCATGTCTTGGCCTCTCGGGGGAAATTTTTCTACTCTTGTTTGTGCCTATGTATACTAACCATGTGTCAGTACACAACATGATTCTAGCCATGTTTATGTCGTGTAGTCCTCGAGTGCATGCCTATCCATCAGCACTAGGTCACACAATGTGTTTTGGTCCCACACAACATGTGATATTTAACTCACTCGGAAACCCTAGTCGCCTCTAGGAGAGTACATGTTGTGTGTTCTTCAAACTATATGACATGTAGTTAGATTTTTTATAGAATCCTCATGTGTTTTACAAATATGGCCTTGACACTACGACTAACATTGTTTGAACACCCAAAATTTGTGGAAAACACCTCCAAACATTGATTTCGGCCTTTCGGTGGCCGAAAATAGGATCTCGATCATCCTCTCAAAACTGTCTCCACCCATTGTCATTGTCGATCAGTCATGAGTCCCAGATCCATGAGAATAATTTCCCACATCATAAAACAGATCATGATCCTCCCACAAATTTTCATTTTGATCATCACTCACACAACCACCATAAATCAAGGATTTTTATCATGCTATACCCCCCCCCCCCCAATGTTGAATTCTGACCCCATAGGCTGACAATAAAGAATGAAGAGAATTATGGGAGAAAAGAACAAGAATAAATGTTATAAACATCATCATAAAGTGTTCTCATCCAATTATTTCTATGTGGGGAAACCACACAGAGATCATGAAATACAAAAATAATGAATTGAATAAAATAATTCAATTTGACACACAGGTTCATGAAAAAGATTAAATTAATCACATATAGCGTATAGAAAATAAAAATATGTTCAATATTTTAATCAAGGGAGAAAACCGAAATTAATGATCCCAACCTCAATATTGGATATTTAAATGGTGAATAATGTGTTCACCAACGATAAGAGGATAGGTTGCATTTGTTGTCTTTCGAAACACCTTTATATGATCATCGGTCTTTATCTGATTTCAATTGACCAATGAAGAATTATTTAATCTCCTCTAAATGATCCTAGGTTTTTGTGGGTAACCTGGATGATTTGAAATAACAGAATACTTATAGAATGAATTAAGTCTTTAGGAATTAAATGAATTAATTATATAATTTAATTAATTAATTCACTTAACATACCCTCCAATAGTTGTCTTATCTTAATGTTCGGTGTTGACCAACTTTAAGTAGTGAATAGGTTAAATCCCACACTCTATAGTTAATTATAGTATTGAATCCTCAATTTGAGACTCCATTCAGAAGATATTCCATTATTTCTGAAAAAATGTGCATGCAAGATACAATTATATTTAATATTTTTATAAAAATAATATTTTTAGGTAATGATTCTTTATTGCATTACTGGATCTAATTTTTCCTCCTAGTACTACCTTGGGTCATATGTGATGACTCCATCATGGAAGGTAGGTGATTGGTTGTCAAAAATGAAATCATTTTTACTGTCCACACAATGTAAAAAATAGAGCCAACAGCTATTAATAGTTGGGTTTGTACCTATCCACTGATACTAGTCATGTTTATGTCACCCATGAGAACTTATAGGTGAATTCTTGTACCAATATTAATGTCAAATAGTCTACCAACATATTTCCATAGCTTCTAAGAACATTTAGATCCCATTAATAGGTTTTTCGCACTCTCTTCATCCCTCAATCATAAGAGGCATGTTGAAACTTACTACCCATACTTCTTCAACTGGTCTTGGGTAGGTAACCTATTTTTCTAGATTTTAAAAGAAGGAATATTCAGTTTTTTATAAAGGGTACCATAAATTCCATCAGCCGTGGTGGTGGAATTTTATATCAATAACACTCTATCATTTATTACTCTCTTGCACAAAACTAACCATTTCTATTGGGATTCCATGTAACGCCCCAACCCCAGATGCCCAAAGCCGGTGCATTATTTCATTACATTATAATGATTAAAATAATGTTATATCCTGAAGGACTAAGTAGTTTTTTAGTTTTGGAATACCAGATACATACATAAGTTCAACATTACAACTTGAAATGAAATACAATATAGCAAATACCTTAGTAACTCCCTTAACTCCTAGATTATCCCTGCAAGTCATTCATAATACACTTCTTCTCATCCTAGGGAAATATAAAACATAATAAAGGGGTGATATTAGATGCTCAATAAGGTTAAATAATATATAAAAATTAATCATAAACATAAACACTTGGCGAGATGAATAACGAAGAACACATGCCTTTAAAAATAAACTTGAGCATAATATGTCTAGAATAAAAAACTGATTAAAGAATGTCATAAAACATAACCATGGATATTATACTAGTCGAATAATAAAATTTACTATCAATATATAGTTTCATAATGAGAAAATTCATAATGTTGGACATCATAATCATATCATCAAGGCCTCATCCAAGACACCACACATAATGGGTAAAAACTCAGGCTAGTTTGTCTCATGAGACCTACCGATGCCTTTAGGGGATATAGTGGGCCCCACACATCACATAATAAGTATAATTAATTACATATGTGAATGGGAATAAACATAAACAACATATACATTCATATTGAAACTAAAATATGAAATATAACTAACTTTCCTTGATCATTAAACATAAACACTAATCATTCTGAGTAATATGGTGAATGGTATCAAGATAGTGCATCCATAGTCAAACTAATCATAAACCATTAAATAAAATATGGTAGATTTTATAATAAAATATTAATCCCAATTAAACATAATAATCTACAATAGTGTTGAAGTAGATGAAAATCCTAATATAAAATCATCGAGTAATTCTTGAGATGAATACTAATTTAGTTTGAAAAGAAGATTTAATTTGGAAAAATATTTACATACAAACTGAATTGAATTAATTTATTTTTTTCATAATAAAATGAGTGATTTTATAAAAATAATGGTGGCTAAAAATAGATTATATAGTTCATTTGAAAGAACGTAAGAATTCGAGAAGTTCCTTTGAAACGGGCTTGTTTCTTGAGAAATGTTTTTGAAAGATCCTTTTAAAACATGTCACACCCCATAAATAAAGAAGGATTATATTTGGTACACATATATAAAACATTAACACAAAATTAATTAATATTAAATAAGAATAATTAATAATTTAATTGAGGTGTGTAGAGAATAATAGTAACCTGGAAGAAAATGGAGATTTGGGTAGAAAACCCTTTCCTTATGTGTGAATAAGTCCTGAAATTTACCTTAACTTCCCGGATAATCAAATTAAATCTAGTTATTATCTAACTGAGAACCTTATAAACATGTAATTTATTTATTATAATTTTATTAAGTTAATTTATGGAATTTTGGATGAGTTATAATATACAATTTTATCGCTTGAGGTCATTCGATTCCTTGGTTTTCATGATTGTTATACTTGTATATGAGTATGGAATTTCATGTGGAATTGGTATAATTCTCTAGAATTTAATTTATATGATAATAATGAACATACATATTATTAAATAGTGATATAATTAATTTTGGTATATGGTATGAGGATGAGTTATTAGAGATAACATTAGTGATAATCCTTTAGATTATTTTAGAGATATTTCGATTATTACGAGCTAATTTTTTCGTATGAATTAGTATTATGTATTTATACTAGTTTAAGAACATTGAATAATACATAATTAAAATTTTATAATCTGTTTCAACCATAAGAATGGTTTCATGACTAGAATTTAAGGATAAATTGAAAAATGAAGGTTCGTCATCCACAGAGGTAGTAAATCGGCACCTCCTGGATGATGATTTCATTTTTAAAATGAAAGAGACAAAGATATAGTATTTTGAGGAAGGATATTCTATTAACATTATATAATTAAATTATATATATGATACTAGAGTTATCATGATCATTTTGATAGATTAGGTTAGGATAATATATGGTAATAAAATAAATTGAAAATGAAATTAAAATAAAAAGGAAGAGGGTTTACCTCTTGAAATGTTCTCTTTAAGAACCTTTCTAAGGGAAGGATTTTTGGTATTTTGGAAAGCCCAAGAGCTCCTGGATGTGGGGAGAGACTAGGGAATATTATTTGGTTAGAACATTGGGAATAATAAACCCTTACAAGATTAAAGAGAAGAGGGAGTGAGGGTGGGTTTTATAGTGGAGGAGAGGGGAGATTTTTGAATATCTTATTCATTATTTTATTATTTTTCTCAATACAATAAATAGTGCTGATTATTATGACCAAATATAGTAATAATTAAATGTTATTTCAAACCATGTGTTCTTAGATCATCCATTCATCACCTATGAGTCAATAAATCATGTATTTATCATTTATTGTTAATTATCTTACTTTACTATTCACTAAAAATTCTATTATTTTAGAAAAATACAAAAAAATCACCATAACCATTTTATAACATGTATAATTAAAAAATGGACCCCATTTTATCAAAATATTTTTCTAAATATGTGAAAGTTAATTTTGAAATAAATTCATTATTTACTTGAAAAATATAGATTTTAAATTTAAAACTGATTTTATAATACTTTCAAATATTAACTGAGGTCTCATAAAATTATCCTAAATCCATAGGAAAACAAAATACTTATTTAAAAATTAATTTTATGAAAATTAATTTTATTTTAAATAAATTTATTAATTTAAAATTTTAATTAAATATTTTTTACTCAAAAAATAGCAACACTTAATTATTAATTTATACAACATTCACTCTCATTTATAATGTGCCGAAATTTTATTTCTACTTAAATGGGTGATATTACTTTCCAAAATGGTCCTATTACTATTCCATAATACTTCCATGGAGCTTTTGGTAATCTAGTGACAAAATCCATTGTAATGTCATCCCATTTCTATGTAGGAATGGGAAGAGGTTTCAAGACTCCTCTAGGATGTTGACTACTAGACTTCACTTGTTGACAGACTAAACATCTTGATATATAATCAACAATTTCACACTTCATGTTGTCCGACTAGAAATATTCCTTCAAATCTCTATACATATTAGTGCTACCAGGGTGTATAGGGAAATTTGAACTATGGGAACCATCTAATAACTCCCTTTTAGTTCAATGATAGAGGGAACACATAACCTCCTCCCAAATTTCAAAATTCTACCCTTACACATGAATTCATCCAACTTTCCATCATTCATAGCTTTAATTTTCTTTTGAAGTTCTCATCATCGGACTAAGATATTTTAATTCTTTTCAATAAATATGGTTGGGAAACCAATTGAAAAATTAGCGATGTTTCATCTTCTTTAATAATTCCCATATCCATCCTCGCTAGATCCATGTAGATAGGATCCTTATAATTTATTATTTTGTTTAAAACTCCATGATCCTTCCTGATCAATGCACCAACTACCTTATTTTATTTTCCTGGGTGGTAGGGTATAGAACAATCATAATCCTTGAGTAGCTCAAGCCATCTCCTTTTCCTTATGTTGAGTTCTTTATATGAGAAGATATATTTCAAGATCTTATGATCTGTATATATCTCACATCTTTTACCATAGAGATAGTGTCTCCAAATATTCATAGTAAAGATTAAAATTATTAACTCAATATCATGAGTTAGATAGTTCTGCTCATGAATTTTTAACAACCTCGATGCATGGGCAATAACTATGTCATTCTATATAAGGACACACACGAGTCCTTTCTTTGACGCATCACTATATATCACAAATCTTCCATTACCCGATGGTAGAGTCAGGATCATAGTATTCACTAATCTCATCTTCAATTCTTCAAAAAAATTCTTCACATTCTTTTTCCCATATGAACTTAACCTCTTTACGAATAATCTTGGTTTACAGGTTGTCTAATCGAGCGAAGTTCTGAACGAAATGCCGATAATAACCTTCTAAACCAATAAAACTACATACCTTGGTATTGTTCATTGGTTTATTCCATTATTGACCTACCTTTTTATTTATATTATCCAGTAAAATTCCATCCTTAAAGACAATATGACCCAAAATAGAAACTAATTGAAGCCATAATTCACACTTTCTAAACTTCCCATATAGCTCATTTCTTCTAAGAGACTTTTGAATAATGTCCAAGTGATTCTCATGATCATCATAGCTTTTTGATTATACTAAGATATCATCAAAAAATACCACAATAAAGTCATAAATATATTCATTGAAAACACTATTCATTAGATCCATGAAAACATAGGGTGCATTAGTCAGTCCAAAAGGTATTACTATAAACTCATAATGCCTATAACTGGTTAGAAATGAAATTTTTAGAATATATTCCTTCATCACATGCAATTGATGATATCCAAATCGAAGGTTAATCTTTGAAAAATATTGGGCTCCATGAAGTTGATCAAATAAGTCATCTATATGAGAAATAGGATACTTGTTCTTTGTCGTAATAGCATTGATCTCCCTTTAGTCAATGAAAAATCCCGGAGATCTATCATTATTCATGATAAAAACAATAGGGGATCCCCACAGAGAGACACTAGGGTGGATATATCCTTTATCACTAAATTTATCTAGTTGTTTATAGAGTTCTTCCAACTCCTCAGTGACCATTCTATAAAGATTATTTGATATAGGTTTTAAACCATGAATTAAATCAATAGTGAACTCAACTTCCCACTCTAAAGTATGTCTTGGTAAATCCTATGGAAATAGATCAATGTATTCTTTCACAATAGGTATATCCTTAATTTGAAAATTTATTTCCTCACCCATATATATTTCATTTTAATCCTCCCCAAGAATTACATTCAGTAGAGCTACTGGGGGTGGATTTAGATAAGAATAAAATGACAAGGTTTATACTCTAAAGATAAGAGATTCTACACCATTTTTAAAAATTGTAACCTCATTCTTCTTGAAATAGATTCTTGTATCATTGTTTTAAATAAAATTCATACCAATAATTATATCAATGTCAATCATGGGTATTATGATAAGGTCAGAAACTAAATTATGTTTGTGTGTCATAAGGGAGAATGATTAACACATCTTTGTTGCAATGATACTTACCTTGTGAGTTTTGACAGACAATTCATTTATTAAATCAAATTATAAATGTCTAATTTTCTTGGAAATTTGGGAAGATATAAAAGAATATTATGATCCATAATCATATAAATCATTGGCTAATTTTAAATAAATGATTAAAGTATCTTCCACCACATCATTAGGAACTTCAACCTCATCAATTGTGATCACATAAGTTTGGAATTTATCCCTTGGACTTCTCTTGGTAATATTTACTTGACTCTTAGGAAAATCATTTTCAAAATGTCCCAAACCTTTTTAATTGTAGAATTGAACATTGGTGGATTATTTCTTTCCCTTAAAATCATGGGATGGGTGGCCATTTCCTCTATACTTGTAACAAACACCCATACCCTTCAAGAAAGTATAAGGGTGTTTCTTCCCATAGTTATCACAGGGTGAAAAATCAATTATTCCCTTCTTCCCCTTTTACTTATTTCCTTTTACAGAGTTTTTAGTATCCCTATTATTCTATTTCATTCTTTTAAAGTCATAAGACTTAGACAATTCTTTCTTTGTTTTGAAAGCACATGAGACTGTATCTTCGTGTGATAAAAAACTTTGTGAGACTAGTGCCCTTAAGAGGAATGGTTTTAAACCATAAAATAATCATTCAATATTGTGCCTTTTATTATGTATGTAGTCTATAGTATGAATTTATAAACTTTTGAAGTTAGCTTCATACTTTTTAACATTATCAACCTCTTTTTTCCTTAGATTCATAAACTACATTTCCATATCTAATAGTTATTCATGAGAAAAGTGTTTTTCTAATAAGGTTTCCTTAAAATCCCTCCATTCTATATTTTAAATTAATTCCTCTAAAATTTTTTGAATCAAATACCACCATTTATTAGCATCTCATGTTATTTGATAAACTACCATGACAACCTTATCCCTTTCAATACTTCCCAAAGTAAGAAATATATTTTCTAATGAACTTATCCACTACTCTGCTACGAATTGGTTTGTAGTCCCATTAAATGATCGAGGTTTTTGTCACATAAAGTGGCCTAACATCACTCCTCCACATTTTGGATCAGGATACTTCATACAGGTAAGGTTATTATTCATAACCTAAGTCATTTGTCTCGGTATAGTTATAAGTTCCTCAGCACCTGTTATAGCATCATTATCCTACATTGGAGGGAAATCTCTACATGGGATACACGTGTTCATGTGGTTTCTATTCCTTAAACTAGGTGACATTTATAAATAATGGAATACACTAGATTAGGTTATGAATCTTAATGTATAATATTAACTAGAAAAATACTTAACATAAATTGAAATCTTATGCATATCTAATCTAATAATTATAAACATGGTTTCTTTGAGAAAAAATTAACTTTTAAATCCTTCATAATGTCTTGTAACGAAAATGTGAATTATCCTAAGCATATCCCCTAGGAGTTTCAAACTAGGTGGGAATTAAGGCCCATTATTGTGTACCAGGTTAATCCAAATAAAAAACAGAACACCTTTTCAGAGTTGTTACTCCTAGGTACATTTGTGCCTAAACCACGTCAACTTATAGTATCTAGACAGGGATATATTTCTAGGAAGATCCACATAATCTCTTCCATACTAAAATTCTAGGATGTTCTTGTATGCTTATCCTCAAATTCTACCTTATATATTTTTCTCTAATCTATGTTTTCTATATCTAGTATCCATGTTTTCTAATAAAAATCCTTTGATAACAACTATAAGGCCCCAACCCCAGTTTCCCGAAGCTGGTGCATTATTTTATTACATTGTCATGATTACAAGAAATTTGTATCCCAAATGACTGAGTATTTTAGTAGTTTTGTAAGACAAGATACATTCATAAGTTCAAAATTATAACTTGAAATGAAATACAATATAGAAGATCCATTAGTAACTCCCATAACTCCAAGATTATCCCTTCAAGTCATTCATAATACACTTTTTTTCATCCGGGGGAAATATAATACATAACAAAGGGGTGATATTAGATGCTCAGTAAGGGTAAATAATATAGTATAAGTAATCATAAACATAAACACTAGGCATGATGGATAACTATGAACACATACCATTAAAAATAAACTTGAGAATATTATATCAGGAATAAAAAACTGATTAAATGATGCCATAAAACATAACCATGGATATTCTAATAGTTGAATAATCAAAATAAATATCAATCTATAGTTTCATAATTATGGAATGCGTAATGTCAAACATCGTAATCATACCAACAAGGCCTCATCCAAGACACCATACATAATGGATAAAAACTCAGGCTAGTTTGTCTCATGAGACCTACTGATGCATCTAGGGGTTATATCAGGCCCCACCCATCACATAATAAGTCCAATTCATTCCTCATATGAATTTTGATAAACATAAACAACATATACATTCATAATAAAACTAATATATGAAATGTAATTAACTTTCCCCAATCATTAAACATAAACACTAACCATTCGAAGTAATATGGTGAAATGTATCAAGATAGCACATCGAAAATAAAACTAATCATAAAACATTAAACAAAAATGGTAGATTATATAATAAAATATTAATCCCAATTAAACATAATAATCAACAATATTGTTGAAATATATGAAAATAATCATATAAAATCCTCGAGTAATTGTTTAGATAAAAACTCTTTTACTTTGAAAAGAAGAGTTCATTAGGAAACATATTTTCATAAAACCTAAATTTAATTAATTTAGTATTTTCATAATAAAATTATTTATTTTAGAAAAATAATTATGGATAAAAATAGATTATATAGTGCATTTTAAAGTTGGTGAGAATTCGAGAAGTTCCTTTGAAACAGGTTTTTTTATCGGGAAGAATTTTTGAAATATCTTTTGAAAACATGAAAATCCCCATAAAATAAAGAAGGATTTGATTTGTTACACATATATAGAAGCTTAAAACATAATTCATGAGGTGTAAATAAGAATAATTTATAATTTCATTGAGGTATGTAAAGAATAAGAGTAACCTGAAAGAAAATGGAGATTCGGGTAGAAAACCCTTACCTTATGTCTGAATGAGTTATGTACTTGACCTTAATGTCCTAGATAATCAAATTAAATCCATTAATTATTTAATTCAGAAACTTATATATATTTATTTTATTTATTATAATTTTATTAAGTTCATTTATGTCATTTTGGATGAGTTATAAGATACAATTTTATCGATCGAGGGCATTCGATTCCATGGTTTTCATGATCTATATGCTTGTATATGAGTATGGAAGTTCATGTGGAATTGGTATAATTATCCAGAATTGAATTCATATGATACTAATTAACATCCATAATATTAAATGGTTATATAATTCATTTGTTTATATGGTATCAAGATGAGTTATTATAGAGAACGTTAGTGATAATCTTTTAGATTATTTTAGTGATATTTTGATTATTACGAACTTGTTTTGTCATATGAATTAGTATTATGAATATATACTAGTCTAAGAAAATTAAATAAGACATAATACATATTTTATAATAGGTTTCAAACATAAAAATGGTTCATGACCAGAATTTAAGTAGAAATTGAAGAACGAAGGTTTGTCATCCACGAAGGTTGTAAATCGGCACCTCCTGTATCATGATTTCATTTTTAAAATAAAAGAGAGAGAGATTTTATTTTGAGTAATTATATTACATTAACATAATATAATTATAGTTTATATATTATACTGGAGTTATAATGAAAATTTGGATAGAGGGTGTGAGGAGAAAATAAGGAAAGAAAATAAATTGAAAATGAAATTAAAAGAAAATGGAAGAGGGTTTACCTCTTGAAATGTCCTCCTTGAGAACCTCCTTAAGGGAAAGGGTTTTGGTCTTTTAGAAAGACCAAGATATATTTGAAATCAGGAGAGACTAGGGAATATTATTTGGTCAGAACATTGAGAAGCTTTAGGGCTTAGAGGAGTGAGGAGAAGAGGGAGTGAGGGGTGGGTTTTATAGTGGAGGAGAGGGGTGATTTTTTAATAACTTATTCATTATTCTATTATTTTCCTCAATAAAAGAAATAGTGTTGATTATTGTCACCAAAAATAGTAATAAGTCCATGTGAGTTTTAATCGAGTGTTCTTACATAATTAATGCATCACCTATGACTCAATAAATCATGTATTTAGCATTTATCGTTAATTATAGTATTTTACTATTCACTAAAAATTTGAGTATTTTAGAAAAATCCAAAAAAATCACCACAACCATTTTTCAATGTGTAAAAATAAAAAATGGATTCCATTTTATCAATATAATTTTATAAATATATGAAATTTAATTTTTAACTAAAATCATTATTTAGTTGAAAAATACAAATTTTAAATTTAAAACTCATTTTATTACTTTCCAAAATTAACTGAGGTCTCATAAAATTATCCTAAAATCATAGGAAAACAAAATATTTATTTTCAAATAAATTTTATGAAAATGAATTTTATTTTAAATAAATTTATTAATTTAAAATATTAATAAAATATTTATTACTCACAAAAATATCAACACATAATTATTTTTTTAAAACATTCACTCTCATTTATAAGGTACCTAAATTTTATTTCTACTTACATGGGTGAGGTTACTCTTCATAAGAAGAATATTACAATTCATAAGCATATATTACTATTTATAAGGGTCAAGTTACTATTCACCAAAAATGTAAGTTGATCCTATCAGACTCTAAATATCTTATTGATCGCAACTGTGTATGTCTGTTTTTCGAAATTCAAAACCCAAAAGTGGAGAAATTATTTCTAACAGCTAGGTTATAACTATATTCTAAAAATAACAAAGTGTTTGTTTCATAGAGACTCAATTTTTCATTCATTCTATATTAAATTTATTTATAATTCCTTGGGATGCTACATTCCATATGAGTGTGTATGGATCAAGGTAGGAATACCTTTTGATTTTCATAGCAACTGGGTTAGGAACAAGTTCTCAATGTTGTTATTATGTGCCAATGTCTCTGAGATTTTCATACGGATCTTATCTGATGATACATTCATAATATCTTAGAGTGGTATGTTCAGCCATATTGTATTCCAGTAGTTAATACTGTACTGTTGACATATATACCATCCATTTTGAATTCTGCATAATATCATTATATGAATTCTTGATTAAAGTCTATATGAAATATATTAGGTAATGTGGATACTCATCCATGAGCCTCCTTTTAAACCTACATTTTTTTCATTTTTGTTCTTAATTAGTAATCTATCCAATCACAAATTTATGAATTTCATGACATTTGAAAGAAAGGATATGGTTAAATCAGTAAGAATATATAATTCTTAGTTTTTCTATAACTGCTAACTATATAACTAAAAATATTTATCATCATTCTACTATGTAACCTTCAAATTATATTACCATTACATAATCTAACTATAAAAAAGTAATGACATTAGCCTAATGCATATAAGAAAAAATTAATGAAAAGGGTATTAGATTGAAAAAACTATACCTTTTTTTGATTAAGAAAACTAAAATCAAATGTACAAGACTTCTCAATTTTCAAAAAAAAATTATTATATCTCATTGATGAATTTTATTCTAGTGGGGGAAATCACTCTTATACCCTTGATTATGTCTCCCATGAATTTCCTTCATAAATTGTTAACTTTTTTATAATTTTTTATTTAAAAAATAAAGGCATTAAATAATATATGTGGATTTCCATTCAAAATAAATGATTTAGAATAAATAAATAAATGGATTTAAGTGAAATAAAACAAAAGAAATAAAAACACAAAGATAGGTGGAGAAATATTGATCTAAGAGATGGTTCAGATTTATAGTCATCATTAATTATTATTAGGTTTCATTCTTACTCAATTATTAGATTCAATCAAATTTTGTAAAGACCTGGATTTTCTATGTAATTTTTTTTAATTGTATGGAAAAATTACGAGTCCGTGAAAATTGACGGCGTGTGATTCTGAGGGCTGGAGAGCCCGGAATGAATTTCTAAACTTTTTTTAGGTACGTTTAGTAAACGTGCGAGAGGGTTTTTGTAAATTTTGGACCAGTGCTTAGAATTGAAATCTAAGGGCATTGTTGAACTCACATTGTCTATATTCTCTTAAGAAGACCTTCACATTGACCATAATAGGTCGAGGGTGAAAGTTAGTTTTCATGTTTTTGGTGGGTGAGTTAAAATAATAATAAAATAAAACAAACAAGTTTTATTTTATTTTAATGAAACCTCCTTTTTGAAATTAGTCGTGGGTACCACCTGAGTTTGAAACCTTCCATTTGAAATTAGCGGTGGGGACCACTTGACCCTTGAACTCCTTCTTTAATATGGGGTGATTCTTCATTTATCCCCCAAATTAAAAGTCCTATCTTAATCTAATAAATGTGTCAACTTTAATTGAATTAAACTTAACTCAATTAAATATTGGATCCTCACCTTTCTTGAGGAATTGGATGATATTTAGAAAAGGGAGTTTGGGAGAACTTTGGAGAAACATTCTATTCGACAAAGAACCTCTCCAACGAAGAGAATTTCCCCAGATCAAGAACTAGGAACTAACCTTGGAGGGTCTTGTGGGAGTGACGGACGCCGATGTCACCAACTTCAACAACTTCGTCTTCTTCCTCGCACCACCACCAATGGAAAATCTAGGTGGGGTTTTTTTTATTTGATTGAATTTATTTGATAATTCTTCATATTCTGTTTTCTCAACGATGATGGTCAAACTAACATGGCCATCATCTCGCGCATATACCTTGCCTCTTTTTATTTTCTTCTCCGTGCGTTCTTAGTGTGTTCTTCAATGAAAAATAATTAATGACACTAGAAATGCAATATTTTGTGGAGAGCGACATATGCACGCGGAGCCCTCGACCTAAGGATCGCGAATATGCGATTGTTTTATTTTAAGGGTTAATAACGGAGATGCGGTGACCCACAGGAGATGAGGAGAACTGACACATCGGCCGGTCGTAAGGAAGGTGGGGTGGCGCGCGTTCATGCTTCCATAGGAGCAGGAGGTGGCAGCCCCTTGGCCACGGTGGAGGCCGAAGAGCGGCTAGCACCCGGTCGACCGCGGTGGAGTAGCAGCGCGCGACCATGCCGCTAGGAGGAGGACTGGCCAGAGCACCTGATCAGCCGTGGTAGACCGAAGGGACCTGCTTGGGTCCCGCGGTGACTTGGTAGTGCATAATGGCACTGCCCTTTTGTGTTCTAAACAGAAGGGGGATAGTCCCCCTTCGGCGCCAGCTCGGGCGGACCGCACCACCGGACCGTGCCACCAGGCTGTGCCCAGTGGACTGCGCATGCGGGCCGCGACTTCGGGCCACGCCACAGAGCCATGCTAAGCGGGCTAGTCAGGGCCGCCCTCTATGTGGGCCGAGCCGGATCACGGCCTAGCAGGCTAGGTCCGCCGAGGCCCAGGCCATCCGAGCGGGACCCGGGTTGAGCCGGGTCAAGCCGGACCGGGTTGGGTCGGCCCAGGCCGGGTTGGGTCGGGTCGGCCCAATCCAGGTTGGGCTGGGTCGGGCCGGACCCCCATCCAGACATAGTTTCGCATTTTTGTCCATATCTTGAGACCCGGGAATCCATTTGATGAATTGGGTATGGAAATGGAATCCGTGGATCGAGGCGGTCCTTTTGGTATACTCCACCTGAGTTTTGGATAAAGTTAGAGTATGGCTGGGTTTGATCGAACCCCAAATCTAAACGGGCCCTCAGAGTGGAAACACTAATAACTTACAGACCGGGCGTCCGATTGACACGTAGTCTATTGCGTTGGATCCCATATGATGTGACAGACCTTTGTGATACTTCTTCATGGAGATTCATGGTAGTAGAGGTATGAATGATCGATTGAGGAGCAGTTCTCCCAGAATCAAGCGCACTATGAGTGGGAATCTAGTGGTTGGGAGTGAGGTGGAGGTTGGAGACAGATAATACGGAGGTTAGTTACCTATTGACTCTGGGTGGGTTGGATCCTGCGTGGGTCATCGCGGGGGTTTTTACCTATCGATCTTATGTGAATCAGTGCTCAGTAATCCTATGTGGGTCAGAGCATACTGATCATGTGTGGGTCAGATCCTGTGTGGGTCAGCGCTCAGCGATCTTGTGTGGGTAAGCGCATACTGATCTTGTGTGGGTCTGATCCTGGTGGGTTAGTGCTCATCTATCCTTTGTGGGTCAGACTCCATATAATCAGAAGTAGTGCCTCTTGAAATAATAAGATGATCTAGCTTCACGACTAATCAACCGTACTTCTATACTTCACTTATACCAGTGTGAGCTGTGTCTTATATCTTCATGGTGTACTTGTCTGCTACTATATCTTGATGGTGTTACCTGTGTGGTAATTATATCTTTGTGGTGTTACTTATGTGGTGCTCATACCTTCATGGTGTTACCTGTGTGGTACTTCTACCTTAATGGTGTTACCTTTGTGGTATTCTTTCCTCCTGTGTGAGATGAGTATATCATGACAACTTAGGTATATGTATGGTCATATACCTAAGTAGGGTTGACTATTGTTTCCCTATTTTTTGGTTTATCCATTTTGGATTTGATATAACTTCAAGGATATTGGGGTCCCTACTAAGTATTGTTATACTCACCCTTTCACGGGCTACACCTGCACCTTGTTGTGTCTTATGCAGATAACAGATGGCATTGACTGAGGATGGTGGTACTAGGACTGGAGGTAGCTCGGAGTTGGACCTTAGTCGAGGCGTATCATAGGGATGACCATTCGAGAGATGTACCTACCCTTCAGGTAGGATCCTTAGCGGGTGTTCGCAGGAGCTGTATTTCAGTTTTACTTGTACTTTTCAGTTTTACTTGTACTTTCAAATTAGGCTTGTATTCTGGCCTCCTTTACTTACTATACTCACTCTGTTTACTATATAGTTTACTTTGGGATCGTATCTTGTTGTGTTCTTGGTTGTGTGAGGTTACAGGTTATAAAGGCAATGCCTTCCTATTTTTAGGGATATGCCTTTCCGGTGCTAGTCTCCATCCCCTGACCTATGGAAGGCGGGCTTGGGGTAGTCACAGAACGGGCCCCGGGGGACGGGTCGTGACACAGTCCACTGAACACCATCCACTATTTAAAGTGTGTGTGGTGAGTGTGCTCAAGAGACTCTCAAAGTGAAATTACCATTAACTTTATCCTTAGATAATGAACAATATCTTAACTCTCCTGATTGTATGCTCAACTCACCTTCTAACCACATCTTGTATGGTCTTTAAGGCTTGTCTCATCCGAATATGAATTATAAAAGTGTATTGGAATAATAAATCTTAAAATCGACTACAAAATTAATGAAGAGAGTTGTCAGTAATTAGAGTGACAAACAATAATCATCACCTCACATGTTAATACATTCATCTATAGTCAAATAATTATAATTAAAATAACAAAGCAATGATATAATGGAACTCAGGCAGAACCTACTCTTCCCCTTAGAACAATTGTGAGGTAAGATCTCTATATCGATGGAGAAATAAAATAGAGGATAGATAATCATAGTGAGCCAATAAAAACAATAATGAACATGAAAGAACTGAAAATAAGAACATATAGAAGACTACCATTGAATTTAATTAAATGACCAAGGAAATAAAAGAATAAATTTTTAGGGAGTGTTTCTAGAAAAACTAGAATTTTTCTTCACATTCCCCATATCCTCTCTAATTATGTAGTTGAACCCATAATCTCAAACTAAAATGAATAAAATTTAAATTAATATATTCCAATACATCTCCTCCCACATATATTAATGTAGACAATAATTCAACACAAATATTCAATGGAATTTTCATTTTATTCTATGAACTATAAAATAAATTCTCATTCGTGTATCTTTTCTTAGGATTTAATCATTGCATGTAACATAATAATAACTAGAAGCTACCTCTTGTAGGTGAATGATTGAACTTTCAGAAATAGTTTCTTGATAATGAAAGGATTCTCGGGCTTATTTTGTCCCATATCCAGTCAAAAATTACTTCAACATGAAATTTCAACATCCACATACAATATCGTATCACAATGATGAAGTTAACACAAAGGAAATGGATTTAAAAATATAGTAATAAAGATATCCTTGAAGTGACTCTTACCAATTTCTATTTCAGTCATCTATTTAATGTAGGTACATTGAATATCCAAAATGGTTTTCAGTAGCTTCCCTATTTGATTCCACCCCCTAAAACACTGAATCAACCCTCTTAAAGGCCAGATGATAGAAATTAAATACACTACATAATTAGTAATAGTATTACTAAATACCAAATCCTGTATCACTACTCTAATCTATGAAAGGGAAAACACCATGTTTCTATCTTATATGATACAACCTAAAACTATAAAGAGAAAATCCTTTTATCCTCCATTATATCCAAGTCCATGAACATTGAATTTTCTTGCATACAATTATTTCCTAATGCCTTCCATCAATTAGAACTGTTGAAATACAGGCTTTGGATGACATGAAAAAAATGAAACAACTAGAAAACATAATATAATGTCACTATAATGATACAAAATGTGTAATAAGTGCTAGGGTAATGATATTACTGAAAGTTAAAGTGGAATCATTGTTTTTCAATTTGTTTGATAAAAATAAATTAATTGAAAAAATTAATAATAAAATTAAATGAGTCATGCCTTCGTAATCCAGCAATTGATGGATGTGACCCTTTGATATTATATGTCTCTCTAATGTAATATGTGAGTTTGAAATAAAATCCAATAATGATAATGTAGAGATAGGTGAATTCATAATTTTTTCAAATAAACCTATTAAAGACATTAAAGAGTTGATATTATAACAATGAATGTATATAGATAATAATAAGGAATGGTGCTCGAAATGGATGAAAGAAGAAAATAATAAAAGGTGAATTAAAACATGTAAAATTGTAAGAAACCTACCTCATATCATATCCATAATTATATCATTATATAACCTAGACACCAAAAATATCATATGACATCATCCTAGGTAAAATATCAACATTTTATAAGTAAAACATCTAAAAAATTATCTAAAAAATCAAAATCGAATAAATACTTTCCTAGAATTCACCCAAAAATCAACACCTCTTATAACGGTGTGAAAAAACCTCATATAATCCTCCTCAAATGATCTTGAAAAAATTTATATATAGTTTAAAAAATGAGATTTGGTTTTGTATATAATATAATATGTGGCATGAATCAAGTGTTCTTTAATTCCAGAAGCATATTTTGGTACCAACTGCATCACTTGTTTATCAAAAAGGACCATTGGAATTTCTCTACTGAAATCCTGGACTTGCAACTGCACCCTAAATCTGGTTGTATAGAAAAAATATAATAAATTACCATTGCAAAATTTTATTTCCAAGATGATGAATTTCTCATCTCTCATAGCTTGGACAGTGTGAAACAAAATCAAATAAAATTTAGAAGTAAAATCAATGAGATCAAATGTGTAAGAAGTGTTATGGTAATGCTACTACTGATAGTTCTAGTGGAATAACTATTTGTAAATTTGTTTGATCTAAATAAATTAATTTAAAATTTTAATAATAAAATTAAATGATTTATTCCTTCATAATCCAATAATTGATGGATGTGATTATTTGATATTATATGAATCTCTGATGTAATATGTGAGGTTAAAATACTAGAAGATAATGGTAATGTATAGATAGGTGAATTCAGAATTTTTCAAAGAATATTATTCGAGACATTAAATAGTTAATATTACAACATTGAACATATATAAATGATAATAAAGAATGGTGCCCGATATGGATAAAAGAACAAAATAATAAAAGGTTAATTTGAACATGTAAAACTATAAGTAACCTACCTCATATCATACCCATAATTCTATCATTCTATAACTTGGAAACCAAAAATCTCATATGACACCACCCTAGGTGAAATATCGACATTTAATAAGCAAAAAATCTGAAAAAATCATCTAAACAAATCAAAATTGAATAAATACTTGTCTAGAATTCACCCAAAACCAAAACCTCTTCTAACTGAATTAAAAAATCTTATATAATCCTTCACAAAAAATCCTAAAAAATGAGATATAGTTTTTTAAAAAATAAGATATAGTTTTGGAACTTATTGAAGATGTTACCTGAATCAATTTTTCTTTGAGTTCAGAAGTAGTTTTTGGCCCCAAATATATCACTTGTTTATAAAAAAATGACCACTATAGTTTCTCTACTGAAATCAATGACATGCAGCTACACCCTAAATTTGATAGTATAGAAAATATATATATAAGATGTTAATTATGCCAAATTTTATGTCTAAGATGATTAATTGTTCATCTTTATTAGCATGGCTGGTGTGAAAATAAATCAAATAAAATTTTGAATTAAAATCAATGAGACTAAATGTGTTATAAGTTCTAGGGTAATGATGCTAGTGAAATTGCTAGTGGAAGCACTATTATTCAATTCATTTGATCTAAAGAAATTAATTGATAAAATTAATAATAAAATTAAATGAGTCATACCTTCATAATCTAGCAATTTATGGATGTTACCATTTGATATTATATGTATCTCCGATGTAATGTTTGAGGTTGAAGGACAAGAAGAAAATGGTGAAGTAGAAGAATTGAAAGCAGTGATAGTCGATCCTATTGAAAATTTATATTTATTTACAAGTGTAAATGTTATGAAATGAATTAATTTACAAAAAAATATGAAACAAACAACCTGGTAGTTAATAAAATGAAGTTATACCTGGTGACATTATGTAATTAAATTTTTTTTGAAGATTCAACGTCGTACTATTTGTATTTTATAACAATGAATAAATGGTGGTAATATGGTGAGATAAATATATAATTTAATGAAACACATATACCAAATAGAATATGAAGAACATGGATGATTTTTTAATAATATATTTTTTCATTGGTGCCATAGGGGAGATGTTCCCACAATAACGACTGAATTGACATTTTGAGTAGTTTTTTTTGAAGAACCTGAAATTAATATCGTGTAAAAGTCCAATTCATGGTTGAAATATGAATTTAATGAAAGATATAAAATAAATTTATTACATACAATTGGGTGGAACATTATCGGACGACCCCATATTGTATGTGTTGAGAAGAGAATAAGAAAAACATCTAAAAATTTGTCTTAGAAAAGTATAACCGAGTAGAAATATACATTTTCTCATTACTATTGAGAAACATGAATGAGAATTTAGGAATTTGAACTTTGTAAATATAATCCCTTGAGAAAACCTAATTATTAGAATAAGGTCTACATTTCAAGATCATGTTTCCTATGTTCTTCAGAATAGAAGAATTATTGAAAAATATAACCACATTTAGTACCAAAAGAATCAAATTAAAATCAAATAAAATTGTGATATAAATAATAGAAGAACATACGAAAGATACAATTGGATGGAACATTCTCTTCCTCAGTCTCAGTCTACACCTCTGTTTTCTAGAACCTATATCAAGTTAGAAGATCGAAGACAGCGATTTTAGGGTTGTGAAATTGTATTTTTTTTCTTGGAGAGAGAGTGATTTGGGGGTGAGGGGGTAGAGGTGGAGGTGGTTAGTGGAGTAAATGAAGGATAGGAAGCTAAATATAAAGGCTTACATGTGTGTTGGAGAGGGATAGGATGGGTGCAGTAAGGGAGAGTACGGGTGGTGACGGTGGTGGTAGAAGCGGTGGGGGTAGGGTTTGTGCAAGGTGTTGAGGGCCCAAAGAGAAAGTCGGAGAAAAATGTGTAAAGGTGTATCAGAGATGGAGAGGATGAGTGTGGTGAGGGAGAGGATGGGTGGTGGCGGAGGAGGTGTGGGTAGAATTTTCATGAGGTGGAAAGGGCCATGAAGGGGAAGTGTGTTCGCAAGGGGAGATGGGGTGGGGTGTAATAGGTGGGATGATTTTTAGTTTAGAAGCATTGGCTTCCTTTGGAGATCACCCATTCCTTGGGACACAACTGCCCCTTTTTCTAGTAGTGTATAAACATTTTTTTATATTTCAAATTTTGTATTTTAGTGAATCAAAAAATATCAATGAGAATGAGTCATTGAAGTGCACCCCCAACAAACATCAAAATTTAGGAACAAATTGTAGACATTAGGATGTGTTGGGTTTAATATATTGGTTAATTGGGTTAAAATATAGGATTTAAATCATCTTAGATCAATTCATGGACCTAAGGGTCTGGTACACGGTGGTTCAAGTCCGTGCATGTGTGATTTTCAGTGTAAATTTGGATGGTTCATGTTGTGTAGTAAATATACATTGAGGTATTAATATATTTTCAACAAAAATTTAAGTGAAAATTAGAATTTTAAATTTCCAGTGTAAATTTACACTGGAAATTTCCAGTGAAAATTTAGTAAATTCTATAGGGAAATTTCTAGTGGAAATTTACACTCGAAATTTCCAGTGTAAATTTACACTACACATTTCCCTATAGAGTTTGAAATTTAATTAATAAATGTCATATTAAAAATATATATAATAAATATTATATATAATAAATATCATAACAAATATTATATATATGTAATAAAAATTATATATATATATATCTATATAATAATTTTCCATAAATAGTAAATAATATATACTAATTACATTGAAAATTTGTAATGAAATTATTAAGTGAAAATTTATTTTTATGTATATATGCACTAAAAATTTCCAGTCTAGCTTATACTGAAAATTTTCATTGTAAATTTAAATTTATACATATCCATATATTTTTTTTCAATATTCATTCAAATATACTCTAAAAACATTCAGTTGAGTTTTTTAAGTAAATTTTCACTATAAATTTCCAATATGTATGTACTGAAAATGTACAATGTAATATTATGATGTATATTGATATTAGTGTGTGTGTGCATGTGTGATTTTTAGTGAAAATTTTTATGGTTCATGCTGTGTATTAAAGATACATTGAAATTTTTTTCACTCAAAATCTTTTTTATAAATTTACGGTGGAAATTCCCATTGAAATTGTGCATGGAAAATTCTCAATGTAAAATTTAAGTTACAATTCCCAATATAAATTTGGGAATGTATTTATTTATATAGTAATGTTACCATAAATATTAAGTTGTGGAAATTTTTAATATAAATTATCAATAAAAAATTACAGTTTTTTATTTATGTATTAATATATTTTCATTGATATTTTGAAGTGAAAATTCGAATTGTAATTTTCCAGTGTAAATTTACACTAGAAATTTCCAGTGGAAATTAGGAAAATTTATTGGGAAATTTGAAGGGTAGATTTACTGTGGAAATTTCTAGTGTAAATTTTCACTACAAGTTTCCCTATGGAGTTTTTAATTTAATTAATAAATGTCATATTAAAAATATATATAATCAACATTATATATAATAAATATCATAATAAATATTATATATATGAAATAAAATTTATATATATATAATGACTTTCCATAAATAATAAAAAATATATACTAATTACATTATAATATAATTTAAAAATATATATATAATACTTTCAATAGTTATATTTATTTCATTATTTATATTTATATTATTAATAAATATCAGATAATAAATCTATATAATAAATATCATACAAAATATGAATTTATTTATTTAAAATATATATAGTAAATATTAAAATATATATATATATATATATGAAGAAACCCAAATCCAGTGCTGCAATGTAAAAAATGAGAATAGGAGAAATTTCTTCCAAACATCCAACCCAAGGGTCAGTTTAAAACCCCAAATTGAGATAATAATTTTCAAAAAAATATGTGTGTGTGTAAAAGTGATTGCCCATGATTTTTGTGACAAAAATATGTGTTGGGAGGGTCCACGCTCAATATATTGGATCACATTGTTGGGTGGAAGGGGGTTTCCCTATGGGTTGTTGGGTTAACTGAGGGTAGGGCCCAAGGATCTGTTTTGATCAGGGGAAAGGGATGCACATGCCCACATGGAAAAAGTGAAGACCATTTTATATTTAGTGTGGAATCTAATTCCCCTGGACTGGAACCCCATCTATTCAAACCACTTTATTTAGTGATATGAACAGTTTACTCCTCTCCCATTAAATATTTATTATGTTCCTCTCGTATCCTACTTCTATAAATGGAAGTGTTCCCTCGAATATGGAAAGGTCGACATTCATAGTTCACATGGACACTTCCCTTATGCCAGCATCCATTTCCAACCACCACCTTTGGTATGCCTCCACCATCGAATCACTCAAAGGTATCATCGAGGATCAGAAAGATGATGGCCTTATTCATATCTATAGTTATCATAACATCATTGAGGGATTTAGTTCTGCCCTTTATTATGAATAGTTGGAGAGTCTCACATAGGTTCTTGGCTTCGTCTCTGTGTACACTAACAAAGGGATGGTAGCGGGCACCACACGCTCCCCTTAGTTTCTATCACTCAACTCCCATTCTAAAATTTGTCTAGCTTCCAATTATAGTACAAACGCCATCATGGGGTCCATCGACACCAGCATCTGGCCAGAGAGAAAGAGCTTCAACGATGAAGGCATCAGCTCCCTTACCTCGACAAGGTGGAAAGGTAGGTGTGCAATGTTAGAAAATATATAGGCAGAATGAGAAAATAGATTAAACCTTGATGTGTGAATTTTATTCACTATCTAAAAGGGTTTTATCCACCCCCACATTGATGGTGTAGGGTTTTCAGTGAAATGCTCCCTCAAGGATTTCACCAAGGTTTGGGGAAAACCAGGCACCAATTTTTGATTTCCCCACTACACCGATGTTGGGATGAACTTGGAGAATATCTTGGATTGAAAAAATAATTAGCCCATAAGTGATCTCATAATCACTTATTTATAAATTGGAATCAGAGTGAATCCCACCAATTCTATCAAAGAACACATTGGTTCATGTGAAACAAGAAAACTCTTGGTGAGGGACACACTGGTTTGATCTCACCGTTTCGGTCAAATAACACCTTTATTTGATCGAAATGATACAACTCTTGGTGAGGGACAGATCGGTTATAATTTTAAAAAAACTCTATTTATTTTAATAAATATTTTTTAATTAAAATATAACAATCCCCCACTTTTATTCATAAATATTAATTATCTAGACCACAAGTGAGTCATTATACATAATAAAGGTTTCTTTTGATTTAAACCTTTTACTTAGTATCAATATCTCAAAGTTTTATCAAATTTTAAAATTTTCAAAACATTAAAATTGTTAATATTTATGATAAACCAGATATATAATATATACAATGAACTTTCATTGAATATCTCATTTTCTATCACTTTTATGTCCATGAGCTTATATCCTTTTTATGAACTCTCTAAGGAGTAAACCCATTAACTCTTGTAATAATCGGAACCACTTCTAAGTTCACATAGGCAAAATATTACAATGTGCTTCTATTATTAGAACACATAAATCATTGAGTCTTAATACTTTTTTAAGAGTTTATAACTCAACCTCTAGTCATAATGGACGATATTGACACCAAAAAATTTGGGATATAATTGTCAATATCAACAATCATCATCGTAACTAGTTTTTACCCATTAAACACTTTGATTAAGATATAACTAAATAAGGTGTTGGGTTTCCATTATAGAAAGGATTTATTCTATGGGATTTAACCCCATATATTTATTAGTTTCATGAATGATCTCTCTTAGTAGATATTTTGTAAACAGATCCCTAAGGTTTTTATACAATCTCACATAAACAGTTTTCATAGTACTATCTTGTAACAATTGTCTCACATAATCGTGTCTCAAACTTATATGTCTATACTTTTTATTGTATATGAAACTATATTCCCTTGATAATGTTGCTTCACTAACAAAACTGATTAATATAGGAGGCATCGGAATAGGCCACAATCTAATATCTAAAAATAGATTCCTAATCTATTCAGCTTCCTTTCCCCATGCCACTAAGGCGATAAAGTCAGACTCCATGGTCAAATGTGAAATACATGTTTGTTTGTTTCTTGCCTAATAAATAGCACAACCTCCAAGAGTAAAAAACCATCCAAAAGTGTATTGGTTATCACCAATATTGGTAATCCAACTTGCATCGGTGTATCCTTCTAATACAGCTGGATAATCATTATAGAATAAACTTAAATATTTGGTCTTTATTAAGTATCCAAAAATTCTCATTATACATATCCAATGATCCACACTAGTATTACTAGTATATCTACTCATTTTATATATAGAAAAAGAGCAATATCAAGTCTTGTACATTTCATTTCATACATTAAAGAACCAATTACACTAGTATACTCAAGTTGTGTAACAACTCTACCAGTATTTATAATAAGTTTAACACTAGAATCAAATGGAGTATTTGCATCCTTAAAACCAAGATGATCAAATTCATTTAACATTTTTTCTATGTAATGAGACTGACTTAAAGAATAACCCCCACTATGTTTTCTAACTTTAATACCTAGAATAGTATCAACTATTATAAGATCCTTCATTTTAAACATATAATATAAGAAATTATTTGTCTCAATTACACTAATCATATTGGTTCCAAAAATTAATATATCATCCACATATAGACACACAATAACTCTATATTCTTGTGTAAACTTTGAATAAAAACATTTATCCACATTGTTATGAGTAAATCCATTAGATAAAATAATCTAATCTAATTTCTCATGTCATTTCTATAGATCTTGTTCAAGACCATAAAGAGATTAAACTAGTTTACATACCTTGTTTTTATTACCTAGTAAAACAAACCCTTTTGGTTGTTCCATATAAATATCTTCATTTAATTCTCCATTTAAAAAATCTGTTTTGACAACCATTTGATGGACATACAAATTATTATTTTAAGCTAAATCAAATAATATCCTTATTGAAGTAATTCGAGCTATAGGGGAATAAGTATCAAAATAATCAATACCTTTTTTTGAAACCTTTGGAAACCAATCTAGCTTTAAAACCTTAAATGTTACCATTGGAATCATATTTCTTTCAAAAAACCCATTTACTACCACTAGGATTTGAACCACTTGTAAAATCCATAATGATCCTAGTATTATTCCCCACAATGGAATCCATTTCATCATTAATTACTTCTTTCTAGAAAGAAAAATATCTAAAAGTCATATAATCTTTATAAGTATTTGGGTCATCTTTTATAGTCAATATCATAGGATACTTATTCAGATGATGATTATTTGGATATCCTTCTTTTGTGCCCAAGTGATTGCATTTGTTGTCAATAACCTGTCTATTTGTGCCAACTGATGAAGTAGAGCTTGAAGAATGATGATTAAATCATCATAAAATCAGACGATTGGAGAACTAATCTTAAGTTTAAAGACCTTGTATCAATGGGATACGATGTCACAACATTTAATGCAGTCCTTGGGAATTCCATCTCCTAATAGAAGAAGAAGAAGAGATGTTGAAGAAGATATATGGATTTCTTAAGAAGATGAAGAGGAGAGGAAGATTGGTTGGTTATATTAATTTTCTTAATTGGTTCAAACCAAGTACTAAAAATAAATCCAACCATTGGGCCAGCCTTGTGGTCTCACCCAAGGCACATGTGGGACCGAGGTCACCATGACCATGAGGAAACCTCATGGGAAAACCCAATGAGGTCGGGTCGTGTATAATCCCGAGCCACGCAGTGGTGAAGCCCGCACAGCGTGGGTGCCAGTTGCGCGCCTGAGGACAAGAGGCAGAGTGGCGCTAGAGTGCGCCCGTAGAGAACCGGTGCGGGGTGACACCAGAGGAGGGGGTAGAGATTATTGAACTATTGCAGCCACATCGAGCTTGTTATACCACGCTCCATAAGTGTGAAACTTCGATCTGGGATGTGCACGGAGCCAATATAAGTCGTCCATCCGATCTATGTGTAATCGCGGCCGTTCATCTCATCTGTCACACCATGATATAATCGTGGCCGTCTGCATTCATTAAATGCATATCCAACGACATAAAGGTTGTCTTCAACCTCCTGCCAACTGAGGGACATCCCGCGATGCCTCTTACGAACCAGAGCCACTTGAGCAAGGGAGACGGAGCTCCCAGTCGCCTCTGATGGACATAGGGCCTCCATTGTGTTCATCTCCTCATCACGAACACATGCATCCGTTAAAAGCTGCATGCATGAAACGAGATAAAGAATTCAAACGTGGCCGAAGAAAATAAAGTTGTGAGGAAACTTCATAATGCTAGAAGCCTTTGGGGAAATAATATGCATGTGTTCTTAAACGAATGCACGTGAGGATCATGCTACAATGAATAAGTCAGCCGTTGAAAAGGAAACAACCGAGATTTAAGCATTTCTTTTATTCCGCGTTCCAAATTTTGAAGCCATAGATCTCAGGCATTAAAAGCCTGATATTCATGTTTGATTCACAGATTTTGAACGCACTCCTCGCCTATAAAAGGAGGAGCCCAAATCGTGAAGAGGTTTTTGATCGCTTGAGAAAAGGTCTTGCGAAGCTCCGTGCAACGCGAAGGAAGAATCCTCGCACCCAATCATGATAGTGAAGTCCGGATCTACCCGAGGTTCTGAGGGAACTTTTCGTGCAACCCCTGTGCAAAAGAAGGAGGTCAGGGCTACCCTGCGCGCTCCCTTTACGCGACAGAAAGAGGCCGAGTCACGCGACACCTGCGTGGCTTCTGCCCGCGGGACCTGTGTGCCCTTTGTGCCCACAAATTTGTGCGGAAGGAGGAAGTTGTCGTGCCACTTGCACGGTAGAAGGAGCTTCCGTACTTGCGCGGTAGAAGGAGATGCCGCCACCCTACATGCCAGCTGCTCCCGCACCCTGAGGGCTTGTTGCACCCAAGCACCCTGGGCAGTAGAAGTCAGGAGAAGGATGCACACTTGCGTGCCTTCCTTTGAAGTTTGTTCGGGTGAATTGAAGGCCACACACCTTGTGAGTGTGTGAGCAAACGTGGAACGCCAAACCCAATCATTTGGGTTGTGAGGGTGTGTGCACAAATGAAGAAGGAAGAATTTCATGTATGTACATGCATGCATGTTGAATGAAAAGGTGTGCACACATTAAGAAGAAGAATAACACACTTTAATAAGAACAAGAACACACATTTAAGTGTGTGTATGAAAAATAACTAAGTGTGTGAAGAAGAAAAGACACACAATGCCTTGGTGTGTGTGTGCAAGAAAAGTAAGACCTTAAAATCTGAGTTTTTTGAAGAACTAATCATTTAAAGTGATTATTATTGGTGATCAAGACCAAAAAGTTCTCCTGGAGTCTGTTGAAGCTACTAGAAGAATTGAACAACACATTTGAAAAAGAGAATTGAAGCTATGAAGAAGAAGATGCAGTGAAGTTGGGGGGGTTAACCAACTTTTAATTGGGGGGTATAACCAATTACTATGTAAACATATTTTGGCATAGTAAAGAATCCATGTTGGGGAGTGTAACCAACACGGCAAGGAGTAGGGCTTTGTACTGAACCTTATAAATCTATGTTTTTTTGCTCTCATTATCACTGCATCACCAAAGGAGTAGATCTAGGACTTAACTAGTCACATAGGTTGAATTGATCATTCAAAGGGAACAATTCTTAAAAATAAAAAGTTATCACTCATTCACCCCTCCCCTCTCAGTGATCACAACTAATCTAGAAATTTCAATTGGTATCAAAGGGAGGTTACCTCTTTTAGGATCTACTTCTAAGAAGATGGACAATATGAATTCTATTAATAGTAGGGGTGTTCCTACATTCAATAGAAATAATTACCACAACTTGAAGAATCGAATGTTACCCTAACTTCTATCTCTCGGCCTTGAAGTTAGAGATGTATCCTTATTTGGATTCCCTCCTCTTACTAATGAATCTGCTATGACACTTGCTGAGAAAAGAAATATGGAAGTTGATGGTAAAGCTCAAAATTCCATCCTCATGTCACTCTCAGAAAAGGTATACACAAAAGTCATGGGACTTAAGAATACTAAAGAAATTTGGGATAAATTGGAAAGTAGTTATGAAGGAAACATGAAACTCAAGGAAGCCAAATTAAAAATTTGGATAATCATGTTTGAAGATATCAATATGGTAGAAGAAGAAAATATTGATGATTATTTTACAAGATTCAATGAAATTGTCAATAACATTCGGGGCTTTGAAGAAAAGTTGGAGGACTCAACTATTGTTAAAAAACTAATGAGAAACTTTCCTGACAGGTTTGACCCCAAAGTCTCAGCATTATAGGACAGAGATGATATCTCTCTTGAGGAACTACACAACATTCTCATTGCATATGAAATGAGGAAGATCCCAGTATTCAAGAAGAAGATCAAATATGATATGGATTTTGAGGCAATGAGACAACTCAAGATAAGAGATGATGAAGTCTTAGAATCAATTGAATCTGACAATGAAGAAAAGGATGAAGATTTCAACAAAATTATTTCTCTTTTATCAAAAAGTCTTGGAAAAGATAAATTCAAGGGAAAAGGGAAATTACCACTGAGGTGTTTCAATTGCAATAACATCGAACACTTTGCTGTTAACTGTCCCATGAAAAGATTTAGTGCTCCAGAAATTGAAGAAGAAAAATCACAAAAGAAGAAGTGGAGTAGAAACCCAAGAGAAGGAATCAGATTTGGTGCAAGAAATAAAAGGTTCATTCTAGGTGAAAGAAGAAGCTATGTGAGCAAAGTAGAAGAATCAAACTCCACATCAGTCAGTCAATCAGAAGATGAAACGAATTTTATAGATCATGTGGAATAAGGGTTTGACACCTACTATAAAGACCCATACTTTACATACATTGTTATTACTTCAGAATTAAATCACACTTATTACAACATATAACAAAACCATGAAAGGACCCTATAGGTATAGTGTCTTTAGAAACTGGGAAACATAAACAACTGGTTCATAAAACATCTACATTTTCTCCCTTTTATTTTATCATATCTAGAGTCCCTTTTGGCATATCTTACTTAATATCCTTCTTCCTGACCAGGGGAAAAGAAAACATACAAAAGGGTGAGCTCAAATTCTCAGTAAGGGTAAACAATAGAAATATCAATCACATCATATTCATAATAACATAACATTTTGGAAATATTAACCTGAAAAAGAGACCATAATTCCATAACATGGGATAAATCATAGTAGTGAAATTTAATCTCAATAATCATAACATAAAACATGAAACTTTTTGTCATACTCACATAATAATAGAGAATCATTTCTTAGTAGTCAAGACTCTTTTCCAAGACTATCTTAGAGGAAAAAGTCCATTTTTGAACCGAGTTCACTCCTCATTTCAGTCCTATTTCACTGAACCGGTTTAACCTGCCATTCCAGCCATGTCTATCTCATGAGATATAAATTTTTACCCAATGCATTGGAGGGATATATAGGTCCCACCCATCTCATAATGATACCATTTTTATGTGTGCCACAAGATCATAAATCATACATCATAGCATAACCCATGTAATAAAAATGGGATTCTTAAACATCATGCCATCATAACATAATCCATATAAGATAAAGGACATCATAAAAATAATTCCATCATAACATAATCAAATCAATGTAAAAATAGGTATATAAACAGAAACCTATGTTATCTTAGATGGAAAATAATTTTGATAAAATGCTTGAACTCCATTCTTGAGGAAAATATCCTTTCTACTTCAAAAACATTTTTCCTTTCATAACATGTCATAAAATTTTAAACTAAATGAAGTTGATTAAAAATAAACTTGAAAACTTTTAAAGAAATATTCATGGAAATAATTTTCTAAAAATCCGTTCATGTCGTATAAGTTAAGAAAACATTATTCTTGTACTTTTCACGAAAAAGTCAAAAAGAACCTCGTACAGAAAAGGATATAAGATTCCTTTCATAGCTTTACCAAAAACTCCCCAATAGGTAAAATTGGACTTAAACAATTTTAGTAGGATAGAAATAATATTACACATTGAAGAAACATGGATGTGGATGATAAATATGCCCCAGTGAATATCGAAGTATAAACAATCTCGGAGAAAAATTGAGATTGTGAAATTTTACCTTATCTTAGGTCCGATTTGCATCGTACGTGTCTGAACCTCATGTATAATGATTTAAATAATGTTATTGACTTATTAAATAATCGTACTCATTGTTATGATATCATATATGGTCATATTCTTATCTTCTTATTAGTAATATTTCATTGTTACTTGTTATTCGGGTGTTTATTGCTTTTTGTTCTTATGCGTGTTTTGTCGAATAAATTCTTATTCTTCTTTTAGATCATAGATACCTCATTTATAGAAAGGTATTAGTGTAATATATATCATATTTATTCATTAAATTTATTTATATAATAATTGTGCAATGAAGATCATGTAGAATGAGTCGCATCACATCGTGGAGACGGTAGGTTGTACGTACGCACGAGCGATGATATCGTTCCCATGATTGTGGAATGGTATTTAAGTGTATTTAAACTATTTCAGAATCAATATCACTTTACAATAATCATATATAGTTATTATTTACACCATTATACCCATCCAAGTATGGTGGTGGTGGAAAACAGATTACACCACGGCGTGGAGACGGTATTCCGTACGTACGCACGCGCGGTGATTTCATTTTCCGTAGGATGGATAGAAGGTGAAATAGGGTTGTTTCATATTTATAATAAAATATCAGTATATGAGTGATACTGATGTTTTTACTTCATAATGAAACAACTAAATAAGAATAAGTAGAAGAATAAATAAAGTTGAAAGAATCGGTAACGGACGTTACCTCTTCTTTGAAACGCCCCTTCTTAACATTCTCTTAGGGCACTAAAGATGGTCTTTGAAGAAGACCAGGACCTGTAGGATATTTCTATGGAATTGGATAAGAGAAATTGGCAGGGGTTGTTCGAGATTGAAGGCTCGTAGTGGTGTGAGGAGGAGAGGGAGGAGGTGCCCTTTTATAAGGGAGGAGAGGGTCACCTTAGGAAAAACTTAAAGTATTATTTTATTATAAAGTCATATTCGATTTTTAATAGCTCCAAATTGATTTATTTAGAATATAAGGATGGTATGGGTATAAATCCTCTCATCCAATATATTTTAGACAAGTTTAGGTTACTATTTTAACCTTATTATTTATATTTAACTCTAAGTTAAATAATTTAACCTTTACCATGTCTTCTTGTTTTCTTACACTATATGGTTAATAAACATACTATAACAAGCCAAACTAACCCCAAGTTTTTTATTATTAATATATATAACCTTATCTAAGTCATTTGGATGAACCTTAGATTTTTAGGAATAAAATAACAACTAATAATATAATATTTTTTTTTAAACTATTTTATGTCAATTTTGACACTATTTGGTAATTAATTTTTGTGGAAATCATAACAGCATTATTAGTTAGAAAATAGTTAATTAAATCAATACTAACATCTCATATTAACCTAGAAAATTATTTTAATTCATAAAAAGTCTCAAATTACATTTATTTGGGTATTTATAACATCAATCGTGTTAATATTTCATTAATAAGATAATTACTACATCATCATTGTGTCATAAATAAAATAAATTATTTAACGTCTAAAAATTATAAATAAAATACCATTATGTAGGAAATATTTTTATATTTCTAATGAATATTTATAGTCGAATTTATCTTATGTATAACTCAATATTAAAAATGATTTAGTTATTAAACTTTGATTTTAACTATTTTAACCCTTCTTTAAATAAATTAATAATGGTCATATTTTATTCCTAAGGTTGTTTTTGGTCAAATTACACTTATCCAATAGAATTAGTAAATGTGTTAGGGTAATAATAATATCATTTTTTACCCTTAATTACCCTATTTACTTTTAACCGTGGTAAATAAAAGTAAAAAGTTACTATTCACCAAAAATTATTTTCATCTCATTGAACCACATTTTAGTCCTTGATATTAACCGTGTCTCTCGTATTTTCTAAATTCCACTCACAGAAGCGGTAAAATTAAGTTTTATATAAATTTTCAAACTCTCCTAGGAGGTGGGTAAAAGGCAGTGAAAAGTTTAATAAAATTTTATATGTCTAAAATTATTATAAAATGACTCAAATGAATTACATTGAACTTATATAGTTATTATGTATCAATTTTGACCTAAAATAAATTTAAATAAAATAAATAATTATTTAAATAAAAATTTGGTTTTAAATAGTAACCTAGTGTTTTCACTATTCATCAAAAATTGAACGTTTTCAGAAAAATACCAAAATTTCACCCTAGGCTAATTTCGATATTCTGAATCCAAAAATGAAGTCCACTTTGAAAAATAAAATTTCAAAAAGTGGGTATTACTATTCATAACAGCTAGTTTTAATAATATTTTAATAGCATATCGGTGTTTAGTGAAACTCGGTATTGCATACAACGCAAGCTATCAAAGAAGGTCTCGACTGCGTGTAAAGCAAGCCAAGCTAGTGTTGTGTATAGTGA